>JARFIW010001088.1:1240000-2570000 GCA_036346225.1 Platerodrilus igneus | reverse complement strand
TTTTTAAATATCCGTTCAATTAAATTTAATGGGTAATTATTTTCTCGTAATGCGTTTTTAGCTTTCTTTATTGCTTCCCATCTATATTCAGGGTCTGATAGTTTGATTGCCCTATCCGCTAGTCCTATTACGACAGACTTTTTCTGGGAGATAGGATGTTGGGAGTAATAGTTAAGGTATCTTCCCGACCAAGTGTTTTTAGTGTACCATGATGTTTTAATATGATGGTTTATCCGGTGCAATGTCATATCTAGAAAGTTAAGTTTATTATCTTTTTCTACTTCAATTGTGAATTGAATCTTTTTGTGAAAACTGTTAAAAAGTTTAATTATATAATTGCATTTATCTTGTGGAATTGCACAAACACAGTCATCCACGTACCGGAAAAAGAAAGGTAGTGGGAAATTTATTTGTTTTATTATATTTTCCTCCAGTTCTTCCAACACCATTTGTGCCACCACACAAGACAGCGCTAAACCCATAGCACAACCGTTTACTTGCTTATATACCTGATCTCTGTATGTAAAATAAGTTGAGGTTAATATTATTTCTGTTGTTTTTCTGAATTCTTTTTGGGGTATATTTGTATATGTTTTAATTTCTACCCACTTTTTTTCTATTAGTTGTATAACTAACTCTATTGGTACATTTGTATATAATGATGTTACATCTAACGATATCAGAATATAGTCATCCGGTATAGTAACTTGTTTAATATTTTCTTTGCATTGCCAAGAGTCTTTAATATAGAATTTGTTTTTATATATCACGTTTTTGAGAATACCTTTTATAAAGTTTGCAAGTTTATTAAGGGGTGATTGTATTGTAGAAATGATTGGTCTCATGGGCATACCATCTTTGTGTAGTTTTGGTAACCCATAAAGCTTGGGTGGCAACGCGTTATTTATTATTAATTTTTTACACTCTTTGGGGGAAATATATCCTTTTTTTTCCCAATTTTTCACAATGTAATTGTTCATTTTTTGAAGTGTGTTGGTAGGGTTTTGTTTGACTAATTCATACGTTGATTTTTCTTGAAGTAGTTCTAAAATTCCGTTATCGTATGTTTGATTAGTCATTATAATTGTTTTGTTAGATTTATCAGGTTTTAATACAATTAGGTCGGGATTTTGTTTTAAAAAAACCTTAGTTTTTTAATTTTCTTGGATATATCTCTGTTTCTTATGTCTTCCCTATTCTTCGTTGAATTGAATTTACTTTTATGATTTGTAATAACATTGCAACATACTGCTCTAATTTTATCTTTTTTATCTGTAGGTAAATCTGATATCGCGTTTTCAATATTTGCAATTATTACTGGGTATGGAATTTCAGTGTCCTTTTCAATTGGTGCCGCAAAATTTGGCCCTAGGCTTAATATTTCCTCTACATACTCAGGCAGTGCATGCCCTGATACATTTTCTATCCATTTCATATCAAACTGCTCTAACCAAACATGAAAAACAAGCCCAGCATAAATTCGAATTCAACAAAACAACAATTTTAAAAACAGAAGCAAACCAAAAAATTCGAGAATTCCTAGAGATGGTGTATATTATTAAACATCCAACATCAGTAAATGATAAAATAGATATTAGCAAATTAAGTAAAATATATTATAATCTACTAAAATAAAAATGCTTAAAATTAATCAGGAAAAGGTGTTTGTCTTGTATATATGGAGGCGAGATAGAGTGAGTAAACGTATGTGTATGCGTAGAGGTATGTACAGATGAATACATATACAGATATATATATATTTAAATAAATAAGCGTATGGATATATATTTATACATAAAGTTAAATTTACTCAATAAGACAGATATTTATAATTGTAGAAAGTTTTACGATTTTAACCTGTTTGTAAAAAGTGTCCTTATCCAGTGATAAGAAATAGTGTACACGCGCGGGGGGTCTTATAAATTTATAAATCGACTTACCTCCGCGGTGTTTTGTTTTTCTATGCTGCAGTTCCTATTCTTTCAACCAAGTGGACTGTATGCGAATTGAGTTTATATGTTACGTAACACTTGCACTATGTTTTTAGAGGTTAACAACGAAAGTCTGGGGCACTTGACTAACTTACGGTACACTGAACGAAGAAACCGACGACCGTTCTGCTTCAATATCCATAAGCAAGTGTTTGTTCACTACTCTGTCCACTTATTCACACATGCCCAACGAATTTTTATGGCAGGATATAAGGGAACAAGGGATGACAGTTTTACTATTAGATTTACGACTACAAAATTTACAACTTAAATTAAACACGCAAACGTGCGACAAAGAGACCGAACATCCCGCCCACCAAAATAAGTATGAACTAACTTATTTTATATTTAAAAACTAATTAGAGCTATTAACTAAGAAACCTAACCGACAAACTTATATAAGTGAATATATGTGTACATACCATTAAATATCAAGTAACTGGCAGTAAACATAGTTTCACTAGAGGGCGTTTAACTAACCCTTGGGATGTCTTGACTGTAGCTACCCGAACGATACCGTCTCTACCAGGGTGAACATCTACGACCCTTCCTAAACGCCACTGTAGAGGGGGGTTATTTTCTTCCTTTAAGAGGACAAGCGAATCAATAGGTAGGGTAGCGGAATTCTTCAACCACTTACCTTTCTGCTGCAACGTGTGCAGGTATTCAGCACTCCATTTCTTCCAAAACCCTTGTTGCATTTGCTGCAACAATTGCCAGCGATTCAAACGAGAGGGTTTATGGACAACAAATCTGGATCTGGTAACACCGAAACTGGTTCAACATTAAGAAAATGACCCGGGGTCAAATACGAGAAATCATGCGGTTCGCAACTCAGTGCGCATAGTGGACGTGAGTTGAGAATCGCTTCGATTTGAATCAATACCGTCAAGAATTCTTCAAACGACAAAATTTGTTCACCGATAATTCTCTTTAAATGGGATTTTACCGATTTAATCCCGGCCTCCCACAACCCACCAAAATGAGGAGCAGCAGGAGGATTAAACACAAATTCGATTCCTCAACGCCTGCCGAATGGCGCATCAATTGAGAGAATTCACGAGAGGCCCCAACGAAATTAGTACCATTATCACAATGGATTTGAATACATTTGCCTCTTCGAGCAATAAATCGACGTAAAGCACCCAAGAAAGCGTCTGTCGACAAGTTAGACACTAGTTCCAAATGGATGGCTTTAGTGCTGAAACAAATAAATAAGCAAATGTACGCTTTCAATGATTTTGCGCCACGACATCGATTCATCGTGACAGAGAAAGGTCCACCAAAGTCGACTCCGTATGTAAAACGCCTTACCTGGAGTTAACCTAGAAGCTGGTAAATCCCCCATAGGGGGGCATAAAGCCACAGGGTTTACACGAAAACAGCGAATGCAGGATTTCAGACATTGCCGAATAGCCCTCTTGGCGCACAAGCTCCAATAATTTTGAGTTAGTAAAATTGAGTTGTTCGATTTCCAGGATGTAAATGTCTTTCATGACAATCTAATATAATAAGTTCAGTCAACCGATGCGACCGAGGAAGCAAAATTGGAAATTTTGCATCATGCGACAACTCTGAGTTACGTAGGCGACCGCCCACCCTCAACAAATCATGATTATCTAGAAACGGACTAAGGCTACGAAGTTGTTTACTAACAAGTTTTCCAGTTTTAATATTTGCAATGTCTTGAGCAAAAACATTTGTTTGAACTCTTTTAATCAATAACTGTATAGCCTCTTGCTGTTGAGCTAGAGACAAACTATCAGCATATTTTGAACGCAAATCTGGACATTGAACATTACGAATGAAATGACGAATACATGTAATAATCCTACAAATTTTCTGCAGTTTTGAAAATTTATCCAACAACAAATCTAAGAAATTCTCAGACATAACGACTGTTAACGACAGAGTACGATATTCGACGTCCATCTGAGATGAGTCGATAAGTTTTGGCAGCGATGTTACTGGCCATTCTTCATTACGACGCACTAACCAAGAAGGTCCTGTCCACCATAATGGATGATGAACCAACTCTGAAGCCAAAAGTCCACGTGAGGCACAATCCGCAGGGTTATCCTGGGACTTAACATGAAACCACGAAGATGGAGGAAAACGTTCTTGAATATGCGAAATACGATTGCTAACGAATGTCTTCCACTTATGCGAGGAAGACCGAATCCAAGACAAAACAACAGTAGAATCTGACCACGCGAAAATATTACTAAATGATAAAATATCTGTATAAGTATTTTGACAAAATCTACTAAATCTGCCAAGAGTACGGCAGCACACAATTCGAGACGGGCAATGAAACGCGATTAGTAGGAGCAACCTTCGATTTTGCGCATACTAATGACATGGTAATATTACCTTCTAGATCGAACGAACGGAAATAGATGACAGCTGCATACCCGGCTTCCGAAGCATCACAGAATCCATGCAACTCCACCCTTTTAAAATTATGACATACGATGCGACGCGAAATCTCAATATTCGAAACCGCTGGCAATTCACCCAAAAATGTTTGCATTTTTGTATGACTTCCAGTGGAGGCTCTTGGTCCCACCCGAGACCTAATAGCCAAAGATCTTGAACTAAACGTTTAGCGAACAGTACTACAGGTGCTATCAAACCGAGAGGATCAAAAATTTTGCGATAGCCGACAAAATATTACGCTTAGTGCAAGTGCGCTCTTCAACGTCTAAGTTGTATAAAATGCATCTGTAAGAGCACGCCACGAAAGGCCCAAAATTTTTATTGAACCACTATCTTTATCTTGAAATGTAATTGCGTCCGAACTGGACAGGGACTCCCTCAAGTTGGACATCACTTCCGGGCAATTACTACTCCATTTTCTTAATTGAAAACCACCACTAGAGCAAATACTATTCAATTCACCAATTAATTGATTAGCAGCTTCAATCGAATTACATCCAGTGACTAAGTCATCAACATAGGTATCGCTCGCCAATACGGATGACGCGAAAGGAAAATTAATTGATTCTAACCTTGCCAATTCTTGAACAGTACGCAAGGCCAAAAAAGGCGACGACGAAACTCCATAAGTTACAGTATTTAATTTAAAGTCCATAATAGGATCTGACGGAGAAAATCTCCAGACGATACGTTGATAATCACGATGAGTATCTTTAACCAAAATCTGCCGATACATTTGTTTAATGTCAGCTGTAATTACGATAGGGTGTACACGAAAGTGCAATAACAAAACTGCAATGTCCTTTTGCAAAGCAGGGCCAATAGCCAAGCTATCATTTAACGACTTTCCAGATTGATCCTGACACGAAGCATCGAAAACCACACGCAATTTGGTGGTAGTGCTATCACGCTTATGTACAGCATGATGGGGAATGTAGTACATTTTCTCATGACCCGACGAATTTTCAAGCGATTTCACTTGAACCATGTGCCCGCTTGTCAAATAATCCTCCATAAATTTTTATAATCTGAATACAATTCAGGATTTTTACAAACGACGTTCTAACGACAAAAATCTTTTAATACAAATTGATCTCGTACCCACAAATGAGGGTTCCGAAATTTTAAAGGGCAAGGACACTACAAAACGACCGTCCTTGTTACGACTATAACTTTCCACAAATTGATTTTCACACCTTTCTTCTTCAGGAGAAATGTGTTTTTTGAAGGGAATATTTTCTAATTCCCAAAATCGACGAATGTCACTGTCTAAGGGTTCAACGAAAGCACACAACGACGTAATAGAACTATTCGGGGAAACGACCTTTCCCGTTAAAACCCAACCAAAGGATGTTTTAATAGCAACTGGCTCGTTAGCGACACCCCAACGAGACTCATTCAACAAAACCTGAGCAAAGATTTCCGCTCCGAGTAGCATGTCAATTTTACCAGGGACATTAAAATTAGGATCAGCTAAGGCCAAACCTCGAGTATGCGACCATTCCTTGACCCCTATCGACGACGAAGGTAATTGATTACAAATGTTAGGTAAAATATAACAATCAATTCCATATGCTGGAGACCGTGCTCCCGAGGGGCTGACTACACACGATAGTGCACCAGACACCAACGACGAATTCAAGCCAAGTCCTTGAACAGTGACATTGGCTCTCCGTTTCCTTAAACCTAATTTCTGACGGCACCTTTCAGTCATAGAACTTTCCATGGATCCGTTGTCTAATATTACACGAACAGATTGCAATGTTCCTGTATAATCAAGCACCGACACTATTGCCGTAGCTAACAGCGTGGTTGTGTGTTCTAATGACGTCGAAATCAACGAGCTAGTGGCAGGTTGTTCATGCACAACCGACGACGACAGATTGTCTTCACTAGGTCTACTAGTAGAAGTAAGTCAGGCGCCGCTCTCCGAGGAGACGCTGACCTTTGACGATGGGTTTGTCGGCGTGGCGACACCGATTTTCTTGTTTATCGAAGTGAAGCAACGAATTGTGCGACTGATGACATTTTCTACACGACCAATCTAACGTACAATTTTTCATCGAATGTGAAGGATTTAAACATTTAATGCAAAGATTTTTAAGCTTTACCACCTCAAATCTTTCTTGAGGGTTTTATCGAGAAACTGCTTACATCTATAAATAGGATGCACAGCTTGACAGAAACTACAATTTTAACATCATTGGTGGTACCAACTAAAGAAGTTTTAGTCGAAGTGCTAACGAACCTCCCTTTTTCTCTTTCTTTAACGGAATCTCGAGATTTTAAGCATGTTCCTGAAGCAATGTCATTTATTTCCAACACTACATTGTTTTTCAATGTACGACCTTAAATCTTTGAACGAGGGAATTTCGTCATTATTTCCTAATTCGAAACGCTTTAAAATGTTTGTATCTAATTTTTCGATAACAGATTAAACAACATGAAATCTAATAAATCTATTTCCATCTGCCTTAACGCGAATATATTTTCATCAAAACAACTAATTAATTGCCGGAGTTCCGCATGCGAGTCTGAGGAACTGACCTTAGGGCATTTTTCGAGAGCATTAAAATATGTTGAAAGTAATAACCTCTTGGACTGAAAACGATTAGTAATGATTTTATAGGCTTCCACGTATGCATAATCATTTAATGGCAAGTGTTTTATCAACGCACGCGACGACTCATCTAATGTATCAACGAGGTGGCAAAATTTTTCAACGGGTGACAAACTGACATTATCATGAATCAACCGCTTATAGATTGCATTGTAACTCTCGAAATCTGAAATTCGTCCGGAGAAGCGGGGAACGGAAAGATGTTTCAAGCGAATTCCACAGCTTGACGAAAAGAATTATTCATATTTTCCAACTTTGGCTTATTTTCTACCCGATCTAATTCGCATTGTTCAGCGATAATACGAATATCTAATAGATAATCATCGATTTTCATCCTAAGAGCCGAAAATTCATCCAATTGTTCACTTTCTTCATCAAAGAAAATATCCTTGCAAAAGGATTTGAAAAGCGTTTCAATCTGTTCGACAGTTTTAATCGACGCTCTAATTAAAGCAATCGATACGTCTTCCGATTGGTTGATCTTACTGTAAATGTGATCCAACCTTTTAACTACAAATTTAGCTTCAAGAATAGCTTTATCAATTGATATAACCATATTTGATTAATGATTAATGAACGACAATAAAATTAATATAAAAACAATGCGTAACTCGAATACGCTAAATTACTAATTCATCTACGAAATTAAATTATTAATAGAAAAGTGCAACTAACTACAGTGCTTGCCCCACAAAGCTTTTAAGGTTTCAAATAAATACCAATAACCCCTTTGTTATACAAGTTGCATGAACCCGAATGGTTCCTCCAACTTGAACTGACAAATAAGGTAAAGCTTTACAATACAATAACCCCTCATAAATAGTTTACCTAAAAGGATACCGACGGCGACGACCCTAATTTTGCCACAAAGGATAAGGAATGTATTGTAAAATCTACCGTTATAACCAGATGTATTTAGCATTAAATGTGTAAGCAAGATGTTCTTTTCTGTGTAACACGTTTAACCATAATAAAAACTACAACAATTTTATAAATTTAAATTTAAATATAAGGAGTTTAAAGGATAGGAACTAATTATTTAATTAAAGATCCAGCGATGAAGGCCAATTTTGTACACGCGCGGGGGGTCTTATAAATTTATAAATCGACTTACCTCCGCGGTGTTTTGTTTTTCTATGCTGCAGTTCCTATTCTTTCAACCAAGTGGACTGTATGCGAATTGAGTTTATATGTTACGTAACACTTGCACTATGTTTTTAGAGGTTAACAACGAAAGTCTGGGGCACTTGACTAACTTACGGTACACTGAACGAAGAAACCGACGACCGTTCTGCTTCAATATCCAGAAGCAAGTGTTTGTTCACTACTCTGTCCACTTATTCACACATGCCCAACGAATTTTTATGGCAGGATATAAGGGAACAAGGGATGACAGTTTTACTATTAGATTTACGACTACAAAATTTACAACTTAAATTAAACACGCAAACGTGCGACAAAGAGACCGAACAAATAGAAACTCCAATAAATCAAGCATTAGTCTTCAATCAAACTCTGTACTAAACATTTTAATATACATGTTAACTAAAAAGTTCGAATTTTAAATTTTGACAAAGAGTTCATCAACTCGCATTAAGGTGTACATAATTTATACAGAAAAACAGTATTTTAATTTGTGACGTAAATGTTTTGTACAATTTTAAATTAAATAAATTAGATTATAGTAACCGTACCATATCAATTAGTGAATAGCTCAATTTATACTACATTATAAATATATAAAACTTCGTTTATGGGTAAGCATTTTAGATATTTGTTAAGATATAATGTACATGTATTGTATTATAGGGGAAAAAAACATCATTGATAAAGACCATGTAGCGACGGTCGAAACTTCTGATTAACACACATATAATGTAAAAAAAAATTTTTTATTTATTTAGACCTTTTTCCCAAGAAACAAACTTTCAAGTATTAGTATATAAAAGAAGGTCAAGAAATACCAATCAAATATTAATTAGAAGCATGGGTGAAAAGATGCAATGTCGTCGATATCTAGCAGCTACATATGGCATGTACACTATAGGACAGATAAACAAATTAACTAGTTCCTATAATAAATTGGCAAATCATAAGAATAGACGAATATTTTTACTAAGATGCAAGTCTGAAGAGATTACACCAACATTTTTGAACATCAATGTAAAACATATTATATTTGATGATGTAAACCTTAAACGGAAATTTATGAATAATGTAGTATACAAGTTTAAATATAATACACTCAACTTACTAATAAAGGAAACTATAGTAAAACTAAAGGCAATTGAAATAGAAATCTTAAATATAAAAAAATGTTTAGAAACCATATTACCTGGAAACATATTTAATGAATTAATCAGAAATCAACAAATAAAATATGAAAATAAGTTTAAAAAAATAAAAGAAAGGAATATTAAAAAAATTGAAACCTTAAAGGGTAAAAGCAAAAACGAAACAAAAAAATCAAATCATTCAAAATGGATAGAAAATGTATCAGGGCATGCACTGCCTGAGTATGTAGAGGAAATATTAAGCCTAGGGCCAAATTTTGCGGCACCAATTGAAAAGGACACTGAAATTCCATACCCAGTAATAATTGCAAATATTGAAAACGCGATATCAGATTTACCTACAGATAAAAAAGATAAAATTAGAGCAGTATGTTGCAATGTTATTACAAATCATAAAAGTAAATTCAATTCAACGAAGAATAGGGAAGACATAAGAAACAGAGATATATCCAAGAAAATTAAAAACTAAGGTTTTTAAAACAAAATCCGACCTAATTGTATTAAAACCTGATAAATCTAACAAAACAATTATAATGACTAATCAAACATACGATAACGGAATTTTAGAACTACTTCAAGAAAAATCAACGTATGAATTAGTCAAACAAAACCCTACCAACACACTTCAAAAATGAACAATTACATTGTGAAAAATTGGGAAAAAAGGATATATTTCCCCAAAGAGTGTAAAAAATTAATAATAAATAACGCGTTGCCACCCAAGCTTTATGGGTTACCAAAACTACACAAAGATGGTATGCCCATGAGACCAATCATTTCTACAATACAATCACCCTTAATAAACTTGCAAACTTTATAAAAGGTATTCTCAAAACGTGATATATAAAACAAATTCTATATTAAAGACTCTTGGCAATGCAAAGAAAATATTAAACAAGTTACTATACCGGATGACTATATTCTGATATCGTTAGATGTAACATCATTATATACAAATGTACCAATAGAGTTAGTTATACAACTAATAGAAAAAAAGTGGGTAGAAATTAAAACATATACAAATATACCCCAAAAAGAATTCAGAAAAACAACAGAAATAATATTAACCTCAACTTATTTTACATACAGAGATCAGGTATATAAGCAAGTAAACGGTTGTGCTATGGGTTTAGCGCTGTCTTGTGTGGTGGCACAAATGGTGTTGGAAGAACTGGAGGAAAATATAATAAAACAAATAAATTTCCACTACCTTTCTTTTTCCGGTACGTGGATGACTGTGTTTGTGCAATTCCACAAGATAAATGCAATTATATAATTAAACTTTTAACAGTTTTCACAAAAGATTCAATTCACAATTGAAGTAGAAAAGATAATAAACTTAACTTTCTAGATATGACATTGCACCGGATAAACCATCATATTAAAACATCATGGTACACTAAAACACTTGGTCGGGAAGATACCTTAACTATTACTCCCAACATCCTATCTCCCAGAAAAAGTCTGTCGTAATAGGACTAGCGGATAGGGCAATCAAACTATCAGACCCTGAATATAGATGGGAAGCAATAAAGAAAGCTAAAACGCATTACGAGAAAATAATTACCCATTAAATTTAATTGAACGGATATTTAAAAAACAAATTAATAAACACTATAACACAAACTACATCGACAATACCAAAAATAAATCAATAATAAAATATGCACCCATACCGTATGTACAAAATTTATCCGAAAATCTACAAAATTACTAATAAAACATAATATAAAATTGCGCACAAAGGATACAATTTAACAAAAAGTTGTTTTAGTAAATTAAAAGATAACACTCTAAGAATAAAAAACACACACCATCTATAAGATTCCGTGTCAACAGAATTGCAATTGTGTATACATTGGGCAAAGTATACAGCATTTAGAGAAAAGAATAAATGGTCATAGATATGATAAAACTAATCAAACTGCTCTAACCAAACATGAAAAACAAGCCCAGCATAAATTCGAATTCAACAAAACAACAATTTTAAAAACAGAAGCAAACCAAAAAATTCGAGAATTCCTAGAGATGGTGTATATTATTAAACATCCAACATCAGTAAATGATAAAATAGATATTAGCAAATTAAGTAAAATATATTATAATCTACTAAAATAAAAATGCTTAAAATTAATCAGGAAAAGGTGTTTGTCTTGTATATATGGAGGCGAGATAGAGTGAGTAAACGTATGTGTATGCGTAGAGGTATGTACAGATGAATACATATACAGATATATATATATTTAAATAAATAAGCGTATGGATATATATTTATACATAAAGTTAAATTTACTCAATAAGACAGATATTTATAATTGTAGAAAGTTTTACGATTTTAACCTGTTTGTAAAAAGTGTCCTTATCCAGTGATAAGAAATAGAAACTCCAATAAATCAAGCATTAGTCTTCAATCAAACTCTGTACTAAACATTTTAATATACATGTTAACTAAAAAGTTCGAATTTTAAATTTTGACAAAGAGTTTAGCAACTCGCATCAAGGTGTACATAATTTATACAGAAAAATAGTATTTTAATTTGTGACGTAAATGTTTTGTACAATTTTAAATTAAATAAATTAGATTATAGTAACCGTACCATATCAATTAGTGAATAGCTCAATTTATACTACATTATAAATATATAAAACTCCGTTTATGGGTAAGCATTTTAGATATTTGTTAAGATATAATGTACATGTATTGTATTATAGGGGAAAAAAACATCATTGATAAAGACCATCTAGCGACGGTCGAAACGTCTGATTAACACACATATAATGTAAACAAATTTTTTATTTATTTAGACCTTTTTCCCAAGAAACAAACTTTCAAGTATATATATATATATATATATATATATATATATATATATATATATATTGCTGTGAACTTACTTTATTTCTTTTAAGCCTCAATGTTGTGCGTCATTAAATTTGATATGAAATTCCCCACCTTGCACACCATTTTTATTGCTTTGATATCCCTTATTAAGCCCAACGATTTATACGTTATATATTTAATTTGTTTACCATGACTAGCTCACTGAATGCTCGACTTCCTAATAAATTTTGTTTTACCCTTTAAATGGATTCAAATAAAGCAGTTCAAAATCACACAATATAATAATTGATAATATGTACAATGTTGTGTAACCTCAAAATTTTCCCTTGTATAGAATATTTACATTTACCAAATTTATGCTTTCCTGAAAGCCAGCAAAAATATCTTTTAATTACTCTCAAGTATTTTCGAACGTTCTAAGATGCTTTCTCTGTTTTCATATTTTCAAATACCTTTTCGATGACTCTTTCAAATACATAATATATAGCAAATATTAAATTTGAAAGTCTTTAAATAATAAAATGTTAGAAATCGCTAACCTAGAACAGTCTCTGGAGTTGCCTCATAGTGTCTCTGGTCTGCATCCCTTGCTATGTCCGCTCTACTTATTGGCCAGAATTATCCATTTGTGATTTCTGGTATTTTTCCTTGAATTAACTTTGAGTACCCTTTTGATCTCACTTTCGGACGTATTTTTAGATTTGTGTTAAGGCTTAGAAATCGACATGAACATTGACTCGACAAAATCCGTCTCAACAAAAGTGGTATCAACAAAAGCCGTCTCAACCCAAATGGCATCTCAACAACAGCCCAGTTTTGTTAAATATTAAAAATTAATTTAATTAATTGTTTAACTTACGTCTATTTGTAGATCGGCTTATTTTTCGTCGAACAATTTTTTTTGCACTTTCAAATTTTACTTATTCTGAATTTTAACGTGTCACTAATTAATTTCATCACGTAAATTTCTGCTGCATTTGAGCATAGCTTCATTCATTTCCTATTGTATTTGTAAGTCCTTCCCACCAATCGTTTCTATTGGTTTGTACTTTGCCTTATCTCTGGCAGAACTCGGTATTTTCTCAAAATTCCTGTCTAATTCTTGGTGACAATGCTTTATCAGTCTCGTAAGCGTTCTGTATTATATGGTTATTTCTCAGGATTCCCAATTATTACCCACATTCAGTCATGTAATTTTATGTTTGTAGTTTATAAGTCCAAAGCTTATCATATAATGAACCGCCTGGTGTTTATTTGTTCGCTACAGAATGTCGGTTTTCTGAACAAATGTATTCTTCGTAGTCACGTATCCATTTTTAATAATGACGTATTAAGATGCGTTTGCATATAGATGCGTTGATATTTTTGACTTAATTATTAAATATTTGGAATGCCAATTTATCTGTTTCCCGATAATTTATTTTGATGCAATTAGTTGCTTCTAAAACCTTATCTTTACTCGTAAATTATACTTAAACATATTATACAACGCACGCATCACTATTTTAATTAAATGGTATCGGATTATTACTAAAGGAGCTTCTGTCTCATGCATTTAATCAAATATCCTTTATATACAGTGTCCTCGCAATTGAATTTCTGTAGAATAGTCGATTTACTCCTATAATTGATGGAATTATTTGATTTTCTTAAAGTTAAAGTTATTTATATCTATCCTGCGACCCATATGACTTAATCTACCTTTAAACTACCCTCTTATCATAGTAATATATATATATATATATATATATATATATATATATATGATTACCCACAGAATTTAAATTTGTACAATTTTCCAATTGTAATCACCAATCCCAGTAGTGTAATTAGTAAATACATCAGCCACAAAAGTGTTACTGAGGTAACACTTTGTCTCCCACCCTAAAAGTAACAATTTTATGAGCAGCATCATGTTGTCTCTTACATTTTTCAGTTTGGGACAGTAACTTGTACCTGGTCAGAACTGCAACATCAATCGAAGTATCACCTACGACTGGAAACGGAATCTTTCCGAAGTCGTTTAATTTAACTACCCTATTATCATGAACCTCTAAAAGAGTAAACCCCATACTGGAATGCATAGGTTTATTTAAATACCTCTCAACTTCACCTATAGAATGTGCCCATTTTTGATGTTGCACATGGCAATAGGTATAGAGCAACCTACCAATCTCTCTATTCAATCTGTCAACCATATTCCCATGAGGAAAATAAACAGGCGTATGAACTACGGTAATATACCCTCTTTCTTCATTCCATTCAAATATACTCGACTACTGAATTGCATCCCGTTATCTGACAAAACATATTTTGGCTTTCCCGCCTTCACAAAATAATCTATCAAATTGTTCGATGTTTCTATTACAACAGGCAACATTTCTCCATTACTTCGTTGAGATATCTTCACCTTTTGGCACACATCACAACATCCAAAAAATTTCCTAATGCGATCCCGCATTTTTTCCAATAAAAATCGTGGCTCAACAACAAATAACACTGTTCTGCACCAAAATGCCTATTAGCAATATGCATTTGGTTTACCAAGGCCTCCACTTCGGAGATTGGCACACATAACCAAAATCCAGCAATTACTTCGCTGGTTTTTCTAAAAACAAGATCCTCATACACAACATACCACTTCCGGATTGGTTAATTACCCTCTGCTTGATTCAATTTTGTTAAAACTGTCCTACACCATTCATCGTTAAGTTGACTTTCTCCTAAATACTTTTGGCGTCCGTATCTCGCATTCCTTCTTAAAATGTTTATCTCAAAAGTACTCGAACACTGTTGATCAGTCAGATTTGTTCGACCTCTAGGGTATCGTGACAATTTATCTGCAACTGTGTTGGTTGGTCCTGGACACTATTCTATTTGCAATAGAAATTGTTGGAGAAATAAACTCCATCGCAATAATCGAGCATTTAGAAGACGACATGTGTTTAAAAATGATAAAGCTTTATAGTCCGTAATAATGGTAATTTCAAGTCCCATTAATAGTACATTATAGCCTTTTACTAATTATGGGATTTTATTTAACGAGAATTTCCAATAATCGAATGGAGCCCACGGCAAGTTCTGATGGAAAATGGCCCAAAGTTGTGAAAATCTCAAAGGCAAAGCGGCTAGTCGAACTATATGCTCTGGGTGGAACATGAGCTGTGGGTCGGGGTTGGATTGTGACCAAAAATATGAAGAATAAGGCGCCACCGTATTTTTCTATACAGAGAAGACCTTACTAAAGTCCCTTGTACAAGGCGAATGCGGAAACCTTTATTCTATAACCGCTATACTGTTTATTAAAGACAACATAATCCCTGAAGTTTCTTACCTTATGGCTCGACCTTGATCTTAGTAATTCACTGCTACACCTGTGAACAAATTAAACAAAGAATAGCACTGTTTGTGCATTTATACTCAAAAAAATTTTAAATTCAAATGGAATCAACTTTCATTCGTCCTAATTAAAAAGAATAGTCTTGTTCAAAAATAAAAATCTATTCCTCTAGTATTCAATTATGTGCTTTTTTACAAAATATCTTTCTTTCTTTATATTGTGATTAATTTAATTTATAAAAATTATTTACAAAGGCACTGGATAAAATTAATACCAATCAAATTAAATGTGGTTTTATTAACAAATAGATAAAGCATAAAGTTGCTTTCTAAACTGTTGCTTATTGATAACAAAAATGTTAGTTTTGGTAGATCTACCTTAACCTTACAATGGATAATTCCAAATAGTTATTAATGAAATAGCAAACATAGAAGTTTAATTTCTAAGTTCTCATAAATAGAAGAATTTACTTTCTATAACACGTAATGACATCTACCGTAGTTTCATTGAATTAATAGAAGAATTAGATATGTAAAAGTTACAGATTCCTATTGCTTAATATTGAAAAATATAATTGTGGTCTGTCCTTGACCTATTTAGAAGTTTAAATAACTTGATTAAACAAAAAATAATCTGATTACAATGTCCATAGTTCAGCTAACATACGAAAACAATTTTCTACATACCAGAACTCCGTCTGTCTGAAAAATATCATAAAGGAAGCTTACGTCAGCATTGAAATACGGAAATCTCCAATTTAGAACGAATAATTGTACTGCATACTGAAATTCCACATTACTCGGCATCCATTTTGAGTAATTAAATTTCACCAGATCCACACCATGAACAAAGCGTAAAAACCTATATTTTCTTCTTGCTTTTAATCAAAAATAACGTAAACCAGTCTCCTGATTACCAATCTGCATGTTAATTTAAAGTTGCTTTATATGTAAATTAAACCACGAAAATTATCAAATGATGCATGATAATTTAACTTGAATACTATATGTACAATTTCATGTTATATATAAATAAAGTTGCATGTAATTTAGATTGAATACTTTATGTAAAATTTCGTATTATACATAAATAAAGTTGCATGTTACCAACGGCCCTTTGACCAAAAAATTTCACGTCATCTACGAGCTGTTCCAACAAATGGACAATCAAAAGTGCCTTTCGGAGATGACATTCTCCTAACAGAACTTAATCCGCACGTGCTTCCAACACGAAAAACTGCAAAAAACCATTGTTTCAAAGAACAATTCGACCTGCTTTCACCACAGCTGTATTGGAAGTGTCCGGGGTCAAGCGAGTTGCTGCCCGGCAACACAATCACTTCACAATTTCTTAATAGATGGAGCTCTAGGAATGATACTAAATGGAAACTTTTATTTTGTCACCGTGGAAATTAAATTTTAATTGAATGCTAATACTTTATTGGGCAATAGGTAATATTTAATTAGTGGATTGAATAACATTATTATGCATTATATTGTTTATTATTAAATAAAGGTATTAATTATATGAATATATCTAGGTAGAAAATAAAATTGCTACAACATATCAATTTTTAAGGCAACTATAATACTCTATGCTTCCTTCTCGGTAACCGAATAATTTTTCTCTGCCTTATGCAACATTTTAATAAAACGCAACAATACAAATATTTTTTGATCATTTACCTGATACATACAACCATGGCGCAGATTTTTTTAACAGATGATTAAGACCCGAAGTCGAGTATGAAAATTTTTCAACAAAACGAGTTGTAATTTATGAGTCCGAGGAACCCTCTTACAATCTTAAGATTACGCAGACGTTCCAAATCAATTATATTGTGAACACATTCCGGTGTCATACTAATACCTTCATGAGTCACAGCATGACCGACAAAGCGAATCTCTCTGTGCAAACGAACACTTTTTTAATTTGAGAGTAATCCCTGCCTTGACGAACTTCTCTAAGATAATTGAAATATAGCGAATATGGGATTCCACGTCCTCCGATACGACAAGCACGTCATCTACATAGGGGATCACCAATTCTATTAGAACTATCACTACGTGCCTTTTCGATGCAGATTTGAACGCTCAATTCTCAGATATTGAAACTTATTCTTATATATTTTATAAATGCACACGATTTCCCAGTTGCAGCAGCAGCAAGTTCAGTTGCCTTATCTAAAAGCAATAACCACACACCTGCATCTTTCTGTTTATCGAAAAATTCTATCACAGATTTAATGATGTTTCTAGCTTCAGAATTAACACTATTCCTAGGTGTGTAGGACACGACCTACAAAAATAAACTTTTGTTAGTTAACTAAAGACAAGCATCTATTAAAAATCAAATTAATTTATCAATTCCAGTAATGTGAGTTTATGTAAAACTTTAACTTTACAATATAATTATACAGTTTTTATACAACACTTTAGTTTAGTGTAAAGTCTCGTCAGGTGTGGTATAGGAAACAGACTCTTTACCTGAAATAAAAGAACAGTTCCATTCGGAACTCACGTTTATTGTCTTTTCTTAATGTTCAAAACTCAGTTAATATATTCACAACCTGAGCTATTCTACTTAATTTCTGCACATCTAGTTTAGTTTGTTAATCTATGCAGTTTCACAATACTTTCATAGTTAACACTTATTACTGACCATTGCATTGTGTTCTACTTTCTATAATAATACGCCCTAATTACACTACATTAGCAAGGAAAATATGTAGTTTCGAAAAACTTATTAAAGTTGAATGAAATAGAAGAATAATGGAAAAATCTTAAAAACGCAGAACAGTTAAACAATCACAAAGCTAGGCAAAACAATATACATCTAGGTTTGTGGGTTGATCAATTCGTTAAGTGAGAAAGTAATATATATCAAATGGTGTCATTAATCATATAGTAATAATTTTTATGCACACGAGTTATTTTAAACATACAAGCACGAAGTAATCCTTTAAATTGATTTATGCAGCAAATACGTTTTGTTAATGTACTGTGTATGCATTTATTTGCGTTTAATATTTAAATCAAATTTACATACAACTCGATAACAACGCTATAAATAACGCTGAATACACTCAGCACTATCAATTTTTATATAATTAAAGTTATATGTACGAAATGTACAACTTAGCAATCCAATTTTCTCATGGTTACATATGTTCTTGTCAAATGTTTGTTTGGTAGAGCACTGTATTTTTTAATTTTATATTTATTTATGCATATTTTTTTATGTATGGCATGTGTTTAGAGATCGAAAATGTAATATATTAGACCTTTGTCTAGTTGATACCTTTTCTTTTTTCATTAATTTAATCCTCATTGTTTTTTTTGTGAATTATATCTACTTCAATGTTTATTATAACACTGAATCTTAGCTACTTAGCCTGAACAAATTTGGCTATACATAAGTATTAATGAAATATTTTTTACAGGGATTTTATAATTGTGTTCGATGCAATGGTGCTGCAGTAGAAATAAGGTCATTTGGACTTTTACGTACATGCATTTGTTCTGTTTGCAATTCCAAGTATATTATGCCATTAAATGTGCAATTAAAAGAACATATTGCTCAGGAAGCATTCCACAACTGTAAGTATATGCATTGCAATGTACATAAGGTAGTTATATTTTTTTACAATTTTTATTATTGTCTTCCTGTAACAATTGTTTTTGATAGCAGTAAAAAGTCTACAAATAAGTGTTTGTACTTTTATATATATATATATATATGTATATATATATATATATATATATATATATATATATATATATATATATATATATATATATATATATATATATATATATATATATATATATGTATATATATATATATATATGTATATATATATATATATATGTATATATATATATGTATATATGTTTTTAGAAAAAATGACCCTGATTAGATTTATTGTCTCTTCACTAATACACAACTTATGTTAATTATCAAGATGCAGAAAATTTTACTATATACCATAGTATATTTGTAATTATCACACTTTTGAAATTTCTTCATAGTATACAGGGTGTGTCAGGTTATTGAATAGCTTATTGCATAAAAGAGTTGGTGATTTTGTGTATTTATAAGTTATTTTTGTATTTTCTTTCCTTAACGTGTGTAGTTTGTGGAGATAATTTTTGAATAAATGGAATGGTTTTGTGAGTTTTGGTTTCTAACGGATGTATTTCATGTGCATGGTTATTGTCTTGATGTTGATATAAAATTTTATTAATAAGATGTTTCAGAAAGCCATTATTAATGAAAATTCCCTGTAATTTTAATACATTTTTTGGAGAAATTGTGGATGTGAGATTTTCTTAATTCTATATTTTAATGCTGAAATGGTATTAATCTTGTGTTAAAGAGAATGATTTGAAAAGTAATTTATATATCGGCCAGAGTTAGTAGGTTTTTGATACTAATCAAATAAAATATGATTGTTATTTTCTCGGATTACTAATGTATCTAAAAATGGTATTTGTTGATTAATTTCTATTTCATGAGTGAGTTTGAGATGGGGCTTATACTGATTAAAAACTTTGACAATTGTTCGTATCATATTGTAAGAAACGCAGCATAGATGTCATCTACATACCTTATTATAAAGGAAGGACAAATGGTAATGTTGGTATTATGGTTTGAATAAGTTCATCCATTACAATCTGTGAAAGTATTGGCGATAATAGTGATTTCATTGGGGTTCCAAAAATTTTAAGATAGAAGGTATTTTGGAATGAAAAATAAGTGTTACTAAAAACTAGTGTTAGTGAACTACAAAACATTTGCATATCTAAATTACAATGTTGTTTAATGTTACTCCATTTTGATTTTATAATACTTATAACTAAATCCAAATGTATATTTGTAAATAATGAAGTAACATCTAGTGAAATTAGTCTATAGTTTTTGGGAATTTGGTAACCATTATATTTATGAATGAGTTGAAAGGTGTTTTTGATACCAAAGCCTTCTTCCATTGGAAATGATTTACTTAAGATATCAGATAGCCATTTTGATATTAGATATGTAGGTGTATTGATTGAAGAAATGATTGGTCTGAATGATAAAATAGGTTTATGAATCTTAGGTAATCCATAATATTTACCAGCAACGGTGTTGTTAGTGATAAGTGATTTTTTGGTGTCAATGGTAATCATAATTTATCGTATAACATTTTATATATATATATATATATATATATATATATATATATATACATACATATTAAAATGTCTAAGGGAGCTACAAAGAGTTATAAGGGTTGTTTAGTACAATGTAGTATATGCCAAACAAAAATAATCCACATATTTGATCACTTAAACCTAAAAATATATGTTTGCCGTATTTTATGTATACTAAAATACCATGCAAATATAGTAGTTGAAATTAAGTGCCAAAAGGCAATTTTAAAATGACTAAGTGACGTAGTAAGATGTGAAATGCTCAAGGGTTTATACCGAGTTTGATTTTTAAAAGCCTTTGAAAGTACATTTGCCGTCCAAAAGCCGGATGCGTCTATGAATGTTCACTATCAACATGCATCCAGGGTCAAGTATAATTTATTTTGGTTTCATTTTCTATAGAATCAACTTTTGGACAATATTTGTAAACTCAAAATTATTAGTTATAACAACGTCAAATGTGGTTGGTGGAATGTAAAGATTTAGGACATATATTAGAATTTAATGTGATTATGAAATTGTATAAAAGACATGGACTATGGTATGTGCGACACGAATTTAGTTATTTGTTATGAATTTTAAGATGTAGTAGGCTAGTAGAGAGTTAACATGGTCGCCTTAGAGAGTAAACAAAGTGATTATTTTCGAACCAATTTTGTAAAAGACGTGTTTTCAGAACTGTGCTAATTTTGTATTCAGATAATAAAAGTAATTGTTTTAAAGTGAGTTTAATTGAAAAGTGGTAAAAGATACAAGCATAGGAATTATAAAGGAATAGTAGTGATTGTGCGACGGAAAATTAGTGGATTTGGAGGGTGGTTTAAAGGTAGCAGGTTATCGAGAGTGGTTATACAGAAAGAAGTTTGATATTGGAGTGTGGTTTAAAGTTAGAAGGTCATCGAGAGTGGTTATACAGATTAGAAGTTGGATATTGGAGTGTGGTTTAAGGTTAGAAGGAGCATCGAACAGAAAGATAAAGAAACGAGTAGATTGGAGATTAGATACGGAGAAGCGGACGGTTTTATAGAGGAAACAAGAATTCGAAGTGGATATTAGCACAAGGAAGTTGTAACACGGTATTTTCTAAATTCTAAATTTGGGTTAATCATTTCAGATATTGGGGAACAGTTAAAAGTCGAGGACACCTGGAAGCTGCACGGAAATTCAAGAGCATCATTGTGAAGACGTATACGGTAATTAGGATTTTGTGCTAGCAGTCAGCGAGGCATCGACGGAGTATAGACCAGGTGAGTTTTAAAATCATATTCTTTAATACGTCAAAATTTAGTCATATAAAATTTGGTTGTAATTTAATTTGGCACATAGTAACTTTGATCTAATTAGAAATTTTGGCATATACTAAAGTAGAGTAGCAATTTTAGTAGTAAAACAAAAGGGTGCACGTTGGTTGGACTTAACACAACTACTTATAACGGAAACCCACTATAAGCAGTTGAATAACCTGAGATTAAGAGTTTTAAATAGTCGAGGCATTACATTAAATAGTTTATAAAAGAACCAACCAAACGGTGCAAGTACAAGGGGCGTGCATTAGGTGTGCACATTTTACAAAAGTATAAAATAAAGGGTATAATATAGGTGAAACACACAAAAAGTAGAGGGGTGGTGTATATAATACGTGGCAAACCCAACGTGGGGCTGAAAAAAAAGGCTAGATTGAGTTGAAATTAGACAGAAATAATAGTAGGATACAGGATCCAGAGACTAGGTGGGGCCCGCAGTTTTTTTCTTTATTTTTCAGGCATACGAGTTCAAAGACAGGCTGCAGAGATGACGGACCCAGCAATGAAACGGATTACGAGATCGGGACTGATATACGGAATTGAAGCAGACAACACGACACAAAACGATGAAATTAGGACACAAGACATAGAGCTGGACGCAGGCGGAGACATCCAGGAGACGGAGACAAGGCAGACTGACCCGGAGGCGACAGACAGGGACACGGACCAGGCGACGGCACCGGAGGTAAGAGTTGCAGAAACCGCCGGAACCCAGGACCTAATACGACTCATAATGAGTTTGCACGAAAAATTTGAAAATTCTAACACGGAACTGAAGGCGGAAATATCGAATGATTTTAAAACTTCAAACGCGGAACTGAAGGCGGAACTATCAGACAAAATTGAAACTTCACGCACTGAACAAAAAGAGGCCAATACGCATTTAAATAATAAAATAACGACTTTACAAACGACTTTAACAAACCAAATTGAAGATTCACACATCGAACTGAGAAACGAGTTTAGGACGGCACACGCGGAACTGACGGCCAAATTGAATAATACACAGGACTATCTACTCACGCAAATACAAAACGTACAGGACGACATAAGGACTGAAGTACACGAAAAGATCGACAGAATAGATGACAAATTAGAAAACACACGGGTACAGATTCAGGGAGACTTGAACGCGACAAAAACGGACCTACGGACTGAAATCAAGACACGCGTAGAGACAGTTAGACAATGGTCAGTGGTTTTACGACGTTACATTCCGAAATTCAAACGTGCGACAAAAGACATTTGACAAACTACAGGAATTTAGGACAAACCTTAGAGACGATACAGCTCGAAAATTTTAACACTAAGACACAACTGGACGACAAAGTCACTGTAGTAGAAAACCGGGTAGGACACGACGTAAGACAAATACATGAAAAATTGGACGACCTAGAACGACGGCGCATTGGACTGGACTACGGACAGCACATCAAATTGAACCGGGACGCGCTACCTAAATTTGAAGGACGGAGGACAGAACAGCCGATGGGGTTTCTAGACAGACTGGACGAGATCGTCGAATCGGAAAATGAAAGAACAAAGTTACAGATAGTAGGGGCGACATTGACAGGGAACGCGGAAAAGTGGCACAATATCATACGCCGACAGTACGACACCTACGCAGAATTTCGACGACTATTTATGGAACAGTTCTGGAGCAACACGCACCAGACAGACATACGTACAAATTTGATTACGGGACACTACAGTCGGACACACGGGACTCGCGAAGAATATGCAATAGACAAATACAACCAGGCACAGCACTTGACACCAAAGTTGGGAGAGGACGACATCATACTACTACTTGCGGGACACATGGAGCCGGAAGTGAGTAAGATGGTTGTGGTCCATAATGTTAAAACACTGCGGGAATTTTTAGGCGTTATGAGGAATTTCGATTTGGCAACGGCACTGGAGGCAAAAACACGGATTAGTCATTGGGATCAAAACCGGGGTTATAGGGATGACAACCGACGACATATGTACCACGAACAGCGACCCAACCATAGACAGGACAATTTCCATCACGAACATCGACCCAACTACCGACAGGACTATTTTAACCAAGGACACCGAAACCACTGGGGACACGACGGAAACAGGAGACCATACTACAATAGGGAACACCGGGAGAACGACTTACATAGACAAAACAGGTACCAGCGCGACGACAACGCGGATGACGGTCGAAATACAGGGGGCGGGTACACAGAACGGATATAGCCGGACGGACAGGGACGCGAATGTCCACCATATAACGACCAGCGCAAGGACTCAGGACACGGATCAAATTGAAGTGGTGCAGATACACGAGGCACCCTCCGAAAAAAAAAAACGCCAAATTTTGGACGAACGAATGTGTAGGATTAAAGGTTGACGTGGTTTATAGTTTGAAGGACTTGTTGTTAAATAATTATAATTTGAATAAAAAGAACCTTTTGTTCATTAATATTAGTTTAAATGAGTGTTTATATGTTGCTTTAGTTGATAGTGGTTCACAGTTGTCGCTGGTAGATGAGAGGGTAGTGATAAAACATGCGGATTTTTTAAAGGAAAGAATAGAAGCGATTAATGGGGTTAATTTATGGTCGGCTATGAATAAAAAGTTAACTACGATTTATAGGATCATCCGTGTACCAATATTTGTAGGGGAAAAAAATGCAGGAGAGGCAGAATTTTTAATTACAAAGGGGTTGCATATAGATTTCATATTAGGAATGGATTTTATAGAGGATTTTGGAGTGAATATAGATGGTAAGGATAGGTCGATTCGAATTTTTGATAAAGATAAGTTATGGATGGTGTCTACGGTTAGTGAGGAATATAGGAATGGAGATAATATAGATAAGTCAGGATTAGGAATGAATAGGACAAGTGATGATAGACAGGTTAAAGTAAGGTTATGTAATATGTTTGTGAGATTAATTAAGGATGAACAGATTGTAAGAGTGAGTATTGAGATAAAGGCGAAGCTAGAAGAATTATTTAATAAATATGTAGGGTTATTTAATGAAGAGCCGAGATTGGCGAGGCGATACATGCATAAGTTAGAGGTCACGGAAGACAACGGGTTTAATACAAAGGTGTATCCAATTCCGTTTGCTATTAGAAATAGGGTTAAAGCCGAGATTAACAAGATGTTACGAGATGGAATAATAGAACCAGCGAAAACTCAATATGTGAACCCGGTAGTTATTGTTCCTAAACCCAATAAAAGGGATATAAGGATTTGTTTGGATGCGAGAAAGTTGAATTCGATTACGAAACCGCAGCATGAACAACCGCAGGGGTTGGATAATTTGTTGTACAAAGTGTACGAGATGAAGTTTTCAGTAAACTAGATTTAAAAATTCATTTTGGTTAATTCCGTTGCATGAAGACAGTAAGAAGTTTACAGGGTTTAGCATTGAAGGGAGATTTACATGTTTTCTGTGGTTCCGTTTGGGTTAAGTAGTTCTTCCGCAGCACTGGTAAGGGCCATGCAGAAGCTGTTTAACGAGTATGAATGTTTCTGTTCGCACTATGTGGATGATTTGTTGATCTTTTCAAGGACTGAGCAAGAACACTTGGAGCATATAGAAAAGGTGATCCAGAGGCTGGACGAAGGGGGTTTGAAGTTGAACGTGGAGAAATGCGAGTTGTTCAAGAACAAAGTTACATATTTAGGGTTTGAAATCAGTGAGAATGGGATGAAAATTTGTAATAAAAGGTTGGACGAGTTGAAAAGATTGCTCAACCAAAGAACGTGAGAGGATTACGAGGATTTTAGGGTTCTAAATTATTATAAACGATTTATACCGCGATATTCCGAGTTGTGTGTGCCGTTGGTGAGTTTATTGAAGAAAAATGAAAGATGGAAATGGACTGATGATCGAGAGAAGGCGTTCCAGGATTTAAAAAGTGCATTTTATAAAGAGTTGTCATTAAAATATCCAAATTTCAAAGACGAATTTATTTTAAGAACGGATGCATCGAAATATGCGATAGGGGCTGAGTTGGTGCAGATCCAGGACGGAGCAGAGGTACCAATTGTATTTATTTCTAGGGTATTAAAAGACTGCGAAACCAGATATGCAACGGCAGAGAAGGGAATGTTGGCGATAGTATATGCAGTGAAAAAGTTGCGTTTTTATCTGCTAGGTAACAAATTTTTAATAGAATCCGACAACACGGTGGTAACATTTATGAAGAAAAAGGAGTTTCTAAACAGCAGGTTGTACAGATGGGCGTTAGTATTACAGGAATACGATTTCGAAATCAAGCACAAACCAGGCAAGGAGAATGTGACGGCGGATTTTCTAAGCAGACCGCAAGTGGAAAAAAATAAGGACGTGAGGGATTGTTTAGTTGCTTTGCAGGAGTTCAGGGATGTTGGTCGGTGGACTAATGCCAAGCTAATGGAAACGCAAAGGCACAGTGAGGTGAGCTCGATCCGCGAGAGATTAACAAGCGAAAATGTGGAGGAGTACCGTGGATTTACCATCGTAGGGCAGTTCGTAGTCAAAAGGATAGGTGAGGCAGAGCTAGTAGTGGTATCCAGAGACGCGGCTGTGGAAATCATAGATGAAATTCATTTAAATTTTGGACATATAGGTATAAGAAAAACATTTTTGGTATTCAGGGAGGCGTTTTATGCACGGAACGACATCACGGTGGTAAAAGAAAGGATTAATCGTTGCAAAATTTGTATCTTAGGGAAGGACAAGAACGTGGTGTTGCAGAACGTACCGATGAGTGTGAGCGTGAGCGGACCATTGGAATTGGTAGCTGTTGATTACTTAAGCAACCTGATTACGAGTGAACAGGGGTATCGGCACATATTAGTAATGGTGGACGTCTTTTCAAAATTTGTTAAATTATTTCCGGCGAGGCGAAGCAACACAGTGCATGCTTTACAATCGATCAAAGAATTTGGAAGCCAGGTAGGGAGAATGGAAAGGATATTGGTAGACAACGCAACTTATTTTAACAACCAAAGATTTAGGAACGGGTTAAATCGAGAGCACATTAAGGTGTCATTTAGCAGTATACGGCATCCGAAAGCAAATCCATGCGAACGATATATACGGGAGGTAATCAAATATCTACGGTTAGCAACGCAAGAGCACCATAATAGATGGGTTAGATATCTGCCGCAGATTGAAAATTTCATGAATTGTGTACCGAGTTCAGTGACAAAAACGTGTCCGATAACATTGATTCGGAGGATTATACCAGCTAGGCCATGGAGGGAAGAAGTCGAGGTACAAGACATCACAGAGTTGTTGGGCAGTGTTAGACGTAGGATCGAAAGGATGCAGCGTAGGGATATCGAGCGAAGGTGTAGCAGGATCAAAAAAAGGACAACTTTTGAAATAGGAGATATGGTGGTGGTGAAAAGGTTAAGAGTTTCGAATCGCGACAGGAACATTTGCGCGAAGTTGTTGTTTCCATATGAAGGGCCGTACAAGATTACGCGTAGTTTTGCGGAAGGAAATACATTTGAATTAGCTACTATGACAGGGGAATATCGTGGGCGTTTTCATTTGGAAAATCTATACCCATATAAGGTTGTACAGGAAGAGGGTTTAGTAGAATAGTTGTTATATAGTTCATGCAACGGAAAGTTTAGTTTTGTTTTAGTTTATAAGTTAGGTTAGTATGTAGCATAGTTAGACAGACCTGTTGAGAATTAAAAATAGGGGTTGAATAATTAAAATATGTAGGAATCCGAAAAGGGGTTTGTGTAGAAAGGTAGGAGGGGTTTTGATTTTAAATATAACTAGAAATTATGCACACCAGGAAAGAGTAAAGCCGACGCAATTTACAATTTCATTCAAAATCAGTGGGGCCAATAAAATGTCTAAGGGAGCTACAAAGAGTTATAAGGGTTGTTTAGTACAATGTAGTATATGCCAAACAAAAATAATCCACATATTTGATCACTTAAACCTAAAAATATATGTTTGCCGTATTTTATGTATACTAAAATACCATGCAAATATAGTAGTTGAAATTAAGTGCCAAAAGGCAATTTTAAAATGACTAAGTGGCGTAGTAAGATGTGAAATGCTCAAGGGTTTATACCGAGTTTGATTTTTAAAAGCCTTTGAAAGTACATTTGCCGTCCAAAAGCCGGATGCGTCTATGAATGTTCACTATCAACATGCATCCAGGGTCAAGTATAATTTATTTTGGTTTCATTTTCTATAGAATCAACTTTTGGACAATATTTGTAAACTCAAAATTATTAGTTATAACAACGTCAAATGTGGTTGGTGGAATGTAAAGATTTAGGACATATATTAGAATTTAATGTGATTATGAAATTGTATAAAAGACATGGACTATGGTATGTGCGACACGAATTTAGTTATTTGTTATGAATTTTAAGATGTAGTAGGCTAGTAGAGAGTTAACATGGTCGCCTTAGAGAGTAAACAAAGTGATTATTTTTCGAACCAATTTTGTAAAAGACGTGTTTTCAGAACTGTGCTAATTTTGTATTCAGATAATAAAAGTAATTGTTTTAAAGTGAGTTTAATTGAAAAGTGGTAAAAGATACAAGCATAGGAATTATAAAGGGAATAGTAGTGATTGTGCGACGGAAAATTAGTGGATTTGGAGGGTGGTTTAAAGGTAGCAGGTTATCGAGAGTGGTTATACAGAAAGAAGTTTGATATTGGAGTGTGGTTTAAAGTTAGAAGGTCATCGAGAGTGGTTATACAGATTAGAAGTTGGATATTGGAGTGTGGTTTAAGGTTAGAAGGAGCATCGAACAGAAAGATAAAGAAACGAGTAGATTGGAGATTAGATACGGAGAAGCGGACGGTTTTATAGAGGAAACAAGAATTCGAAGTGGATATTAGCACAAGGGAAGTTGTAACACGGTATTTTCTAAATTCTAAATTTGGGTTAATCATTTCAGATATTGGGGAACAGTTAAAAGTCGAGGACACCTGGAAGCTGCACGGAAATTCAAGAGCATCATTGTGAAGACGTATACGGTAATTAGGATTTTGTGCTAGCAGTCAGCGAGGCATCGACGGAGTATAGACCAGGTGAGTTTTAAAATCATATTCTTTAATACGTCAAAATTTAGTCATATAAAATTTGGTTGTAATTTAATTTGGCACATAGTAACTTTGATCTAATTAGAAATTTTGGCATATACTAAAGTAGAGTAGCAATTTTAGTAGTAAAACAAAAGGGTGCACGTTGGTTGGACTTAACACAACTACTTATAACGGAAACCCACTATAAGCAGTTGAATAACCTGAGATTAAGAGTTTTAAATAGTCGAGGCATTACATTAAATAGTTTATAAAAGAACCAACCAAACGGTGCAAGTACAAGGGGCGTGCATTAGGTGTGCACATTTTACAAAAGTATAAAATAAAGGGTATAATATAGGTGAAACACACAAAAAGTAGAGGGGTGGTGTATATAATAATATATATTGGCGTGATATCGTTGTACTTCGATGTATTTAACGCTCACTTGCCTGCTGCTCGCCGCCGCTCTGTGTTCCTAAATAATCTAGAATAAATTTTAAATTTCACACAATTAGATTATGCCTCGACTAGCTCAGACACTGCACAGAGTGCACGACGATATGGTAACAGAAATTTTTACCCCCTTTTTTTCCAACACTTCGTACCTAAATAAGATAAGCTGAATAACAAAAAATTTGTATTGCACTTCTACAACCTTCGTAATATTATTTGCTATTTAAAACTCCTGAATCAAAGTAAAAATATAAATCTGTTCATCACCAAATTATAACTAATTAACTAATAACTAACTCTGTATTATATTGGAAGCCTCGTTGTTGTTCAGTGACCCTTCTTTCTCTTAGCATAATTTCTACGTATCAATCAAAATTTTTGATGACCCTTCACATAAATATCTAAGTACATACGAGTTTTAAATGTTAAAAAAATTTTAGCTTTATGCTATTAATTTACAATGATCTCTAACCTGTTTTTATTTTTCTGTTGATTTCCTGGTTCGAATGTGGAGTTCTGCGTACACCCCTATCGTTTGATCCGCCGCTACGTGCTGTTAACCAGTGACCTTGGGTTGCTTCCAGCTTAACGTCCTGATTCAGAGTTTTCCCCTTTATTATATCTGTTACTTGTAGTATTCGATTTTTACGTTAGATTTCTTATTGAATTTGTTTAGTGAATTGTTTATTGAATCGCTTTGTAAATCTCTCAGTCGATCTCTTAGAGAATTTCTCAGTACCCTAAGTTAATAAATGTTAAAGATCATGTTTACCTTAATTAAAATTTGGACTTATATCGACGGCGAACTTGTATATTTGAACATGCACTTGTACTTGAAATTTTTAGTTCTTAACTTTCACTTAAAATCATGGTTTAATTTCACACTTGAACTTTGCATAGCGTTTTTATTCAAAGCAGTACAGTTTGTGCTTCAGTTATCGAGAGACTGACCATTAACAGCTTGGTGTGATATATAAAGACAAGCCCTTCCACGCGCTGTCATTGGCTTGACTCTAGCTGATAAAGTTATGCATGTGTACATGTGAGTTAAATTGATACAAATATTAGTAGAAATTGCAGTGACCAGTAGTGAATTAAATGGTAATTCTAGTTCCCTACATAAAGCAAACATCCTGCTATCACAAGTGCTTCTGTAATTCTAATATAAACTAACTGAATATTGTTAAATTCAATTATTAGTTCAGTGTTTAATGGTAATATTGTGAAGAAACAGGTTTTCTATAGTGATAAGTGCAAGCTAGTTACTGATAAAAGTTCTGGTTTTATTTTTATCAATATCAACAATGAAGTAAACTTCAATAAATATTAAAACCACATATCCTTATATTATATTATAAAATACACATATTCTGAATTTCCTGATTATACAGGGTGATAGAAATGTCACACTGTTCAGCATGCAAAGCCACAGACAGGGTATACAGCTGTGATAAATGTAATCAACCACTGTGTGATGCCTGTAGTGGACTTCAATCTACTGAAATTCGTTGTCTAGAACTAAAACGTGTTACGTTCAATTTAAGGCATGTTACTAAATCCACGCAAATATAATTAAATATAACGTTGTTTCTATTTCGCCGATTCCAAATTCATAATGCCTTTAAACTAAGCAACCTATACTACTCTTGTCTTCTGTATATCTAGATAGCGGTTCTGAAAATTTTTGAAAGTTGACAAAATAAATAAATTTTGACGTTTTGCTGTTCATTGGAACGGAATTAATTTACGGTGATGGTTTTTCAATTCTAGCGTGTCCCGTTGTTTAAAGGGATGCGATCCGACAAACTCTAAGTAATTCTCTACTTCTTCGAGGATACAGCACGAAGTATAAGTCTAAATTCGGACAATTGCAGTTATACTCGTGGTAAGTTACGAATAATTTTTGCACTCGATTCGTTAGTGTTATACTTTGGCTAATGCCGATATAATTTTGTAGCTGTTTCCTTTCCGTCCTATTCCTACGTTCTGGTCTCATCCTGGTTGAACGCTAGCTCGCTTCCTGGGGCTGGGTTCAAATAGTTCCTAAATGCTGTTAGCGAATGGTGCTCATGGTACTCGACTCCCAACGTCATACTCCGAAATATAGGTACACCTAAGAATGCACATGGAACGTTGAGGAAACTTTCTGGAGTAGCCGACAAAAAGTAATTTGTCTCCCATCAAGTTAGGAACATTTCGTGTTGGATTTACTACAGAGCTAAGTTCCCCAAATTAAATATGATACGTAAGTAAGTTCCACGAAGTATCCTTTTACCCTTTATATTGTTTACCTCCTATATCCTCTGGAGATACTTTTCATGCCATTGACTGCGTGATCTAGCAGGATATATATACTGAGTGTTGCGAAATGAATAGTGTTTACTGTTTTGGTTGTTGATTTAAAACTTAACTTTTATATGCAATAGTCTACATAAACCTTGGTACTTACTAGTATTAAGCATAAAACGCCTGGCACGGATGGTGCCGTGGCGATAAAATATTTGGTTGTTTGCTTGAATGCCATTAGCTTTGCGGAACACGAGCTCGCTAGGTTGTTATAGTATAGTGCGTTATGTAATATAAACACCGCCACCATAGGTAGATTAAGTTATATCCGTTTATGTTAACTTAACATATATCATTGCTAGCTCCGATTTATACTTATCTGATATTGATTAGCCGCCAACGAAGTGGCTTAAATAAAACTCTAGTCCTGTTACAGTGGAAATTATTTTAGTTTTCTCCTCCTTATTTAGCTTGGCCTGTGGTGCATTCCAGACGAGAGTTACTGAGGGTTCAGTATCCGCCCCTAGGATACTAACAATTCCTGTAAGTATTTATATGCCTGTATCTACGGGAGTGCATTTCCGGAACAACGACCTCCCTAAGAAGTCCTTAGAACTGTTACTGTCCTGGTATTTCACTGATGCTAATATTAGACCGACTAATGGTCTGTCATCATTTGTTTATCTATTTTTTTTTCTTCCTGTCGAGGTACTAATCCAACGTATATTCCAGCGGTATTCTTTTACCTGGCTACGTTGACCCTACTCCCCACCCCTAATCTACGACGGCTAGCCGTAGCATCCTGTTTTGTTTCGGTAAGGGACCCGGGTAGAAAGTTCCTTTCCTGCCTTTGCTTCATTTCCTTCCTGACCCGTAGGTTTTACCGTGACAAACGTAAAACACTAATATTTCACTGTAAAACTTGTCTGACACAATCAGATAGAACACAATCAGATAAGTTAAACATATTATTAGGGACCAAATTCAGTGATGTCCTAAAAAGCATCCATACTCTTTTTGAAAGCTTTAAAGCCGAAATATTAGACAGCATGACAAGAAAGGACAACCATATTCCCAATATGCTGAAACAAAGAAATCATTTGCTGCAATAACTAAATCTGAACCGGTTCTAGTTGTAAAACCCATCAGTGATCAGCACAGCAATGACACAAAAACCGAAATTAAAGATGCTATTAAGTCAATAGATATTGGAATTAATGTATCTAAAATACATGAAGCACCTAAGGGAGGTATTGTCATTGGATGTCAAAGCCAATCAGACCGAACAATATTGCAGAAGGAAATAGTTGGAAAACTGGGTACTAAATATAATGTAGAAGTTCCCCATCTTAAAAAACCAAAATTAAGAATAGCAGAGATAAGCAGAGATGATGTCGATGCAGATACCAATTCAATTGCTAAAAGTATTATAAAGCAGAATAAGCTAAATACTGGAAATAAAAACTTTCATCTAAAGGTTTTAAAACTATTACAATGTAAAAAGACAAAAACTACAGCAGTAATCATTGAAACTGATCCGACTACACATGACTATCTGCTAGGGAAGGGCAAAGCCGCCATTGGATGGTCTATGGGTACCATCTACAATCACATCCACATTACACAATGTTTCAACTGCCTGAAATTCAATCATGTAGTCGAAAATTGTAAATCAGATACTATTTGTTCATTATGTTTGGGAAAGCATAACTTCAAAACTTGTACAGCTAAAAGTTATACTTGTTCCAACTGCTATTTTGCTAAAACCAAGCTAAACATGGATATTAATGATGCACATGCAGCAGTGGATAAAGAATGCCCCTGCTACCTTCAAATGTTGAAGATGGAAACTGCTAAAACCGACTATATAATGGCATAGCAATTAAACTCAAGCAGTTTACACTACAGAAGACAATTGGATACTGCAGTCAAACAAAGCATAAACAAAATACGCATCTGTCTGGTTAATATTAGGTTTCTGATACCGGTCTTTGATGAGTTCATCGCTACCATAACACCACACGAATTTGACATAATAGGTATAACGGAAACATGGTTGCCAACTGATTTTCCTTCCAATCTAATTCACATTCCAGGTTATTCTCTAATCAGGGAAGATTGCCCTACGAGAGGTGGTGGCATATGCTTATATATTAGCAGCAATCTTACATATAAATCTATACAATTAGACATTGTTGAGAATCATAATATTGAGCAATTATGGATCCAATTAAAGTAAGTAAAATGCATGTTGCCACTGGAATTATATACAGGCCACCAAATAGTACTATCTCCTCAATAGGTGAACTTGAATCTGCACTTTCTCAAGTCAGCATCATATGTGAAAATATAATACTCATGGGTGATATAAATATCGATTTCCTACAAAATAACACTAATAAAAACAGGATAATTTCATTGTTCACTGCCTTTAATCTTATGCAACATGTAAAAGAGCCTACACGAGTTACAGCTACGTCTTCTACACTTATCGATATTTTGTGTACAACCAACAATATCACTACTGCATTATGTGAAACTATTGACTCAAATAATCTAACTGATCATAGAGTGGTTGTCTGTGAATTAAGTATTGCGTTACCAAAGTTCAAAAACAGAACAATTACTTATCGGGATTTTAATCTCTTTGATATTAAGGAATTTGAGTATGACGTACATCACATACACTGGCAATTCATAAAAACTGTACCTGCACTTAACAGCAAGGTCAACTTGTTTAACGAAACTATCAACTTATATGATGTACATGCGCTGATGCGTACTGTTAACATAAAAAAGAATATTCCACCATATATTACTTCAACAATTCGACAAATGATAAAACTACGTGATACGGCTTATGACAGATACAGAAAACAAAGGACTGATGCAAAGTACAACTATTATAAGACTTTGAGCAATTATATTAGCCAGGCCATTAAAAATGAGAAAAAAGCTTATCTTGAACATCAATGCAGACAAAACATCAATGCTCCAAAAAAACTTTGGAAGGCATTTGATAGATGCAAAATTCATTCTACGGTGAAACACCAGATATCACCAGAAATTAATAATCCTGATGTTGTAAATGATTATTTTGTTAATTCCATATCACATCAAAAGGTAGAAAAAGCCGAGATCAATCAGTATATGCATAATTGTCTACCCAGCATAAATAAGTTTACTCGTTTCGCAACTGTAAATGATGATGTAGTTAAAGCATCTATAAAACGCATAAAATCCCATGCCTGTGGTGTTGACGGTATCAATCTTAATATGTTATTTCTAATAATGCCCTACTGTATCGAAATAATTACATATCTGGTGAATTTATCACTGCAAGAAGGCATATTTCCAAATTCTTGGAAACGATCTGTCGTTGTACCTATCGGGAAAAAACCATTATCCTGCTCACCTTCCGATTTACGGCCTATTAGTATACTGCCAGTGATGTCAAAAGTCATTGAGCATATAGTATATACACAAACGTTGGAACATATTAATAGATTTGGCATCCTACCTGAACTCCAGTCTGGATTTAGAAGCGTGCACAGCACAGCTACTGCATTGACCAAGGTACTAAATGATCTATCACATTCGGCAGACAAATCAGAGGTTACATATCTCGCATTCATAGACTTCAGTAAGGCATTTGACATTATTGTGCATGACCTACTAATTGCGAAACTGCACTACTTTGGATTTGATAAAACTACTCTTGAATGGTTAGTAGATGGGTCCAACGTCATGGACTACTTCTCAACGTCTCCAAAACGGAAGCACTGTGTATCTGTTCTCAAAAAAATTATGCAAGAGTAGAAGAAGCTCAGATAAATAGTCTTACTATGAATGGTGCAACAATTAACATTGGAAGTGCCGTTAAATATCTTGGAGTAGTATTGGTCAAGCAATTAAACTTTGAAAGTCATGTCAATAAAAAAATCGGACTTTGTTACTATAAGTTGCGCACCCTATACAGATATAAACAATTTCTAAGCTCCGAAGCAAAGTGGAGAATATGTAATAGTCTAATTCTATGTCATCTGGACTACTGCAATGTAGTATACTACAGCTATCTAAACGCACGAATAAAACGTAGAATACAAGTCTTACATAATACATGCTTCAGATTTGCATAGACAGCATATCACACCGTTCTATAACTTGCACTGCAAGCTTAAATTCGACAGACGAGCAACCTTATTTTTAGCTACATTCATATATGCTATTATCACCTCCCGTACCCCACTTTATCTGTATGAGATAATTAAACCAAGAGCTAGTATGCACCTACTAAATTTAAGAAATAACAATGACCTCAGTATCATGCAGCATAAAACTACTAAATATGAGAGTTGTTTTGCTTACATGGCTACACAATTATATAACAAATACAAAATAATCTTTTATGAAACTTCAAAAGACAAATTTTACAAGAAGCTATATGATGTCTTACTATATGAGCAATCACAAAGCTAGGCTGATGGAAATCAAGGAAACGCTGGAATCCTTTCCTCTATTTATCAATTTTACTTAGTTTGGCATATGAATATTGTGTTTACCTATTACTTATATTGTTAATTTATAATTGTTATATTTCTTAATTTCTAGGAGGAATTTAAAATCAGCTTTGCTGAATTCCTTTCCTTTTGGATATACCAATAATTTTTTGATTGATTGATTGATCGCGCATTATCTTTGTTGAGGTGTTGTACTTGTCATTACACAAAGAGTGTATAAAGAGTGCAGGTGTTATGTTAAAGTGCTCTGTAAAATAAATTAAATTTATGGTGCAATAGTATCATTTTAAATATTGATTTTTGGCATAACAGTGAAACTAAGGGTGAATAATCTAAAAGTAAAATTTTGATAAACTAAAACTCAAAGGTTGTGTAAAAAATTTTAAAATACTAAAATCTTCAACAGTAAATTGTTATCAGTTAACCTTTCTATCAATTGCTATTTTATTGAAACAAGTGTTAAATATGGTTGATAATGAAATATGTGGCAAGTGTAAAGTTGATAAAGATAAATCTCAAAAATTCCAGTGTGATAGTTGTAAAAGGGTACATTGTGAATCATGTTCTGAATTATCTGCATCTGAAATAAGATGTTTACAATTAAAAAAACGCAGATTAATATATTTATGCGAAGAATGTGAAAATGGCCTGTTGAAAGTGCCAATATTAATTAAGGAAATTAATGAACTTAAAGTTGAGTTGGAAAAGTAAAAAATTAGCACAAGCTAATAATACATCTCAACAGGCTAACATTTTCTCACTGGAAAATAATATTGAACTAATTAGTGAAGTTCAAGAAAGACAAAAAAGAGCATTTAATGTAATTTTATATAATGTTAGGGAATCTAATGAAGACAACTATAGTGATTGTAAGAAAGAAGATTTGGATAATGCAAAACATGTGCTGAAAAACATGGATGTGGATTTATCTAAGATCAAGGCGTTTAGAATTGGTAGGCGTACAGAAACAAAAATACGCCCGTTAAAAATTATTTTGAATTCTGTAAATGAGGCACTGTCAATTTTAAAAATAAAATAAATTAACTGAAGGTGTGCGAGTGTCAGCGGACGAAACAAAAATGCAAAGGGAGTATTTTAAAAAAATCAGAGGTGAATTAGATGAATTGGTTGCAAAAGGTGATAATTCTAAAACAATTAAATTTATAAATAATATACCCAAATTAGTTAATAAAACGTTAAAAAACGTATAATGCATCCTAATAATAATAAAAAAAGTGGAGCGTTAGGTAAAAGTCTTGATATTACTTACTTAAATATTAGAAGTCTTCTTTGTAATAAGTGTGAATTGATTTCGTTTATCACTCAATATAATCCAGCAATAATTTTACTTAGTGAAACCCATATAACTGCAGATATATTAGACAGTGAATTAATGATCCGAAATTATAATTTAGTGAGGTGTGATTCGAATTCACGAAAAACGGGGGGTGTGTTAATTTATATAAATCATGCTATTTCATACAAAATAATTAGTGAATACAAGGTGGATAGTAGTTATTGGTGTATTACGGTTAAAGTGAGGATTAATTCCCAAGACTTGATAGTTGGTTGTTTATATAGATCACAGCAAATCTACATTGGAAGTTTTTTAAATGTTTTTGAAGAAATGGTGGAAGATATTTTTAATAATGGTAATAAATGTGTTTTGGTAGGGGACTTTAATTTAGATTATAATAAACAAGAAGATGGTTATGTTAAACGTTTGCAAAATTGTCTGAGTGTTAACGGATTATATCAATTAGTTAAGGTAAATACTCGCATTACAAATGATAGTTCAACATTGATAGATTATGTTATTTCAAATACAGAAATGTTTAAAATAAATGTACTTCATACACCTAAGATAACCGACCATTCAATATTAAAGATTAGTTTAGATAATAGAAAATATAATACGCGAAATCCTTATTCGTATTTCACCAGAAATATAAATGAAGAAAAATTACAAAATATTAATGACAAGTTATTTAGTTGTAATTGGCCTTTAGAAAGTGTCGATGTCAATGTTATACTTGAAAGCATAACAACTAAATGCGAAAATATAATAGATCAGGTATGTCCAATAAGACAGAAATATAATAAAGCAGGAGAATTACCATGGTATGATAAGGTAGTTAAGAAAATGGCAAGAATGAGGGATAACGCATTTATTAATTTTATTGATAGTAGGGCAAAAGATAAGGCAATGCATTGGGAAAACTATAAAGTCAAAAGAAATAAAGTAGTGAACTTACTAAAAGAAAAGAAAATTAAATACTATGAACAACAAATTGACTTTTGTAAGAATGACTCAAAGAAAATGTGGAGAACAATAAAAAGTTTAATAAGTCAAACGAAAGCAATTGCGAATAATATTAGATTTACTGAAGGCTCAGTAGAATGCAAATTAGACAGTGAAATTGCTGAAAAATTTAATGAATTCTTTATCATTAGTATTGAATCAATAGTTGATATGATTGGTTTGGCACCTAAATGGAATAGTAACAATATGCCAATAGTACAAAATATTTTTAGTAATTTTAAACAACTGGGGATGACTGATTTGAGAAAAATAATTATATCATTGAAAAACAGAACTAATATTTGGCAACCAGTAAGTGGAAAGATGCTTAAGTGTATTAGTAACTCTATTGGTCACATACTACTGCTCTTGATAAATGTTTCATTGGAAACCGGTCAATTTCCTGAAAATTTAAAAATAAGTACAGTTGTGCCGGTGCTAAAGGTGCCTAATTCAAATAATGCAGAAAATTTTCGACCAGTTAATACATTACCAGCATTGGAAAAAATTCTTGAAATAGCAGTATATGATCAATTAAAAGAGTATTTTGAAGATAAAAAATTACTATATGTAAACCAATCAGGATTTAGGACTGTCCATTCGTGTGAAACAGCTCTGCAATTTACCACATGTAAATGGAAAATCTTACTTGATGAAAATAAATATATAGTGGCAGTATTTTTGGATTTACAGAGGGCTTTTGAAACTATTGATCGATCGATATTACTCGAAAAACTTAGGTACTATGGAATAAGAGACAACGTTTTAAAATGGTTCACTAACTAAGTAATAGACGACAAAGAACCAAATACAATAATCACTTCTCATCAGAAAGGATGGTTATACATGGGGTGCCACAAGGAAGTGTTCTAGGTCCACTCCTGTTCTTAATATGTATTAATGATTTCTATCTCAAAGTGGAATGTGAATTTATGAATCTGTTTGCAGATGATACATTACTTGCAGTTAGTGACTATAATTTACAAACAGCTATATCTAAGATTAATGTGGTGCTAAATAATGTCAACATATACTTACAAACAAATAAACTTAAAATTAATGTTAAAAAAACTAAGGCTATGGTCATTACTTCTAGGTATAAATCCAATAGTGTTGATTTAACATCTTGTAATATACTCATAAATAATTATAAAATTGAGATTGTAAGAGAAGTAAAGTATTTGGGATTAATAATTGATGATAATCTAAGTTTCAAGAATTATTTTAAGTATATTTATAAAAAAATATGTGGCAAAATATTTTTCTTCCACAGAATATGTAAACACTTATCACTATGGTCTAGAATCTTAATTTATAAAACCATAATTCAACCCCATTTTGAGTATTGTGGAACCATGTTATATTTGCTTGATTCTAGTTGTAAGCAATCATTACAAAAATTGCAAAATAGAGCAATGCGAATAATTTTAAGATGTAATCGATATACACCCATTAACAGTATGTTATATATACTAAATTGGTTACCAATTGAGCAACAACTCTATTTCAAAAGTATGGTCTTTGTATATAAAATTAATGCAGGTTTAGTTCCAACATATTTTGAACAATTTGTTATTAAAAATAGGGATATACATGACCATGACACTAGGAATAAGGAAAATTTTATATTAAAAACCCAATACAAAAAACCATGAATTCGCTATTTTTTAAAATGTTTAATATGTATAACCAACTGCCAGTCAATGTAAAGGAATCGTCTAGCTTGAATAAATTTATAATCAACTTGAGAAAAACGTTATGATGATGACAGTCAAAGTTCATACTTAATAATTAGACTAGAATAGTTTTTGATTTGTGATGAAATATATGTTACTATTTCACCATATTATATTATATTATATTGTATTGTATATTGTATTATGTAATTTGATATAAGTTGTATTATTATTAGGATTAATTCTATTTATGAAGAAATATATTGATTGATTGATTGATTGATTGATTGATTGTCTTATCATGTAAGCTTTCGGATTTTACATGGAGTTACCTATCCTAAATTTTGTTGCAACGCTCTCAAATGACTTATGCATCAAAACTTGACATTATGGAGTACGTTGGCTATGGTACTTTGTACTGTTCAATAAGTTTTCATATTTTGTATAGGAAATTATTAGCTATTACATTTAATTTTGCACGTACGCCAAAACGTGTGGTTACATATTTTGTTTTCCTTATATGCTGGATTTATTCGAATTTGTCAAGTTTACTTTTAAAAGATTATGTAGGCAAATTTTATAATGGGATTCTTTAACTGATGACGTAAATCATATACGTTTTTATTGACTTCTTACATTCTGAAATATGCTTGTTTTGAAGACCTGTATGTTGTGAGCACGCATGATTATTTTCTTACATTAATAGGTCGAGTTTAAAAAAATTCGTTTCATGTTTGTTTGACTTTAGATCTAATTTGTATTTATTTAAAGTTTCTGAGTTTATTCTTGTTTCTAAAATGAATCGGTTTGCATCTAGAGTTATTTATTCTACTAAATGTGGTTAAATTATTAAAGAATGAGCTTCCCTTCATTGACAAAAGTTAGTTGTAGATTTTATACAGTGCGTTTGTAATTTGCTTTTTGCATAATTAACGAATTGTGTACTTTTTTTTTATGAATCAAATGTTTCCTTGTTTTTAGTGTTGTTTATATGAAGTATACTAACCTTGTGACCCTATATACCCCTATTATCATAGCAAAATGTATATATATATATTATATATATATATATATATATATATATATTGCTATGAAATTCGCCCCACGATTGGGCGTACCATATTTATTGCTATGAAATTCGCCCCGCGATTCCTACCATATTTATTGCGGTGATTTGCCCTATTATTGTTTTAAGCCCCAATGTTATGAAATGTTAAATTAGGATTTTTACCCCGACTAGCTTACTGAATAAATCTTATTGAATCAAATACAGCAATTCTAGAATACACAATATAATACTTGATAATATTTACAACACTCAAAATTTTCCTTTTTGTACAAAATATCTACATATACCAGATTTATGCTTTTCTGAAAGTCAGCAAAAATCTTTTAATTATATGCAGGGACCTTCGAACGTTCCAGGATACCTATTCCATTTTATACATTTTTATAAGTGACCTTTTTGATGACTTACAAATATACAATATGTGGCAAATATTAAATCAAAACAGTTTTTCAATAATAAAGTGTATTAAGATTTCTAATCTGGAATGGGTTCTTGAGTTCCGTCCTAGTCTATGATCTGCATCCTCTTGCTGTGTCCGCTTTGTTTATTGATATGCCGGCCCCATATAAGAATCGCCTCCCATAAATCGCTTCCAATTAAAATCGTACCAAATCGGAATATGTCCAAATTAGAATACATTCATTTTTAATTATCTCCAAAACTAGAGTACATCGAAAGTTAGAAGTCCCAAATTAAAGACGTCTCAATTAAATATCCCAAATTAAAGCCATCTCAATCAAATATGTCCCAAATTACAGCCCAAATTAAAGTAAAACCATCTCAAATTATAGCCCAAATTAAAGACCTGTTTCATTAATATTAAAAATGAATTTAATCAAGTTGTTTAACTTATGTCTATCTATAGATCGGCTCATTTTTCGTTGCACAAATTCTCGCACTTTTAACTCTGATTTGTTTTGATTTATACTTCACTAGTTACGTGAGTTTTTAACACCTTTGCACATAGTCGTTGTTCAGTTTGAACATAGACTAGAATATCGTTCCGTTACTATCGTATATATAAGCCCTTCCTCCAATTGTTTTCATTGGCTTGTTTACATCTAGACTGATACTTTTGCCTTATCTCGCATAACTCGGAATTTTTACAAATTACTTAGTTTAAATCTTCGCTGCATGCTATGTTTGTCACATCCACATCCAGCATATTGTAATAATATTCGAGAATTTCCAACTTTTGACTTTCATTAACTCACGTATTTGGATGTTTGTTAATTTTATCGTATAATCGAGCCGCCTGGTGTTTATTTGTTTCCACAGAATATTGGTTTTCTGAACAATGTTTTCTATTCTAGTCACGTACCGATTTTCTAATAATGAATTATTTAGAATGCGTTTACGTTAATATTTTCGACGCAATTGTTAAATATTTGCAATGCCAATTTATCTATGCGTCCCGGTGATTTAATTTTTCATGCCATTTGTTGCGTTTTAAAATCTCGTCCTTACTTGTAAACTACACTTAGACATATTTATGTTCTCATGCATTTAATTCCGCATATTTTATATAGTGACCGTTTTATTCTTATAATTTCTGGAATTATTTGCTTTTCTTAAAATTGAAGTTGTTTATATTTATTCTACGACCCCTATGACTTAACCTACCCCTAAACTACCCTATTACCATAGCATTATTTCCCCAAATTAAAATAGAAAATTTTTGATCAATGCCATTTTTGGCGCCCAACGTGAAATTAAATCTCCATTGATGAAAATTCTTATATTTGTATTTTTATTCGCAAAATCTAATTAATCCTATCTCTAAATTGCTATCTATACCTATCTTAACTTATGATTTTTACTTACACAACGCTCTATACTAAACATTTTATCTCCCTAATTCCTATCTATTTATACTTTTCTCATTTCTCCTAAATTTTCACTACCTATTGTAATCCACTAATATTTTACTCTTTATTTCTCTATGCTTTTCCTATTTCTCCTCAATTTACACTACATTTGTATTCTACTAATGTTTCACTCCCTATTTATTTATACTCTTTCCATCTACATATACTTTTCCTATTTTTCATAAATGTATCATCCACTCTTCATATTTCTCCTATTTATCTATACTCTTTCCATTTACACACACTTTTCCCGTTTTTTATAAATGTATTATCATCTCTTCCCATTTCTAATAAACCACTCCTATCTATCTATGTTTTTTCCATTTACCTGTACTTTTCCTATTTACATATACTTTTTCCATTTTTCATCAACCTTTACTACTCCTACTTTTCCTAAGCCTATCCTAATTTATTATTAACCTATCCTATTTTGTAGTTATATTCCTATTTAATTCTCCTATTTGTCTATACCTCTCCTACTTACCTAGTTGTTTTTACAATTTGTACAATTTTTCTCCATTATTAAAAGTTTTTCTCGGCAATTATTTTATCCTTCTTATTTCCACTACACACTATCTTTTCAAAATTATGTTCTAAAGTTAGGTCATTATTTGCATTGTTTTTCCCCCAAATATATCCTATCCCAAAAATTTTGTTTCCTTCTGAAAGAACTCACATTTCTTCTTGTTTACTTTTCTCCCTACAAAAGTTAATTTCAACAAAATTCCATCCAAGTCTTTTCTAAAATTTAACATATAACTCCCAAATTCTTTATACGGTTCCCATATCACACCCTTATTTTCTAACAAACCAAAAGGAACCACTTTACACTTATAAATTTGCCCTTTTATATAAAAACCGATATATTTTCTTGATTCGCGTTCTGGTGGAATTACTTTAACCGGATTAGTGTCTATAACTTCTAATTTATGCACATACCCCGTTGCTATTCTGGATTCTGATCCTATTAATTCTGAATTTTTCATTAATAATGTCTTCACGCTATCTTTCATTTCTTCTGGACATTTTATTTCATTATCAACATCCCACTTTACATCAACTTCGCCCTCAAATTGTTTAATATTTAAAGTCTCCTTTGACTTCTACACTTTCCTCATTATCCCATTTTATACATTCCTCTTTTACATCTATTACCTTTCCTTCGGCATTTATTTTGAATCCCAACTTATCAATTATGTCCATACCAAATATTACATCTACTCTTAATCCTGGCACTATTATAAATTCATTCTCAAACTTCATATTACCCACTTCACATTCCAGAATTATTATCATATTCACACTTGCAAACCTCTTGCTATTTGGTGCTTTTAAATTAAACTTCCTAATAGGCATCATTCTCCCCATTAACTTTTCCCGTTCAACAAAATCTTCAGACACAAATGACGCTTCTGCTCCCGTATCAATGAGTGTTCCACCTCTACTATCTCCAATTTTCAATTTAATTATCGGTAATAAGCTTTTATTCAAATCCTTTTCCATTTCACATTTTATATATTCGCGCTGGTGTTTATATGCATTAATTCTTAAGGGCTTACTTGGTTTGTCCTCATTCAAAAATCCTAATGCGACGTAGATGGTCTTGCCTGACTCGTATCTTCTGCATAGGTACGTACGGTTTGTTCTTATTGGTTGTGCTGATTGTTCTCAATGTCGTGCTTGTGGCATACACTGATTTATGTTCCTGTCGTGGTTCGTTTGCTCTGTTTCTCTTCTTGGCGTGTCTCTTGTGTTCCAATTCCTTCTAAAATTATTATCGTTGCAGTTCTTATAATTATTTCTATAAAAATTTCCCCTATAATTTGATTTATTATTATCAGTACTCCTTTGCATTCTAACTATGTTTTCTTGTTGTCTTTGTATCATCCTACCTTCCGCCACACGACTCTGTCCTAACTCATCACAACGTTGTAGATATTCCAGGAAAATCTCCCTATTTACAATATTTTGAATCATCACATAATGTCTTATCTCTTCTCCAAAATGTCCCGCTAAGTACTTTATGGTTTGTGTTTCTTCCATCGGAGGATCTAATTGCTTCGCTATACTGAATTTTTGTATGGCATATAACTCTCGTGTCATCCCTAAGTTCTGATTATATTTTCCTGTTGATTGTCCCCCCAAGATTTTCTTAAAAATCTACTCTCAAATTCCTAAAATGTTCCTATCTCATTTTCTATCAAGTCAAACCATATTTTCGCGCTTCCTTTCAACATTGACCTAACGAAATTTAATTATATCTTTCATCCGTTGATTCCTGTATTAATTTTCTCATATTATTCAAAAACATGTTTGGGTTCACCTGTTGTCTCCGTAAAATTTGGATTATTGCTCAACTGATATATTTCCGGTCTATTTATCTTAGTGTATTGCCCCCTGATTCCTACCAGCATTTTCGAATTCTGATTTTAAATTACCTAATTCTCTATTTACATCATTAAATCCTATCTCACAATTTCCCCTGAATTTCCCGCATCCTTTTACCTAAATCGGTAATCCCATCATTAGTTTCCTTTTCACACGTTTCCTGATCTAATTTAACTTTCCAAACCTCGTCCCTAACTTTATCCACATCATCCATGATTCTAATAAATTTATTCTCAAATTGTACCTGGATTTCCGCGATTGTTTGATTTGTTTCTTTTAATCGGTCACTTATAATTTTTATTTCGGCACCGAGCTTTTCTCCATTTTCCTTAATGTCCATCTTAATATTTTTCATGGTCTCTTCGCTTTTGTCCATTTTTTTATTTAAGGCTAATAAAATAGACATCATTTCAGATTGTTGTGATATCTGCTGCTCTTCACTTTGATTTCGTGTCAATTGTTGCCCTTGCATTTCCGTTGATATATCCTGTAAAATTACGCTTTCTTGAGACCCTATTTCTACCCCTTGATTCCTTAATGCTTCTCTCGTTTATCCATTTTTATTTAATTTCAAAAATTTTTAATATTTCAAAAATTCCTTGCAGATTTTAAATTTCCTAACTCTTATGCTTTTTAAATTAAATTTTATTCGTGCCTCTGCGATTTTTAATTTTTAAATTCCTTTTTTAGTGTTCGAGCCCCTACGATTTGGGTCGCCATATTTATTGCTATGAAATTCGCCCCACGATTGGGCGTACCATATTTATTGCTATGAAATTCGCTCCACGATTCCTACCATATTTATTGCTGTGATTTGCCCTATTATTATTTGAAGCCCCAACGTTATGAAATGTTAAATTAGGATTTTTACCCCGACTAGCTTACTGAATAAATCTTATTGAATCAAATAAAGCAATTCTAGAATACACAATATAATACTTGATAATATTTACAACACTCAAAATTTTCCTTTTTGTACAAAATATCTACATATACCAGATTTATGCTTTTCTAAAAGCCAGCAAAAATCTTTTAATTATATTCAGGGACCTTCGAACGTTCCAGGTTACCTATTCCATTTTATACATTTTTATAAGTGACCTTTTTGATGACTCTTACAAATATACAATATGTGGCAAATATTAAATCAAAAACAGTTTTTCAGATTGCTAACCTGGAATGGGTTCTGGAGTTCCATCCTAGTCTAAGATCTGCATCCCCTGGCTGTGTCTTTGCTTATTGATATGCCGGCCCCATATAAGAATCACTTCCCATAAATCGCTTCCAATTAAAATCGTACCAAATCGGAATTAGAATACGTTCCTTTTTAATTATCTCCAAAATTAAAGTATATTGAAAGTTAGAAGTCCCAAATTAAAGACGTTTCAATTAAATATACCAAATTAAAGCCATCTCAATCAAATATGTCCCAAATTACAGCCCAAATTAAAGTAAAACAATCTCAAATTACACCCCAAATTAAAGCCCCAAAGGGCACGTTGCTGCTTTGGTTGTTATGTACGAAGTGCTCTGTGAAAAATGGATCTACCCTTTCTAAATCGTTACCTCGGCAAACTTAGAAAGAATGGATTAAGCATATAACAATGAACATACCTTGTGCCGTTTTCTCCAATCTAACCTATATATCTACTTAAATTTACATATTGTCAACCTAGAATCAGAAAGAATAACTTTCCAATTGAGTTGGTACAAAATTAGATGACCTGTCTTTGCACTCATAGGACGATATCATCTGCTGCCAGCATAATTCCCTTCATAATCAAAACAAGTTAATCACGACTGTACTAATTACAATGATGACATCTTCCCTAACTCTTATGATGCTTTCTATGCATGTACAACAAAGCTAACTATACAATGCAAAATATAAACTGGATATAATAAACACTTCACTTTTCAAATATATATGGGAATAAGTGTAAATTCAGACTAGGTCTTAATTGACTTAACACTACGTCTGATTCTTTATAGGCTGAAGTAACATTACATTTGATATCTTTGATGTACTTATTGTTTGAGTAATTGTTCTTACTATAGTTTTAGGGAGTGGTAGTATTGAAGATGCCAATTGCTGTCTTCAAATAGCATATTCAATTTACAAGCCAACGCATTTTGTATTTAATGCACTATACGAGGAACTGATCAAGTATTATGTTAAAAGGGGTAAGATACAATTTATTATAAGTTAGCATAGTATTATGAACTTTTGTTGTAGAAGATGTAAATTCTGTAATTGTAATTATGAAACAACAAGTATATCAAATCGCTCTACAAAGTTCTCAATATTCATTGGATTTGCTTATCTATATTTATTTTGGTTTTATATTAATATGTTTAATGTTGTTAGAAAGAACTGCCTCAAGATTGATTAAAGATGATTTATGGTAAGTGATATTTATGATTAATTAATATTCTAGAAGAGATGTAAATTGTTTAATTTTGGTTTTAATTCTTGCCATTATTTTTGATTAATTACATTAGATTATTACGAATTATTGCTTTCCCCATTTGGGGTAAATTATTATGTTAACTCCAGGCGTAATTTATTAAATCACAAATTCGGTTGCAAATTATTGCCGTCAAATGGTTATAGGTAGTAGTATATGCCAAAGATGGACTTAATATCAGGAGCCAAGCCAGCTTCCACTGATCTTCAGGTAGATCATGAAATCGGTTTCTTATGTTTGGTCTAGATTATTGCTACAAAGAGCGTTGAACCTACACTTTTAGGAAACACAGGCATTGTTAGGTAGTTGGATAGGTATGAAGAAATGCAAAAGATACACCTTGCATTTGCATTATTGTACGGTAATTAGAAGTCGAGTCCTTATTTAAAAAGTTGCTTTCTCCTGTACTTATTGATTCCTCACCATAAGACATCTCTCATTGGCTAAGAGCGATGACCATACATTCCTTTTGGTCTGGGAAATGTGTGCTTAAACGAATACATACAATAAAACTTATGTCATTACCGTATAATACATGAGAACAAAAAACGTCATTTTTATCGCAGTAACCTTATTAAACAAAAAAAAAAGCTTTCCCTTTCAAATTATAAAATCCACCTATTTTTAATATTAAAACGAAAACTTTGTGCAGTGTTAGGCATAACAAGATAAGATACATTTGCGTGTTACACATTGATATTACAACAATTATATGTTTCTATTTCCCATTTATTTTCATTTTAAAGAATGCTTATAAAAAACTACACAATGTATTTTATAGGTAGTAATTATTTTGTTAATTAACCATATATAGTAAAAGAATGTAATGATTTAAAAGTTAAAGGATATAAGAATCCTTGTCCGGGATTATTGTAGTATTTTGGAGAACTTCTTAAAGAAATAACTACCATTCAATTTTCTTATACCCAGCGATAGCATTTATTTGGTTATCAGAAATCTGATAAATAACCCTGGTATATACCAGGCATTTAACAAAAATCTACACTTTCCAAAGGAATTTCCAAATTCTGTTGATAATCGCTGGCAGACGTAAGAGTATGAAATATCATCACCAGATGTGTGTAATCTTAATCTGTTTTGTTATTTTTATTCGTGATTTTAGGTTTGTCTTGTTTTCCAGCACATCTCGCAATCTGCACTAGCATTGACCAGATTTTTTGTGTCTTAGCCATGTACCTTTACAGCCATGAATTTACAAATATGTGCATTCATTCATATGTTCATTGAAATTCGCCTGTGTAGTAATTGTTGTTTTTGCCAGAGTTAGTTTCTAATTATGGGCTATATTAGGTCAGTTTTCAACTATTATTGTGATTAGTCATTTTGCTTTTGTTATGATTAAACAAAAAGTACTAAATGTTTTGTTACAGTAGTCCGTGCAGACAAAAAATAACATATGTAACGAAAATAATCCACACCGAGTACCACAACAAAAAAAGGAATCTGTAGAATGTCGTGCTAGCTAAAGTTGGAGAGGGGGGGTTCACAGACAGAATGGACAGCTCCATTGAATTTTTATTTACAATAATCAAATAAATATTTTCTACAAACAAATATAAACCAAACAGAAAGGGCAAACAATTTTTATCCTAAATTATCCCGTCTGGTTTTACACAATACAAAAAAAAATGTTGAGTTTGTATATTAATTCTAATATCTGCAAGACCTCTATGTGCAGCTGCTTTCAGCAAAATAATAGATGATTGTGTCAAGTCCAATTCTATGAATGCTTGGGAAGCACTTCTTTTCTTTAGTTTTAAAAATTTTTCTATTCCTATGTAAACCCAATCACACGTCAATCTCAAGCCAAATCCTATGCAATTTAAAGCAAAATTCTAGTGACAATTATAGTCCAATTGACATCGAATCTAAATTAAAAGCAGTAAAACTGATCATAATTCAACATGCATGAAAATTATATCAAAAGTTTTAGATGGCAATTTATCTTCTGTCATAAAAATCTTAAGGTCTAATGATAAATTTGCACCATTCCACAAAACATCATTCGAAAAATTAAATTCCAAATACCCAGGAGGTTCACATACTTTAAGGGATTTAAATAACATTTCTTATACCCAAATATCATTTACTAAAACAGATGTCCATCACATTTACAGGATTTAATTTTTCACTCTTTGGGTTACGAAACTAAGACTTCTCGAGTCACTAACTGCATTATGCAATTTCACGCTAAAAGGAGGAGTAATGCAAGAAATCTGCCCATTACTATTTGGAGCTTCTTTGTGCGCTTTTAAAAAGGACGAAGGCATCCGTCCAATTGCAATTGGAACATATCTCAGAAGATTTACAGCCAAACTTTGTTGCAGAGAAATTAAAAATATTTTAGGAGTAAAATTTAGACCAGTACAATTTGGATTCGGAACTCCTGGCAGATGTGAGATAGTTGCTCATTCCGCACAGACTTATATTAATTCACAATCGTATCAAAACAAAGTACTCCTCAACATAGATTTTCGCAACGTATGTAATAACATCTACATGCAATGCATTTTTGAAAATGTTTCTAAACAAGTTTCTTTCCTTCCTCCTTATCTTTCTCAATGTTACCTTTCCCCATCGTTTCTAAGATTTGGCTCAAATACCATACTATCAGAAAAGGAATTCAGCAAGGAGATCCCCTACGTCCATCATTTTTCTATCTAAGCTATAGGTATGCTTACTAAAGGCATTGATTGTGAATTCAATTGCTGACACTTTGATGATGGTTGTATTGGTGGTAATAGTGAATCTGTTCTTACTAACCTCAACAAGATTATTAAAATTTCCTCATCCTTAGGCTTAGAAATCAATTACAACAAATGTGAATTATTATTTTTAATGCTCCTAAAGATTATTATAACCCCGGCGGTAAGGTACTAGAGCCACTACAGTAGTTGGTAGCAATGATAAATAATTGAAAAATGATGCGCAAATAAGATATTACGTCGTATAAATGTTTTAAATTACTACATCACATGCAAAAAAACAAGAAAGGTACTTACATAACTGTAGGACTCTTTACAGCATTACGCTAGTATAACGGCAGCTGGCGTCGGGGAGCATTCCGGGCGTGGGTAATCCGTTGGGCCCCCTCGTCGAATCCAAATTCAAATTTCGTCTTCTTCTTATGTAGAGGTACGATAAAGGAAGACAGGTAGAGGTACGGTAATTGGGTATAAGCAGGAAACCTACATAACCTGAAAAAAGACAAGATACGGCACAAAGATAACTACACTCGAAGACGTCTCGTTGACTCGTCCTGACGTGTCGGAAATTTACCACTTTTTTCACGCTCCGCGTCTGCGCCATCCTCTTGCGCAAGCGCAACTATTTCAAGCGACGGAAATACACGCACGTCTTTTTAAATTATTGGCGCGAAATCACTTTCAAATTAAAACTAAAATTAGAAGTGCTTACGACCGATTTTCGGCACGTAACAAGATCACATTGTCATTTCAATGTCTCGCGCCCAATATCCATGTGTATCTCTAAAAATGAGTGAAATCTACTAGGAGTACTACTTTGTATCGGAGCATTAGGAAATTGCATTTATAAAAGAGATAAATATGCTTTCACTAACGTCACTCAAATTTTCTAAATTGAAAATTTCTTCTCATATTTCCTACTTTATATTAAAGAATTGCCTGGCTATTCTCAAGCTTTTATATAGTAAGTAGAGTAAGTAAGTAGATTTATTGCCTATGATGTTGTCATACATGGAGATGCGAGAATCTCTTAAATCAATTGAACAACCTTCTTAGAAATTTTTTAGAAAACATTATTAACATCAGCATCTCGGACAACAATTGGTATCAGACAACCCTTCCAATATCCAAGGGCTTAGGTATTCGCTCATCTTCTTCACTTTTTTTACCTGCTTTCTTGTCTTCACTTGACTCATCATTAAACATCAAAATTATTCTAAAATCAACATAAATAAAACTAAATATTTATGACAAAGCTGAAAATTTGTGGCTTAATAAGACAAAAATAGTTTCAATCATTCATAATAAACCTCTTACAAATTGTAATAAATAATTTCATCATCATAATTTTGTTTTCGACATTACTTAAGGTCGGTTTGTCGCAGCTCTAACTTGTTTTCTATTCTGTGCTAATCTAAAAAGTTCTACCTATCCTTCACAACCTAAATTTCTAATAATTTGACTAAAATAGCTTGGTCTAGGTCTTCCTATACTCTTCTATCTTTTTCTTATCTACTTGGATCTACATAGATACTAGAAACCTGATGGTTGTTAAAGAACTCCAACATGTTTAAGTGATTCCTATTTATAAGGAAATGAAATATTACCTGATTATCTCCTCCAAAAAAGGAAAAGTGTTAAATTATATGTTATGATAAGGCTTAAGCAGCGAATCGCTATCAACATGCCAGACCGCTAACTAATTGGGAGTTATGTCATGATGACATTTAGTTAACTGATTTTTATTTATTATTTTTTTGTTTTGTTTTGGAACTTACTTAAGGTCTGTTTGACGCAGCTCTAAATTCTTTTCTATTCTGAGCCAGTCTAAATAATGTAAATGTTAATAATAACCCACTCCATAAGCAAGGCTATTACTGTCCCTAATTCAGGGTCTTGCCTATCTACTCTTCGTATTTCGGCATTAGGCACTCTTCTAGATAACCAACCTTTCAAAATAACTATCGGCTTGACTTGGTTGGCTGTTATATATCTCACACATGCTTCAGTGGAACAGGAGTCCGTGAACTAGGCATCCATCCAGAAAAATTAACAAGCTGTCAAATACTTCTTTATTTGCCGGGTCATCCTTTTCATTATGACATGATTCCTTAGTACTAATTTGAAAAACCACAACATTTTATGTAGTTGATTATTTTCGAAAAAAACATCAATTTTTTGCAATTTCTTCATTTTTTTTCTCAGAAACTAGTTTCTTTATTAAGAACTTAATTGAACTTGTATATTTGTCTCACCTAGTAATTTAAACCTATACACGCTTTTAATATGATCAACCGAGGCTTCATGTTTTTTAATCTGCAATATGAACTAAATTGGTAATACTGTTTTTGTAGCATCCTTGCCTCAAGAATAAAACGCACATCTTTCTTTGCATCCACAAATCCAATCATTTTCAGAATATGCTTTCTTATTATGCCCAATTTTTTACTTTAACTTTGTTTAAGCGCAATTTTTAAGTTCGGTAATGGTCGACCCAAATTTTTAATATTTAATTTGACAGTCAAAATTATATCTGGAAAATAGCTGTTGTAGTAAGGTATTAATATTATTCATGTTCACAGAAAAAAAGAAAAATATGATTATAGAAAATAGCAAACGCACTCACAGATATAAATACTTATTTTATCTTGGCGAGTTCATAATTTGAATTAAATTAATCACACTGTAAACTGAGCGAGTTCCATGATAGTCCAATGCACCTATTTTTAAACATGAAATAAAAAAATGAAAACAAAATGAATTTCCCTTCTATTAATATAGAGGCAAGTCCTTACAGAACAAATGTTCTAGTAAAGCTTAAAATACATTACCGTACAAATATGAATACTACTTTTAAATCTGCCAAGAAGTAATAACCTTAAGAGTGCTTAGAATTATGTACTGAAACCTTACTATACAGGAAGCGATATATTTTTGTCGTATAACTAGAAATATATTTAACATGTAAACCTATTTCATTACCCTGCGAATTAATCTTCTAAATAAGATCGTTTCTATAGACACGATAACAAGAGAATGCTTTTTTACAGTTTTATTCACAATGGGTCCATTTGAGCATTGCTCAAAGCACCAATATACAACTGTATTAACAATCATAATTTTAGAGCTGCACAATATCAGATATTTTACACATACCGCTACGAACCTCCGCTCAGCTTAACTAACTTCTGCTCATGCATTCTGCCCACGAATATACTTTAGGTTCTGCAAGTACAGAATATGTGGAGATTATATGAATATTTTGATTTAAATAATAATATAATAAAATAGTTTAAGTTTAGTTCAGTTATATGTAGGGTACATGTACTCATTTGCTCCTTATGGATAACCGCCACTGATATGTTCCTTCTAAAACATTTATAGATTTTGCCGCTTTAGAATATACTACTGGCGATGCCTAAGGACTTATTTGTACATTTTATGTAACCTATTGCATAATCACGTGGAATAATACAAAACAGTCGATTTTCTTGTGTTAAGGACATATCTTTTAAAAACAATACCTAATAATAACAGTTTTAATGGAGTCTAATTAAAGTTGTGGTTTTGTAAATGTTCAACGAAATTTGCACCTATTAGAAGAGAAATTTTATATAAACGACACACTTACATCTAATTTACTGTTAACGAAAAAAATGTTTATTTTTACATGTAAGTTTCGTTTGGACTCATACTTGCAATTCGTATTAACCTTTAAAATATTTACCTTGTAGTGATTTTCATTTAGTTATTAAATATTTTGACTCTCAGTACATTTTGCCGGTTTGGATGCTAAAATATTTTTTATTTCTAAAGTCGTTTTTATGATAAATATTTCAATTTTTCTATTCAAAATATCGATTTATTTTAATTATATGAATTGGTAACTAAAAACCTTGTTGTACATCATCATTTTGTTTTCGACCTTTGACGCAGCTCTAACTTCTTTTCTATTCTGGACTAATTTGAAAAAGTTCTACATACCCTTCACAACCTAAATTTCTAATAATTTGACTAATATAGCTTGGTCTAGGTCTTCCTATACTCTTCTATCTTTTTCTTATCTACTTGGATCTACATAGATACTAGCAACCTAATGGTTGTTAAAGAACTCCAACATGTTTAAGTGATTCCTATTTATAAGGAAATGAAATATTACCTGGTTATCCCCTCCAAAAGAGGAAAAGTGTTAAATTATATGTTATGGTAAGGCTTAAGCAACGAATTGCTGACAACATGCCAGATCGCTACCTAATTGTGAGTTATGTCATGGAGACGTTTATTAAGTCGTACAAGCAAAAAAAAATTATTCTAATCTCGTTTAATTAGTAAATAAACATAGCTAACTGTTGTCTTTATTAATTGCAATATCAATGTTTAATTTAATTTCCTTTCTCATTTACGATACCAATATGAATTCAGAATTAAGCTTAGAGAAAATCACCTCTGCTATTCTAAAGCTAAAAATGCAAACTTATCATTTTTTACCTAATACAATTAAGAGTTTCCCTCAAAAACTAACTTCTAAGTAAACCTTATGTTAATTATATTACATAGTACCTCCATTAACTTATACATGATTTTAATTCATCATCATTGTTAGGTCTTCAGCCCTGGAACTGGTTAGACGCGTACCCAGATTGTTTCCTATTCTGAGCTAACCTACACATTTCCTTGAAATTCCCACAGCCTACATATTTCACTATCTGTGTGCTATAGTCTAATCTATGTCTACCTCTTCTTCTTTTTTACTTTCTCTGCTTCTAATATATTACGCATTATTCTCTCATGCCTTATTATGTCCTATCATTCCTATTTTTACCGTTTTTCACATATTTCTTTCTTTTCCTACCATTTCAAGAACTTCTTTGTTCTTAACTTTGTCCATGATATATGCATCATACGTATGTAGCACCACATTTCAAAGCCTCTTTACCTTTTTCCTGTTCACTTCTCCCACTGTCCACGTTTCACAACCGCACAGTGCTGTGCTCCACACATGTTTTTGACAATCTTTTTTTTGTTTCTAGGTTTTGTCTTCGAACATAGTTGTTGCTTTTTCTTGTCAATTGCAGCATGTTTTTGTGCTAATCGTTGTTTTATATCTTTTGCACTCTTTCCATCTTGTGTTATTTGACTTTCTAGGTAACAGAAATTTTTAACCTCTTTATAAGTTCTCGTTTCCTATATGTATTCTGGTTTTTGACTTATATACCTCTCCTTTACATACTAATACCTTAGTTTTGTCTTTGTTTATTTTCATACCGTATTACTCTGCTAATGCCGTTATATCATCTGCAAAGCTAAGCATATCAATTCCAAATGTCTTTCTGCATTTAACGATATTTATTGCCTCTACGATATACAAGTTAAAATTAATAGGGATAGGGCACACTAATACTATTACCGCTGTTTGCTTTTTGTATCAGCTATGTACTATTCGTCTATCCCTATAACTCATTTCAATCTTTCTGAGTATTTCGAACATTTTCCCAATATACATCTACAAATGCTATATATATATATATATATATATATATATATATATATATATATATATATTGCTGTGTTAACCCCTGTTAGCCCCTACACTTGGACACAATATTTACTGTGATATTCGCCCCACGGCTTGGGCGTAGATATTTATGCTGTGATACTCGCAGTCCCTCGATTTGGGTTTGTCATATTTATGTCGTGATTTATTTTTTTATTACTCAAGCACTTGTAGAAATGTTAATTTATAATTTTCTTTACCTCGACTAGCTGATTCAATTAAATAAAGCAATTCTACAATACACAGTATAATGATTAAATATTTACAACCTTTTTAAATATCTTCTCCCTTTTTAAATGATTTACATCTGTCAGATTTTTAGAAAATCAAGCCAGCAAAACGAGCTTTTTATTACATTTAGATACCTTTTAAAACGTTTCAAGGTGTCTATTACTTTTCATAAATTTATACAAGAAACCCCAATTTGTCGGCTCTTACACTTTGAATTATTATTGAGATAAAAACAATTTTTAGAAATACATCAAATCAAAATATCTAACCTGAAGTGGTTCAGTGGGTGCTTTGCATTCCCAAGAATTGAAGTCGACATCCAGCCAAATTAGTATCCAAATCGTTATTGGTGAGTTTATTCCAATGAAAGGTTTTTCATTTCCGTAATAGAATATCTACCATTTTCAGAGATTATCAAATTGCTTGAACAGGCAGCATTCTCCAGAGTCTCGAATCCAAAATTGTATTTAAGATCGTAATTAACAGGAATCGTAACAAGATCTTTATTAGGATCGTTATTTCGATTGTAATTTAAGATTGTAATTAAGATGGTGATTAAGATGGTAATTAAGATGGTAATTAAAATGGTAACTAAGATGGTGATTAAGATTGTACTTGAGATTGTAGTTGGGATGGTAATTAAAAGCCCTGTTTTATTTATTATTAGAAATGGTATAATTTCACTAAATCTGATCTACTTACGTCTTTAGAAGTACGGCTCGCTTGCACAATTACACACTCTTTAATTTTCACTTTTAATTTAATTTACTGTTCACGTAAATATTTAGCACTTTCAAATACAGTGACTGCCCAGTTTCTAAAGTATACTAACTCGATATTCAATTGTCATGATATTTATAAGATCGGCCCCTTTTGTTTGCGATTCGTTGACTTCACGTGCTGGGCGAGACCAAGTGTCTTATCTCTTGTTATTTTGGGAAACTTTACCAATTCTGTATACAATTGCATGAAGCGATGCTAAGAATGTCACGTAATTCGTTATTATACCTCACATTTAATTAAGAAATTCCAGGAATCTTCGTTCATAAAAGCACGTATTATTGTTGTTGGCCTTATTCTAATCTGAATGGAATAAATTTGGTGTTTGTTTATTTCCTAATAAATTGGATTTTTGAACAAATGTGATACTTTTAGATCACGTACGCTTTTCAAATAATGCATAATTTCTGCATGCGTTTAAGATGATATATTAACGCACTTTTTGAATATTTATCTAGCCAATTCATGCAGGTTTTTCGCTGATTTAATTTCAATGCGTTTCGTTACATTTTTAAATTCTTATCTTTGCTCGTAGCTACTCTTGGATATGTGTTTTAATCGCTTGTACTGCTATATACAGTGTGGTCTCAACTAATAATATTTATAATGACCTATTTACTCTTCTAATATCTGTAATTCTGTGCTTTTGTTACTTGGGAGTTTCTTTTGTTTATTCTACTACTCCTATGACTTAATCTACCCCTAAATTAACCCTATAATTACAGCAATATATATATATATATATATATATATATATATATTAGAAGAGCAACATACTTACAAAAAAATTCTCAAAGACCCAACTTTTGGTATACAAAAAAGAGTAAATGACCACATAAAATTACTTCATTCAAAAAAATATATTACAGATAAAGACAAAAAACTTTAACCATAAATAATTCAATACCCGGTAAATATTAAGGACTTCCAAAAATGCATAAAAACAATACTTCCTTGCGAACAATTATATCATCGATCAATACTCCTACTTACAAAATAGCTAAATTTATATCCGATATTCTACAAAAATCATTCCCTTTAAAAGACCACAACATAAAAAATACATTTCAATTTGTTGACACCTATAGAAACTTTCAATTACATAACAATCATATTTTAATATCTCTAGATGTAACATCACTATTTACTAACATTCCAATAGACTTACTGATAGACATCATTAACACTAAATGGCATACAATTAAATCTAATTGCAATTTAAGCAAAGAAATGTTCATAACCACTATAAACCTAATTTTTAACAACAGTTATTTTGTCTTCCAATCAGAATATTATTTACAAATCTTTGGAACCCCAATGGGGTCCCCACTCTCACCCATAATAGCTCAAGTAACCATAGATCATCTTTTAGACACAGTTTTGCCCAAATTACCATTCAAAATAACATTCCTAGTTAAATTTGTCGACGACATATTATGCTCAATTGCTAATAATTTCATAAATGAAACAGTACAACAATTCAACATATTCAATCCGAACCTACAATTTACTTATGAAACAGAAAACAACAATAGCATCCCATTTTTAGGCACCCTCGTTATACAAACTCCAGATCACAAAATCAATTTCGATATATACAAAAAACCCACAAACTCACAAAGATACATAAACTACCATTCCAATCACTCATATTCTCACAAAATAAACACTGCTTTAGCCCTAAAACATAGAATAGAAAATATATGTGAACCAAAATTCTTATACAAAAATAAACAAGATCTTTTTAATATACTTCATAACAATGGCTATCCAAAATCACTATTAAGCAAACTTTTATATACAAACACAATAAAAACAAAACGAAATTGCCAACACAAAGTACAAACAATTACCATACATCAAAAATTTAACACCACTAATTTTTAAAATATTAAAAAAACCTAACATCTGTATAGCTTACACATATGAAAAATCGATTTGAATTTTATTTACAAAACTAAAAGACCCCACTAATCCACTTCTACGCAGCAACTTAGTTTACAAAATCACATGCAGTTGCAATAAAACGTACATAGGACAGACTTCACAATGATTAAAAAATAGAATTACCCAACATCGTAGTGATGCAAAAATTGAAAAAATTTATTGTGCTCTTGCTTCTCATCTACATTCTACCAAACATACAGCCAATTTCAATGAAATCACCATATCAACAGTAGATAATAACCACAAAAGACGATTATTTTTAGAATCTTACCACATAATACAAGACAATAATTGCATCAACAACAAACAAGACATCAATAACCTCAGTACAGTGTACTCACAACTATATAAAATCACCAAAATAGACAACCATCCATAAAACTAATTTACCTCTACATTTCAAAATATATTTAAATCAGTACACCACGCCCACCATGCCATATTATATACCCCACACAATCAAAACATTACATCCATAATTAACAAACCTGCTACTTGTACAGTTTCTACAAGTTACCTTATTTACATATTTATTTTTATATCAATGTCAAATATTTTCTAATCAAGCTGTGTATGCCAAACAATTTTATAATTTGAATACTGTTATTATCTTTATACTTTTAGCTCTTTAAAAAAGATTTTAAATCAAAACGTCAGAAACGAGCAAATGAATATTTAATAGAAAAATCCGAACGAAAAATACCCCAAAAAATAAAAATATCAACATATCCATATATTTACATTCGCTAAAAAAGAATATATATGCTTTCTCAATTTTCTATTGTTTTTCCATCATTACCCTTGAGCTAAAATGGCCTCCTGTTCCACCTAAACTCAAATTGATCTTCTCTTAATACTTCTGCAGTCTCTTTGTACAATTACAGTTAATATTTTTAACCCGTATACTGTCAAACTTATTGTTCACAAGTTTTCACATCTACCCACACCTTTCTTTTCTGGTATAGTAACTATGGTGCTACGTTTGAAGTCTTATGGTATTTAATCTGTCTCATACATATAACATACAAGTTGGACAAGACGTTCTGTTACTGCTTGTCCAGCGGCTTTTCTGCTTGCACCTTATCTATACCCAGTGCTTTATTATTTTTCAGACTTTAATGCTAATTCAAACTCATCTCTAAGTATAGGATATTCTGTCATCGTTTTCAATATGTGATTCCTGTTCTAGTGCTTCTAGATCCTGTCCTGCATATAAATTTCCTATGTATTCTTGCCATCTAATCACTTTCTCTAGAATTTCTATAATAATATTTCCTCTCCTACTTCTTAGTTTTATTATACGATTAAATATCCCTAAAATTCATTCTAATTAGTTTATATTCTTTGTCTGTTTTTTTTCTATTTCTATCTTGGTTTCTACCTCTTTACACTTTTCGTGAATACATTGTTCTTTAGCTTTCCTGCTTTTGTAGTTTCACCTTTCTTTTATTAAATTCAGAATATCGTTTGTTACCTAAGCTTTTTATTTTCTTTTTGTTTATATCCCAGAATATCTCTGTCCGCCATATCTAAGCTGGATATAATGTTATTCCATTCTGTTTCTACTTCCTTAGTATCAGAGATTTTCCCTGTCTTTCAGAACTTTGTTTGACTGTTTCTTAATTTTTTGTGGATGTCTTTATCCTTTAGTTTCTCAATGTCAAAGTGCACTTTTCTGTTTCTTTTTCAAATTTTTAAATCTGTGTTTTTAAATTTAAGTACGGCTCTCATAATTACTATGTTGTGGTCTATATCTGTTGGCATCGCCGTGGATCAATGTAGTAAGCGTAAGACTACGGATCCCAAGGTCCTGGGTTCAAATCCCGACACGGCCGACTGCTTGACAAATGACAGGTGAGCATTTTTCACAAACATTACGCCCTCGTTCGGATGAGAGGTTAAATGAAGGTTCCGTGTGTGAGTGTTGTCATGCATGTTAAAGATCCCTACTTTGCCTGGAACGGCAAGGGTTCGGCAAAATTCTAAATTTCCAGGCAACAAAAAACTCGCCTCCTGGCCAATGTAGTACCTTCTGGTGGATCATTGGAAATATAAAGGCACGGTCTATATCTGTTTCTGAGCAGCTTCTATAATCTTTTACTTGATTTCTAAACTTTTGTTCAACAAGAATGTAATCTATTTGATATCTCCCTATGATTCCTGACATCTTCCATGTGTATCGTCTTCTAGCATGATGTTGTAATAATGTGTTTTTATCGCAAAATTCTACCAGCCTGTTTCCCCTGTCATTTCTCGTGCCAAAACCAAATAAAACGTACTGCCGCTCCTTCCCTGCCTTCGCCTACCACTACATTAAAATCCCCTGTAATTATTAAATTTTCATGTCCTTTTACAAATTTTTGTACGTTTTTGATCTTTGTAGATCGGTTTTACCTTCTTCTCACTGTAGCTAGAGGTGGGCATGTATACTTGTATTATTACTGTTTGTACCGGTTTATATTTTAATCTAACCACGAGTATTCTTTCGTTCTTTTGTAAGTAGTTTTCTACACAGTGTCCTATCTTGTTGTGCATGACTATACCCACACCTGAATTTCCTTTCTCTGATCCTGTATCAATTACCCTAAAGTCTCTGTTCCAAAAATCCCTCGCCTCTGGCCACCGAACTTTGCTAATCCTAATTGTTATTGCTAACTTATCCATTTCAATTTTCTAGCTTACTTACTTGCTTCATGGTTCTGACATTCCATGCTCCGATTCGCAATATGTTCTCTGATCTTTTAAACTTATTGATCACATTATCCAAAGTAGTCCCCCTCTCAGAGATCCGAATGCGGGGACTACTTTAACACCGAATTTTTTACCCCATATAATGCCATCATCTTAAATAACAATTTAAGTGCGCTGTAGTGTGTTTAGGAATTCCATACCGATCTCTATGGTCTCTGCCACTCTAAGTACCGAAAATGCTGCTGCCCGCATTCGGGGACCTGTCTTAGTCTGGTTCCTCGCTAAGGACCCCACTAATTTGGTTAAACCTATAATTTGGCTATTTAACTCACTGAAACACAAGTCATTCTATCCAATTTAGTATTGAGAACTTCTCCAAGGTGCATGTCCATTCAGAATGGATTATTTTAATTGTAAATTTTAAAATTCGTGGCATTTAAAAGATTTACAATGTTTTCTCTTTACTTCAAACGATTAACAACACTCATACCTGTTGCCTTACCTTGAATTATCTTGTCTTCTCTATCTTTAATGGAAATGCTTTTTCTTGTGACGTTGTCTTCTCTGTATAAATATATATCACCCTTTAACTTTCACCTAAATTCAATTTATACCTTTTAGATTTATTCTATTGTATACTTAGATGTACCTTACTCTTAAACGTAGAATCATTCCAAACCCTTTTATATCATAATTGGCTTATTCATTTCTAAGTGATAGCTTCCCCTCATTTCTAGTTAAACATTTTTTTCCATCCCTACTCTCAAATAATTGTATTTCTTTTAAATTTCTAACTTTTATCCTGTTATTATGCCACAACCCAAAATCATCATGCCAAAAACTATTATCCTTCAAATCTAAAATTGCGATTTCTTTACACACAAATTTTGTTCTTTAATCCTTGTATATGTATAATTTACATTATACTTATTCTATTCGACTTGCAATTGAAATCGATAAGTACAATGTTAAACAAGATCCTTCTTTTTCATGCAACCACGACAAAATATTGCTAAATGCTTACCAAAATTATCTAACTGTACTTGCATTGCCGGCAGTTTTGCTAACCTACTTTGAGTTCAAAGCAACACACTTTTTTAGTCGATTGACCTACATTAAATCCAGTAACGTTGTTTTTGGTGGATTGACGTACAAACCAACGCAATCACATTATTTTTAGTTGATTGACCTACATTGACTCCAAAGTCGCAGAGTATTGCTGCTTGCAAATTCGATAAGTTCCACTGAATTGGCTGCCAGTTTTACTACAGAACTTTCTCCAAACTATGTCTAAACATTAACTATCATTATTGAACCTTGGTCAGCCTCTGATTGTATAACTAAAGTAAATTGTTAAATAGCAGTAAAGTTACTAAGTACTTTACTCAAATGCTACGAGGGACATTTAATTTTTTTTGTAATTGAAGTACTTTACTTTATTTTTAGGTTGTAAATATTGAATGCGTAACATTATTTATTACATTAAAATATCGAACATGTATTTTGAGAGTGACAAATAATAGTTTCCTATTGAAATAAACTTTTCATTTTGACACTGCTAATTTTGTCATACTAATTTATAAACTAAGTCTCGGCTGTTCCAATATAAATTTTTACAAATGGAATACTTTTACTCTGTAGAAGAGAAACCTCATAGATAGCTTAATATTCTTTTCTTTATTTTCGGAATTCTAAGATCCAATGTATAAAAGCAGACTTCACTGAATACTTTCCAATTGTGTTAGTCGTATCAGTAAGCATTTACATAATTTCGTATAAGAATGCATTCGCCATTGTAATATCATTTTGTTTCAGTGCTGCAGTGAGCTATGTAAAAGCGCTAATACAGGAATCAGAACCCCGGTTGGAGCTGTACAATCCAGTATTATTAAGATGGGTGGATAAATCAGAAAAACAATTAAGGAAAATAGAGCAGATGTACTTGTCAAATAATGCCATGAATGTTAATAAATGATTGCTCTAATATGAATACTCACTTTTCCTTTTTCATGTTTTTAATTATATATATATTCTTTTAATCTTGCTTTGTACTATTATAATATTACTTGTATTTTTGCATTAAGAATTTATTAAACATTTAACTTTATGTACAATTTTTATTTTATACAAGTTATGGTGAAACTGAGCCCGTTCTAGCTGTAGATGAATGTTCTAAAATAGGCGAGAACCAAATGTTCGTGTGATTTTTACATGAAGCTCAAATTAAACAATAATACTGGAGGACTTTCCCAAACAGTGTTATAAATCCCCCGAAACTTAATGGTAAAATGAAAGATTAATCCTTATTAAAAAAAGCACAACAATCGCCTTAAAGCTTGAAAAAGAAAAACAAATAAAAATAAAAAGTTCCTGAATGGGACCTCACATTTGCGGAAAACAAAATAAATTTGTGTATAGGCACCATCTGTCTTTATTAACCATGACAATATTTGTGATACATGGAAAGGAGTAGCCACCCGATTTGAAGGCTTACTCAACTAAGCACGCAAAGGTCTTGTTTTCCACCACACCGACCGCACAAATTTAATCGAGAACACACTTATCTTCATCACAAATCTAATACAAACGTTATTTTCATATGACAAATGTATACAAATTAACATCCGTCTCTTCCAAGACATTTCCTTAAGTTAACAACAGATGTCGTTGAAATCACGGTTTTTGCATGTGTTTATTTTGCTCTATTAAAAATGCTAATTTCATAAGTTCAAGAGCATTTTCAAATTTAATATTTACACTAAAAGGCTGATTTATTAAAAGGCACCTATTGGTCAAAAAATATTCTAATTCATGTAAATTAGAGAAGATTTAGTTCGAAAAGTAATTAAATTCTTAACATCTGTGGTGCTGTCTAATCAGTTAATGGCGATACTTTACAAATTATATTACAAATCTGCATTGTACATAAATTAATATCTAGTGTGTATCATCTAAACCTAAACGGTCTTAGATAGGCAGACATTGCTTTCATTACAACCAAAGCTAACATGTTCTGCATTAAATGTAAAGAAGAATTGAATCCTGAAAAGGAATCTATTTCAGTGTGATAAAACGATCTATCCATAAAAGTTGTTCGGGTCTGACCGCTTCAGAAATTAAAGTGATAGAATTAATTGAAAGGTGGACGTATTCTTAAATACTTTTGTAAAGATGGTGAAGAGAGCTTATTAAAACGTCCCTTCTTTAGTGAGACCATCTCTGAATTACAACATGAATTGAAAAACTCAAAAGCAGATTTTGTTATACCCCCGGCGTCCGTGTTCAGCGCCACTACTACAGTTGGCAACACTGATATGATCCACGTTCACATTATTGCACAACAATGGTATTATGACAATTACGTGTCAAATTGGATTACGTACCAAATACGTTTACAATGATACAAGTTTATATTTAAACAAAAGTAAAGCAAAAGTACTCACTTGAGAGCGACATGCAGTTGAATCTCAGTGCCCTTGTTGGGGAGGTGTTGTTGGGTGTGGGTTACGTCATGCCATCTTTGAAACCAAATTTATCTGTCTTCCCTCTTCGTCGCTCGTAGGCAGGGCGAAGGAATAAAGGTAAAGGTACTTGAAGATACAAGTAAAAGGAAACCTACATCCTAAAAAAAAAAGACAGCACCACGACACAGGCAAACGTTATCTTCTTCTTTGGCAAGAAAATGCCTAAATTTCAAAATGTCCAAGAGAGCAAGTTACTCTGCACTTTAGCAAATTTTTATGTAGTGGTACTCTGGCTTGATAAACAATACACATCAAAACTTGTTCATGACATGGTTCTGAATCAACAAATTTACCAACAGTACCATCTTACTAATTTCTTACGTTACTAACTTAACAAATTACATTGCTACCATCAGGTTAGCTTCTTCACTCAATATTCAAAAAATAATTCCTACGTCTGATCATAAATACCAAGCATTAGAAAAACAAAAAAAGGTAAGACAAAGTCTCAAGTTATTATCAAAGATAATAGGTAAGATAAAGATATTACGATAAAACTAGATAACAATAGGTGAATCCGAAACGTCCCAGCACGCTATATGACTACATACAGTAAAGATATAGCGTAGAATTCCCCAGCTCACCAAGCCGTTTTGTCATCCATCACGAAGATACAAGATAGAGTGGCTCCTTGAAGCCGTTATATAGGTAAGTTAAGACATATAAGTTAAAAAATTACTAGACTTAATGAGAACTAGTACAATCATTTTCCTAATGAGTGCATCCACTGCGATAAGAAAATCAGACAAAAGTTGAAACAACAAACTTAAAAGTGTCACTACAGATACCTTCACACAAAAAAACCAACTGTTTCAAGGTAATTTTTAGAAACGGTAACGCCATAAACACACAAGAATGCCTAACTATAAGTAGTTAAATACAAACACTATGTCCCAATATGCTAAGAACAACCGAGAATTCGATAAGATATCGATAAACAGCGATAGCACCTCACCACGAAGTTCAATAAAAAACAACAAAAAAAAATGTTTATATGTTCTGGTGGTAATAGAAGGAGAAAACAAGTAATGATAAAGAATAAAGTGGGCGACTGTAACAATTCAGAAGAAAAACGCATGGAATAGAAACTCCTAGTTTTTGCAACTGCGAATATGGACTATTTCTTACAATGGCATAGGCCGCGTCTCCTATGGGAGTCCAAAGAAAAAAGCATCCACTCAACATCAGCTAAAACCAATCATAAAAAATTCAATGAGTTATTACAACCAAAGTTACGACAATCACCACAGAATTAAACAATGTAAGACAAATGCTGAAAACAAAATAATATGGTGTAGAAAAGGTGCTAGGGTTAATTAAATGAAGCGACAGAGTTATTATAGAGAATCTAGATAATAAACAGATATGTGACTAGCAATAAATTCAAGGAAAAGTTAACAGGCAGCAAAAAGATAGCTAATTTAAGGTAAATAAGCCAAAAGTGAAGAAGGTAAGTGCTGCATAAGAAAAGAAATGGCTGAATAAAGTTAACTAATTCATAGTAGGGACAAAACATTAGGTAAATCATTAAAGAAATGGAACGTGAAAAATTTAATTAGCATTTGTGTCAGCAGAGAATGGTTTAAGGTCTTTGATATGCCACCTTCCTTGGCGTTTTCCATCAGTGTCCTGAAGTTCATAGATACGTGGACTAACAACACGAGTGACCTTACATAAAATGAATTTAGGGGCTAATTTCGATGAGAATTTTAGTAGCATCCGATAAGACATAACTCTTTTTCCAAACTTGTTCGCCTAAAGCAAAGGAAATATCTCGTTTTCGCAGATTGTAGTGATCCTTACTCTTTTCGTAAGCTTTTAGCAAATTTTTTCTAACGTCATTAAAGATAGAAGGTAATGATTGTTGGTCTTTGTCCCAGCGTACTTTTTCGTCAAATTCAATTACGTTAGTATCATCAGGAACTGAACCATAAAAACTACCATCAATTGGAGTATATCTTCCAAAAACAAGAAATTATGGCGTAAATTGGGTTGCTTCGTGTTTAGAGGTACGCAAAGCTTGAGCGATTTTAAAGATATCTTCATCCCACTTAGTGTGGTCTGAATCGATATGTGAAGAGATAAAAGTAATTAAGACTTGATTTACTCATAACAAAATTGTTGAAGAACCAAAAAAAATCTTAGAACGCATATAATTGCTAGGGTGACAAGCCCTCCTTTGAGCCTCACCTAGACTAATAAACAAAAACTTCAACATCAACCTCAAAAAATGATTCAAAAATTATTAGAGCAACAAACTTACCACAAATCTCGTCTAGACTAACATACTGCTGAGTGACCAACCACGACGACAAGTCTCGCCCAGACCAAATAGTTCTTAAAATGCTGCGTTGCAATAGTGATATAAATAAAAAATTTGCTATCAAAACAAAATCATGCTCACTACACAAGAGCAATATTCTAGTGATACATCTACAGAAAAACCCAGTATACTAAATTATTAAAGCATTACTTTTATATCGAGGAATTTATCAAACAACCATCGTAACTAAAGGGGATAGTAAATGAACTTAAATACAAAACATTATCATCACCTCACTATTGTAGTGTTTAAGAAAGCAGATATAACGAAATCAAGTTTACTAGTGTTTTAGAAGGTATAGATATACTAAGATAAAATTTCAGTTAATTACGACAGTTGTATTAAAAGCAAAATTTTATTTGAGAATGAATTCGCAATCTATAGTTAATTATTTAGATTGTAAGGGAACACTTTAAAATCATGGCAAACTACGATAATATATGAGTTATCTAAACAACGGTTTTAATAAGTTAACCCAAAAAACAGGTATATAATCAAATTTAATGTAATATCAACAAAATTTTCCATACGGGACAACGAATAAACAATGAAGTTAATTAATTATATATTTTAAGGTACTTACGAAAAGGAATAATTAATTCTAAAGCACATGTTTTCCGCTTAGAGATTAAGATAATTTGCTAAACACATTCGAAAGGTATATGCTTTAGTTTCATGCTAAATTAGGTTAAATAATTATTTGAGAGAATTAAAGTATAAATACACTGTTTTTATAAAAGAAAAATGCCAATTAATTAAGTTAGAAATAACATATATAAAAGGTACACAAACATCATCAAAAGTGGCGGTTCTTGATCATACAAATTGACATTTCAACTGCATTCAATGTCACGCCAACATAAGATAAAAGTTACCAAATGCAATGTTGCCAGGTTGTATTTCTTCTATCCAAAAGCCACTAAAAATTTAAAAAATGATTTTTTTTATTCTATTTGAGTGAAAAAACCCAATTTCTACAAAGATATTCAAAACACCTTATAAGATAAATCAGAGGTGAAGACAAATTTTCAACACACGTTTAGGCGTCACTGTTATAACCCCGGCGCCCGTGTTCAGCGCCACTACTACAGTTGGCAACACTGATACGATCCACGTTCGCAATATTACACAATAATGATATTATGACATAATTACGTGTCAAATTGTATCACATACCATATACGTTTACAATGATACAAGTTTATATTTACACAAAGTAAAGCAAAAGTACTCACTTAAACACGACATGCAGTTGAATCTCAGGGCCGTTGTTGGGTGTGGGTTACGTCATGCCATCGTTGAAACCAAATTTATCTGTCTTCCCTCTACGTCGTTCGTAGGCAGGGCGAAGGAATAAAGATAAAAGTACTTGAAGATACAGGTAAAAGGAAACCTACATCCTAAAAAAGAAAAGACAGCACCATGACACAGGCACACGTTACCGTTCGACGTCTCGGTGGCTAATAATAATCATGTCCTATCGTGTCCAAACCGCGCACTTACGCCACTCCGCGCCTGCGCATTCTTTTGTGCCGACGCAACTGTCCGAAATGACGAAAATGAACAAGTTTATTTTAAAATAGTGGCGGGAATTCATTCACATATTTATACTTAATCTAAATATGATACATAGCCGATTTTCGGCATGTAACAATTTTTCGAGGATATATTCGTTGAAATTCAGAAGGGTTAGTTAAGATCAAATAATGAATCGATTGCGAGCAATAATGATGTAAGAATAAATGATGATAAAAAGCAAATTGAATCTATATTCGTCCTGTTAAAATTCATTTATAGAAATTGAGAAGAATAGGTCTTTGAAAGTCATACTTGATAGTCCATCTCAGGTTGCTGAAATACTAAGAAACAAGTTAAAACTTCCCACACTAGGTTTTAATACAAGAATTTATTTTGATCAAACTCCAATGCAAAAACAGTACTATCGGAATTAAGACAAAGAATTAGTAGCCAGATAGGCTAATGGCGAAAGACATTAAATTTATTAGGGGCCTATCAAAAATATTCAACAATCTGCCAAAAACTAGCCTGTCATACAAATACTTTACCAATTACAAATAGTGTTGATCTCTCTTCAATTAATGTGTAATTTCAAAAGTTTGGTGGTTTGAGGACGAAACTAAATATTCTGCGGAAAGAACTTACTCCCCAATTTATGAAATTGCTATTCTCTTTAAAACATGGTTATCTTCCGACATGTAATCAGTGAATTAGGCCTTACTGATTATAATGTCTTAAGAAAGATTGCTCTCCTGTCACAAGAAAGAAAATAAGAGGGCGTGTGGTAACGATTGTAGTTAATAAACATTCATCATCTACTATAATTTCTGCAATTTGTAATTCTGTTGAAGATTTGTATGTTATGATGAAATTTAACAATGCTACAACTGTAGTTACTGCCCCCCCCCCCCTATCCCAATTCCGATTTTGAAGCTTGCAAAAATCATTCAACTGACAACTTTTCGATAATTATCTAACCAACCTATATATGTATTTGGTGACATTAATTTACCTAATATAATTAGGTGGCAAAATGATGATTTCGGAATTTCTGCTATAGTTAGTATCTCTATACTTAACAGTGACATTATTTGTAATACTTATGCCCTTCTCAATATGTTCACTACTTTGTTGTATTGCATCTAAAACCTATAAGTTTTGATAGCCCGTCTCTATGCTAAAGTTGAGAGGCGCGAATCGATCGCTTTTCGAGATTTGCGTCAGAGGGTTTCGGAGTTGGGGGCGCGGGCGGGTGGTGGTTCGGTGGAGAATTTTTGCGTGCGTTGCATAGGCCGGTTTTTATCGCGAAAAACCGATAACTTGGGGAGAAAGAAGGGTTTTTCGAAAAAAGATTAATTTGGAGCGACGTATTCACTAACGTTAAAAAAGCTTGGATCCCTCAAAAATTTCCGATCTCAAAAGCTGAACGAGCCGTGCAACGAGTTCGGTAAGCATTGGTACGAGAGAGAAGAGAGATCCAGTTAGTTTCCAAAATTCGTATTCAGTCGTTAAAAGATAACTAATATATACCAAACAATGCTATCCGTATCCTAAAACCTAAATTATTAACAGTTTGGAAGCTGCTACTACGGTATTTTCTTAAAACAGTTATTAAAATTTATATAATTGATTCGACAAACGTCAAAATCAGGTAACGAACACCCCCGTAAAAGTAAGTACGAGCGTGTACCTTCAAAATCTAAAATGACAAAATTTTTTTCAAATTTGTTAAATTGAACATTATAAATCATGTAATATAACTTATTAGTACCGATAATTGATTATTATTATACAAAAGCATCGCTTTTTAATATACACGGGCTATTTATTTCAGAAATTTCTTTACGATGATATCCGAGTAATTACAACACAGCGTGATTTTGCCAGAAATCGGTGTATTTCGTATGTTTCCGATAAAATGAAAGCATACCACCAACAGATTTCTAATAAACGTCACTTCGGTAGCGTGATGCTAGGTTTACTAGCTACCATTCGTAAGTTGGGTGGTTCGATGTCAAATTTTCCTTTTTTTTTATTTGGTGTCGACTTCTTAAACAACCATAAGCATTTATTTAACAACAATATGCATAAAAAAGAACCAAATCATTCTTTCATATGCTTTACTCAGGCCTATAATTTCTAAATTGTAAGCTTCAGGCGAAGGTCATGTTTAAGATAAGTTGCTATTAGCAAACATGTTATTGAAAATATGCTCATATGTAACATTGGCTACATTAACAATTAATAAATATTGCTTAATTTTGATTGGTTTGCATGTATAGTTTTTATTTGTTCTATTCCATTTGTCACACACAAGACATACACTTTTAGATAGAGGCAGCACGGACTTGATTCGTAAAAATAAGACTGAGAAGGTAAAACTAGTAATTGCCTAAATTAGCTGTAAATATATTTACAAGGACATTCTTAGCACTTGAATTAAGCTAAGCGATCAGCTGATTTATATAACTGTGACAGAACACGGTACGTTCAGAAACACGACTTGAGTTGTTAAACAACAGTTGGTTAAGCTTTCTACAATTACTGCTTATTATAATCGATTATTTAACCACTGTATATATTATCCGTTGCTTTTTTATATCTACGTAACTAATATTGTGCACATTGCTAAAAAACCCTTCGAATGCTATGTTTGTAAAATATTTATAATCTACATTTTCATTATTTACATTGTATATAGCTTTTAATTCTTTCTATGAAGTTTACTAGGCCAAAGTGATCTAGATACGCTAGGCTACTCCAAGTCGTTTTAACGAAATGTACTAGAGCAAAGTGGCCTTGATCCAATTAACTCCCAATTGATGTTTTGGCAAAGTCTACTGGGGTAAATTAGTCTTGATCCTAGAAACCTCTTGAAATCATTTTAACGCAGTCTACTTGAGTGAAGAGGTCATTATCCGATCGACTCCCCAAAGTAATTTCGACAAAGTCTACTTGAGCGAAGTGAATTTGTTCCGATCGACACCCCGAAGTGATTTCGACAAAGTCTACTAGGGCGAAGTGACCTTGATTCAATGAACTCTCCAAAGTGATTTCGACAAAGTCTACTTGGACGAAGTGATCTTTATCTGGTCGACTTCCCGAAGAGATTTCGACAAAGTCTACTGGGGTGAAGTGATCTTCATTTGGTCGGCTCCCCGAAGTGATTTCGACAAAGTCTACTAAGGCGAAATGATCTTGATCCGATCGACTCCTCCAAAGTGATTTCAACAAACTCTACTAGGCAGAAGTGATTTCGACAAAGTCTACTAGAGCGAAGTGATTTCGGCAGTCTACTAGGGCAAAGTGATCTTGATCCGATCGACTCCCCCTAAGTGATTTCGACAAGGTCTACAAGGGCGAAGTGATTTCGGCAGTCTACTAGGGCGAAGTGATCTTGATCCGATCGGCTCCCCAAAGAGATTTCGAAAGAGACTACTGGGGCGAAGTGATCTGGATCCGATCGACTCTCCGAAGTGATTTAGACAAGGTCACTAGGGCGAAGTGGTCTTGATCCGATCGATTCCACGAGGTGATTTTGACAAAGTCTACTAGAGCAAAGTGATCTTGATTCGCGCAATTTCTCAAAGTCATTTTAATGAATTCTGCTAGGGCAAAGTGAGGACGGGCATAGAGAGGACGTGGCATAGAGAGGTCGGGGCGTAGAGAGGTCGGGGCGTAGAGAGGTCGGGGCGTAGAGAGGTTGGGACATAGAGAGGTCGGAGCGTAGAAAGGGCGGGCATAAAGAGTGTGGGGCATATAGAAGGCGGGCGTAGAGGGGAACAGAGGGGGCGTAAATGGGGCGGGGTGTAGAGAGGGTGGGGCGCAGAGGGCGGGACGTAGAGGGTTGATGTGTGCACAGGGCACGGGGCGCAGAAGGGCGAGGTGTGAAGAGAGTAGTGCGCAAAGCGAGTAGAGGCGTTCCAAGTAGTTCCACAGGGACTACAAACCGCTTCTAGTTACATCCATAAAATGTTCAAAGTTTTCAAGTAAATGGGCTTTTGTATCCTTAAAATGTGTACTATTATTAAAAGGCATGTTAAAATCTCCCATTATTAAGACTAGACATGGCAAAACGTAAATATTCTAGTAGTTTCCAACTGACAATATCAATTCCATATAGAGTACTTTTAACACTTGATAAGTCAAGACAGAATTATAACAATTTCAAATGGCAAGCAATGACCCTCCATCTCTTGCGAGACCAGTCTGCATAGTTGCGATCAGATCGATAAACATTATAAAGCTCTGGAAACACTTTGAGTTACATATCATCTGTTAAACAAGTCTCTGTTATAGTTCCTCCGACCGTTATGACCCCGCGCGCGCGTGTTCAGAGCCACTTCTGCAGTTGGCGACACTGGAACGCTCCACGTTCACAAAAATATTGCACAATAAAGCTATTACGTCATAATTGCGTCTCAAATTGTATCACATACCAAAAATATTTACAGTGATACAAGATGCGCCTTAAAGAAAAAGATAAAATGTACTCACTTAAAAATGTGGAACGCTTCACGACCTTGCAGTTATCCTTGCGGCAGGAGCCGTGCTGATTTCCATGGATCTCGTTGGCGTTGTTTGGGCGTGGGTTTCATTAGGACATCGTTCAATCCAGATTTAATGTCTTCCCTCTTCTTTGTTCGTAGGTAGGATGGAGGAATAAGGTCAAGGCAACGATATCAGGTAGAGATAAAGGGAAACCTACATTATCTGAAAGAGAAAAGACAAAGGTACGACACAGGTAAACGTTACTGTTCGATGTCTCGTTGGCTAATAATCGTCGTGTCGGAAACCGCGCACTTACTTCCTCACTCCACGTCTGCGCAATCTTGTGCCGGCGCAACTGCCCGAAGTGACGTAAATGAACAAGTTTATTTTTAAAATATTGGCGCGAATTCAGTCACATATTTAAAACTGTAAAATGCAAATTTTGGCATGTAACATCTCAACCAACGCTATGTCATATTCACAGTCAACAGCTGCATAGAAAGAAAGTAGCTTAGTTCTAATGCCACGGGCATTTTGGAAATAGCACCAATATTGATTAGAAACATCATTTAGCCTTTCACGGTTTCTCTGAAGATGTAAACAACTTTTATAATGTAACGTTTGATGCTATGGAGAAGTATATCCCAGTAAAAAATTTAAACCCACAACTTATTCTACGTGGTACAGTTATGAACTAAAGCATTTAATATTCTGCAAAAAAGTGACTTATAAGTTATTTAAGAGTACCGGGTCTTTAAATACATATAAGCATTTCACTAATCTCAGGAAAGAGTGTAAATAATTACATAATATGTTATGAAAGATACATAGATCATATTGGAAGTAACATTACAAGTTTCTGTAACTTTGTTAATTCTATAAGATCTGATGGGTATTCCTGATATAATGTACTTAGATTATTACACTTTATTGTGATGTTATTTTGGGATGCACACGTCCGTAAAGAAATAAAACTAGTAAAAAGTATACTTTATTCGATAGCAAAGATTTGACTCCGCTTGTGCATATGCCTGCCGTAACAGGTGCCCAAACACAGTTATATATTTGCATGTTGTATACATATTTAACATTGAGAAAATACATTGTCATGCCATCTGGTTACTAAAGTGGAAATTAATTATGAGGTATTATTTTTATTTGTTCGGTTCCGTTAAACTGGTAAGTCAACAAGGCATAGCCGTGGGAAATTTTAATTAGGTTAGCCTCGCGGCTTGTGTCACTCATTGCAAACCTAATGAAAGTTGACCAAATATCCTAGTCAAAGATCAGTGTTTCCTGTTTACCCTAATCTAACCTCATAACAAACATAACTCTCTATTACGTAGTCAAATCGCATTATGTGTTTTAAAATAATCAGTTCTTTAATTTAATATTGTTTTAGTGAATTCAATAAGGAATAAAATGGAGGAGGCAGGGTTAGCTACTATGAAGCCAATCATTCTCAAAACCATCCTCCAGTGGGACCAAAATAAAGAAGAGCTGATGAAAATTCTCCAGAAATGGAAAGTAATCGGAATTGAAGGAGAATATCGTTGTCCAGAAGCACGATGTCAAGGATTGTTGGAACTCGGTCCCACAGAGTCTACAACTTATACAGACAAGTTCTACTGGAAGTGTAAAAATAAATACAAAAACAGTAGCAAGAGGACGATCTCCTTGTTCAAAGTGTATTTAAATCCGGACAGGGACGTTTTTTTTTGGGAAACATCATCTCTCGATTGTTCAAATTCTTATATTTGTTTGTCTTTGAATGAAACATGTAGAAATTGGTACTATTATGAAAGAGTCTGAAATTATGAGCAAATAAACCTGAGTGGAAAGGAACAGTTACTGTCAAGAAGTCGCAATCAATGTCTGTTTTGACCGAAGTAAACCAATAGGTAAGTTTTTAAATAATATTACATTTAATCAATTAACCTTCATTTTAACTTTTCAAAAATATAACTCCATCAACTAATCATCAAATTCATCAAATATTAATTTATGTTGAAGGTGGCATTGGTAAAACTGTTGAAATACATGAATCGAAATTCTGAAGAAAGAAGTATCATCGTGGACACCACGCCGAAGATCAATGGGGTTTTTGGGGCTGTAGAACAGGAGCCGGTGACTTCTTCTTGTGTCCAGTTGAAAAGAGAGATCGTGAGACTTTAATCCTTATTATTCGAGCTTGGATTCTTCCTGGAACAACAATAATTAGTGACTGTTGGACTTCCTATGATGTTTTGAGTGAACTGGACGTCACAGGGATTCTTGAAGAGAACATGGAAAATTATTACGACGAGATAGATACAGATTTAGAAGATTTCTACGACATTTATATATATATATATATATATATATATATTGTTGTGGATTTAGAGGGTAAATAGGTGTAGACAATGAAATTTTAGCAACCGTGTATATAGAAACAGGAGCAAATTATTTACGCGCCAAATTAATTAATTTATATAGTGAAAACGGATGGATATTAAGGAATTTTTCTATATTTAAATTGGAATTGATAAAATTGCATAAGGGAAGAAAGTTTTTAGAGTACATAAAAGCTCAAGGATACGCATAACAAAACATAATAATTTAATCAAACGCATGGAAGCAAAAAGTGAGCTTGCATGCATTAGAAAATCAATAATTTTAAACGCAAATGTTTTCATTTTAAAAGCCAAACGTTCGTTTATACAAATACTACGAATGGTTAAACCAAGAATTGTTATTTTATAAACGGTCGGGTGTTTCAAGAAACACCTGTTGTTAAATGTCAGGTTCAGGGAATTATAAACGTACGTTAGCACAAAATTCCTATGAAGTTTGTTGCAACGGTTGGTTTGACCAACTGCTTTAAGTATGAATGCCTTAAGGAGTGAGTGGAATAAACGATCGATAATATAGAACAGACAGAGAAACATAAATAAAGTATTGGATAGAAGTCACGTAAGATATACACGGGTATTTGTGAAGGACGACTGATATCGATTTTCTGTAACTTAAGAGGGGGTCTAAAGGAGACAACAAATATGGGTAGAACGGAGATAGATAGCTGAGAGGTGGCGGGTCTGAACGGGGGAAAATTCTCTTTGGTCGATGGCCAGCAGTTTTCAAGAAGTGTGCGTTCGTTACGATGGTAAACAAAATTGTATATAACAGCACGACGAAAGTGTGAATTTTGAAGAAGTCAGTGTTCGTTACGTTAAAAATTTTAGAAAGGATCTTCGAAAACAAGCATTTCAAGCTGGGGGAGGCAGTTGAAAATGATATAAATAAACGAACGAATATATTAAAGCTCTCTTTCTTTCGACTTAGATCTGAATATGGGTTCAGATCTACAAGATAATAGTAGTAAACGCTCTTACCGATTATTAATTATTGTGTTCAGTAATGTTGCATTAACATCCTGTTTAAAAATGATGAAAGCTGTAGTAGCGTACCGCTTGTTATAAAAGTGATATTGCACGAGTTGGTGCAGGTAAAGGTGCCGCTACTACAAGGCTATTAAATAAAGGGATGATATTTGGGGTAAGCGAAGCTGAGAACGAAATTTGTATGCATGAAGTATTATTTGGTATGAAATGTTACTTTTGAGACGAAGCTAATATCTGGGGATCTGTGGAACCAGGCATCATCGTAGTAGATGGACACCACGACGAGGGTTTCTGGTAACCATCTTCAGCGGTAACTCCAGGTAACGAACTTTAAATTTCTGTTTTTGTATAAATATTTGTGTTGATATTTTGGTGTTTGACGTATTGGTGGCGTATTTATTACCTTTAAAACTTGTTTAAAAAGGTACATGTGCACGACAATGAATTTTGATTATTAAAAAAGGGTTTATTGATGATATATAAAGGTTTATTCAGGCTATAAATCGTTGTTGTAAGGAGTATAAATTTTGTTTTCAATAAAATGCAAGGTTTAAAAGGCATTTACAAAAACTGGGTTATAATGAGCTCAAAATAAACCAGAATAAAGTCAAACTAGGGTTGCATGTGGGGTCCATCTACTCGTATCATGTAGAATTTGTTACAATATATTAAAAACCAAGGACTTTAAAGCATTTAATAATTGAGCTGGTAACAATTGTATCAAACCGTTTGTACCCAAGTGTAAATATTTTATCTGTTAATATGTGTAAATAAAAGGTGTATGGTTGTTGTATTATTTTGGTAATTTCATTTGACGGTGTGTGTGTGTGTGTGAGAGAGTGAAACCTTTTTTCTAACTAAGGCCTGACGTTGCCGGCACCAGTGAAACGAATTTTCTTGACTTACTAAAACACTACTTTAATATCACCATGCTCCAAGTCAGGTGTCTGCAAAACAAAGTCTTCCGACGTAACTAGGGGTCTATTCCTTGGGTAGAGCTATGAGCAATGGGGGGGTAAGTCGAAATCTGTGGGGGGTCACACTCAAACTAAAACAAACAGGCGCCACCAAGTCCAGATTGATTTATATTAATGGCATAGCAAATTTCTAAGGGCGGACGTGGAGACCCAAAGAAAAAAGATCGCCTTCGCTGACTCAAAAACTTGTCTTAACAGAATAAGACGCTGTTCCTGTAAGAAAGAATAATAATTAAGTCACCTAGAAAATGGGAACACAATTTGCGTCCCTCAAATATACCTAAATGCATAGAGAATATTTTCTACATAATGGAATCATAAAAATTTAACTCTTACTGTCTTTTGTTTATCAGGTCTGATCAAACTAGATCAGAATAAAAACTTTAAATGTAGATAATTAATTTACTAGAAAGAATTTTCTTTGTTTCAGTAAATAAAATTTCATTGTAATTAAATAAAATAAATATTTGGTATTCTTGCAAAATTGTTGTAAGGCTTATCAACTGATCCTTACTCAAATATATTACAGTTCAGTGTAACTAACAATATTAAGGTTTTTTATAACCCAACCAGATCTGTGTAGGTCACTTACAAATGAATATACGAAATTTTCTCATTAATTTAACAAAATTAATATTAGTTTGAAGTCAAAAGAATCACCAAGATATTCTCTAATTTTATCAAAAGTGGCAGTACTGTAATGCTAAACATCTGTTAGCCATTGTGCAATTGTTGACGGCATTGTTCAAACAAAGAGGTGACGTAATAGCAGCTGTTAATTTACGTTGTAGCCACGTGTAGTCACATATTTACGGAACTAAGTGAAATCAAACCCGATACTGGGGAAAACCAGTCTAATCACAGGTAAAGTGAATAACAATTTTGTACATCCAACAAACAAAATGAAATAATGTACTTTCAGAAGGAAGTACTGAGGAAATTCTTAATTCTATTACGAACCCAAAACCGGCTGTCGTCTTTGGTTGCAATGGAAACAACTTCGCAGTGCGGGGCCTGCAGCTAAATATGCTTGTTTTCCATGCTTTAATACAGATGTAGGAGCGAAGCGGATTTCTCACATTGGTTCAAGGCAGCATTACTTCATAGCGTAATCTTCCGTTTTCTAATTTTATTTACAAATATAATCTTTCATTGTGTAGTCCATAAGTTAAGGTTTCTACATTGTAATTTCAAAGTGGTCGTGCGGTTTCTAATTTATCGTTGCAGTTTCTGACGTGTTGTTGCGGTTTCTGACATGACGTTGCGCTAAATAAATTTTTAAATTAGCTAATATGATAACGAATATGCAAAATGTGGATTAAGTACTAACCGTTACTCAGGAAGTGTTTCACCAAAATAAGGCGACCCGGAGGTCACTCGCCATTCTTTTGAATGCATCTTCACGCTGCCTTTAACTATCGACGAGTGCGCTCGCTGCGTTCTTGCATGGTGGGAGGATCATAAGTGGGGTTCTCGAACCTCTCACGCGCGCGCCAGTGGCTGTGGAATTGCACCGAACTCCGAAACAAATAGACTACTAATCCTAGATATAGTAATACTATAAAAATTTGATTGTTACTCGAATCTTTATTTTAGTTAATAAAGGTATTTCAATATTCATTGTACGTTTAATGAATAGGTTCTTTTACTGCTAAAATAAAATTGTTACACTACCCTTTCCTAAAAAAAAAAATTTTTTTTTAGAAAACTTCAAATATAACAAATACAAAAAATTTTTATAACAATACTAGCCTTTCCTACCTTCCTAACTAACTATGCAATTTTATAATTTTATTCAAATGGGGGACAAATATTTACAAATGAGTGTGTTGGTAACTACGCGTACCTGACGTCCATCGGGAGACAAAATCGGAGTCACAATCGGTAATAATCAAAATTGGGAGGGTCAAATTAGAAAGTCAAACACTCCACGGGACAAAAAATTCAAATTTACAATATTTCCTGACTTGAGATTCATACTTCTAACAAGGCTAATATTTCTTACCTATAAGCAAACACTTACGATTTACTTCTAATTTCAAAAAACTTCACTTCCAGGAGCTCATTTAGCTCTATCTACAAAAAGGAATGCTTCCTCATCAAGACAGCATAACTATTCAAAACATCATCACTACAAGGTGATAATCAAAAGTAAGACCCTACTAATAGGTCTATATTTAAACACCATCATCACAAAGTGATAATCAAAACAAAAGTGACCTAACCATAAGGTTACTTATCAAATGCAAATACAAAATATCATCGCTTCATCGTAAAGAGATGATCAAAACAAAGGTAACCTAACCATAAGGTTACTTATCAAATGCAAATACAAAATATCATCGCTTCATCGTAAAGAGATGATCAAAACAAAGGTAACCTAACCATAAGGTTACTTATCAAATTCAAATACAAAACTGAGCCAGTCAGGGCTGTACTATCCTACACCCTACTGAATATCCTATCACTGAGTTCCAACAAACAACTGATCTCATTAGTGATGGACCAAATGGTGAGACTCACCAAGCCAACTTTGACCTTATCAAATCAAAGAACTTCGAACGGTCAAAAGGAACAAGGAAAGAATAATCTAATATTCTCTCTACCTCGATATGTAGAAATCAGGACCAACAATTAAATAGCCCACCTACTTCTACATTGTAAGGATATCTGTCAAAGACATCCTCCAAACACATCTCTGAGCAACGCGCGAGCAAAATGTCCAGCGTGCACACCAAGGCACACCTCAAACCTACAAAATTTACAAAATCTCTAACCACTTATTTCACTTCTCAAATAAAATACTCAATATTAGTGAACCGACACCAAATCAAAAATCGGAACAAAATAAAACAAACCACTACGTCATTACTTAATATCAAAGAGATGATCGGACCGGAATTAATCGTCAGGATCATCATTTTCCTTTGGATACGACGCTTCAACTGGTTTCAAGTCCTTTACGTGCCATTTCCTGCTCTTGTCCCATCTTCGTTCTCTAACTCATATACTAAATTGGAATGTTTTTCCGAACTTTACTCATAACGAACTTAGGGGCTAACTTAGCGGAAAATTTATCACTAGCACTCGAGAGGACCTTATTAGCTCTCCAAACACTTTCTCCGACTCGGAATGAAATGTCTCTTCTCCTAAGATTGTAGCGTTTACTCGAACGTTGGTAAGCTACATGCAAATTTTCACGGACATTTCCAAAAATATCAAACAAAGGTTGACGATCCAAAACATAAGAAGGTCTACTACTGGAGACGACATCAACATCCTCACCAGGTATAAAATTATCATTATAAGCTTTTCCACTTAAAGGTACCTGACGACCAAAAACTAAAAAATTTGGCGAATAGTTGGTGGACTCATGTTTTGCTGAGTTGATCGCGTATTGGATCTTTGATATCTCCATATCCCACGTATCATGTTCTTCTACGTATGAACGGATTGCTGTACCAACTGTCTTATTGATTCTTTCCACAAAATTGCATTGGGGAGCATAAACAGCATTATACCAAATCTTTTGAATTTCGTACCTTGCACACAAAGCTTTAAAAATACGTCCGATTAATTGTGGACCATTATCACAAATAACAAACTGTGGTACACCGTAGACAAGAAATACTTTTTCCTCCAAAAACTTCTCAATCAAATGTGCCGTGGCACTTCGCAAAGGTTGCAAAACCGAATATTTCGAAAACCAATCACCAACAACTAAAAGCCATCCACCTGGTTATGAGTCATCAATAAAAAAACTAATCATGACAATAGCTAACAAAAAAAATCAGTGTTCAGGTACACTCACACCCTACTACCAATTGAACTGTCGAAACAACTATAAAGCTTCACAACGCCTAAATATGCTAGAGTGACAAACCCTCTACGAGTCTCACCTAGACTAACAATACCAAAAGTTTACATCAAATCAAAAAAAAGATGCAAAAAAAATTCTAGAGCGCCTAACTCACCTCGAGTCTCGTCTAGACTTATGTAAAGCCGAGCGACCAACTCTTCCTGAGTCTCGTCTGGACTGACATACTGCTGAGCGACCAACCACGACGACAAGTTCCGCCTAGACTAAATTGCGTTGCAATGCCGATCTAAACAAAATTTGCTAACAAAATCAAAAACGTGCTTATGCACAAGAGCAATTCTCAAATGACACGACGACAGCTCACTCCAATGTACCTTCAAAATAGAATCTCTAGCCTTATCATCAAATTTCGACAAAGATGTTCTTTATTGACTCAAACAAATCAAACAACAGGCTTATCAGCTTCTTTAGCTGACAGTCTTCCTAAAATTTTCCTCAAAACTGGTTTCTCACTCACTACTCCCGTTCTTCTTTAAGCAGACAAACAATTCGGAATATCCGACATGATTACAAAAGCCTAATGGAATCAAACTGAAAGATCTAAATGATCTGAACCTTACAAAATGATCAAAACAAATTCGTACTACTAAAGGTAAAAATCAAGAGGTGTTTTGGTAAAATAATTTTGCCAAAACAATATCAAAAAATTATATGGGGTCAAAATAGAATGAAAGTTAAAATAAATTTAACTAAGTTAATTAATTGATTGACTGTGGTTTAACGTTACAACCAATCTTTTATCAAAAGCGAACAAACAAATCTAAATGTCAAATAGACTTTAAGCAAACAAATTTCGACGCAAAATAATTTTTGGACAAATAGATTTCAAAGCAAAATAAATTTTGAGCTAACAAATTTCGAAGCAAATTACTTTTTGAACAAACTAATTTCGAAGTAAAACAATTTTTGAACAAACAAATTTCGAAGCAAAATAAATTTTGAACAAACAAATTCGAAGCTAAATCAATCCCGAACAAACAATTTTGGAAGCAAAAATAAATTTTGAACAGACAATTTCAAAGTAAAATTATTTTTGAACAAACAAGTTTCAGAGTAAAAAATAATTTTTGAACGAACGAATCTCGAAGTAAAATTAATTTTGAACAAACAAGTTTCGAGGTAAATCAAATTATGAACAAACAAATTTCGAAGTAAATCAAATTATGAACAAACAAATTTCGAAGTAAATCAAACTATGAACAAACAAATTTCGAAGCCCCAAACATTGCCGGCGCCAGAGTAACGTATTGCCCCACGTTGGTTTTTTGTATGGGCGTGGTAACCCAACCAAAAAAAGGTTGCCTTCTTTAACAAAAATATGTCTTAATAGAATAAGCTTTTCCTGTAAGGAAAAATAATAATTAAGTCACCTAGAAAATGGGAACACAATTTGCGTCCCTCAAATATACCTAAATGCATAGAGAATATTTTCTACATAATGGAATCATAAAAATTTAACTCTTACTGTCTTTTGTTTATCAGGTCTGATCAAACTAGATCAGAATAAAAAACTTTAAATGTAGATAATTAATTTACTAGAAAGAATTTTCTTTGTTTCAGTAAATAAAATTTCATTGTAATTAAATAAAATAAATATTTGGTATTCTTGCAAAATTGTTGTAAGGCTTATCAACTAATCCTTACTCAAATATATTACAGTTCAGTGTAACTAACAATATTAAGGTTTTTTATAACCCAACCAGATCTGTGTAGGTCACTTACAAATGAATATACGAAATTTTCTCATTAATTTAACAAAATTAATATTAGTTTGAAGTCAAAAGAATCACCAAGATATTCTCTAATTTTATCAAAAGTGGCAGTACTGTAATGCTAAACATCTGTTAGCCATTGTGCAATTGTTGACGGCATTGTTCAAACAAAGAGGTGACGTAATAGCAGCTGTTAATTTACGTTGTAGCCACGTGTAGTCACATATTTACGGAACTAAGTGAAATCAAACCCGATACTGGGGAAAACCAGTCTAATCACAGGTAAAGTGAATAACAATTTTGTACATCCAACAAACAAAATGAAATAATGTACTTTCAGAAGGAAGTACTGAGGAAATTCTTAATTCTATTACGAACCCAAAACCGGCTGTCGTCTTTGGTTGCAATGGAAACAACTTCGCAGTGCGGGGCCTGCAGCTAAATATGCTTGTTTTCCATGCTTTAATACAGATGTAGGAGCGAAGCGGATTTCTCACATTGGTTCAAGGCAGCATTACTTCATAGCGTAATCTTCCGTTTTCTAATTTTATTTACAAATATAATCTTTCATTGTGTAGTCCATAAGTTAAGGTTTCTACATTGTAATTTCAAAGTGGTCGTGCGGTTTCTAATTTATCGTTGCAGTTTCTGACGTGTTGTTGCGGTTTCTGACATGTCGTTGCGCTAAATAAATTTTAAATTAGCTAATATGATAACGAATATGCAAAATGTGGATTAAGTACTAACCGTTACTCAGGAAGTGTTTCACCAAAATAAGGCGACCCGGAGGTCACTCGCCATTCTTTTGAATGCATCTTCACGCTGCCTTTAACTATCGACGAGTGCGCTCGCTGCGTTCTTGCATGGTGGGAGGATCATAAGTGGGGTTCTCGAACCTCTCACGCGCGCGCCAGTGGCTGTGGAATTGCACCGAACTCCGAAACAAATAGACTACTAATCCTAGATATAGTAATACTATAAAAATTTGATTGTTACTCGAATCTTTATTTTAGTTAATAAAGGTATTTCAATATTCATTGTACGTTTAATGAATAGGTTCTTTTACTGCTAAAATAAAATTGTTACAAGAGGTATGTACTTAAAATGATAGGTATTCAAGAAACCGATTGCTGAGCTAGCCAGGGAGAGCAGGAAGACAAAGGCGTCCAAAATAAAGGGTAAGAAATTTTTTGTTATTTTTTTGAAAATTTTATGTTGGCCCAACGTGGGCATGAATTTTGGTGAGTCACACAACAATATATATATATATATATATATATATATATATATATATATTGCTGTGATATGCCCCTCAATTGGTCGTTATTAATTGATATGAAATATTTATTTTGCTATGATACTTACTTTAGGATTTTGCCCCGACTAGCTCACTGAATAAATCTTATTTTACCCTTTAAATGAATTCAAATAAAGCAGTTCAAAAACACAATATAATAATTGATATGTACAATTCGGTGTAAACTCAAAATTTTCTCTTGTATAAAATATTTACATTTACCAAATTTATGCTTTCCTGAAAGCCAGCAAAAATATCTTTTAATTACTTTCAAGTACCATCAAACGTTCCAAGATGCGTTTCCCTGTTTTCATATTTTTCAAATGACCTTTTTGATGACTCTTACAAATACACAATGTATAGCAAATATTAAATTGGAAACAGTCTTTCAATAATAAAATGTTTAAAAATCGCTAACCTGGAATGCTCACTGGAGATCCCTCAAAGTCTGTGGTCTCTATTCCTTGATGTGTCCGCTTTACTTATTGGCCAGCATTATCCACTTTTGATCTCTGGTATTTTTAGATTTGCATTACGGCTCTTAGACTCAACAAAAGCCATCCCAATAATAGAATCGCCTCCAATAAAAGCCGTCCCAATACAAGAAGCCTCCAACAAAAGCAGTCTCAATATAAGAATCGCCTCCGAAAAGCCATCCCAATATAAAAAGCCGTTTTGTTAAATATTAGAAATAAATTTAATTAATTGTTTAACTTACGTCTATTTGTAGATCGGCTTATTTTTCGTCCCACAATTTTTGCACTTTCAAATTTCATTTATACTGAATTTTATTTCACTAATTAATTACATAAACTTTTACGGCATTCGAGCATAGTTGGTGCTTGGTAGAATATGAACTAAATGTTTATTCATTTTCTATTGTATTTATAAGCACTCCTATCAATGTTTTTAATTGGTGGGTGTCACGTGTTTATTGTTAATCTCCGCCTATCTCTGTGGAACCTTGGGATTTCTCCAATTTCCCTGGTTTAATTCTTCAACAAAATGCTTTCTCAGTCACGTAAGCGTTTTGCTAAATGACAGTATTTTGTTAGGATTTCCAATTATGGCTTTTATCAAGTCACGTATTCAATGTTTGTCAATTGAAAGTCCTGGATGTATCATATAATTGAACTGCTTGGTATTTATTTGTTTGTTACAGAATGTTGGTTTTCTGAACAAATGTGTTCTTTCTAGTCATGTAACGATTTTCTAATAATGGCGTATTAAGATGCGTTTGCATAATAATTACGTTGATATTTTCGACGCAATTATTAAATATTTGGAGTGCCAATTTATCTATGTTTCCCGATAATTTATTTTGATGCAATTAGTTGCTTCTAAAACCTTATCGTTACTCGTAAATTATACTTAAACATATTTATACGACGCACACATTACTATTCTAATTAAATGGTATCGGATTATTAATAAAGGAGCTTCTTTCTCATGCATTTAATCACATATCTTTTATATACAGTGTCCTTGCACTTGACTTGTAGAATAGTCGATTTACTCCTATAATTGATGGAATTATTTGATTTTCTTAAAGTTTAAATTATTTATATCTATCCTACGACCCCTATGACTTAATTTACCCTATTATCATAGGGTTTAGGTTTCATGCATGAGCGGGGTCAAGTTCTTATTGATTCATACTTAAAACATCATTTCCCACAATTTGGCATCAAAAAATATTGAAATTTTTGCTATCGAGTAAAGATTACTTATGCTAAAAACTAATCGGTCAAATTCTAATTTAATTTCTAACGTTTCGGTATGAAATTTATGCCTTAATCATAGACTAAAATTGAATAAAATTAGTTAACAAGATATATAACTGTATAGATATACAACTTACATAATTACTATGACTTAAAAATTGCTATTAATAGAAACACTTATTCATCACATACAGTTTCGATTGATTGAAAATATGATGATACTGGGTTTGCAGTAGGTAACAAAAGTAAACTAGATATAATAAATCATATTGGAAAATTTAAAAGTTAAAAAGTAAACCTTAAGATAAACATAAACTAAGCTATAATTAAAATAGAAAAAAGTAATGGAAGTTAAACTGTGATGAGTAATTGTTGTCACTTGAATTTGTAAAGAGTGAAATAAACCACATTAAGGTTGTAATATTTGTATTTTTAATTGAAATGAATTGCTTATTGTAACTAATAATTTAATTTTTATTGAAAAACGTTTAGCGGTAACGAACCTTTAAGAACTTCTTTAAAATGGAACAGACTACCCTGTTGGTTCAAAAATGAATACTGCATGCGTAATTTGTATTTCTATCGATGAAGTATAGACTGGGTAAATTTGTATCAACAAGTAACACATTTGTATTTTCCCAAATGCTCAAATTATCACAAAACACTACAATTATAAGAAAAAGACTTTCATGAAATGAAATATTTTATTTACTAATTTAAATATTATACAAAATGTGCAACGTAAGTAAAACAATACGAACTAGTATTAAAGCATACTGGTAAACACCAATTGATACAACGAATATATAAAAATAAACAAAATTTCTTACAAAATGATAAATTGAAACCTAAATTAAAATTCACAAACATACAATACACTTCATTTTAAAGCGCGGTTGACATATTGCCAACCCACTTGTCTATAATACGTACACAAACATGAAAAGACTAAACATTAAGATACATAAAAATTTAAAAATTACTTAGCAGTATCAGGTGGTTCATCCAATCTTTTTGTATAAATTGAAATATAAAATTCCAGTAGGTATTGTAGTTTTTGGAGGTGACTAACATTTGGCGGATAGTGTAGCTCAAAAATTAATTTGGCTTCATCTAAGAATGAAGAAACATTTGCTATTGCTTGCCTAAAAACAAATCAATACTACAGAAATAAAAATAACCTAAGCATATGAGGATGCACCTACAAAATATTAATTTTAGATAAAACTAGATCTTATATGCACGGTTGAAGAGGGAAATTCACACCAAAAAAACAATCTCTAGATAATACGGTCCTCTATTTTAGAGAAATGTTAAATAACAAAAGTTCAGTAAATACTCTCTCTTCAATGCAGTAATCGAAGTTCATTTGGTCCAGTAATTTTTTTTCAAAATAAAATCTTAACACTAGTATCGCCATGGATTTAAAAATACTTAAAATTGACGCGAGTCCATTTTGACTGTTAAGCAAAATAACGAAAGTTTGTGAAGTTTTAAAACACTTATTTAAAAACTAACATTTTTGTTGTTATAAAATCCGCTGCTTCAAACAGCACAGTTAAGGTAGACGTTTTTTCCACACACTCCTACACATTGCAACAGGTTAAATTTTTTTGTTACAATTTTTGTTAATTCGGCAATGGATTCTACTGATTCTGGTAGATAGACAGACAATCATACATATCGACCTTGTGGGAATGTGTTTGGTTGAAAACATTTTGTTCGTTAATTTTGGACACCATCTGTGCTTAGGAGGGATATTATCTACTTTGTTAGATACGCGAATTTTGTCTTCCTTTTTTATTTAAGCACTGCACGAAAATGGGCCTTAATATTTGAGAATTTGAGCTTGGCCTGAAAAGCATCAGGTACTTCAGTGTTGAAAAGTTAGTTTGTTTACTTTGTTTTAATTTCCAAAGCCGAAAATGGGAAAGTCAATTTCGCTTTAATTAATTTGAAATTGTTAAATCTGAAGAGTTTTTTATTTCAGTATTTAGTTACGGGTTCACGTGACATTAAATTATTACGAGAAGCACGCAATAATAAATTATTTGCGGGAGCACGGGGAAATAATTTCGATCCTGGCATATTTAATATGGTATCAACAATACATATTATTTTAATAGAATTCACACATGGTGAATTCTAACCGCTAAGTTTGGGACATCTCAAACACCATTTGTTGCCACTCTGAACGCACCGTGCAGTGCAGCCGTAATTTCTGAAGAGTATTGTTCATAAACAATCTAAAGTTTAACAACAAATTTCGCCTGGAATCCACAAAATGCGTTTTGGTGATGGAAAGGTAAATTATGGAAAGCCATTGAGCATGCATGCTGCCAGATTATGTTTCTTTGAAGCTGTATCTTTACAGGTGTCGTTCTTCTTGGAACCGTAATAGTAAATTCTGGTTGAGGCTTCTGGGTAGCATCGCTAGCAACTCACTTATCAGGTGACAACAACTATCTACATACCAAACACACAAATAGGTATTACACATTTTATTCCTCTTATAATAGCAAAATTTTAGCTCTGAATATTTAAAACTGCACCGTAAAAATTCTTTAAAGCAGCACAAGAAATTTCATTAACCTCAATTTCTTGCTTGATTTAATTACTAGTTTAGACTTCATTTTGTACAAGTCTGAAACAATTAAAACAAGTTCAATTTAAGGTATTTGACGACTTCATTCGATACTAAAGTACATAAATTTTTTTTTATGCAGATTGCATTGCAGCAAGTTTTTTATTTTATTGTTCAAGTGGCAACATTAAAATTCTGTAAATATTGTAAAAAACATTTGTAAGAGAAATTAGATTGTGCATATAATTGGTGAATAATTTTTGATAATATATTTTATCTACTCACTAAAATAGTGGCATTATGTTATTGTTTATATAACTTGGATTAAATCAAGTGTATGGTTTTACCAGTAGGAATAACAATTCAAAGAATGTAACATTTTACATATAGACAATTTCAAAGTCGATATATGTTATGTGGAATGCCACGATCAAGGCGTAATAATATTAGTCGACGTGATTATCGATCCGTGTCGTTATGCGCGTGAAGCTCTAGGCACTTGCCAGATGTACTTACATCATTCATGTACGAGCATGTGGTCAGATAAGACACACTAGTTTAATAAGCGTGGTAGGAAAGTTTCCTCACCATGTTGAATTGAAAGAAATTCCATTCTTGAGAAAGGCATGTTGTCTGGTCTGTGATTAGAAAAGATTGTTGTTAAAACCTAGCAGCGAAGTGGACGCGATTTATAGAACGGTTCGTAAGCGTGACAATATGGCGCCTTTATCGTCATTAATTTGTTTGAATTTTTAGCAAGCAATTTCACCTTTAAAAAAATACACAATGGATTTCAGGAATTGATTTGTATAGTTTTGTAGTATATGGAAGTCAGTCAAGCTTTGGAGATGCCATCCCATCCGTTAATAGCGGCATTGGCACATGGCTGCAATCCGCAGGTGTTGTAAGTTTTTGTAAACACCTTTCATACGGTGAATACGCTTTTTTTTTTGTAACAAACATCAATCCAAGAGCAAGAAGCAATTTCATCGTAAAACGTCGTCGACTTGGAAGATAAATAATTACCTAAATGATTTAAAATTTCAATACATTTCCGACAATTAAATATATAAAAGCTTTCTTGTCAAACGATTTAAAATTTGTAGCATATTTTCAAATACTAAAGATATAAAAGCTTTCTTATTAATTCTTCTTAATCTTCTTTGGGAATGAAACCACTCATAGTTTTTAAAATCTATTTTATTTACGTTTCGATCCATGTCCTAGGATCGTTGTCAAAATAATAAAAACTTCAAGTTTGACATTTATGACATAAATTGAAGGTGACTTTGATTTATTGAAATATTTGGTTTGAGTACAATAAGCAAAAATTTTAAAGTTTAAAAGAATGATTGCCTTCAATTTGTGTTGCGACCTGGGATCGACTTTCTTTAGATAGCCAATACGCTTAACGTGAAATCAGCTGATTAATTTTTATTGGTGAATTTTATATAAATTCAATAATTTGGAAAACATTTTTTAACATGTTTCTATTTATACAATTGAGAGGATGGTTATTAAAGAAGTGTGTGATCGAAACGTAAATAAAATAGATTTTAAAAACTATGAGTGGTTTCATTCCCAAAGAAGATTAAGAAGAATACTAAACAAACCACAATAAACATACAGGGAGTACTTTCTTATTAACATAAATTATGCTTCATTTAGTACATATAAGATAATTTGCTTAACGATTTAAAATAGTTTTAGTGTTTTTGAATATAGAATTAGAAAGTTTTCCAGTAAAAATAAAATCACTTTATTTAGACTATGTCAGATGATCTGGCTAAATTTTTTTGTATTACTTGTTAAATTTAAATAATCGATTAGGGCACATCTTGGTTTAACATCTGCCAGATAAACATCTGGAGTTACATGTTTACTTAAACAAGTCAAACGTATGTTCTGCAAACAAATTTTATGATAAGCTAATCCTTGACTTTTATTGAAAAGCTACTCAGATGTTATAAAAATTCAAGTTTGATCTATAACAAACCTTGTGAGCCGAAAACAAAGATCTTTGCTTGAAGCATCCGCTTAATGTAATGGGATATTTTTATGATGGGCTTCTCCCATTAACAATAGCTAGGTTTGAAGCATTCGCTTAATGTAACGAGATATTTTTTTATGATGGGCTTCACCCACTAACAACTGCTAATTTGTCGATTTAACATTGCTAAGAATGTTCCACTTCATGCAATTATATTTATGATTTTGTCTTTATCTTTTTGTATATAAAAGAACAGCCAATAATTTTATTACATATCTGCAAACTATTGTAATAGTTTTATTTCTGGAAATCTAACTAGAGAAACAGTGATTTATCCAATTCTGGTTGCAATGATTAAGTGTAAAAGAAATACAGTTATGTTTTTGAATATCTATCTTCAGGCATAAGTAAATTCCCTTAAGGTATATCTGCGTCTTTCCTTAAGAAGATTTTTTTTGTTTATGTAACTGACGTAGTGGCGCCCTAAATTGTACAAAGACAGGTTGAGTAATAGAAAAGACCCCCCATCTCATGCCTCCGCAGGGATAGACCCCGAGACTAGTCCGCGAGCATTAATAATTCTTTTTGGCAACACAGTCTGGCTCTATGTCATCCTAATTAAAAGCCGTCCTCAGTAATATATTAGCCAAAAAGTAAATTTTTAATTTCAAGAACCCACTGCAATCCCTAAGATAAGAATGCAGACCATTTATATTTTAGCAAGAAAATCTTAACCCCATTAATTTATAGAAAGGTAAAAAAACAAAGGTTACAACATGATCCACAAACATGTTTCTTATATAAAAAAAAAATCGGATGCTTTTGTTCCTTCTATATTTTTGATTTAGCACTGGTATCATTTTTCTCTCCTGTGCTATCATCAGCGTCACTGGTGTGATCTGTAGAAGCCATGGGTTTTTTGAATCCAGATGCTCTTTTAATTATTTAGCAAGATTCAAAATAAAATCTCCTCATTATTTTAGTCCCTAAAACAGGGTGTCTACTGAAAAAAAATTCAAACTTCCATAACTTTCCAGATTTTCCATACCCAAAAAAAAAATTTCCAGGTATTTTTTAATGGTTGGTTGTGTCGCTCTAAAGACATTTTATGCACACAAGAACTAATAGTCAGCACCTATTACTTAAAGCGGATCCTAAACAAAATAATATGGCTTACACATGCACACTATAACCTAAACCATAACATATTTGTTAAAAAATATTAAAGTTAAAGAATGCAGAGTATTTAAAAAAAGCTTTTCTTTATCGGAAAAAAAAAACAAATCACAAAAGCAACAGTTAAAATTTCAATTCAATAATGGACTGAAAAAATGGTAAATTTGATTTAATGAAATAATCTTTACAAAAAATTAATATTTTTGTTTTGCAGTAGTTCTTTAAGAATCTAATAATTACACTACATAAACAAAAAGAATATCGGGATATTTTAAAATTGCAATGAAAAAATTAATTTTCAGATCTTTTATCAAGTCATCAAGTTTAGCTATTTCCTCCTCCGCTTCTTGTTGGATTTTCATTTTCTTTGCTCGAAGTTCTTTTGTTTCTTCTGCAGTCCTCTTATTTTTAGATTCAGACTCTTTCTCAATACGCTTTTCAGTTTTAGTTCATGATAGTAACAGTGAGCATTTCTGGCTGCAAGTATCATGTTTTGAAACAACTACTTTAAATAAACTTCCAAAACTACTAACAGCATCATAAACAGTTCTCAATGCAATTACCAACTTTTCTTGGATGTTCTCAATCAACATAGCTTTATTAATGCTGAAACCACTCTCAACAGCTGCATTTCCATATGACATAATGCGAATATTTTTTTACAAACATGAATAAGTTTTGATAGTTTGTGTTTTTATCCATCAATGAAGAATAGAAAACATCTTATCTTTCGCTCTCATGTTTGAATTCTCATATTTCCTTTTAATATGAGAACATGCAATAAATTTACAAAGTTTTAATTTCACTTTATCAGCAATGACAGCTGTCTTTGTTTGCAATCCACAACACTATCCAAAGCTTTTTCTATCTTATGAACGCAGAATGAACTTGAAGCAGATATAACATTTGGAGACAAGCAGCTTATGCCCGTAACCAGTTTAAAACGTAATGGATTTCTTTCTATTAATTTTAGAGCCATTTTCTGTAAAATGAAACACACTCTTCCGTTAAATTTGACTTTACAGTATCTGATGCTTTACTTTCATTAACGCTGCGCCTTGCTGTAAAACCATTGTTCACATCAATAATTGGTAAAGGATTACACTTTCGGGTGAGATCAACTTTCATTAACTTCATTGCAGTACTATACTTCTCTAAAACACAATTTTTAATAAGTCTCTTCATTAAGCCATGCAGTATCAAATACTCTTCATACAGCAAGGGCGCCATTGGCTTACCAGCCTAGAATCTCATTAAACAACCACTGAAATAAAGAATCCTAATTTTGTTTCTAAAAGCTCACTGCATTTTAATCCTGATTTCACTGTACCACAAGTCTTTGTACCTGGTTCATCATTTTTAACTTCAGTCTCTTGAATGAAAACTCTCAAGTGGGGCAAAACGTTTAAAGCCTTTTGTACAACAGCTGAACCCTCTAGCTACTGAACGGAACAATTTCAGTGGAAAAACATTAGTGTTTGTAAAGCAGACAAAATCAGCATGTCTAGGTGGTGAATCTTTAAACAAATTAAAGACAGCATAGGGAAATTTATTTAGATCCCAGGATGTACTTTGATGTCCTGTTTTAAAAGCACCATGGAAAATGTGAAGGCCACAGGATTCAATATCCAAAAGAGATTTAAAGTCAGCATTTTCTTTTAGATCATTTTGTAGCAATGAATGTAATCTATGATTAACATTCGGCCCATCCATTCATAATTGGAGTATTTTCTTCATATCTGATGATGGAACAGAACTTTTTAAAGCATTCAGTAAGGATATTGCATAATGCCGAAAGAAAATTTATGTTAAATATCGTGTTAACACTGCATTCGTATTTTTTTTTCCAAACTCTGACTTTGATCCTTCTGTATAACTTTGTTTGTTGTTGCCAGAACTAGGAAGGGGAAGAACAATTCTGGTTTTGGTAAGATTGGAATGTGTGCACCTCTTGTTCAGCTAAGCAGTGAATAAGGTGGTATGGAGAACTGGTTTAAGGAAAGGAAAGAAAACTTACCTTCTTCTAGCAGGCCATTCTTTTTTTAAGCGAAAAAAGAAAAAAAATTTTTAAATTGATTTTCTTTACTTTAGAAAATTTTCCAGACATTCACCACAGAAATGCAAATTTCCCTGACTTCCCATCCAAATAAACTTACCAGACTTTTCCAGGTTTTCCATATGGGTAGACACCCTATGATTTCTTTACAGAGAATCTAGACACCCATAGTGGCAAAATTTCGTATATTGTAAAACATGCAGTGGCTATTTGTAAGCTCCAGCTTTATTAGTTTAGGAGAGGTAGAATGAATATTATTAATAGGGAGCACCAGGTGTATTATGAAATTTAGAGTAGTTAAGTATAGGAAGCATTGAAATTTCAAACCAGTAATATTTTCATAAAGTCCATAGATTCAAAGAAACATTTTACCCATGAGAAGTATATTACGAACAATGCAACAACCTTACTAGGACGTGGAAACGCCTTGTCATGATACACATTATAGAAACTGCAGGTGGTTAGGTTAGCACATGTTAACAAAACAACAATGCATAAAAACCAGAAATCTTACAAAATAATAAGGGAAATAACATGTAGTCTGCTGGGAAAAGGTTAATATGAAAAGTATCCACATGGTTATGTTAAGGGAAGTATGTCAGAAGCATGCATGGTAAAAACCTGACAATGCAAGGGTAAAGAGGGAGGTATCCCATAAATACCAACTTATAGGAGATGAGAGTAGAGTCAGATACTGGTAGTGTGTAAATTATTATACTACATGTATAGGTTATGAAAAACTCCACTAATGACGTATAGGAGTTTCAACATGGATAAAATCGTGGACTTATAAAACTGCCGCCTTAAAATTATAGTTGTGATGTAAATAAATATAGGTAAGGAAATTATACTAGCCCGACACGATTTTTTGGATGTGATAATACTAAGTATGTTTTTAAACTAAAAGGAGCAAATGAAAAGCATGATTTACACTGTAAAAAGTAACTAGAAAATATTAATGAATGCCATTTAGTGGCAAATTTGAATAAACTTCAAACTTTGTCCACAAATATCAGATTAATATACAAATTTCTAAAAGTGAGGTTATAATGGAAAAGTTTTGTAGCTTCAAAATATACCTGTTAGCAAACTAAATTGACTATTAAATAATCTCATGAAATGCACCTTCTATATGTTAGCGCTGATTCATTAAATTGGTACATAAATCTATAAACAAATGGATTGTCAAACACAAACCAAAATTACTCACCAAAAAATATTTGTAAATTTTATTGTTAAAAACCCAGTATAAAAGAATGAAAGGGAGAAAAGAGTAATTGTGCCCGTTTTCCTATATTCTTTTAGGATTCAATAAAGTTGAGTTTGAAACACCTACACAATAAAAATTAAAATCTTTCCAGAGCTAAACATTTGAACTTACCCATTGTGGTACTAATTTTAAATATAATTTCAGCAGTTTTAGGTGGTAGTATTTCAGCTAAGAGCTGTTTATATAGGTTTATCATTGACTGTAATTCAGCCACATATAAATGCCCCATATCTAATCATTTTCGTTTCTTCGGCAGCAAACACGGAATTTACTTGTGCCAAGCAAAGAATCCATTTCAATAAAAATCTCTAGCGCAGTGATAAATATAGTTAGATACAAATTCTGAAATGAACATTTGGAAATGCAAAATAAACACCAAAGTTGAAATATATATATATATATATATATATATATATATATATATATATTTCTGTGTAATTTGTAGGTTAAGAATTGATTATGTCATTTGACAATTTAGGATAAGCCGCATGTAAATACTTAGTAAAATTTAAAATATTTTTAAACGTTCTAGGATAAGAATTAACAAAGTTAGAGCAAGGTTTCAGAGTTAATTTTACTTCATTTTTACTTTGCCAATATTCGCCAAGAATCTTCAAAATATTTATAGAATAGGTAGTAGAACGGGTTAAGTTTGCATACTTATTAAAAAGGAAAATATCCTTAACGTTAGTGTAAATTATATCAGGTTTGATGTAAAAAGCTTTTCAGGTTATGTTAGCGGAATTGAAATATTAGTTGCATTAGTTAAGTGTGTGTAAATATTGCTAATGTATAGTTTAACATTATTTAGTAGAAACTTTAACCATGGCATAAGGTTTCAAAGCATAAGAATTGAAGAGGGAGATATTTTCTAGGTATTAATTATAGAAATATGTTTACAATAAACGAGCTCCAACGGTTACAAGTTCTGAGAGGGACCAACAGACCAAGTAGTAATTCATTTCAAGGATTATAGAGTAACCGCGTAAACAAGCTCATAAAAATTATATTTTCTACCAATGAGGTTGACCGTTTGAAATTGGTAGGGTCAATATACAACAAGATAGATTGTTTGTAGCATAACAATAGAGGGAGATGGAATTAACAGATGATAAAAGTTGGTTGAATTTGAAATGAACTATTAGTTTGTATGCTGTGTCTGTCTTTCCTATTTCCATGTTAGTTTGTACCTCTTTACATTTTTTATTAATCCACCATTCTTTAGCTTTTCTGCATTTGCGAATAAATTCCCATTTTTATGGCTTTGTATCTCTGTTTTCCTGCTTTGTCTGGTCTGTTTTTGTATTTTGGTCTTTCTTCTACTAAATTCAGGATATAATTTGTTATCCATGGTTTCTTATTTTCTTTGTGTGTATATACCCCAGAATATCTCTGCCCGCCATGTCTAAGATAAATTTAAAGTTATTCCATTTTGTTTCTACTTACTTAGTATTTAAAGTTTATCCTCCCCTTAAAAGATATTTCATTTGGTTTCATAAGATCCGCCCTTCGCCTCTGAAAGCTAGTGGTGTTCTTTTCTGTTACGTCTCTGTGGAATGTAAATTTCAAAAGCTCATTAGCATCAAATTCACACGTAACAGTAGGTCACTTACTTGAACTTTCTCGAATAAACCTAATATCATTAATTACAGTTAAAATGATCAATTTCATTATGCATGTCAGTTATGATATTTCTTAATTAGTCAATAAATAAAACTATTAATTATTATTTTGTATGATTTACAAACATTGTACAATGTGATCAAAATAAACTGTGGCAGACTGTTGACTATAATTTGGAGACCATCACATTAAAACATTGTAGAACTGTAAATGCAGAATAGTATTTGCTGCAGCATTCTCTGTGAGGTAAAAAAGCAACACGAAACGGTGTAACATCCTTACACTTCTGACAAGTCTCAATGACCGCATAACATTTTCAAAAATTAAACGTAAACTTAATAAATTTTAACACCAGTTGCTATACAAGCATTTAAAATAGAATTTTAGGGTAACATCTTCCAAACGAGAAAAATGCTTAGATGATTAGTTTATTCACTTGAAAAAATACATTGATTGTAAAGGGGAACATTACAAAAAGTAAAGCACTTTAATTTTACACATTTTCGTTTTATTATTAGTTAAAGTGTTTAATTTAAGTGTTAAGTTTTGATTTTATGGATGGTCAGCGCGAATTTTTTTGACAATCATGTATCACAATACAACTTATTTACTATGCAATATTAATCATTTCATCTAGTGTTACCTGTTAATATTCACTGTTATTATCATTATCCAATTATTATCCATTATTAGAAAATTATTAATACAAATAGATTATTATAATAACACTTAATTTTTCAATTAACTCCTAGTGTCGTTTCATAAATTTCCATTACCAAAGATATTTGCTACTACAGTTATTTTCCTTTGAAGACTGCACAAACTCTATTCCACTGTTTTAAGATGAAACAGCTTTCATGGTAGTATTTCTAACATGCAATTTTTTACACACTACTCAAACTTAACGAATTTTATAGATGTATCAAAATCAAACATTTTTTACTAGAATTTACATAAATATAAAACTCTTGGCAAATGCAAAGTATTTTTTAAAAATAGTAAGTGAAAATCTCATACCCCAATTCTTGAATATCCATGGTGTATGCAGCGGCATGATTAAAATGTTCCAAAATAAATTTACACACTAGGTAAACTTGAATTCCACATTCAAATGCTGTACTGTAAATAACTCGCCTGTGAGCAAACTCACGAAGACGCATTCCCATTCTTACGGCTTCAGACAAATTTCCTAAAACATTTTTATTTGCAATATAATCAAAAACTATTTTTAAAAATAAACCATTACCTTCCATAACAAAACATTTCAATAATTGCCAGAAAATCATATTGAAAACTTTGTGTGAGCTTGCATAGATTCTTTTACATACTTCAACACATTCATTGAGGTATTTCATTTCTCTTGTCTTTTCAACTGAAAAAGAAATGTATAATCAGCTTATATATACTATTTTACTTATACATGTGATCAAGCATTGAATTAAATGCAAAAATTTAGAACAAAAAAGAGTTTACTTCCTAATCCAGCAGACTGTAACAATTTTTAATACGAAAAAAATATTCACCGAATTATTTATTTTCAAACCTAAATAAATTTTCATATTTATAGGAAATTTTAGTTCCAGATGGGAAATAATAAATAATCAGTTATTTCCTATTAATTTGATTACAAGGTTAAGTTCCATATTTTACTGTAATAATACACTATATACTTCAGGTGCATAGCACTAGTCCAAAATCTTGTTATGAAATGTAGTTACTTAAAATAGCTATTTAACATTAGCTATTATAGATAAAACTTTATTATTCTCAAATATTTCAAGGTTTCCAGATTATTTTATAACGCCAGTGGTGGTCTGTCTGTTTTGTTAAACAAATGTCTTCTTTTCCATAGTTCCGTGTAGATGGGATTTCCCAGGACAAATTGTTGTTATATACAGCTCCAACAGTTGTGTCACTCCTATCCTGTGCTCCGAGATGTATGTAGTTGAGTGGTTAATGGTAAAATTTAGTTTAAAAATTCGTCCAGTGATTTAAATGTGTTCTCTTTAGCACAAAAAATTCATTCAGAAAAATATAACATAGGTTATCCCTTCAAATATGTTTGAAGCATTATGATTGTTAGAAGAAACTTTAAGGAAAGCGATGGCCACCTTTTAATACCACGTCATCACTTTGAGGTACGAGTGATGTTAATAAACCTTACGGTTCCAAGCTAGAATCCTGTAACACGGCAGATTAGTTCCATCTGGATGATTATCCATAACTCGCTGTTACGGGTGAGTGATTTATTCTGTTGCAAATTTGTTAAAGAATTTATGAAAACTGGTTTTATATTAAACAACTTCCCTTAAGGCTTGAGGCGCAAATACACCCGTTGATTCAATTAGATACAAAAGTATTGCAATTTTATTTCATAGAATTTTTCGTAAAAGAGAAATCGTAACAAAAATTTCAATTTTTTAGACTCAGGCATTTTGTTGAATGAAAAGTAACTTAATTGATTTCCGTTCAAAATTTGTAACAATTAGTTTGTTCTAATTTGAGCTCTCTTTTGTTTGTCCTTCTCATTTGTGCGAGGTCAGACTAAAGAAGTTTTCTTAAAAGGATTTATTTGTGTGATGATTTGGAACGACTTTGTCTAGCATGAAAATAGAAGAACAAATCGATTCCTATTATACGTTTTAAATTTTATTTATTTTATGAAAAAATTTGAAATTAAATATGTAAGTGGTATGTCAGATCTGACAAATCATAACTAAGATAATAAATTAGTAAATGTGTAAACTATTTAACAATTCTGTTTGAGTACTTTGTAAACTAAAATCCTATTATTTAGTGATATGCCATGGTATCACGTTGCAGCATTAATTTTTGCTCAGAATCACGTATTGATTAGTGAGGGATGCAACAAGCTAGTATTTTCAGACGAGTCGCGTTTTTCTCTGTCAGCCGGACGTTGGTGAGTATGGAGAAACCGAAGAAAGATACACTCAAGCTTGTATTGACGACGACTTCCATTTGGCGATGGGTTTGGGTTTGGGCAGGAATCAGTTCACAAGCACACACACACAGTTGGTTTTCATACAGAATGGTTCCCTGAATGCTCACAGGTACATTACGGAGGTGTTTGAAGATCATGTTGTACCTTTCATGTTCACAATGGGCGAGTGTGGTATTTTTATGCACAATAAACTAAGCCTCACCTAGCTAGAGTTGTTGAGGAATGTCTGAATGGGGTGAGAATAACACGTTTTGATTGGCCGAGTCCTCAGTCCGGGCTTGAATCCCACTGAACATGCCTGGGCATCGTATTCGTAGGCAAACACAAGCACCAACAACGGCTTAGGAACTGAGGTAGTTACTACTGCAAGAATGTAATCCTTAACTTAATTCAAGACTGCGTCATCAAACTTCATCAGTCTTTAATGCAAGAGGAGGGAATACATGTTATTAGTGATTATATTTTTCATTTTTTAGTCCCATATTGATCCTATGTTGAATTACATTTAAATTTGTTGCTCTGGCACAATAAATCTTTAAAACAAAAACAAATGCTTTGCATTTCATCAATGTATTTTTAGTTTACCTACAAAGTGCAGCATAATCGTTTACAATTGGCCAGTATGTGCTTAAAACAGAAAATTTTGCAAATAAATCATAATTATACATTGACCTCAATTTTTTTGGTCGCCAGTGTATTTGTTTATCAAGCATCAACATTAGTATCACAATTCTGTTTTATAGTTTGCTGAAAATCACAATATATTGTTGTTTTCTTAGTAAAAGCCAAACTTATTCATTGGCAAATTACAAATCCAGCTTCACAATAGAAGAAGTAAAAATGAACTTGATAGGATAAAAAATATTTGTTTTATAAACAAAACCTCTGGAGGTGTCGACTATTGGTGGCTATTATCCCTTGCCTGATATAATATGCTTATTACTATTTAATTAGAAAAATGAGAGACAGCTACGAACATACAAATAGAAAGTAGATAGAAATCTCATAAAAAATTTTTGTATTGAACATGATTCCCTAATTTTTCTTGATCTTCTTTGGGAATTAAACCACTCATGTTAGCAACCACGAGTGGTTTAATTTCCAAGGAAGATAAAAAAAAATACAAAACATACCACAACAAACCAATAGGGAGTATTTATAATTTCCTAAAATAAATATCAACCGCAATAAATCGCTGCCTTCGTACAATGACACACGAATAAAAAATCTGATGCCACACACTGGTTTACTTGCAATGTTTAACTAAGCACAAGGGAGCATTAATGAAATTTCAAATTGTTAATTACATCATCATCATTGGGTCTTCAGTCCTGAAACTGATTAGATGCGTATCATCATTGTTTCATATTCTGAACTAACCTACAGATTTCCCCGAAATTTGCACAGTCTGCATCTATCACTATCTGATCTAGGTCTACATCCACCTCTTTTTTCCTATCTCTGCTTGTCATATATCCCATACTATTCCCCAAAAATGCCTTAGAACGTATTCTGCCCTTCTGTTTCTCATATCTTTTTCCCAAAGATATCCTTGTTCCCTTACTGTTTCTATAACCTATTTGTTATTACCTTTGTCTGTCCATCCTCATACATCTGAAGCACGGCATTTCAAAGGCTGCTACTGTTCTTCTGTCTGATTTTCAGACTGCTAGTATTTCGTAGGCATACTGTCTGTGCTGTTTCAACAACGTTTTGTTCTATGTTTGTTGTCTTTCTTCTTAAAAGCAGTTCAGTCCCCTTCTATTGTTTTACAATTATATACCCTATTTCTCCGACATTCAGTGGTTGCGAAGGGAGGTAAGCAGCCTGTGGCTGCCAAATTCCCTCGGCACTTGAACATTTACTGATTTAATATTTTTTCCAATATATCTTTTCGCACAGTCAACATTAGTTGCAGATATTTCACAACAAACAACTAGTTGTTAATAATAATCATCAGATTTAACTGTCATTAACATTTAACTGGTCATAAAGATAATTTTAAAAACTATGAGTGGTTTAATTCCCAAAGAAGATTAAGAAGAATGCTAAACAAACCACAACAAACATACAGGGAGTACTTAGACATTTGCCGAAATAATAGTTTTCCAGTAAATGTTCATGCAATTACCATTATTCGAGAATATTGCCCATCCAATGCTTGTAGTTGCTTATAATAAATATCATGTTTAAGTGCAGTTACTTTCTTCGTCATTAATTTATCCATCTTGGGACTGGTTGGATGCGCACCTCCATTGATTTCTCTTCTGAGCTAGCATACACATTTCCCTGAAACTCCTATAGCCTACATCTTTCACTATCTGTGTGCAGTAGTCTAACCTAGGTCTACCTCTTCTTCTCTTTTTTCCTATCTCTGCTTCTAGTATATTCCGCACTATTCCCTCATGCAGTAGTATGTGGGCTATCATCCTATGTTACGTGCCAAATCGGCACTCTAACATGTATTAGGTTAAGTTGATGTACGGAAGTTTCGCGCCATAATTTCAAAAGACGCGGCGCGCAGAATTTAAATAGACTAGGCGTGTACTTCCGATACATCACAGTGAGTTTGCGCAGAGTGCGCGACACTAGAGGGTTGGACGAATAAGTTCGCGCCAATGGGAAAAAGACAAAAAGAGTGGGGGAAGTTTCCTGTTCTCTCTATAACATGGCTGTTTGCCTTTGATCTTCAAGGAGTGTGGTCGTGTCTTAGCTTTACCTATGTAGTTATCCTGCCTAATTATCTTTGTTGTCGCCCTTTACCTTGTTCCTAATCCGATCCCTGCATAGGTAGGAGAATTTTACAGCCACCGAGGCGAACTGGACTCCACGACCCTGATGTCCATGCTCAGCTAGCAGCTCCGGAGGAATCACCATCCTCATCTATCCTGCAGGATGATAGGCGCATCATGGAAATCTGGACCTATCATGTGAGTAAATTATGTGTTACCTGTTTATTTAACTTTTTATATTTCCGATTATTACGCAATGTAATTTGGCAGTGGTGACGTCATGGTAATTGGCAGCGCGGAATCTGTAATAAGTTTCGCACTTACATCCGCCAGGGGCGTTGCTCGCTTTCTTATTCATTGCGCTTGTGTGATGTGTTTATGAACTCTTAAACTGTATTACCGACTTCGTAAACTGTTTTATCGACTCTTTAAGTGTAAGAACTATCACCATATAAATGTATCATCACCAATTCAATGGTAAGACCTATCTCTCATATTTTTTACCGTTTTCCACATATTTCTTTCTTCCTCTACCATTTTTAGTACGTCTTCGTTCTTAACTTTGTCTGTCCATGATATCTTCATCGTACGTCTGTAGCACCACATTTCAAAGGCTTCTACCTTTTCCTTGTCCGTTTGTCCCACTGTCCAGGCTTTACAGCTGTACAGTGCTGTGCTCCAAACATATGTTTTGAGCAATCTTTTCCTTGTTTCTATGTTTGTGGTCTTTGAGCACAGTAGTTGCTTTTTCTTGTTAAATGTAGCACGACCTTGTGCTAATCTTTGTTTTATATCTTTTGTGCTTTTCCCATCTTGCGTTATTTGGCTTCCTAGGTAGCAGAAATCCTTATCCTCTTGTAAGTTCGTGTTACATATTTGTATTCTTGTTTTTGATTTATTTTTCCCTCCTTTGTATATTAGTACTTTAGTTTTACTTTTGTTAATTTTCATACCGTATCTCTCTGTTAGAACCGTTTCCATTTCATTGAGAGCAGCTTCTAACTCTTCCTTGCTAGATGCTAATACCGCTATATCATCTGCAAATCTGAGCATATCAATTTTTTGTCCCTGCATAGTAATTCCAAATGTTTTCCTGCATTTGACAGTATTCATTGCCTCTTCAATGTACAAGTTAAAAATTAATGGGGATAGGGAACATCCCTGTCTCACCCCTTTCCTGATGGTTTCCCGTTGCCTTCCACATCGCGGTAGTGTGTCTTAGACTGCCACACCGACCCCTATAGTCTCTGCCAATCTAAGTAACGAAAGAGCCGCTACCCTCTTTCGGGGACCTATCTTCGTCTGGTTCCTTACTAACGACCCTACTACTTTGGTTGGACCTGTAGTTTGATTCTTTAGCTCATTAGAACACGCAAGCCATTTCACCTGTTCTAGTAATCTAGAACTTCGGCAAGGTGCAGGTCCATTCGAAATGGCGTTAATTACAATAAAACAAAATAATTGTATACTTACAATTACGCCAAATTTCACCATATAATGTGATTTGTTGCATAACTTCACCAGGTAATATGAATCTGAAATTACAATGACGACACAAACATTCTAATCGTCCAATATTTTTATTTGCATATACAATAGGTGCACGTCCTCCACATTTAATACACTTAAGCGAATCAAATGCAGTCTAAAAACATGAGTATCTGACAATATTCTACTCATCACATTAACATACCAAATCAAGTGTTGGATCGATACATGCAATACATTTGCATTTTACAGAACAATTTTTTTCCAAAGACTCCATTCGTTCCTGCATGTTCATTGTAATATAATTTATATCCAAATATGCCATAAATATTTCTTGATTAGGCACAATATCAGTTAAGGCCTTAACAACAAGTGTATTTCCTAAAAAACTAGAAAACAAAGTATTATTATCCACCATAGAATGTGTAATACAACTTACTATTGGGACGTATTTGGTACACAAGAATGACGCAATGTTATTACAGAGGGCACACGGCAAGTGCAATATCAGTCGTTATTGGTAAGCATTCCTCGTCAACTAAGTTAGTAGAGTCATAAGACTTAATTGTTAGAAATCTGTTTGGAAGCTCTGCACAATGTCGGATAATCAAAGCACCAACTTCGTGCATTAATACTGTATCATCTTTATTACCACAGCCAGGTTGTTCTTTTAGCCATTCGAAAAAATCAGTCTTAAGTTTTAAATAATTTACCAATAGAGCAGCAATCTGAAATTTGTTTTATTACAATTAAATAAGTCTATATTCAAAATAAAGTAACAACGTACCCCTGCTAATTGCATTAATATACTCTGTGGTAATGTACTAATAATGCTAGAACTATTATAAAAGTATGGATAATTATTTGTTTTATCACCAAAAGTGGACATATCACATTCAGATACTGCAAGAACCCTGTTAAAACCCTTGTGTGCAGCTTTCATGATAATTCTTAAAGCTATATGTGCTTTTCTTATGTACTTAAATATGTTAGCTTGTACGGCCAGACATTCCCAACGGTGAAATTCGTTCCAAGCAGCATCTCTGCATGCTTCGTTACAATATACATATGTTACACATTCTTTACAGCTAAAAAAAATTAACATTTTTAAAGTGAGAGAATACAGCTTTAACTATACTTACGGAATACTATTATCTAGTTGTTTTAAACAATATTGACAATAATTGGAGCACATATTTAGAAATCCGTCCTGGTTATACAAAGGAGCAAACGTATATGATTTTTCTATAAAAATAGCTTCGCCTTTACTTATCTTCTGGGCAGCAATAACATGTCTGCCTAAACGTTTTGTATATCTAAAACATGGAAGATGCAGTTGTACATAAAACCACAAAAGGTTTAATAAAATCTTGTTGAACAAACAATGTTATACAATTACCAATATAAAGATACTAAAATTAAAACTACTTAGGTAGCAAGCATTTTGATTTTGACCACATATTACAACCATTTGCACATCTAATATCTTCAGGTTGTTACGTACAGTCCTTCATAGGAATATTTCCGTTCTTCCCTAATTAAATTTTGACATTTCCTACCTTCTTCAGTCATTTGAATGTTAATTAATGATTCCGGCTGTCTTTTCAGTTTAACAGTTCCTATTCCATTACTTCAAATTAGTTTAAATACTTAAATCTATCCTATTTTGTTATGACATTAACAATGTGGAGTTTCTGTTATCAACAACGTTTGCTTTCTTAAATATTTACATTGAGTTTATGTACGTGTTTCATAAAGGTTATTTTCAATCACAAACTCAATGCGGGAAGTAGGCAAACCATCCTGCACGTCCTTCTTGATTTCCATGAAGTCGGTTGTATATATTTCTTATCTTGTATTTAGACACGTTGAAGTATATTCGTTGTAGTTTCGAACTTTAACTGGGTTTCCCATTTATTTCGTCGTAGTTTCAGTTGTTAAAATATTATAATAGATTTTGGTGTATGAGGTTAACGAAGGTATTTCCAAGACGAGTGCAATTAACTTTCTCGTTATCTTATCTACACATGGATGTTTTCAGGGGAAGTTACGATTTGAATGGATTCATTATTATCGTACCAGCTTGCATGGCTTGAACAAAATGGCATTGCTTTCCGTTATAAAAATGAGTGTTTTCTCAAAGTCCTGTTATGGGATATAGCGTTGTAATTCACTTAAAGCTTTCTAATGTTATGATTCGGGTTATTGTTGTCAGACTTATTTTAGGTGATGTAATTAATGCAGTTCATGCCATTTCAAATATTTAAAAACTCTGCTATGGTTTTCAAAGTGAACATCCATATTATGAGTTGTCACAGAAAGAATTACGAAATATTTTTAATGAAATCCACATATATACTTTAAATACGTTTCGTGATAAGACAGTAGTAGTATGACGTCAAGCCATTAAGTTTATGAATTTCTTTTCGTTAAAAAGTTGACTAAGAGTGATCATTACTCAACATACATTTTTATTATTTTGGTGAAACGTATTGGAACAATAGAAATTATTGAGGAATCTAAGAAAATAAGGTTAAACGTCTACAATTTTAAATTATTTTGGCATATTCTAATATCAAACAATTCTTTTTAAGAACTGCATAATTATTTTGTGTAAAAATGTTAAAGATAAGCATCTAGAAGTGAAATTGAGGTAAATGCAGTTCAAATTTATCACAAGCATTGCCAAGAGATTTTCATCTGCTAACTAAAAGTCTGCTTTGAGATATCAGTGTTATAAAACACAGATCGAAGCATATGGTAGAAACGGCGATGTTTGTTTTGCTGAATTCATTATGAAGATGCTTCAAGCTTCGTACAATTTTCAAGAGAGGAAGACAGGAAGTCTGAAAGTGCACCTACTGAAGGCATCAATCCCAACTGTGTATGTCAGATCTTCTTTCTGTGTATTGATATTTAGGTTTTCTCTAAGTCAGCTCACATAGTTGGCTTTATTTATTTGTCACATTAGAATTTACGGGACAAAAATACTTCATTTTTTTTTAGATAAAAATTAATTTATAACCATTCAATCCGTCTAGGGCTTTTTTGTTAAAAGAAAATTAAATAGAAATTTGTTGTTTACATTTGGTTTCATCGTGTGAGAAATTGTGCATAATAAGGTTCTAATTATAAAGTACAGTTTAGGTATATAAAATGTGGTTACATAATTGTTTTCAAGTCACACTGAGATGGACAAAATTTGTAGAAACAATCTGGTAAATTTTAATTGCTTTGGTTTAATGTTATGAATATGGTAATGATGGCAGTTTTTATTGTTTGGGCATCAATTATCAAATAAGAACAGCATTGACTGTCCATAAGATCTTTGGTTTAAAAATTTAGAGTTACCTGTTGTTAGATGTGACGTTATTACATAACGCTTTACCACTGCTGCAAAATGCATTTTGTGTGGTTTGATGGTTTTTCCCTTATTGCTGTTGTGTACTATTACATTATTTTCTTGGTCTTTAAGAAATTGCATTAAAAAGTAATACAGTTGTTAATCATGTTTGATATATTTTTGATTGAATAGCCCAGCAAATCTATTGCACTTGAACTAGCTGATGTCAAGTTGCTGCTTTACTCTTTGAATGCCTGTAGGATCGCAACCTATGCCTCTGTAGTAAGTCAGTTTCCACAGTTGTGAATACAAAAATTTCTATTCGATGTGTTTTCCTATGTATATATTTCAATCATTTTTACAATTTTTGTTATCAATCTTTTATATCATAGGAACGTTGATAATTTTTTTCTGTTCCTGAACGTGTTAGTGAGGTATCACCTATGTCGTTTCCAATATTATTCCTTATTATGTGATTGTATTGAAAATTGTCCTATTTTTATCTTCGATTAACTCTATCATACAGTTGTTGCTGTATCCGCGGTAGTTATGTTTTTAAAATTACTGTGGGGTGTATATATATATATATATATATATATATATATATATATATAAATATATATATAAATATATATATATATATATATATATATATATATATATATATATATATATATATATAAATTGACATCATTAAGGAAAATTGGAATAAAATCAAGCCCTTTTGTAATATGTCTGAGGATATGTTTATAACAACTGTCAATTTGGTTTTTAACAATACGTACTTTGTTGTCCAAGAGAAGTAATACTTAAAATTATTTGGAACTCCAATGGGGTCACCTCTGTCACCCATAATCGCTCAAATGATTATGGATAATTTACTGTCGAGTGTTATACCTAGATTACCATATGAGATGTTTTTCTTGGTTAAGTATGTGGACGATATCATTTGTTCGTTGCCAGTCCAGTATTTTGACCAAACGTTAACAACATTTAATGATTTTAATGATCACCTTCAGTTCACTTTTGAAATTGAAGTGGATGGTAAATTACCTTTTTTCGACGTTATGGTCATCAGAGATATATCTAATCATCTATTAATTGATTGGTACACCAAACCAACTAACTCTGGCAGATATCTAAATTTCCACTCCAACCATTCTTTTAAACATAAGGTAAACACGGTGAAGGCCCTACGATATCGAATTGAGCATATTTCAGACCCACAGTTTATTGAGAAAAATAAGAAATTATTGATTAACACTTTAACGAACAACGGTTATCCAAAGGGAATGTTGCATAGATTGATTTATGGCAACTTCTTAAAAGTAAACTCTACTGAAGTTGATATGACGTACAAGAAGCTTCCGTATATACAGAAGTTATCTCCACTTTTAGTACGATTACTTAGACAACCTAAGATCGCCATTGTTTGTGAATACAATTTGTTTACCAAATTAAAGGATCGTACTCCGAAATTGTTAAACAGCAACGTTGTCTACAAGATCACGTGCAGCTGCAACAATAGTTACATTGGTCAGACTAGCCAGTGGTTAAAGAGTCGTTTAACACAGCATAGGAGTGATTGCAGGATAAACTCCAATAAATGTGCGTTGTCCGCTCATGTTGCGGCAACCAGTCATACTCCACTTTTCAACGACAGCATCATTTTGAAGAATGAAACCAATTACAAAACTAGGCTTTTCATCGAGTCTTTTTATATTAATAGTGAAATTAATATATCAATAATAAGATTGATATTGATAGGGTGCATAACGTCTATTCTGCTTTATATAGTAATGACATTTTTAAACAACGTTAAGTATTTTCCTTCAGGTTATGTAATCATTGCCATTTTCTGAACGTACTCTGTCACTCCTACAGAATTTGTCATTCTCAATTTTGTTTTTATGTTTTAACCGCCATCGTGGCATGACACGCCCTTCAGGCAATTTTTTAATTTTTAACTTTTGACCCGCATTTATTATGTGAATCGTGCAGTAATTGTTTTTCAATTTCCTATAATATTAATGATCAATGTAAGTATTTAGCGACAGGTTATGTATTTCTTGCTAATTTCGATTTCTTTGTTTCCATTTTAGCCTTTGAAAAAAATGCGAAAAATGTACCGAAACGTTAGGTATTGATTAAAATTTAATTCTGTTCTCTGTTGTTTAATTTGGACTACATCCCATAAAAATATTAACATGTATATTATACTATATATAAATATAATATATATATATATATATATATATATATATATATATAAATAATATATATATAATTTTCTAAAATGTTGTGGGTTTTAGGTCGGCTGGATTATTTAAGAAAACTCTTTTATAAACCTGAGCTTGGATTTATTTTAATCCTTTTTCAAAGGTACTACAATAACAGAATTGATAAATAAACATTAAATGATATTGTATACTCACTAAGGCGAGGTTATAATAAATTGGCGATTAACATAAAAAGTTATTTTGGTTATAAATCTTCTAAAATGTATATAACAACTTCAAAATACAACAAGAGGTAAAAGTATTACGTAAATAAAATATTGATTATAAATAAAACTCAAAAGTTTGATAGAAATTTTTATTAACAGGCAACCTTAAAAATGTTTATTATAACTTTCCTGTGTATGTATCTGCGTGTAACACTGTGAGTGTATGTATGTATGTATGTATGTATGTATGTGTGTATGTGGGTGTTTTTTTGTGTGTGTGTGTGTGTGTGATGTGTGTGTGTGTGGTTTTTTATTATATTTATTTATTTTAATATTATTAAGAGAATTCATCTTATAGATCCATTGACAAATTTGTTGCTGTGTGGTTGTTTTTATTTTTGATATTTAGAAGATACGTAGATACAATTTAAGTTATTAATATCTGTTCTTTTGTTCATAGTATTTTTGCTGATAGATGTGGCACATTTCTAGAAACTCTCTTTTTGATTTTTTGTCTTCCATCTGTAATATAATTGGATTGTTAAAATCTATTTTATGGTTTTTAGTATTTACGTGTATACATAGGGCACAAGCATTTGGTTTTATACGTATATCGCTCTTATGTTGGGTTATTCGTTGCCTAAGGGTTTGTTTGCTTTGTCCTACGTAACACTCATTACAATCTAGACAATTGATTTTATATATGATGTTCCTTTTATTTAAAATAGAGTTTTATCTTTAATTTTAGAGAAAATGTAATTTAAGGTTAAAGTATTTTTAGAAGTTATTTTTATGTTAAATTTGTTAAATACGTTTGTTAGTTTTGGTGTAAGGTATTCAATGTATGGAAGAGATTTAAATGTAACTGTACTGTCTATTTGTTTATTATTATTATTATTATTATTTGTGTTGTTATGTGTATTATTATCTGTAATTTCTGTAGTGTGGTTATATAAAAGACGTTTTATTAATTTTGGAGGATAGTTGTTTTTTATTAAAATATTAAAAAGTTTGTTTAAATTTTTTTGATAAAATGTATGGTGACTTATTGTTTTAATTCTGTTTTTTAGTGTTAAAATAAAATTTATTTTTATTTTGTAAGAGTGATTTTTTTTTTACCAATTTCATAAATAATTTTCATCTCCCAAACAATTATGTTTTAATAAGCTTAGATGTAGTTTCACTATTTACTAATATTCCAAAACAATTAGTACTAGACAATATCAAAAACATTTGGCATAATATAAAAAAAAATATGTAATATTCCAAAACAATTATTTTTAGATATAATAGAATTCATATTTGATAGTAGTTACTTCAGCTTCAAAAATGAATATTATATTCAAACTTTTGGTTGCCCTATGGGATCCAATTTAAGTCCAATATTTGCACAAATTGTAATGGATAGTCTTTTAGATGAAGTAATTAAGAAACTTCCTTTGAACTACCCTTCATTAAAAATTTGTTGATGACATAATTACATCTGTACCAGCAAATAAAATTACCAAACACTTAATACTTTTAACAGTTACCACGAAAAATTCAGTTTACCGTAGAAGTAGAGAATAAAACGCAGTACCATTTTTAGATACGTTACTTATTAGAAATACAAATAATTTTATTTTATTAGATTGGTATCAAAACCAACCAACTCTGAAGGTACTTAAATTACTTCTCGTATCACTCTTACAAAATAAAAATAAATTTTATTTTAACACTAAAAACAGAATTAAAACAATAAGTCACCATACATTTTATCAAAAAATTTAAACAAACTTTTAATATTTTAATAAAAACAACTATCCTCCAAAATTAATAAAACGTCTTTTATATAACCACACTACAGAAATTACAGATAATAATACACATAACAACACAAATAATAATAATAATAATAATAAACAAATAGACAGTACAGTTACATTTAAATCTCTTCCATACATTGAATACCTTACACCAAAACTAACTAACGTATTTAACAAATTTAACATAAAAATAACTTCTAAAAATACTTTAACCTTAAATTACATTTTCTCTAAAATTAAAGATAAAACTCTATTTTAAATAAAAGGAACATCATATATAAAATCAATTGTCTAGATTGTAATGAGTGTTACGAGGACAAAGCAAACAAACCCTTAGGCAACGAATAACCCAACATAAGAGCGATATACGATAAAACCAAATGCTTGTGCCCTATGTATACACGTAAATACTAAAAACCATAAAATAGATTTTAACAATCCAATTATATTACAGATGGAAGACAAAAAATCAAAAAGAGAGTTTCTAGAAATGTGCCACATCTATCAGCAAAAAAATACTATGAACAAAAGAACAGATATTAATAACTTAAATTGTATCTACACGTATCTTCTAAATATCAAAAATAAAAACAACCACACAGCAACAAATTTGTCAATGGATCTATAAGATGAATTCTCTTAATAATATTAAAATAAATAAATATAATAAAAAACAACACACACACACACACCACACACACACACACACACACCACACAAAAAAAAAAAACACCCACATACACACATACATACATACATACATACATACATACACTCACAGTGTTACATGCAGATATATACACAGAATAGTTATAATAAACATTTTTTAAGGTTGCCTTTTAATAACAATTTCTATCAAACTTTTGACTTTTATTTATTATCAATATTTTATTTACATAATACTTTTACCTCTTGTTGTATTTTGAAGTTGTTATATACATTTTAGAAGATTTATAACCAAAATAACTTTTTATGTTAATCGCCAATTTATTATAACCTCGCCTTAGTGAGTATACAATATCATTTAATGTTTATTTATCAATTCTGTTATTGTAGTACCTTTGAAAAGGATTAAAATAAACTGAAAGCTCAGGTTTATAAAAAGAGTTTTCTTAAATAATCCAGCCGACCTAAAACCCACAACATTTTTAGAAAATTACAATAAAGGAGGTCGTTATTAGTAATTCATTATATATATATATATATATATATATATATATATATATATATATATAATACATCCCACCAACAATCGAACGTCCGTACATTCTGATTTTACATTACATCCAACGTCCATGTGAAATACTACGTCCAGTATACGGACGCCGAATTTCCAGCATGTTAAATTTTTGGAGAAGCTTTGTATGAGCTAAATATGTCATTTGACAAAAATTAGGGGTGGACGTCCCTTGGCTGCAAAACATTAAAAAAATATACATTTTTAGTTCAACGTTTTTACAGCAGAGGCACTGCGTTCGTCGGGTGTATATCGAGACCGTATATCTATCAGTCGTGGTATTCACAAACACACGTCCGGAGAATTGGCAACGTTGTACTCCTTGAAGTCGCTCATTATTTCAGGTCCACTACAACTAAGCTTTACTTGTTCGATTGACTAGTATGTGGGAGGGGAGTTTGACATGCGCTTGTTGCATTTGCTTTTCCGTAAGATATTATTAGATCACGTTTAAAAAATTACGTGACTAATTTGAAGGACGAAACTGCGTTTAGCGTTCATTGAAGTAATACAGTAGTCTGTAAAATTGAAAATGCATACATGTAATCATTGACTTTTATTAGGACATGATTTAGGCTTTAATTATTATAAGAACTTACCGTGAGTAACAAATCGAGAATAATTTTGAACCCAAACGTTTGTCAACAAAGCGCTATATAATTTTGCTATAAAGTACGACATTAAATAAACTACATTGTTTGATGCAAATGTGATTTTTCAGCATTACTACTTTTTCGTATTTTGGCTATTTTAAAAAATTCAGTGTTATGGATCTTAATTTTTAATAATATTTTCTAGAATAACGCAATTTGAAAACAATTTTTTACCACAGTTTCTTTGTTGTTCAAGGTCGACATTATACCGTGCCATTGTATTCAAATCTGTATATTATTAAATCGATTGGTGAAGTGATTTTTAAAGAAGAGTCAAACTTATTGATTGCAATGTTATCTAAAATAGTTTTACGGACACTTAAATTTACTTAATGTGAAATATGATAGGCTTTGAGATGTAGAATTTTTCATATATAAAAGCGGATGGGTTTTTTGTCTACATTCTACAAGGGTAATGAACAATAATTAACTCCTTTTTGAACGCAAAATCCTTGAGTGTACATACTATTTTCAAGTAAAGTCATTGAGAAGAACGACAAATATCTCCTTGTTATAAATAATTACTTTTTCATTCTTTTAAATTTAGACGTTCTAAACCAGCCGAATATACCGTCCTTGTAAAATTCATTATACTGATCCTGATTAAGATTTTATGGTTCTAGGCTTAAATTGACTGTTCTTGGCTATATATTCATATTTTTTATTCATATTAAATAGAAAATAATCTTTGAAAGTAGATTAATAAAGAGGAACTTATCTAATAATTATTTGTATATCAAGTTTGTGAAATTGACTTTTGTGTACCGAAAGCGGCTTGTTGCTGAGGAAAGATAATCTCAAAGTCGCTACAAAAATTTCACCGCCAGGTGTACAGGTGTTCAGAAATACCCTAAAGATCATTTCTTATATAACTGCACATACCAGCCTACATGCTTTTCAAATCACTTGCACATGCACAAACACATAGCGACAGACCCAGAAGAGCAAAATATTTTTTGAACAAATCGCTAGTATATTGTTATAGTAATGTGTATGGTAGTTTTATTTTTAAAAGTTCCGAAAGTTATATTAATTTATCTGATTCTCGATCGCTGGAAGTAAATTCAAACGTAGTCTCATAAAGCAGAATATAAGTTATACAACTTATACTTTTGGTAATAATAAATCATGATTCATAACTTGGAAGAAACAATAATTGTTTCATTTTCATATTCTACCCTAGGAGATTTGATTATTTTAGGATTATTTTGATTACGTATCATGATATAAATATTAACACAGACACACGCCTTCCTTTATAATATAAAAATGCAATTTAATTGAAACTTTATTTTTCCAGAAAATATACAAACGTAGTTCCGCTTAGAACCTTAATTTCGAAACTAAACGCATTATTAACATAATAAACTGCATTGTACTAAAACATTTGTAAAACTACAATAACAGTAGTAGTAAATAAAAAATCGAAAATAATACCTGTATAACGTATCAAAGTATACGATCTTACTAAAATACAGTTATTATTTTGACGAGACATACTTATTCTGAACATAAACTTTTATTTTTAGTCAGTCTATTAGCTAAATTATCCGGAAACACAATCTTTAACTTTTCACACTCATGACGTTTTGGGATTTTTAGATTTTATGTCTTGCAAAGTAATTTTCAACAATTTTTTGTTTACGAGTCCAAGGAACCACATGTCTCTTTTCTTTGTGTAATTTTTATTGTGTTCGTTTTCATTGTTGGCTTTAACTATCTGTTGACATCCTTCAAGATATACTATTAACTGACCAAAGACCAAAGCTCTGCAAACCTGGCAGCAAAATAAGAAGAGAAATTACAGGAGAATACCGCAAACCTAGCAGAAAACAGTACAAGCACCAGAACGCTTAGTGCCGGTGATACAATGGCAGGTACCAGAATCTAAGAATGTCGGAGAACGCGAACTGGCGCCAAGGTTCAGAATAAAACCAGCCACATTTGATATGAAGTCACCCATACAGGGATTAAACAGTTCGAGGCTGTCGCGTGAGCTAACGCTAGAACGACGATGAAAGGGCGACCGCGTTAATTATCGCATTATGAGGCGAGATACACCGCGTACTTAAATTGTAATAAACATGATGGCATTCTCTGGGGTAAAAGATTCCGGAGTTAAAATTCAGATTTCCGGAGGGACTACTGAGAATGCGATCGGAAAGTTCAGAATAAGAGTCTGGAACATTTTGCGAATCGGAGCGTGGAATGTTAGAAGTATGAAGCAAATAGGTAAGCTAGAGAACCTAAAAATTGAAAGGAATAGGTTAGCACTAGGCATAGTGGGGATCAGCAAAGTTCAGCGGCCAGAGGCGGGGGATTTTTAGAATGGAGACTTCAGGGTAATTCACACAGGAGCAGAAGAAGGAAATTTGGTGTGTAGATAGTTATGCAAAAAGATAGAATGCTGCGTAGAAAATTACTTACAAAAGAACGAAAGAATACTCATGGTTAGATTAGAATCTAAACCGGTACACACAGTAATAATACAAGAATACATGCCCACCTCTAGCTACACTGACGCAAAGGTAGAAGAAGATACGTAAAAGGACATGAAAATTTAATAGTTACGGGCAATTTAATTCAGTAGTAGGTGAGGGTAGGGAAGGGGCGGTAGTAGGTTTATTTGGTTTAGGCGCGAGAAACGACCGGGAAATAGGCTGGTAGAATTTTGCGACAAGAACAATTTAATCATCAAAACACATTATTTCAACATCATGCTAGAAGACGATATACGTGGAGGATGCCAGGAGATATAGGAAGATATCAAATAGATTACATTATTGTTAGACAACGATTTAGAAATCAAGTAAAAGACTGTAGAAGCTACCCAGAAGCAGATATAGATACTAACCACACCTTCATAATTATGAAGGCCGCACTTAAATTTAAAAATTTAAAGAAAGAAACGGAAAAAGGCACTTTGAGTTTGAGAAACTAAAAGATAAAGATATTCAAAAAGATTCGAAAAAGTCAAATGAATTACTGAAAGATATTGGGAAAATATCTGATACTAAGGAAGTAGAAACAGAATGGAATAACATTAAATCCAGCCTAGACATGGCGGCCAGATATATTCTGGGATATACATAAAAGATGTTACGTTTTTTCGTGGCAGCCACGTTGGGCCAAATTTATGCTACGTTGGCTCGTAGCCGCTGCGTAACACCAAGAAAGTCAAGGAATGACCGGCTCAATCGGAGATTAGGGGGTTGTAGAAAGCAGACTGACATATGATGTATGCGGCGGTAAGGAGTTAGTAACAGTACCTGCAATAAAAGAAATTAGAATAGCAAACCTGCAATAAAAAGATTAGTCTTGCAAACCTGAAATAAAGAAAAGCATAGCAGCCATGCAAAGTCTAAGTTATTCAGTACTTGGTAGAATGTAAATAAAACTGTTTAGATAAACTATATAATATAATCACGATAAAGGCAGTACAAAAATTTTTATCACAAAGTGAGGTAATATTGGGGAGTAGCAGAAACGTTTCCTCACACACCAATTAAACATAAATCAGATAAAATGTTAACAAAAGATAAATAGATAAGACACAATTGATATGAGTAATCCAGTAGTATTGATTTTGTTTTTCTTTCTTTTTTTTTTCTTAGCAGCATGCACTTCTATTGTAAAAGGTATCAGAACGACAAAGATATTGCAAAACAACGGATAGATATTTAAAGTCATATCAAGTAGGAAATAGTTCAACTTACATAAAGTAACATCCTTCAGTAACGCTTCCTGGCATTTGAAGTATGGGATTCACGATGTCCTGCACTAACGAAGCACTTCACCCTTGACTGTGAGGGTGTTGATGGAATTTCTTACACTTTACACTAATCACACCAACGTATTTTACTGGTTTTAGCAGCAGACATTATCATGCTGATGGAACTATGTAGCATTGATAAATTTCTTGTTAATTCTATTTCCTGAGACAATAATTTCAAATACTTTGTAACACAAATCGTAAAAAAAAATGGTAATAAAAATTTAGAATCACGGGCTTTCAAGGCACGATGTAATGCATTAAAACTAACAGCAACGTGAGGTGTTTTATTTGCTACCTATGGTAACAAAGAAAAATCTAAAGTTTTTGAATAACGAAATTTAGTAAGCAATGATCTATTTTAGATTCTTTGGGGTTAGAAAATTCAGTAACTACAGTATCAACGGTATTTGGACAATCCAAAGCAGGCACTCCTCTGATAAAAAAGGAGCGCGAAACTAGATCGCACACACAGTTGAAGTATCAACAGACAAAGAACCAACAAAAACACAATGAGTAAAGCACGTGTATCACTAAAGTAAGTCCGTCAAAGGTTCCGTAGAACACGCGTCACAGTTCAAATATAAAAGACAAATCAACTAAAAACACAATGAGTAAAGCAACGCGTATCACTAAGTGCGTCCGTCAATGTTCCGTAAACCAGCACGGGCGGTCGTGTAAAACACGTTCGCCTATAAAGCATCTTTCCTTCAATGTCATCAGAACTACACTTATTTTACAAGAAAAACAATTAAAATCGTGCCGTGTTTGTTCATGAACAAATCGAAAAGTTTATCGCATTAATTCTCACTAGCTTCAAAGCAACAAGGAAACAGTATTTTTAACGTAATTAATATCTAGGAACCAAGCACGAAAACTAACTCAAAACACAATTAGTAAAGCAACAAGGAAACAGTATTTTGAGCGTAATATATCGGAACTAAGAACAAACTACAACTCCTCATCTGTTTTCATTCAATCGTTGTTATTACAACCGCGTATCGACTATTACCTAGACTGCTATATTCACATAAGGAACAACATTTATATCAGCGGTTAGACAGAACGATCCAATCCACTCATTATAATACGACGCGTTCACCTAAAGATGTGTTTCAATTTCGATCACCTAACCACACTATCGAATTGTAGAGAGTGAAAGTCGATAATCGCGTAATATAATATAAAGGGATTATTCGCAAACGAGTTAATAAATATAAAACATAGAGATAGTACTTGCAGAAATGTGTTTACGAATTGAGTAGTGTAAAAAAGGGTAAGCCATTTAAAAATGCCCGTTACAAAGAAAATAAGAAACCGTGGATAACAAAGAATATCCTGAATTTAACAGAAGAAAGACGAAAATACAAAAATAAATCAGACAAAACAGGAAAACAAAGATACAGAGCCAAAAAAATGGGAAATTATTCGCAAATGCAGGAAAGCTAAAGAACAATGGATTGATGAAAAGTGCAAAGACGTATAAACTAAGATGGAAATAGGAAAGACAGATAAAGCATACAAACTAATTAGAATCAATTTTAGGGATATAAAACCCTATAGCAAAAATATAAAGGGCGCGGGAGGAAACGTTATTCTAGAAAATGTAGAGAAAGTGGGTAGATGGCAAGAATATATAGGGAATTTATATGCAGGAGAGAACGAACAGCATCAAAGAAGGAAGCAGACATTGAAAAAAATGACTTGGGGTATGCTATACTTAGAAATGAATTTGAATTAGCAATAAAGAGTCTGAAAATCGTAAGGCGCCGGGTACAGATAAGGTGCAAGCAGAAACTCTAAAAGCCGCTGGACAAGCAGTAACAGAATGTCTCTTCCAACTTGTAAGCTATATGTATGAGACAGGCGAGACACCCAAAGATTTCAAACGTAACATCATAATAGCTATACCAAAAAAAGTAGGCGCGAATAGATGTGAAAATTTTCGAACAATAAGTTTGATAGCACATGTGTCAAAAATATTAACTAGAATTAAACAAAAACGAATGGAAAACGGCCGGAAAGGGATGAGACAAAGAGCAAATAGCGGTAATAGAATTAGAGCAAGAAAGTAGAGAAGTAAATATTAGGAAAGGAGTGAGACAGGGATGTGCCCTATCCCCATTAATTTTTAACTTGTACATTGAAGAAGCAATGAATACTGCCATAGGCAGAAAGACATTTGGAATTACTATGCAGGGACAAAAAATTGAAATGCTTAGATTTGCAGGTGATATAGCGGTTGTAACGGGCATTTTTATAGCTGAACATTTTTCGCTCCCTTTCTGATAGAGTACTTAAAAATACATCGTTTCTTTGGGATCGCTGTTTGTATAAAGGAAATACTTCAGAATAATTCAAATTTGTAGGCAATTTAACTCGTGGGTATTACTTTAAAAATAGATAATTTGAAGATTGATTTTCATTAATAAATAAATTGCAAGGAATGAATTGTAAATTGGATTATTCGTAAATTACTTTCCGACTTATCGAATATGATAAACCGCCGTAATTAATTATTAGATATGATTGCGGCATTCACGTTTTGGATGTTCCTTATGTTATTAACGAGGTCGAGATAATAGTTGATAAGAGGTTATGGTAACAACGATTGAATGAAAACAGATGAGCGGTTGTGAGTTTCGTGCTTGGTTTCTAGATATTAATTACGTTAAAAATACTGTTTGCTTGTTGCTTTGAAGATAGTGAGAATGAATGCGGGATAAATTTTACAATTGTTCATTAACAAGCACGACACGGTTTTAGTTGTTTTTCTTGTGAAACGAGAGTCGTATATTAACTGTATAGAGTGTAGCTCTGATTACATTGAAGAAAAGATGCTTTATAGGCGAACGTGTTTACTCGACCGCACGTGTTTTACTGATTGTGTTTTTTTAGTTGATTTGTCTTTTTATATTTGAACTGTGTGTGCGATCTAGTTTCGCGCACCTTTTTTTATCAGAGTAGTGCCTGCTTTGGATTGTCCAAATACCGTTGATACTGTAGTTACTGAATTTTCTAACCCCAAAGAATCTAAAATAGATCATTGCTTACGGAAATTTCGTTATTCAAAACATTAGATTTTCTTTGTTACCATAGGTAGCAAATAAAACATCTCACGTTACTGTTAGTCTAATGCATTACATCGTGCCTTGAAAGCCCGTGATTCTAAATTTTTATTACCATTTTTTTCTTACGATTTGTGTTACAAAGTATTTCGACATTATTGTCTCAGGAAATAGAATTAACAATAAATTTATCAATGTTACATAGTTCCATCAGCCTGATAATGTCTGCTGCTAACACCAGTAAAATACGTAGGTGTGATTAGTGTAAAGTGTAAGAAATTCCATCAACACCCTCACAGTCCAGGGTGAACTGCTTCGTTAGTGCAGGACATCGTGAATCCCACACCTCAATTGCAAGGAAGCGTTACTGAAGGACTTTATGTAAGTTGAACTATTTCCTACTTGATATGACTTTAAATATCTATCCGTTGTTTTGCAATATCTTTGTCGTTCTGATACCTTTTACAATAGAAGTGCAGGCTACTAAGAAAAAAAAGAAAGAAAACAAAATCAATACTACTGGATTACTCATATCAATTGTGTCTTATCTATTTATCTTTTGTTAACATTTTGTCTGATTTATGTTTAATTGGTGTGTGAGGAAACGTTTCTGCTACTCCCCAATATTACCTCACTTTGTACTAAAAATTTTGTAATGCTTTTATCGTGATTATATTATATAGTTTATCTAAACAGTTTTATTTACATTCTACAAAGTACTGAATAACTTAGACTTTGCATTGCTGCTATGCTTTTCTTTATTTCAGGTTTGCAGGACTAATCTTTTTTTATTGCAGGTTTGCTATTCTGATTTCTTTTATTGCAGGTACTGTTACTAACTCCTTACCACCGCATACATCATATGTCAGTCTGCTTTCTACAACCCCCCCCTAATCTCCGATTGAGCCCGGTCATTCCTTGACTTTCTTGGTGTTACGCACGGCTACGAGTCAACGTAGCATAAATTTGGCGCCCAACGTGACTGCCACGAATAAAACGTAACACGGTATTAGCATCTAGCAAGGAAGAGTTAGAGGCTGCTCTTAATGAAATGGAAATGGTTCTAACGGAGAAATACGATATGAAAATTAACAAAAATAAAACTAAAGTACTAGTATGCAAAGGAGGGGAAAATAAATCAAAAACAAGAATACAAATAGGTAACAAGAACTTACAAAAGGTTAAGGATTTCTGCTACCTAGGAAGCCAAATAACATGGAAAAAGCACAAAAGATATACAACAAGGATTAGTATAAGATCGTGCTACATTTAACAAGAAAAAGCAACTACTGTGTTCAAAGACAACAAACATAGAAACAAGGAAACAATTGCATAAAACATGTGTGTGAATCACAGCACTGTACGGCTGTGGAGCCTGTACAGTAGTACAAGCGGATAAGAAAAAAGTAGAAGCCTTTGAAATGTTGTGCTACAGACATAAGATGAAGATATCATGGACAGACAAAGTTAAGAACAAAGAAGTACTAAAAATTGTAAGGGAAGAAAGAAATATTTGGAAAACGGTAAAAATGGGAGAGATAGGATGATAGGCCACATACTACGGCATGAGGAATAGTACAGAATGCTTTAGAAGCCGAGATAGGAAAAAAGAGAAGTAAAGGTAGACCTAGGTTAGACTACTGCACACAGATAGTGAAAGATGTAGACTGTAGGAATTTCAGGGAAATGCATAGCGTAGCTCAGAATAGAAATCAATGGAAGTACGCATACAACCAGTCCCAGGATGGATAAACGAAAAAAGTAACTGTACTTGAACATGATGATTATTATAAGCAACTACAAGTATTGGTTGGGCAATATTCTCAAATAATGTTAATTGTGTGAAGGATTTACTGGAAAACTATTAATTTAGCAAATGTCTAAGTGTTGGAATCTTGGCCGCCACAGGCTGCTTAACAGTCTTCACATACCATACATGTGATTTTCCAATGCTCCACCCGAAGGTACTACATTGGCCAGAAAGAGTTTTTACCTGAAAATTTGAAATTTTGCGAACCCAAGCAAGATAGGGATCTTTAACGTGCGTGACAACACACACACGGGACCTCCATTTTATCTCTTATCCGAACGAGGGTATATTTTTGTGAAAAATGCTTGCTTAACATTTTTCAAGCGGATCGTGTCGGAATTTGCACCCGGGACCTTGGGCGTAGTAGTTACAAGCATACCAACTACGTCCCGGACCCGCCTCCCCTTAACATACCACTAAATCTTGGTGAAATAGGGCATATAATTAGAAAACAATAGAAGTGGAACCGAGCTGTTTATAGACTGTGTGAGAATTTCAGGAACTGTGTAGGCTAGCTCAGAATTTAAATAAGTGCAGGTACGTGTCCAACCACTTTTGAGACAGAAATCTAATGTCGAAAAAATAAGATCAGATACCTCTGATGACTATTATTGACAACTACAGATGTTGGTTGTGAAATATCTGTAACTATTGTTGACTGTGCGAGAAGATATATTGAAAAATATTAAATCGGCAAATGTTGAAGTGCTGGGGAACTTGGCAGCCACAGGCTGCTTATCCCCTTCACAACCACTGAATGTCGAAGAAATAGGGTATATAATTGAAAAACAATAGAAGGGACCGAACTGCATGTAACAAGAAAGAACCGCGCCTATGATGAAAGACAACAAACATAGAAACATTATTGAAAGCATATGTATGGAGCACAGCACAGTATGCCTATGAAATGCGGGCAGTAGGATAAACAAACAAAAAACGGTAGCAGCCTTTTGGAATGTTGTACTTCAGATGTATGAGAATGATAGCATGGACAGACAAAGTTAATAACAAATAGGTTATAGAAACAGTAGGGGAACAAGGATATCTGTGGAAAAATAGGAGAAATAGACGGGCAGAATACGTTTTAAAGCATTTTTGGGATTGGTACGAGATATATTGCAAGTAAAGATAGGAAAAGGAGGTAGATTTAAACCTAGATCAGATAATTATAGATGCAGACTATGTAAATGTTTACGTTAGTTCAGAATAGGAAAAAATGAGGGTGCGCGTCTAACCAGTTCCAGGACTGAAGGCCTAATGATGATGATGAGGCGAGGTTTTGAATATTCTGCAGGTCATACCAGATCATGACCAAAAACTATGGGGCCTCAACATCAAAGCTAGAAATGAAGTACGACGACTCTCTGCAACAAGTGTATCACGCTCAAGTGAAGGCCGTCACCAAAGAGATAACAAGAATTTGCAAGAGTTTAAAGCAGATATTTCTTGCTTGGTGAGACTATCCTACCTAACAACACCAGATAGCTTCCTAAAATAACTTACGCTACAGACCTTTGTTGGCGGGTACGAACGGAGTGATCCAGCAAGTACTATGGCTGTTTCGACGAAGGGCCTTAGATGAAGCGCTAGCTCATTCTTTGAATTTGAAACAGCAAAGCAAACTTCGCATCATAGTAGTGGCAAATGCAAAATGTTCCGTTTGAAAACAGCGCTCAGAAAGCATGGAGAAAGTGATTCGACGAGTAGTTCGTGAACACCAACCAAAGAGGAGGGGACCCAGATGCTGGAATTGTGGTGAGTTTGGGCGTATACAGTCTAAATATAAGCAGCCCAAAAGGGAAGTAAAAAAGCCGGAAACTAAAGGAAACTTGGGAATAGATATTTTGAAGGATACAAATCCCATGTAGGTATGAAAGAGGATGTCTTAAGAGTAGGAACGAGGTAGTGTTGTTTTGCGAACAGACGACGTGTCTATGCGAATTTGTTTTATTTGACGACAAGGTTGTTCTACCTGAAGGAAGGAAAATGTTGTACCGGGAGGCTGGGATGTTGTTCTCTGGGAAGATTTTGTGCTCGCTATTGCCCGATTAGTGACAAATTTCATGGAGATGACGTGCTTTTGAGAAGACTGACGAAAGTGACGGATGGTGTTCCTGTTAGAATCCTAAACGCTAATGACTTCTAACATGCTAAAAAATAATTCAACGGTTGGTGGTATTCTTCGGTTGTCCAAGTGATGGGGTGTTCCGGTGTTAAAAAAGAATCACCCACTAAGGAGTATTCCACAAAGTTATTAGATCAGTTGACGAAACCGTGCCAGTTTCTTGAATAACAACAGCTGGCAGATTTTAAAAACTTTATCCGACATTACTCGGAAGGTTTCGCAATCGACGGCGGCCGATTAGGAAAGACCGCAGTAGCAGAGCACAAAATCGATACAGAAGATGTCAGGTCAATATAATAGCAGGTGCGGAGACTCCCATTGGCCAAATGCGAGGAGGTCGAGAAGATTATTGGAGTTATGGAGGGGTAAGGAGTGATTGAGCATTCTGATAGCCCTTGGACATCGCTTGTTGTGCTTGTTAAGAGGATGGACGAGCTAACAAGATTTTGTTTAGACTACATGCGATTGAATGCCGTGATCAAAAAGGACAGATACCTACTTCTAAGGTATGACGATATCCTAAATACATTTTCAGGGTAGCGATGATTCTCAATTTTGGATTTGAAGAGTGACTACTGGCAACTGAATATGGAACCCAAAGATCGAGACAAGACTGTTTTCACTATTGGCACTGGCCTATGACAATTAACAGTCACGCTATTTGGACTTTGCAACGTTCCTGCCACCTTCGAACGTTTAATGGACAGCATCTTGCCTGGGCTTACGTGGAGAACGCGTCTGGTAATTTGTATGGCGTGATTTTGATTGGAAAGTCATTTGGAATATATTTGAGAAATTTGGAAAAGTGTTTTGAAGACTCAGGAAGCCAATTTGAAGCAGAGTCCAAACCAGTGTCATCGACTAGGCAATGATGTAAAGTACCTAGAGCAAGCAATTTCAGTCAATGAAGTCAGGCTAGACCCGAAAACAATTCAGGCGCTACAAGAGCGGCTGATGCCAAAGGCAACCACCAGCTACGCAGCTTTCTGGGATTCTGCACTTACTGTAGAAGATTCGTTTCCGAATTTACGAATATTGCCAAGCCTTTAGTAAAGTTGGTTGAAGATGTCGTGATTATGTTTGGAATGAAGATTGCCAGCGTACGTTCCAACAACTCGGGCAGTTATTAATAACAGATCTGATCTTAAGTTATTATCATCGATTGGAAGGCAAATTTATCTTGATTACAGATGCAAGCAATGTGGCCATCGAAAGTGTACCATCCCAAATGCAAGTCGGCCAAGAGAAAGTCATTAGTTACCTTAGCAGGATGCTCTAGAAACCAGAACGGAATTATTGCGTTACAAACTGTAAGCTGTGGTGCAATCTGTAGAGCACTTTGTAAGTGCTCTACGGGATAAAATTTCACCTGAGAAGCTACAACGCCGCTTTGAAGGTGCTATTACAGTTTAGAAAACCCGAAGTGCAAGTCACTAGATGGATAGAATAGCTTCAGCAGTATGATTTCGACACGGAACACCGTGCTGGTGCAAGTCATCGTAATGCAGATACACTTTCGAGACGGACTTTAGCTGAAGATTGTAATCATTGCTCAAGGGTAGAAACAAAGTGTGATCTACTTGGTGGATTACCGTGATCAATGACGATTGGTAGCCTATACAGATGCGAACGACACAAGAGAATGACAAAGACCTACGACTCATTCTGGCTTGGAAAGCGGAGCAGAACGCGTTTCCATTGAATAACACTTTGAAGTCGCATACGGACACAATGGGAACACTGAACAGACACTTGCATGTGCTATGCTGGGACGCAAAATACTTCTGCCGTGTCTTCTTGAGTTTGAGTGTCAGCTCTGAGATGACCTCGTGTGCTAGGGCTACGTCGAGGAGCTCAAACGCAAGATGCAGGACATGCATGGTGACGTTAGGAAAAATATCCGGTTCAAAGCGATCGAATAATAACCAGATATGACATTAAGGTACAGGAAGCTGGTTTTCAAAAGGCGACCGCGTTTGGCTGCACAACTGCAGACGGAGACGTGGATTGTCCACAAAGTTACAAAGGGTCCGTACAAATTTGAAAAAGAATCAACGATGCAGTATATCGGATTCGTAAGCTTGGAAAAGGTACGCGTTAACCGGTTAGCATTCTACGGTAGTGATGACGCCGGTAATGCCGAAGAACGACAGCGAGACTATCAGTTACGCTCGTTTAGATGCTAGCGCGTAGTTTATATGTAGTGACCCACCTTGTATATGTATATGAATAGTAATTTTTTTATTTATATGTTACTTATATCTTAATTATTGTCTGGTTCTTTATTTTGTTATGCATTTCTACACTTTACTGTCGGGCTGTAGGTTCATTGGTTTCGTTTTGATTGACCCTCAATCTTCGACTGTGTTAATGCGACCTTCTCCTTCCTTCCGTTTTTCTTCTGTTATAGTAATTCCGGCGAATCGTTCTTGACCGACTCACGTCTTTTTTTATGGCCGGCTAAAGTTATAACCAGTTTGTGTGCTTTATTCTATCCTTATAAAAACACTTGGTATTTTCAAAATCGAAGATCCACGACTTCTAAATTAGGTAACATGAACATTAATTGCTATTTATAAGCAATCGTAAAAGACAGTTGTTGTCCAGACGCCGACGAGGCAACAACAGTCATCTACCACCGCCTCCGGGCTACCAAAAGTGAGCAGCGGAACGGTGACGGCCTGAGGGAGTTCTCCAGCTATACGGGGCGCCGAGGAATGGTTACACAAGTGAAGTCGTTGGGGATCCTGTTAGACGAGCTACCTGATGATGGAGCGGCCTATGGCGAATAGCCATCTTGTCGGTCAAAAACCACAGGCCAGTGTACCCAGGATCTGGATATCGTGTAGTTGGAGGACAACCAAGGGGAAGATTTGGGAAACTGCTCACTGCATCAAAACAAGAGGATTCCAGGAGCAGGTCTCTTGGAATCCAGACCAACATATATATTTAAGAAGATCAACCTATAAGAAACACCATAACAACTCATCACATCATCAACAAGCAGAAAAATTCTCGAGTTAAAAGGCATAATACCGACGCTGAGAACGTCGGGTCCAGCTAATGCACGGAATCGTAAACAAATTAGGTAAAATGTATTGTAAAAGTTTCATGCGGTCACTATAAATGTACTCTTCGGTATTCGAAGATGATACTTGATACTATTGTGTTAAAATGTGCTAATTTTTGCACTATTTTTGCTTTTGCAACAAAATTTTGTACTTAAAAAGTAGACAGGCTATTAAACTTACAAGTTGTCAGGACTGTTTTGTATCGTCGAACAAAAGTGTTATATATTAATATTTGGCAAGCTAGATATCAATATATAGAAGCAGAAAGTTTTTCGTTCTCAAATGTTGAAGTACAAATCAAGAAAATATATTTCAGCTGTTTTCGTTAGCAATTGTTATCAAAGAGCACTTGATATCCTAATCCTCAACCGTCGACTTCTCGGTCATCATATTCGCACAATAAATACGATACCTTTTGCTTGACCTTGAATTTAACCTGATTCTAACTGTTCCGACAGACAAAATTAATGAAAACTGTGAAACCTGATTTCTAAACCATTTTAACTACATATACAATGTGATTCTAGACAAATCCTTTAACGCATTTTAACTTCCGTTGCTTTTGTACAAACTTTTTACTTTTTAAGAAATGTTATGTAGGTAACCTTTAAGTCAAATAATTTGAATTATCACTCAAAATGAAACATGTTTACATGGTTTAATTCTAGAATAAGAAAACTAATATGATGAAATAAATTCCATATATAAAATAAACGGTAATCATAACTTTTAATTTCAACGAAATTCATACAGGAACTGCACAGAAAGCACAAATACTTAACTATCTTGTCGACTGTGAGATATGTGAAAAGCTGGCAACGTTGTCGGATCTTTGGTTGATATCGTATTTGGGCTGTATATGAAAGGAGTATATACATCGGAAGCTTAAAGTGTGCAATATAAAAGGACGCAGTGAAGATGAAAAAGTAAAAGTAGATATTTTTGTAACAATAGATTCTAAACCCCCTAGGTTCAAGCCCATTCTAAACGGTTTAATATACATGCATGTATATTGAAACATTGGCAGTATTTTTGGTGGACGCTGTAAGTGTTAGTTGTAAAAGGACGCACTATTAATACTGGGATGTAAATATATATATATATATATATGTATATATATATAATATAATATATATATTGTTGTGGATTTAGAGGTTAAATAGGTTCAGGAAATAAAATTTTAGCAACTGTGTATATAGAAACAGGAGCGAATTATTTACACGCCAAATTAATTAATTTATATAGTGAAAACGGACTATTATTAAGGTATTTTTCTATATTTAAATTGGAATGTTAAAATTGCATAAGGGAAGGAGCTTTTGAATACATAAAAACTCAAGGATATGCATAAGTAATTATATTAATTTTTAATCAAACGCATGGAAGCAAAAAGGGAGCTTGCATGCATAGAAAATCAATAATTTTAAACAAAATGTTTCATTTTAAAAGCCAACGTTCGTTTATACAAATACTAAGAAGAGAAGAAACCGAGAATTGTTATTTTAAACGGTCGGTTGGTTCAAGAAACACCTGTTGTTTAAATGTCACGTTCAGGGAACTTAAATAAACGTTAAGACAGAATTCTATAGAAATTGTTTGCAACGGTCGATTTGTATAAGCTGCTAAGATACCAGATGCCTTAAAGACGGAGTGGAATAGAATAGAATAGAATAGAATTTATTCACCATTATGGTACATAACATTGTACATAATATGGAAAGTCAATGGATAATATGTAATACAGTTTTATATATCTAAAGCTAAATATTTGATTACATTGTGACTATTTAAAGTTTATTGTTAAAACTTAAAAATAATATATTTTAGTTATATAATAGAGTATTTAGTATATAAAAATAATATTATTAATATCACTTAAAATTAGTAGAAAGATGTATCTATTGTAGTTTAAAGAGCAATTACTTAAAAGTTCCCAAATCATGATTTAAATCATCTACAACTTTATAGAAGGCATTAACAATTAAAAACCTTTTAACTTTAGACTTGAACGCTTTATATTCAGTTATTTTTTTCAGCTTTATCGGTAATGCATTATATAAAATAATACAATTACAAAATGGAGAAGTTTTGAATAAACTAGTGTTGTGTGAAGGAATAAGTAGACATCCTCTGTGTCTTGTATTGTGTGTATGTTGGCTACTAACAGTTGAAAAGAATGAGAGATTTTTCTTTACAAATAATAGATTGTCTAAGATATATACCGAAGGAAAAGTTAGAATCTGATTATTTATAAATGTGCTCTTGCATGATTCTCTACTTTTCAGGTTAAAGATAAGTCTTAAAATACGCTTTTGAGAAACAAAGACTCTATGTGTTTTTGCTGCCTTACCCCAGATAAGAACACCATAAGCAATGAATGAGTAAGCTAATCCATAGTAGATATTCATTAAACCTGATCGGTCAAGACAGCCACGCAACTGTAAAATTATGTAAAATGCTTTATTTAATTGCTTGCAAACAAATTCAATATGGTCCGTCCATGATAAAGTGTTATCTAGATGAAAGCCTAAAAACTTAACTTTGTTTTGAAAAGGTATGGTTTGATGTGTGTTTAACTGATGGTGATTTGACCTTATATTGTAAAAGTTAATAATTGTAGTTTTTGAATTGTTTAGAACTAATATGTTTCTATGACACCAAGAGGTCATTTCGTCTATGACTGCTTTAATTTTAATTTCCAAGTCATTAATATTAGAAGCAGAGACTGTTATAGTGGTATCATCTGCATACAAAACTGTTTGTCCATTTACAATATGATTAGGCAAGTCATTGATAAATAGTACGAACAGCAATGGCCCTAATATAGATCCTTGTCCAACTCCAAGATCCACATTGTAGGAAGACGACAATAGATGCTGATATTTAACTTGAAGTTTCCAATCACTCAAGTAGGAATATATCCAATTTTGTAGTTTACTACGGATACCGATAGCGGCCAGTTTACCATCTAAAATACTTTTATCTACTATGTCAAAAGCTTTTGTTAGGTCAAATAATAAAGTGACGACAAAATTGCCTTTATCTAATTCTTGGTGAATGTATTTAACCAACTGAAAAGCAGCACAGCTGTTGATTTACTTTTAACAAACCCATGTTGTGAACTATGAATAATACCATATTTATCAAGAAATGTAACAATGCGTCTACTGATTATTTTTTCCATGATTTTTGAAATAACACTAATGATGGATATCGGACGGTAATTACTTACATCTTTAGCATTACCCTTCTTAAAAATGGGTGTAACCTTACTAATTTTTAAGCAATTTGGAAATACCCCATGTTGAAATGAGCTATTTATTAAAGCTTTAAGTGGGTTAATTATTTCCATTACAATGTGTTTTACAATGAAGCTAGTTAAGTCGTCAGTACCTGCAGTTTTAGTATTTTTTAACTCTTGAATGACATTAATTAACTCTATCTCATCTGTTTCATAAAGAAAGAATGAGGTACTAACATTTCCAACAAAAGTTGTTGGAGGAAGAGAAAGGTTTGATCCAAGATCGTTAAGAACAGTTAGTTTTGCTATATCAGCAAAATATCTTGCAAATGTATTGGCTATCATTTCACCATTATTATGATCAACACCTTTAACATTAAGGGTTAAATTTATATCATTGTTTTTAAGTCTGCCTAGTTTAGTATTAACAATCATCCAAGTTGCCTTGGTTATATTGTTTGTAGTTTTAATTATTGAAGTAAAATATTTTATTTTAGTATCCTTAACTTTTTGTTTATATGTTTTAAGTCTAGATTTATAAAGCAACCTTGATTCATTAGTGTTTATTCTTCTGTTTAACCAAAATAGGTATAAAACTTTTTTTCTCTACTGTTAATTCTGGAGTCACCCACTGCTTATTCCTACATTTTATATTTTGCTTTTTTTTAAAAAACACTTTACATGGCAAATGGATATTTAATTGATGCAAAAGGATTTGTATAAAATTTTCGAAAGCTTCATTAATATCACGTCTTTCAAAATCTGGCCAGGTTACATTACTCAGAGTATGCTTAAATTTAATTAGATTTTTGTCAGACGTTAGCCTAACGTTATATTGTTGAATGTATTCTTTGGTGTTGGATTGTTCATATTTTATAGATATTATGTGTGCAAAATGATCCGACAGTAGGGGATTGACTAACTGTATACTGTACAGTTCTTCTGGTAATGAGGTTGCCATATAATCTATACATGTCGAACTCATCATGTCATTTTTATCGACACATACCCTTGTGGGTAAATTAATAGTATTGGAAAATAATGAGAAAGACTCGAATATATCCAAAAGTGATTTTTTGATGCTATTATTATTAAAGTAGTTAATATTTAGATCCCCACATAGAATAATATTTGTGGTTTTTCTTGAAATACGCTTAAGGCCAAGACCAATCTATTAAAGAATAATGTTGTATCACCACTTGGAGGACGATAGGAAGAGAGCAATATAACTTTAAGTTTGTTAATGTAAAGAGAGTGGCAAGCCATTTCTATGTGGCCCTCCACTGATAAGTCTTCAACAATTCTGGTGTTTATCACAACTATAGATTTTCTTGTCATTATTAAAGACCCACCGTGTTTACCAGATTTGCGAGCAAAGTAACTAGTGATTTTAAAACATTCAAGATTGAAATTAGAAATGGAAGTGGAATAAACGATCGATAATGTAAGACAGACAGAGAAGCAGGTAAAGAAAACGTTGGTTACAAGTCACGTCTAAATACCCGGGTAAAAGTAAAGGACGACTACGATATCGATTTTGTGTAACTTGGAAAGGGTTCTAAAGGAGACAACAAACATGCGTGGAACGGAGATAGATAGTGTATAGGTGGAGTGCTGGGACGAGGGAAAATTATATCATTGGTTGATGGCTAGCAGTTTTCAAGAAGAGCACGTTCGTTAAGGTAGTAAACAAAATTCTAGGTAACAGCACGACGAAAGTGGGATTTTTAAAAAGCTAGTGTTCGTTACGTTCAAAATTTTAAGAAGCAACTTCGAAAATAAGCTTTTTAAGTAAAATAGGTTTCACCGGGGATTTTTGAAAATGATATAAATACATGAACAAAAATATTAAAGCTCTCTCTCCTTCCATTTAGATCTGAGACCGCGCTTAGATCTACAACGTAATAGTAGTAAATGCTCTTACGGTTATTAATTATTGTGTTTAGTCAGTAAAGTTGCATATAACATCCTGTTTAGAAATTATGAAAGCTATATTAGCGTACCGCATGTTGTAGAGTGATATTACACAATTTGGTGCTTTTGTTTAGATAAAAGGTGCCGTTACTACAACGAAGCTATTAAATGCAGGGATGATATTTGGGGTAAGCAAAGTCTAAACCGTAACTTGTATGCATGACGTATATTTGGTATGGAACGTTACGTTTGAGACAAAGCTAATATCTGTGGAGAAGAACAGTAGTGGTATCGGAGATTTGGATGGTGGGGATCTGTGGATTCAGGCATCATCATAGTATTTGGACACATCGTCGAGGGTTTCTGGTAACCATCTTCAGTGGTGACGAGGAATGAAGGCGACTCCAGGTAACGAAACTTAAATTTCTGTTTTGTATAAACATTTGTGTTGATATTTTTTTGTGTGTTTTGACTTATTGGTGGCGTATTTAGTACCATAAAAACTTGTTTAAAGAGGTACATGTGCAGGACAATTATTTTTGATTCTTAAAAAAAGGTTTATTGATGATATATAAAGGTTTATTCATGCTATAAATTGTTGTTGTAAGGAGTAAACGGGTCTTTAAATTTGTTTTCAATAAAATGCAAGGTTTAAAAAGCATTTACAGAAACTGGGTTATAATGAGCTCAAAATAGACCAGAATACAGTCAAACTAGGGTTGCATGTGGGGCCCATCTACTCGTATCATATAAAATTTGTTAAAAGATATTAAAAACCAAGGACTTTAAAGTGTTTAATAATTGAGCTGGTAACAATTGTAACAAACCATCTGTACCAAGGTGTAAATATTTTATTTGTTAATATGTGTAAATAAAAGGTTGTATGGTTGTTGCATTATTTGATTTCATTTGACTGTGTGTGTGTGTGTGTGTGAGAGAGAGAGAAAAATATGTACTTAAAATGGTAGGTATTCAAGAAGAGGCCGATTGCTGAGCTAGCCAGGGTGAGCAGAGAAATACGAAGGCGCCAAAAGAAAGAGTAAGAAATTATTTTTTATTTTTTCTTGAAAATTTTATGACCAGTTCGTGGGGCTTGAATGGTTTTTAGGAAAAGGCTCGAGTGTTACAGAGATTCCACGGCAATTTTATGGCGACCCGAACGTGAGGGCTCAAGTTCCAAATAGAATTGCAAATTTTATTCTAAGAAACTGGCGAGCTGAGAGAGAGAGAGAGAGTGTGTGCAGTGTAAATTTGTAAATATTTTTGAGTGTGTGAGGAAGTGATTGAAACGTATGCAGAGGAAGGAGTGGTTAAGAAGCCAAAGAGTGGTAATTGGAAGTGACGATAGTGCCTTATTTGAGAAATCAGGAAAAATGGAGGGAACCAAAGGTAGTAGGGATCAGTCTTAGACAGTATTGGGAGACCAAGGGAATGAACTAATTTTGAGAATGTTAGAGAGGATGAGTGCAGAATCAAACATGAAATTTGAACAGATGAGTGAGGAATCCAATCCGAAATTTGAAAAAATGACAGAAACGTTAGGAGAAAATATTAAGTCTACTCAAGAATTTAATGATTTTAAAAATAGGTTAACTGTAAAAAAGGGGGGAAGTAGAAAATAGGGTTGATAAAAATGAACGTGATATAAGAGGCTTGAGTCAGGAAATGGGACAATTACGGATGGAGGTTAGAATCTTCTGTGAAGACGAGATTAATGTTAAGATGACTGAGTGACAGACTCATGTAGGGATCAACTAGGTAGGGTTGAGAGAGAAGTAAGCGGAATTAAACAGAATGTATCGACTTTGATGGGGGATGGTCCCAGATTTGTAACAGAGAATATGTCACTGGACCAACAGATGAAATTTTATGGGAATAGTAGGGTGAATCCTCAAATTTTTATCAATAATACTAGAGGTTTGGTAGGTAATTTGTATTGTGAACAGGCAAAGTTGAACATTGTAAAAGCGTTATTGAAAGACCATGCTGAAGCTTGGTATAATCTGATAGGACAGGAGATAGAGACATACAGTGAATTCGAGGACAGATTTTTAAAGCACTACTGGAGCGACGACAGACAAGACCAAGTACGTGACGATTTGATAACTGGCAAATATAAAGTGGAATTTGCAGGAAGTAGGGAGCAATATGCTATACGAAAGTATAGCTTAGCTAAGCAATTAAATCCACCATTAACTGACCGACAAATTATAAAATACCTTTCACAACATTTTGAAGTTGAGGTTCGGCAACACGTGATGTGGCGTTGCAGAATATTGTTGATAGGGAGATGTTTTTGGAGTACCTGTAAAGGTATGACGACGTAAGCAGTGAACAACCTCATGAGACAACAGGTTTGACAACAGAAGGGACAGTTACCCAAGACGGGGGACTAATTTTCAATATAACAACCGAACGAACTGAGAACCACAAAGGACATTTTTTAGGAGTAACAGTGTAGGTAGGGGACCTGCACCAAGACTGGGAGTAATTAGACAAAACAGTTCACCGGACATGAGGGGGACATCGACAATAAACAACAGAGAAAGTGACAACACGAACAGAGTAGAGACGCCAAGGACATATGCCAAAGTAGTGGCAAGACCAGGACCAAGTAGGGAGAACAGACCTGGACAAGACAAACCACTAGACATCACTGTGTACAAATACGAACATCCAAAAGAATTTTTAAAAATTGAGGAAGAAGTTGAGCCAGAAATAAAAGAAAATTTTTGTTTGCCAATAATTGATGTTAAAATTTTTGAGAAAAATTTAGGAGCGTTGTTGGATTCAGGAGCTGAGGCGAGTTTAGTATCAGAGGAATTCGTCAATGAAATTAAAGAAAAGGTGTGTGACAGAATTATGCCAATAAAAAGAAGTCACCTGGTAGCGCCGAATAAAAGCGATTTGCTGTTGTGAATAGTGTAGTTATTTTAAAAGTAGAGTTAGGTTCAGTAAGCTGTGAGCAGGAATTTATAATTGTACCTGGATTGAAGTTTAAAGGGATATTAGGGGTCGTTTGTATGATGAAGCTAGGAGAGGAAGGTAGTTAGGATTGGGGATAGGATATTGTCCTGGAAGGCAAGTTATAAGGTCACAGAAGATGACATGGGGATATGTATTAATATTTTAATATTGTAGAGGTAGATGACGAAGAGGCCGATTGCTGAGCTAGTCAGGATGAGCAGAGAAATATGAAGGCGTCCAAAAGGCAGCGTAAGAATTTTTTTTTTGAATTTAGAATTTACAATTTTAAATTTTTTATGACAGCCCAATGCTGGGGCTTAATCCCCGATTCCACGGCAATTTTATGACGCCCAATTCGTGGGGCTTGAATAATTTTTAGGAAAAGGTTCGAGTATTCCAGAGATTCCATGGCTATATATATATATATATTACTCATATTTAGACCAGGGTAGAAAATTAAATAATCACATCAAATAATTTTAATCACCGTGTATAATGAATATTATTAGATAATACGCGTTATTAAAACCGTGAAGCATAAAAATTTATTAGTTTCATTAAACATAAGAGATTTAAATCATGTACAAGATGCTTTATATCAAAAGAAGCAGTATTAAAAAGCTCATGCGTGTAATGTAATTATTCTAAACAAATGGAAATTACGTGCAAAATTTATCTTAATTAACTCTATTTCAAGTAACCGGTATTGAACAAAACGTACAGATAATATCTACAGAAACTTGTAAAACCCAATAAAATGCAAATCCTAGAAGTGTTAGTTAGAAGTAGGATGTTTGAACACACCTGCGTATTTTAAAAGGCAATTTCAGTTTAATTTGTTTAGATAAACATGTCGATTCTAAGGATATTGGAAACGGTCAGATGCTTTAGCACGAAATACAAAACAGGGTTTATTTAAAAGCTCTGAGAATTAATATTATTTTGAACACCTGCGTAGTTTAAATATCACGTCACGGCGAAAATTGTGTAGATAACAAATGGTTTCAAAGAATCTTGTAGAAACCGGGGCTTAATATTCACGAGAAGGTGCGATACGGGGTTATTAAACCCAGATAGTCCACATGGACTAAAACATAATCGATAATAAAGAATATCAATTTGCACCAATACGAACAGGTTAGAAAAGGAAAGAGAAAATGCGTCAAGCAAAGACACATATAGTAAAAGGCGTGATTTAAGCAACGTCACGAGGGTCACAATTGGTTGAAAATAGGATGCAAATATCAGAGGTAGAAACAACAATTTCTGTACAAAATTAATTAGTTTTTCTCGGACATGTTTGCGTGCCGTGTGAGAATTTCTGAGATTTAAATGGGACGAGTGAAAAATTCGTAAAAACCGACGCGCGAGCGACGGACTGGGAACATAGAATGAGGAATTCTTAAGAATTGTCTGTTTTGGGGAACAGACCGACAGACAGGCTTTTTGCTATATATACCGGTGGTAATATGAATTTCGGTCTCTTAGACTTTTGACTATTCGATGTGTTAAAAGCTCTTACATCCGCGACTTGATTGAAGATGTTAAACAGTGCATTTTAGTTTGATAAAATAATTTAAAGTTTGCTCGTATATTTTAGTGATTCAAAATAGTTTGTTATTTACGTGCTAACATGAATGTACGTCAGTGCACTTAGATACAAGGTAATAAAATTTAGTATCACTGTACCAATTAGCAAAATTTACAACGACAAATGTATACACAAAAGTAGGCAGTTTTGGCGTATATTGGTGAAAGACGCATGAATTTCTTTGTTATTTTTCGGGGGTGTTAATAATTAAATGGTTCAAATACGTGTCTGGATCCACAAAACCAGGGTCAGATATACACAGATGAGTTCCGGAAAAGCCCAGAAACAACTTTAAATAAATGGTGATGGAGAAAATTTTAAAAGTGTTGAGAATTAGAAGCCGTAAATATAATCCTGTTGGAATGGTGTGATTAACTAAAGGGACGATGTACATTGAAGCTACGAGGACAGTAACCTTCAGGTAAATTATACTATTTTGTTTGACATTTTGTGTGTGTTGAATAACTTTATAATTGATTTACTTTAAATGGACATTAGTGAAATTGTACTAACCATAAAATTTTAATTTTAAGATGAAATTTGCTTGTTTAAGTAGAAAGGGTATTTAGTATTGATGTTCTGAATTATGATGAAACTTTGGGTATGTCTTTGAGCTCAATTAGACGAACCTGGTTAATTAACGTAAAGGGGTGGTAGATGCTCCTTTATACTCAGACTCGGTCTGCTTATATTGTTATATTAATTAGTAGGCATCCAACAAGGACTTTAATTCTGGATGCACGTTAAAGTGATAATAAAATTAATCTTGAAATTCTTTTAAAACTGAATTTTATGCTGAAATTTAATTTGAAAATTTAATGTATTCTGAATATTGATGTAAATAGAGTTAACGTTGATGTTTGTGGTAGGAATGTGTTGTTTAATTTTATGAATGAGGAGGTTTATAAAATTAGGTGAGCAGCCGAGGCGAAAACAGGATCACAGCAGCTTATGACGCCCAATTCGTGAGGCTCGATTTTAAAATATCACAGCAGTTCATGGCGCCCAATTCGTGAGGCTCGATTTTAAAATATCACAGCAGTTCATGACGCTCAATCGGTGGGACTAGAATTTTTTTGTTGAAAGGACCCAGTTCCCGCATTCAAAGGAGTATATCACAGCAATATATATGATGGTTATGTTACCCTTACTTGATTTTCTTATCGCAATGGATGCACTCGGTAGGAAAATGTCTGTACCTCATTTGGAGCCTAGTTGTTTTTAAGTACCAATGTGTTAGTATAGGGTTTATTTTATCGTTAATGTTGCAGGTGGTCCTTCAGATCCATAAGTTTTAATAGGGGCATCTTCTCTACTTTCTCTAGGATGTTTATCCTAAAACTCTACTTTTCCTTATCCCTCCCTTTATTCTCCGTTTTCAACCTTATTTTTTTCTTTGTTCAATTATTATTAGAATTGAAGATGTAAGTGCAAGTCATATTTATATGTGCTCCTCAGAAAGCATTGATTCAATGAGTTTCTGTACAAACAATACTGAAGTGCTATATCAGAGGACAGCTTATGAGATACTCTACCCAACAGTGCTTATTGCAAATAGTAATTCTGCTTCACCTTTAAATATTTTCCAACAGAAGCTTTGAATAGTTCAGATATTACTGAATTAAAACATCTGGTTTTGCCATATTAATCGGATATTAAACAACATTAGAACTTATCAACTTTTAAACACCTGCTGATTTATATAGTATTTATTACATATCATTAATACCAGGTCAGTATTCAAGATTTATACATAAATCAATACTACATGCAGAAACTATGGAATGCACCGACTGTAAAAGATCAATTGGAGATGATGATCACTGTACTTGTAAGAATTGCTCTGCTGTTTTCCATTTCAAATGCACTGACCTCACTGGATCTGAAATTAAAGTCTTACAACTGAATACTAAACGAACAACGAAATTCTTTTGCTTCAAATGCTCTCAAAGCAATCCCTAACTCTGCAAGTCCAGATAGCTGAGTTACAAAAATTCATCGAGGCTTTAATCAATTCCATCAAAATTCTGATGACAACATTAATATAGAAGAAGTCATTCAGAGTACGATGAACGGATAAAACAGGAATCAAACATTATGCTTTATAATGTACACGAAACTGACAACAAAAGTGACCTACCTAAAATTCATGATATTCAATAATATTCTCGCATCAGAAATTATTTAAAGCCTTTTGTGTCAGCAAATATGCTAATAAAAACAACTATTCAAAATAAATCCTTTTATTCATACCATTTCATACCACCAACCATGGTTTCAATACTTCCATATCAAGATTTCTAAGGACAGTCAACATATATCCAGAATTGGACTTCTCTACTATTTCTCTGAATAGCTTCAAAAATCAATTACACCTTTACAATGAACTAAAATTATATCTCTATAAACTATATAATGTCTACACATATTAAATTGTTATGTAAATTTTTAATGATTGTTGCACTGTTTATGTACATACAGTCAAAGGTTTTTGCCATACACTACATAAATTTTAAAACAATAAAAATCGGTCTTAGTCCCGAGATACCTGGCCATTATATAAGCTTTGGCTATATGATAGTGCCTAGTCATCCACCGTTTTTTCTACCATTATTGCTCAAGGCGAGCCCTTTCCTCTTATCTCTTCTACCTGGTTACTATAAAGCTTCAAACATCCCAATCCCTCTTTTATCTTTTCTCTATCTTCTTTTTTTATTTTCTAAGTTGCTGCACAGTTAGAGCATTGTTGCCTCACGATATTGGGTCTTAGGCATGGGAACCTGTGTGCCAATCCTCTTTTAATCCATGTCGGGGTGTAGAGACTGCATTCCCTTTTCATCCAGTCACTCGTGCTATTATTATAAATCAGTACCGTTTCATAGAACTTCTGCTTTTGGAAGTCATAAGTAGTAACTCCTTTTTAGGCTCCTAGGATCACTCTACTCCCTCGCGAGTCCCTTCTCTGTTATTATATTTGTAAGAGGGGCATTGTGTGCCTTGACAAGTGTAGGGCCTAGGAATCAAAAATTAATTTTACGTTATTTTTTCTTACATTTTTCTTATGACACTCGCTTATCTTAATAATTAGGTTAAACAATTAATATTTAGTGTTTAAATTTCTCTTTGAAAATATCCTGAACATTTTATCTCAATTAACGTTTCGACCCACAAATGATTTGTTACCTATCTTTTTCGTTGAAACTGTCTTCGAGATTTTATCATACCTAAACAATACTCTAATTCATGAATGGTTAGGTATTTATTTTTCTCTCTGTAATTATCTCTGAGATATACTGTCTTACCTTTACCTTAAAGTAAATAAATTATTTAGAGTTTCTCTTTGTAAAACGCCTTTACGAAATTATCTAATCTATTTGCAATTCCGAAACTTTGGTATTTATGACCAAAGATAGGATTTATTATTGAAAAATGAAAAAGCTAACTTATTTATGAATATTATATTTGATAGGATAGGATTAAGAGAATTATGTATCGTTATTGCAGTAGCACTGGCCAATTTGTTAACTTAAGGTTTTGCTGCTGCATCATATTTTGTTTTATCCTGTTAAAAGCCAAGAAATTTGTTTAGCTTAAGAGAATATCTTAAAAGATATTAATGAAAATTTGTATGTATACATATGAAATATGAAAATGAACTTTGTATTTAGTTCTGTAGTGAATTTAAGTGTTAGCTTTAAGTGTTTGTCTCATATTCTCGAACTAAATTTGTACGGTTGCTGCAACGGTAAATAAGACCTTTGTGTACTAAGATGAGGTATCGACCGACTACTCATTTCCATTTCCTGGTATCGCAGGTACTGCTACGGTTCAAAAACCAGGTGGCGCCTATAGACACTATTTAAGTTTTCCGTGCATATGAGCTCTCGTACAATTAGACTTTTTGTTGTTGAAGCTTTAAGACGATTGTTGCACTTTTTGGCTTTATATTTTATTTTAATATTTAATTTTAGACAATTTTTAAAGCCAGCATGGATAAGTTTTCCTTTCGCATCCCTAACTTAAGTTTTACATGTAACTTTCACGATTATAGTTTCTCATGAATTTCAAGATATTAACCCATAGTTTATGATATGCAAATCCATACGTTTGTACTCCCAAGGTAAAAGAATGTGGCGTAGGATTACTATAGTTGGTGAAAACAAAGTCGCCTAAAAGGAGAGGAGTCTACTATCGGTGTTCCACAATATCGGACATATGTGGGGTTAAGTTTGACGAAGTGGTTCCTTTCCTATATCTGTACCTTCTTCGTCTACCTAAAAAACTATCTCTGTGTTTTGCCAATAATATTTTGGAAAACAACAAAAAAAACACCAGCCAAGACCCAGACCTGAGAAACAGGAGACCACCTTGGCTTTAGTAAAAACCAAGTAAGCTTCCGACATTTTGTTATCTTGTAGGCTTCAATCGTGACGGTCATTTATGCAGCCGAATTTGTAGGCATAATACTTTACGTCCAAGGTTATGCATGATAATCGACACAAGAAAGTTGAACTTACACCGTAATTAGCGTGTATATAACAAATTACAATCAATTCATCGGCATTATAATATTTGAAGGGGTAATTTTCTTACTTCAAAAATTTTTTAAAGTTGAATTTGAAAGAATCAGTTGCTCTGTAGAAAGTTCTTCCCCCAATAAACTAACAAATGCCTTGATTAAAATGTTTTGACCAACCCATTCTAGCTTGAAAATGAGATAGGCAACAAATTTTTTTTCATAAAATTGTATTATCTTTTCACATAGGATTTAATCATAAACAGGTTTACATCGTGATCATTTTTGTGCAAGCATTTAAGAACGTCACCTAGATCAGTATTTGCAACAAACTTCATTGGTTTAGATCTTCTAATCCATCAGTAGAATCTAAACAGAATATAAAATTTGTCTTTTTGCCGCCGGTTGGTCAACTTATCTACATCATACACATTAGATAACTTAATCGTACATCTTCATCATAGAACGTTTATGTTTAAGCATTTTAATTGCGAATAAAATACTTCATCCAACTATTGAACAAAAAGCACCAAGGAGAACATGACCTGATTAAATAACCGAATGTGTGGATGCCGGTCATTCTGACAATAGGCACATTATTGTAATTGAAAAAATTGTCCTTCGAGTAATACTCTATCAACCTTAGTAATCTATCAGTACACCTCCAAAAAATCATAGCTAATTGTCGGCCTGATAAGGCCGCTCAATATAAAATACAAAATTTTTTTAAAAACTTACTTACCGTAGCTCAACTTTAGAAGAGGCACTTAGAAATGATGAACTTTGTGTCATTTCTGGAAGTTTATTAAAATTAGGAATATCAACTTTGTTACGCTCGATGTTTCCAACTGAGATGCCTTTCAACATATTCGTTATATTTTTCTTGTATTTTTCTACAAATAAAAAATCGTCTTAGTTTATAAAATATTGAAATACAACAATTAACGCTTTCACTGCTATTCTTACCTGCAATTTCATGTGGCAAATTTTTCATATTGTCTATTAATGTTAATACATTCAATAAAGTTGTTTTCATTTCAGAACATCTATTTAATCTTCGAAAACACTCAGCTTTACGAATCCAAAGAGTTGGTTTTACAAGATCTGGATACTTGGCTTTTAAACACAAATCAACATCATAGATACAATTCTAAAAATACGTATGTTAATGATCATTAATTTATAACAACACAATATAAAAGTGCTTTTCAAAAACTGTAATTATTATCAATTAAAAATGCGAATAAACTAGTCAACTATAAATAGTTATCATTTGTTAAAATCATTCCAAAACGATATAACACAATTTTAACCTGGAAGATCAAAAATGCAATTTTAAATCCTTCAACTATGCTTTTTGCACAATCCCATTATAACAAATTCAATATGTACTTAATTCTGTTTTGTTACAAAATATAATGCGCTCACGTTACTTTAGATACGAATATTTAACATTAATTAAATGTGATTTTTCAATTCTTTTATTTTTAGAAATATAGTTCAAATTATGGCATTTAATCATAACTAAAAAGTGATACAATTATTTTCTTTCCAATAAATTAAAACGTATGATAAAAAGATCAAAGTTATACAGTAACATCCAGACATTTAGGTTTAAGTTTATATTTTAAAACAATTATGTGTTACTTTTTTGTTACATTTTTGGTCATACAAGCATTTCACATACAGTAACTAACATTTCTAATATAAGAACATGTAATGCAACTAATAATAGTAAATTTACTAAAGTTAATTTGTGCCTACTGTTTAGAAGCTGCTTGCATTTTTCGAGCGAGTGTCGGCAACTGATTATAGAAAGCACAAGGTAGATCCATTAGTGCTTTAAAATTAAGGCTAATACTTGTGACATCTGCGAGACTGTTCTTATATTTGATAAAAATGTAATAGAGATAATTAGTTGACCCTTAGATTCTTTAATCAATTAAAGTGTTATCAAAAAAAATTTTTATATCAAAAATTTTTTTAGGATGCAGCTATTGTCAAAAAAGAATTTTTTTACCATTTTGACAAAATATTTTATGTTCTTGATGGAGGTGATGTTGTTGGGAAGAATATTATAAAGTTTAGGAGCAAAGACACTCAGACAACGCTGTGTTTTATTTTTGCTCTAATATGGGACTATTAATTGTTTGTTCGCTTTTGTTCTTGTGAAATGATTTTCCTTTTTCTTGGTATAAATGCATAGATTTAACGCATAGAGAGAGCGAATGTTATAATGTTTACGTTATATAATTGTTGTTGGATAGTCTGGTTCTTTTATGTATTATTTTCAATATTGTTTTTTGTACTATATCAAGCTTTCGTAAATTATTTTTGTATAGACAGCCCCAGACCAACAATCCATATGTTATCTTGGACTCAATAAGAGATTTGTAAACCATAACGAGTAGTTTTTCATGAAGTATGTTTTTAAGTAAATAAAAGGTATGTATAGAAGCCCTTATTTTATTAGTGAGATTTAAGACATGCTTGTTCCATCGCAAGAATTTATCTAGTACAATTCCAAAATATTTAGTATGCGACACTTCTGTAATAGGATTTTCAAAAGCTTCAATTTGTATTGAGTTAAAGTTTGGTCTGCTAGAAGCATTAATTGAAAAAGCTATGCAATTCATTTTTGTTACATTTAACGTCAATTTTAAAGAATCAAGATTTTTTCATTTCAACGCCAACTTTTTCTTTTAGTTTGTACCAGTCGCTATCTTGAAATATTATCGCGGCATCGTCTGCATAGGCAATACTATGTGCATCGATTTCAAGATTCAGTAGCGAGTTGATGTAAATGTTGAATAACACTGGACCAAGCACCGATCCCTGTGGAACACCGATTACAAAGTTATTTAGATTACTAAACTCTAGATTTATTCTAACATATTGAGATCGCCCAGTTACATAGTTTTTGAGGATCTCCAAGACTGTACCTCTCACTCCATTTGCATATAGGCCGTCTACTAGGATGTCATGAGATACAGTATCTAAGGCCTTTGCAAGGTCCAGGAACATAACAATGCATTTCCTGTCGTTGTCTAGAGCATCAGCAACTTGATTCATGAGTTCTATCATGGCATCCGTTGTGCACTTGCCTGCTGTAAACCCAAATTGGTTAGGACTAATAATGTTATTTAGTGTTAAAAAGACAGCCTTTCACATATACATTTTTCAAAAAGTTTGGCAATATTATTAATTGCGCTTAATGTTTATAGGGCGATAATTGGCGATGTTATGTATGCATCCCGACTTATGAATAGGAGTGACTATTGAAGTTTTAAATTATTTTGGAACAGTTCCTGTGTCAGATATTAAGTTAATGATGTAGCATAGAGGTTTAATTATATGCACATGTATAGCTTTTATTATTTTTACACTTATTCCATCCTTGCCAGAGCTACAACTGTTTTTTAGAGAATTAATATGTTTAATCAACTTATTTGATCTAATATGAGATAAAAACATAGAGCGTTTAACCGTCGATTTTATTTTACATTCTCTTTGAGGAAGCTTTTGTATTAATTGTTGTCCTATTCGAGAGAAGTAGTCATTACAATAGTCAGCGTATTCTTTATCAGACTTAAACTTTTCGTTTTTATCATTCATTATTTCTAAAGTAGTCTTGCCACGTACAGTTTTTTTTTATTAACAATTTCTGAGATAAGTTCATAAATCTTTCTGATGTTCTTCGCGTTTTCATTAATTTTTGTTTCATAATAGGAGTTTTTAACAGTAGGTAAAAATGTTTTTAAATAGTTTCGATACTGTTTGTGCTTGTTTTCTTTTTCGATTGTATAGTTATGAGATCGATGCATGTTGTTTCTTACTTTTATCGATTTGACTAAACCACCTGTTATCCAGGGCTTAATTTTTTATATTTTTTGTAAGTAAGAATTCTTGAGTTGCATGCTCAGGATCACCTGATTCCATAACATTGTTCCATTTCTCTTCGCCCACTAACTGATCAAGTTTTTTATAATCAATTATTTTCCATGTCATATGTTGAATGGGTTGAAATGTTTTTGTAGGTGCTTTTATACTGTAGGAGAAGTTTATTATGTTTGCGGATATTTCATTAGAGAATTATATTTCTTTTCTTTTACGAATAGGTGGTCAATACAAGAAGATGAAGTAGTACGAGTTGGTTCATTTATTAAGGATTGAAAACCTCATGAATTAAGAAGTTAATATTCGATAGTATTAATACTGTTTGTATCTAATATATTAATGTCTCCTATGAATATATTTACGTACTTATGTATCTATGTATGTATCTATGTCACTAAGGAAATTTGCAGTATTCATAGCGGGAGAACGATAAGTGGTTGCCACAGTGATTTGTATATTTTCACAACAGAATTCTATGCTAGTTAAAGTAGCTCCACTCCCAACTAAATTAATGTTATTAACTTCAGCAGAAATATCTTTTATATAGATAACTTTTCCATCACATTTATTAAATGAGCCATTATTATAGTAGACTTTAAGGTTATTAATATTAAAGTTATTCACACTTTCAATTTGCCAACATTCACTCAAAATAATTAGGTCACAATAGTTTAGCATGTATGAATCTAGGAAGACGAGAAATTCATCAAAATTTTTTCTTATACTTCTAATATTAAAGTGCAGCATATGTAACGAACTTGTACTGATGATATTTAGTTTACTTAAAGCGTTGGGCTGTATTACCTGATCAGATTGATTGCTTATGTTTTTTTTGTCAAGTACAGTTTGTTTTATGAGATTATCAATCATAATCTATGCTAGATTTATAAATCTGAACCTACTTCTTATAGCAAAAACAATCAGGATTATTCGCCGCATGGTTTATATCATAGTTCGTACCATAAGTACTGTTAGACATTATATAGTTACAGCACTTCTGTATTGATTTTTACATTCTTTTCGATCATGATTTTCTGCACATAAATCAGAATTTTTTTTCTTTTTACAATCATTTTTATGAGAAAAACCCTGGCAGTTAAAACATCTTGTAATATGTATGTCTTCGTATATAGGATATCTTTCCCAGCCTATAAATACTTTTTTTTGTTGTAACAGATTATGAAATGCATTGGAGGAGCATTGTAAGTAGATAGTATTTTTCCCATTATGTGTATGTCGAATAAAGGTAACCTCACATTTATCAATTTCACCATTAATGTTGTTTTGATTAAATAGTGCATATTCAATATCCTCTTTCTTCATGTTGGGATCAACTCCTATAATTTTTAATCTTGGCTTCTTTAATATGGTTAGTTCTGTTGAGTACTTACTACTATATTTAGTTGAAATAGCCTCCTTAAGTTTATTGGTTTCTTCCTTAGATTTACATTTTATAAATATGGTTCCATTCTTTGCCTCTTTAGCACTTACAATACTCACACCAATTCCTGTCGGATTAATTAGATCATATAGTTGCTTTATCCTAATTACTTTTTCATGGTTTATTGTTTTTAATATCAAGCTTATATTTCCATTAGAGTTTCCCTTTGTAGCATTTGCGTATGTACTGTTAAAATACGTGCTTGATTTAAGGTTAGAAGCACTCATTTTTAATATAGAAATTTTTTCTTCCAATTCTGTATTTAGTTTCTTTAGAAAGTGGATTTCAGTATTAGCTAGTTGTATATTATGCATTATTGAGCTAATAAACAGTAAAGTTGCTTGTTCATCAGTAGATTGTAAACAACATAACCCCACTCCTTGATTAAGGCTTATTAATGATTTTACACGAGTCGCACAGGCTTTGTGATAAACACTTTCACACTTTACGCATCCCTATAGTAGGGGATAAAGAATACTACTATAGTAAGCCTGCTTATCGTAAAAGGCGATTAAAAGGCACAGCAAGGGGCAGCAGTCTTGCTGGCTAAAAGATATTGGAGGGTCGATTGGTCTCGGGCGATCCTCAATAATTTACAAGCTTGTTGGGGGTTGGCCGTGACGGATACGGCTTTTTGCTAAAATCTTTAAAAACTGTGTTGTGGAAAGATATGGGAGCCTACCACAATATTTTCCAGATGTGTGTGGCCTAAAACACGAAATACATATGATGGAGAGCTCATAAGTAAAATTCTTGTCCGGAGGTAAAATACTCCCTCATTCGGATCTCCGGGAGGGGTACTTGGGGCTCGTCATCGTAAGAATATAAAACAACAGTTCGAATTAGTGATAGGGACTTGGAATGTAAGGTCATTACTTAGAGTAGATAAGTTAACGAATTTATTAGTCGAAATGGGAAAGGAAAAGCTGGACATTTTAGCTATTAGTGAGGTGAGATGGCCAGATAGTAATGACTTTTGGAAAGATAATTATAGAATAATTACAACTTCTTCAACTAATGGACAGGCAGGCGTAGGAATAGTGTTAGGTAAAAGATTAGGGTATAAAGTTAAAGAGTACTTACAATTTAGTGATAGAATAATTATGGTTAGATTGAGTACAAAACCCACAGACACGGTTTTAGTACAGGTTTACATGCCAACAACTCAGTACGAGGATAAGGAAGTAGAAAAGGTATACTAGGATATAAATAATATAGTGAGAAAAGTAAAAGGAGATGAGAATTTAATAGTTATGGGCGATTTTAATGCGTCAGTGGGAGAAGGTAGTGAGGGAAAAATGGTAGGAAAATTTGGGTATGGCAGACGAAATGATAGAGGAGAAAGATTAGTTGAGTTTTGCCAGGAACATAGATTAGTAACTGTAAACACCCTATTCGAACAACATGTTAGGAGAAGATACACCTGGAAAGTGCCAGATGATAGGGCTAGATACCAAATAGATTATATTTTAGTTAAACAAAGATTTAGAAACCAAGTTAAAAACTGTCGTAGTTATCCAGGGGCTGACATAGATAGCGATCATAACTTAGTTAAAATGAAGTGTAAACTAAAATTCAAAAAATTGAGAAAGGTTAAAAGAGAGGGATGGGATCTAGGTAAGCTTAATGATAGTAGTGTAAAAGAAGAATATAAACAAGTATTAGATAATAAGAGCAAAGAAATAGCTGTAGGAGGGAACGTAGAAAATAGATGGAAAGAAATAAAACTGACTGTACATGATACAGCAACACAGAGTATAGGTAAGAAAAAAAATAGAAGCGAGAAAACCGTAGGTAACAAAGGAGATATTAGATTTAATAGAGAATAGAAGAAAGCTTAAACCTTTCAGAGAAGTGGATAGTGAAAGTAAGCAAAAATAAAATACAGTTAGAAATAAGATAGTACATGAGTGTAGAAAAGCTAGAAATAAATGGATGGAGGAGAATTGTAAGGGAATACAAGATGATTTGAGAGTAGGTAAGACAGACAGGGCTTACAGGGCAGTTAAAAAGTTTTTTTGGGGAAGATAGGAAAAAATATAATGGTATTAGAGACAAGAATAATGAGCTTCTAATAAATAAAGTTGAGGTAGCAGATAGATGGAAAAGATATTTAGAAGATTTATATAAGGGAGACGATATGGATGAGTTAGAGAACGACGAAGAAGAGGATGTAGAAATAGGGTTCTCAATATTAAGAGAGGAATTTGATAGAGCTGTTCGGAATCTTAAACTAAATAAAGCGCCAGGGATAGACGATATTCCCGCGGAATTAATAAAATATGCAAGTCTGTAAACTTTAGACAGATTATATGAACTAGTAAAAGTAATATATGACACAGGTGAGATTCCAATAGATTTCGAAAAAAATATTATTATCCCAATCCCAAAAAAGGCGGGAGCTGATAGGTGTGAGAATTTTAGAACGGTTAGTTTAACTTCTCATGCTTCCAAAATACTAACAATAATAATTAAAAATAGAGTAGAAGCTTTGAGTGAGAATTATTTAGGCGAAGACCAATATGGTTTTCGTAAAGACAGAGGGACTAGAGAACCTTTACTAATGATTACGGTAATTATCGAAAAAAGGTTACAAAAAATAAAAAGACTCATTTCGCGTTTGTAAATTTAGAAAAAGCATTTGATGGGGTTAATTGGATTGTTATGTTCAGAGTTTTGCAAAAAATAGGAATCTCTCATAGGGATAGAAAAATTATTTACAGTCTATATAAAAACCAAAGCGTAGTAATTAGGTTTGATGAAATAGAAAAGGAAGCTAAGATTAGAAATGGTGTTAGACAGGGTTGTATACTGTCTCCCTTGATTTTTAATGTTTATATTGAGGAAGCTTTAAACTTAGCTAGAGAGAGAAAAGAGATAGGTATTAGTGTACAGGGACAGAAAATAGACATGTCACGTTTTGCAGATGATATAGCCATTATAGCAGAGTGTAGAAAAGAGTTAGGAGAGTTTTTAAATATTTTAGATGAGATACTATGGAGTAACTATAGTATGAGAATTAACTCAGTAAAGACAAAGATAATGACAAGTGAGTTACAGCCTAGTTCTAAACCAAAATTAAAAATAGGTAATACCGAGTTAGAGGAGGTAGATGAATTTTGCTATTTAGGTAGTATAATTACAAAGAATGGACGCAGCAGAAGGGATATAGTAGCTAGAATAGCTCAAGCTAGAAAAATGTTTTTAAAAAAGAAAAACTTACTAATAGCTAATAGTATTAGTTTAGATAATAGAAAAAGTTTCTTAAAGTTGTACGTATGGAGCATTCTACTATACGGTAGTGAGACTTGGACAATTAAAGAAGTAAATAAGAAAAAGATAGAAGCTTTTGAAACTTGGTGTTATAGGAGAATGTTAAAGATTAGTTGGACAGAGAGTAACAAACGAAGAAGTTTATAGAAGGATAGGTGAGGATCCCTGTATGTAGAAACAATTGAAGGTCAGGAGAGATAGAATGATAGGGCACCAGTTAAGACATGAGGGACTATTTAGTAAAGTCTTAGATTATAGACTACCAAATAAAAATAGAGTAGGAAGGCCTAGACAAAGCTATATTAGTCAAATTATTAGAGATTTAGGTTGTGAAAGGTATGTAGACCTTTTTAGACTAGCTCAGAATAGAAAAGAATTTAGAGCTGTGTCAAACCGACTTTAAGTAAGTTCGAAAACAAAACAAAAAAAAAAAAATCAGTTAACTAAATGTCACCAGGACATAACTCACAATTAGTTAGTGGTCTGGCATGTTGGTAGTGTTTCGTTGCTTAAGCCTTACCATAACATGTAATTTAATAAACGTCACCATGACATAACTCACAATTAGGTAGCGGTCTGGCATGTTGGTAGCGTTCGTTGCTTAAGCCTTACCATAACATATAATTTAATAAACGTCACCATGACATAACTCACAATTAGGTAGCGGTCTGGCATGTTGGCAGCGATTCGTTGCTTAAGCCTTACCATAACATATAATTTAACACTTTTCCTTTTTGAAGCGGATAACCAGGTTATATTTCATTTCCTTATAAATGGTAATCATGTAAACATGTTAGAGTTCTTTAACAACCATCACGTTGCTAATATCTATGTAGAGCCAGCTGGATAGGAAAAAGATAGAAGGATATAGGAAGACCTAGACCAAACTATATTAGTCAAATTATTAGAAATTTAGCTTGTGAAGGGTATGTAGAGCTTTTTAGATTAGCACAGAATAGAAAAGAAGTTAGAGCTTCGTCAAACCGACCTTAAGTAAGGTCAAAAACAAAATGATGATGATGCATTCAATAATCTTTTCATTCGCGTTATTCATACAGTAACCGCATTTTTTAACTCTTTTTTGTTTATTTTCATGCTCTGTATTTTCGGAGTCATCTTACTCATCAACCATATTGAATTATTTTCAGATTCTCCATTTAAAACCACATTATGCATTAACATAATATCATCGGAAATATGGTTAGAATAAATGCGGTGTATTATATGATAAAAAAGCCTGAAATAATCAACTAATGTAATAAATATGTGCAACAAATTGTAGACGTGCCAGGTTTCATGAATACACAATGACTAAGGACGATAATAAAATAAAGAAATTTGAAATGCAGAATTCATTGTTACGTGCCAATTTGTCGTTATGATGGAGGAGGGGATGGCATGAACCAAGCACGGAAAACCTGCTGGGAATAGCAAACTTCGCCGTAGCTCGCTAGCGGCAGTCGCGGTGAGCATGGGTGGGTGAATTGTAGTTGTTGAATAATAGTGACAATTTTGTCAACGTACCAGAAATGTGGAGAGTTGCAAAATGAGGGAAAAACTCGTCCTTCCCAGAAAGGGACCCGAATGACACTACTTGAATATTAAACAGCTGTTAACTTATTTAACAGTCAAGCTTATCTGTGCCTCCTAGTTTGTGGAAATATATACATATAATTGAGATGCTTACAAAAATCAAGCACCATAAAAGTCTCTCACCTATAACCTATTAAAATTATCTTCCAATATTTTCATTAAATTAAATGGCTCTACCATCTAAATCCCTGTTCACAATTTCTAAATTTTACCTTATTGAACAAATCTATCTTGATCAGGTAACTCAACTGTTATCCTTAGTACGTCTGAATTCACAAACATAAATTATACGTAAACTTGATAATAGATTCTCCATTAACTAAAACAACTTATGACTAACATTGTAATTACATATAATCGCCGAAAGCTACTCTTATAAACATGCCCTAAGGTTCCTGCTACTCTTTTATTAACAATAACCTGCTAAATTAATTAAATCATGGTATGGCGTTTCTTGTAATTTCCTAAATGATAATTGCCCAATAACCATGTGTAGTTTATATTAGCAAATAAATAGTAAGTTGTAACTCACAATATTGATGTGGTAGTGTCCCCTGGAAATCAGTATACGGTTTCTTTCTGCATCCAAATGGAGTGTTGAGCACCAGGACGACGCCATCAGCAAGCAGTTTCACCGAAGGTTTGAATTTTGAAGAATCACAAATTATGAACGAGTCATAACAGTTGACAACAGGTGACAGATTGACATTAATTATTAAGCATTAGGAATTTTAATGAGATTACTATCAGTTAGCTAAATGCCGACACTCCGGATACTGCAAATTTAAACTCAAGACGTGTTCTAAAATGCAGTACCTTCAGGAAGTATACACAAAAGAAAACTATATATGTTCACTTATTAAATTAAACAAATTGGCAGATTAGTGACACTAGTCGACACTAATTGAAGTTCACCGGTACATACAATAACTGATTTATATTTATAATGTAGCAACCTATGTTACTACTGTAAAATAACTGCACAACCGAATTGGATTTGACAGATGGTTATATGTTTAACAGAATTCCTCCACTAATACTTTCAAAAAAAAACTTAAATGATCAGATAATATTAAAATCAAATAAAACCATAGGTGCATTCAAATTACTTCCGTCTACGTGCTTAACAAATCGTCCACTATAATGAATAAGGAGTAACAAAGCCGTTTAACAAAAATATTACCGTAGACATGCCTCAACCATTTAATTATCACTGCACATGACTGTGTTTCATCTCGGCTTTCGGTCAATTGATCGTCTACATCTTAACGCTTTATAACCAAACGTCAACTAAATTCTTATCTATGAAATACACTACTTCATTCTCTAGCGAATGAACAGGGTGTGTGCAAATGATCCTAAGCATTTTGCGACAAGAGTACTGGTTAATCAAAGCAAAAAAGTCAGAGAGGTCTTAAAGGGATGCATAGTATGTTCCAGATACCAGTCAAAACTCGTAATGTCGAAGACTAGTTGCAAATTTATACAAGTGCTTAGACGTTTTATTTCTAGAAGAGGCATACCTTCTGTTGTTTATAGTGACAATGGAGCTAACTTTACAGGTACCGAGAACGCTATCAAAAAATTAGATTGGAAAAAAGTTTTAGCTGGATGTTTCTCTTGGCGTATAGAATGGAAGTTCCACCCAGTATCTGCTCCCTGGTGGGGAGGATGGTGAGAACGACTCATTGAGATAAAGAAGCAACTTCTTAGAAAAACCTTGAGGTAAGTGTCACTGACGTATGAAGAACTTCAGGCAGTTTTGTGTGATTGTGAGGTTGTAATAAACTCGACACCTCTTACTTACATATCAGATAATGATGACATGATGCCAATAACACCAGCTTGCTTTTTACAAAACATCAGGAAGATCGGTGTTACTGATTGTGTTGCTGTAGATACCCAAACATTACAAGTCACAAATTCAAACATCATACTTTTTTAGCGAGATTACGTCTTGAGCAGTAAAACCGGATTCATCAGATTTACCAAATTTTGCACTAGTTTGCTTAACCTTTCTGCACCCAGTTACAGTGCATTCAGCTGCCCAATGACCGAGCTTACCACATTTATTGCACGGCCGCTTTTTCTTTTGTTCTGCAATAAATTTCTCCCGCCTTTTCTTATGATTCGAGGAGACAAATTTTTGCTATTTAGACGTATTTGCTGATTTAGCTTAATCCTAAATGTGGACCCTGAATCATATGATTCAATTTTTCGCAGCTCTATTGTGCAGTGCTTTTCAGTCAATAGACCTAGTTTTTGTTTATCTTCTGGAACAACTTCCCAAATATTCCAGAAATCTATATAACGCGGGTCCTTTTCTAATGCTGTTAGAATGCGTGTGATTAAAACGGATTCATCTAGCTCTCATTCCGCTTACCACGTTTTAATTCTCCATTTAGATTTTGAAAGGTGTTCGTCACACTTGCAATAAATAAATTGAGCCACATCTTCCACAGAGGTTGGCGCCATATTAAATAACTCTTGAAATAATCTGTCACGCCTTTGAGTGCTTGTGCGTTCAAACCAAGCACATAATTTTGTCCACATCACGGATGCTGTGGTCGTTGATAGAACTAAATCCACAAAGTTGTTGCCCACAGTACCCATTATATTGTTACAGGCAGCTGCATTGCTTCTAAAGTTGGACACTCTTCCATTCCGTCCATGATGCTCATCAATTTGTTTTGCACAAACAACATTTGCATTTGCCACTTCCATTTAGGCCATCCGGAAACATCTTCCAATTTGTCAATGTGCAATTTAATATCAGACATCGGAACACTCATTTTGTCGAGAAAACAACACAATTTGTTTTTTCACTAAAAAAAAACAAGAGAAATGTCAACGCACGTCACTATATTCTTTTTAAACATGGATGATATTACTTTTACTTATTTTATGCATGCACACGTATCTGGGCCCATGACCTGACGTTGTTTTTTAACTGCGATAGCGTAAAATAATAAGTAAACCTGAAAACTAATTTTATTGGCAGAGTTAAATTAAAAACAGCTTAACCAAAATTGTTTTGAATAAAAGTTGTCTAATTTTTATCTGTTGACAGACACTTTCTACTTTTTTATATAGAGAAGCATACAAGCAAGCTGTATAAAGTTAAATACTCAACGTCCATTTTCAACATTATTTACATCGATCGTTTTTACACTGAAACATTGAAGACAACGCGAAGCAGTTCTAACACCCACTATCGTTTCACAGGCGTCCAATGCCAAAGCCCACCTGTTGTTTCGGTATTACAAAGAAATTTGTTGCTTTTTAATTATCTGAGAGTTGCAGCAATCCCCAACTTTTTTCTTGATGAAAGCATAGGGCGATTCATTTTTTCAATTGCAAATACAATTGTGTTATTTCTTTTTGTTACTTTTTATAAGCAATGTGTCGGAAAAAATTGTTATAAATTAAATATGCTGTATAATTTCTTTGATTATTTGTATATATTATTTACTGTTTCTACTTGATCATGATTGGTTGATTAGTATTATACTGTTTAAGTTTAATTAACTAGTTTACGTACAAGCGCATCGTTCAAACTTAGTATTTGCTTTCCTTTGTGAAGGACAGCATCATCTCAATTCATTTCACTTCACTTCTCAATGTACTCTCACGCAACGAACATGTAGCCGCTAACAGCTCTCACTGTTTAATTTATAAAGTATATTCAGTTGCCAATCATGTAACCATTCGCAGTCTATATCTACAGTTTATGTGCAAATAAATGCATTAATTACTTCTCGAATTTTATTTCATCAGCGAAGGTTTGTCTAAGCTTATTAAATTATTGATGAGCCGCCATCCTTCCAAACATATGGTGACCCGTTGACGTGATACTTCACAACCATCTGATAATTTGGTAATCTAACTACGCATCGTAGCAAGAATCTAATTTGGCAATGATTAGTGTTTTAATCGCAACGTCCTTTTGAAATCTGCATTGGGTACAACACGTTTACTAGCGTAAGTAAAATTTTCTACTTTAAAATCAGTTTTAGCAAGAAACAGTTGCTATAAAGTCGCATGTATAAGTGCAAGAAAGAGCGCTATACAGCAAACGAAACAAGCAAAGCGAGATAGACGGCTTGCGCTACTCGCATCATTTTAGCATTTCGAGTCAATGTCCATTGGAATGCTCTTGCAACATTCTAACCGTAAATGTATTGAAGTAGTTTAAACGAGGCAATCTTTACGTAAGTATTGCGCAGTTGACTTCAAACAGACACCAAGTAAGTGTGTACATTTCCTATCCAATTTTTCTATTGGTCTTTGATACTGTATTATTTATGTGCAAAGCCTTTGTCTTAGTACTTTTAAATGCTATTTAAAATAAAGTACCCGCACCCATATTGATCTGTATTTGTGCACAAGCCTATTAAATATTTTCTATCTATAAAATTAAATTGTGAAAATTTATTTGTCAATTTGACAAAACAGAGAGTTGAAAAAATCTTATTTTTTATATTCAATATTTCTTACAAGGTTAACTTATACTGTCTAGCTTATTTTAATTCTGAAATAAGGTCATGGAGCAATAGGTACGTACCCGTGCTATTATCAAAGGTAAGTTAACGCGCTTTATAAATCATTTAAATGCGCTCAAAGTAGTCTATGATAACCACCATAAAACAGTTTCCAAAGAGCAAATCTTAGAGTTACAAAGGCGACACAGTAACGCCATATCTTTTCTAACGGAATATGAATCAGTTCATGCGAGTATCATTCAGGCTGCCGATGTTGCAGCAATTTCGGAAGCTGATCAAGATTATGAAAAATTTGAAAGTTCTTATTTCTCTGCTCTTTCGGAAGGAGAGCATCTAATCAAAAAATTAATTGGTGGTTTTCAAAGGAGTTCACCAAATGTCTCGGGTCGTAGTTTGCCAAATCATAATAGTGTTCATTCGGGTACTAATTCTCAACGCTCGCTTGGGATTAACTTGTCGAAAATCAATATTCCTACCATTTCAGGTAGCCTCGAAACATGGACTGAATATAAAACCATATTCTCCAGTCTCATCGATCAAAATAGTAGCATCAGTGCTACGCATAAACTTCACTACCTTAAGAGTAGCCTCAATGGGACCGCGGCGGAGGTCCTAAGGTCATTAGAGTTTACTCCTGACAACTACGAAACAGCTTTCCAAACTTTGATCTCCAGATATGATCAACCCAAATTGTTAATTCGCAACCATCTAAATGCCATTCTAGGCTTGGAATCTCTCTCTAAGGAATCTGCTTCCAGTCTCAAGGAAGTAAATGATTCACTGTTCAAACATGTAACAGCACTTCGATCATTTGCTAACCCAGAGCAACTGTTCGAAACATTTATTATTCATATTGTTTCGGGTAAATTGGACCCAACTACTTCCCACCAGTGGGAAACCATTCGTAATAAATCTCTTTCGGATTTGCCCACGTTAGAAGAATTTAAAGCATTTCTAACGAAGCAAGCCAATCTGTTAGACAGTCTGCAGACAAAGCAGGCTAAGGTGGTCCCAGAAAAGCCTAAGCCCCATTCAAAATCTTTCGTTAGCAGTACTTCTTCATGCTCTCTTTGTAAAAGAGATCATCACCTTTCTAAATGTGAAAACTTTCTCCAGTTAAGCCCCAAAAACAGGGCAGTCAAGGTTAAGGAGTTAAAAGTGTGTTTTAACTGCCTAGGCAAGGGACATATGTTATCCCAATGCTCATCAAAATATACTTGCAGATGGTGCAAGGTCAAGCACCATTCTACACTTCATATTAATTCTTCTGCACCAGCACAATCAGTACAACCAGGTTCAGTGACTTCCACATCCCAAACCCCTGTTGCACAAGCGCCCACCGTATCAGCTTTTTGCTCAAATGCCATCAGGGTTTTACTTCCAACAGTAAATTGTAGGATCCTTGATTCCTGTGGTAATTCTCATTCCGTTCGTTATTGCTCGACTCTGGCAGTCAATCAAACTTTATTCGTTCTGACTTGTGCGACAAGCTAGGACTACCTACTCAAGAAGTAAACATTTCAGTATCGGATTGAGTGGCTCTCTTTCTCATATTCGTTCTCATTGTAAGTTAGAACTTCGTGCTCATCAGTCTTCTTACAAGATTTCGTTATCGTGTCTCGTACTAGACGAAATCACGGGAAATATTCCTTCGTTTCGTGTCGACTCTTCTAAGTTTAATATACCAGATAACATTTGCGTATCTGATCAGTGCTTTGATCAACCAGGGGCAATTGATGTATTAATCGGTTTTCCAGCCTTCTTCAAAATTCTTTGTGTAGGACAAGTACGATTAGGACCCCACCTTCCAATTTTTCAAAAAACGCGATTTGGTTGGGTTATATCAGGTGCAGTCAGTGCCAATTTGTTTAGTCAAGTTCAGTGTCATTTAAGCGTTTCTAGTGTCTCAAATCAATTAACTCGATTTTGGGAACTTGAAAGCTACCCTACAGACAAGGTTCTCTCTTCAGAAGAAAACGCTTGTGAGCTTCATTTCGTTAAAAATACGAAACGGACCCAGGAAGGTAGATTCTTTGTCTCTCTTCCGTTCAAACAATCGCCATCAGTGCTGGGTGACAGTTTTGCCACCGCACAAAGGCGCTTTTTGGCTCTGGAGCGTCGTTTTCAAGCAAACCTTGACCTTTCTAACTGTTATGCTTCATTCATGCGGGAATATTTGGATCTAGGTCACATGTCTCCATCCACTTCAAATCATACGATGTTTCTTATTATATGCCTCATCATGGCGCCTTAAAGGAAAATTTTCTCACCACCAAGCGTAGTGTTCAATGGTTCTCAAGCAACCACAACGGGCCAGTCTCTCAACACCATACAAATGGTAGGTCTTACAATTCAGCAGGATCTCTTTTCGATCCTAATTAGTTTTCGAAAATATGCTTATGCCATTTCATGCGATATTGAGAAAATGTATCGGCAAGTTCAACTTGTGCCTAGTCACAGACCTCTGCAAAGAATATTGTGGCGTTTTTCTCCAGTAGATCAAATTCAATCATATGATTTGAACACCGTTACCTACAGCACAGCTTGTGCTTCATTTCTAGCTATTCACTGCCTTTTTCAGTTGGGTATTGACCTGGAAATCTCCCAGCCACAAATTTCAAAAATCATCAAAAGGGACTTATATGTGGACGGTCTGCTAACTGGATCGGACAGCATAGACGAAGCCCAAACAATTTGTGCTCAATTGTCAAATGCCTTGGCATCAGGGTGTTTCAAGCTCAGAAAATGGATCTCTAATGCTTCAGCAGTACTGCTACACATCCCTGAAGCTGATTTACACATGGGTGTTCATGAATTTAGCTCTCGTGAATACACCACCACTTTAGGTCTCATTTGGTCTTTTGCTACAGATCGCTTTATGTATTCAATTTCACTTCCAGATTCATTCAGTAGAAAAGTAACGAAAAGAGTAATACTCTCTGAAATTTCTCATATTTTTGACCCAATTGGCCTTCTTTCACCTTGTACTTTAGGTGCAAAAATCATCTTACAGCAATTGTGGTTAGAAAAGTTATCTTGGGATGATCCCATTCCGACTAACATTTGTTCCAAATGGATTTCTTATCGTAACGATCTCGTAGGTCTTAATGACCTGAAAATAGCTCGTCTTGTTTAATGTCCAAATCCGATTGACATTCAGCTTCATGGATTTTGTGACACTTCTCTTAATGCTTATGGGTCATGTATATTTCTCCGTTCCGTTGATGCAAACGGTAACGTCCAAGTTCACTTGCTTTGTGCAAAGGCAAGAGTTGCTCCTTTAAAGCCCATAACCATACCAAAGCTCAAACTTTGTGGTGCGCTTCTTCTTACTAAGCTTGCAGATCAAGGCCTGAAGGCTTTGGATCTACAAATTTCATCGTTCATCTACTGGTGCGATTCCACAATTGTTTTGGGATGGGTTAAAACCAGTCCCAATTTACTAAACACTTTTGTCTGTAATCGTGTTGCCGAAATCCAAGGACTGGCTCCAGATGCTGCATGGCGGCATGTTCCTACAAAATCTAACCCGGCAGATTTGTTGTCTCAGGGAACTTCTATTCAAACTATAAAGGAATCTAATCTTTGGTGGTTCGGTCCATTATAGTTGGCCAAAGATGTATCTCACTGGCCTACTTCTAAGGCATCTGCTTCAGAGCTCCCAGAGATCAAAACAGTATCTCGTTGTTTTCTAGTTACTGACTTTTCTGTATTTCAAGTCTTACTAGTCTTGAAAGGGTCTTATCTTATTGTCTGCGTTTCTATCATAATTGTTTGTGTTCTAAGGATGAACGTCTCTTAGGCCCTCTAACGCCAAGAGAATTAAACAAATCTTTATTAGTGCTAGTTAAACTCGCTCAGGCTGAATCATTTGCCAATGAGTTCAAGCAGCTCTTTCAAAATAAACCCTTACAGAGTGCTTCATCTCTGCTAAGCCTTAATCCTTTCTTAAATTCTACAAGAATAATTCGTGTTGGAGGTAGATTGAAAAATTCTCAATTTTCCTTTGACAAAAAACATCCGATTCTTCTGTCAGCAAAGCATCCGTTATCAAAACTCATTGTTGTGCGTGAACATATTCAGCTGTTGCACGCTGGTCCTCAGCTATTACTTTCTTCTCTACGTGGCAAATTTTGGATTACTTCTGGCCGCAGTCTTACAAAACAAATCGTCCATCATTGTGTGAAATGCTTCAGATTTCATCTGAAATTAACTCAGCCAATTATGGGTGATTTGCCTGCATCTCGAGTTGAACAATTGCACCCATTTTATGTTACCGGTATCGATTTTGCCGGTCCAATTCTCATCAAAGACCAAAAAGATCGTGGATGCAAGGTCTCAAAGTGTTACATATATTTATATGTTTGCTTCTCAACCAAGGCCGTTCATCTTGAACTGGTGACGGACCTGTCTACAGAAGGTTTTTTACTTTCATTCTGAAGATTTGTATCTCGTCGTGGTAGACCTCTTCATGTCTACTCCGATAATGGCAAGAATTTCGTTCGCGCAAGCTCAGAGTTGCATGAGCTGGCCAAATTTCTACAAAGTCAATATGTTATGATTCCGGAAGAAGATGCGTCTGAAGGAATCACATGGCACTTCGGGCCTGCCCATAGCCCCCACTTTCGAGGATTATGGGAGGCAGTAATAAAGTCCTGCAAGTATCATTTGAAACATATAATAGGTAAAAGTATTTTAACTTACGAAGAATTAAGTACGTTCTTAACACAGGTTGAAGCTATTTTAAATTCTAGTCCCTTGAGTCCCATTTCCTGTGATCCAAATGACCTACAACCTCTCACTCCGTCACACTTCTTGATTGGCAGGTTGTTAACTTCAATACCAGATCCAGATGTATCTGATAATGAATCTCCTTTATCAATATTTCAAAAAATCCAATAAATGAATCAATATTTATGGAAACTTTGGAGTCTTGAGTACATCTCGGAACTTCAACAGCGCCAGAAATAGAAAACTCAACAGTCAGACCTCCAGCAAGGCACCCTCGTTTTGATAAAGGAAGAAAATGCGCCTCCTCTGAACTGGAAGTTGGGGAGAATTATTCAATTGTTTCCTGGCTCCGATAATGTGAATCGTGTGGTGTCTGTGCGTACCGCTTCAGGTGTAGTGCGCCGATGTTTTTCTAAACTCTGTCCACTACCAGTGGAACCACAAGTGCGTGAGTGATTTGCGCTGAACAGCATTTGAAGGTCTATGGGTTTCTTGTCTATTTTTTAAGTGATTCGTCAATGACACTTATATTGTAAATTTATTTTCTAACAAATTTTTCAATTTACCGGGGGGTATGTTAGAAATTTAATATGCTGTATAATTTCTTTGATTAGTTGTATATATTATTTACTGTTTCTACTGATCATGATTGGTTGATTAGTATTATACGCTGTTTAATTTTAGTTAACTAGTTTACGTACAAGCGCATCGTTCAAACGTCGTATTTGCTTTCCTTTGTGAAGGACTGCATCATCTCAATTCATTTCACTTCACTTCTTAATATAGTCTCGCACAACGAACATGTAGCCGCTAACAGCTCTCGCTGTTTAATTTATAAAGTATATTCAGTTGTCAATCATGTAACTATTCGCAGTCTATATCTACAGTTTACGTGCAAATAAATGCATTAATTACTGCTTGAATTTTATTTCATCGGCGAAGGTTTGTCTAAGCTTATTAAATTATTGATAAGCCGCCATCCTTCCAAACAAAAATAAATGTAAAATGTTTTCTGAAACTACTTTAATGTACACATTTTATAATTGACGGAGTTATTTTACAGTATTATGTATACGTATGCATGTACGATAGATGAATGTATATACTTGCGAGTCTTTTATTTACGTTTTAGAGTTAGTTTTTGTTCAGATCATTTTAAAAATTGAATATAAATTTGTTTTGTTAATTTAGCATTGTTTTACACTGCTTAGTCCACAAATAAAACCTCTCTTTCTCCCCCGCATTTTTATTATAAAAGGCATACTTGTTGAAAAAATGCTACATATGTGAAAATATCAACTAATAATTTATTATTTCACAAGAAACCTTTTCAGTTGCATACGTTGAATAATTATATACAACTAGCAATGGATAAACACTGAAATTAAGTTCAAAATTAATTTCTTAAAGGATTGCTACTTAGTTCACCATAAATCTTACAAATTTTCATGAATATTAAAACATTTATTTTAATATTTAAAACCAATACCTCTAAATCGCCTAGTTCCAAAAAATTTTGTGATCTATTTGCAAGTGCAAAAGCAAAGGCCTCCCCATTATAGGTAGCATATGCCAAACTTTTACTCAAATATGATAAAGCATCCAGGTAGGATCCACATTTGCTGGAAGTGTTACCATGTTGTCGAAATTTCGCTGAAATGTTATCATCTTTTGTACACAACTTTGTATTTGCGAAATTAACTTCAAAGAACTTCTGTATTTGTGCTCTAAAACAACATTTTAAAATAAAATGATTAAGAAAAAGAATATTACTCAGGTAGGTCTTTGATATAATTTTTGTAGATATCTGTTTCATTTCTACCCCTGATCTTTTTAACCTTAAAATAGGTATTAAAGCAATTGTCGTCCATCTTAATATAAAACTGTAACCAATTCTGTTTTCATCTATAACTATAATGAAAATCTACTTTCTCCGGCATCCATTCCCTTTAACACAATACAAGCCGCCACCTGCGCATGAAATCATTGTAAGGATAGCAAGAAATTCGATGTAAAAAGAAAGCAAATACTTACGAATTATACGAATCACTACATAAAACAATTCAACCAGATTTCAAATTCAAATCAAAGCAAATTATTAGGAAGAAAATTAAAACTAAGCTTTGTGAACCACCATCAACAAAACAAAACGAACAGAAAAGCGCTTTACACCCTAAAACCCTCAGAACTCAAGACATTATTGATCTTTCAGTTCAAAATAAACACCTACAACTCCTGGAGCGCGTTGCGAAAAATTACTCCGATTAAAAGAGTGACACCATTTAGTTTTACATCGTTCCTAAATTAAATAATGACGCTCACGCTATTTACTCTATTTCATTCAGGAAATTCCACAGTAATCATTTAGGGAGCACTCTTTTGTATCCCCTTTTTACTCTGTACAGATGAGCAAATTTCTGTTTGTTTGTTAATCGTTTTTGACATTCCGCATTATTTCATCTAATAGTATTTGCGCAGAATTTAGCTTGTAAACTTTGTTTTTCTTTTAATTTCAATTTCACCCATTTCAACAAATAGCAAAACAAAAACATAACATAAAATCTATTCTGTTAGGGTTACGATGTTGTCACAAATTATTCGAAAATGTTGTTGCTAGAGAGGGTATCCAACCGCCCCACACAATGAAATCTCTTGCAAACTACTTTAATAACCCTCTCTGGTAGCAACATTTTCGAATTCCCAAATTCAAATGCCTGTGCCTTTGCAACTTACAAATTTCTAAAATAAAACAGGAGATATTAATTTTTCGTCAATAACGTAGTTTGCCAGCAATTTCAAACTAACAAATTTAGATGCCTATGCGATTGCAATTTATAGACTTTTAAAATAAAACGGGTGATAAAAATTTCTCTAAGCGATTTCATGATATGGGGTGCTTAGATACCCTCTCTGAGAGCAATATTTTCAAACTCCCAAATTTAGATGCCTGTGTAATTGCAATTTACAGATTTTAAAAATAAAACAAGTGATAACATAATTTACAAGCAATTTTTTAGTATGGGACGGTTAGATACTCTCTCTAGCAACAATATTTTCAAACTCACAAGTTTAGATTCCTGTGCGATTGCGACTTAATTGTTGTATTTGTAACAATTGCGTATAAGTACGAGGGCCATTTTTTTTCAACCCCGATCGCTCCGTGTAGACGCTACGCGAGTAGCAGAAAGCGGGCATGCGCTGTAGGCGACTGCGCAGCTCTTGCACTACACACTCCGCCTTTGTTGACATTCAGGCGTCAGTCGGCGTTGTGCTACAGCCACGTAAAAATGTTCGCTATTATTGATGCTCCCGCCAAGTGTGAAATGCGAAGTGAGATTCGTTTCTACAGGCTGAAGGCCATAGTGCTGCAGAAATTCATCAAAGAATGAGTCGTGTGCATTTATTTATTTATTTGTTCCAACGTTTCAGTAGTCTGCTACCTGAAATTTAAGCAGACCTGGCTTCCCCAGAGAAAGTAACCATCATGTGTTATGTGTGTATGTGTGGGGGGGGTTTGGTTGTGTGTATGTGTGTTGTGTGTGATGTTGGTCCGTGTTACGTTACGTTCCCCCTCTAGGACCAGGACCATCGGCAGCCGGATATCCCAGTCGTCAAGGAAGAACGCACAACGGACATTGCCTTGTCAGTCCGGACCATCGGCAGCTGGAAATCCAGATGTTGAAAAGGCAATGGAAGCGTGTGTTTAGGTGAGTGTGTGTGTGTGTGTATGTGTGTGTGTGTGTTTGTGTGTGTGTGAGAGAGAGAGAGAGAGTTGTGTGTATGTGTGTTGTGTGTGATGTTGGTATCCGTGTTACGTTCCCCCTTTAGGACCAGCACCATTGGAAGCCGGATATCCCAATCTTCAAAAAGGAACGCTCGATGGATGTTGCCTTATCAGTCTGGACCATCGGCAGCTGGAAATCCAGATGTTGATAAGGCATTGTAAGTGTGTGAATGGTGTTTTGTGTTTGCACAGTGCTTAAGAGATGTTTTGTGTGTGTGTGTGTGTGAAGTGTGTTTGAAATGTTAATTTGTGTTTATGTTTGCCCAGGTTACTAAAAGGTTGGAATGAATTAGTATAATTTTGAATTTTGTACATGTTTGAACTTATACTATTATATAAATAAAAAATTAGGTTCTTTCAGAGGAAAGAATTTGTTTGCTGTATTGATTGCTTCGGGTATGTGGAAGTTCTTAAAATTTAGCGTTTGTTAAAAAGAAAAGAAATTCCCTATTCTACTACTTAAAATTAACTTACACTACTACTGTAGGTTGTTATTTGTGAGAGACAGGGTTGCTAATATGTAGAAGCATTCAAATTCGGGTTAATGGTTTGATCTTGTTGCTTCTGGTCGTCAAGAGCAGAGCTCTTGAAATTCCAGGAGATCGGTCTCCGGTCTCCGGGGCAGAGTCTCGGTCCAAAGAGAGGTGGTACTTTTATGTCTCTGTCCGGGTAGTTTTGTTTGTGTCTTTTATCCGTCAAGATAACGTTGGTGGATGAGTGCCGTGGTTTTTTGTGTGAGTGCATTTAAGTGTGGAAAAAGGTTTTCGTTCCAAATCATCTGGTGTAGGGTCTTGTTTAATAATGTTTGTCTATGTGCGTAGAGGTACGGTTGTAAGTCATTACACTCGAATACTATATGTTCCGGTGTTCCTATTTCTCCGCACATGCATATGTTGTTGTCAACTAAGTTCATGCGTTCTCTGTATGTTGAATAGTGTCCGTGGCCTGTTAGGTATTGAATAAATCCCCGACTGGGCACCAGGTATTTGGCTTTTAGGCGGTCTTTAATATTTGGGATCATTGCGTATACCCTTCTACCGGTTGTGCTTTGATCCCATCTTGTCTGCCATTCTGCAAGTATGCAGTTCTTTATTTCCGTCTTTGTCGTGCGCAGTTGATTTGTGTTTAAGATGCGTTGTAGTTGTTGGTTGTCATTGTGTGTAAGATTGTATATTGCAGCTCGCTGTTTCACTACTAGGTCCAAGGGCATAGTTCCCACCAGTACATAAAGTGCATCATGTGCGGTAGTCCCATAAGCCCCCGTCAGTCGCAGAAAAACACTTCGTTGTGTACTGTTAATTTTTGTCTAGGTTTGATTGTGTTAAGACGATGTCCCCACGCGCTCGCGGCGTATGATACCATAGCACCGAGCACACTGTTGAGATATAGCCTTACGCAATTAAGTGGTATCTTATAAGTCCCTTGGGCCAGCGTTGCAATGTTCTGCATTGCAAAAGTTGCACTTGCACAGACGGTGTTTATATGTGCAAAGTAATTCTGTTTTTCGTCTAATGTTAAGCCCAGATATTTTGCGTTTTGTGTTCTACTTATATTTACACCGTCTAGTTTGATGGTGGGGTCCCTTGCCAGGGTTCCCTTCATCACAAGGTATGCAGTTTTATGTGGTGTTATGGTCATTTTGTTGGTTTTGCACCAACCTTGTGTATGGGTAAGGGCGATGTTAGCTTTACGTTCGATTTCCCTTCTGGAATTGCCTTCAACCATCAGCAAGATGTCGTCGGCGTATGCAATTGTCGACAACACTTCGTCAACGGTGTCCAGCTTTTCCAGGAGTTCATCCATTACAATATTCCAAAATAGGGGCCCGCATATGGACCCCTGCGGGCAACCTTTATTTAAATTGTTGCGAGTTACTACTAGGCAACCCATCAAACACACAAGCGCTGTAGACTCTGCATAGTTTTCAGGATACGAGAATTCTTCTAGCAATCAATAACACACAAAACGCTCGGGGCACAGCGTATTCTCAAGGATTCCAGAATTCTTCTAGAAATTACGGGAGCATGAGTCATCCTTGTAATCCAGAGTTTATATAAGACCGCTAATGAATGCAAGGGTCAGTCTATTCTTGAATGTCTAATATAAATTATATCGTGTACAGTAAGCGTAGTTGAGCTTTTAGAATATATACATAAATGATATAAGCTGTGTCTAATGTACATGCAGCTTGTAGTATACATAAATAAATAGAAGTGTATAATTAAATAGTTGTGTTAGTGTTGTTAATGAACCTATGGCAAAGGAGTTAGTTTAAGAAGATATTAGTGCTTGCAAATTTATTAGTGTAATAGTGCTTCATTGTTAAGTGGACTGAAAACATCTGTAAACAAGGCATATACTTTAATTAGACTTGTGAACAGTGAGTAATAAAGACATTTATTATTACTTGTTTTGAATTAAAGAAACGCGGTAGCAGTAGCCCGTTACAATATATTTGGTAATGCTCTCCGTGCCTTCTAGGGTTACATGCCTGTCCCTGCAGTAGCTTCTGAAAAAGTGGTATAGTTGTGATGGACAGTTTATGGTCGTAAGTCTTGTAAAAAGTGAAGGCCACCAAAGGTTATTAAATGCGCCTTCTATGTCCACTAATATTAATAAGACGTATTTTTTGTGTGATTGCTTGATGGTTTGTATTGCTTGGTTTATGGCGTCCTCGGTCGATTTGTTTTCTGTCAAGCCGTATTGTCTTGGATGTACTCCTGTGACTTGTCTGTGTTCCTGCATTCGTTTACATAATAGTTTTTCATACGTTTTTCCTAGCGTGTTCAAAAGGCATATGGGTCGGTAAGAGCCCGGTTGTTTGGGGTCTTTACCTTTAGGGATAATTACGAAATTCGCCTGTTTCCAGATGTGTGTATGGGGAAAACTTCATGAGTGATGGTGTTGTGCGTGAATGGTGTCGAAAGTTTAAAGAGGGCCGTATTGATGTGCATGATGAAGGGGGTCAAGGGCGCAAATCTGTCGTTTCAGATGACCTAGTTCAACGTGTTGACAGAATGTTTAAAGAAAACCGCAAATTCACCATTACTGCTGTGTCTACGGAATTTCCAGAAGTTTCAAGGTCTGTTTAGTACTCTATTGTTACTGAACGGTTAGGTTAAAAAAACTTTGTGCACGTTGGGCCTCAAAAATGCTGACGGACGGCCACAAAACTCGACGAATGGCGTCAGCGATGGAGTTTCTTGAGCATTATCATGATGAAGGAGACAACTTTTTACAATCAATCGTGACTGGGGATGAAACCTGGATTCAATACGACACACCGGAAACAAAACGACAATCACAACAACGGATGCATTCAAGTTCACCAAACAAACCAAAGAAATTCAAACAAACCTTCAACAACAGAAAGATCATGGCTACTGTGTTTTGGGACCAACAAGGTGTGTTGCTTGTGGAGTTTATGGAGCCCAGAACCACAATTACTGCAGCTGTTTATTGTGAAACTTTACGACGGTTGCGTAGAGCCATTCAGAACAAACGAAGAGGAAAGCTGACCGCTGGAGTTGTTCTGATCCACGACAATGCCCGTCCACACACTGCTGGAGCAACTCAACAGCTTCTTGAACAATTTGGATGGGACATTTTCGATCATCCGCCATACAGTCCTGGCTTAGCACCAAGCGATTTTTATCTTTTTCCTGACCTGAAGACGTGACTTGGTGGGAAGTGCTTTCAAACCAATGAGGTCTACTTGAATTCATTGGCGGCAACTTTCTTTGAACAGGGTATTGAAAAGCATGTTCACAGATATGACAAATGTCTTAATCTTTTCGGTGATTATGTCGAAAAGTAACTGTAAGTGTACCAATCTTTTGGTAATAAAATTATTGTTTTATATGAACTTGTCTTTTATTTATAGCCTATCGGAGGTTGAAAAAAATGGCCCTCGTATATTTAGCTTTAAGGTTATATTTGTGTTATAGCTGTTTTACACAAAAATTTATTAATCAATTTCTAAAATTTTAAGAATTGCCAAAAATCTTTTTGTTGGTTATTTTAGATGCAGCAGCGGTTTTTCAATGTTCACTTACATACCTTTTACAGATTGTTGATGTGATTTATATTAATTTATGGCGAATTCACGTGGCTGCACTGACGTGCATTACTGCACACTAGTGTAGAGTAGGCCTATTCATTTGGTATAGAATAAGTTGCATTTCTCAGGTGCAGCTGTTTACCTGAGAAAACCGCTCCAACCCAGTGTACACTTTACTACACCCGTATCGGTAGTCGGAGTAACAGTTGAGGTTATGTTTAAATATTGTTTTCGCGGGTTTTTTTAAAAATTCTCGACTTTTAATATAATCATATTAACTTTTTATTTTCATATATTGATATTGTTATTTTTTATTATTGTTAACGTCTATCAAATAGCATAACATTATGCTACTTTTAGAAATATTAAACAGCAGTAGTTCTGATGACGAATATGAGATACATTATTATTTACTAAATAAAAAAACAGAGAGGCCACAAAATTAATAATTATTTGGATGTAGTTGAGCAGTATACTCATAAAGAGATATGTATTTGAATGCAAAAATGTATATAAAGTGTCGTCTTGTAGTTTCAGAGAAATTTTAAAATGTCACGTGCGACATTTATAATGTTGATGAAATAATTTCGAGCACTAGATCGTTTTCCTAGAAGTGATCATGGAGGTATTTTGTGTATATCTGTAGAAATTCATGTTTACACCTTTTTATGGTTTTGTGGAAATAAATGCTGTGTAAAAGATGTTTCATCTCAATTTGGTATTGGAGAATCGAATGATTTACTTGTTAAATGATATATCACCATCGGTTGTTTATTTTTCAAGGGCACTGGATAAGAAACAAGAAATTGCAGATCACTTCGAGGTCATAGCTGGCCTTCCACATGTCATTGGCTGCAATGATGGATCCTATATACCAATTAGAACACCTAGTCATAAAATTAAGTCGACTTACGTAGACACGACTATCCATCATTAACATTGCAAGGAATATGTGATTCCGATAGAAGATTTTTAGATGTATTTACTGAAATGTCTAGTAAAATTGACGATGCACGTGTTTTTCATTGTCTTTTATTTCTGACAATATATAAGACATTTGTGAGTGAGATAGATGACATTTACTCGAAGATGCTGCATATCCTTTGAGAACATTTATAAAGACACCATACAGAGATTATGGAAATTTAACAGTGTTACATGCCAAAATTGGCAATGTACATTTTTAGATTTAGTTATAATTTATAAATTAAGTCCCGTGTATTTTTAAATAAATAACGCCAACTTTCGTCGTCCCTGACTGTCGCGTCTGCGCAAAAGTGATGCGGAGTGCGCGCGTGGTGGAAAAAGATGCCATTAAGCTAAGAGAGATGAACGAAGCAACAACTTTCTTGTGGTGTGTGTTTTGTGTATCTCAGATATGCAGGTTCCTCTTTATCTTGCCTTGTGTCGTTCCTTTACCTGGTGTTCCTTCATCCCCTACGAGTGGAAAAGAGTTTTAGGACGGATGGAAATTTGATGCCAACAATGACGTAACCCAACCTCACAAGCACCGAGAGATCCTGAGATTAAGCTACGAGATACCCACCATGTGAGTAATTTGTTTTGATTTTAATTGTGCATGCAAATGTATCTTAGATAGCTATTGAATCACCTTAAAAACGTGGTCGGTATAAGTTATAATATGGCGGGTAAATTTGCCGCGTAATTGTGCGTTAAGTTATGACAATTACGTGTAGTTATTCGAGAGTATAGCAACAGATTTCCAAAGGCATTTTAATTCTAAATTTAGCGTAACTAGAGTCAAAATCAAAAACACTTTAGATTTACTCAAACAACGATTTAAGCAATTGATACGAACTGATTTTTTGAAGTGGAAAAGATATAACTGTTTATAATAGCCTACTGTGTGTTGCACAATTTGTGCATCGATAACAATGATTGGCTTTCACCAGAAGAATTAACGCCAGATGAATATGAAGGCAACAATCTTCAATATGTTATTGAAGAAGCTGCTCATGCTGATAGAAGATTAGGAGTTAATAATAGAAATCAAATTTGTAATGCTTTGCAAAACGAGGCTTAGAAAAATGTAAGTTATAATCTGATAACCTTAACATTTGTTACTTTTATTGATTATGTAATTATAAAACAAGTATTAGTAGTGTTTTGAGTTTTGTATTTCAATACCATCACTTTGTAAAACTGTTTCAACAGTGTCATCAAGTTTGAAGTATAAATGTTAACCTTTGCACTTTTCACAAATAATTTTCTCTTCCATAATACTTATTAACAAAACTTATTATAATAAATAAATAAATATGAGTTTATTCTGACCCGTAAAGAAAGAAAAAAAAACAAAAAGCATACAGTGTTGTCAAGTATGGAATAATACATGACTCATGACTAATGAAATGAGAAACCAAAACAAGCAAGTTGTAACTAAAATTAACCTAAAATAATATATAAGCATTACGGTACAGAATCCTAAAGCTATGGTTCAGTACAGACTGTTCCTCCACCATCGCCTTGAAGTCCAATGTAGTTGCTGTAATTATATGCTTCTACCCCTTGTAGATATACATTCATAAATACAATATAATTATGTATATCTATATGTGTGTTAGTATTGTAAGAAGTTTAAGGTTGCACGTAATAGACGAAACTAAGATCACCGAGAACTAAGCAACGCGAGATACATACACTTTATAATTGTGATATTGAATAGTTTTTAAAGCTAGACGGAACATCATTATAAACTTTAGCAATGTTGTATCTAAAGGCTCTCCTGAACAAAGAAGTGGTGTGTTTAGGTATTGCGATGAGACCCCTGTGGCGAAGATTTAAATAATGTACGTCCGTTCTATATGTAATTATATCATATAAATATAATGGTACCTTATTAATAAAGAGTTTGTGAAAGAAATTTGCAGATTGAAGATACCGTCTATTTTTCATATTTAGCCAACGGGCATCTTTTAATTTATGTGAAATGTGTGCTGATCTGGGGATGTGGTATATGAAACGTAAACAAGTATTCTGTACACGTTGTATCGTTTGAGTGGTAGCATGATCTAAGCACGAACCGTATACAGCGGAACAGTAATTGAAATGCGATAGTACTAACACATTACACAACATGATCTTGGTTTTTATATTTAAATATGTTCGGTGTGGATATAGAAGCTTTAAATTGGAAAATGCGCTTTGAATGTTTTTAGATATGTACCTAGTAAATCTGAATGAATTATCCATGATTCCAAGGTTCATTACTTGTTTAACAAAATCGACTTCTACATTATTTATCCTGAGAAAAAGTATGACCAACTTAATTTTATTTAAGTTTTTTCCAAACAGTATAGCATTTGTTTTAACAGGATTTAATATTAGTGTGTGTTGATTTGCTAATTTTGATATAATTTCTGGGTCCGAGTTTATTTTTTGAACTGCATCATCAACATTCTGACTTCTAAACGAGTAATACATTTGCGTGTCGTCCGCGTACAGTAGGAAGTTGCAGTAGACAATTTGTTCAGAAAAGTTGTATAAATTGAAAATAATAGAGGTCCTAGAATACAACCTTGAGGCACACTCTTTGAAATCTTTTCAAAATTGGATATACTATTCCCTATTCTAACCGTTTAATTCCTATTATTAAAGTCGCTTTTTAATAATCCAACAGCATTAGGACCTATTCCAATATGATGTAGTATAGCTAAAAGCATTTGGTGATGAATAGTATCAAATGATTTGCTAAAATCCAGAAGAATTAAAATTGTAAGATAATCGTTGTTATAGGAAGGGAGTATATGATTAGTTAACTGCAATAAAGCCGTTGTACAGCTTAATTCTAATAATTATATGCAAAGTAAAAACAAATAAAAATAAAATTCAAAACATATATGGCGCGGTGCGGTGATGTTCTATAATTAAAATATTTATGTGAAAAGTATATGTTTTATTTTATATACAGATCTATAAAACATAAGTGGAAGAGGCATTTTAGCAATTAGATTCTGTTACCGTTCAAATTAAAACATTACTATTACAGATAATTCAGTTTTAACGGTTAATTTAAATATGAGTTTAAACTGAAACGTCAAAGTTGTCCTTGAAACAGACAAAAATAACTGTGTCCCGAGACTCGTGTTTTCAGAGTTGTTGGCAATGCAACCACGTGAATTGAGAATTAGGTGCATTATCCACCGTTGGGGTGCATACGTCATCAATACTGCGACCGAACGAACTCACTCGGAGCAAGTGTACACGGTGATGCACCCAAATGAATTCGCTGTTAGATTATTAAAAATTACACTACCTGAAGAAATACAAAACCTTTTATTTATTATGGAAATATACAAATTGTTAGTAAACATTCTTTGGTTGGTAATTTAGTTCAAATATTAAAGTTACTAGAAAATAGCCAGAAATTGATGAACAATTACATATTCTAAGTACGCTTAAATTGATGAACATAAGTTTTTTGAAATGATTTATAAATTGTTGTACATAATTCACACTTTTTAGTCGACTTTGTGCTCACCGTCAACAAGTTCTAGAAATTGATCAATGCATTGTTGTGTGTAAAAGAACTATTAGTTATAATATATTACGATTATTATTATGTATAATTTATTATTTTAATATAAATGCTGCCATTGATTAATGATGCTGGCATTTTATGTCATTAGGTAAATGTGTTACGGCACCGAGTGATTGATACTCTAGGTAATTCTGGCGAACACTGCTACCAATTGATGACGTGCTGTTGGTAGTACTTCAGTTAATGCAAAGTTAATGTCAATTTTCTTGGTTACATAGTATTCTTGTTATTGTCTTTTGCAACCGCGTTTGCTGTTGTGTTTGTTATTTAATAAGCATTATATATAATGGGGTGCGATGGTGGAACTATACCACGCCGCGATGAACTTGTAAAAGTGAAGAAGAAGCCCGAAGCGGTAAGTGCTGGTTAGTTATATCTGGTTTGTGTGTAGGTAAATCTTTACCTGTGTAAACTGATATATCTTGTACATATAATTGGGGCGTCTATTTACTTTATAAAGAGTTATTCCCCAAATTTTTTCATAAAATAGTCTAGAAGTGAAACGAAGTTAGTTCAGTCCCTTTATTAGATTTGTGGGTGACGTTTCGTTTCGTGCCGACTCGAATTAAACAATTTATTACTCCAAATACGTACAGTATAGTACATTAATAGTTTATTAAAGCAAAAAAATAAGAGAACGTACGATATATTTTGAAGAAAATAATTGCCGGTTTTTATTACTTACCATGTGCAGTAGCCAGAACAAATTTGTGTGTAGCAGATTGACGTAATATATAACATTGCGAGCACCTACTGCTCCGCAATCCAAGCATAAACAGTGTCAAGGTTATCGTTAAACAATTTACAATTCAAATACGAAAAGGATAGTACATCAGTAGTTTATTAAAGCAAAAAAATAGAAGAACGTATGATAAATTTAGACGAAAATAATTGCTCAAGTTTGTAGTACTTATTGTGTGCAGTAGCCAATACAAACGTATGTGTAGCAGATTGAAGTAATAAATAACATTGCGGGCACCTACTGCTTTGCAATCCAAGCGTAAGCAGTGTTGATGTTATCGCTAGGTATGTTTTATTACTTAGAATAAATACCGAAACAGGTGCATGTCCAACAATAGCTTTGAAGTTACTTGTTTAAATATTTTATTACTAAAACAAAATAATCGAAAGGGTACAAGACTCAATACTTATTGTCGCACACACGTGTACCACTTTGGGTATGTATCCTTAGTAGGAAAACATTCTTAATGGTAATCTCACCTCAACATCATTAATGCATAAGTAACAGAAAATTAATAATTTGTATCAATGTTGTTACAATGTATATTTTTGCGATATTTGATAAACAAGATTTGTAAACCTGTCTGCTGCAGTGGGTTCATACACTTGCCACCACATAAATGTATCTACATACTCACCAAGAAAAAGTCTTGCCATGACTCCCAGACGTCAAAAATTGTTTAAGTCTGAACCAGTATACTATTACATTATTCTTTTGTGAGTGCTAATTAATTATTAGAATAATTAAATAACATTGCACAAATACAACGAATACACAAGGGAATAGCAGACAACACCTACGTCATCCGCAGCAGGAGTAACGTATAACATAGACTACGGCCAGACTCTTGCAGCGAGTGGGGTGGGATTTGTCTTATACCACCACTACCATATAATGCCGACTGATAATAATGGTTTAAGAGAGCACCGCCTAAATCGATACTAAACGGCTCCTGCGCACCTAATCTAGGAAAATTCTCAAGTTCTAAATAGATATCAAACCAACACATTAACTGACAACACCACACGGAAATAACAACCTAGGTATTAAGGGTCTTATGTATTGTTAGTAACGAAATGTCGAAACTGTATGTAATTACACTTTAATATAATATACGGTTGAAATGTAAGTAACAATATATTGTAAATAATGTAAATATATTAGTTGGGACGGCAAGATTAGTAAAACCAACATTCGCAGGTAGTTTAATTTAATCTTATTTATTATTTTTAACTTATTATACTGACTGGGACGCTTGGCATTGGTGCCACCGGACGGGTGTAACGATTGTATATATATTTCACAGGGAACAATCCCTTAAATCTATTTCACATTTAATAAAAGTTGTACTTTACAACGTCAGCAATCATACAATGTTATAAAAAATAAATAATATTCATCACTTTTCGTTATAGCGATTAACATACAGATTAAATCACCATCAGACAATCTATGAGGAACACAGATAAAATGTAACTTCTTATCGAATGAGGTATCACTAGGGTGTCCTGTGTTCAGTTATTTACTGTTCCATTCTAGACGGCATAAGGACTACAGCTGCTAAAGGCAAGTAGAAATTCCCATAAGGTACGAGGTGCAACCAATCGCAATTTAATCATCAGTAGATTCTATCGCAACAACTGTTACAACAATACCAAGATGATCCTAAAATGGTTACTACAACGATATCGAAATCCTATAAGTAGACAGCACTAGTCATAATTCCTTCACATAAACAACCTATCGTTTGAATAACGGTTGCGATGTGAAATACCCGGGTATTTATAATTTAGGGTAAATACCCAGGGTAATTACCCAGGTAAATACCCAAAATTCATAAATACCCGGGTATTTTTAAATTTGTATAAAATCAAGATTAGGATTAAGCTAAACCTTGTAAACTCTATTTAAATAAATGACATTTTACTCAAAGAGTCTTCCATTTGTGCAAGCTTAATAAACCATTTTAACGTGTTTATGAAGCTCAAGCATAAGCAGTTTCATTATTTATATTAGTTTCTATTTCTTTTTACAGTATTATTTGAGCTATATTGACTGATAACCTAAACCTTGGTAATAGCATATATTATAAAATATTAAGCATTTTTATTTCAATTATGTACTTGTGACACTTGTATAACACAAGCAAAACAGTTAAATTAATTACACAAAACTATATGCGACTCTTGATGTAGACCTCAAATACAGTAAATTCTGTACACAAAACAAATAAAACTTTAAATTTTTCATTGCATACAATATTAATGCTTTACCTTAATCTGAATTATATTCATCACTTGAGTGGTTCGACAATGACATATGTTCATCTTCATCATCATCGGTATCGGTAGATGAAATTTCTATCTTATCTTCTTCGTTCATTTCCAACTGAACATCTTCAAAACCACCGTATTCTTTCTTATTTTCTGTTTGTTTCTGTTTTTTAACTTTAGGATGATTGATGTTGTTAAGCAATTTTCAATTATGAGACAAATAAGTGATCTGTCCGGCTCGTTCAGTTGTCAGTCTATTTCTATTCTTACTATGGATCCAGCTGAACGTGCTGAAAGTTCTCTCAATTGCAGCAGATGTCACAGGAGGGCCTAGGATTCTCACGGCTACATCAGCCAACACGCATGTTCTTCTCAATTCCCTCCACTATAACATGGGACTGATTGCCTTCTCTTTTTCAGAATCTTTTACCCCTTCCCAGACAAAAGCTCTTCGCCACAGTCCTTTATCTCTATAATCAGCTACACTTTGTCGAAGTTCAACTACTTTCAATCCTATACTGTTGCCAACTTCACAAACAAAATGAATAGCATCAAGAAGCTCTTCAGGTTTATGTTTGCAACCCTGAGAAGAAGGATTCAACAAATCAGCAGCAAGATGAATTTTTCCCACACCAAACTCCATCCGTTTCTCTAACTTTTTCAGCACTTCTTTCTCTTCATAATTCTTTAGAGGTGACTCTGGAATCTCATTGTTAAGATTTTTTTGAAGATTTGTGAAAACGCTGTGGATCTGCGGAGTGTTTGACTCGAATGCAGTGATAAGTTCAATGATTGGGTGTAAGATGTTCACCCATTTTTTCAACTCTGACCCAAAACACGCCATCATCAAGCATCCGATGTTTCATGTCGCTAACAGCTAGTTTTTGAAGCACAGATTTGTTTGATAGCAAACTCTGCAAGCAGAACAAGTTGCTTCCCCATCTTGTTTGCCCGGGCAGTTTCAAAGAAATCCTATCTTTGAAATTTTTGTCCAATTGAAAGCGGTCAAACAGTTCTTTTAAGACATGACTATTTTTGATAGTTTTTACTATGTCAACGACAGTAGCCATAACAGATTTAACGGTATTGCATTTTAAGATGTCTTCACAAAGAAGGTTTAAAAGGTGAGCTAGACAACCTAATGGTACAATTGACGGGTACTTCTTCTTTACCAACGCCAAGGCAGCTCGCATGTTGGAAGCGTCGTCTCCAATGATTACCAAAAACTTCTCAGGGCCATAATTTTCAATTACGTTGATTATCAACTTAGCTAAGTAAGGTGCATTGTGTCTGTTTTCATTTGTTGTGACAAATTTTACAAACAGTGGCTCTGGCTTTGTAACAACAAAGTTTATTATTGATTCATTCTTGATGTTACTCCAGCCATCACATTGTAAACGTAAGTGTTTTGAGTCACTTGGCTGATTTGTAACCTTGCTTTGCATTTCTGCGTACTGAGCTTTAAGGTACGTGTAACCTCCTCCACTGATATTCAAAGTTGTGGATGATGGTCGATTGAAAATCAAACGATTACTTTTCGTTCTCTCAGAGATGTTACTAACACTGCTTTCAGATGTAATTGGCGATGTTGAACTGATAGGTTGTATATGCCTATTACTTGAACTTGATCCAGGTTCTTCTGGTACAAAAAGCATATTTACATTCAACTTTTTTTGCTTTGATTTATATAGAATTGTTTTCTTATCGGTGTCTGTTAACATGGATACTTGAGTACATACAGTATTTGGCTTTAAATCAAGAATTTTCTTCATATCGTCAGGACACTTAAAACACTTCCTTATATGTTTGGTCATTTTATTAACATTAGCATATTTGTATTCAGTACTGCAGTATTTGCATACAACACCAACACCACTTTTTTATTTTCTTTAAAAAACTGTCAAGCTGAACCCTCTTTCTTGACCATTTTTCACACGCAACTATTAGCAAAAAGGAAGTAAAACTTAAAAATAAAACATTATCTTAAGCAGGAAAGCCGTTCTTTGAAAGGATTAGTTAAAAGAAATAACTGCTGTCAGTAACTAAAATCTCATTACTAAAAGTTAGACTGTGTATAAGCACTTGGGTTTTTTTACACATTCACAGTACTTTTTTTAGCTGAGCAAACTTGTACAATGTAATTAATCTGTTTATAAAATGTTTTATACAAAAATATTTAAAAAGGTATTATTCATTCTTTTTGCTAAGACGTTAATTTTATTTTGTAAACACCACTTTATAAAAACTGAATACAATAACAGTGTTACTAATCTCATTTACCTAATTCAATTAAATGTCTTTTTTAAATCTCAAAAAACCGACATTTTGGGTATTAACCCATTGTCAGGGCTATGGGTAAATACTCGGGTAAATGCCCAATTTATAATTACCTACCCACTGGGTATTTACCCAGCTCACATCATAACGGTAGTTCAAACTTGAACGAAAATCACATGAACGACCACTTGTTCAATACTTAAATAGGTGACCTAAATATAACGAATTAATGAATGTAATTTCTGTCAACCTCACCTCAAGCTTCTACAAATCCAACAAAAGAATTAGGTAAATATGATTTCCATACACTAATACATTTGCCTTATACGAAACAAACCATCAAATCCCAAATTAAATTGGTTGAACTATATTCTTCAGTTCCTAATGGAATTGTAACTTTAAGTTTTGACAACTACCAGAATCGAAAACAAATACGATGTATGCTGTCGTGCTAAAGTGAATTCGGCCGGTTTTTCTTTATTTATTTTCATAAACAAAACAGCTTGCTATCAAGGAGGGAAATTGTATTTAACACAACAAATTAAATACATAGGTGTCGTATTGAGGAAACTAAATGTTCTTAAAATTGAGGTGAGCATCACGGGTAATTAAACCATAACAATCCTTCCACATGGTTTTGTTTTGTGAGTGAATGGAGACACCCCACCCCGTCTAGTATAGCTAGATCGGTGTACCCTCGCCAACAATCCTTCTAGATTTCCAATCCTGCCGTACATGTTCTTTAATTATTTCCGTCAACACATTTGCCGGGCGGTTCAGTATAAAATGGATATACCCTTTCTTAGCTGTTGCGTGATAAATGCCTATCATCCACTTATTGGGCACCACCCACCCTTTATGGTACTTCCGTTTTGTGAGTACACTCTCATCATTTTGTACCAAATTGTCTATGCCTGCCAGCTTAAACAAGTCTGCTTCCTGTAGTAACTGCCACGAGCATATATCACGTATGTAACATAGAAGCTGCACTATGGTTGCGGGAACACATCCTAGCGAACTGACTAAAATCCACTGCAAGCCAATACCACATTATGTACAGTACATCTCGTATTCTAATACGTATACCCTCAAAGAAGGATCCTTACGTCACCCTGCTTCGTTTACAATGGAAGAAGTGACCCAACGCAACCTGGTGCCGTTGTCGTAGTATGCAGAACCCATGACATTGCCTGTTCGAATACCTCTTTGTTCGTTTAATTAATGATGCACGCTGCATGTGCTGTAAGATAGTTCCATCATCTGCACTACACAACGCCATGAGCTGTTGGACATTGTTGATATCCATGGCGATACTGTTCAACAAAAACACCAAACTAAGTAATAATGGTGCATGAAGTACAATTGAACCAAAAAAGCTTGAATGTTTTTACCAGAACAAGACAACACCATATGTCGACCAATCTATACATATCTGCGGTGCACACAAAAAAATCAAATTATAACGTTAAACTTATGTTGGAGCCCACAAAAACCTTTTTAATGAAATATTATCCAAGTAAATAAAATCTTCACTTGATGTGTCCAACAATTTTCATTAGTCCAAAATTTATCCAAAATTTTATAAAATTATTTCATACTAACTGTATTAATAATGATCACTAAAATTTTATCGTATCGGCAGGAATCAAACTGAACTTCACAAATCAGTCAACACTAAAAGCCATCAGGAACTAGACTATGACACGACGATTTTAATCGCTTAAAAACTTTTTTTTCGAACACGGCACCAAGCATACTCGCTCAGGGTTATCTTGACTCTTTCTTTAACCAGTCGAGTTGACTTCCTTTCAACCTCTAATCGGAAAGTGTTTGCTAAATGACAGATAAATAACTAGCATAATAACTTAGTTATCTGAGGGGAATGAGCTCATTATACATTTTACACATAACAAGCTATCATTTGTCACCAGACAATTACAATTTATGTTTTTATTTTATTAAAGCATAATATTAAATTTATAGGGAATATGTAAATAAATTACAAAAAATACGTTACACTGTTTAGCAGTATAAATGCACTTGAAAAATTTAGAACAAACTGTACCTATATAACGTTCTGCAAATGCTTTTAAACGCCCCATCTCCCCCAGACTGATTTACGTGTCTTACAAGCTGTTGGAGTGAAAGTGTCTTTTTTGTTTAAATTGTTTCTATTGCATACGGTGTGCTTTCGCAGATTTGCGATTCGAAAATAAAAATTATTACATTACATATCATTCCTTTAGACTATGTCGGAATTATCGTGGAAATGCAGATTTATTCAAACAATGTAAGACCACTATGCTAAATCTGCTACACGTCTCACGGTGTTGACAACGGAGCAGTACAATATCTTAATGATGTACCGATCTAATAATTGTTTATCGTATTCTTTGCAAGTCTTAGAAGCAAAATCTGTTACAACAACGTCATCTTAACGATATCCTCATTTAAAGTGTTTTGATGTTTTAGAAGTTAACAGAATTAAGAAAGTAATCGCAAAATCTACTGAGAACGATATACATTATTATTTATCTATTGATGAAGTTTTTAATGCTATTGACGCAACTCATTGTGCACTTGGGCAAGGAGGAAGGAATAGAATTTAGAGCAAGTTATTTGGTGTACAACTGCGAGTGCGGCTCAATCGAAGGTATAGCAAGAGCAATGGGTTCTTATGATGGAGGTTGATCAAGTCGACGATCATGCTGAGAATAATGTAATACACAATAAAAATATAGCAAAGTTAGAGATTTAGCTTCACATTACCTAGAGAAGCAGGCCATCAAAATGAAGCAATTGAGTGACAAGCGATATCCATTAGCAAAAGTAGGAGCTAATGTCACAGTGCCTATACCAGATGCTGATGAAGCAAGAGGAAGTTTGTGCAATGTTATGGGTGGTTTTAAGCATAGCCGACGATACTTTGTACAAATTGGGTACTATTTTGAACCAATTGTATGCACGATCCAAATTAGAAATTTGCAAATACAATTTTATAACTGTAAATGAAGTAGACCATGGAAAAGTAATTTTGCGGAGAGCAGCAGCTGCACATTCTTCTGGTAAATTCTAGTTTTGCCTGAAAATTTTATGTCAACTTAAAATCGCTATATTAAAACCTCATATTTTCTAAATTGGCTAATCATTTTGCGTATAGCCTAAGAAATCTGCATAGCTCCTACGTGCAACAGGACGTTTGCATTTGGTCTAGTTGAAACATGAATATTCTGATTTCGAATTTGTTTGGTAACATATACATATGAAATAATTGCATAATCAACCGTCCTTCGTGGAAATGTGAAGACCAGTCAAGACGGTTAATTAAGGCCAGGCAGACTAAACTCAGCGGCGTAGGTCGTGGTTCAAACTCATAACTAAAACCTTGCTTGTACTTACCAATTATGCAATACGAATAAAAATCATCAATATATACATAACCAATTTATAATAAACATGGGCGCCAATCAGCGGAAAGGCACTGATACCTAATAAAAGTAATCATTAAATAAACTTCGTAGTTTAGAAAAGAAATAACATTTTATTATACCATCGACTGTCAGGAAAAGCATATATATAAACAAATAAATAAACAGTCTTGAACTCGAAATGAAATAAGGCCTACAGGGCCCACTATTCCGACATAAAATAAACGTAATTCTATCTAACCTAATTGTTATCTAAGGACGCGACGCCGTCACATATACCTAATCTTTAGCCTAACTATGATTAACTTAAGACCTTTAATTATATTAACAAAAGCACTTTGAAACACAACTATGCATTACTGTCTTTTCAACACGGTATCCGTATGTACAGATTAAATCAAGGATTCCATGGGTTAATACCGCATGCTCTCTTCAATGATTATTTCCGAACACGCGAAACGTAATTTACTGTCAATATAATTCACAAAAAACAGACCGCCTATAGCTCGCAACAACAGCTCCCGCACCCGTCGTTAGCGTCTATAGGTAGAACGAACATACATTTCCATGAGCAAAAGTAAACAGTATCAACTGGTCTATAGTAATTAACCTTTACAACACTACAAAAGTTTGACACGTAAATCCGAAAAAGCTTTCTTTACTGAGCTATTAACAAAGGTTAGTTCACGTCTTTATTACGTTCCAATGACCGGTAGTTGAAGCAAAGGAATTTTTTTTTAAATAACTCTAAGCAATAGCACACCGTCGTTAGCGTCTATGTAGAATTAAAAGTAATCCTTCCCTACAAATTAATAAGACGCTACAAAAAGTGATGCAGAATCGAAATAAAACTCATAGCAAAGGGTTGCTTTGCATTATTAAAAAAATGTCTTTCAAACAAAATAAATACTCACGTGTTCTAAGCACACACATAAACACGTCTTTACCCAAAGACCACACATCAAAAAAAGCCCGGAATCATTGCCCACATTCCTGCAAACCCCCAATCAATTCGTCCGGCCCTGCGGCCGCACCATATGTTTAAATACCAGAAACTAAACCCTCTCAATACATTGTATTGTAAATATTATGCGATCCCAGGTACCGTAGATGTAAAACGAAAGCTTTTTAAAATATAGAAGCATTCGCTTGTATGAGGTTATTCCACCACGGTCTATGCAGGCCCTGTAACACGCACACACAACAATTCAACCACGGTTCGTGAAATATACAAGTAATAATTAAATTGTGTCAACTGACAATAATCCAAGTTCCGGTACGCAGTAGCGTAACATTATACAAGAAATAATGACACAATTTATGCTCAACAAAGCGATTGAAAATCGGGTTGTTACACATATTGAAAAAGAAATATGTAGATTTTAAAAAATTGCTAATTTTGATAATTTATTATTATAGTTGCACTTGTGGAAACCTTTTGTCTTTTAAAATGATTAACGTATGATAATGCTATGTGTTAGCACACATCATATATAATTTTAATTATTATTTTTTGTCACAGAAAGACAAGGATTCCGAATTGGCATTTTATTGGAGATATTGTTTTATATCACAACAAATTTTGCTGTATCCAATTGTCATGTGTGGACTCGGCCATCTTTATAACAAAGTAGCATTAATTGAAGGTTTATTAAATCGTACATCCTTGCCTGAAGGAGTTCAACACATCAAAAGTCTTAAGGTAATAAATAAAATTTTATGTACTTGCCTGTAAAGTATTTTTGTAGGATGTTAAAGATTTGAACTTAACTCCAAATCCAATTTATAAACCTGAAGATGAAAAAAAGGAAGGAGGAGTTGATGCACGTGCTGCTCCTTATATTTGTCCTGTCATTGGTTTGGAAATGACTGGAAAATATCGCTTTGTTGCACTGTGGTCTTGTGGATGTGTATTTTCAGAACGCGCACTTAAAGAAATTAGCACAAAAAATTGTCATAAGGTAAATATTCTGTTTTCCTTTAACACCAAATATAGAAAAAATCCTTTTGTAATGTTGTATAGATTATCGCTATCCACTGTGGCACTGTTGTAATGCAACTTTTTTTGTAGTATTTTCCTTACACACATAGACAGATAATGCTTATGTGCACACCCACACACATTCCAAATTTAACTTAAATTTGTTTATGTAACCAGTTATGAAAAGACTAATTTTATTTAACGAATGTAATATTTGCCAAAACGAGCTAATGCAGTGAGTGAGTTTTGCAAATTACATGGGTCAATTAAAATTATGGTTTCATGACGTGTTAAGAACAATATTTTATCTAACCCCACTTTAAAATATAACAAAAGGATTATACGGTTCGAAATGTAAAAAATTCAGCTTCATCGCTTTACCTGAACGTTGCTATGGCTTGATTGATATTTATGTAAATATCTATGGTTACCTAAATAGAGGCTTAAGTGTTTAGTTATGTAAAATTTCATTACATCACTAGTGATGTAATGGACTGACAGTTATAAAAAATTGGACGTTACATACCGTCAAAAATACAATGAAGTCTATTTGAATGTATTGATGAGCTAAATAAAACGTAATATTCGGTAAGAAATTTATACTGTGATGTAGACGCATGAATTAATTCAGAACTCGCTTAATTCAACTATTATAAACGTAACAGTTAACGTTTGGACAAAATGATATTTTAATAGTAATATTGAAAGAGCTATTGTATATTTCAATATAAAGTAAATATTATTTTCAGTGTGATACAGGTTTTTTAAGTATTATTTCATATTCGATCGGTTTAATGTATGGTTCAACATTCTGCACGTATGTAATTATTATAAAAATTGGCCTTCAAAAATAGAAAACTCAACAAACGTCCAATATGTAAAATGTTAATTGTTTGTATTAGAAACAAAATATCAAACATTAAAACTGCTTGAACTATAAAAACTATGAATACCACTTTTTTAAATATATTTTGATAAACAATTCATTTTTGAATAATAAATTGAAATAAAGCAAGAATTCATTTCTGTAAATAGCATGTCCTGAATTTCAATAATAAAACTAAATTTTTATTTTTTCAATAGAGACCATATCGAATTATTATTTTTTGTCATAGACAAATAACAGTTACGAATCAATTATGTATATGAGTAATCATGAATTAAAACAAAGTACGTAATATACTTTTTAAAATATGTCAATTACAAAATAGGTAAACAACACCTACAACTCTTCGAAATGAAAAACTAACCTTCAATAGTTGATAGACATTATAAACAGTTCACAAATACCACGAAAATATCCAAACTATTAAGGTCGACATCTCAAAAGCGAACAAAATGATCGTGAATACATTCCTGAAAAATAAAAATCTTTTCTATTAACACATATTTCATATTAGTAAAGATTTATTAGAAAGGTTCACTTTTTAGGTTTTGGAGAGCAGTTTATGACATTGCTATTTTGTATGTAATTAAACAGCTCTCATTGGCTTCGAGTCTTGTACCTATTGTTCCTGAAAAATGTATAAAGTGTATTAAAATAACAATGCAATAAATCAATTAAAGTGTTTGAGTGTTTAATAGTACATATTTTTGAGCGAAAATTTAATTATTCATTTTATTAATTCGAATATAGGCCGCTCTTGATCTTCAGACCCTAGGCTTGGAACCTATTTAGCCTATAAGGAAATTCGACACTGGGCGTCTTATTTGAATTTGTGCTTGTTTTAAATTACTAAACACTAAAACAACACTGAATTGCATCAAAAAATTTTATTGTAATAATTTAACTTTCAAATGAAACCTAATGTAAAAGAAGTATGATAACCTACGTTTTTACAACAACATTTCCTTAAAACTAAAAAATATTTTCAATAAGTACAACATTAACATTTCTTTTTCGCTAAGCAGGAATTTAGGATCTTTTTTATTTTTTAACAACGAGAAAAATGATGTCCTTTAAAGATCAAGTGTTTACAAACTCAATTGTGACTCCTGCAATTCATACTACATCCGCCTGACTGGTCGTAGTTTAGAACACATTTCGCAGAACATAAATCTTTAATTAGTAAATATCACGTTGATCACACTTTTTCACAACATAAATCCTTCTTTGTTTCTCATATTGCTATTAATAATCATACCTATTCAGAAAACAATTATGAAATTTTACAAATTCAAGCAAAGAACCATAAACTCTATTTTTTTGAGATGTTAGAAATAAAAAGATCTTCTAACCAAATTTGTTTAAATGAAATTATTGACTTTGATTCTCTTCTAATCACAATTATTTGTCAACATACATATTTACACGTTAATGTGGTGCTACCCACTTAATAATATTAATTTTGTTATACGCATTCTTACATTTACGCATGCTTCTTATATTTACCGTCGACGTGGTATACGCGACACAACGGCAGTTGGTAACACCAATCTATAAAGTGGAGATTAGCGCACCCATCTGTCAATGACGTCACACAATATGCAAATTATTACTCGTAAATGATGTAATATGCCAATTTCATAAAAGGTATTATAAGCAAAATCCCACACACGGGGTACTCACATGAATAGGTCCAGCTTCCTACGGAATCACTTCCTTCAGGGTTGCTCGTGGTCCCATTCCAAATTATTTAAAGATGGTGGCTGCGACCTCCATCAGGACTGGTCCGGCTAGCTACTGCAGGGCGTGGGCTGCTACCAGGTTGTGTCCAGATTATCTCTTTCTATATGTAGCGGAACGATAAGGAACGGGTTTATAGGGACGACAATCAAAGATAAGCAAAAGGAAATCTACGTAATAAAAAATAAAGATACGATACCCAACCACTCTGGTCGATGTTGAGCAGCAAAGTTCCACGTTTCCTAGCGTCTTCCGGAAACTTCCCCACTTTTTCTTCCCCCACACGCGTCGGCGCGAAGTTCGTCCTACGCACTTCTGACGTGACGGAAATACACGCGCCAAGTCTTTCAAATTTAAGGCACGAAACTCCCGCACATCAAAACTAAACTAAAGATATCTAGTGCCGATTTTCAACACGTAACAATCGCGACAAAGCCATAAAAGAAAAAACTTAAAAAAAGAAAAAGTCTGTTAGCACAGTAACATCTTAAAATCTAAATCCTAACTACCCTACATAAATCCTAACTTAAATCCTACAAAATGTTTATTTAAGGCGCCACCTGGTTTTTTCGATCGATAACACGTCTTCCGAATTACCAGGAAACGGAATATGTTGCCCCATTGTCTTTGACTACATTAATAATTGACAGCACAAATTTGTCGGGGAGCATGAAACACTACTTAAATTAAAACAAATGCGACAAGTTGCCTAACCTATATACTAAACCAAAACTAACATTAAAGTTTCCTACGTGCAGACGCACATGAGCGTTGCATCTAAACTGCATCATTGTTGGCAAAAAGTGCCCAAATTTAAAAATGTTCAAAAGAGTGAGTCACTCCTCACTCTAGCAAATTTTTGTTACTGGTACTTTGGTTTAAATAACGATACACATCAAAACTTGTCCATGACATGGTTGTGAATCAACAAATTTACCAAACCTACCACCTTACTGAATCCTTACATTGCTAAACTAACAAATTACATTTCTACATCAGGTTAGCTTTTTCACTTAATTTCAAGAAAAAATAAACCCCACGTCTGGTCATAAATACCAAACGTTAGGAAGATAAAAAGATAAAGTAAGATCTCAAATTGTTGTTGAAGATAATAGATAAGATAACGATATTGAGCTTAAGTTATCATCAAAGGTAATAGGTCATCATCATATTGTTTTCGACCTTACTTAAGGTCGGTTTGACGCAGCTCTAACTTCTTTTCTAATCTGTGCTAATCTAAAAAGTTCTACATACCCTTCACAACCTAAATTTCTAATAATTTGACTAATATAGTTTGGTCTAGGTCTTCCTATATCCTTTTATCTTTTTCCTATCCATCTGACTTTACATAGATATTAGCAACATGATGGTTGTTAAAGAACTCTAACATGTTTACATGTTTACCATTTATAAGGAAATGAAATATAACCTTCAAAAAGGAAAAGTGTTAAAATATATGTTATGGTAAGGCTTAAGCAACGAAACGCTACCCACATGCCAGACCGCTACCTAATTGTGAGTTATGTCCTGGTGACATTTAGTTAACTGATTTTTATTTTTTTTTGTTTTGTTTTCGAACTTACTTAAAGTTGGTTTGACGCAGCTCTAAATTCTTTTCTATTCTGAGCTAGTCTAAAAAGGTCTACATACCCTTCACAACCTAAATCTCTAATAATTTGACTAATATAGCTTTGTCTAGGCCTTCCTACTCTATTTTTATTTGGTAGTCTATAATCTAAGACTTTACTAAATAGTCCCTCATGTCTTAACTGGTGCCCTATCATTCTATCTCTCCTGACCTTCAATTGTTTCCACATACAGGGATCCTCACCTATCCTTCTATAAACTTCCTCGTTTGTTACTCTATCTGTCCAACTAATCTTTAACATTCTCCTATAACACCAAGTTTCAAAAGCTTCTATCTTTTCTTATCTACTTCTTTAATTGTCCAAGCCTCACTACCGTATAGTAGAACGCCCATAGCATGCGACTTTAAGAAACTTTTTCTATTATCTAAACTAATACTATTTGCTATTAGTAAGTTTTTCTTTTTTAAAAACATTTTTTTAGCTTGAGCTATTCTAGCTACTATATCCCTTCTGCTACGTCCATCCTTTGTAATTATACTACCTAAATAGCAAAATTCATCTACCTCCTCTAACTCGGTATTACCTATTTTTAATTTTGGTTTAGAACTAGGCTGTAACTCACTTGTCATTATCTTTGTCTTTACTGAGTTAATTCTCATACTATAGTTACTCCGTAGTATCTCATCTAAAATATTTAAAAACTCTCCTAACTCTTTTCTAGACTCTGCTATAATGGCTATATCATCTGCAAACGTAACATGTCTATTTTCTGTCCCTGTACACTAATACCTATCTCTTTTCTCTCTCTGGCTAAGTTTAAAGCTTCCTCAATATAAACATTAAAATCAAGGAGACAGTATACAACCCTGTCTAACACCATTTCTAATCTTAGCTTCCTTTTCTATTTCATCAAAACTAATTACTACGCTTTGGTTTTTATATAGACTGTAAATAATTTTTCTATCCCTATGAGAGATTCCTATTTTTGCAAAACCCTGAACATAACAATCCAATTAACCCTATCAAATGCTTTTTCTAAATCTACAAACGCGAAATGAGTCTTTTATTTTTTGTAACCTTTTTCGATAATTACCCTAATCATTAGTATCGGTTCTCTAGTCCCTCTGTCTTTACGAAAACCATATTGGTCTTCGCCTAAATAATTCTCAGTTAAAGCTTCTACTCTATTTTTAATTATTATTGCTAGTATTTTGGAAGCATGAGAAGTTAAACTAACTGTTCTAAAATTCTCACACCTATCAGCTCCTGACTTTTTGGGATTGGGATAATAATATTTTTTCGAAATCTATTGGAACCTCACCTGTGTCATATATTGCATTTATTAGTTCATATAATCTGTCTAAAGTTTTCTGACTTGCATATTTTATTAATTCTATGGAATATCGTCTATCCCTGGCGCTTTATTTAATTTAAGATTCGAACAGCTCTATCAAATTCCTCTCTTAATATTGAGAACCCTATTTCTACATCTTCTTCTTGGTCGTTCTCTAACTCATCCATATCGTCTCCCTTATATAAATCTTCTAAATATCTTTTCCATCTATCAGCTACCTCAACTTTATTTATTAGAAGCTCATTATTCTCGTCTCTAATACCATTATATTTTTCCTATCTTCCCAAAAACTTTTTAACTGCTCTGTAAGCCCTATCTGTCTTACCTACTCTCAAATCATCTTGTATTCCTTACAATTCTCCTCCATCCATTTATTTCTAGCTTTTCTACACTCATGTACTATCTTATTTCTAACTGTATTATATTTTGCTTATTTTCACTATCCACTTCTCTGAAAGGTTTAAGCTTTCTTCTATTCTCTATTAAATCTAATATCTCCTTTGTTACCCAGGGTTTTCTCGCTTCTATTTTTTCTTACCTATAGTCTGTGTTGCTGTATCATGTACAGTCAGTTTTATTTCTTTCCATCTATTTTCACGCCCTCCTACAGCTATCTCTTTGCTCTTATTATCTAATACTTGTTTATATTCCTCTTTACCCTACTATCATTAAGCTTACCTAGATCCCATCCTTCTCTTTTAACCTTTCTCAATTTTTGAATTTTAGTTTACACTTCATTTTAACTAAGTTATGATCGCTATCTATGTCAGCCCCTGGATAACTACGACAGTTTTAACTTGGTTTCTAAATCTTTGTTTAACTAAAATATAATCTATTTGGTACCTAGCCCTATCACCTGGGGCTTTCCAGGTATATCTTCTCCTAACATGTTGTTCGAATAGGGTGTTTACAGTTACTAATCTATGTTCCTGGCAAAACTCAACTAATCTTTCTCCTCTATCATTTCGCCTGCCATACCCAAATTTTCCTACCATTTTCCCTCACTACCTTCTCCCACTGACGCATTAAAATCGCCCATAACTATTAAATTCTCATCTCCTTTTACTTTCCTCACTATACTATTTATATCCTCGTATACCTTTTCTACTTCCTCATCCTCGTACTGAGTTGTTGGCATGTAAACCTGTACTAAAACAGTGTCTGTGGGTTTTGTACTCAATCTAACCATAATTATTCTATCAGGTAATAGGTAAGATAACGATATTAAGCTTTAGTTATTATTCGAGATACTAGGTAAGATAACGCGATATTAAGCTAAAGTTATTATTAGAGATAGTAGGTAAGGTAACGCGATATTAAACTAAAGTTATTACTAAAGATAATCGGTAAGATAACGATATTCAACTAAAATTATTATTAGAGGTAATCGGTAAGATAACGATATTAAACTAAGGTTATTATCAAAGATAATAAATAAGATAAAGAGATAAACTTAAATTATTATCAAAGACAATAGATAAGATAACGATAGAGTGGCTCCGTGGAGCCGTTAAATGGGAATTTCTCGTACCCTCTAAAAAGAGCGACCTGTGAAGCAGGCCTGTTTGCGATAAACGGCACGAGGGACCAGCAAAGGCATTTGGGTGCATCCCTGCACCCGGCATTAATTGATATCGGTGATATAATCACCTGATACCCACACGATATATCGGTACATAGATATACTCTTGCACTCACACATTCACACACTCATACATACCTTCACTGTCAGCACCCCTATGCGCTGCCAGCGGCACCGCATGACCTCACGAAAGATTCCCAGAGACATGGTCCGGGTGTCTGTGAAAACCCTCCGTGCAACCACACAGTGACTGACGGAAATGAAAAGGCGGTAGAAATAGGAACGGTAGAAAGAGGGAGGTGGGTATTTGGAATGCATAAGAGGCACTTCCAGGTAGAAAAAATAGAGGAAGGGCTCGCATTGAGCTAAAGAAACATAAAAGGTGGATAGCAAAGCACCACTCAACCAGCCAATGTAGTCAGTAGCCCGGAATGAGGGAACATCACTCTTATGTGGCAGACGGGTGTTCCGGGACGACAACAGGTCCACCGAAGGAAGGATAAGTCAGAAACAGAGACAGTAGGATAAGAAAAAGTAGAGTTTTTGGACAAGCGTCCGAGAGAAGGTAGAGAATTGTCCCTATTAAAACACAGATCGGTTTGAAGGACCACCTGCGATATTAATCCAACAAGATAAGGTATATCATACGTTAACAAAATTCACTAGACTCTTAAGAGAACTAGTACGATCATTTTCCTAACGAGTGCATCCACTACGATAAGAAAATCAGACAAAAGTTGACACAACAACTTAAAAGTATCATTACAGATACAATCACACGAAAACCCAACTGGTTCAAGGTAGTTTTTTAAAACGGTAACGCCCTAAACACACAAAGATGCCTAATTATAAGCAGTTAAATACAGACACACTGTCCCAATATGCTAAACATTCGAGAATTTAATAAGATATCAATAGGAAGCGATAGCGCCTCACCACGAAGTTCAACAAAAAACAATGGAAAAAAAAAGTTTATAAGTTATGGTGATTTAGTAGGAAAAGAAACAAATAATGATGTAGTATAATGTGGGCGACTGTAATAATTCAGAGGAAAAACACATGGAATAGGCAATCCTAGTTTTTTGCAACTGCGAATATGAACTATTTCTTACAATGGCATAGGCTGCGGCTTCTATGTGAGCCCAAAGAAGAAAGCATCCACTCTAACATCAGCTCAAACCAATCATAAAAATTCAATGAGTTATTACAACCAAAGTTACGACAATTACCACACAAAATTAAATGACGTAAGGAAAGTACTAAAAACCAAATAATATGCTATAGGAAAAGTTCGAGGATTAATTAAATGAAACGACAGAGTTATATTGGGGGGTCTAAAGAATAAAGCGATATATAAGTAATGGTATGTTCAAGGAAGAGTCAACCAAAAGGAAAAAGATAGCTAATTTAAGGTAAGTAAGTTAAACGTGTAAAAGGTATATACTGTACGAGAGAGGAAATAAGTAATTAAAGTTAACTAATTGATAGTGGGGGCTAAAAGCATTAGATACATTGTCAAGGAAGTAAAACGTGAAAAGCTTTTAGATGTACGTAGGGTTGAACGATTTTAAAGATAATTTTATGCCATTTAATGAGGTTTAAATCGATATATGAAGAGATAACAGTAATCCAAACTCGATTCACTGATAAAATTGTTGAAGAAGAGAAAGATATCTTGTAAAACATATATTTACCATGATGGGAAGCTCTCGTTTGAGTTCCACCCAAACTAATAAAGAAAAATTTCAACATCATTCTTAAAAAAAGCGTTTATTACAGTGTTTTGAAAGGTAAAAGATATGATTAGATAATTTCGTTAATTATATTTGAAGGCAAAATCTTCTTTAAAAAGGCATCTATAGGTTACAGCTGTCAAATTACCAAGGAAACACATTTAAAACTGTATCAGAGCAAGATAATGTTTAAGAAAAGAAATATATCACGGTTAGGTTAATATAACACTAAAAAACACGCTAAAAACTCAAGTTAATTAGAAAATCTATATTTAGAGATGAAATTTTGTTATGTAGGTAATTGTGAATTATATTTAATGATTTCGGTTATAAAAAGACACTCAAAATTATAAAAAGATACATTATAAGTGTTGTTTAACAAATAGAATAGGGTTACGTTACTCTAACGTTTTAAGAGATATTCTAAAAGGTCAATTCATTACGTTAAATGTTTTTAAACACAAGCTTCCTTTAAAAGTAATTTGTAAATCATAATTAAATAGCTAGATTACTAAAAGACACTTTTAAAATGTTAACAAACAAGACAGTGTTTATTTACGAATTCAAAAAACACTTTTTAAAGTCCAAAAAGAAGTCATAGATATGGTTAATCTTATATAAAATAGATAATTTCCGTAATAAACAATGAATAAGGCATAAATCAATTAATTACTTATGTTTATTTATATGTACTCACGTGTGTAGTTTAAAAGTAAGGTTAAGCTGTTAAGAATCACTCCTAAAAAAACTTGTAGTTCTATTCAAAACAACTAATCACACATTTAAAATAATTCCAGTTATGGAGGACACTGCATTTAAAGTTACAAGAAAATTAATAAAATTAATAAAACATTTTAAGGACAAAAGCTATACATTTCAATAGCTCAAAATGGCCGTTTACACTTAGTTACTATAACAACTGTCTTGACATCTTAGGAATTTAGTGTTTCAATATACCAACATAAATTTTTAGGGTCAATAGATATTAGAAAATTAGATAATTTTTTTTTTAAAGTAAAAAAGCTATATAGATAACGATAATTAATACGTTATATAGTCATAAAAGAAATATTACAACTTAAAAACACGTTGAAGGCGCCAATTCTTACATTTATGCGTGCTTCTTATATTTACCGTCGACGCGGTATACGCCACACAACGGCAGTTGGTAACACCAATCTATAAAGTCGAGATTAGCGCACCCATCTGTCAATGACGTCACACAATATGCAAATTATTACTCGTAAATGACGTAATATGCCAATTTCATAAAAGGTATTATAAGCAAAATCCCACACACGGGGTACTCACATGAATAGGTCCAGCTTCCTACGGAATCACTTCCTTCAGGGTTGCTCGTGGCCCCTTTCCAAATTATTTAAAGATGGTGGCTGCGACCTCCATCAGGACTGCTCCGGCTAGCTACTGCAGGGCGTGGGCTGCTACCAGGTTGTGTCCAGATTATCTCTTTCTATATGTAGCAGAACGATAAGGAACGGGTTTATAGGGACGACAATCAAAGATAAGCAAAAGGAAATCTACATAATAAAAAATAAAGATACGATACCCAACCACTCTGGTCGATGTTCAGCAGCAAAGTTCCACGTTTCCTAGCGTCTTCCGGAAAACTTCTCCACTTTTTCTTCCCCCACACGCGTCGGCGCGAAGTTCGTCCAACGCACTTCTGACGTGACGGAAATACACGCGCCAAGTCTTTCAAATTTAAGGCACGAAACTCCCGCACATCAAAACTAAACTAAAGATGTCTAGTGCCGATTTTCGGCATGTAACAGCATTTGCTAATATTCCTTTTGAAAATGTCTGTAGATATGGCCCCTTCATATTTTAATTTTTCAGCTGTGAAGGGGCGTTGCCTCAAAACAATTACGAATTTAACTGTAACAACTAATAATGTTTTCTTTAATTTATATGTTAAGATGTTTTCCTGGTAAGATTTATAATTTTATTAACCTCAATTTAATAGTTTTAGTGAACTTTAGTTTGTCAAAAATGATATTGGATAATTTGGGTTTTACCTATACTTTATTGCCTGAGGATGGGCTTAATGTATATTTAGCACGAAATATGTAGCACACAAATCTAAGGTATTTTATAAAAAAACAATTTTAATATAAGCAACTACGTTCATGGGGAGATTGTGAGTTTTATTCTTCGTTTAATTACGCTTCAACCCCATTGAATGATATTTCTTCTTTTTCATTATGGCTTATGAAACATGTTCCTCAATTGTGTATTTCTGATTCATTTAAAAATAATTTAGTTTTGTATCTAAATTTTAACCATAGTACACTCCGATTTTAAAAATGTTGTGCAATTTACATATGTATAAGTACATCAAAGTTATGGAGTGTATATCATATTTGTGATCTTTAATCAACTTTTCAATTACTCATAATTTACATTGATCTCGATCCATCAGAGGATCGGTATTAACACTTTGGCGATCGCTGTTTTAAACAATGGTTTCATTTTATATAGACAATGTGTTTCAGAAAATCCCTCGGAAAGTAATCGTTTATTTTATTTATTTATTTATTATTAATACTCTACAGGACAACCCAAATGGTATATACCAAAGAACAATACACTAATCATACAATCATAATAAAATAGTTTCTAAATAAGTACTATTCTAACAAGTATACAGAAAAATATCAACCCTCAGTCAGTATAGACTATTTGCATCATTTAACAGTTGTTCATTGACCCGTTTTTTATAGGTATTGAATGAAACACGAAATATGTTACTATTAGACAGTGTTCTTTGTGCTTTGTTAAAATTAATGGCTTTTCAGTAATAGCAGTATAACCATAATTAGTACGATGACACTGTACATAAAAAGTTTGGGTGGAACGTGTTAAGCGATTTGGCACTCTGAGCCATACCTTAGACAACAGGTATTCACAATCAGTAAAATTATTTAATAGCTTGTGTAAGAAGAATAGCATTGCTTTTTGTCTTCTCATTTCTAGGCTATTAATACCAGTGAGTTGGAGCCCAACACTGTAGGGTACATGCTCATAAGGAAAATGCAGCTTACATAAAAGAAATTTTACAAACGTATTTTGTACTCTTTCTAAATGATATTTATGACATTCATATGAGGGAGACCAGATAACACTATTGTATTCCAAAATACTTCGCACCAAGCTGTTGTAAATTATTTGTATTACTTTTACATCGTTAATATTTTTACAATGTCGCCGATTAAAACCTAACATTCTAAATGCCTTAGCACTAATGTTGTTGATGTGCTCATTAAATGTAAGAAAACAATCAAATGTTACACCTAAATCACAGATCAACTCAATGTACTTAATTGCAGTTTTTTGTATTGTATAGGTACATAATATTGGCTGTTTAATGCGATGAAAATGCATAAATTTACATTTAGCAGTGTTTAAGACCAGACCATTTTTGCTACACCATGTTGACATTTCATTTAGATCCTCTTGAATGTTATCGCAGTCTTGTAGGCACTTAACTATTGCTAATATTTTCAAATCATCTGCATATAATAAGCATTTACAGTGTTGAAAAATAGAGACTGCGTCGTTGATAAATAGTAGAAATAGTATGGGGCTGAGATGCGATCCTTGTGGGACACCAGAAAGCACATTCATATCGGAAGATTTGAGACCGCATAAATGTACGTACTGCGTACTGAGCACTTAAGTATGATTTTATCCAAGTAAGATGTACACCAATTATTCCAATTGCCTTCAATTTTTGTAAGAGCATATCATGGCGAACACTATCAAATGCTTTGGATATATCTAGGTAGATCCTTTTTGAATATTTGATATTAAAAAATTTTGTATTATCGCCAAATTAGTAGCAGTAGAACGTCCTTTAAAGAATCCGTGTTGCTCAATAGCGATGTAATGTTTGTAGGTGGAGAATATTTCATCTGTGACAATAGATTCCAATATTTTTGCCATAATACATATTAAGGAGATACCTCTATAATTTTCAACCTGATCTTTTGCCCTTGATTTAAATATAGGGTATTACAACCCCTCCATGCCGGTACGCGAGCCACTACGTCAGTTGGTAGCAATGTTAGATAATATAAAAATTGACGCGCAAATTATAGATGACGTCACACAATATGCGAATTATTGCAACACATTTAAAGGTTATACAAATTTTAAAGAAAACCCCAACGGGGTACTCAGGTGCACATGTAGGGCTTCTTGCAGAATTACTCCATGATGGCGGCGGCGGCTTCGCTAATCTTTCTCGGGCGTCGACTGCTTTGCTGATCTTTCGGGCATCAACTGCTTCGCTGATCTTTCGGGCATGGGAATTCTTGAGCCCGGTTGAAACCAAATTCGAATTGTCTTCTTTCTATATGTAGGGAACGACGGGATACTGGTATATAAGGAACGATAATCAAGAGAAGGCAAAAGGAATCTACATAACACAAAAAGATACGATAAGACACAAAAGACAACAACACTTGTTCACATCTCGGTGGCTAGTCCAGTTGTCTATCCCGGAAATCACCCTTCCCTTCTTGACACACCGCGTCGGCGCAAATCTCGCGCAACGCACTATCTGAAGTGACGGAAATACGCGCACAAGTCTTTTTAAATTCATTGGTGCGAAATCCTTACAAATTAAAACTTAATTAAGAAGGTTTAGTGCCGAATTTTTCGGCACGTAACAAGACGAGCATTTTCATAATATGGGAAAGCATCCCTCATTGAATGATCTTTGAAAAATATCGCATAAAGTATTATAACCCCGCCGTGCCGGCACGCGAGCCACTACGTCAGTTGGTAGCAATGTTAGATAATGTAAAAATTGACGCGCAAATGATAGATGACGTCACACAATATGCGAATTATTGCAACACAATTAAAAGTTATACAAATTTTAAAGAAAACCCCAACGGGGTACTCACGTGAACATGTAGGGCTTCTTGCAGAATTACTTAATAATGTCGGCAGCGGCTTTGCTGATCTTTCGGGCGTCGGCTGCTTCACTGATCTTTCGGGCGTGGGAATTTGCTGGGCCCGGTTGAATCCAAATTCCAATTTGTCTTCTTCATAACAAAAAAGACACGATACAATACGGCACAAAGATAACTCCTTCGTTCGCCTCTAGATCAACAGTTCTAACACGTATCTCGGAAATCCACCACTCCCTTCTTGGCACACCGCGTCGGCGCAATCTGGCGCAACGCACTATCTGAAGTGACGGAAATACGCACACGTCCTTTTAAATTTATGGCGCGAAATTCTTACAAATTAAAACTTAATTAAGAATGTTTAGTGTCGAATTTTTCGGCACGTAACAAAAGGTGTTAATAACGAGCTTTTACATTGCTTGATAAAAACAGATGGGATTCTGTCTGGACCTGCACTTTTGTTACAATCCAAAGCATTAATCTTACTCAGTATTTAATCTTCTGTGAAATTATGCACAGATAGCGTATTATAATTTGAAATACTAATATTTGGTAGTAAATCAGAGTGACGCTTTTGATAACAGAACTCAAAATGCTCTGCAAAAGAGGAGACAATATCTGTAGGACTCTCCCGTTTGACTCCTTTGTAAAACATTATTTTAGGTATTCCAGTATCCTTTTTGAATGCTGAGATGTATGACCAGAAGTATTTCAAGTTTGTAGGTATCATTAACTCTGTGTTGGAAACAAACACTAAGTAAACGCCAATCTATGAGGAACTTAGCGTCTCTTCTTGCAATGGAGTACTGATTATAATCATACTCTAAACCTGTTTTCTTATATTTTTTATACAGCTTAGTTTTACGGGCTATAAGGGATTTCAACTCGGCACTATACCATTTCGGATACTTATTCTGTTTGAGAGTTTTTGAGGGCACATATTCTTCTATAGCTTTATGTATAGTGTCATAGAATAATAGCACTGCCGTATCAAGATCAATGGAAGTTTTTAAAAAACTCCAATCAGTTTCTCGTCAAAATTTATTTATTTTGGGAAAATCAGCTTTGTTAATCTAACTTTTATATTTATCTTGTTGTTGATTAATATTAATATTGTTTATTAACGGTATGCAACAAAGTTACAGTTACCATAAACAAATGCATAAAAAAAAGATGTCTTAACTAATTAGATTACAAGAGAATACTACATATTGGAAAACAAATGACATTTGACTGAATTTTTGAAGGAGTATAGTGTTTCAAGAAAAAAGTCAGTTTCACTCAAAAAGTTGTCATTTTTACAACATCTTTCTAAAGGTCTTTGCATTCCATAATTGGTTTGATGTAAACAGACATTAAAAAATATAGATGATCGAGTATTTCTCGGTGGCACATGGAACTGAACCCTGTGTAACAAATCTGAACAATCTATCAGCCCATTAACAATTTTAAAGAGCATTAAAATGTCTAAATAATTACGACGAATTTCTAATGTTGGGAGATCCAAGTAGCGTAAAATATGAATGTATTTAACTTTCCTATAAGGGATGCCTAACTTATAAGCAATTACACGAATAAACTTTTTCTGACATTTTTCCAGGTGTTTTATGTGAATAGAGTAAAAAGGTGACCAGACAATACTTGCATATTCTAGTAAAGAGCGAACTAAGGAACAATAAACCCCAGAAAGACTCTGTATATTATTGAACTCTGAGAGACTTCTATTCATAAATCCAAGAAACTTGAATGCTCAATGCGTTAAACATTGAAGATGTTCAGCAAAATTTAGCTTATGATCAAGTAGTATACCCAGGTCCTTAAATGTAGTGACACATTGTAAAACTTTGGAGTTGATGTTGTAATTAAACAAAACAGGATCTCTGATTCTATAATAGAGCATCACTTTGCATTTGCTAATATTTAGGGATAGTCCATTTGACTTACACCATAAGGCGAGTCGATTAATATCATCTTGAATAAGCGAGCAGTCACTCACACATGTTACCATCTTAAATATTTTTAAATCATCTGCATAAATGATGAAAAAGCAATGTCATTAATGAAGCAATTGAACAATACAGTCGAGAGATGACCACCCTGAGGTACTTCGGAAGTTACATTAATTTCAGAAGAAAGTACGTTGTTTATTTTAACAAATTGTTTCCTCTGAGAGAGATAACTATCTAACCAGGCAAGCAAGTTACCATGAACACCCAATTTCGAGAGTTTGAATAATAAAATTTTTACTATGAGTGTGTCAAACGCCTTAGAAAAGTCAGTGTAAATCACGTCAACTTGGTACCGCTTTTCTATGGCATCAAAAACAAATTCTTCGAAGACCAAAAGATTTGTAACTGTTGACCTGCCTGAAAAAAATCCGTGTTGTTCAGGAATAATAACTTTATTAAGAACAGGAGAAATCTGAGAACTAACAATGATTTCAAAAAATTTTGCGATAACTGATATTATCGAAATAGGTCGATAGTTTTCCACTTTCTCTCTATCGCAATTTTTAAAGATTGGTATAACATAACTATGTTTCCACTTCTCCATAAAGACCCCATCAAATAATGATTTCTCAAAAATTTTATGCAGTACTGTAGATAACACAAATCTACACTGAAAAACAAAGTATGGAGATATTTCGTCAGGCCCATGTCTTGAACGTAATTTAAGTTTAGTTAGTTGCAATAGAATCTCAGTAGGTGAAAAATAACAATTGCTAATGGATATAGCATTGTTAATGACTATGTTAGGAACAGTGGTGTCAGATGAGTTATAAACTGAACCAAAATGATCTGCAAATTGATTGACAATTTGTGTAGGATTATCAAATATTGTATCTTTAAAAGACATGGTATTCAATAAATAATTATTTCTTTTAGAGTTGATGAAATTCCAGAAAGTTTTTTTACAATTCACTGAGCTTTGTAGGTCTAGTAAATACTTTTGATGAGTAGTTTTGTATAGAAGCTTGCAATTCCTACGTAACTTTGAAAATATTATATAGTCCTCAATTCGTTTTGACTGCTTAAAAGTTTTGTGAGCGTGTTTTTTATGTATAATTGCTTGTTTTAATTCAGAAGTGAACCATTTCGGAAATTTAACATTCTTACTTCTGGATCTAGGAACAAATTGTTCGATGCAAGCATGCAGATAATTATAGAAAACATTTACAATATGGTTAATATCATTACTAGTGCTAAACAGTAAAGACCAGTTAACATTTCCAAGATATTTGTTAATTAATTTATAATTAGCGGATTTAAAATCTCTAAAGTAGAAATCATATTGTAATTTGTCAAAATCCTTTGATACAGAAATGTTAAATTCTAGCGCCGGATGATGTAGATCACAAGTTAACAAGGGATCGTTTACCTTATTAACAACAGCATTGCAGCTGGAAAAAATTAAATCTAAGAAGTATCCGTTACAGTGTCCTATCTTATTAACGTGAAATAGATTATGAAACACTAGAACCCAACTCTGCATCTTCCCAATAGATGTTAGGAAGATTAAAATCACCACATAAATATAATGAAGAAATTAATGTTTCCTAAGATTTCATTAACCGAGTGAATATAACCCTTATACAATACAACGGTGGACTTTGGAGGAATGTGCACACATCCTATAACGATCCTATTATTATTAAGTGTTACCTGGACAAATGTATTTTCAATATTATGAAATGATGAGTAAAGTTTCATTGATGGAATGTATTTCTTCACTGAGATTAAAACCCCTCCTAAGCGCTCATGTAAGCTTGTTTGAGGTGATCTATCAACTCGATAAATTGCATAATTAAATAAATCCAACTCATTGTCATTTATATCACTATAAAGTGATGTTTCAGTAAACATAATCACATCATAATCACAAACATTTATAGCAGCTAAAAGTATTTGTAACTCTTAGTGCGTAAACCTCTAACGTTCTGATAGTAAACGTGAAAAGTCTTAGCTTTCTTACTACGAAATTGAGGACTTTTATTGCTGCCAAACGCATGAGTTCCATTGTTTGGTGGAACAAGATGTTTGGTTAGCTTTGGTTTACGGAGCGGAATTAGGCATTTGAGGAGCTGGTGCAGTAGTAAGAGGTTTAATGTTCCGTGGTTTGAAATCAAAATCACGAATATAGATATTGCTTGGCCAATATGATGGTTCCATAAAATAATTTCTAAGGTGTGCGGGGACACTCAATTTGAATGAGCTGAACATATTGTTACTGCTTATTCGAAAACAAATTGCATTAGGTGCATCCGTTTTTAAATAGCTAATAATATCCTGGGTAGTACGTGCCTCTCCATTCTGATTATGAGCAATTCGACTTAAGTGCAACCACACACGTTTGCCTGCACCAACTAAGGCATCAGAATTATCCAGGACAGGTGCAGCAGAGCCCACGATAACAATCTTTTTGGGTTTTTATGCATGACAGTGATCCATTTTGAGGTTTTCAATGGCTGTTAGCATATTAGTGCTTTTAATAACATTTATATCAGTCTGTACATGTGAATTAGAACCACCAAGATTTTGGTAATTTGTAATATTTGTCTTATCTTTATTCGTTACGTCCAGATCCACAGTTTTATGAACATGTGGCAAATTTGCTTTATCAATTAAGTGTTTATTTACAACATGCTTATCACCTTTGTTCTTAATTGTAGCAACCATTACATCTGTTCTGCCACAAAAATTTACAAAATCATTCCTATCATTAGCTATTATGTTAGGAGAAGCTAAAGAATAATTAGAGTGATGTGATCTGCTATTTAGTAGTTTGATCAGATCTATATTGGACTCCTTGAAGTTATTTATTTCTAATTGTAAGTCATCCAATTTATGCATTAAAACCATGGTTTCACTTTTCACAATATTCTTGATTATGTTACTAAATTCACAACTATGAGAAAAGTTCAATAGCATAATGTTATTGTTATCTAAATGTAACTCAGCCTTATCAATAATATCATGACTTGAAATTTTGACATTATGGATACAATTTTTGCAAACCAATACTGTAGACCTATCTGCAAGTTGTTGGATAATGCAAACTCTATCACTATAGGAAGGATGCACCCTTACACTACACTTACTGCACTCTACATATTTGTTTAAAGCTGTTTTTCTACAATATAAACATGATTTTTGTGAGGCTATTACTGAGACTGCTTCATTTTTGGCCATCTTGAACTAAGCACACTATTCCAGGAAAAAGCTATGTATAATGGTGGGTGATGCATATCAATTGGGCATATAGCAAAATTACTTTTTTCCACACTGATAAAATCTAGATTGTCAGCAAAAACAAGGTCTAGTATTTTACCTTGATTGTTAGTAATACCATTATACTGCTGAATTTCAAGGTAATACATACCATGTACAATAATTTCTGATGCCACATTATTAAACTGAGAAGGTACAAATACATTCTCTTCCTGGTACCAACTTATATTTGGGCAGTTAAAATCCCCAAATATACAAACTTTACAATGTGCATTCTCAAGTTTTATATTTTCTATGCTATTAATAAGTTCTTGATATATTTGTGCATGAGAAGCAGGTGGTATATATACAGCCCCCTGCAGTATATGAGAATTACCTGTCTTTATCTTAACCCAAATATCTTGATAAATTAGGTTATTACCGCTTTTCTGCTCAATTGACATATATTTGGATTTAACTGCTATGAGTACTCCACCCCCTCTTGAACAACCAAAAGTGTTGTAGTTCCTGTCTTTTCGATATATTTGAAAGTGACTGTCAAACAGCTCCGGGCTAAGTATACTTGCTGTAAGCCACGTTTCAGTTAAGATGACAACATCGTAGTCTATAGACTGGATAGCCAGAGAAATTGCACAAACTTTTGTTCTAAGACCTCTGACATTTTGGTAAAAAAGACTGTATCTTGGGAGTCCAACAGGAACACTTGGTCGTGTGAACTTGTTCAACAGTTCTATACAGGTTGTTGATGTGAGGCGTGCCTACGGAAAATATAGCGTCTTAAAACTGCACCTTCGGGCCAGTTTTCAGGCTTGATTATTACTTAGTAAAAATAAATTTTTGTTAGATCTTTGTTAACAATTTCCACGGGAGTGCCTTGCTTGATATGCCCAAGAAATAGCCAAGCACGTTTAGAAACAGCGCTTAATTCAATGTTGTCTCTCGAGCCTGTTCCAACAACTAGCTGAGGAGTTTGGTTTGTAAATCTATTTCGTCCACGTACGATCGTAAAAAATTCATCCATCAATGTATTACTGTCATTATTGTTTCTTTGATGGGGTAAATTTATATGTGAATTATATTTCTGCGATTTGAATGGTTTGTTAGTATTAGCGCTTTGTACCATATTTGTTTCTTGTAAGGAAAATTCAGGAGTTGCCTTATGTAAACTTTCTGTATTGTTAGCGGTAGTAGCTTTCGCTACCAAAAATTTATTTCCAATTGTATTGAATTTTTTTTTTTTTGATAAATTGGAATCATTTATTACTTCTGAGTTCAAATTACTCCTATTTCCCATATCAGGCGGTGATGTACTTTGGGATGCATTAAAACCTAGGTCTTGGCCTTTAATGCTACTTGGCTGTGTATTATGAATTGAATTTGTAGATAAGCCACTAATATTGCTAGTTTTTGAGAATATTTCATATTGAGTTGCCTTATCACCAGTTAACTTAATTAGATCAATATTGTTTTCTTTAAGAATGCACATTTCCACTTTTAGTTCATTAATTTGTTGGCATAATACTTTAATTTGGCAATTTACTACATCTTGCAAAATGTAATTAAAATCATCACTTTTCAAAAAATTGATTACCTTGTTATCAGAATCCACATTTGTGATATCACTTGTACATTTGCTTGTGCTTAGTTCAGAACTTTCAACAATTGTGTTCTCAGTATTAGGTATCAAACCATCTTTTGTACAGAAGTTGCACTGAAATACCAAATCCTCTTATGCTAATTGTAAATAAGTTCCAATTTTTTCACCACATGATGCATGCACTATATTACCGCATGTGTAACACTTAAGAACCTTATTTACTACCTTTTTCCTGCAATATAAGCACAAACTAGGTAGAGTTACAATACTATGCTGTTCATTGGCAGCCGTTATTGAGGTTCATGTGTTCTAGGTCACTGGTGTATTGTACTGTGTACACTTATTAAGCACTTACGAAATATTACATTAAAACTAATACAAAACTCTATTCTTAAACAGGCTTAAACAGAATTTATTGACGTAAATAGGATTAAACAGGATTTATTGACAATCAATGTACTCCTAAACTACTAGTTTAAAACTGACATTGATACATTATTGAAATGAGTTTGCATCTTATAGTCTACCATCCTGAATGTGTTCGTCATTGATAAGTGGAAGTTGCAGCCGTATGTTGTTTCTTTCTTTTTCTTCGTATTATTAGTTTTCTATTAACTATTAAAATCTGTTCACAAAGGGTATAATCAGCCTGAAACCTACATATACTATCAGGAATTTTCAACATGTATAGACTACATTTACGATTTTTAAACATTGTTTTAGCTCTGGTTAATTCACTTGTGATACAGAACCCATTACGCATATCACTTCATATATTTCCTTCTCCTAAACCATACTCGCCTACTACGTTCATTTTCCTTGATCTACAACTGCAGTAAAATTTCTTATAACTAGCATTCCTTCTATTTTTCTAGCATCCTGTTAACCTAATAAGTTTGCCAACACTTTTTTTGTTTTCTTATGTCATGACTTGATGTGTATATTTATACCTGCATTATCACTCTTTTTTATTATCATTATCTGTGACTGAGTGAATGGCCTCAGTCTTTCTGATCAAATTAATTGCTATTTGTAGTGTCAACGTCCGTTTGAAAAGGAAGATGTAGTTGTATTAAATGGTAACGAAGATGATCTCATTATTATGAAAGCTAACTTAGAAAACCGTCAGCAAAAGAATAAAAAACCCAAAGAGAAAAAAATTAAAGTTGAAACTGAAACGACTATGCCTGTGTCCGTAAGTGGTATGCTATTTCTAATACATATCATAATTTTTATTTCTAGCAGATTAATAGCCATGAACCATCTACATCAGGATTATGTAATGGTAATGAACCGTCTACTTCAGGTCCAAGCAAAATAATACTTGTAGGTGGACAATTGCAATCAAAACGAAAGGAAATGATGGATTTAAACGAAAAGGTTAAAAAGATGAAGAAAGACTATAGCGTTGCTAAAGATCCACAAGTATCAGATGTTTATAAATCGTTGTTCACAAGTCACCAGTCGGAAAAGCAACAAAATCGTGCTCATTGGATTACATACAATCCATTCTATAACTGAAATTTAATTAGCATATGTAATTTAAATATTTATTGTGCAATTTATATAGATTGTAAAGAATGATGTTCTTAGTAAATTGTAAAATATACGTTTGATGTATTATGTGATAGTTTTATAAATAAATAAACAAGAAATTTAAAATTCGTATCTTAGAAATTAACAATTCTTATACTTAGAGTAAATTTGCTCAATTAAATAGAAATACATCTATTTTTCTTTTACACAATATTCTTCGCAAAGAAGACACTAAGAAATTTTATTGTGGAAAAATTACTGTTTGTAAGTTATCTAGATAATTCAAATATGCTTTCACTGATACCAACAACGTGGATCTTTAGCATATATATATAATGTAATGTCAGTAGGAGGTACAAGGCTTCTAAGGGTAGATTTGTGTTAAAAGGGGTGTATGCCAAATAAAATGATCCATGTATCAGATCCAGTAATTCAAAAATTATGTTTTGCTGTACTTTACATATGCTAAAGTATTTACCATGTTAGTTTGAAACGTATGTGCCAAAAGGTAAACTAAATGACTTGATGACGTTGATAAAATGCACAGTGCTCAAGGTTTTATACTGAGTTGCAATTTAATAGGCCATTGAAAGTACATTTGCCGTCCGAAAACCGGATGCGTCTACGGATGTCTACTATCAACCACGCATCCAGGTCATGTGTGAATTATTTTGGCTTTTTATTTAAATAGAATCAACTTTTGGACGAATTTGTAAATTCAAAATTATAAGTTATAGCAGTATCAAATATGATTGGAGAATTGTGAATTATTTAGGACCAATGATAGAATTTAGGAATGTGTAGAAAGACAATAGTGATGGTATTTGTGACACAAAATAAGGGACAAATTGTTATTGGATATTTTTATGTATGTAATTATGTGATTAAGTAAGCTGTATTTGTTGTACTTATCGCCTTGGAGAGTAAACAAGATGATTCTTTTTCGATTAAATTTTGTATAAAGACGTGTTTTTGCAAACCTACGTTAAAGTTGTTAAATATTGTTTGAATTTAAAAAGTTTAATTTATTCAAGTGGAGTTACTAGAAGCATCGGTGGTTAACAAAGAATAGCGACGACGAATCAAAGTGAAGATTGGTTGGTGAAATAGCGAAGCGGCGAAAAGTAAGATTGTTAGGAACGGATTTGATAAGGCAGAAGGCATCGGTGAAGAGTTGTAAACGTGAATAAGTTTGGATTGGTTTGGTTAAGGTGTTACGGTTAATAGGACAACAATTGGATTGATTTGGATAGAGATTGATGTATAGCGGGTCATTGAGTGGTTTTAAGATAAGGAGAATAGGTTTGGATTGAGCGGAACGAGACTAGATTTGGATTGAGCGGAACGAAATTAGATTTGGAGTGAACGAGTTGAGAGCAGCGATAGGAAGAATTAAAGGCTACGGAGAAAGAAACACGGAAGAATTAGCGCAGGGGAAGTAATTACAACGGTTAGTCAAAATTCTAAAATTCGGGTTATTCATTTCAGATTGGGGATCATCAAAATTGTACTAAGACACCTGGAGGCGTCTGAAAGTTTCAAAGTGATTGTGAGTTCATGTAAAGACGCATACGGCGACTAAGATCGTGAGCCAGCAGCATTAAAAAAGGGCATCAGCGAAGTATAATTCAGGTGAGTACTGTGCAATATCATAAAACGTCAAAAGTCAGAAATTGTGTACATTAATTAATTTGGCACAAAGCTACGTTGATCAGTAAAATTTGGCATATACTGTAGTAAAAGCTCATAAAAGTAGTAAAACAAAAGATAGTGCAGTTTGGTTGGGCATTGCACATCTACTTACCATCGAACCCACGGTAAGTAGGTGGACACCCTGAGAAAAGAGTTCATATAGTCGAGGCATAATAGTAATAAACATTTTGATTAAAGAACCAACCAAACGTTGCACATTCTATAAAGATCATTCATTTAATAAGACAAAGGGGCGACGAAAAAAAGAGTATATAATTAATAATTAAATAAATAAATATATAAAAAAAGGGGGGGTGGTAGCCAGAAGAATATATATATATATATATATATATATATATATATATATATATATATATAAAGCAAAACTTTCTCTGCAATCTGCAGTTACAATTAAACCAATTACATGAGATGTATCTGTAAATACATATTGTATTTACCTATACAAATCGAACTGGTATTTCATAGCCATTACAAAACAATTACTTGATCATTTTGTAGGAAAAACATCCATTGACCAGGTTTCGACCTCTTGGGTCTCGTCAGAATGGACTAGTCTTAACCTAACAAAATATCAAGAAACCTCAAAATATGCACGAAGAAACCTCTGTCGTTGGCAAAGGAAGATGGCGCCATCAGTTGGCTAGAACTAGCACCGGCTGAAACTGTACAGAAGTTGATTCGAAACCATACTGTGTTCTATAGATGGCTATCACAAATACGTTCTGCCTTTGGGATTTTACAATGTACATGCATATTTAAGGCAATAGTAACATTATTTCCGTGGGCGTCAATTCTTGCCTTTAAGGCACACAAAATATATAAAAGCAAAACTTTCTCTGCAATCTGCAGTTGGTTTAATTGTAACTGCAGATTGCAGAGAAAGTTTTGCTTTTTATATATTTTGTGCCTTAAAGGCAAGAATTGACGCCGCCACGGGAAATAGTGTTACTATTGCATTAAATATGCATGTACATTGTAAAATCCCAAAGGCAGAACGTATTTGTGATAGCCATCTATAGAACACAGTATGGTTTCGAATCAACTTCTGTACAGTTTCAGCCGTAGGTTCAGCCAACTGATGGCGCTATCTTCCTTTCGCCAACGTCAGAGGTTTCTTCGTGCCTATATTTGAGGTTTCTTGATATTTTGTTAGGTTAAGACTAGTCCATTCTGACGAGACCCAAGAGGTCGAAACCTGGTCAATGGATGTTTTTCCCACAAAATGATCAAGTAATTGTTTTGTAATGGCTATGCAAATACCAGTTCGATTTGTATAGGTAAATACAATATGTATTTACAGATACATCTCATGTAATTGGTATATATATATATATATATATATATATATATATATATATATTGCTGTGGAACTCAAGTAATAAAATCTTCACCAACAAAAATATTTTCGAAAATTTTATAAAATTTTCAAAACTCAGAAAATTCAAAATTAAATAATACAAAAAAAATATTTCTTACCCGTTTTCCTCTCTTCCTCGGTTGAATGGCCTTCTGCAACTGCTTCCGGCTAGCTCAGTTGGACCTCCTTTTGGATATCTATATTCACTCTCATATTATATCATTCACGCACACTCGCAATAAAACCACAAAATACAACCAACGTACAATCTTTTATTTATTACTATTTACAAATGAAATTCAATATTGTCCATATTTCATTGTTCACGTTACACTTCAGTAAATCTTATCTTGTAATGTCCTGTATTTTATTTTAAAATCATCAAACACATAAAATGTACTCGGAGTAAATGGGCCTTGAATAATACCTTCTCTAAAATTCCTTCTTTATAATTTATTTATTTATTTTTTTAAATCTAAGTAAACTCTGGGGTAGGGTGAGCTCATGATAACCCAGCTAATTATGCATAATGTATGCCCTTCTACTTTGCATTAAAAAAACAAAGCCATGTACTCTTCACAAAAATTTCACGTTCTGGTGGAACGTTAAAAAGCTTTATAGACACCTTCAAATTTCTAGTTGAATACCATAATAAAGTTATTTACACGTATTATGTTCAATACGTAAATAATCCACACTACCTTGGAAAACACTCTCATACGTCCCCAATATTCACAGTTTATAAGAATCACACCATTTCGAATGGACCTGCACCTTGCCGAAGTTCTAAATTACTAGAACAGGTGAAATGGCTTGCGTGTTCTAATGAGCTAAAGAGCCAAACTACAGGTCCAACCAAAGTAGTAGGATCGTTAGTGAGGAACCAGACTAAGACAGGTCCCCGAAAGAGGGCAGCGGCTCTTTCGGTACTTAGATTGGCAGAGACCATAGGGGTCGGTATGGCAGTCTAAGACACACTACCGCGATGTGGAAGGCAACGGGAAACCACCACATTATCTCCCAAGTACACAGTGTACTTAAATTGTAACAAACATGATGGCATTCTCTGGGGTAAAAGATTCCGGAGTTAAAATAGTCCCCCGTTCGGATCTCCGGGAGGGGACTACTTCGGAGGATGCGATCGGAAAGGTAAAAATAAGAGTCGGGAACATTCTGCGAGTCGGAGCGTGGAATGTTAGAAGTATGAAGCAAGTAGGTAAGCTAGAGAACCTAAAAATCGAAATGAATAGGTTATCACTAGACATAGTAGGGATCAGCGAAGTTCGTTGGCCAGAGGCGGGGATTTTGGAGTGGAGACTTCAGGGTAATTCATACAGGAGCAGAGGACGGAAATTTGGGTGTGGGGATAGTTATGCGGAAAAGATAGGATACTGTGTAGAAAATTACTTACAAAAGAACGAAAGAGTACTCATGGTTAGATTAAAAGCTAAACCGGTAAACACAGTAATAATACAAGTATACATGCCCACCTCTAGCTACAGTGACGAAGAGGTAGAAGCCATCTATAAAGATATCGAAGACATATTAAGATACGTAAAGGACATGAAAATTTAATAATTACGGGGATTTTAATGCTGTGGTAGGTGAGGGTAGGATAGGAGCGGTAGTAGGTTTATTTGGTTTAGGCACGAGAAACGACAGGAAATAGGCTGGTAGAATTTTGCGACAAGAACAATTTAATCATCACAAACACATTATTTCAACATCATGCTAGAAGGCGATATCGTGGAAGATGCCGGAGACATAGGACGATATCAAATAGATTACATTCTTGTTAGACAACGGTTTAGGAATCAAGTAAAAGACTGTAGAAGCTACCCAGAAGCAGATATAGATACTGACCACAACATCGTAATTATGAAGGCTGCACTTAAATTTAAAAATCTGGAAAAAAGGAACGGAAAAAGGCACTTGGACTTAGAGAAACTAAAAGATAAAGATATTCAAGAAAGATTAGAAAAAAAGTCAAATGAATTGCTGAATGATATCGGGAAAATATCTGATACTAAGGAAGTAGAAACAGAATGGAATAACATTAAATCCAGCCTAGACATGGCGGCCAGAGATATTTTGGGGTATACACAAAAAGAAAATAAGAAACCATGGATATCGTGAATTTAATAGAAGAAAGACGAAAATACAAAAATAAATCAGACGAAACAGGAAAACAGAGATACAAAGCCATAAAATGGGAAATTATTCGAAAATGCAGGAAAGCTAAAGAACAATGGATTGATGAAAAGTGCAAAGAAGTACAAACTAAGATGGAAATAGGAAAGACATACGAAGCATACAAATTAATTAGAATGAATTTTAGGGATATAAAACCGTATAGCAAAAATATAAAGGACGCACAAGGAAACGTCATTATAGAAAACGTAGAGAAAGTGAGTAGATGGCAAGAATATATAGGGAATTTATATGCAGAAGAGGAACTAACTGCATTAGAACAGGAATCAGACATTGAAAATGATGACTTGGGATATCCTATACTTGAGACGAGTTTGAATTAGCATTAAAGAGTCTGAAAATGGTAAGGCACCGGGTACAGATAAGGTGCAAGCAGAAACTCTAAAAGCCGCTGGACAAGCAGTAACTGAACGTCTCTTCCAACTTGTAAGCTATATGTATGAGACAGGCGAGATACCCAAAGATTTCAAACGTAGCATCATAGTAACTATACCAAAAAAGAAAGGCGCGGATAGATGTGAAAATTTTTGAACAATAAGTCTGACAGCACACGTGTCAAAAATATTAACTGGAATTGTGCAAAGACGAATGGAAAAACGAGCTGAAGAAATACTAGGAGAAGACCAATTTGGGTTTAGGCGAAACAGGGGAACACGGGAGGCTATTTTTAGCTCTGAGAGTGATAATGGAGAAAACAATAGAAAAAGGGGAAAGCATGTATATAGGGTTTGTAGATCTGGAAAAAGCATTCGACAATGTAAATTGGAAAAAAATGTTTGAAATACTCAAAAAGATTGGAATGAGTTATAGGGACAGACGAATAGTACATAGCTTATACAAAGAGCAAACAGCAGTAATAGAATTAGAGCAGGAACGTAGAGAAGGAAACATTAGGAAAGGGGTGAGACAGGGATGTGCCCTATCCCCATTGATTTTTAACTTGTACATAGAAGAGGCAATGAATACTGTCAAATGCAGGAAGACATTTGGAATTACTATGCAGGGACAAAAAATTGATATGCTTAGATTTGCAGATGATATATCGGTATTAGCGTCTAGCAAGGAAGAGTTAGAAGCTGCTCTTAATGAAATGGAAACGGTTCTAACAGAGAGATACGGTATGAAAATTAACAAAACTAAAACTAAAGTTCTAGTATGCAAAAGTGGGGAAAATAAATCAAAAACAAGAATACAAGTATGTAACACGAACTTACAAGAGGTTAAGGATTTCTGCTACCTAGGAAGCCAAATAACGCAAGATGGGAAAAGCACAAAGATATAAAACAAAGATTAGCACAAGGTCGTGCTACATTTAACAAGAAAAGCAACTACTGTGCTCAAAGACCACAAACATAGAAACAAGGAAAAGATTGCTTAAAACATATGTGTGGAGCACAGCACTGTACGGCTGTGAAGCCTGGACAGTAGGAGAAGCGGACAAGAAAAAGGTAGAAGCCTTTGAAATGTGGTGTTACAGGCGTATGATGTAGATATCATGGACAGACAAAGTTAAGAACGAAGAGGTACTAAAAATGGTAGGGGAAGAAAGAAATATGTGGAAAACGGTAAAAAATAGGAGAGATAGGATGATAGGCCACATACTACGGCATGACGGAATAGTGCGGAATATTTTAGAAGCAGAGATAAGAAAAAAGAGAAGAGGCAGACCTAGATTAGACTACTGCACACAGATAGTAAAAGATGTAGGCTGTAGAGATTTCAGGGAGATGTGTAGGCTAGCCCAGAATAGAAATCAATGGAGGTACGCATCCAACCAATCCCAAGATGGATAAACTAATGACGAAAAGATAACTGTGCTTAAACATGATGATTATTATAAGTAACTACAAGAATTGGTTGGGCAATATTCTCGAATAATGTTAAGTGTGTGAAAGGATTTACTGGAAAACCATTATTTCGGCAAATGTCTAAGTGTTGGGGGATCTTGGTAGCCACAGGTTGCTTAACCTCCTTCACTGAATCTCGGTAAAATAGGGTATAAAATTAGAAAACAATAGAAAGGGAACGAGCTGAATACACATACTCCCTGAAAAGAAGAAAACCACCAAAAATGCAAAATCAAAGTAGCTGCTTATATAACCCTACATACAAATAACTGAGTTGCAAACGAATTCGTGACTTTCAGTAAACAATGGATTCCATTACTAAAAGAAATAACAAATGAAAATCAAATGCCCACAATATCTAGGTAGCATTACAAGTTTTTCCTGGGTTTTCCTTGCAATATTAACATGAAATACAGCCTACATACTTGATTTCTATTTATACATAAAATAACTAATTACATAAAAATAAGCATATCAACAATCCTTGTAAAACAGCATTGGTATCTGACAAGTATAAATCCACAATAAGGTTACCTCACAACCATATACAACCTCCGTTGAAGAGTATTGGTATCTGACAAGTGTAAACCCGCCATAGGGTCGCCTCAGATCCATATACAATCTCCATAGAACAACATTGGTATCTGACAAGTGTAAACCCGCCATAGGGTCGCCTCAGATCCATATACAATCTTCATAGAACAACATTGGTGTCTGACAAGTGTAAACCCGCCATAGAGTCGCCTCAGAACCATGTTAAAATAAATATAAAAGAACGGCTACTTAAACCTTTCAATAATGCAATCACACACTCCTTTAATAACCATCCTCTCAATTGTATAAATAGAAACATGTTAAAAAATGTTTTCCAATTCCAAGTTATTGAATTTATATAAAATTCACCAATAAAAATTAATCAGCTGATTTCACGTTAAGCGTACTGGCTACCTAAAGAAAGCCGATCCCAGGTCGCAACACAAATTGAAGGCAATCATTCTGTTAAACTTTAAAAATTTTTGCATAGTATACTCAAACCAAATATTTCAAACATCAATAAATCAAATTCACCTTCAATATATGTCATAAATGTCAAACTTGAAGTTTTTTTATTATTATTTTGACAACGATTCTAGGTCATGGATCGAAACGTAAATAAAGTTGATTTTAAAAACTATGAGTGGTTTAATTCCCAAAGAAGATTAACCTGAATACACATGCTGTGTGAGAATTCCAGGAAACTATGTAGGCTAGCTCAGAATATAAATAAGTGCAGGTACGTGTCCAACCAGTTTTGAGACGGAAAACCTAATGGCTGCGAAATACCTGCAACTAATGTTGACTGTGCGAAAAGATAAATTGGAAAATATATTAAATCGCCAAATGGTTAAGTGTTGGGAGAACTTGGCAGCCACAGACTGCTTACCTCCCTTCACAACCATTGAAGGTCGGAGAAATAGGGCATATAACTGTAAAACAATAGAAAGTGATCGAACTGCATCTAACAAGAAAGAACATCGCCTATGAGGAAAGACAACAAACAGAATAAGAAGAAAATTGTTGAAAGCATAGGTGTGGAGCACAGCACAGTATGCCTATGAAATACGGGAAGTCTGAAACGCAGACAGAAAAACGGTAGCAGCCTTTTGAAATGATGTGCTTCAGATGTATGAGGACGATAGCATGGACAGACAAAGATAATAACAAATAAGTTACAGAAATAGTAGGGGAACAAGGATATCTGGGGAAAAAGAGAAATAGTAGGGCAGAATACGTTCTAAGGCATTTTTGGGGAATAGTATGTGATATATTACAAGCAGAGATAGGAAAAAAGAGGTAGATGTAGACCTGGATCAGACAGTTATAGATGCAAACTGTGCATATTTCAGGGAAATCTGTAGGTTAGTTCAGAATAGGGAACAATGATGGTACGCATCTAACCAGTTCTAGGACTGAAGACCTAATGATGATGATAAGAATCACAATTTCAAATTGTTACCTGGAAATTTCTAGAAGATCTCCACTCTGTAGATGATGGTAGGTATTTCTTCTATCTGGTCTGCAGGCCGTTTCTAGCTGTTACTAGGCGAACTCCATCTAAGTTGAACTGCTAATGCTGCCTTCACGGTGCAACCAAATTCCATTTCAATTATACGGCTTTCACAAATATTTACTGTAATCTATGTTACTTAAAGTAACACGAGTTGGTTAAAAATTATAGGTGATACCTCAATTAAAAAAATGTAATCTCGGCACACTAATCGCATACTAATTAAGAGGCTACCACTATGCAATATAATTCAAATGATTTTATAATACTTACAACTCGTGTTAACTTTCATACGTCGTTTGGGACGATCGAAATATTAAGGGCTTTAATAATGTTCTCGTAAACTATTTATATCTTTAGACTGCCACCTCCTGGCCACGTTTATTCGAAATCTCCTGCTCATAACAACACATTCCCACAATTTTGCACTCAACCCGATTTTCAAATCCGCGAATTTCAGTATGTCGTTACAATATTTTCAGAAAATTACGCTATACTATCCTCGTGTTTATATCAAGTCAAACTAAACATATCGACCAATCGTAGCCCCACTGACGTTTCTCAAATCCCTCCTATACTACCGTTGTCTCATGCTTATACATTTTCTACGTCTCCTAACCTTGCTTGAGTGGTAGAAAATTGATATTCTTGTTTGTGCGCTGTCTACCACACGTGGACTTTCTACGTGAGTTAAATAACCCCTTATTAATATTTCCAGCGAATATAAGCGACGGTTTACCCGATATTCTCTGAAATTGTTTATTATCTACAAAAATTAAGTAGAACATGACATTTAGAAAATATGCAGGTGTTCAATCGTAACGAGTGTTTTAAATAACACTTCTACGATTTGGAGTTCGGCGTATTTCTACCCCACCGATATATATATATATATATATATATATATATATATATATATATATAGCCTATATATAGCTCGGTTCCCCTTCTATTGTGCTCAAATTATATGCACTATTTCACCAAGAATCAGTGGTATATGAAGGGAGTTAAGCACCCTGGCTGCCAAGATCCCCCACACTTAGACATTTGCCGAATTAAAGGTTTTCTCGTAATTCCTTTCGCACAATTAACATTATTCGAGAATATTGCACAACCACTATCTGTAGTTGCTTATAATAATCATCATGTTTAAGTAAAGTTATTTTTTCGTCTTTAGTTTTCCACCTTCGGACTGGTTGGACCCATACTTTCATTGATTTCTATTCTGAGCTAGCCTACACATTTCCCTGAAATTCCCATAACCTACATCTTTCACTATCTGTGTGCAATAGTCTAACCTAGGTCTATCTCTGATTCTGTTTTTTTTTTATCTCTGCTTTTAATAGATTCCGCACTATTCCCTCATGTCTATCGTCCTACCTCTCCTATTTTTTATTGTTTTCCACAGATTTCTTCTTTCTCCTACCATTTCTAGTACCTCTTTGTTCTTAACTTTGTCTGTCCATGTTATCTTCACCATACGTCTGTAGCACCACCTTTCAAAGGCTTCTACCTTTTTCTTGGCTGCTTCTAATGTCCAGGCTACACAGCTGTACAATGCCGTGCTCTACACATACTTTAAGCAATCTTTTCCTTGTTTCTATGTTTGTTGTCTTTGAACACTTTTTATTGTTAAATGTAGCATGACTTTGTGCTAATCTTTGTTTTATATCTTTTCCGACGACCACTTGTGAAAACAACAGATTACACACTACTTATTTATGTAGAAAGTAAAGTATATCACTCTAGAGTGCGAAAGTACATATCACTCTAGTGTTGAAATACTTTTCAACTCTAGAGTTATATGACTGATGTTAGTATGCTAGTTACCTAGGCAACCCAAACGACTACCGGTTTCTACCTTTTTGCATTCATTCGTTTCGTTTTGGCTAATAACAGTTTAAAATACCCATAGTTAAATCGATACTGACAGTTTCCGTTTTACTTAAAGATGTAATTACTCATATTAGTTTGTAATTGAAATGATTTCTTCAATAAAAATTGAGAATGCATATGCTAAAAGCAACAGATTCGCGGATTTTATAAAAACAAAGTAGGTGTTCGAATTTTCAACATCAAAACGTCAAATAAATTTTATAGGTGTCTGTCTGTCTTGCATTATTGCGTACACATTTATTGCAAATAAGCATAAAAATAACTATTTCGTAATTGTTTTTAGTGGTGGTTGTTGGAAAAATAGTATACATTACTCGCGTGGAAAGTGACATTTCACACTCGTGGAATAGTTGCACTCGGCTGACGCCTCGTGCGACAATACTCTTCCACTCGTGTGAAATGGGTCACTTTCCACGCTAGTAATGTAATATACTATTTGTGCTTTTCGCATCTTGCATTATGTGGCTTCCTAGGTGACAGAAATTCTTAACCTCTTGTAAGTTCTCATTACCTATTTGTATTCTTGTTTTTGATTTATTTCTCCTCCTTTGCATACTAGTACTTTAGTTTTATTTTGTTAATTTCATATCATACGTCTTTTTAAATTCTTCCTTGCTAAATGCTAATACCGCTATATCTGCAAATATAAGCATATCAATCTTTTGTCCCTGCATAGTAATTCCAAATGTCTTCCTGCATTTGACAGTATTCATTGCCTTTTTCGATTTACAAGTTAAGAACTAACGGGGTTAATGCACATCCCTCTTTCACCCCTTTCCTCTTATATACTCCTCTACGTTCCTGGTCTAATTCCATTACCGCTGTTTGCTCTTTGTATAAGCTCTGCTATTCATCTATCCCTATAACTCATTCCAATTTTTTTCAGTATTTCATACATTTTTTCCCATTTTATATTTTTTTACCTGACTAGTGCAAATCCTCCTTAGAGTCGCCTCAGAATCATATAAAATTGATATCTGACAAGTGTATACCCGCCATAGTGTCGCCTCAGAACCATGTTAAAATCTATCAAAGAGGTAGCCTAAATCATAATGAGTTTTCCTCCTCAAGATAAATTTAAAAAACGGCAGCTTAAGCTTTACGGTAACGTATTTGCACACTTCCTTAATCACCATCTTCTCAACCGTATAAATAGAAACATATTAAAAAATGTTTTCCAATCCTCAAGTTATTGAATTTATATGAAGTTTAAATATATAAAAATTAATCCGCTGATTTCATATTAAGCAAATTGGCAAATCTTAAAGTCGTTCCCAGGGCGCAACACAAATTGAAGGCACTCATTTTTCTAAATTTTAAAATTTTCAACTAATGTATTCAAACCAAATATATCAAACATTATCATTTTGACAAGAATCCTAGGTCATGGATCGAAACAAATAAAGACGATTTTAACAATGATGGGTGGTTTAATTCTCAAAGTAGATCAAGAAAATACAAAATAAACCACAACAAATATACATTGTTAATAACGTTTGTTGAAAACAGCAATCTGGTTTTGATAAAAAAAATTTTATTGCGTTATGCGGTTTGATCACCTTGACCGTTATCAAAATATATCTACAAAATATTATCTATTAAATAAGTCTATTCATTTAATTTTTACATACCAAAACTATGTGCTGTAATGTTGAAGGTTTTTTTATATAATTTTTAATGGGGTTTTTAAGCCAAATGGTTAAAATATACATGTATTAAGGAAATAAAAGACGAGGTACAAAACACATTAAAACTATACAACTAACCTTCTTTACCAATTTAAGACCTACAATATAGTAAAAAATATAATACGTACCATATACAAATCAGTTGCACTGATTGCCCCAGACTATTAATCGGTAATTCTAAACCATACATACCTATATAAATACGTTTATGAACATATGTATTCAATTAAAACAATATAAAATGCACTCTCTAATGACCATACATTTCAAAAATGCATCAATTTGATGTCAACAATACAGATATTTTAGGTACTGAACAAAACGATAATAGAAGACATGTTATAAAAACCATTCAAATCCAAAAAATTCTTCACGCAATAGATTCAAAATCTTACAATTTAAAAGTTAAAGTTACAATCCCGCAAGCGCGAGATTACGTAACGCACCGGCAGATGGTGACCCTTATCTTGGTTACAGATTTTAGCGTGCCCATCTGTCAATGACGTCACACAATAAGCAAATTTAATTGTGCAATTATGCAATAAATATCATAATAAACATTACAATAGCAGTATAGACAATAAGGTACTCACATAAATAGGTCCAGCTTCCCACGAAGTACGCCAAGGATGGCGTCCCACAGGATAGCGTCCTTTCAAATGGCTCCGACTAACTCCTAGCGGGGCATGGACTCCAGGACTCGTTCGTCTAGGGTCGTGGACTATGGTCCGAGCAGGCTGCTTACAAATTACCTCTACCTATGTAGGGAACGAATAAGGAAACAGGTATGAGGACGACAAACAAAGATAAGCAAAGGCAAGGAAATCTACATAGATAAAGATAACGATACGTTACCGAAAACCCAACCACTCTTCTGGAAGTCCAGGCAAAACAGCCATGTTACAGCGTCTCACGGAAAAACTTCCCCACTTTTGTTCTCCCGACACTCGCGTCGCGCGATCCGGCGCAAACGCACTCTGACATGACGGAAATACACGCAAACTCTTTTGAATTTGTGGCGCGAAATTCCCGCACATCAAAACTAAACTAGAGATGTCTAGTGCCAATTTGGCACGTAACAAAAAAACGGCCAAGACAATTTCACCCAATTTTATTATAATTTAATAATATAGTTTATATTCAAATATAAATATCCTATTATTGTTGTAGAAATCCTGATTACATTAGAGTACTTTGATGCACTTAATCTATTTGTTTGTTATGAGGTTAAGTATTGTAGCAGTGTAAAATCCTGCTAATATCATTATAGGTAGGCAATCCTAATTACGTAGCGTGTACATCTATGGTAGTATATAGTTCTATCGCGGGTAGAACAAGTTAGAACGGAGTAGGGATTCGAGATTCGACGGCGATACTCGAGGTCGTCACGGTTTTCTGGTTTTTGTTGAGTTGAACTTGCAAGCATGATGGTGTTTCGAGAAATCGGCTTCTTAGTAAGAATTCTTGCAAAGAAGCGAGTTCGATTTAAAAAGTTTTACTTAACGAAACTTACAGCAGGCTAGTGGTAGGTGAGATTTCTTTTAAATAAAATTTTGCTAATGAAGTATTACAAATTTTAGCTGTCAGTTACGGTTGAAATAAATAACTATAGTTATTTTAAAAATTGGATTACTAAGATACCGTCTTGAACGAAAGAGGTTTCCTAGTTATCTAATGGCGTTGGCATAAATTTGGACTTGATTAACGGAATTTCATATGAAGATGTACCATTCGAATTTAAACAAATAACAGGTGACGAATCCCCAAGTGCGAGGTGGAGAGCAAAGGTTGTTGATACTTTACAATTCCATGTTCATGGCAAGGGTCAAGTCGAGTCAAGGACGCAGCTGGCGGTTAGGTTTGGCTGTTTGCAGGCAGATGATATTGTTTTCCTACAAATCATGTAACTAGGTAATTATGACTTTCTTATCTGATCGGTTTGGAACAAAATTTATTTAAACAAAGTGTAAACTACAATAATTTTTATTCGTAACTTACCTCATGATGTTGTAAACATTCCTGGACGTTTTAATTTAATTCTATTTTTAAAATTGTTAGTAAGTTACCTGATGCCTGCTAGATAATTTTAATACCGGTATCAGTTCACATTTACTTGAAATTAAATTTGAACTATAATGACCGTTACCTAAATTTAATTTCACTTTGAAAATATAGCAACTTTGCATAAAGTGCTTTGTACACATATTTTGTATTAACAAACAGTGTAACACTGATGAGGTTATGAGCTCAGACACTTATCGGCGCATTTAATTTAATTGTAAATGATTTAACGTAATTTAATTTTTTATTAATTGTATATAAAATTTTGACTTATGAAAGTTTAAGTTGGTTTGTATATAGTTTTGCTGTTTGAATCTTTTCTTAAGGAATTAAGGCGAATCATGCTTATTTGTACATACCTTTTTTTGTACATATATTACTAAAACATTAGAAATACTTTACCTTCCAATTGTTTATTTATTGAACTGGTGTGTTTGTGACTTAGTGCATTAAATGGTACACTACTGTGTTAAGCTATACAGGTCATCCCACCCCTGAAGAAATTATTAGACGTTTTATGCTCTTAAATTATTATAGCTTAGGCTATGTTTTTTTTGTAAGCAAAATTTAGTGTTTTGTTTAGATTCTACCATACTTAGGGAGACGGAGTTTGCAGCCAGTGCAGCAGTCCCGAGGTATTAGATATATTTTTACTCCCTTACAGATAGGTGTACCAAGGAGTAGACAGTATGCGCAGGAGGGAAACTTTTGGGGCAATGTCTGGCAAACACCTATGTTTGTGTGTTTCATAGATTTTCTATGGTGTATTTTTGGTATCTTATGAATAAAGGTTTAAATTTAGCATTTAGTGTTTTTTTGTAGTTTCCTGTACATCTATCCCCACATTATACACTATAAATAACATTAAATTTAATTGCTGTATACAATTATCAAATATATATGCCATATTCTGTTAGTTGGTATCATATCAGTTTACTTTCAAAGTAAAATTTCCAATAGAACAGGAGCTTATTATATACCATTAGGGATGCTTTTTATCAGAGTGTAGGTATTCCTCCTTCACAAAATCGCCTATTACCAGCACTACAAAATCACAATTGATGCACAAATTGAATTTAAATTCTACTTTACCTTTACCTACGTTATAAAATAATGTCAACACTATTTTTACTAACTTACCTTCTACGAAAATTTCTATTCATTAAATGAATTATGTTGTACAACCCCACTTGAATGGTCAAATTGGTTGAAAGTTGTATATGCTTTTGATTATTCTAATTCTGCCTCTGCAAAGCTTAAAACTAAACCTTTTGATAATCGTTCGCTACCTATCTTTATTGCCTCTCTCCGTTGATGCACGGTTAGACACCAGTTCTAATTCTTCTTTGATAAATTCTAGAGGCTTATGCAAATTAACGAAACAAAAATTTGATTTTAAAATAATACTTCAGAACACCTATATGATTATCGCCAATTGTACGCAAATTAAGGTAACTGGGTCCATTAAATTGAAAATTTATATAGAATCTCTTGAACGTGAAGTCACATTTTTAGTTGTACCTACCTTAGCTTATTCTTTTCCTGTGGGAGTTGATTTTTGCTACCTCTTTAAATGTCATTAAACTTTTTGGATTTCACTAAGCGAGTTAGCCTTAAAGAAAACGATTATGCTTCGTTGTGGATTGCAACAATAAAGCATTTTTCTTAATCTTCTTTGGGAATTAAACCACTCATAGTTTTTAAAATCATCTTTATTTACGTTTCGATCCATGACCTAGGACCGTTGTCAAAATAATAAAATAAAGATGATTTTAAAAACTATGAGTGGTTTAATTCCCAAAGAAGATTAAGAAAAATGCTAAACAAACCACAACAAACATACAGGGAGTATTAAGAAAGCATTTCATTAGAAAAATTAGGGATAAATTCTGTGAACTACCTACTTCTGAGTTAGGATGTGCCACAACTATATCTCATGGAATTTTGACTGCTGATGCAAAACCATTTAAACAACGCCAATATTCATTATTGCCTGCTTTGCAAAAACATTTATATACCGAAATTGATAAAATGATCTATTATGGTGGTACATTTCCGAATTCTTCTCTCTGGAGTAGTCCCATTTTGTTAGTTGGAAGAAAATATATGAAAAATAGTGTTTGTTTTGATGGTCACAAATTATTCTGTTACAATTCCGGATAATTATCCTTTACTATGTACAGATTCCATCTTAAACCACTTAGATGCCATTTTATTACAAGAAAAATATGGTTTAGAACACCACATTGCTTATGCTAGTCATACTTTAACTACCCCTACATGTAATTTTCCTATGCTCCACCCGAAGGTACTACATGGGCCAGGAAGTGAGTTTTTTTTTTATTTGAAAAATTTTGAATTTTGTCAAACCTTTGCTGTTCCAAGTAAGGTAGGGATCTTTAACGTGTGTAACATCATTCACACACGGGCCTCCATTTTACCTCTCATCCGAACGATGGTGTATTTTTGTGAAAAATGTTCGCCTAACATTTTTCAAACGAACTGTGTCGGGATTCGAACCTGGGACATTGGGCGTAGTAGTCACACGCATACCAACTACACAACGGAGCCGCCTATACTTTAACTACCACAGATTCGCCAACTACCTTACATGCGATTTTCCAATGCTACACCCGAAGATACTACATTGGCCAGGAAGCGTATTTTTTTTTACCTGAAAAGTTTGAATTTTGCTGAACTCTTGCTGTTCCAAGCAAGGTAGGGATGTTTAACGTGCGTGACAATACTCAAACACGGGACCTCCATTTTACTTCTCATTTGAACGAGAGCGTATTTTTGTGAAAAATGATCGCCAAACATTTTTCAAGCAGACCGTGTCAGGATTCGAACCCGCATACTTTAACTACCTTACATGTGATTTTCCAATGCTCCACCCAAATGTACTACATTGGCCAGTAAGCGAGTTTTCTCACCTGGAAAATTTGGAATTTTGCCGAACCCTTGCTGTTCCAAGCAAGGTAGGGATCTTTAACGTGCATGACAACACTCACACATGGGACCTCCATTTTACCTCTCATCCGAACGAGGGTGTATTTTTGTGAAAAATGCTCGCCTAACATTTTTCAAGCGAACCGTGTCGGGATTTGAACCCGGGACCTTGGGCATAGTAGTCACACGCACACCAACTACACAACGGAGCCGCCTATACTTAACTACCACTGATCAAAAATATTCTGCTACCGAACGAGAACTTCTCAGGTAATTTTCAGAATTGCAAACCCAGTTTATAATCATTACTGCTGGACGCTTGACCAGATTGAGTTTACATATCTCACAATTTAGTTTTCACTTTTACTGTTTGCCATAGACCTAGAAAATTAAATATCATATCTGCTGTTCTTTCTTGTTGTGTGAATGCTTTAAATCTTCCTAATTTAACTTCTGATACCTGGTATTCTAATATGGTGAAAAAAGTTACCGAACGTTCTGAAAACTACCCATCATTTCGTGTTATAGGTGATGGTTTATAATGATTTGTTACTTCTTTCTCACCAAAAGTTGAAAATATACCTGAATGGAAAGTAATACCTACCGCTAATAGACCTGAAATTTTGAGAGTCTTTCATGATGAATCTTCGTACATTTAGGCGTTACAAAAACTGTAGTGTAAACATTCGATTTTTATTACTGGCCCAATTTAGAACAGTCCAATTCCGAAATATTAAAGATTGTAAAGTCTGAGGTGAATAGAAGAGTTTGCAAGAACCTCGATCTGGTTTGTTGGGCATGTTTAAAAAAATATCTTATCCGTTTCAATTAATTTTTCTTGATTTATTAGGATCACTTCCTCGATCTAAGAAAGGTAACCAACATCTATTGGTTGTAACGGTCTGGTTTTTCAAATTTTGTTTTTGTTTATTCTGTAGGCTATATCTTTTGCAATTGTGAAATTTTTAGAACAAGTTTGCCCTATTTTCGGCGTACCTCAAATTATTCTTTGTGACAATGGTACACAGATCATTTCGCAAGAATTTCAAAATTTCCTAAAAAGTTATAAAGTTCAGAACATTTGATTTGATGCCAGATATCATCCACAAGTAAATACAACAAACGTGTTAATTGTGTAATCAATACTGCTCTCTTCCTATATCGAATTTGACCATACTAAATGGGACAAACATATATTTAAAATCTAAGCGTGAAGCTAATTAATTTGCACCTTCATTTTTATTTTTTGGTTGTTATACTCTAATTGATGGTGGTTATTATAGTCCTGTTCTTTACTGCTTATGAAAAAGTTATAGTCATTACAACCATCGTAAAAGAGACATTTCCTTTGCCTTGAGTGAACAAATATAGAAGAAAAATCATGTTTTATCTGATGTCACTAAAAAGTTTGCTGCTAAACTAGCCCCAAAATTTATATTACAAAAACTTACCAGGTAGAAATCATGGGCTCGAGGATTCTTCGGCGATGGTTTCCTCTATTCTATCGGGTCCAGCTGGACTGATTCATCGACTGAGCACAGGTATTTTTTATTTAGGCAGAGGAATGAAGCTATCATAGGAAGCGGCACTTTGTCGACTTGAACTTCGCCAACACATGTACATATTTGATAATTGTTGATAGTAAAGTTCCGTTCTTTTAGAGACTTAGTTCTCACCAACCATAACTTCTTCACACAATTTTTATGCTCCCATGCTAAAACCGATAAATGCAGCTGCATTTTCATGGCCTGGGAACGCAACATTTGCAGTTTTTTACACCACAAATCGTGGACCAATGTCCTGAAATGAGCGAGAACCTAGTCTTCGTGGGATTTACATGTAAAGATTAAATTAAAAATGATAAAGGAGAACTTTCACACGCGGTGTTTAAAAATCCCTTAAAATTAAATAGTAAAATAAAATGTGAAGCCTTATATTTAAAAAAAGGCGCAACAATGTGAATATATTTTCTTTTTTCTATCTTTATTTTGACCAATTTTTTCTTTTGGCATTAGCTTTCCTACATGAATATATCTTTCCATTGAACTTTCATATCGTTTACTCTACGTAAATTCACTTTTAAATTTTTGACTTATCCTATCGTACATTTAACTAGATGTTATCCTTGAACTTGTTACGGTATTCTGTGCAGACAAGAAAGAACGCAGCACAGGAAGTAGAGAAAATCCTATACCGAATACCTCATAAAAACACAGGGACAGAATGATAGAATCGAACTCCAAAAGGATCAGAGTTCGGGCTAGCTCTAAATGTCGTAGAGTCGGGTGGGTGACCTAGAAAGACAAGAATTGGAAACCTCCGTAATAAAAAACTATATTACGAACTTGTAAGAAAACATACAGTCCCAAAAGAATATTTATAAACGTCGAAAACACATTTACGTAATGATTTGTTACAACGTGATGTACATAAAGCGTCTATTTACATATAATACAGTCTAAACCTACGCATTTAAAAATATAGATAATTCATATCTTATTATCTAAATACAAGATACTTACAATATGTTCCAACCTTAAATATGTTGTACAAGAAATAACGAAATAATAATACAGTAAGTAACATTTGCTGTAAGAAGCGCATCTCGTAACATTAAAATTTAAAACAGCCAATTCTTGACGTAAACCTTAATTTATACAAAGTGGCAAACAGTAGAAAATCGCTCTAACGCATTAAAATTTTTAAATAGCAAGTTTTACAAATAAGTACATAACTGTTTGTATTGTGAGCGTACGTTAATGTTGGTCTGCAATTTATTGTGGAATCAATCAAAAGAAGTATCTATCTTCCAAGACAGCAACACAAAATAAAGCAATCAGAAAAATACATTGTACCTGGAGCTCTCTTCTTTTTGGTACCATCTTAGGATGAGGAAATGCGGCCGTATTCGTCTACAGCTGGGTGCTGGAAAACTTAATTAACTGTACTATCACAAACACATTTTAAAAGCACGAGTTTACAAGGACCACAGGACGTTGTATAACAGTAAAATAATGAAGAAGTAACAGCACGAAGAAGTAAGAGAGCTTTTTCAAAGTTAGACTTGTATTTAAACAGCTTTGAAACCATGGAAGAAAAATATAAAGCCATTCCCAGCAATAGATTGTTATAAGTTCTACAAAAGTAAGTGAAAAATATATGTTCTAGACGACAACGGCGAAACCATTCGTAAAATGCAAGCAAAACAGAAAGCAAAATACTATAATTAATTCCATTGAATTTCGTTTTTTCGTATGAGAAAACAAAATGTATTTTAAAACACCCCTTCGCGATTATGCAACCAGAACTACTGTCAAGCAAATAAAGTTGCCTGACTTTTTAGAAAAGAATAGAGGTTTGTACGATTATCGATCCCCGCTACAAGTATACCCGGAATAACTTAATTAGGAAGAACGATTTTATTACCATAAAATTTTAGTGACCGAACACGTGCAGATATAACGAAATAAAATTTTACGGTGAACGCGCAGATAACAATCTATTAAAGTACTTAATGAGAAAAATTTTCAGAAACAAAATGTTTGCTACTTTCAACGAATTGAAAATAACAAACGCGTATTTTAAAGAATCATACATTATTTAAAGTTGCTCGAGGAGCAAACATTTCAAAGAATTATAAACGGCTTTAGGATATATTCTACGTACTGAGGAACATTTTTATACAGGACGGGATTTAACACGTATTTGTTAATTTTGTATTATTTGAGAGTAACATAGAAAGGGTTTATATTAGCGTTTTTAATTAAGGTAGTTGCAATTTAATGCAGAATCGCTCTGTTTCAAAAAGTTACCATAACAAATTCCCCTTAGCAAAATTAAAAGGTCGGGGTAGGAAGCAGAAGCAACGAAGCGGGCAATGCACTAATAGCATAAAGCAAAAGAAAATTCGTTTGAGAAAACTCAAAGAAAGGTAATAAACCAACAAAAATTAACTTATATCCGGCTTGAAAAACCAATATACACTAATAGGATGAATTAAAAGAAAATTTGCTTAAGAAAACTACAAGAAACACTCAAAAATCAACAAAAGAATTTTTATCCCGATCGAAGGACTAGTATTCGGACCAAATCAAGAAGTATCAAGGACACAGGAAAAGTAGAAGGTAGCAATCATCGAGGACAAAAGTGGAATGTCCTAACATTGAAAAAAGTCATCGGAGGACGGATATTTCTAATATAGAAACAGGAAAGTTTTCAACCTCAAGAAAAGAAATTGGTTTTTCGCAACAAACCAAAAAGTAAGAAAAGGAACGGGGACAAAAACCAACAGTACAAGCCAATACGAGACAATAAGTGTCAAGCCTCTAAGTAAGCAAGGGAACAACACGAATGCTGGATAAAAAAACTTTTAAGTACTTCAAGCTGTGGTAACCAAAGAATCGCATTAACCGAATAAAAGAATAGCTAACTAGGTCGAAAGTCGACTAAGTTGTGGTTTCCGAAGAAAAGAAAAATGGTCTAGAAAGCACCTATTACAGGAAGTGGATCGAAAAATTTTATAAAGTCCGTATGAGAACTAACAGTAAAAAAAAACCGGCAGAAGGATAGGAAAAGGAAGGTGGATCAAAAGGAACGGAGAAGTAAAACTAAAACTAAAAATCATAACAAAGCAGCACCAAATTGCAAGAAGAGCTCACAACAAAAAAAACAAGAACAAAAAAATGTGTGTGTGTGTGTGCGTTTGTTGGACTGCTTTAGTCGCCTCTTACGACATGCAGGTCTTATCATGGGACTATTCTAATCCAGACCCACGCCAGGTGGAGTACAAGGAGAGAATGAAAGAAAAGAGAACCAAGCAGAAATGTGTGTGTGTGTGAGTGTGTGTGTGCACACGTGTGCGAATGTGTATGTGTGTGTGTGTGTGTGTTGAATCACTTTAGTCGCCTCTTACGACAGGCAGGTCTTACCGTGGGACTATCCTAATCCAGACACACACAGGGTTAGGGTAGAAGCAATTCGAACCTTGTCATGTCATAAATAGCGTATTCAGTTGTAAAAGATAAATCCCTCATTTTTGGTTACAAAATTTTTCATTCGTCCCTGTTTTCAAATAATTCCAGTTCTTTTAAATTTCCATCTTTTATCTTGTTACTATTTTACAACCAAATACATTCTTTTATTATAGTTGACATATCTTTCGTTTGAACAATTCAGCAAATTTTTAGTGCTTGTACTAGATGATGTCGGATTGTTGCTTTATTATTTTGATACCCTTAGGATCGCAACCTATGCTTCTGTAATAAAAAGTCGATTTCCACAGTTGTGAAAAAAAATCTATTCGATGTGCTTTCTTTTGCTTATATTTCAATCATTTGTTACAAATTCCGTTATGAATCGCTTTACATCATAGGGACGTTAATACTTTTTTCTGTTTCTTCTCTGAACGTGTTGGTGAGAGGCTGTTGCTTTTGTCGTTTCAATATTATTCTTTATTGTTTCTAGTGTATTGAAAACTTTCGTATCTTTATCTTTGGTTAGCTGTCTATCGTACAATTATTTTAGTATGTCTGCTGTAGTTATTTGTTTTTGAAATTGTTGAGGGTGTTGGTTGTGTTACCTCTACTTAATTTTCTTATGGCTGTAGATGTGCAGATGATTTGCCTGGGTCTCATTTGGCGCCTGCTTGTTTTTAAGTATCGACATACTGAAATAGGACTTATTTTGTGATTAACGTTGTAGGTGGTCATTCAGGCCCAATTTTAATAAGGGCATTCTCTACTTTCTACCCCTTCCCTTTCCTCTGGTGGACCTGTCTTAGTACCAAGACAACCGTCCATCACATAACAGTGATACTCCTCCACTTCGGGCTGCTGACTTCACTTTAGCTGGTCAAGTAGTGCTTCGCTATCCACAGTTTTTTTAATCAATATTGCTCATTGATAACCTTTCCTCTCTTCTACCTGGTTGCCCCCTTTTATCTTTTCTCTTTAATGAATGCAGGGATTGCATTCCTCTTTCTATTTGGGCCTTCATGCTGTTTGTATGAACAAGTACCGCTTCATGGAATTTCTCCTTTTGGAGGGAATGAGTAAAAAATCCCCTTTTCAGATTTCTACATCATCACTCTACTCTCTCGGGAGTTTCCTTTTCTGTTATTATATTTGTAGGAAGGGTGGTGTGCTTTGACAGTGTAAGGCATCCGAACCAAAAATTAATTTTAAAGTTATATTTTTTTTTTAAATTTTCTTAAGATATTATCCTATTGTATTGTTAGGTTGAACCATAAAGGTTTTATCTTAACTAATTAATATTTCAAACCACAAAGGGTTTGTTACTTATCTATCTCTTCAAAGTTACCTTCTGGAACTTATTCTATAAATTGATATATGACCATAAATGGTTGGCTATCTTGTCCTGAAAATATCTCAGAGATTTTACCTTACCTGATTAATGTTTTGGACCACGAATTGTTTGTTACCTATCTTTTTCGTTCAACTGTTTTCGAGATTTAAAGCAAATAAATTATTTATATCTTTCTTTTTGGTAAATATTTTTGAGGAATTGCCTTATTTATTTGATGTTCCAAATCTTTGGTATTTATGACAAAAAGTAGGATTTATTATTGTAAAAAAGAAAAAAGCTAACTTGTCCTTTAGTTTTGTATTTGATAGGATAGATTTAAGAAATTATGTATTGTTAATACAGTAGTACTAGCTAATTTGTTAACGTTTTTGCTGCTGCAATGTATTTTGTTTTTATCTTGTTAAAACCATATGAAATTTGTTTAGTTTAAGACCTTCGCGGGCTTAGATGAGTTAGCCTGAATATCAGGTGGCTACTCATTTCCATTTTCTAGTATCGCAAGTATTGCTATGATTCAAAAATCAGTTGGCGCCTGCAGACATTATTTGATTTAAGTTTTCCGTGCATGTGAGCTCTCGTACAAAGAGATTTTATTTTTATTTTTTTCTTCACTATTGTATTACCCACACGCTGTTGAGAAATTCTAATAGTTTATTGTTTGTTGCACCTTTTAACCACATCAGTTTTTATTTCAATATTGGGATTCGGGGATTTTGAATCCAGCAAGGGAAAGCTTTTTTCCCATTCCAAATTTAATGAAGTTCTTACTTGTAAAGTTTTACAATTATAGTTTATCACGAACCAGAGAACAATAACCCTCTAATTTATTGCATGTATTTCTGCTAAGCATGCATTTTCCAGGTTAAAGGAATGTGATGTGGCTAGCGCGGTTAGCCATGAAAACCATTGTATGGAGGGAATACCAACAATCGCGTGAAAATGGCGCATTTTAAAACAAGGAGCTTGACTTCATTACCAGCTGCCGAACAAATCGAAAGCAGGTGCACATTATTTCCAGACAAAGTGTTCCTTTCGTATCTTTGTACATTTTCCTTTAATTACCTAATCACTATCTTGTGTTCTGTAAAGGTGTAGGTTCATGCACTTTGTCTCCAGAATTTGGTGAAACATAAAAGAAACTAATCCCACGCTACCCTAACCCTCTGAAGACTAGTGGAGGCTGCTGACTCCAGTGACTAAACAGGGAAGCCTTTGGTTTATTTTTATTTTATTGGCTTTACTCGTGATGGTAATAATAGCAACCAAATTTGGGACATGATAAATTATGTCTAGTGCTATGCAGTGATTGACGTCGCTGATAAAACGTAATATGTTCTAAAACAGTACGATTTGAAAAAGTTTAGGCTAAGGTACAAAATCCTCAAACCTAGTATACTCTTTATCCTCAATTTAACACGTTGACTGTTGTATGAATCGCATACGATTCACAATGGTTTTACTTATCACGCTGTGTGAATCACTGTTGCTTCATATGCAGGTTTTTAGTCTAAACCACGTAGCTCAGGTTTGTTTCACACTGAAATAAAATGCTTATGGAGAATAAAAGTATGTGGCCTGATGAACAGATTCATGAGTTAAGCGCGAATGTTTTCTTACCATGGTGTACTTCAAGTGACCTACTTTTGTGTACGATTTATTTAATTCATTTTCAATTTTTCTTCTTTGCAATATATAGGACCTTATTATTTGAAAGTGGTAGAATAGTTTTTAATATTTTTAATAGATATTTATTGAAGTATAATACACATAAGTTTTTCAGGTACAACATAAAAAATGAGACAAAAAGAAATGCAAGAAACTCAATATAAACCACAAAATTCTAATATTATTTTATAAACTTATTACTGTTGTACGAAAAACATAAGTAACTATAATAATTACATTACAAAGTACAGTTATGTACAATGGTGAAACATGGTACACAATAAAATTTGTTGCATTTCCAGCGTGATTGGGTAGCTTTAGATCCTGCATATTTCCTGTTGTTCCTCGGCTAACTTTTTATAACAAGACACATCTCCTTCTATTACTGGAACCCACTTCTTTTAAAATATGTTTTTCACTTCCAGTGGCAAAACTGGGGTGATTATCCTTTATTTGTAATAAATCTTTAGCGATATCTTCCCTAAATTGTGTTATGCTAATATTTTTGCCAGTCGTTCGTTTGTATATTATGACAGTATTCACCAATGCAGAACCTAATAAAATTTTGACGGCAAGTTCACGGTACCATTTTATATTCCTTCTCAAGCAGGTAGAATATGCTTTTATCTGATATGATAAATCTATTTATTTATTTTTACCATTGTACGGGATAACCGCATTATATAAAAAGAAGAAAATTGATCAAACTTTATTTTTATTATAGTCAATAATTGCACCTGGCTTTTTTACTTTTTTCCTTGTTTTGATGTTAGGGATAGCATTGCGTTCGTATGTTTTGTTGATAACATTAGCACATCACGCTTGTCACACCATTTTATTATTGTGATTCCGGTATTACTTTCCATTCTAACTATTTCTCCTTTTTTTTCTCAGAAATTTCCTTTGTAATTTCCCTTTTTCGTAAAGTTTCAACAAGATGTGTTTGTCTATCTATAACTTTGTGTGCCAATTCAATGCTCGTATAATAATTATCTACGTATATTGTACGTCCACAATCAAGCATATTTTTGCAAAGGCCCATGACAACTGATGTTGCTTGAAATCGTATGTATATCCATCTTCAATGCAGAATTTGAAAATTTTCACACCAAATTTATGTCGCTTATTTTTTATATACTGCAGAAAAGAAAGATGGCCTCGGAAAGGAACTAAGGATTCATCAATGGAAATATAATTTGATATACGTTATCACATTTTGAAAATTTTTCGTTATAAGGTCTATCAGAGGTTTGATTTTATAAAGTCATGTAAAAACATCATTGGCTTCGTTGTTTGCAAAATACCAATTACTCAAAAGAAGTTCGAACCTATTTCTTGACATAACATTTGTTACTTCATTGCTGTAGAGAACATTATTCGACCAATAATTAGTCAGTTGTGGCATTTGTACCAATCCAATCCAAATTTGCAGACCAAAAAAAATTTTCATTTCACTTATATCTGTATCTTTCCGATTTCTAATTTTTGCTTTGGGTAAAATAGTCTTTTTCCTTTTTTATAGGCGTATATGTTCGTTTCTAGCACCATTTGTTGACCAGTTCTTCATCAACAATTAAAAAAAGAAAATCAACGTGTTACGTTTTTTTCGTGGCAAACACGTTGGGCGCCAAATTTATGCTACGTAACACAAAGAAAGTCAAAGAAATGACCGGGCTCAATCGGAGAGTAGGGGGGGGGTTGTAGAAAGCAGACTGACCTATGATGTATGCGGCGGTAAGGAGTTAGTAACAGTACCTGCAATAAAAGAAATTAGAATAGCAAACCTGCAATAAAAAAAGATTAGTCCTGCAAACCTGAAATAAAGAAAACGAATAGCAGCAATGCAAAGTCTAAGTTATTCAGTACTTTGTAGAATGTAAAAAAAAAAGAAACTGTTTAGATAAACTATATAATATAACAACGGTAAAAGCAATACAAAAATTTTTAGTACAAAGTGAGGTAATATTGGGGAGTAGTAGAAACGTTTCCTCACACACCAATTAAACATAAATCAGACAAAATATTAACAAAAGATAAATAGATAAGACACAATTGATATGAGTAATTCAGCAGTATTGATTTTTTTTCTTTCTTTTTTTTTCTTAATCGCAGGCAAGTCTATTGTCAAAGGTATCAGAACGACGAAGATATGGCAAAACAACGGATAGATATTTAAAGTCATATCAAGTAGGAAATAGTTCAACTTACATAAAGTCCTTCAGTAACGCCTCCTTGCATTTGAAGTGTGGGATTCAACGATGTCCTGCACTAACGAAGCACTTTACCCTTGACTGTGAGGGTGTTGATGGAACTTATCACACGTTACACTAATCACACCTACGTATTTTACTGGTGTTAGCAACAGACATTATCACGCGTCGGAACTATGTAGCCTTGATAAATTCTATTTCCTAAGACAATAATTTCGAAATATTCCGCAGCACTAGTTCAATTCCAACTGGGACTAGATGTATATTATGTTCATAAACATCCCAATAAGCAGTGAAAAACTTCAAACAATACCTTTGTAAGCCGGCAATGTTATATTTCGCAAATAACGAAATTTGCGCAAGTAATGATTTATTTTAGATTGTTTGTTGTTAGAAAATTCAGAAACTACAGTATCACTGTATTTAAATAATCCAAAGTATGCGCTACTCTGAGAAGATAAGGACCGCGAAACTAGATCGCACACACAGTTTAAATATAAAAAGACAAAACAACTAAAAAGAACCATAATGGGTAAAGCATGTGTATCACTAAAGCAAGTCCGTCAAATGTTCCTTAAAACATTTATCACAAGAAAAACAACTAAAAACAATTAGGAAGACACGCGTATCACTAAAATAATGTTCCGTAAAACAAGCACGTGCAGTCGAGTCAACAAGTTCTATTACTTTTTTTTTTTCAACAGAAAAGCAACAAAAGACAATTAGTAAAGCTACGCGTATCACTAAAACAATCCGACTCTTTTCAAAGCAAACAGCACACACTATTTTTAACGTAATTAATCTGTCGGATCGAAGAGCAAACTCAAACTGTTTATATAAACTCGTTGTTACCATAAACCGCTTATCGACTCTTATCTAAACTTGTATATCCACATCAGGAACTAAATTTATACGACGGCTAGACAAGAACGATGCAATCTATAATCAATTACAAGCTGTTTAACCTTTACTCCTTGGAATTTATTTATTAATGAGAAATTCATCTTCAAATTATCTACTTTTAAAGTAATACGCACTAGTTAAATTGCATACAATTCTGAAAACTATGCGGAAGTATTTACTTTATACAAACAGTGATCCACTCAGAAACGATGTATTTTTAAGTACGTTAACAGAAAGGAAGCGAAAAATGTTAAACTACAAAAATGCCCGTTACAAATTAGTTGCTTGTTATGCATTTCTTGAACATGCCTTCTTTTATTCCCGAAATAGTATCAAATACAAATGTTTTCAAATTATCTCCAGTAATTTCATTCCATTTTATATTAGCCAAATTTACTTCGCTAATTATTGCATCGGACGACGAATCACTCCAGTGGAGATTTTTATTACGTCCTCAATTGTTTCTTCTACAGCTGCCTGAGAAGTACTGGGTAGACATACTTGCGTGTTTTCAACTACAGATTCGATTTTCTTCCTTTTTCGAGTACGAGCAATCTCTGTGGAGGACAAAGAACTCTATTCACTTGGATGCAAACTTTCAGATGAATATTCAAACGGTTTCTTCATCAGATAAAATTTCATTCATCGGGGCTTCTAATCTAAGTTGTTCTGTTTCTTAATCGCCCATTTTAGTGTCAAAAGATGTACGTACACTCGACCAAATATGTTCACTGGCACGATATAAATGAATAAGTAACAGAAGTATACGTCTACGATAATGCACAAAACACAAGCTTCAACTTGTCTCTGTAAATCACGTACGCTTCATTCGGCCTGTTTGTGAAAAAATGTGTTCTGGCGCCGCATGGTTCATAACGTGATTCAGACCTGAAAATACTACTTCCTGAAGAAAAACAAATCTGAAAAAAATTGCTTCATATATTTGGATATTTCCCAACAACTACAACAAAAAAATAATGCGGCCTGTGAGATTCCCAAAATTTTAACCTTGCGGCAGTCAACGTGTTAAAATGCCTTTTTATGCAATTTACAAATTAATTTCATATTGTTGAATAAAATAATTAATCACCTATCACACTAACAGTCGACAGGAACTTGTTGCCAAATGTATTAACAGTATGGATCTTGTCAATACTATTTGGCATATATAAATCTATTAATTTTTGTTGGGGAAACTTGTAACAAGTTTATTTTCCAGCAATATTTTGACAAATATTTATGTTAATGTTTTTATAAAAGGTCAATTCAAGCCTAATATCTCTACACATTTTACGTAATATTTATTACATGTTGTTTAATAATCTAACATAAGCTTTAAAACCGCGAGCATAAATTATAAGTTAAGCGGTGACATCAAATACCATTTACAAGCGTCATTATAAGAGCTCCCTCCTTCAATAATTATAAAGATCGTTGTAACTGTTGTCAAGTAGTAGTATACGTCAGAATACGACACTCTTTCACCTGGGCTGTTGCTGGAGAAGGTCAGGCGGCTCCGTGGCGTAGTGGTATGTGTGTGACTACTACGCCCAAGGTCCCGGGTTCAAATCCCGACACGGTCCGCTTGAAAAATGTTAGGCGAGCATTTTTCTCAAAAATACACCCTCGTTCGGATGAGAGGTAAAATTGAGGTCCCGTGTGTGAGTGTTGTCACGCACGTTAAAGATCCCTACCTTGCTTGGAACAGCAAGGGTTCGGCAAAATTCAAAATTTTCCAGGTAAAAAAAACTCGCTTCCTAGCCAATGTAGTACCCTCGGGTGGAGCATTGGAAAATCACATGTAATGCTGGAGAAGGTCGTTCTTTCTTGTTATAAGAACATAGCATCGGATGATTATACCTGGTGTTGGTAACATGCGAAGAAAAAAGTCGATTTAATAATGAAATCGTCTTTGTTAGTGCACTCCATGTCGACGCTTCACAGAATAAGTTTGCACTAAACTAGGTGTAACTTAAAATGGTTGGCTTTAGAACAGCAGTAAGTATTATCGAGCTTTAGGGCCTTTGTTAATATAAATTTGCAGTGCAATTTATTTGATGTGGCAATTTATTTGACGTGGAAATTTACTTGACGTGGATACACGTGATGTTAGTTTGATATTCTGTAACAAGGTTAATCAATTTATGTGGTTTTGGAGAATTCTAACCTGATTATTGTTGAAACAAGAAGATTTCAATTATCATTAAATATTCCGGAAATGGTACAAATACATCACAAGTATTCTTCTGGTGGATAAACATCTGGTATGTAATTAGTGCTTTTTAAGTACGTCAAGCTGGTAACCTTTGGAATGACAAACAAATAAGTTTGTATTTGTTCAACGTGGAAATTTCCTAGTTCGTTATGTAATTGACCTCTGGATAACTTTGTCATTTGTGAAAAGAACCTGATAAACTTCACTTTTATTTTTCATTAGTACAAACGAGATGATAGAGGGCAGTATAAATGTAAATTAAGGGTTAACTTTCAAGACTAATAAAAATTGAAGCTATCATTTGAATACAAAATTATGTAAGCTCAGATAACTAAATTGTTTTATTTTGCTTTACAATAGTTATTAATTGAAATATTTTAATATACAAGTCATATGTGAAGTCTCTAAGTAATACTACCGAAGGCTAATAAAAATCTGTAATATACCTTGTTACATTCGCACGGTATTTTGTAGATGCAGTTTTTTGAACTTTGTATTGCGTTTTTGGGTTTTGTTTTTGTTAATTGTGCTCTTAGTGTATTGTTGGTTCTAAATACTGTTTTAATTCTAAATTTTTTCCTATTCTTTGGATTTTTTCGGAGAATCCTTTTATGTATGGTATTGAGAGCATTTTTTGGTGTAATTCGTTGTTTTTGTTTTCTTTTTCTTTATTTTTAGGGTTTTTATTCATTTCTTTCTCTATTATTCTTTTAGGATATTTGTTTTCTATTAGTGTACATCTGATTAGGTCTTTCTCTTTCTTTAAAATTTCTTCGTTGATGATATTAATTTTGTTGAGAACATTATCGTGTATATAAGTACATATCTTTCTTAACTATAATTTAGTCAATTTTTTGAAGTAAATTTGTTAAGATAAAACTTTGTAAATAATTTTCAAATGAAACTTAAGAGAATAGAAATTCATTTCGGTCAAGTCTATGATTGTTAGTTGGAATGAATGAGGTTTGATTCTTAATAATTGTAAATTTTTTTGAATTAATTAACAGAATGAACAAACTGTGCTAGTCTTGGTTTAATTTGATCACAGGTGTAGCAGTGCATATTTAACAATCAATATTGATCCAGAAGGTAAGCATTTGTAAGGGTTATGTTCTCGTAATATTTTTTGTACAGCGGTATTTGAGTATAGGTTTCCGCATTCCCCTTATACAAACAGACTTAGGTCTTCATTGTATACAAAAATTCGGTAGCACCATATCCACTATATTTTTGGTCGTAATCCAACCCCGACCCCAACTCATGTTCTACCCAGAGCAAATCACTCGACTAGCCGCTTAGCCTTTGGAGGTATCCTTATCTACGAGCCGTTTTTCATCTAAACTAATTTTCGGCTCTTTACATCATCAGGAAATCCTGGTTATTTATCCTTGTGCCTTTTAGCTGGCAATATAGCAGTAAAAACCCATTAGTAAGGCAAAACGTAATAAACTAATAAAGCCACTCATACAACAAATACGTCAATCACTAGCAATATGGTTTAACAAGAAAAGGGCTCTAACATAAAAGATTTATCAAAATCTGCTTTATAGAAATCGAAGTTAGCAAAACCGTTAACCCTCCTTGAATAAATACTATCCATTGAAATTCGTTTCTGCCATTACGTATTCTGTAATTTACTAAAAGCTGTTTGTATATTTACTAAAAATCTGCTTACCAAAATCAGTTTTAAAAAGTTTTGCCAAAACCAATATACCATACAGGCTTCACTAGCGCGCTTGTATTATGGCAATGGAGTGATATTGAAAACTAACATTCTTTGCCAAGCATTTTAACTGTAATTGTTACCCATCTAATATCAAGCAGTGCAATCCTTCTTCATTTCACAATACAACAAAAACAATTGCATGGGGTCAAAATATATTGGAAACTGTTTATACCAAAGTTTTAGTTTAGATTATTTATAAATGCAAAATAATTCTTTCAACTTAAAGTAGTATAATGCTTTAAAGCACATCGACATGCTTCAACAGTACCACAAATTTTTTTTCTTGTATAACCTACCTCACACAAGCTGCAGTTGGATTCTTAATTATTTGCATAGGGTTCTTATTAGCTTTAATAATCAAGCAAAAATGTAAACTATTAGTCATTTATTGCAAAATAATTTTAAAAATGATTAAATACAAGTATATATAGTAATATAAAGATAAACTTAGCAATATTGAAGTAAAGAACAACTATTTTTGACCCAGGTCTTTTTAAATTACATTCTAAACGTGTCAAAAGTAAATCTGAAGATTGTTTTTGGTTTGTTAGACCCAAAGAGTATTCGTTGCATGCCCCGAAATTTGCATTTTCACATTTTTGTCCCAGCTATCTATTTAGTTTATTTATTTTTAACTAACATAAACATTATATATTTAATACAGAAACGTTCAACATGCATGTACTCACATTAACAATATTTTTACTGAAAATTATAAGTGTATGTTGCTGTTATGATTTAAAAGTATTGTAAATGTGAAACAAATGCCTTTAATTTACCAAACAGTGGTAATGCAAAAGCATGCCTTTACAGTCTACTGCATATTTTGATTAACAGTTGTTCTTTAACATTTTTGTTTAAATTGTACACAACGTAACTTCTTTGTTTCTATTTAAGATTAGAAAGATAATTTTGAAGTGTAGTTACTTTAGAATCAACCTCTTCTTTATCTGCAATAGAGATGTTTTTAAGCCAACGTGTTATATCTGAACATTGACTCAAAATATCGGCATCATTGCTCTTCTTCTCACCAAGTTCACACAACATTTCTAATTTCCATTTCTGTTCATAAAATTCTCTAAGTACTGTTTCACTTTCTCTGTACTCTTGAATTTCTTTTGTCTGTTTTTCAATGTCTTCCGATGTTAATCCCACGTTTGATACATTGATAACAATATTCCTTGCGTTGTTTTTATCTAGCAGTGAAACAGCTGTGACTTTCATAATTCCTTCAGAATCGATTTCAAAAGTCACCTCAATTTTCTCATAGTTAACATTTTCTAATATAAAACTTCCCAGTTTAAAATTCTTTTCTGCTATTTCTGCTTCACCTTGATATACATTAATACTAGTGTCTTTTGATGCAGTGGAATAGGTTTTGGTTTCACTTTTTGGAAGAGGTGTATTGTGTGGAATTATATTACTAAAGCTTTTGTCTAACAGTGCAATTCCTAAAGACATTGAAACGACATCTATTACTTCTGATTTGTTACCTAGTAAATTATTAGCATGAATTGCAGCTCCGTAAGCAACGGCTTCATCAGGGTTGATTCCGTGGCTAATTATCCTTTCGCCAAAATATTCTTTCAACATAGCTTGCACCTTAAGATTTCTTGATGAACCACCGACCAAAACCACTTCATTAATGTCATTTTTAGAAAGGCCAGAGTCGTTTATACAACTTTCAGTTATTTTAAGGGTTTTTTCAAATATATCTTTATTTAGTAGATCAAATTCGACTTTTGTAATTATTGTAAAATATTCTTTACCTGACAACATACTCATTTCTATAACATTAGAGGTTCTCTCGCCTGATAAACTCTTCTTAACACTTTCACACTTATTTTTTAAACGACGAATATCTACTGCATTTGTGTTTATTTCAAAACCATATTGAGACCTAAAATCATTTTTAATATAATTGAGAAGATTGTTGTCAATGTCGGTTCCTCCTAAATGCGAATCGCCTTTTGTTGCTTTTACAACACATTGTCCTCTTCCGACTATTACAATAGACACATCAAAAGTACCTCCTCCAAAATCAAAAACTAACACATTTCTTTTGTAGGGTTTGACATTGTGATGACTATATGCTAAAGCAGCTGCTGTAGGCTCATTAATGATGTTAACAATTTTGAACCCTGCAATAGTAGCAGCATTTTTAGTGGCTTGTCGCTGGAAGTCATTAAAATAAGCAGGAACAGTGACAACTACACGATCAATCTTTTCACCAATGTACTTTTCTGCTGTATCCTTGAGATTAGCTAAAATGTAACTGCTTAACTCTTCTGGCGAATACTGTTTTGCTTTTCCTTCAATATTCACTTCAACTTTCGGAATTCCATTACCATTAACGATTTTGTAAGGAACTGATGCAATAGTGTTTTGAATTTTTTCATCATTGTATTTCTCACCAATTAGCCGTTTGAATTCTACAAAAATATTCAACTGGTTAATTTATATACAGTCTAAAACTTTTGATCTTATATTAAAGAACATTTCCAAGATCTTGTACCTTTATTTCTATATTACGATACAAGTGTATTTGATAACTTTTTAAGCATATTTAGGATTTAAAAATACAATGTAAAATAGTATTTTTAGAGCTGCTAGGGTTTTAAAGACAATTATGAAAATACTCGGGTGCAGTGTTTTATAATGACTGTTTGATAATACAGAAATTAGTCACAAATTAACATTATTATTTTGAAACATTTTCTGAAGTAAAATCTTTCCAAATCTCATGAACATTCAGATGCGAAGGAGGAGCTTAAAACTTAAACGCTTACTAAAAGTAAAGCCAAAAAACATTGAGTTTGTTTGACAAATATAAGACATTGTAAATAACCAAAACATTATTGAAACACGCAGATATTGTAACCCAACACAGTAAATTAAATTGTGCAAAAAAGAAAAAATATTTTGATTTAATATTTACTTTACAGAATTTAAATAATTATAAAGTAAGATATGTGCTTTTTGTGTGTGTGTGTGTGTGGCGCGCGTGCGTGTGTGTGCGTAGGTGCGTGCGTGCGTGTGTTTTGTAACAGTTCGTTTTTCCTCTGCTAAATTAACGCATAACAATTATGTATTGAGTTATAAAATTTGTGGATTTGCTTTTATAGTTTAATATAAATCATACTTCAACAATTAATACAGAATTAAAAGCAACGTATCATAATTTCGAAACACTCCAATTATTGTTCTTCTTTAATCTTAATCATATAGTAAATAAAGCGCATAGTTATAAATGTCCAGTCTGTATTGTAAAATTTCTACAACGTATCTCCAATGCGATAACAATAGCGTGTTTGCGCGCACCTGCTTGTTAAGGCTGTTGTTGACGTGCCAGCCAGTCAGCTTTCGATACTTGCAACGTCGATATGGTAAAGTTCATATCTAAGGCTGACTTGCGAGTCGCAATTCAGTTTCCATAAATGCATAGATCCAATTGTTTGAAACTCATCATGGTTTGTATTTTCTATATTTAAATAATTTAAACTAATTGTATTTGGTTTTCCTTAGTGCAACACTATAACTAACGTACAACGAACTGATGTGCCAAAATAACGCTAAAATAACTTACAAAAGAACTGATGTATAAATATAAATTAAAGCAACACTAAAATATGGAAGATATAACGTTTAATTATTGATGCAAAAATGGTCGAGTTGGGTTGTTAAATTTTTACTGCGTCTAAGATATATGCGTTCCTTAAATTTCCACATGAAAATTGAGAAGCAATGGTTAGAGCTAACCAATGGTTGTCGACAGCTGATGTAATTGCGTATAAAGCGATTGCGCATTAGAAACTTACATTATAGTTCCAGTTTAAGAGGCTTTGTTATAACGATGAGGCAACTTTTTTTTATGTGTTTGTCAAAGGCTGGAAGTCCACGTGTTTGTTAAATGTTTGTTAAATGGTGCAAGTCGTCAAACTTGAGGTCAACGTGGTGCAGCAATCATCTGTTTGACATATAACGATATGAATAAATCTAACCTTGGTAGTTTGAACCTATGGAACTTAACATCTTTGTGATAATGTTTAATTATAAATTTAAATTTTCAAACGTTCCTTTTTATCAAAATTTATGCTTTATAAAATTGTCTATGCAACAAAAGTTTTATGAATTTGAATTACGAGTAATACAATCATACACTTGTTTATGCACAATAACTATTTATGAGGTTAACTTTACTAATTTGAAAGATGTTATTACAAACCTATTTTTATTATATGTGAATCATTTTATCAGTACTGAAAAGGTGACATTAAAAAATCCCTTAATTATGTTAATAACATTTATAATGCCTAATTGCTCTAGAGGCTGTTGCTATTTTATTTAAATTGCCCAAGATTAACATTAGATATAAAAATTAATTGAATATTCACAAACTAAGGATAATTATCTGTCAAAATAATTCAGAAATAATTTTCAGTTAATATATATATATATATATATATATATATATATATATATATACTTTCTTAGCAGTCTTAATTTCTTTATTAATTTAAACAAGGTTAATTACATTCATGGAAGCTCTTAAGCAAAAGTATTACCAGATATGCATAAATTCGATAAGTAGAGTGTCCATGCACTATAACACAAAAGAAAGAAATCATAGATGTATAACACCTGTCTGATTTGTTTGATTTTATTTTGATGCGCAAATTACTGTCTCTAATTTTAATTTATGTATTTTGTTTTATTACAGGATAACCATAGTACCATCTAAAAATACAAAAATTTGTATTTCTACAACAGAATATACTCGTTGAGGTTCCTGTATTTTTCTTAGCAATATTTCTTGTTTTTCAGTGGCGCCCTACCCATCCGTATTTAATTAACAATCCCCCTGATAGTCTCTCTAAACCGCTGAAGATAGAGTTCGGAACTAGTGCAGAAGTCTTCAAAAGTCAATTGTGTCAATATGGATAAAACAACATCTTCTACTCGACTTTAGTAAGAAAATATGAACATCCTTTTAAGTGAGTTTCACTAACGCCCAGCGTAGTGAAACAAAAAAAGCCTCAGTGTGTGTGTGTGTGTGTGTGTGTCGAATTTGTTCGCTTCATTAGTTACATTCACTGTTGTTTATTGTTTACGTTGTCATGTGTAATTTTAGAGCATTTTTTATTTTGCATTTTTAAACAGTTGCATTGCATATCTTGTAACATTAAAAATTCCTGCAATATTATTTGTGGACATTACCGCTTCAAATTCGCTATTTCAGTATTTACTCAACAACGTTTTATTTCATTATTGATTTTAATATTCTTGTAGATTTAACAACTCAACAATTTTTCAAAGTACATTAGAACTTCACTCAATGCTAAATGTTACTAAGTTGGAACAGCGAAGGATCGTGATAAAACTCACTTTTTTGTATAAGATAATCAACAATCTCATTGACTGCTCCGTTATTTTGAGTAAGATTGGGTTCTATGTACCCTTCCATTCTGGTAGACTAAAAAAGTTATTTCATATTCCACAGTATCACACAGAGCTTAGGAAAAATTCTCCTATCATAAAAATTTTATCTCTATACAATAATTTACAACAAAGCTCAAATATACCTTTATTTGAAAAATCATTGGCAAAATTTCAAGAAAACGATGTATGAAGTTATCAATTAATTTAAAAGTACTTGCGTAATACAGGCACATACACACACACACGCACACATACACACACACACCACACGCACACACACACACACACACCACACACACACACACACACACACACACACACACACACACACCACGCACAGCACACACACACACACACACACACACACACACACACACACACACACACACACACACACACACACACACACACACACACACACACACACACACACACACACACACACACACACACACACACACACACACACACACACACACACACACACACACACACACACACACACACACACACACACACACACACACACACACACACACACACACACACACACACACACACACACACACACACACACACACACACACACACACACACACACACACACACACACACACACACACACACACACACACACACACGAGTTGTCAGTGAACGGACGTGTTTTCGGTACTCGTAATTATTAGTAATTTTGAGTGGTTAAAAACCGATTTAGTTTGTTTATAGTGAAAATATAGTGTACCTAATTCGATACTGAATAATTCTGTGGAAGTATTATTTCTGATTCTAAATCGTAAGTTATTAATTCTTCGTTATAAACATTTTAAGTTGTATAAATATCCATCAAGTATTGCTGTATATTATACAACTATTTGTCCAGGTGGCTAGATAGCCGCATGGTCAATGATAACAGCTGCGTCGTATCTTACCTTAATTTCTGATATGAAGTTTACTAATATTCATTTATATTATATAACTACCTACAATTTAAATTGATGGAATACCAAGGAATGGAGGCTTCTGACAACAGGGGTTTCCAAGTGAATAAATTAACAAGTGAACAAAATACCGATGAATCTAAACTACCAAAAAATTATACTTCTAAGGAAGACGCTTCTCTTAACCAAACTGCAACCAAAAAGCCAGGTCTATTTTCCGATGTTATAAAATCTACAATGTTCCCGAAAAAGGAACAAGCCTTAATATTTTCTTCCATTGAAGGCATACCGGTTAAGGAATACGTTATAGCTTTGGCTAAACTTATCCCACCAAAAAATGTGTTATTCGCTTCGCGTATTTCTAATAATAGAGTATGCATCTACACATCATCTAAAGAAATCGCAGCTTCGTTTGTGACAACTCATGGAGGAATTAATGTAGGGGATGTGTTTATACCTGCACGTAAGTTGATCTGCCCTTCAAAAGGATAGTGCTATCCAATGTTGCACCTTGCATCCCTCATCAGGTAGTAGAAAACGCATTGAAGGCGCACAATTTGAAATTATTATCTTTAATTTCTTTTATCGGTGCCGGGATTGGATTAAATGAATTGAAACACGTTATGAGTTTCCGCAGACAAGTTTACATCGTTGACGATGAAAATCAAACAGTTCCCGACACCATTACAATATCATTCGAGGATGAAGAATACAGAATATTTCTGTCTGATGAAAAGGTTCGATGTTTCGTGTGCAAGGAGATGGGACACATCTCATCTCGCTGTACCAAACAAGCTCCTTCGGTAAACTTCACAATAGATAACTCGATAGAATTTGTTGGTACTAAGCGTTCCATGGCTTCTACCCTAAACGCAACTATAGATATACAGAGCCTCGAAACTAGTGTAATAGTAATAGTTTTAAATAAAAAACGAGGGTAATTAAAACTTTTGTAAGTTTATTACCCTTTATCCTCGTGACTATCAGCTATATACTAAAACTCTCTATTTTTAATCTGATGTCACTAGGTCGAGATTTTCTTCTTTAGACTCCAAGCCCAGGGTAATGTCAGATGGAAAACGGCTTTAGACAAAGAAAACTCTTAGGGGTTAAACGGCTAGTAGAGTGTTAGCTCTGGGTAGATCATGAGCATGGGTCATGGGTGGATAATCGACCAAAAATATTTTTAGTAGGCGCCACCGTATTTTTTAATACAAGTGCCAACAAAATTTAACTGTGTTTGTATAAGGAAATGCGGAAACCTTATCTTAACACCACTATCATAGCCATAAAATTTGAATTTCACTCTTTATCACACACTTACCAAAACCTCAACCACCAGATGTCAAACAGTTGTCTCAGCTTTACCTGTGAACAAACAAAACACCACATGGACACTATTTGTGTCTTCAAAAGCATATGCCAAAATAGAATAAATGAATTTAAACATCTGTGAAATACTAAAGGATTTATTTTCATTATTCTGTCTTTTTACTTAAGGGGATTTGCTCTAGTTTTCTTTTCTTAATTTAAATGTAGAATAATAAAACTTCATTCAAATGAAACAAAATGAATTCTATTCATATGTAGAAATCGGATATATATACATGTGACTGCAATATATATGCTTACTATCTTGTCATTAATTTTTTATAAAAGAATTTTAGTGAAGTTTAACCTTCTAAATAAATATTTATAAATTAATCATTTCTATAAAATTTTAGTTTAAGCAAACATATCATAATTTATTTGTTCATATCACAAGATTTTATTTTTACTATAATCATTGAAGCGCTTCCTTGACCATTTACAACAAAGATTGATCATCAGAAAAATAACGATCATAAAATGCAACTATTCAATTTTAACTGTTGTCTACACAAAAAAATATACACGAATATCAGCACCAATAAAAAGCTTTTACATGACCTTAATTGTTTTTAAGCAAAATGTGAAAATTAAATCAAGACTGCATCTGGCGTCTAGATTAGGAAACAGAATCTATACTATTTTTATCTGACACAAGTTGTCATTCTAAATATCTTGACACACATTGAATGCGTGTACAAGTAACTGATAAACTAAATATTTATTCGGTGTGTTATTAACTTTAAAAAACTACTTTAAATTTGTGTTATTCTAATAATCAACGTAGGAAATCTCATAATAATTTATAATACTTTCAAAGTTACGGAAAGTTTCAAACACTCACGTGTATCCAAATAAATTGCAGGTGTAAAATCATGACGTCAGCTGTTGTATTTTTCCAGCGTATTAATCATCTGTAAGTTTGAAGTACCAAGATTCTTTGTTGAATAAACCATTTCTATACGGCGTATTAAATAGATAGAACGAAACCATAACTGCCTGCTTTAAATTACTGCGACGAAAATTTATTATAATTTAACATTGAAAATTGTTGTTGTAGATATGTCCATTAGATATTGCACTAAAGTGAAATATATTAGTTTAATTTATAATATTAATCTATACCAACTGTCTTAAATGATGTATATTATTGTTCCATGTTCTCAACTCAAGTTCTTCTTTCTGACTCTATTAGACGCCTCGTGTTTTAGTCGAGCCATCTTGACTTTTATCTCTAGTCTACAAAAAGCGACTTGATTCTTCGACGTTGGAAACCAAAGTGCTCATAATTAACTGGACTACGCTTGGCAACAAGCCACAGAATATAAATCTCCTAGATTCTATGTGTTATTGGGAATATTATACTTTACTTTTTATTGGCTGAATATTTACGAATTAAATGCTTTAAAATTTATCTGTTTTATTATTAATTTATTAGGCTTGGTGCAACAAGAAAAAAAATACGTTACACTAGCACCGTGGAATTGACGGAAACTCATACCGAAATAGAAGCCTCAGCTATGGAGAAACAACCAGATGATGTCTCCACTCGTATTGTAAGACAAAACAGCGACGATACTGACGTTTCATCAAAACAGCCACATAAACGACTAAAGGTGGATAAGAATCCCGGAAGTATTGATGATTTTACTGAGTTGGAAAGTTTGTGGAGGGACAAAGAACACGTTTTAGATTATACCCACTTCACAGATTTTCTAAGGGAAGTGAAGGGAAGTGATCGACCCTTTGAAATATCAAAAAAGTACACAGATGACACTGAACGTCTACTAGTGTTAGTAAAGGATGCATCATCAGTTGGCAAAAGTCGTGCTTTAAAAGAACGATGTAAGCGTTTGGTCTCTAGCATAAAAAGATCCACCTCCACCGAAAGAGTACACACACTGTCACCAACCACAGAGGCCGGCCGGGCAGTCTCAACCGGGTTTACGTAAAAGTAACTCATCTGACAGTTTATCGAGTAATAAAAGTTTCTTTTAAATACTCGTTACTCGGAATCAATATAGTTTGTTTTATATATATATTGTTAATATTTTACCCAAAACCATCATGGCTACACCCTCAATTAAAGTACTTACACTAAATACAAAAAGCATTCGATGCGAATATAAACGTCACGAATTGTACGAGTTCCTTGAACAGTCACAACCAGACATTGCTCTTATACAGGAGACTAACATTGATTTCCTGCCACATTAATCGCACAAATTGCAAATATAACGTTTTTAATAACCCCGCATCTACTGGTTATACAGGAACCGCAATTCTGGTAAAAGAAGCACTTCGTGCAAAAATAGTAAATCACAGCATTATGTATGATTCCTATGCACAATATTTAGCTGTGTCGATGGATAATTCTACGTGGCACATTATTGTAGTATACTTGCCTCAGGAACAAACAAGAGCCGTAGAAATTTTAAATATTGTGGAAACACATTTATTACGTATAAGAAACAGTCCCAATAAAGGTACCGGTAATAACGAAAAAATTATTTTGGCAGGAGACTTCAATTGCACTCTAGAACCTACTATAGAACGCATAAACTCCGTAGAAAGCCATAAACATGTAGCTACAAAGCTAGGAACCATCATAGAACATTTTGATTTAATAGATTCTTGGCGTATTCAATAGAATGAAAGGAGGTTACACCTTCATAGCAAGAAAATCAGCATCCAAAATTGATCGCATTTACTGTTCCGAAGACCTAGTGCCCTTTCTTAGTGCAAGTTACTTAGAAAGTTCATTTTCCGATCATCTTTCTGTAACCGTAGAAATAAAATTATCCAACAAAAACATAACCGGCAATTCACCATACTGGAAATTCAACAATGCACTTTTAGAAGACCAATTCTTTGTAGAATGCATGAGACAGTTTTTTAACACAAACACTAAAAGATTTCGCTGCACGTGGTGACATACTGACCAGCTGGGAAAAACTCAAGGTCGATATAAAAGATATCACTGTCCAATACCAGAGGCAAAAAAAGCAAAGTAAGAAAGAAGAATATATAATACTAAATAAGCAATTGGAAAATGCTTTGCAAAACGCTGACTCTTACAATCTTACAGATATTCATGAAATGGTAAAAGTAATACATAATACTTATCATACAAGGTCATCGAATGAGATTACTTTGAACCAATATAGGGATCTCCATGCAGTAGACCGACCTTCAGTAGAACGGGAAGCCAGACGGACCTACACACCACTAACACAACTTCACACGAATGGAAAGGTTGTAAAGGATCCATTAGGTCTTTGTAAAGAAATAAAAAACCATTTTCAAGCACTCTACGGTGAAAGGACCACAACTTTAGATAACGAATCTGATATGTATAAGTGTTTACCAAAATTAAAAGACAGCGATCGTGACAAATTAGAACTACCATTTACAAAAGACGAATTTACCGATTCCTTATACGCACTGAACAAAAATAAAGTCTCTGGGAAGGACGGATTGACGGCAGAATATTACATTAAGTTTTGGGAAGAGCTTAAACAATGCTACTTCAAAGTGTTCACACAAGCATTAGAAGAAAGGCAGTTACCGAATACAACCGACGGCTGTGATTGGGCTAATACCAAAACATGCAGACCACCTTACTGTCATCGAAAACTGGAGACCTATATCAGTCCTTAATGTAGACTATAAAATACTCGCCAAAGCCATATCCAAAAGGATAATGGACGTAATGGAATACCTGGTTAACTCTGATCAAAGCTATTCAACACCAGGGCGTACAATATTTGATGGACTTCATTTACACCGAGATATAATTGCATATGCTCAGAAACATGAAATCCCCTTGGCAGTTATAAATATCGACCAACAGAATGCTTTCGATAACGTCAACCATAAGTATTTGTTAAATCTGCTACGAATATTTGGTTTCGGCCCCCACTTTATCGAAAGCATTGAAACGCTATATAAAACAGCAAAATCTCATGTACGGGTAGAGGCCTTATTAACAAACGTAATTCATCATAACAAAGGGGTATGCCAAGGTTGTCCCTTGTCAGGCCCCCTATTTACTTTATCGTTAGAACCTTTTTTATCTTTGTGCCGTTCCTCACTATTGGGGTTTTCCATCCCATCAGAGCAGCAATCAAAACTGGTAACAAGTGCTTATGCGGACGATGTGTCAGTGTTTATCTCAAAAGACAGTGACTTTCAACGACTCATAAACGTGTATAGAACATACGAGGAGCAATCCGGATCAGTATTGAATATGAAAAAAACCATCGGTTTGTGGGTTGGTGCATGGAAACACAGAATTGATAAACCTTTAAACTGCAGTTGGTCCAATACTAGTATTAAAGTCTTAGGAGTGCGTCTTTCCGGCAACATCATACATGACACAAATGTAGTTGTGCAGGAATTAATTCCTAAAGTGGATAAGTCACTACAAATGTGTAAGCAACGTTTTTCAAAATCATCATTATTGGGAAGAAAAATGATAATCAATCGCTACGTGGCTCCAAAATTGTGGCATTTTATGCAAGTGCTTCCGTTTACCATCATCCAATTGAGAACCATACAAAAGAAATTTGTTGACTTCATGTGGAACGGAAAACATTGGACCAAAGAACGAGATTTACACCTACCAGTAGAGCAAGGCGGAATAGGATTAGTGCATTTAATGGCTAAACAGAAAAGTTTTCACATGATTTTAGGCCATAGAATTATAAATAGCAATAAAACGAAAAATGGGCCAGTATGATGAAGTACTTATTACAGTCAATCAATCTGCATAAAATATCTTGGCAAATACTCACATGCTACGGCTATAAAGACATTATAAATAGCAACAATGCAAATGCGTTTATAGAAAATCTTGTGACAACGTGGAATGGTACAGATACCATATCTCCTAATTTTCCCACTTGCATGAACGATATTCAGTGCATTCCAACCACTAACTGCAGCAGATTACTTACCTCAACTACAAAACCTCCCTTGTTTAGCATGAAATGGGCTCAATATGGGTTTTATACTATTCAAGACTTTTTCAATGGCAACAGCTGGAAGAGTGCAGTAGAAGTTGAAGAGTGTTTAAAGCTTATAACCCTCTGATTAGAAACGACCTATTAACACACTATGAAAAATTAAAACTACCGTGAAGCCCTTTGAAAGACATTGTAGCGACATACAACGAATTAGAAAGCATATAATCATATGTGTCCAATCACCAAACGGCACTATCGAGATAACGAAACCGAATAGATGCAAACTCTATAAATTTTCATTGCCAAACACTACGGAATCACCGAAGTTCTGGCAAGCAATTGGTTAGAAGGTGAAGTGCATTGGAAGTCGTTCCACACAACCATCTCTGGGACAAGACTCAGTAATAGCATGGAGGTTTGTAAAGAATCGTTTAGCAGACACAATCTTTTAAACAAAATCGGTGTTCTTAACTCAACAAAGTGTCCTTTTGTTGTGGTGTAGGGGAAGCATGGCATATAATGGTCGAGTGTCAAAGAGCAGTGCAACTATGGTGTTTTGTCATGGGCCTAATGAAGCCCCTGACAGGAAAATCTATTTTACCAATCAAAGTCAAATGTTACGGATTTGAAGGAAGGTCGGAACCAATAAAGCTAGCAAATTTTTTGATTACGCTGACAAAAAGCTCCATATACTGCTCATTCTTGAACAGTGTTCGAAATAATGTGAGTCTCATTTCAAGGGTTACAAAAGAATTTATATGGCACTTAAATAATAATTCAATGCAACGCTTTGAACAAACATGGACGATCAATAAAGCGATTTGCTGGGTAGAAAACAACACACTCCACCTGTCGAATCCGCTACGAATCAGTTAACCGTATTTGGAGTACAGTCTATAATTGACGACAACCATGAAATACATTAAATTGATGAACACTAATGTGATAAGAAAATCAGTATCTTTTCAATAATGTATCAAATGCAAAATTTATTTAATTTGATTTAATTAATTATTTATTTATGTATTTTTTTATTCTTTTATTCTGATTGATGTTTTGTAAAAACAAAAGTTTTAATAAATAATAATAATAATAATAATAACACACACACACACACACACACACACACACACACACACACACACACACACACACACACACACACACACACACACACACACACACACACACACACACACACACACACACACATAATTTGTAAATATAAGTAGTTTCAGTTTTTATTATTCACAAGGTGCATTTTTGTAAATCCAATTATTTATTACTTATTATTATTATTTATGTCATGTTTATTTATAAAATATTCATTACAATTAAGCATAATTTCGTTACATGGAAGGATTATATAAAAATGAATAAACCATATTATTTATAATTAGCTTAGTGGAAATATGTAACTAGGCGTACGCCTGTATATTTCCAATAAATAAATAAATAAATAAATAAATAAAATTGCAATCTGCAACATATTCTGTGGTTCTAGCTGATAACATATTTACAAACGATTTTTACGTACTCGTAATTCTTTAACTATAGTATCGAAGGTATTCTTATTTGGTTGTCCATTCATGACAGCAAAATCACTTTTTGTTTCTTGTTTGGAAGTGAAGGGTCGCTTGATGTGAGTAAACAGTGAAGATGGCGCTGGAAATTAAGTTTTCTTGACGAAAGAGAAGAAAAGATAAGTTATGTGACAAAGAGTCGCAAGGCAGTCCTGATGTTCTATTTAAAGTAAAAGGTTGTTTGATACCTCAATGAATATCAGTTGATAGTAGCGACGCACGTGTTGGTTATAATTTCACCTTCGGAACGGTTTGTTTGAATATGAAATCAATCTAAATTTGTAATAAATTTTATTACAGTGCAACTTAGGTTTAATTCATGGAATCTAATAATATAAATTTTGATGCTGTTACATTCGACTAAAGTGGATTTCCCGTCCACACCTATGAATGCAGTAAATTGTTTGGTTGACAGATGTATGGTTTAAGGTTAACAGGCGATTCAAAGTCGCATGGTAAGACCGTTTGATTTTTTTATGATTATACTGCGTTTTATGATGAATCATTAATTTATAAATGAAGAGATGTAGAGTTATTGTTGAGAGGTTATAAACTACCTCATAGTGTTGAATGGAATCAACCATTTATTTCATAAATTATTTTTGTGATGTACTTTCTTAAAAGGATTACCCTCTTCATAAATTTTGTGATCTGTATGATTTAAAGAACAGTTTTTATATTATTGGTGATATCCTTAGGTTCATAAATTATTCTTGAACTTTACCTGCTTTACAAAAAAAAGTATTTTGTCCAGATATGTGATTGCCACATGTTAATTATAAAATGAAATTCAATCTTCAATTTTAATGATACTGTGTATTTTGATATTGTCGGAGGCTTTCACGGCAGCAGTCATTATAAATATTTATGGTTCCAGGTTGGGACCGTGTCATTTTATAAATTAAGGTCGACGCTTTGCCCACTTTTGTAAGGGACAAATCTAAGTAAATGAATAGTGAAATACCAAAAAGGGGCAGGTTTTAACTGACCATCGTTAAACGTAACAAAGATATATCTAGATATAGAAAAAAATTAGAAATTGCTATCAGAAAACATAACATAATTATCATTTAAGATGGTGGGAGGTTAGTTATTTAGTTGGAAATAAAGTTTGGAAACAAAATTTTGCTATTCAGATATAATTAAATATTTCAACGCTAAATTAGCATCTAAATTTGTAGGGACATTTACAATTGTAAATAAAGTTTTAACAAATATATATAAATGACACAGGTCAATCCCAAGGATTTGGCACTTAAAAGATTTAAAATTGGACACGACTTATAATGATAGACTAAAACTTTGATTGACGACGACTTTAGCTGACACATTCTTACATTCGCGCCGTGGTTACATATAAAAAAGTTCTATAAATGCAACACCGGAAGCGAGGTTTAATAACACTATCAGCAGTTGGCAGCGCTAATTCTTATACAGATTTGGGCGCGGTCAACTACTAATGACGTGCCAGATATTGCGTAATACTACGAAAATTTCCATAATTCAAACACAAAGAATAAAGCACACAAATTAAGTAAAGGATTACTTACATCAGAAATCCTGCCTTCGCCCGAAGTTGCGCTCGGATAGGCCTCTAGCCAAGTCCAGTCGGGGCTCCTCCCGGAGGAATTAGAGATGACACGTCGACGCTCTCAAATGCGTACGGATCAGCTCCGGCCAGCTAAGGTAGACATGAGGTCTTCATCCACAGACGTGAAGATCGGTATGCCTAGGTGGCGGCAGATTCTTACCTATGTAGGGATTGGGCGGGAAAAAATAAGGTATTATAGGGTAGACAACAAAAGATAATTAGATAGGATATCTACATAGGTAAATCTAACGATACGTTACCAGAAAAAAACGAGCACTTAACTCGACGATACCCGGTAAAAAGCCACGTTCTTACGAGAGAGAACCGGAAAACTCTCCCACCCCTTTTCTAGTATTCATCCAACCCTCTAGGGACAAGCACACTGCGCAAATGCACTACTCTGACGTACGGAAGTACCGCCTAGTCCATTTAAAATTCCGCGCACCGCGTATTTGAAAATATGCCGCGAAACTTCCGTGTAATAAAACTAATAACAATGTTTAAGTGACCCTTGGCACGTAACAACATATATAATCACCAAATTGCATCTACTTTATTTTCTTTTAAATAAATTTGGTTTAAGAAATAGACGTTAGTAAGTCTATATTAGTGTTTGTAAATATAGATTACGGTAAGAACGAAAAGTCAATAAACTTTTTTTAGGATTAAGGGATAATTAGGATCATATTACTTGAAGGATAGACACAATATTTAGTGCTTTAAGGTTGTGGTGTTGTTTTTTAAAAGAAAATATTAGTGGCAGGGAAATATAACTACAACGTACCTTGCCGGCTAACTGCTGGGGTTCGTTGGAGAGCACTATAGGCGTGGGTTTATGTATGAATAAAATTAGGGCCATTTAGGGGCAGAAAATTTAATGAAAATATAAATCTCAAACGAATAACTTGACTAAATCGGAAATATTTTGAGCACCACCTGTTTCGGTAATAGACGCAGTGACACATTCAACGGGAAACAGGAAAATTGAGAGTCAATCAAACGTATGTAAAAGATATCAATTATTATAAATAAAGTAGTCGAGAGGTTAATTTTTAGCGTATCGCATATAATGTCATTTCAAATAATATTGAATACAAGCTCTCATGCTCGAGTAATTCAAATATATAAATATGTAAATCATAAAAAGTGATTATTATAAACTTCAAGAGTTACGACGATCAACGCGGTTATCATGGTTACCTCGTTGTTACAAACAAAACAAACGTTTACGTATATGTGGATTTCAGTTGTTAAAAATTATGGTAACAATAATTTAAGCAATAGAGTAGATTAATACATTTCCAGCTGATAATATAGTTAGGTAAGCTATTTTAATCTTGTAAATATTTAACTGTAACATCAAAGACCTTCAATAAGATTACTAGCAACGTAATTGGGAATTTGATCTCTCAATACTAGTGAGTACCAAGATAAAATAATTTTCCAATATATCGTTTATACACACAAATACATGTTATAGGAATCTACCAACACCTGATTCTTCTGACAGGCTGATAGTAGCATCAAAATAAACTAAATAAGATAACGAAAGAGATATACGACCTTGTTATCCGTTAGCTTCGTATGCTGAACACGACCCTCGACGGTGTATAACAGATGTGCATCCGGGCGTGTTATGTTACAATACAGATGACCAGGGTTTCCAAGATCGACGGTAAGTGTTTGAAAATAGATTCGGAACTTGTTTTACCAGGTGACGATACGGGAATGTTACTTCCGCAATATTTGTGGTGCTGTATCAAATCTCCTGTCCAGATTTATCTGGGCTTTCAAACTTCCAAGTTCCAAACTTCAAACATTTCAAACTCCCAAAAGTTTCCTAAGATAATCAATACAAAGGGAATTACAATAGAGCAAGAGAAACGTATAATAAGATATTATTACTAAATACTTACCCCTGTATTAGGGGAACACGATAAATAAGTACTCGCAGGTACTTGATGAGATAAATGTGGTTTATTAGCCACGAGTGCTCACGGCACCATCAAATCCTAAAAATGAATATCAATTCACCTTATGTGAACTAGTTTGAAAGGTAGCGCGTCCGCTCTTATCAAACCTTCACATGTTTAACAACTATATAACTGTTAATCAATATTCAAAATTAAATTTATACTGGACGATACGAAATTGTAGGCCGATATAATATGATATTAAAGAATTAAATAAAAGGAGCATTTGAAAATGCTACAAGGTAAAAGATTTTAGGAAGAAGTCTTGTTTGTAAGGAAGGTGTAACATTAGCACAATAATTAGGCATACATGGTAGAAATATATTGGATATTAATATATTAAAATCGACATAACACTAATATTGCACGTTATCGAAAACATTGTAAATAATTTAAATAAACAGGAATTCACAGAATTTAAATACGTAGGGACAAAAAGCTCCGATGAAGATGTGTTAGTAAACAAGCAAACCACGTAAACATTTTTTCATGTGCAGTGACAAATTTATGATATGTGGAAAACCTATATGTTTAGGATACAAAGTCTGGTTCCTAAATGTTCGGAGTGTGTAATCCAAAGTTTGAGATCTACCAAAATCTAAATCCTAGGGCAAATCGCAGATTTAAAACTTTTGTCAAACGCTCTGCAATGTATTATTGAGAATTTTTCTTTAGAAGCATCTGAATCTATGCATTTAATAACAAAAATACAAAAAATAGCAATTTCAAGCTTATCTAAAATTAAAGAAACAATGGAGAGCATAAACATTTTTAGCGACTTTATTTAGCTTACGAAAATCGAACTAAAAACTAAATAAATTATCTTTTCTTTTACTAATAAGATTGGAATTTCCAGGTATTTTGACTCACTTGTACGACATACAGTTTGAATAATCTATCTCTACCTTATCAATGTTTTTATACAGACAAACTATAATAATGCAGTTTGATTTCAGCAACTTCATATCAGAGATATGAAGATATTTAATCATCCCCTTTTTCTTGATTCAAACATGAGAAATAACATTGTTTTACCTTTCACAAATTACATTCAATTTCTGCAAAATTTAAGAGAAATTGATAGATCCTCAATAGATTTAGAAATGTTTTGTTCGTTAACATTAAGAATCTTTTCAATTGTTTTTGGTTAGCTGTTTTAATAACACCTTTGTCAAGTTACAAATTAAATCTAGTTTAATTATTTTTGGAAATCGTTAATAAAATGGCTACACATTTTTCAATGCATCATCAGGAACATACAAATAACAAGTTGTTTTAGTCTAATCAATGTTAATTTCATCAAAAAATCCATAAAATTAGCAACTGATAGTTCTCTAAACACTAAATAATAACATACTTTTTCATTTTTTACAATAACTATTCAAGCATGTGAATATGGAAGCAGTATAGCTTACTTTGTCAATTTAATCTAAATTAAGCACAAACTTATGCCTATTGTAGTCATTTACCATAGTGAAATATCTTTATCTGTCGTTAACCTAATAAAAATTAAAACTTGAGTAAGGTAAAAAATTTATTAATTTGTTATTACAAAAGTAAAAACAACTTACCATATATTGAATTTGTGATATATAGATGAGCTTCATCCTTAGCTTTTGTCCCACATATACACCATCTGAGGCAAATGTTACCCACGAAGGCGTTATATTTGAATGCAATTCATTTGGAATTATTTTAACTGCACCATCTTTGAAAATTGCAACGCAAGAATTTGTAGTACCTAAATCTATTCCTATTGCAATAGAATTCATTATGTTTTTTTATGATATCAAGGTTTTAGAACATTCACTTTTCTCACTTGGAGATGGTTTTATAAAATAGATACTTTATCATTAGTAAGATAAGAATTTATTGACAATAAACAATGTATAACAGCATATGAGCAATGCCAAGTTGGGGTTCTTATCTATACCCACTATAATCTTTAAAATAAGCCTTAAATAAATATATGACTGATTCACCATAATTTTTATAGCATAGTAAAAATGTATATATAAATGTAGAATTCTTTAAACATTGGGTGCTTTAATAAATTTAGAACATTTTATGTTGTTTTCAAACATTAATAATTTTGCGGTATAAACATTTTTGATTTTACAATTGATATCATCGATTTGAATTTAAACACAGAATTAATATTGCAACGAAAATTTCTATTGCACAACAGTTTTTATTATCAATTGAATACACAAGCCTTATCAACTACTTGTAGGTACAGTGAAATTTTAGCTTCACAATTCCTACTCGATGCACTGATACTTAACAATCGAACTACATTAATTATATGCAACTAGTATTACATTACTGATTTTCCTGATTTCGATGTATTAACTGTCATATCATCATCAACAGGTTGTCAGCCCTGGAACTGACTAGACCCAGACTTCCATTCTTTTCAATTCTTAATTACCCTACACATTTCTCTGAAATTCCCACAGCCTACATCTTTCACTATCTGTGTGCAATAGTTTAATCTAGATCTAACTCGAACTCTCCTTTATCTATTTTTAATATATCCCACACTATTCATTCATGCCTTAGAACGTGTTCTATCATCCCATTTCGCCTACCTTTTACGGTTTCTTACATCTTTCATCCCCTACCATTTTCAGTACATCTTTGGCCTTAAGTTTATCTGTCCATGATATTTTCATCATCCGCCTTTAACACCACATTTCAAGGGTTACTATCCTTTTCCTATCCGCTTCTCCTACTGTCCACATTTCACAAATTCCACACATATGCCTTCAACAATTTTTTCCTTGTTTTATGTATTTGGACATAGCAGCTATATTTTCTTGTTAAATGTAGCACGGCCTTGTGCTAATCTTTTTTTATATCTTTTGCAGTTTTCCCATTTTGCATTATTGAGCTTTCTAGCTTTCAGAAATCCCTAATCTTTAGTAAATTCTCGTTTCCTATTTGATTATGGTTTTAGACTTATTTGCCCTTTACATAGTAGTGCTTTAGTTAATTTTGTTGATTTTCATACTGTATCTCTCTGTTAGGACTGCTTCCATTTAATGAAACGCTACTTTTATCTCTTCCTTGCTAGATGCTAACACCCTTATATTATTTGTAAATCTAGAAGCAAATCAATTTTTTGGCCCCGCATAATAATTTGACAGTAATTATTACATTTTCGATATATCGTTGCTGATACTGCAATACGTTCTATGTCAAAAATTTACATTTTTCTTTTTTATGTAAAAACCGCTCAACTTCTGATTCTCAACGCACCTGAAATACGTACTGTGTCAATATCCAATCATAAAGTAAAGTTTTACGCAGATGCAAAACGTTATATTACTTCATGTCATTTGATTAATACTGCAAAACGTTCTATGTCATAGTTAGTTATGTAGATAGTTTTAAAGAAGTGCTCTTGCCTAAATTTAATTAAAATATTGTTTGATCTTGGTAAGTAATTCACAGAAAGCATACATGACATTGTTAGAGCAATTATTTTAATCATTTATTAACTACTCATTTAGTTTTGTGTAGAAAATAATTAACTTAACAAACTTAACCTAATTCTTGATTGAACCTATAACATTTCCTGCTGTAATATAGGTTATACTATTAAACATTAGTCTTGGACCAAAAGATAGTTATAATGTATTTTCAACTTTGTATAATAATTTTGTATTGTGCTTTTGATTTTCTTTGAATTTAATGATAGATGATCCTAATGCAATCGGTACTATGTCGCTGTTTGTAGTAATTAAATGTTGACATAGAACATATTGCTTCATATTGATATTGATCATTATTTTTTAAAGCTTCTTGTTATTTTATTATAGAAAAGTATTGCAATGAATCGTGGGAAACGTATGGTGACATTAGCTTTAAAAAGCCAACCACAGGTACAAGTTCTAGATGAAATCACAGGTGAATTTAAAATCTTAACTCATTCAACATCAAGGGCTCCATCTAGTGATCGAGAATCGACCATGGATTTTAGCAGCTCTGGATCTGAGTATGTGCCAGTTGAAACAGACTCAGAAGAGGCTGTTAATTTTGATAGTGACGATGGCTCCTGTGAGGAAGTTCTCAATCATGTAACTGGAGAGATAACAGTAGCCCCAAATTCTGATGGCCGTAAAAGAAAGCGCGGTACTAAAGGAAACAGTGATTCATCTAACTGGAAACGACAAAAAACTTTTTAGCTAGGCTTAAAGGAGGAACTTACATCGGCTTCAAAAAAGATGAATTCGTACGATACAAACAGACTGAAGTTAAACCTGCAAAGACTTTAAAAAGTCGTTGTGGTGGCCACACAAAACAACGTGGTCGTGGACCTCAACAAAATTTTAAATGCAATGATATTACAGATGCTGACCTGAATACTATTTTTAGAAATTTTTGGAACATGAAATCCTGGTTAATCAGAAAAATTTATGTACAAAGTCTTGTATCAAAAGGGAAACCTCAACATCGCAAAAATAAAAATGATGACCAATCGAGAAAAAATACTACATTTAAATACTTTTTATATGTGGACGTGGATAATACCACAACAAAATATAATGTTTGTAAAACATGTTTATGTCTACATTAGGCATTGGGCAGAGGCAATTGAGAGACTGGATATTAAATGAAAATGAAAACATCACAGAAGTAGCTGGTAATTCTAATAGCACAGGTACTGAAAAAAAATTCTGTAGTAGAGTTTCTCAATCGCTTATCTAAAGTCGAATCTCATTATTGCAGAGCATCTTCTAATAAACTGTACTGGGAACCTACTTGGGAAAGTTATTGTCATATTTATAGAGAGTTTCTTAGCTACTGCAATAATGAAGACAAAGTGACATGCTTGCGCAGATTATTTTTAAGGTTGTTCCGTAAATTAAACTTAGAAATCTTTTGTCCAAGAAAGGATCAATGCAACAAATGCATCGCATTTAAACGAGGCAATCTTGTGCAAGCAGATTTTGACATACATCAAACAAAAAAAAACAGTGCAAGAACAGAAAAAGCTAATGACAAAGACAATTCTAAAAGTTCTATGTTAGTATTTGCAATGGATGTGTAAGCTGTTTTGCTTTGTCCCCGGATACAGGCCTCTGCTACATACTATAAAACCAAATTGAAGGTACATAATTACACAATTTATAATTTAAAAACAAAAAAAGCTGCGTGTTACATTTGGCATGAAGGTAATGGTGGGTTAGAGAGCGATGTGTTGGCCTCAATATTGACAATGCACCTTGGAGATGAAATAGACACATCTAATCCATCGAAAATAGTGCCATGGAGCGACGGATGTGCTTATCAAAATAGATGTGCTACCTTAGCAAATGGCAGTGCAGAAGAACATAATAATAGAACAAAAATATTTTGAAGTCGGGCATACACAAATGGAAGTAGACTCCATTCATAGCGCAATAGAAAAAAAATTACCCCGACATCGAGATATTTTTGTTCCTGCAGATTACATCAATATTATAAAATCTGCAAGACAATTCCCAGAATCTTATAAAGTTGTATTTTTAACTTATAAAGATTTCCATAGCTTTGCTGGTGGTAGGTACAAAAGTAAATACTCCCTGTATGTTTGTTGTGGTTTGTTTAGCATTCTTCTTAATCTTCTTTGGGAATGAAACCACTCATAGTTTTTAAAATCTATTTTATTTACGTTTCGATCCATGACCTAGGATCGTTGTCAAAATAATAAAAACTTCAAGTTTGACGTTTATGACATAAATTGAAGGTTACTTTGATTTATTGATGTTTGAAATATTTGGTTTGAGTACACTAAGCAAAATTTTAAGTTTAAAGAATGATTGCCTTCAATTTGTGTTGCGACCTGGGATCGACTTTCCTATGGTAGCCAATACGCTAACGTGAAATCAGCTGATTAATTTTATTGGTGAATTTTATATAAATTCAATAATTTGGGAAACATTTTTAACATGTTTCTATTTATACAATTGAGAGATTTCTGATTTTATGTCAATTGTATAAAAGAAACATGTTAAAAATGTTTCCCAAAGTATTGAATTTATATAAAATTCACCAATAAAATTAATCAGCTGATTTCACGTTAGATGCTACCATAGAAAGTCGATCCCAGGTCGCAACACAAATTGAAGGCAATCATTCTTTTAAACTTAAAAATTTTTGCTTAGTGTACTCAAACCAAATATTTCAAACATCAATAAATCAAAGTAACCTTCAATTTATGTCATAAACGTCAAACTTGAAGTTTTTATTATTTTGACAACGATCCTAGGTCATGGATCGAAACGTAAATAAAATAGATTTTAAAAACTATGAGTGGTTTCATTCCCAAAGAAGATTAAGAAGGTACAAAAGTATTAGACCGGGGAATAAAAAAGGAGATCCGGTTATGACTGATATTGTAGGGTTGCAATATGAACCCGAGGAAGGTATAATAAAATATAAATTAGATTTTAGCCAATGCTGGCAATCTTTGCCTACAAGACCCAAGCCCAAGTCTGCATCTATTTCTTCAGAAATTCGCCCATTCTTATATAAATCGCCTTTAAGTATAGAAGTTAAAAAATTTGTACATTTACAAGAAATGAAGCCTCTTATTCCATCTGACCATTACTTTTTTTATGACTCTTTAACTCATGGATGCCCCCATAATATTGGTACATGTTCACATATTATTAACTGTAACTAATAATAAAATATACTCCCTGTATGTTTGTTGTGGTTTGTTTAGCATTCTTCAAAGTGAACGGACGTGGATTTTGTTGCTCGTGTTAAAGTATCTTCTTTTCGTGGTTTTACGGAGTTTTTATTATTGTAAACTGTAGTAGTGCCGTGTAGTTTAGTGATTGACAGTTCGCGCGATAGTAATTTCTTTTGTGCAATTCCTTGTTCGCAAGGAATTCGCATAAATCGCTCTATTATATAGAGAATTATTAAGGTTTGTTGTTAATGCTAACAGAACATTATAATAACACCTGCGCGTGATAGCTTATCACTTTCCAATTATTGCATTTCTAATATTTAAAGCATTTCTCAATGTTTATTCTCTACTGATAGTATTTTATTTAACATGGAACAGCCTTTGTTAGAACTCGGGACATCTGTACGCAGGAGCTCCGTTAGTAATACAAATGCTGCAAATGTTCATCAAACTGTAGTTCAAAGCGTATCTAATGTCAATGGTTCCGTAACAAATTCAACTTCGCAAGGTCTTTTTTCTGATATAATAAAAGCATCAGTCTTTCCAAAAAAAGATCAAGCCATTGTTTTTCCTGCGATGGACGGCGTTCAAGTAAAAGAGTATGTTTTAGCTGTTGGAAAATTAATTGATCCTAAACATATGTTATTTGCCTCTAGAATGTCCAATAACCGAATATGTATTTATTTATCTACAAAAGAAAATGCTACGTCATTTGTAATTTTACACGGCGGAATAAATATAGGCAGTATATTTATCCCTGTGCGGAAACTGATAAGTCCATCTAAGCGCATTATACTTTCTAACGTACCTCCATGTATTCCGCATAGTATAATCGAAGATGCACTAAAACAACAGAATGTAAAACTTGTGTCTCCTATATCCTTTATTGGAGCAGGTGTAGGGTACCCAATTTTAAACATATAATGAGTTTTAGACGGCAACTTTATATTGCCGATAATGAAACCGTAAATATACCTGACACCCTAATGGTATCTTTCGAAGACGAAGAATATCGATTGTTCATTTCTGACGACAAACTACGTTGTTTTCTGTGCAAAGAGCTGGGTCACATATCGTCGTCGTGTCTAAAGGCAAATCTTAGCGACCAAGTGAGTAGCCTCATAGCAGTACAACAATCGAATAAAGACCTCCTTCATCTACCCTCGAACCTACGGATATTACGCTACGTATTGGCGAAGAGTTCGATGTAGTAGAATCAGTCGTTCCTAATGAAGGACTTGTAAAAGAAATCTTACCAGTCACCAGTGATAAGCCGCAAGGAATATTACACGACAATGTTTCGGAAAACGAATTCCAATTGGTGAAGGTCGGCTCAAAACGTACTCGGAAGAAAATGAAGTTAGAAAGTGTCCCTGATGCGACAGACTCTTACGAAGTGTTGCAGAGTTTGTGGCCCAACCCAGAATATATACTGGATTTTACACATTTAAATGATTTTTAAAAGCGTCGGGAGCAAAGTCTTACGATTGGAAGTTATACCAAATTAATGTTGTATAACTTAGCAACCACATTAATGTCAAGGATTGTAAGCAACTTTCTATTGAAGGATTTCCTGATGAAATCCCAACTCATCTTTGCTAAGACGTCAACATGTTATCGAGATGGATCGACTGAAAGCTTACAATAAAGATTGTTACTATAGTTTGGAAAAAAGCAGTTTATCTCCTCTATTGAATGCAATAACATGTATTATATTCAAAATCATATTTTAAATTACAACGGATAAAGTGATAGAATATTACGCTCAAATGAAAGCATACAAAGCGCACTAAACTACGTTCAGCTTCAAGATATCAAATACTATGAAAACTGAAATTGTTCTTCGTAACTTCTAATACACAGATGTATACAATTTTAAAGAACTAATGTTAGTGGTCAAATAGCATAACTACTAAATATCCTTATGTACTTTGAAAGAACATGTCTTCGCAAAACATTTTTGCTGTCAAAAATTCAAATCATATGTACAAGTCGTTTAAAATTTACCAATAGAGTAACAGGTGCAATAATAAATAGATTTACATTCCATCGACAGATATAGCACGACAAGGCATGTATTTCATGTTCTTGAAATCTTGAAAATTACAGTCTCCGGTTAGCGCTTAATGTTAGGGAATTTTAATTAACAATTTTGGGATCGACTAAAATGTATTCTCCGAACATTAGATGAAGCTTAAAAAGTTCACCTGATCTACAACTAGAAGTGATTTGAGATTTTAATCGCAATAAACGATGGATACACATTCGTAACTGAAATTGCGTCAGAGATTGACCATTTCTATTGCTCAAACGTTGCTATAAAATTTGTCTTGCAAATGTTCACAACTTAGTAACATCATAGTGTCAATGAAAGTATCCATTAACAAATCTTCACCCGCAAAGTGTTATGAAGTTCCCTGAATATTGTAAGAACACAGTTTTCATTAGTATCGAGACTTTATCTGCGTATCGCAGAATCAATATGAATAGCGCTTAGCAATTGGAAAATTGAATTACAATAAACGATTTGCGTGATTAATCTAATTGTACCATAAAAAGTATTAAATTTTTTCAATGAATGCAGTATTATGATATATTAGAACGTCGATAAAATACGCAATCTTAAGGGTTGCGAACGAGAATCGCATCTAAGCCAATACTTAAGACAATGTATCTAGAACACTATCACTATACAAAGAATGTCACGAACTTTTCAACTGAACCTTCTGTTCGCTATTGCAATGACACAATTCATTATCGTGAACAATTTAATGCCGTAAAAACTATAACCTATAAATGGATTTTCGACGGCATTTCAAGTACATTCTATGAAAACTATTGTTGTCAGTGCCAAAATCTCTGAGACGATGTCGTTTAAAATTTACCACAAGATAAGACTGAAACTAAAAAGTAAATAGATCCTTTCATCAAGAATCACACGGATACGCTTACTTTGGAATCTTAATAAATACTCCTCATGAGATTTAGACGAACTTAGAGAAAGCGTAAAGGATGATGACACCTTTAAATTTTCTGATCGATTCCAACTTGGTGAAGCTCAAAAGTACTTACGGATGTACAAATAAGGCATTATACAGTTCTATTGCAAAATCGTAACTGATTACAGAATTGGCCACCTATTTACTGCATTTTAAGTTGCTATTTAAAATATGCAAAAGCGATAGAAATCATGGTGACTGAAGTTATCCAAATCTATCTTGTTATATTCAGCGACCAATGTAACGTATGTCAGATTTAATCAGACTTTATTGCAGTCGCAGAAAACTGAAATGCCGTTTGACACATTTGACATTACAACAACCGCAATTATGGCGTCGATTAATGCTAGATAAATTTAAAGAGTTGACTTTTCTTGATTTGTGTATCATTTCGGATATATTAAACTCTTATGAGATCAAACTCATTAAGGAGTACGCATCATTTAACGTGCATAAGACAGCGGAATTCAAAGGGTCCTACCCGTTCACTTCAATGACTGTTCAAAATCAGCAATCCTTACTGTTTCTATTCTAATACATCGTAAATAATAAGTATTGTTCTGACGAAGAAATGTGTAGTTTGTAAATGATAGCATCACTTATAGCGGTAACTAACCTTTATAAAGAACAATTGGCAAGCTATTATTGTAAGTAAATCTCTGTACATTTTCGACTAAGCTGAAAGCATAGGTGTACACTTTCTTATAAATATTTATGTCCAACTTGGTAAAATGAATATTTAGTATCTTGATATCTAACAACATTCTCTGGATACTATGAGAAGATTTTAAAACATTTTCCGCAACAATGACAAAGGTATAGAAAAATTGAAAAGAGCACAACGATTACCCAATACCTATCGCTGTTTTAAAGCGAAAACGAGATCAATCATGTGTTTGCTCGAAAATCTGCATTATTGCAGTTTTAAATTTACTTCCACCAATTATCTTTTGACAAAGACTCAAATGATTGATTATGTGAGACATTGAACAAATGCGACACATCAACAAGGAACAGCAACTTATGATTGATATGAACCGCATTTGGCTTTTATAAACTTCAACCATTTAAGTATTATATATGAAGCTACTGTAATAGAGTCTACTGAAAAATGGGCTAGTATAATGAAACATTAAGCGAGAATCTTTAACTGTGATAGCATTATAAACTTGAAGCAATGCTTGACTTTCAAGTGTCGATTCAACTTCCAATTAAGATGCTTCACTTGAACATATTGGATGCTAACGGATAAATTCTTAGATCTTATTTCACCAATCTCTTAGGCACATGACAAGTTTATTTGCGACTGGACAATCCAAATTATTTAGCAACATCCACGTTATGACTTAACAACAAATGGAGTTTAGACTCGAGTTTGTAAAACGTTGAAGGTGATTCCTGACAAATCAAATATTATGACGCTGTGAACTAAAGCTGCAAAGTAAGGATGAAATTGAAGTCAAATCTTTGACATTCCATGAAAAAATCAGGTCCTTAATCAATAAGGCATTACCTTTTAAACGTTTAACTGTGAGATTAATGTAAAGGATGAACACATAAAATACTTACCCGAATCTAATTTTAAAATAGACGATTTAGGCTATAAGCATATTTAATTGACAACAATGACTTTAATGAATTAGCAAGCGCCCATTTCTTTAAAGCATGCTTACTTAAAATATTGTCAAAAACGTACTGAAATCTTTATGCAATTTGCCACTCATTTTGCAGCGAAGTATTGCTTGGAGTTCATTAAATCGTAACATTAATGCTACGGTTTCATAATCGAAATGGTTAATCAGATAAAACTTGCAAAATGCCGTGGACTGATAACGTAAGTGATTCCTATAACAGTTCTAAATGTACTGTAGCTACTTGCAACCTTATGAGATGCCAATATGTGTGAATCTTTACAGAAAATGCCAATCAAGGCAATTCTTAGTTAGACTCCTGATACTGTTGACATTAAGTTAATATCCGCAATTCTATGATGCTAGCATCTATGTTAATACTTTAGTGCCTACGAGACTATTTGTCAACTTATGTTACTATATGATTTAAATGAAAGGAGGTATGCTACCTTAAGAAATGACTATTATCTAAAATCCAGTATTGGATGCAAGCAATTGGCCAAATTGTAGTTGACATAATGGTCAACATTGTAAAGTATACTGGTGTATCATAAAACATGACTGGATCTATAAATGTACTATAATAATCATTTAATAATAACTAATAAAGCATAAAAATAGAATAATTAACACAATCTGACTCCTGAATTGCACGAAAGCTATTATCACGTTTATGCATGCCACGCATCTGCATTTATTACGCACGTTTACATTCTTACATATATTATCAAAGACAAAGTACTTTATGCACAGAACACTACAACTCAGGACTGCAACATTGGCACAAGGATTGCTGGTCACATTTAAAGTAAGAATCCACGTTTATATGTACGTTTTGATCGGTGGTAATAATAATTCTGAATATCATATAATAATGATATGTAATGAACACCTATAGCACGGCTACACTCGTATGCACGACTGGCACATGCTTTACAGCGTTTACGCGCGAGACCAGCACGCCACACACGAAAGCCACAACACACACTAACACACACTATCACACACACTAGGCACACACACACTAACTATCACGACACACACACACACACACACACACACACACACACACTTACACACACACACACACACACACACGAAACACACACACACATTGCTGACACACACACACACATACAGCACACAATCACACACACACACACACACACACACACACACACACACTACACACACACACACAACACACTACACACACACACACACTACACACACACACACACACACACAAAAAACTACAAAATACAACTATATATATATCGGATTTATCTATATATAATTATATATAATTATAGTGTTACACTCATTTTAGTTGTTTATATGAAAATATAGTTACCATAAGTTCATACTGAATATTTTATTGCTGCACTTGGCAAGTATTATTGTCCTGATTCTAAATCGTATAGTTATTAATATACTTCGTTATAAACATTTTAAGTTGTATAATATATCCATCAATATAATGACTGTATATATATACAACCTATTCTGTCAGATGTATAAAATGCACGCAGGTCAATTGTAAAATTATATGCTTACCTATAATATCTATATAGAATATTACTAATATATCATTATATATATAATACACTACAATTTAAATATGATGAATACACAAGGAATGGAGGCTATCTACAACAGGTTATCAAGTAATAAACTTAAACAAGTGATACAAAATATATGAATCTAAACTACACAAAAAATTAACTTCTAAGGAAGCGCTTTCTAATAACAAACTGCAACCAAAAAGCCAGTCTATATTCAGTTATAAAATTACACACTATCACACAAAAAAGTAGAACAACCTTAATAATTTCTATCCATCTGAAGGATACCGTATAAGGAATACCGTTATAAGCTTGCTATATACTTATCCCACCAAAAATTTTTATTCTATTTCTAATATATAAGTATGCATTACATATTAAATAATATCACACTTGTTATGTGAAACTATGGAGGATTTAATGTATGGATGTTTATATACTCGTAAGTATATCTGCATATCAAAAGGATATTATAATATATACTCATCCCTCATCAGGTAGTAGAAAACGCATGAGGCGCACAATTTGAAATTATATACTATTAATTTCTATATAATATCGATTCGGATATGGATATAAATAATTAAACACTTAATTTCCGCAACAAGTTTACATCTACATAAAATCAAACATCCCACACACATTACAAATCATTCAGATACAAATACAAAATTTCCCATAACAAGGTTCATTTCGTGCAAGAAGGACACATCACACCCTGACACAAACAAGCCACTCGTAAACTCACAAAATAACTCATAAATTTGGACAACTTCCATGCCTACACCAAACGCAACAACAGATATACAGAGCACCAAACTACACCACGGATTGCCGGAAACTCATGCTGTAATTATATAATCCTTAGCTATGATAAAAACCAGATTATTTGTTCATGTAAAATTGTAAATCAATACACGAATACTGAGTATTTATCAAAATCTAGCAATAATATGTTAAAATATTAAGGTGGATAAGAATCCATAAGTATTGATGTATTTATACATGAGTTGGAAAGTTTGATGGATGGTACAAAGATACACGTTTTAGTATTATACCCATTCATATGATTTATCTAAGATATTATAGTATATAATACCTAAACTTTAAATATAAATAAAGTACACAATGAATGAAACTTTATCTAGTGTTATAAAAGTTGAATGAAATCATACAGTTGGACATAAATACGATGATTAAATACAAAAGATTATACTTTAAAAGGTTCTTTCTAATGCATAAAGATCCACTCCATTTTCCGATAATAAACACATGTCACCAACCACAAGGACAGCCGTAATTTTTCTTCATACATACGGGTTAAAATACGTAAAAGTTAAACTATCTACAAATGTTTATTCGTATTTATAAAAGTTATCTATATTAAAATACTCGTTGACAATCGGAGATAATATAGTTTGTTTTATATCATAATTGTAATATTTTACCCAAAACCATCAGGCTACACCCTCAATTAAAGTACTTACACTATCAGTACAAAAAGCATTCGAGCGACAATATAAACGTCACTTAATTCTACGATTCCAATGAATGAAACAGTACAGCCAGACAATTGTACATCTTATACATGAGACTAAACATTGTTTCCTGCCACACATTAATCATCATTCAAATGAAAATAACAGAATATTTAATAACCCCTGAAGTTCTACTGTTTCATCAGGAGACCGAATTCTCGGTAAAAAAGCGCCGTGCAAATACAATAGTAAATCATAGCATTTGGTATGATTCCATGCTACCAAGATATATTAAATATCGTGTCGATGATAATTCTACAATTGGCAATTATTGTAATATACTGATGAAGCCTCAGGTAGACAAACAACCAGATAATTTTACAATATTGTAAGGAAACAGCATTCGTATTACGTATCAACGAAACAGTCCCAATAAACATACAAGGTGATAAGAACAAGTATTATTTTGGCGGAGACTTGAAATTGCGACACAAAGAACACGTTTTAATAACCGCACTACAGACTCCGTAAAGCAGTAAGAATGATCGCCTTGAAAATCTAAGACACATCACTAGAACATATTGATTTAATAGCATCATCATTGGCAAGTCGTATTCAATAGAATGAAAGTGATGGTTACCTGTCATAGCAAAAAGATCAGCATCCAAAATTGATCCATTTACTGTACCAAACCAGTGCCCTTTCTTAGGCAAGTTACGTTTAGAAAAGTTCATTTCGACAGTCTTTCGAATAAAATTCTTTAAATACTGTACCGGAATCAAAATACATAACACGTAATATTTCCAAACCATACATGGACAATTCAATAATAGACTTCTATAAATACAAGTTCATTCGATAGAAAATCAGTCATGAAAGACAGTTCTTAACAGCAAACACTAAAGATTTCGCATCTTATCGTACGGTTACATTATTCTGACCACTGGGAAAACTCAAGGTCGATATAAATGAAATACACTTTCAATAACCAACTGGTTCATGAAAGAAACGCAATATCAGAAAGAAGAACTATATAAATATAAATACAGCATATTTGGACAAATGTTTGCAAAATGCTCTTACAAATCTTACAGATACTTCATGAAATGGTAAAAGTAATACATAATACTTATCATACAAGGTCATCGAATGAGATTACTTTGAACCAATATAGGGATCTCCATGCAGTAGACCAACCTTCAGTAGAACGGGAAGCCAGGCGGACCTACACACCACTAACACAACTTCACACGAATGGAAAGGTTGTAAAGGATCCATTAGGTCTTTGTAAAGAAATAAAAAACCATTTTCAAGCACTCTACGGTGAAAGGACCACAACTTTAGATAACGAATCTGATATGTATAAGTGTTTACCAAAATTAAAAGACAGCGATCGTGACAAATTAGAACTACCATTTACAAAAGACGAATTTACCGATTCCTTATACGCACTGAACAAAAATAAAGTCTCTGGGAAGGACGGATTGACGGCAGAATATTACATTAAGTTTTGGGAAGAGCTTAAACAATGCTACTTCAAAGTGTTCACACAAGCATTAGAAGAAAGGCAGTTACCGAATACAACTTCGACGGCTGTGATTGGGCTAATACCAAAACATGCAGACCACCTTACTGTCATCGAAAACTGGAGACCTATATCAGTCCTTAATGTAGACTATAAAATACTCGCCAAAGCCATATCCAAAAGGATAATGGACGTAATGGAATACCTGGTTAACTCTGATCAAAGCTATTCAACACCAGGGCGTACAATATTTGATGGACTTCATTTACACCGAGATATAATTGCATATGCTCAGAAACATGAAATCCCCTTGGCAGTTATAAATATCGACCAACAGAATGCTTTCGATAACGTCAACCATAAGTATTTGTTAAATCTGCTACGAATATTTGGTTTCGGCCCCCGCTTTATCGAAAGCATTGAAACGCTATATAAAACAGCAAAATCTCATGTACGGGTAGGGGCCTTATTAACAAACGTAATTCATCATAACAAAGGGGTATGCCAAGGTTGTCCTTTGTCAGGCCCCCTATTTACTTTATCGTTAGAACCTTTTTTATCTTTGTGCCGTTCCTCACTATTGGGGTTTTCCATCCCATCAGAGCAGCAATCAAAACTGGTAACAAGTGCTTATGCGGACGATGTGTCAGTGTTTATCTCAAAAGACAGTGACTTTCAACGACTCATAAACGTGTATAGAACATACGAGGAGCAATCCGGATCAGTATTGAATATGAAAAAAACCATCGGTTTGTGGGTTGGTGCATGGAAACACAGAATTGATAAACCTTTAAACTGCAGTTGGTCCAATACTAGTATTAAAGTCTTAGGAGTGCGTCTTTCCGGCAACATCATACATGACACAAATGTAGTTGTGCAGGAATTAATTCCTAAAGTGGATAAGTCACTACAAATGTGTAAGCAACGTTTTTCAAAATCATCATTATTGGGAAGAAAAATGATAATCAATCGCTACGTGGCTCCAAAATTGTGGCATTTTATGCAAGTGCTTCCGTTTACCATCATCCAATTGAGAACCATACAAAGAAATTTGTTGACTTCATGTGGAACGGAAAACATTGGACCAAAGAACGAGATTTACACCTACCAGTAGAGCAAGGCGGAATAGGATTAGTGCATTTAATGGCTAAACAGAAAAGTTTTCACATGATTTTAGGCCATAGAATTATAAATAGCAATAAAAACGAAAAATGGGCCAGTATGATGAAGTACTTATTACAGTCAATCAATCTGCATAAAATATCTTGGCAAATACTCACATGCTACGGCTATAAAGACATTATAAATAGCAACAATGCAAATGCGTTTATAGAAAATCTTGTGACAACGTGGAATGGTACAGATACCATATATCCTAATTTTCCCACTTGCATGAACGATATTCAGTGCATTCCAACCACTAACTGCAGCAGATTACTTACCTCAACTACAAAACCTCCCTTGTTTAGCATGAAATGGGCTCAATATGGGTTTTATACTATTCAAGACTTTTTCAATGGTAACAGCTGGAAGAGTGCAGTAGAAGTTGAAGAGTGTTTAAAGCTTATAACCCTCTGATTAGAAACGACCTATTAACACACTATGAAAAATTAAAACTACCGTGAAGCCCTTTGAAAGACATTGTAGCGACATACAACGAATTAGAAAGCATATAATCATATGTGTCCAATCACCAAACGACACTATCGAGATAACGAAACCGAATAGATGCAAACTCTATAAATTTTTCATTGCCAAACACTACGGAATCACCGAAGTTCTGGCAAGCAATTGGTTAGAAGGTGAAGTGCATTGGAAGTCGTTCCTTACACAACCATCTCTGGGACAAGACTCAGTAATAGCATGGAGGTTTGTAAAGAATCGTTTAGCAGACACAATCTTTTAAACAAAATCGGTGTTCTTAACTCAACAAAGTGTCCTTTTGTTGTGGTGTAGGGAAGCATGGCATATAATGGTCGAGTGTCAAAGAGCAGTGCAACTATGGTGTTTTGTCATGGGCCTAATGAAGCCCCTGACAGGAAAATCTATTTTACCAATCAAAGTCAAATGTTACGGATTTGAAGGAAGGTCGGAACCAATAAAGCTAGCAAATTTTTTGATTACGCTGACAAAAAGCTCCATATACTGCTCATTCTTGAACAGTGTTCGAAATAATGTGAGTCGTGGGGAACACACAAACGTATTTAGGGCACGTCTCATTTCAAGGGTTACAAAAGAATTTATATGGCACTTAAATAATAATTCAATGCAACGCTTTGAACAAACATGGACGATCAATAAAGCGATTTGCTGGGTGAAAACAACACACTCCACCTGTCGAATCCGCTACGAATCAGTTAACCGTATTTGGAGTACAGTCTATAATTGACGACAACCATGAAATACATTAAATTGATGAACACTAATGTGATAAGAAAATCAGTATCTTTTCAATAATGTATCAAATGCAAAATTTATTTAATTTGATTTAATTAATTATTTATTTATGTATTTTTTTATTCTTTTATTCTGATTGATGTTTTGTAAAAACAAAAGTTTTAATAAATAATAATAATAATAATAATAATAACACACACACACACACACACACACACACACACACACACACACACACACACACACACACACACACACACACACACACATAATTTGTAAATATAAGTAGTTTCAGTTTTTATTATTCACAAGGTGCATTTTTGTAAATCCAATTATTTATTACTTATTATTATTATTTATGTCATGTTTATTTATAAAATATTCATTACAATTAAGCATAATTTCGTTACATGGAAGGATTATATAAAAATGAATAAACCATATTATTTATAATTAGCTTAGTGGAAATATGTAACTAGGCGTACGCCTGTATATTTCCAATAAATAAATAAATAAATAAATAAATAAAATTGCAATCTGCAACATATTCTGTGGTTCTAGCTGATAACATATTTACAAACGATTTTTACGTACTCGTAATTCTTTAACTATAGTATCGAAGGTATTCTTATTTGGTTGTCCATTCATGACAGCAAAATCACTTTTTGTTTCTTGTTTGGAAGTGAAGGGTCGCTTGATGTGAGTAAACAGTGAAGATGGCGCTGGAAATTAAGTTTTCTTGACGAAAGAGAAGAAAAAGATAAGTTATGTGACAAAGAGTCGCAAGGCAGTCCTGATGTTCTATTTAAAGTAAAAGGTTGTTTGATACCTCAATGAATATCAGTTGATAGTAGCGACGCACGTGTTGGTTATAATTTCACCTTCGGAACGGTTTGTTTGAATATGAAATCAATCTAAATTTGTAATAAATTTTATTACAGTGCAACTTAGGTTTAATTCATGGAATCTAATAATATAAATTTTGATGCTGTTACATTCGACTAAAGTGGATTTCCCGTCCACACCTATGAATGCAGTAAATTGTTTGGTTGACAGATGTATGGTTTAAGGTTAACAGGCGATTCAAAGTCGCATGGTAAGACCGTTTGATTTTTTTATGATTATACTGCGTTTTATGATGAATCATTAATTTATAAATGAAGAGATGTAGAGTTATTGTTGAGAGGTTATAAACTACCTCATAGTGTTGAATGGAATCAACCATTTATTTCATAAATTATTTTTGTGATGTACTTTCTTAAAAGGATTACCCTCTTCATAAATTTTGTGATCTGTATGATTTAAAGAACAGTTTTTATATTATTGGTGATATCCTTAGGTTCATAAATTATTCTTGAACTTTACCTGCTTTACAAAAAAAAGTATTTTGTCCAGATATGTGATTGCCACATGTTAATTATAAAATGAAATTCAATCTTCAATTTTAATGATACTGTGTATTTTGATATTGTCGGAGGCTTTCACGGCAGCAGTCATTATAAATATTTATGGTTCCAGGTTGGGACCGTGTCATTTTATAAATTAAGGTCGACGCTTTGCCCACTTTTGTAAGGGACAAATCTAAGTAAATGAATAGTGAAATACCAAAAAGGGGCAGGTTTTAACTGACCATCGTTAAACGTAACAAAGATATATCTAGATATAGAAAAAAATTAGAAATTGCTATCAGAAAACATAACATAATTATCATTTAAGATGGTGGGAGGTTAGTTATTTAGTTGGAAATAAAGTTTGGAAACAAAATTTTGCTATTCAGATATAATTAAATATTTCAACGCTAAATTAGCATCTAAATTTGTAGGGACATTTACAATTGTAAATAAAGTTTTAACAAATATATATAAATGACACAGGTCAATCCCAAGGGATTTGGCACTTAAAAGATTTAAAATTGGACACGACTTATAATGATAGACTAAAACTTTGATTGACGACGACTTTAGCTGACACATTCTTACATTCGCGCCGTGGTTACATATAAAAAAGTTCTATAAATGCAACACCGGAAGCGAGGTTTAATAACACTATCAGCAGTTGGCAGCGCTAATTCTTATACAGATTTGGGCGCGGTCAACTACTAATGACGTGCCAGATATTGCGTAATACTACGAAAATTTCCATAATTCAAACACAAAGAATAAAGCACACAAATTAAGTAAAGGATTACTTACATCAGAAATCCTGCCTTCGCCCGAAGTTGCGCTCGGATAGGCCTCTAGCCAAGTCCAGTCGGGGCTCCTCCCGGAGGAATTAGAGATGACACGTCGACGCTCTCAAATGCGTACGGATCAGCTCCGGCCAGCTAAGGTAGACATGAGGTCTTCATCCACAGACGTGAAGATCGGTATGCCTAGGTGGCGGCAGATTCTTACCTATGTAGGGATTGGGCGGGAAAAAATAAGGTATTATAGGGTAGACAACAAAAGATAATTAGATAGGATATCTACATAGGTAAATCTAACGATACGTTACCAGAAAAAAACGAGCACTTAACTCGACGATACCCGGTAAAAGCCACGTTCTTACGAGAGAACCGGAAAACTCTCCCACCCTTTTCTAGTATTCATCCAACCCTCTAGGGACAAGCACACTGCGCAAATGCACTACTCTGACGTACGGAAGTACCGCCTAGTCCATTTAAAATTCCCGCGCACCGCGTATTTGAAAATATGCCGCGAAACTTCCGTGTAATAAAACTAATAACAATGTTTAAGTGACCCTTGGCACGTAACAACATATATAATCACCAAATTGCATCTACTTTATTTTCTTTTAAATAAATTTGGTTTAAGAAATAGACGTTAGTAAGTCTATATTAGTGTTTGTAAATATAGATTACGGTAAGAACGAAAAGTCAATAAACTTTTTTTAGGATTAAGGGATAATTAGGATCATATTACTTGAAGGATAGACACAATATTTAGTGCTTTAAGGTTGTGGTGTTGTTTTTTAAAAGAAAATATTAGTGGCAGGGAAATATAACTACAACGTACCTTGCCGGCTAACTGCTGGGGTTCGTTGGAGAGCACTATAGGCGTGGGTTTATGTATGAATAAAATTAGGGCCATTTAGGGGCAGAAAATTTAATGAAAATATAAATCTCAAACGAATAACTTGACTAAATCGGAAATATTTTGAGCACCACCTGTTTCGGTAATAGACGCAGTGACACATTCAACGGGAAACAGGAAAATTGAGAGTCAATCAAACGTATGTAAAAGATATCAATTATTATAAATAAAGCAGTCAAGAGGTTAATTTTTAGCGTATCGCATATAATGTCATTTCAAATAATATTGAATACAAGCTCTCATGCTCGAGTAATTCAAATATATAAATATGTAAATCATAAAAAGTGATTATTATAAACTTCAAGAGTTACGACGATCAACGCGGTTATCATGGTTACCTCGTTGTTACAAACAAAACAAACGTTTACGTATATGTGGATTTCAGTTGTTAAAAATTATGGTAACAATAATTTAAGCAATAGAGTAGATTAATACATTTCCAGCTGATAATATAGTTAGGTAAGCTATTTTAATCTTGTAAATATTTAAATGTAACATCAAAGAACTTCAATAAGATTACTAGCAACGTAATTGGGAATTTGATCTCTCAATACTAGTGAGTACCAAGATAAAATAATTTTCCAATATATCGTTTATACACACAAATACATGTTATAGGAATCTACCAACACCTGATTCTTCTGACAGGCTGATAGTAGCATCAAAATAAACTAAATAAGATAACGAAAGAGATATACGACCTTGTTATCCGTTAGCTTCGTATGCTGAACACGACCCTCGACGGTGTATAACAGATGTGCATCCGGGCGTGTTATGTTACAATACAGATGACCAGGGTTTCCAAGATCGACGGTAAGTGTTTGAAAATAGATTCGGAACTTGTTTTACCAGGTGACGATACGGGAATGTTACTTCCGCAATATTTGTGGTGCTGTATCAAATCTCCTGTCCAGATTTATCTGGGCTTTCAAACTTCCAAGTTCCAAACTTCAAACATTTCAAACTCCCAAAAGTTTCCTAAGATAATCAATACAAAGGAATTACAATAGAGCAAGATAAACGTATAATAAGATATTATTACTAAATACTTACCCCTGTATTAGGGGAACACGATAAATAAGTACTGCAGGTACTTGATGAGATAAATGTGGTTTATTAGCCACGAGTGCTCACGGCACCATCAAATCCTAAAATGAATATCAATTCACCTTATGTGAACTAGTTTGAAAGGTAGCGTCCGCTCTTATCAAACCTTCACATGTTTAACAACTATATAACTGTTAATCAATATTCAAAATTAAATTTATACTGGACGATACGAAATTGTAGGCCGATATAATATGATATTAAAGAATTAAATAAAAGGAGCATTTGAAAATGCTACAAGGTAAAAGATTTTAGGAAGAAGTCTTGTTTGTAAGGAAGGTGTAACATTAGCACAATAATTAGGCATACATGGTAGAAATATATTGGATATTAATATATTAAAATCGACATAACACTAATATTGCACGTTATCGAAAACATTGTAAATAATTTAAATAAACAGGAATTCACAGAATTTAAATACGTAGGGACAAAAGCTCCGATGAAGATGTGTTAGTAAACAAGCAAACCACGTAAACATTTTTCATGTGCAGTGACAAATTTATGATATGTGGAAAACCTATATGTTTAGGATACAAAGTCTGGTTCCTAAATGTTCGGAGTGTAATCCAAAGTTTGAGATCTACCAAAATCTAAATCCTAGGGCAAATCGCAGATTTAAAACTTTTGTCAAACGCTCTGCAATGTATTATTGAGAATTTTTCTTTAGAAGCATCTGAATCTATGCATTTAATAACAAAATACAAAAATAGCAATTTCAAGCTTATCTAAAATTAAAGAAACAATGGAGAGCATAAACATTTTTAGCGACTTTATTTAGCTTACGAAAATCGAACTAAAACTAAATAAATTATCTTTTGTTTTACTAATAAGATTGGAATTTCCAGGTATTTTGACTCACTTGTATGACATACAGTTTGAATAATCTATCTCTACCTTATCAATGTTTTTATACAGACAAACTATAATAATGCAGTTTGATTTCAGCAACTTCATATCAGAGATATGAAGATATTTAATCATCCCCTTTTTCTTGATTCAAACATGAGAAATAACATTGTTTTACCTTTCACAAATTACATTCAATTTCTGCAAAATTTAAGAGAAATTGATAGATCCTCAATAGATTTAGAAATGTTTTGTTCGTTAACATTAAGAATCTTTTCAATTGTTTTTGGTTAGCTGTTTTAATAACACCTTTGTCAAGTTACAAATTAAATCTAGTTTAATTATTTTTGGAAATCGTTAATAAAATGGCTACACATTTTTTCAATGCATCATCAGGAACATACAAATAACAAGTTGTTTTAGTCTAATCAATGTTAATTTCATCAAAAAATCCATAAAATTAGCAACTGATAGTTCTCTAAACACTAAATAATAACATACTTTTTCATTTTTTACAATAACTATTCAAGCATGTGAATATGGAAGCAGTATAGCTTACTTTGTCAATTTAATCTAAATTAAGCACAAACTTATGCCTATTGTAGTCATTTACCATAGTGAAATATCTTTATCTGTCGTTAACCTAATAAAAATTAAAACTTGAGTAAGGTAAAAAATTTATTAATTTGTTATTACAAAAGTAAAAACAACTTACCATATATTGAATTTGTGATATATAGATGAGCTTCATCCTTAGCTTTTTGTCCCACATATACACCATCTGAGGCAAATGTTACCCACGAAGGCGTTATATTTGAATGCAATTCATTTGGAATTATTTTAACTGCACCATCTTTGAAAATTGCAACGCAAGAATTTGTAGTACCTAAATCTATTCCTATTGCAATAGAATTCATTATGTTTTTTATGATATCAAGGTTTTAGAACATTCACTTTTCTCACTTGGAGATGGTTTTATAAAATAGATACTTTATCATTAGTAAGATAAGAATTTATTGACAATAAACAATGTATAACAGCATATGAGCAATGCCAAGTTGGGGTTCTTATCTATACCCACTATAATCTTTAAAATAAGCCTTAAATAAATATATGACTGATTCACCATAATTTTTATAGCATAGTAAAAATGTATATATAAATGTAGAATTCTTTAAACATTGGGTGCTTTAATAAATTTAGAACATTTTATGTTGTTTTCAAACATTAATAATTTTGCGGTATAAACATTTTTGATTTTACAATTGATATCATCGATTTGAATTTAAACACAGAATTAATATTGCAACGAAAATTTCTATTGCACAACAGTTTTTATTATCAATTGAATACACAAGCCTTATCAACTACTTGTAGGTACAGTGAAATTTTAGCTTCATAATTCCTACTCGATGCACTGATACTTAACAATCGAACTACATTAATTATATGCAACTAGTATTACATTACTGATTTTCCTGATTTCGATGTATTAACTGTCATATCATCATCAACAGGTTGTCAGCCCTGGAACTGACTAGACCCAGACTTCCATTCTTTTCAATTCTTAATTACCCTACACATTTCTCTGAAATTCCCACAGCCTACATCTTTCACTATCTGTGTGCAATAGTTTAATCTAGATCTAACTCGAACTCTCCTTTATCTATTTTTAATATATCCCACACTATTCATTCATGCCTTAGAACGTGTTCTATCATCCCATTTCGCCTACCTTTTACGGTTTCTTACATCTTTCATCCCCTACCATTTTCAGTACATCTTTGGCCTTAAGTTTATCTGTCCATGATATTTTCATCATCCGCCTTTAACACCACATTTCAAGGGTTACTATCCCTTTCCTATCCGCTTCTCCTACTGTCCACATTTCACAAATTCCACACATATGCCTTCAACAATTTTTTCCTTGTTTTATGTATTTGGACATAGCAGCTATATTTTCTTGTTAAATGTAGCACGGCTTTGTGCTAATCTTTTTTTATATCTTTTGCAGTTTTCCCATTTTGCATTATTGAGCTTTCTAGCTTTCAGAAATCCCTAATCTTTAGTAAATTCTCGTTTCCTATTTGATTATGGTTTTAGACTTATTTGCCCTTTTACATAGTAGTGCTTTAGTTAATTTTTGTTGATTTTCATACTGTATCTCTCTGTTAGGACTGCTTCCATTTAATGAAACGCTACTTTTATCTCTTCCTTGCTAGATGCTAACACCCTTATATTATTTGTAAATCTAGAAGCAAATCAATTTTTTGGCCCCGCATAATAATTTGACAGTAATTATTACATTTTCGATATATCGTTGCTGATACTGCAATACGTTCTATGTCAAAAATTTACATTTTTCTTTTTTATGTAAAAACCGCTCAACTTCTGATTCTCAACGCACCTGAAATACGTACTGTGTCAATATCCAATCATAAAGTAAAGTTTTACGCAGATGCAAAACGTTATATTACTTCATGTCATTTGATTAATACTGCAAAACGTTCTATGTCATAGTTAGTTATGTAGATAGTTTTAAAGAAGTGCTCTTGCCTAAATTTAATTAAAATATTGTTTGATCTTGGTAAGTAATTCACAGAAAGCATACATGACATTGTTAGAGCAATTATTTTAATCATTTATTAACTACTCATTTAGTTTTGTGTAGAAAATAATTAACTTAACAAACTTAACCTAATTCTTGATTGAACCTATAACATTTCCTGCTGTAATATAGGTTATACTATTAAACATTAGTCTTGGACCAAAAAGATAGTTATAATGTATTTTCAACTTTGTATAATAATTTTGTATTGTGCTTTTTGATTTTCTTTGAATTTAATGATAGATGATCCTAATGCAATCGGTACTATGTCGCTGTTTGTAGTAATTAAATGTTGACATAGAACATATTGCTTCATATTGATATTGATCATTATTTTTTAAAGCTTCTTGTTATTTTATTATAGAAAAGTATTGCAATGAATCGTGGGAAACGTATGGTGACATTAGCTTTAAAAAGCCAACCACAGGTACAAGTTCTAGATGAAATCACAGGTGAATTTAAAATCTTAACTCATTCAACATCAAGGGCTCCATCTAGTGATCGAGAATCGACCATGGATTTTAGCAGCTCTGGATCTGAGTATGTGCCAGTTGAAACAGACTCAGAAGAGGCTGTTAATTTTGATAGTGACGATGGCTCCTGTGAGGAAGTTCTCAATCATGTAACTGGAGAGATAACAGTAGTCCCAAATTCTGATGGCCGTAAAAGAAAGCGCGGTACTAAAGGAAACAGTGATTCATCTAACTGGAAACGACAAAAACTTTTAGCTAGGCTTAAAGGAGGAACTTACATCGGCTTCAAAAAAGATGAATTCGTACGATACAAACAGACTGAAGTTAAACCTGCAAAGACTTTAAAAAGTCGTTGTGGTGGCCACACAAAACAACGTGGTCGTGGACCTCAACAAAATTTTAAATGCAATGATATTACAGATGCTGACCTGAATACTATTTTTAGAAATTTTTGGAACATGAAATCCTGGTTAATCAGAAAAATTTATGTACAAAGTCTTGTATCAAAAGGGAAACCTCAACATCGCAAAAATAAAAATGATGACCAATCGAGAAAAAATACTACATTTAAATACTTTTTATCTGTGGACGTGGATAATACCACAACAAAATATAATGTTTGTAAAACATGTTTATGTCTACATTAGGCATTGGGCAGAGGCAATTGAGAGACTGGATATTAAATGAAAATGAAAACATCACAGAAGTAGCTGGTAATTCTAATAGCACAGGTACTGAAAAAAAATTCTGTAGTAGAGTTTCTCAATCGCTTATCTAAAGTCGAATCTCATTATTGCAGAGCATCTTCTAATAAACTGTACTTGGAACCTACTTGGGAAAGTTATTGTCATATTTATAGAGAGTTTCTTAGCTACTGCAATAATGAAGACAAAGTGACATGCTTGCAGATTATTTTTAAGGTTGTTCCGTAAATTAAACTTAGAAATCTTTTGTCCAAGAAAGGATCAATGCAACAAATGCATCGCATTTAAACGAGGCAATCTTGTGCAAGCAGATTTTGACATACATCAAACAAAAAAAAACAGTGCAAGAACAGAAAAAGCTAATGACAAAGACAATTCTAAAAGTTCTATGTTAGTATTTGCAATGGATGTGTAAGCTGTTTTGCTTTGTCCCCGGATACAGGCCTCTGCTACATACTATAAAACCAAATTGAAGGTACATAATTACACAATTTATAATTTAAAAACAAAAAAAGCTGCGTGTTACATTTGGCATGAAGGTAATGGTGGGTTAGAGAGCGATGTGTTGGCCTCAATATTGACAATGCACCTTGGAGATGAAATAGACACATCTAATCCATCGAAAATAGTGCCATGGAGCGACGGATGTGCTTATCAAAATAGATGTGCTACCTTAGCAAATGGCAGTGCAGAAGAACATAATAATAGAACAAAAATATTTTGAAGTCGGGCATACACAAATGGAAGTAGATTCCATTCATAGCGCAATAGAAAAAAAATTACCCCGACATCGAGATATTTTTGTTCCTGCAGATTACATCAATATTATAAAATCTGCAAGACAATTCCCAGAATCTTATAAAGTTGTATTTTTAACTTATAAAGATTTCCATAGCTTTGCTGGTGGTAGGTACAAAAGTAAATACTCCCTGTATGTTTGTTGTGGTTTGTTTAGCATTCTTCTTAATCTTCTTTGGGAATGAAACCACTCATAGTTTTTAAAATCTATTTTATTTACGTTTCGATCCATGACCTAGGATCATTGTCAAAATAATAAAAACTTCAAGTTTGACGTTTATGACATAAATTGAAGGTTACTTTGATTTATTGATGTTTGAAATATTTGGTTTGAGTACACTAAGCAAAAATTTTTAAGTTTAAAAGAATGATTGCCTTCAATTTGTGTTGCGACCTGGGATCGACTTTCCTATGGTATGTCACTAACGTGAAATCAGCTGATTAATTTTTATTGGTGAATTTTATATAAATTCAATAATTTGGGAAACATTTTTAACATGTTTCTATTTATACAATTGAGAGATTTCTGATTTTATGTCAATTGTATAAATAGAAACATGTTAAAAAATGTTTCCCAAAGTATTGAATTTATATAAAATTCACCAATAAAAATTAATCAGCTGATTTCACGTTAAGCGTATTGGCTACCATAGGAAAGTCGATCCCAGGTCGCAACACAAATTGAAGGCAATCATTCTTTAAACTTAAAATTTTGCTTAGTGTACTCAAACCAAATATTTCAAACATCAATAAATCAAAGTAACCTTCAATTTATGTCATAAACGTCAAACTAGTTTTTATTATTTTGACAACGATCCTAGGTCATGGATCAACGTAAATAAAATAGATTTTAAAAACTATGAGTGGTTTCATTCCCAAAGAAGATTAAGAAGGTAAAAGTATTAGACCGGGGAATAAAAAAGGAGATCCGGTTATGACTGATATTGTAGGGTTGCAATATGAACCCGAGGAAGGTATAATAAAATATAAATTAGATTTTAGCCAATGCTGGCAATCTTTGCCTACAAGACCCAAGCCCAAGTCTGCATCTATTTCTTCAGAAATTCGCCCATTCTTATATAAATCGCCTTTAAGTATAGAAGTTAAAAAATTTGTACATTTACAAGAAATGAAGCCTCTTATTCCATCTGACCATTACTTTTTTTATGACTCTTTAACTCATGGATGCCCCCATAATATTGGTACATGTTCACATATTATTAACTGTAACTAATAATAAAATATACTCCCTGTATGTTTGTTGTGGTTTGTTTAGCATTCTTCTTAATCTTCTTTGGGAATGAAACCACTCATAGTTTTTAAAATCTATTTTATTTACGTTTCGATCCATGACCTAGGATCGTTGTCAAAATAATAAAAACTTCAAGTTTGACGTTTATGACATAAATTGAAGGTTACTTTGATTTATTGATGTTTGAAATATTTGGTTTGAGTACACTAAGCAAAATTTTAAAGTTTAAAGAATGATTGCCTTCAATTTGTGTTGCGACCTGGGATCGACTTTCCTATGGTGCCAATCGCTTAACGTGAAATCAGCTGATTAATTTTTATTGGTGAATTTTATATAAATTCAATAATTTGGAAAACATTTTTTAACATGTTTCTATTTATACAATTGAGAGATTTCTGATTTTATGTCTTATTTTACGAGATTCAGTGAAGGGGTTAAGCAACCTGTGGCTACCAAGATCCCCAACATTTATAATTTGCGAAATAATGGTTTTCTAGTTAATATGCTTATTGTTATGTAATTAGTTATTGTATGCTATAAACTAGAAATCGTGTATGTATGCTGTATTTCATGTTAATATATAGGAAAACCCAGGAAAAACTTGCAATGCTACCTAGATATTGTGGGCATTTGATCTTCATTTGTTATTTCTTTTGTTATTTCTTTTAGTAATGAAATCCATTGTTTACTGAAAGTCACGGATTCGTTTGCAACGCAGTTATTTTATGTAACGGTTCATATAGAGCTTCTTTGATTTTGCGTTTTTGGTGGTTTTCTTCTTTGTCGATAATTTTGCATCTTCCCATTTTATTTTATGACTGGAGTCCCATGCATGTTGGCAAATCATGGATTTTCAAATTTTCTATTTTTATATATGCATTTATGTTCTCTTAATCGAACTTCAAATGGTCTGGACCAGTTTCTCCTATATAAAACTTATTACATTGCAACGGTTATCTTTGTAGATACAGTTTTTGAATTTTGTATTGCGTTTTTGGGTTTTGTTTTTGTTAATTGTGCTCTTAGTGTATTGTTGGTTCTAAATACTGTTTTAATTCCAAATTTGTTTCCTATTCTTTGAATTTTTGAAAGAATCCTTTTATGTATAGTATTGAGAGCATTTTGTGGTGTGTATCGTTGTTTTGTTTTCTTTTCTCTTTATTTTAGGGTTTTATTCATTTCTTTCTCTATTATTCTTTTAGGATATTTGTTTTCTATTAGTGTACATCTGATTAGGTCTTTCTCTTTCTTTAAAATTTCTTAGTTTGATGATATTAATTTTGCTCTATCATACATGGTTTTGATAATTCCTCGTTTGACACATTGTGGGTGGTTTGCAAATCGAAAGTTTAAGTATCTGTTTGTGTGTGTTGGTTATCTATATACCGATGTATTAAATTGTTGTATCGTTTTGCTAACTAGAATATCTAAAACGGGAAGTTTTCCATGTTGTATCTAATTCATGATGTGAATTTAATAGATTGGTTCTATTTCAGATTACATTGACTGTATAAAGTTTTTAATTAATTCTATATATGAGGCCAAATAGCATAAACAATCAATCAACGTATCTCCACCAGATCAATGGTTTCAATTCTTGTGTGAATATCACATCTTTTCAAATTCCTCCATGAATATATTACTGAAGATTGGGGATAGATGGACTTCCCATTGCCATTCGAGCTTTGTTTGTAAAATTGATCATTTATTTGAAAATATGATGGTATTTGCAAAAAACTGTATTACCAAATACCGATGATTAAACTTTGTTTTCATAAAGAAGACAAACTAGAATTATAATCATCGTATGATAGAGAACATAAATCAATATCAAAAATAGAAAATTTGAAAGATCCAATGATTTGCAACATGACCATGAGATGTCATAATAATGGGAAGATGCAAAATTATCGCTAAGAAGAAAACTCAAGAAGAAAAAAATGAAGCTAGCCATAAACAATAAAGAAAACATGGCTAACGATACACCAGTGCTTATACAGTAACAAGGATTCTCATAAAGAAAGTGAAACAAATTTGGAAATAAAAATAAGATGAACCAACAATATCAGCTAATGAGTCCGGTTCTACAAATTAAATGAAATCGCAAAAACGATCATAGCTACAAAATTCAAAAACTGATATTAACTAGAAACCGTATTCGAAATGTAATAAGTTGGGGTCTATATAGGGCACAGTTGCTTAACCATTATGAAGTTCGTAAAAAGACATAAAATCGAAATCTTAATGTAATAAATAGAAACATGTTGAAAATCCATGATTTCCAACTATTGATTCAGTAAAATACAATAAAATGGGAATGATTCATATTATTGGCACATAGAGAAATGACCCAGGCGCAAAATCAAATTGAAGGCTGCATCTATTAACTACATTTAAAAATAATCTGCTTGTTATCAAACGAATTTTAGACTTTCAGTAAATCAAGATTCATTTAGTCATAAAAGTCAAATGAAGTTTTTATTAAATGAATCAAATCCTAGGCATTGGATTCAAGTTTCTGACAGTAAGAATCAGATTTCATAAATACAGCATAGCATGCGTTTACATTCCATTATTAATAAATATACATAACAATATGTCAAATTACACTAGATGTATAGTGCATTTATGTTGAATTTCTACTGGAATTTAGTGACCCTTTTTAGCAGTTAATCTATCGCATCTGTAGCTTTGATAAGTTTCAAATTATCAATCTTTATCTATTTGTAAACTGTTTTAATTACCTTATTTGGATTGGTTACAATACGCACTATGTCATAATTATGTACAGATGTCACCCTGTTACATGCAATAGTTCAATGTCGCTTGTATCTTTTTTAAATCAAACTATAGATGTCATTTTGTTTTACAAAGCTTGTTCACAATGCTAGCATGTCACAAATCAATCGTTATTTAATATATATCTGACAGGCTAAAAATTATTAAGTTTCTTTCTCTACCTGTAAAGTTCTCTTTGTTGACATAGAACGCTTTGCAGATCAGCGACATATAAGTTAAAATTAACAGAATATGTGCAATACTCTATTAACTTTCCTAATATTTACTTCCCTGTAAAGTTCTTCTCTGAGTTTGCTCTTTGTATAAGCTATGTACTATCCGTCAATCCCTATAACTCCGTTCAATCTTTATGAATATTTCAAACGTTGTTTCCCATTTTACATTGTCGAATATTTTTTCCAAATGTACATATCCTATATATCCTTTTTCCATTGTTTTGTCCATTATCACTCTTGAAGCAAAAATCGTCTCCCATGTTCCTGTTTCGCCTAAACCCAAATTGATATTTCCCTACTATTTCTTCAGCCCATTTTTCCATCAGTCTTTGTACAATTCTAGTTAATATTAATTTGCACATGTGATGCATGTCTAATACTTATTGTTTGAAATTTTGTCACATAACACCCTCTTTGAAGGTCCAAATATCATTCGCCAATGACGTTGACAGATCATCGAAAGCAGACCTATTTGCCTTTATAGTTCATTTTACAGATCAATGGTGTGACGTCACACGGCGGCTCCATGGCATAGTTGGTATGCGTGTGACTACTATGCCAAAGGCTCGGGTTCGAATTGACATGGTCCACTGTCAAAATTGTTTAGGCGAGCATTGTTCACATAAAATACGCCTCCTTCAGATGAGAGTAAAATGGAAGTCCTCGTCGTGCTAAGTAGTTGCATGCATCGTTAAAGATGTACCTACCTTGCCTAACAGTTCAAAAGGGTTAGCAAAATTCAAATTTTCCAGGTAATAAACTCCTTACCTGGTCAGGACTTCGAGTGGCAGTATTGGAAATAAATAGAGTGTGACTCACATGCACTAGATACTGCCATGTTTAATACTATTTCATTTGGTCAAACATCGTTTTCATTATATACCATAACCTAACTTTTGCATATTTCTTACATTTAAAAGTTCGAATTACAATTCCTAGCGTTCTAGACGAACGCATGGAAATGAATCTTTATACAGATTTAGGCTCCTTGTCAATGACGTCAACAATATCAAATTTAAAGCGCAATTGCACGGATAACAAATTGCAAACAGTTCAGAAAATTCAAATATCACAGTAAAAGGTCCAGCTTCCTCGGATAATTAAAGATGGCGTTCACGTCCATAGGGCTGCTATGGCCCCTAAATAATTAAGATGGTAGCTGGTACCCTGGACATCGTTCTTCTAGGGTTGACTGCCCCAGGTCGTATCAAATTACTTTTCTTTCCTATTAGCGAACGTAAGGAACAGGTTTATAGGGTACAATCAAAGATAAACTTATGCATAATTCTTACATATATAAAAATGAAGATACATTCCAACTCGTACACTAGACGCACCGACAGTTAAGGCAAAAGCCACTTTCAGCATCTCCGGAAACTCCCATTTTTCCTAAGACGTCGGCCGAATTGCCCAACCCATTCTAGAACGTGCGAAATACGGCAATTTTCAAATTTAAGGCGAAAACTCTCCGTAAAACTAATACTAAGAATTTTAGGCCAAATTTGGCACGTAAATAAGTTAAATGGCTTTGTTCTTTTCAACTTACAAACTTTATAGGTTGTTATTACCAGTTATGCTCCAAATTCACAAATAATTTATTACAAATGGGTAATTATACAACTGAAAAATGTTCAAGTAGTTAGCCGGTTTGTACATGCTTTAAGTTTATCATCATTTAACAAAGAAAACTACGATTAGACCGTATCAAAGCGTAGAAAGTTATGAATCCCGAGCTATTAAATTGGCAGTTGACAAAGTCGTAAAAGATAAACAAGGTGAATATGGTATTGAAACAAGAAGATCCGCATGGTACCAGTTTTTCACTGCACACTGTACTAGCGTTAATTTAATATTTGTTGGATTTAAAGCCACTTAAAGTGGGCTTTTGATAAATCCACGTTTGATTGAAATCTTCGCTGCATTAGTTCCTCCGTTAAATACCATTTTCTAAGTTTATAGGCCCAAATGAAAACAGCAAATAATTTGTAAAATAGATAGGAACCAGGAACGACAAGACAGTTGACAAATATCAAACATTATACGAAATTCACGAAAGTGAATTAAACTGCAATCAGAAATTTTAGTTATACCGAAATAAATGCCAACGAATAGAAATTACGTTTGTAATGTTTGTAAACACCAATTTGTTACTTAGATATAAACAAACTCGTTGCTATGGTAAAATCACAGGTTAATGGAATGAACAACTTCTGCCTTGATAATAGTGAAAAAAATAATTTTATTGAAACAAAAAATGAAATCTTTGCACCAAATTACTGTTAAAACTAACATCCAATGCTCATAAGGATTAATATGTACTCGTTTGATTGCCATTTTAGAGCTAGACGCATAGTTTGTTAGTTGATTCGGATTGAATACGATAAAGAGCATACAATACAAGAAATGAAAACAGAAATAATAACTTACCCTCAGTTAGCCTGTGTTGATGCTGAAAATAAAGCAGTATTAAGGAAGGGAAGCAGGAGTGTTGTGGTATTGTAACCAGACGTAATCCATGGAGGGAGTTTTTACAATTGCAGGCTTTAGGACAGCGTTACTTTCGAATGTACTGTAGATTTGTACAAGAACAATGTGGGTCATATGGTCTAATAAATACCGTGATGTGGAAGGCTACGGAAACCACATATTATCTCCCAAGTACAAGGATTAAATTGTAACAAACATGGTTGCTATTGCCTCATGAGATAAAAGATTCCGATTTAAAATAGCCCATTAGGACCGGGAGGGAACTCAGAGGATGCGATGAAAATTAAAAATTATGAGTCGGGAAATTCTAGCGAAAGTCGGATTGTAGAATCTTGCAAGTCATGGAGCAAGTAGGTAACTAGAGAACTAAATAACGAAATGAATAGTTACACTAGAATGTTGGAAATCAGCGAAATTTGTGTGCAGAAAGCAGGATTTTGTGGAACTTATGGTAAATTCATACAGGTTGAGATGGAAGAACAATTCTGCTTGGGGATAATATGAGAAAAGATAGATACTTGTAGAAAATTACTTACAAAAGAAACGAAAGATACCATGGTTAGAATTAGAATCTAAATTGGTATAAGAATAATAGTACAAGTTACTGCCCATATATAAATAGAGGAAGAACGAAATATGTAGGAAAACGGTTAATATAAATAGGAAATAGGATGATAGACAAATACTACGGCATGTAGCGGAATATGCTGAAATATTAGAAGCAGAGTAAGGAAGGAGAAGAGGCAACTAGGTTGACTATGCACACGATAGTTAAAAGATGTAGGCTGTAGGGGTTTTCAGAATTGTAGGCTAGCCCAGAATAGAAATAATGGAGTACGCATCTAACCAATCCCAAGAAGATAAACTAATGAGAAAAAATAACTGTGCTAAACATGATGGATTATTATGAAGTAACTACAAGACATGGTGGCATATTCCGAATAACGTTAAGTGTGTGAAAGGATTTACGGGAACACCTATTATTTCGACAATGTCTTAATGTAAATGGAGGATCTTGGATAGCCAAGATTGATTAAAATACCCTTCATAAATCTCGGTGAAATAGGGATAAAATTAGAAAACATAGAAGGAACAGTTATACACATAGTGTGTGAAATTTCAGTGGAACTATGTAGGCAAGCTTAGAATATAAATGAATGCAGTACGTGTCCAACCAGTTTTAGACGGAAACCTAATGACAAAAAATAACGACAGATAATGTTAATACTAAACAACTAGTTGTTGAATCGCGAAATTCCGTGGCAACTAATGTTGACTGTGCGAAAAGATTATTGGAAATAGTATAAATCGGTAAAGGTTAATTTGGGAACTTAGCAGCCACAGAGTGCTTACCTCCTACAACCTATGAAGGTGGAGAAATAGGGTTATAACTGTAAAACAATAGGTGACCAAACTGCTCTAAAAGAAAGAAGCGCTATGAGCACAAACATAGAACAAGATAAAATTGTTGAAGCATCATGGTAGACTAGCACAGTATCTATGAAATAGTGAGTTAAATGCAACAGAATAAGTAGCAAGCCTTTAAATGCTTCTTCAATGTATGAGGAAATAGTATGGACAGAAAAGATAATATTCAAATAGGTTAAAAATATAGGGGAACAAGGATATCGGGAAAGGAAATAGAGCGAATAGTTCTACAGGCATTTTTGAGGGAATAGTTGGATATATTAAAGCAGAGATAGAAAAGAAAAATAGGTAGACTGTTAGACCTAGATCAGATAGTTAAAGATGAGACTGTAGCAAGATTTCAGGAAATGTGTAGGTTAGCTCAGAATAGGAAATAATGAGGGTACGCGTCTAACCAGTTCCAGGACTGAAGACCTAATGATGAGGCTTTATTATTAGTGTAGATTATATATCAGAAGATTATTATCAATACTACAGGAGTTAGAAAATTAAGCGGATAATCGTCGAATTAATCGTAAAGTGATTAAAAGGATTCACGAACACCTTATTTTGAAACATTTTAATGCCTAGATTCAATATGGTATCACAGCTGAAAAACGCATTATACACCACATAACTCAACTTAGTATTAATATAATTGAACAAATTCAAGGATATGTGTAAGTTCTTATAAAAATAATGGAAAAAAAAATTATAACAAAAATAATATGCACCGAAATATAACATATTCGATACAACTATCAACTAAAACTCATATTGCACATAATACAGTAACATATTCAACAATAAACAATAAGATACAGGTACAGGATTGGTAACTAATACAAACAGATTTCTAGAATATTGTGGAAGTAATAGTTGCTCACCAATAACCGCAAATCTAAATCGTTAAACTGTGCGAAAACAGAAAGTATTAGGAGATAATACTCTGATGGAAAAGCAGCAAGGCCTACAATGAATATATGATTAGATGGGGTACTTTAAACTTAATATACCTTGTCGAAATGATTTATTCTTCTGCAAACTGCGAGCACGAGGATTTGACCCTATAACTGTGAAGTATATAAAGAGTGACTCAAATCTGCATCGTATCATCAAATTAAGGATAGTCCCTATGGTTAATAACATCTTAGAACACGATGAAAATTGTTGAAGCATAGTCAGAAGCTTTAATTTATGCCTAATTCCAACCTCAGAATCATCAATATCTGTAACATTTAAAAATTTGGAGTCTTAACTATTTTAATGTTATTTTGTTAAGTTGTTGTTGTTAAGTTAGCTACCCTTAAACACCTTATGACTAATTTTATTTAAATCCCTTAAAAATAAGGGAAAAAGAGTATTGGTAGACTTGCTTTATTTAGATGTTTTCAAATCAGAGGTCGTAGATCGTTCTAAGGCCTTATATCAAATTGAGTCACATTGTATTGATTTTTTCTTTAGAAAAATTGACAAGATTTTCTCATATTTGACAAAATAGGCCATTGATTTTGACTAGATCCAGTTGTTATCAAGAATTTGCAGATGTTTATCAAAAATAGTGTAGGAAATGATAAGAATTATACCCTAAACCGTGAAATATTGTAGTGTCACATTCCAATTGCATACCATAAACTACAAAGCCACTTATGAAAATCTAATGTTGCAGCGTTCTATATATGTAACATTTACCGTACTTTTAAGTTAAATATATATATTATAATATCTAATGCTGTGATAGGGGTATGTTTAGGGCGAATAGTCGTTGGGTCGCTGAATGTAAATAGCAAAGGAATATGAAAATGCTTTATTTGCAGAAAATAATATCACTTATTGTAAATAGAAACATTTAAACCTTACATGCCTACAATTAACTATGGAATCAATGCCGTAAGCATATCTTCCATCAATGAACCATATTAGCATTAGAAAAATTAACATGAATTAACAAGGATAGTTAATAAGTTTTATAAAATAGATACGATGAGATAAGAAACAACCTGGTATAACTTCATGAATTACGCTTGAATAAAGCAGGATTAATACAAGCGCTTATATATAGAAACGCACTATTCAATAGATAAGTTTTAAATAGATACATAAACAAAACATCACATGTACACAGTTATTTTGTTCAATTTCCAAATAGCTTTATCTACACAAAACAACGATAAGTAATAGTAAAGTCAACAACAATAACAAAACAGGCAGATCAAAGATCGTAAAACAATGCAAATACCAGATGAAGGAATTTCAGAATAGTTTTCGAAATAGATTTAAACTACTAGAATGATCCAAAACAACATGTTGCCTACAACTTTGATAAGGTGTTTGGGACTTAAACTTAATCAAATGTAGATAGAAAAGATTAATCCATATTGATAAGAAAGGAAGTCCAATTTGAAGCGTCAAACTTCAACACTCTGATCGAATATTTAAGTAATGAAATAAGTTTTAAATTATTAAAGTGATGTTGTGTAATAATAGTTGATGCACGAATTATCGTTGAAGCATAGTATGAAAAAGCTTTGCATGTTTGCTGAATTCCAACGTGAGTCAGCAAATTGTTAACATTTAAATTAAATGTTTGTAATAATGTAGGGCTTATAAGTTTGGTAATTCAGAAATTCGAAGGTGTACTAAGAAACCTACGAATTCTAAGTGGTGATTATTTATAAGGTTAATAAAAATCTAAGAAACCTACGATATTAAGAAGGACCGAAGTCTGGTATTCAGAACTTCTGAGTGGTATTCAGAAATCCAGGTGGTATTTAAGTGGAGAGGTCTAAGGCATATCCAGAAAAATATAAAGTAAAGCATGAGGTGAATTTTGGAAATAAGGAGTAACAAAACTATTGGTTCAAAGCATGAAGGAGTACATAGCATGACTTTGATTACTTCATTTTGAAGAAAATTAGAGGGTGTTAATCCACAACACGCAACAACTCGTCAGAAATGATCACAGGTCAGGACTAACTAGTATAAGGAATCTTTCAAATTTAAATTTAAACACTGAATATATTATTTTTTCTCAAATTTGTAAGGAGTCAACCAAACTATTTGATACGGTGACAATTTACGACAATGCACAAAAGTCTTGAATGTTCCAGATTTTTTAGTAAAGGTGTCGTTTTGCTGACTTTAATTATAAAAGATATACTATTGATATATTATATAAATCTAATAATGAATAAGGTGTTTTATTACAAATTTGGTCTTATCTTAATACAATAGATCAGAAAACTCTTTATATTAGCAGGTAAATTAAATATACAATTAATAGCATATTTACACCTTGTACATAAATGGATACATATTAACTTCAATAATGACATAAGCATTTTCCAAAATAAATCAATTTAGCTATGAGAAACTTAATTTAATTAAATGTTTAAATTCGAGATTTTCAATAATTTTTAAAATTAATACGATTAGATAACGATAATAAATGTAATTTTCATGCAATACGTTGAATAAAAAGGTAAAATTTGATAAAACGATTTCATAAAATAAGTTTTATAATGAATAAAAAACTCAATGATTACATCATTATTTTCATACATTCATAAAAGCTTATCTACACAAAAAACAATTAAGCAAAGTAAGATAACAATAACAAAAGGCAAAACAAAGTCGAAAACTAGCAATAAGCATTACAATTTAGAAATTTCTCGAAACAATTTAAACTATAGGAAATAAAAAAACAGGTTTAAACCTTTTAAGGGTTTTGGAAAACTAATCCAAATTGTCAAAACAGTTACCCTTTCCAAACGGTCTTACCAATTCCTCTAAACAAACATTTTCATTGCTCTACAAATTCTCGAAAACCCCCCGTGTTGGTCTTCTGCAATACCAAGTATTGTAGCACAGAAACACCACCGTCTTTCAAAATCTCGGAATTTTTATAAAAAATAACCGTTTTCCCTCGAAAACCACCGCTTTGTTTTCTAACGGCTGCTAAATACGTTGAAATCGCTCCCCAGCTGTCTGGTCTATTCACGCCCCTCATCCTATGTCTTGCTTCATGTGCACGTTCATATACATTAGCTTGAAGTAATAAAGCTAATGTTTTGTTAATGGCTATATAACTACTAGCCCGATTTGTATTTGTCAATAGCTCTTATTATTTTCATAAGAGTTTGTTTACAGATACATCTTATTTTATATACTATTTCTTATTGCGGACTGCAAATAACTTGTCTTTTTTTATTTGAATTGCCTTTGGGGCATGAACCCAGGTGTCGCCACGAGAAGGTTTGTTACGTTTGCAAATAAATTTTGCTGTAACATTCCGCAAATCTCAAAGGCCAGACGTACTTTTATAGCCATCTATAAAAATCTATTATGTAGTTTCGATTCAATTCTGTACTTCCACATTTAGTAGTGTTGGTGTTTTATCACCTGATGGCGGTTTTATTTACTTTTGTCATAGTACAGTGATTGTTTCGAAATTATATCATTAAAATAGCTTTGATTACTTCATAGGGTTTTTGGAAACTATTTCACTCTGATGAGGTTTAACACGCCGAAACCGTCGGTCAGTGGATGTTTCCTCCCCTGTGAAGTAATAAAGCTAATGCTTTGTTAATGGCCATATAACTACTAGCCCGATTTGTATTTGTCAATAGCTCGTATTATTTTCATAAGAGTTTGTTTATAGATACATCTTATTTTATATACTATTTCTTATTGCGGACTGCAAATAACTTGTCTTTGTATATATATATATATATATACATATTGCTATGATAAGAGGGTAGTTTAAGGGTAGATTACGTCATAGGGATCGTAGGATAGATATAACTAATTTTAACTTTAAGAAAACCAAATAATTCCATCTATTATAGGAGTAAATCGACTATTTTAGAAAAAGTCAATTGCAAGCACACTGTATATATAGTATATTTGATTTAATACATAAGAAAGAAGCTCATTTTGCAACAATCCGATACCATTTAGTTCAAATAATAATGTGTACGTCGTGTAATATGTTTTAAGATAAGGTTTTAAACGCAACAAATTGCATCAATATAAACACATTATTGGGAAAGATAGATAAATTGGCATTCTGGATATTTAATAATTTTGTCGAAAATATCAACGCATGTATAAGAAAACGCATTCTAATACGTCATTAAATACGTGACTAGAAATAGTACATTTGTTGAGAAAACCAACATATTTTAATAACAAATAAACACCGAACGGTTAATTGTACGATGAGTTTTGGACTTTTAAACGACAAATAGAAATATGTGACAGAATTGCAATAGATATTTGGAAATTCTAAGAAGATGCTATGACATATTGAATGTAGACGCAAGGAATAGAACGAAAGTACAACAATTGAAACCAGGAAAATTGAGAAATCCCAAGAACTACAGAGATAGGCGGAGATTATCAATAAACATGCGACGAACACCAATTAAAACATTGATAGGAGGACTTATAAATACAATGAGGAATGAATAAACATTTAGTTCATCTATAACAAGGCAAGAATCACGTCAGTATGCAGTAGAAATTTACGTGACAGTATTAATTAGTGAAAAGTTAATAATTTAGTACAAGTAAAAATGTGAAAGTGCCAAATTTGTGCAACAAATAATAGCCGGTCTACACATAGATGTAAGTTAAACTATTAAATAAAACTTATTCTAATATTTTACAATTCAGGGCTTTAAATCAATATCCTGAAACTGCTCTAAATCAATATCTTGAAACTGCTCTAAATCAATATCCTGATACTGAGCTAAATCATTATCGTCCCACATCTAAATTAAATATCTGAATATATTTCTAAAATTACCTCTAAAAAAAATATATAAATATGTCTGAAAATACGACCAATTAAACAAAAGTAAGGACCCTCATGGAATCCGACGAAAACTACAAGCAATAAGTAGAACGACTGTAGCAAGGGATGCCGAACACAGATACTCTGAGGCAATTCCAGTGACAAGGACAGGAAAACGCAGGTTAGCGATCTTAAATATTTTATTAGTTAAAGACTGTTTCAATTTTAATATTTGTTATATATTATATGTCTGTAAGAGTCAACAAAAAGGTCATTTGAGAATTTGAAAACAGGGAAATCATCTTAGAACGTTCAAAGGTACTTATAAGTAATTAAAAAGATATTTTTGCTGGCTATCAGGAAATCATAAATGTTACTGTTCTATTCAGGGGCTAAATTTTGAATTTATATAAAATTGTACATATTATTATCAATCATTATATTGTGTAATCCTTGGATTGCTTCATTTAAATTATTTCAACAGATAGAGAGAAAGGGATTTCCTTGCAATAATATTGAGCATAAATCGTGAAGTATGGCATGTTGTGTTTTTGAGCTAGCCAAGGTAGAACAAATTATAGAAAATTCAAAAGGATTTCACAGCAATCTTAAGGACACCCAACGTAAGGGCGATATCATAGCAATAATATTAATTACAACCAATTGTGGGGCTTGTAAAGGGGATATCAGTATATATATAAAGTGTGGGGCACTACATGCGAATTATTCTATAGCTTCTAAACGACAAATAATTTCAAAACAGTTTCATAATAAAGTATATCCCGAATAATAAGAGTCACATTTCTAAAATATTTTTAAACTTACAGGCTGTCTCAAAAAAGCTTGTCATATCAAAGATGGTATTTTTTAAATGGAACATCCCGTATTTTTATGCATATGTAAAGTGTAAACTAAAAAATAATGTATGTTCTTTAAAATGTCATCCCTACCTTCTACTGCTTTCGAGAAAAATCAATTTTAAGCAACTTAACATCGGTAAAGATGGAAAGAAACGATTGTTGACCTTTGTGCCAACGTATTTTTTTTATCAAATTCAATGATGTCCCTATTGTCTGTAATAGAACCATAATAACTATCATCAATTGGGGTATATCTTCCAAAAACTAAAAATGAAGGTGAAAATTAAGTGGTTCATGCTAGGAGGTATGTAACCTTGTGCAACTTTAAACCTATTTTCGTCTCATTTAGTGTGGTTCGAATTGATATAAGATACAATAGTGGTAATGATGACATGACTAAATCTTTCGGTAGAATTTACGGGGGTGATATTTATCATTAAATCAAATCTTTTGTATTTATAACTTGTCACAAAATTTTGAAAGTCTTTAGAGATAAACTGGAGACCATTGTTGCAGGGAATAATTTCAGGTATATCAAAGATAAGAAACACTTGTAAAAACCTTATTAATGCAACATGTGTTGTTTTAGTCATAGGGTGAACGAAAACGAATTTACAAAACCGATCTTACTACCAACAAATATTGATTGCCTTTTTTCAACAAGAAAGGTGTCTTAATATATCCAAAGAAATTAACTGAAAGCAACAAGATACTTTTTAAATTTACCCATTAAACCAGGTCAGGCTTCATATAAAATTTTCTGTACACCACAGAATTGGAAATATCTACAAGGCAAGTCTTTAATTTTGATTGTTATAACTTCACATTTTATGACGAGACGTTGCCTCACAAGTAATATTTTCAAAATCTATCACCATTAGTGAATATATAATTTTGCAGTTTTTAATTTTAGTTTTAATATTTGATTTATTTTATAAAAGAAAATAAAACAATTTTTCAGTGTTATAGTCACAAGTTTGATAGTTTTACTATGTAACAATATCTTAATAATTGTCTCACTGAAAAAAATAAAGTACATACCCATCATTATAATTTTCATAACGTCCACTTGCAATTCCAAAACATTTCTATGAACATATTGAAGAAACATATTGAAACGTAAAATACGGTATCCAAGAAACGTAAAGAATGACGTAAACCCTTGAGGCAAGGAAATGCAATTGATTCTGCTGCTAAGTAGTATCGTTCCAAAACAGTAAATAAATTGAAACGTTTCTCAGCAGATAACTGGTCACTAAAGTATACCTTTTAATGTCTTGCAAATAATCATAAAACTTACATAAATACAAAGCCTTTTTCTTGTTCAAACCGAGGATCAAATGCAACAGTTTTGCATAAAATATGGCAAAGAAATCTAGATTGTTCTAACTGTGCAGTGACATATCTTGTTGCAACTGCATGCACATGCATTGGTGTCTGAGATTGCCACTGGAATCGGTTGATTTTATTCTCTGCACTTTGTTTAAGTAAATGCATACTTAATTCACGAAGGTTCTATAAAAAAAGTTATAAAAACTATAAAATAATACAGACAAATAAAATAGGTACAAACTTTTCTTTTTCTAAAACCTGTTCAATAACTATACTACACTCTTGGTGTATTTATTGCAAGCAAAGTGTATTATTATATTATTTTATAATTATTGTTGGTCAATTACTAATAATGCAATTTTTCTAGGGATGGCATCATGTTATATTTCAAATTGCGTTAAAAAATTGTTATGTGTAATACAAGTCAATAATGAATTTTTACTTTTGTTATTTAAATAATACATTTAATAAAATAAATATATACCTTACCGATCCTAATTAAACATAGCCGAAACCATAAAATATGACCGTTACCTTATCAGTCGTATGGAGCGTTCTACTATACGGTAGTGAGACTTGGACAATTAAAGAAGTAGATAAGAAAAAGATAGAAGCTTTTGAAACTTGGTGTTATAGGAGAATGTTAAAGATTAGTTGGACAGATAGAATAACAAACAAGGAAGTTTATAGAAGGATAGGTGAGGAACCCTGTATGTGGTGAAACTTAAAATTTTTTCTTTATTTAATTTAATTATGGGGAGTGAGTCAATTAGTGAACAAAACCTCGGTGGACCCACGAGCTTTACTATATTCGCGGCTTAGTCTGGGAATTACCCCAAGGGTGAGCAATGAGTTTGGGCGTGGATATAGGGTGGGCTCGACTACAAACGGGAACAAAAAAAGGAAATGAGCGCCACTGCATCTATATAGACAATAAATAAAACTAAAGTATCCTACAGGAAGACACAGAAACCTATAGGATATAATGATTATCAAAAAGCATACAAATTAAAATAAGCAATACCTCTGGAAACCTCTTGGACCTCTGCCCCAGCTTCTGCGATGTCAGACCTGCAAGAAAATGTCACACACAAAAAAAAAATATAAGACACTGTTTGTGTCTTACAACAACAAAATATTTCGGTCTTTATAGATCGACTGTCCCGAATTCAAAATCTCAACAACACCTTACCTATGAAAATATTCTCTACTGAAAATTACTTACTCTGTTTTTATCACCTAATACTGTATCAACTTTTTTCTAAGTTCCACATTCAAAATTTTGTTTATCTAATTTGGATATTATTAATTTCAATTTGTGAAATAAAAAGACGAAAGTTTTAAATCAAAGTATAATCTAAATGTAAATCTCTTTTGTTGCAAAAATTATTTATAAAAAAATTTGATAATCAATATAAAATAAGTTTCAAAAATCTCTGAATTTGTTTCTCTAGATAGAGAGATCTTAACATTTTTAAATTCTTTAATACAGTCGGGTTCTTAAACATCCATAAAACAGATCTGTTCTGGCTTACAAAATTTCTCTAACGAACTTATTACACAAAAAGTTCATATGGCTCAAACATTATATGAAATTAAAGAAAGTTAGTTCATCATATGTTAGAAGCAGCATTGATATTCTACTAATCACATGGCATATTGTGGTTAAACATCTTTCAATCAAAAGTGAACTTTATACTTATTTTTCTCAATTAACATGTGCATTATTTACGTGCTTTGAATAACAACTTTAAATTAAATTAAAATTAAATTAAATTAAAATTAAATTAAAAATCTAAAAGTTCAAAAATTCCTCTTATGAAAAAAATTTAGTTCTGAACAAAAAGGTATTTGACCTATTAAGTTACTAGGATATAATTCTCTAACTGGTTTTTATATGGGATTTAAGCATAAACATATCTTGCAAAAAAATTTAACATTAACATTCTTTAACAAAAGTTTCCTATAATTTGGAAAACGTTAAATCAAAGCTTTGACCGTAATTAATACGTAAAATTAATTCTCTCAATAAATAGTTTTATAAGCACCTGAATGGTTTTGTTTTAACTGCTTGATGATGATGCCGCAAAACGTTCTAGACCAACCAAAACAACATAATACTCCATCTTATTGAAGTTTAAAAAGGTACAAAGTTGGCATTTTCTAGATACAGCATTCTTATATGAACAACCCTTCAGACAGCTTCAAAACGAGTGATTCCACAATGCATAATTACGTTCCAATAACATTACATGGAATTCTGCTTGACATACAAACGATTTAAATTTTCAATTCTACCATACTCAAACGTGCTTCCATAAAATTTTACTCTTCAGACGAGCATACTTAAATGTGTCGACTTAAATGTGCTAAGGAAATTAAAGCATCTATTAGTTTTATATAAGGCAGTTTTATTACACAATCTCACCACTAACGGACTTCCACCAGCACGTGTTGTTACTATCTACTCTTCATTGTCCGGGGCGGCCTTGCAAGAGCTCTTTTGCAAAGCCCCCGCCACGACAACCTTTACACCTCTCCGATAATAGAGCAATTCTAATGCCCCACTTGAAGCAAAAATTCCGCATCTTAAAACGAAGCGTACCTGCTTGTTGTTGCTTGCAAGATGGCTGCGCTCGCCTTCTTGTCAACCTCTACCTATAGCGTCACCTTACGCGCAGGCGTTGTGTCTAGCAATTGCACAAGTGGGCTTCAGAATGCCTGTAGCTTATGCAACTCAAGTTACGTTCAGGGTATTTGCAGATATCAAAAGCGTAGGAGTCACTATTAAATACTTTGTATAGGTGAAGATAATGTGAAAGGAAAGAGGTATTCTTCCTTATAGTAAATTAAACTATTTAACGATTTCACGCTAAATGACAATTTCGTAAAATAATAACGGCTAGAAATGTTTTTCTTTAGAGATTTTAATGTAACAAAAGTTTTTGTTACAGTGGAAACAATTGAAGGTCAGGAGAGATAGAATGATAGGGCACCAGTTAAGACATGAGGGACTATTTAGTAAAGTCTTAGATTATAGACTACCAAATAAAAATAGAGTAGGAAGGCCTAGGCAAAGCTATATTAGTCAAATTATTAGACATTTAGGTTGTGAAGGGTATGTAGACATTTTTAGACTAGCTCAGAATAGAAAAGAATTTAGAGCTGCGTCAAACCGACTTTAAGTAAGTTCGAAAACAAAACAAAAAAATAAAAATCAGTTAACTAAATGTCACCAGGACATAACTCACAATTAGTTAGCGGTCTGGCATGTTGGTAGCGTTTCGTTGCTTAAGCCTTACCATAACATATAATTTAATAAACGTCACCATGACATAATTCACAATTAGGTAGCGGTCTGGCATGTTGGCAGCGATTCGTTGCTTAAGCCTTACCATAACATATAATTTAACACTTTTCCTTTTTTGAAGCGGATAACCAGGTTATATTTCATTTCCTTATAAATGGTAATCATTTAAACATGTTAGAGTTCTTTAACAACCATCAGGTTGCTAATATCTATGTAGAGCCAGCTGGATAGGAAAAAGATAGAAGGATATAGGAAGACCTAGACCAAACTATATTAGTCAAATTATTAGAAATTTAGGTTGTGAAGGGTATGTAGAGCTTTTTAGATTAGCACAGAATAGAAAAGAAGTTAGAGCTGCGTCAAACCGACCTTAAGGAAGGTCGAAAACAAAATGATGACCTTATCAGTATTGTATAGATGTGTAACCTGTGACCTACAAAATAAAAGCCATAACTGACAAAGACAGAGGTGTAAGTAATGCCTGATTATACTTTATCAGAATTTTGACAACTTGAAAAATTGTTTGTCACTCATGTGAATCTATCCTTAGTGTATCTAAAAGTACTGTAACTCATGTTTTCATTACAGAGCATAGTTGCATAATTACAAGAAATGGTTTAGCGTGTATACAAATTTGGTTTGTCCTACAATAACTTCGACTCACCACATGACACACATGTGTACGACAGGTGTTACTGAATAAATGGCACTTGGTGGTTGGTAAAATTAAAATAACCTTTAAGTATTGGTTTAACACTCGTCTGCAAAAATATTTCACGTGTTTGCTTTGCAAATAATATTTGAAATAGAAATATATGTATGTTTGTAATTAAACAAATATTATACGTTCATTTTTATTATACAACAATAGGTATAAGGGAAATTAAATTGTTTACGTTTCAGAGAAAAATAATCTTTCAGGGTTGAAATTCCTATATATTCTTGTCATATAACCACTTTCTCTACATTTTCGATAATGATGTTTCCTGCGTGCCTTTTATTTTTTGGCTATACGGTTTTATATCCCTAAAATTCATTCTAATTAGTTTGTATGTTTCGTCTGTTTTTCCTATTTCCATCTTAGTTTCTACCTCTTTACACTTTTCATCAATCCATTGTTCTTTACTTTTCCTGCATTTGCGAATGATATAAAGGATAAAATTACTCTTTCAGTAAATCCTGACATTTTCAGCGATGAAGATGTAGAACAGACTTCTGAAAATTCTATTTTAAATGATTCAGTTGAGGAAATTTTTAAATTCAAAGACCACAAGTTTCAAATGTTAATGAAAATATAGCTGATGATAGGCACTCTTCTTAATCTAGTATAGTGCCAGATGTTAATAAAAATCATATCCAGTTGTTACGGTAAAACACAGATCCCGAAGAAAGTACTAACAAGAAAAGAAAAGTCAAGTAAGAATGTCCTGCAAGAGTTATCGTAACGTAACGAGAAGTTTCAGATTGGGGTAGTTAAGAACCCGACTCTATCTGCTAAAATAAAAAGCATATAGGTTAGTCAACAGTTAAGGGCAGCACACTTGTCTGTCTAATAATACATAAAATAAAATAAGAACACAGTAACATAATAGTAACAGTAACATATTTTATTTAACCAACTTAAACGATAAACATGGTGGTACCAAGTCGCAATGAATAATAATAAAACCTTAAACACTAAAAAAAAATAAATGATACGAGCTCGCAAATAAAGGAAAAAAAGACAATCTTAAAACCACAATGCATTTACATTTTGCTGCACCAAAATATGTTTAACAAAATAAGAGTAATGCAGGAATATAATCTCTAAATGTAATAATTATTAACGCAAACTTGATAGTTCTTTGAATTTTGAGAAATAAAAGGACAAAGAGACAAAATATAGGGAACCGCTTTTAGTAACTAGTTCCTAGTATAGAGAATAATCACTAGTAAAGTTAATTTGTACCAGAGCACCAAACAGAAAAGAGGTAGGAGTTTTTAAATATTTTAGATGAGATACTACAGAGTAACTATAGTATAAGAATTAACTCAGGAAAGACAAAGATAATGACAAGTGAGTTATGATCTAGTTCTAAACCAAAATTAAAAATAGGTAATACCAAGTTAGAAGGTAGATGAATTTTGCTATTTAGGTAGTATAATTACAGAGGATGGACGTAGTAGAAGGGATATAGTAGCTAGAATAGCGCAAGCTAGCAAAATGTTTTTAAAAAAGAAAGCTTACTAATAGCTAATAGCATTAGTTTAGATAATAGAAAAAGTTTCTTAAAGTTGTACGTATGGAGCGTTCTATTACTCGATAGTGAGACTTGAATAAGAGGTAGATAAGAAAAAGATAGAAAGCTTTTGAAACTTGGTGTTGTAGGAGAATGTTAAAGATTAGTTGGACAGATAGAGTAGCAAATGAGGAAATTTATAGAAGACTAGGTGAGGAACCCTGTATGTGGAAACAATTAAAGGCCAGGAGAGATAGAATGATAGGGCATCAGTTAAGACATGAGGGACTATTTAGTAAGGTCTTAGATTATAGGCTACCAAATAAAAATAGAGTAGGAAGACCTAGACAAATCTATAGTAGTCAAGTTATTAGAGATTTAGTTTGTGAAGGGTATGTAGACCTTTTTAGACTAGCTTAGAATAGAAAAATTTTAGAGCTACGTCAAACCGACCTTAAGTAAGTTCAAAACAAAACAAAAAAAAATCAGTTAACTACATGTCACCATGCCATAACTTACAATTAGTTAGCGGTCTGGCATGTTGGTAGCGATTCGTTGCTTAAGCCTTACCATAACATATAATTGAACACTTTTCCTTTTTGAACTATGTCTTGTAGAGGGTAGTCATGTACTACCAACACTTTGAATAAGAAAAAGAATCCGCACGGGACAGCATATATAGTAGGCATATAGGACTTACGTTGAGACAGAAATTCTATGTGCGTTTACAATAAATACAAAATTGTGCATAAATGGTCTTTATTTTGAAGTAAAGTGCGATATAATCTCATTAAAATATTATTACTAGAGAGGCCAATCACGGTGCAGTAACATGTGGCTCGCTTATAACCAGTACCAAATTGCTCTCCACTACAACTAGTCAAGTCCAGATAGGCAGCATAACACTCTAAGGAACGCCCCATCAGCACAACAGAACGGACGAAAGCAGTAGGCATAATATTCACCAAAACAGACAGGTATAAAATAACCCCATGCAATGCAGACAGTTATCAAAGCCAAGAAAAAAGCTAAAAATAAACTTCATATTAATCACTGGACACACACCGCATACGTACCAATACATGCAGGAAGGAAGCAAAGACATGTATTGCTTTGTGAAACATTTGCAGGACAAACACAAAACCATTGCATATATAAATGAAACAACAATTAAGAATGATTTATAAATTTATTTTGTAAACCAAAATTTCCCATTAGTTATCCACATCGAACTTGATAACAAATCAATAGTTAAAAGTATGTAGTACAGTAACGAAGAGAAAATCGCGTAGTACAAAGTATGGACAATCAACAATTACGATAGTAATGTATGTACTCCAGTTCCCAATCTAGACATAACTTTACAAGATATTAGGAATTTAAAATATAAACCAGATGAACAAAAACCATATTTACGCATTATACCTGCATGAATTAAAAGGAGCTTTCATCTATAATAAGTAGCCGAGTAGAATCGTGCAAAGTGGGGAAAATAACTAAGAGGATTCTTTAAATTTTTAAAAGAGGTCGAAATAGTTGCAGAATAAATAAATGACCATAAATAAGTTAGGGGACGTTCCAGTTCATTCCTACAGAATGCAGAATCGGTTCGAAAACACACGGAATATAATACAGTGGAAACGTCAAGCAGTTCCAAGGAAGGATAAAACTCGTACCGATGTATGTATGGTATCACTTGGATAAATGTCATTCGAAAAATGATGTTAAAAGCAACTGCATAAAAAAAAGGGCTGGAATATAAACCTCAATAGTTTGATTTTTCTGATCCTTCTAAAAATGCAAAATCTGCAAAGTTTGTAGAATGTGATGATGAAAATATTTTAGCTTGTTTTCTGCAAGTGCCGAATAATTATGAAGATATATCTAAAGGTAGTTATCCTAAAGAATGGGAAAAAGCAATGAGTGAAGACTTCTCTACAAGTGAAAAACGGGTTGTATGGGAAGTGATCTTTAAGCCACCTAATCAACAAATTATCACTTGTAGGTGGGTCTATAATTTAAAAATGAATGTTGATTGTACTATTAAATGTTTTCGAGCTCATTTAGTAGCTCATGGTTTTATACAGACTTTTGCTCCCGTTGTAGACTTTAGTAAAGTTAGTCTTTGTTTTGCTTCAGTCACGAATGACGGTTAATAAACATTGGGATGTTAAGTGTGCTTTTCTTTACAATAATCTAGATGAGGAGGTGTATATGAAATTACCTTCTGGGTATAAAATCTTGTGGAAGACTCCTATGTTCTTCGTTTAAGAAAATCAATTTATGGATTGATACAGTCTGGCAGAAATTGATATTGTAATTTTTCAACAATACTAAAGCAAATAGGATTTTCTATATCTTAATACTGTCCGTGTATTTTTCGATTAGGTACTGATTGCATTATTCAATTGTGTATAGATGACATTGCAGCATTTCGCCGAAAATAAGGAAGTCTTGAAAAATATTTTTAGTCAATTATGTAAACATCGTGAACTTATAAATCTTGAACCAATAAAACATAATTTCGTTTAAACTTCTCATAAGTGAGAGAGTTTCAAATATTCCAAAAATTTGATGAGTGATTTTTCTTTCACAAAATATATGTAGTTACGAAAAATTGGTAGTATTAAGTGCCATTGCGGCTTTCACCAAATGGATCTGGTGAACTGAAACAATGGGGTTTTTACGGAAAGTAATTTGACGATATGTGAAGAAGGGGGTTGTTTAACACAACTGGTTTTCTTGTAAAACCCCGTTAGAGGATTCAGCGAAAGTAATGGGTTCACCCTTAATCCACAGGTCTCCAACTGCTACCCTTGTACTGGATATGATCATGTTTCAGTTCATCTTCTACTGTTTATTGCATGTATTGAATTTAAAGGACTCCAGATCGACTCTAAATTGTGGTATTATTGCCCTGAGAGTGTATGTGCTGAAAAAATATGGATTAAAGCACTGTCTTACTTACCAGTAATTTTTACTATCAACGACTCCCATCCGCTTTGCTCGAAGAATAACGTGGAAGTATGTGATTGGATTAGGAAAACAATTCATGAAGACAATTCAACCTGGGGAATTTTTATCTCCCTGTAATTTTATACTAATCAGAACAAATGCTTAATGGCCACACGCTGTGTTTATGCAACAACTTGAAAACTTTGACTACTATATGAGCAATAAGTTATTTACTCAAACTTTTAACCATAAGAATGCTATTTAAAATGTTCTTGGCAAAGTTTCAAATCACCCGAGGTATTTTCAATATTATTATTGTAACAAAATGTGGAGTTTAGTCTTTCGGTTTAATTAAACTAGAAAATAACGGATCGTTTGATGTTTTCCATATGGGACCAAAGATTTATTATGAATTTGAAAGCTTAATTAAGTTTTGCAAATAAATAATTTTGAAAGAATTTTTAATTTTTTTTTTCTTAATACAGATTTGTTACACCGTAAAAAAATGTTTTACACAAAAAAAAAATTGTTACAAGGTATACAATTAATTGGTCGGGATTTTGTTCGTATAAATTAGTGGTGTATACTGATACACCGTGGGCTAGTGCATTAGATTCCCAAACGTCATTTAGTGGATTCATCTGGTCAATGGGTGGTGTTTTTATTGCGTGGCGTACTACCATTCAAAATTGCATATCCGGAAGTGCCATAAAAGCAGAATATATTGCCATGGATTCTGCATGTATAGAGGTTATGTGGATTTCTAAAATATTAGGCAAATTTGATTGTTCTCTTTTTGTTAATATTAAACTGGTAGTATTATGTGACAATCAATCTGCTATATGTTTTTCAGAAAATGCTATCATAAATAACCGTACTAAACATATAGTCATTAAATACCCTACAATTAGAGAACTATTAAATAAGGATTGTTTAGTAGTTAATTCTGTAAATACGGAAAGCAAAATAGCTGACTTTTGAAGTAAGTCATTGCTGCATAGTAAGCTGAATGAATTTAGCGATTACATATTCAACATTAGAAATGTTTCGAATGGGGAAAATTTGTGAGTTTGTGAGATATTTGTAACATTTCTGATTGTGGTTGCTTTGCTTTAATATATTAATAAGAGTTTAGTGTGACCATGTTTTTTTTTTATTGAGTTTATAGTTTAAATGTATGTATGACATAAATTTTGCATGCTTCCTAATTATACTGTTTGATTTAATGTGGTTACTTTAATATAACATAAATAACTAGCAATGTTTTTGTATGTAATTGTTACATAATAGTTTACATCTATGTAGTGGGAAATTAAAAGAACGCGAAAATGATTACTTTGTTGAACTTATTCGAATAGCAAGGGAACTCATTTTATTTAAAGTTAAGTATAATATTAATGAAAACTGAAGTTTGAACAGTTCTAAAAATTAAGAAATAGGCGAGTATTATAAAGTAATTTTAATGGACAATAGAATAATGAAAAAGGAAAGTTGGAAGTGCATTGTTTTCTATGTATTGTTAATGAGGCCATTTCTCGAAATGGGATTTAGAATGTTAAGTATTCTATTCTTGGAAACTGGAGCAGTGGTACGGTAGTATTATTGGTTAATTTAATGTTTTTTCTTTAAGATTTCTTTTAGTAATACCTGGTCCGACTGATGTTAGAAAATTAAGTTTTTTTTAAAAAAATACCTGTATTCATACCGCAATTATTTAATATCAATAGATATTAAGTGTAGATTGAATTTTATTTGGACTTATTTATGAACTAGGTAAAAATAAATAAATTTGTGAAAGGATATCTAGCCACTTCGTGATGAGATTGCATTTGGGAGAAGCCTTTTATTTTAGAAGTTATTTGATATGATAAAATTTAATGAGATAAATTGACGAAACCAAAAGCAAAGAAGACTTATTCAGAATAACTGTCTTCCATGTAGGGAAAATATTGAAAGAGACAGTTTGGTGGCCCTCAATTATGATAATAAGAAAGCCTTTCAATGTAAGTGTCAATGTAACAGTGTTTGTATTTTGACCCTTTCAAATGTTTATTTTTATTATCTTTATTATTTTTCCATAGGAACCCACTCCTACACCACTGTAGTTAGCCAGTGCATCCTTAAAATTGCTCAGAGGCTCCCATCCATTCAGGGAAAATCTAAATTTGTAACAGAGTCTTTTATAAAGTAAGAAATTTAATTTTGTTTTCAATAGCCGAAGATTTAGAATAACAGAGATCGATCTAACACCAAAAATAATAATATTCAAAACAAATGAAGTCGAATTGCTCGCATCTGTGTGATAGTACTAAAACCAGTTTGTCATACCAGATATCGATGTGAATATCATGAGAAAGAATTAAATTGTGCTTTTAAGCAGGTTTTCAAGTAAAGTAGGAATAAATTCGCTTTTGAAGCATATGAATTTCAAGAAGGAAGGCTATGAACACCATACAATGAAAATATTTTTCTTAATCTTCTTTGGGAATTAAACATACAATAACTAATTACATAACAATAAGCATATTAACTAGAAAACCATTATTTCGGCAAATTATAAATGTTGAGGGATCTTGGTAGCCACAGGTTGCTTAACCCCCTTCACTGAATCTCGGTAAAATAAGACATAAAATTAGAAATCTCTCAATTGTATAAATAGAAACATGTTAAAAAATGTTTTCCAATTCCCAAATAATTGAATTTATATAAAATTCACCAATAAAAATTAATCAGCTGATTTCACGTTAAGCGTATTGGCTACCTTAGGAAAGTCGATCCCAGGTCGCAACACAAATTGAAGGCAATCATTCTTTTAAACTTTAAAAATTTTTGCTTAGTGTACTCAAACCAAATATTTCAAACATCAATAAATCAAAGTAACCTTCAATTTATGTCATAAACGTCAAACTTGAAGTTTTTATTATTTTGACAACGATCCTAGGTCATGGATCGAAACATAAATAAAGATCATTTTAAAAACTATGAGTGGTTTAATTCCCAAAGAAGATTAAGAAGAATGCTAAACAAACCACAACAAACATACAATGAAAATATGTGTGAAATAGAAAGGCACACATAACAAACGATTTAGTATTGTATATAGGTTACTAATAAATTGTGAGTGAAATGGTATACCGACCTCTCAAGACAGAGAATGTATGTATAATACATTTCACAAAATGTTAAAGTTATAAGTTTTAGGTTATAGCACCGTTTTAAGTGAACGTTCACACATAAATAACAATAATATTATAGAAACATCGCATCTCCATTTATATTGCCGATGACGTTGATAATACAACTTTGTTTTGATGTACTGTAATACAGGTATAAGGATTTTTACTTTAACCTACTTATATTCTAAAACAGTCAGTAAATGTACTTCTATTTCTACTATGCAACTAAATAAGAAATATTCGTTTTGGTAAGTATATCTCGATTAAAAATTCCATAAACATATTTCTTAGTGTAATATATTTTTCTAATTTTTCCTAATAATTTGCATGCTCAGAAAATCATGAAATGAACTGATAAATACTTACGACAGATATGATGTGTTCTTGTTTGCTTGCTGTACAGCTTTCAATTTCATAAAAGGGCAGAGCATCAATTTGACTTTTACGACTACACTGACTAGTCATTGCAGACAAATCATTAATTATCGTACCGCTTCCAAGAGAACCAGCTGGCGACATTGGAGTGCTTGACCGTGAAAGTGCTTCTGGCTAAACAATATTAGGTATCAATTTCAATTGATGAGCTTTGCAAAATAATTAAATTTTATTAAGAATAAGTGCTGTTTAAATACTAAAATTTTTTACGTCATTTTGAAACTAATTAAACAGGCTTCAAGTTATTTCAAAATGGTCACAAGTGATATGAACAGTGAAAATCTTTCCAGTAAAAGAGATTGCTTAAAGTATAATTGCTGTAAAAAAAATTAAAAGTGTTTGTGTATGTTTCATAAAAGTTGCATACTCAGAACTACAAATAACAAATATCTTCAAAATAACAAATGTTGTGTTCTGATTGTTTAAAAAATGGCTATTCTTATGAGGATAGTTGCAAGGACATACATGCTGATAAGAACTTAGGTAAGCATATTAGTAATCTAAATAAGCAATTACAAGCAACTTATAATGAGGAATTGCTTATTTCTGAATTAAACACTGCAAAAAGTAAAATCAAACAACTAGAAATGGCAATAAGTAATATTAAATCCAATGGTATTACAGAAAAAATGCTGCCAATTCTTGAAAGTTCGAGTACACAAACCTTAGACAAGGTAAATTCAGAAATCTTATTAGACGATCATGAAAAACCCCTAAGTGACCAATGGTTTGAGATATTATATAACCAAAAGTCACAGTTACCTAGAGCAGAGAATTTAGCAACAAATATGTACAAACAGAGATCAATAATTTAGTTAGTAAGGAAAAAAAATATCCAAGAAAGATGTTACTAGCACCCTATCCTTAATTGTTGATTAAATTCCTTTGCCTATTACTGCAAGACTAGATTTTACGGTAAACACATGAGAAAATATATAATGTAAAAAGAATAAATATGACAACGGTCTGGTAAACGTTTGCTTACAAACTGAGAATGAAGTTTTAGACAAAATTAACAGTCAGTCGCAGACTACTGAACAAATACTATTAAGATCAGTTCAATCTTCTATCTTTGATAATAATGATAATATATGTTTTATACCTAACACTAATTATAACAACGATAACTCCAATCTATCACTGCATGAGAAATTGATTAATGTGGCTAGTGATAATGTACCATATCCTATTCGAATTGAAGTACCCAACACGACAACATTTAAACAAAATATTTTTGTTTTTGACGACAGTCTAGCTAAAAATTTCTCTGTGATACTTAATTCTTTATTGAACCTGCAACATGAGATGGTTCTTATTATTGTATAAAATGTAGGATTATTTATGTTTGTGGTTAGGGACGTTGCGCAGACTCGGAGAGGCGATAATAGGGAGCGGTTGACGTCCAGCATGGCGTACGGACGTATCGGGTTTTTGTTGGTTTTAAGAATTATTAATTATTATTTTGAACATTAAATTAATACTTGAAGTGTGTTATAATTGTGCCGGAATAATCATTGTTACCTTAGTTTACTTATTGTATGAAGCATAGTTTGAAGAACACGCAATAAATAACAGTCAAGCAGTACGTTTTATTTTGTGTGCCCTGAGATATTAAAAAAGAGATCACTGCATTTTGACGCCAACGGGGGCGAAAAAAAAAACTTCTTACAATCATACTCGTAACGGGGTAACTAAACAGTATTTCAAAGACAGTTATTGGTGGTTACAGTTTGTGTAATTTAAAACAAAGCGACGTGTTGAAGTCGTAGTTGAAGGCCGTTGTCCGCTTGTACACACGTATGGTGTTTACATCAGCTGATAGCACGGAATGTCAACAGTATGGTAAGATTAGGAATGCAAAGGTAATATTAAAGTAAATCAAATATTACAACGTATGCTGAAAGTTTTCATCTGTAGACAATTTACAAAACAAATTGTCATCACGGTGTTGTGCTTAATGGCTTTATAGTGACAGGTTAATAAACTTGCACTTATACGCTTTCTTAAAAACATGCCTAACAAACGTGAAGGGGTAAATATTGAAGATCATGGTCAAGGTCAAGGGGCAACAGCCGCGACCGATGTTATTACGTCGCATAATTTAGCAGCTGCATTGTTACGCTTAACAGAGGGTATAGCATCACTGCAATCTAGTGTAGGAGTTTTAATTGATAAGAAATATATTAAGGAGGTTGTAGGAGCTAATGAAAACAAGACCGCTATTAATGCAAACAATATTGTAAATACCGATAGTAAAACTTTCTAACACATTTTAGAGAACTGGGGATCGCAATTAAGTTTTAATCCTGTAGGTGGTGTTACACATCCCATTGTTTTCTGAACAAAATTGAAAAATTATTTACAGATTCTGGTGTTCCGGAAGGGCATAAAATTACCTTAACGGTAAACTGTTTGAGGGAAGCGGCAGAATGGGCCGCAATTAAGGAAGGTAGTTTTGATACTTATGCCGAATTTTCTGAGGCTTTTAAACAGCGATATTGGGGTGTGGAAAAACAAAGAGATCTTTATTTAAAAATAAAATACGGTACATTTGAGGGAAGTAACAGAGCCGATTATTTTTTAAAATTAGTAAAAGAAGCTAGCTTTCTTGTTGAAGCAATACCGGAGGCGGCGCTGATCGAAATGCTTTCGAATCATTTTGCAGCCGAAATTCAAAGGGAATTATTACTCAAGGTTTTACTAAAATAGAGGAAGTGGAAAAATATTTAAGTAAAATTGATGGTACCTATATGAGGGAGCAAAACAGACCTGTTAATACTAATTGGCGTACAGAGCGCAATTTTAGGAATAATACTAATAGTAATGTACAAAACCGTAGTAATTATAGTACACAAAACATAAGGAGTAGTGCCCCCAGGGACAATAGTAATGAGGAAAACGATCAAGGGGAACAGCAGCTACCCTTAATGATACGGCAAGAAGTGGAAATATACGTTTCATGACTAAGTTTTATAATGATGGTCAAATGTTATTAAGCGAAGGGGAGGAGGAGGAAAATATAGAAAGGGTACTAAGTCCATGTATTCATGTTAAGGTGGCAGGTTTACAGGTTAAGGTATTGGTTGATAGTGGTAGTGAAATCTCTGCTATTTCAGAGGATTTTATGATGTTTTAAAAATATGAGGGATTTTCCAGTGCTGCCAGTCACTAATATCGACATTGCTGTTGCTGTTGGTGCAAAAACACAGAAAATCAAACAGCAAGTATTATTACAAATAGATATGGATGGGATTGAGACTGAGGCAATTTGCTTGGTAGTACCCAAGTTAAATAAGAGTTTTATTTTAGGGTGCGACTGGTTACTGAAAAATAAAGCTAGTTTAGATTTTAAAGAGTTTCAATTAAAGGTATCCGTAGATGAGAAATACAGGGTAGTACAGCTAAAGCATGATATTGAAACGAGTAATAATTTACATATTAATTATGTTGAAAAAGAGAGAACGTAACAAGATTGCTTGTCATCCTGAAAGACATCAATATACGGAAAGCGAGGTTAGTAACGTTATAAATAAGGCTGTACGGTTAAATGAACATGAAAAGAAAATGTTGATGTCAGTGGTTAAAAAAAATTGGGAGGGGTTTTCAGAGAGTCCGGGACGGCTAAGGGTTATCAACATGAAATAATCATGAAAAGCGAGGAACCCTTTTATAAAAGGCATACCCGATACCTATAATTCATAGGGAGGAAGTTCGTAAACAGATTGCAGAAATGGTAGAATATAATGTAGTTGAGCAAGCACAGACAGAATATATTTCTCCTTAGTTTGTGTTAAAAGAAAGATAGTAGTGTGAGGATTTGTTTGGATGGTCGGTTTCTTAACGCACGTATGGCGAAGGATTATGTTACTCCGCCAAACCCTGTTGAATTATTATCGAGTTTTAAAAAGGTCAGATTCTTAGTACCATTGACCTTACGTCCAGTTTTGGCAGGTTGAAGTTAAGAAGGAGCATCGTAAGTTTCTAGGATTTTTGTTTGAAGCTCAAACATACCAATTTCAAGTAATCCCATTTGGCTTAGTTACAGCCATGGCAGGATTGATTAGATGTATAAATGTTATTTTAGGCCCACGATTTTCACATTTTACGTGTACATACGTCGATGACATATTAGTGTACTCGAACTCGGTGCAAGAGCATTTAGTGCATTTGGATGCATTATTTAGTCAATTAAAAGAAGCAGGTATAACTATTAAGTTGCGCAAATGTTTATTCGCTGTTGAGCAGGTTCCCTTTTTAGGACATTTGATATCTGCTAAAGGGGTTGATATTGATCCACGTCGAGTAGAAGCGATCCAGAATTATCCGTGTCCTAGAAATATTAGAGAGTTACGTGCTTTTCTTGGGTTGATCAATTTTGAGAGAAGATTTTGTCAAAATTTAGCTGAATATACCATTCCGCTACTACAATTACTAAAAAAGAAAAATGGAAGTGGACTGATGTCGAGCAGGCTGCCTTTGAAAATATAAAGAGTAGGTATGTGGGAACCGCGATAGTAGTTCATCCGGATTTCTTGCGTGCTTTTTATATACAATGTGATGCATCAGAATTTGCTCTTGGAGCTTGTCTTTATCAGTTGAGTGATAATGGGAGCGTGAGGTCATAGCGCTACACTAGTAGGTCATTAAAGGGTGGTGAGGTGCGTTATACGGTTACGGAGAAGGAAGCTTTAGCTGTAGTCAATGCACTTCAGCAATGGCGTTCCATAATATTGGGTAGAGAGGTCATATTAATGACAGATCACAAAGCTTTAAGTTTTCTTTTAACATGTAGACTGAGATCGGCAAGACTATCCCGTTGGATTTTGTTGATTCAAGAATTTGACTTATCCATCAAATACTGTTGTGGCAGGGATAACGTGGTTGCTGATGCGCTATCGCGTATCCCTTGTCGGGTTAAAAGGAATGAGGTACCGGATTGCAATTCAGATGTGATGATTTTCTATATAAAATGACCAGTGAGTTAAAAAGGTGAAGGATAATGTAAAACTATTAAGGAGGATCAAGGTAAGGAGTCTTGGATTATAGATAAGATAAAGGTATTACGGACCCTAGAGGAAACGGGAAGTAAGGAACGAAAAAAAAATAAAACAGGGGAGTGGTATAGGTTGTATGAGGGTATATTATTTAGGAAGGAGATGAAAGTTTGCGGGTTATAGAATTTGTGTTCCTAACAGTCAAGTTAGTGAATTAGTGCAGCAGCAACATGCTAGTCTTGGTCATTACGGTAGCGACAAGACATTTAAACACATGAAACATTTATTTTATTGGCCAAAAATGAAGAGGGTGGTTCGACATATAGTAGCAGCATGTGATCTTTGCCAACGGGCAAAATCCTCTAAAAGGTCCTATGGGGAATTGAATCCTGTTATAGTCGCACGGCCTGGGGATATGGTTTGTGTGGATTTAGTGGGACCATTGCCAAAATCTCGGGGTTGTACTCAAGTATTTGTAATGGTGGATGCATTTAGTCGTTTTGTCAAATTATATGCAATTAAAAGAGCCACGGCTCCCATAATTGTAAATCGTGTCCTTATGAGTATATACCTGCAGTGCAGTTACCTAAGTGTATACTTAGCGATAATGGCACGCAGTTCACTTCAAAATATGGACGCATAAACTAAAGGAACAAGGTATCAAGGTCAAGGCGATCTCACTTTATTTTCCCAAGGTAACTTAACGGAGCGTTGCAATAAAGAATTAAAACGTCTGTTGAGGACTTACTGTTTTGATAGGCATACTAAGTGGGCGTGGGAAATTAGTAAAATTGAGGATTGCATGAATAACGTAATACACGGTGTCACGGGTACACTCCATTATTTTGCAAAAGGAGAAGTCCTGGTTAATCCGATTGAAAAACTCTTAGGGTTGCCATATGACGAAACCAGAGATAATAATCGGTTGAGTTTAGAAAGACATTGGGAGATAGCCTATAAGAATATATGTAGTAAGGCCCAGAAGCGGCAACAAAAGCATTGTAGTAAGGTGAATATCACCAATTTTAATGTAGGGGATTATGTACTTTTAAGAACCCATTATCAGTCTTCAGCAGTAGATAGTACTACTGCTAAATTGTTTTTGTTATATGAAGGACCATTCAAAATTATACGAATTGCAGGTCCTAATTCTTATGTGTTATGTAATAAAGATGGTGTAGAGTTAGGTAAACATAATATTATAAATCTCAAGCCATATAAGGTACTGCCTCCAATGTAAGGATGTTTTGACAATTTTGTTATCTTAGGGGCCATCGTATTATAAGTTCGGGCTTGTTGCTATTAATTTTACTTGTTCTTAGATAGTTTCATTGTTGGCTGTTTTATTTGCATTTTATACCTTCGTGAGTAACTTATACTATGATTAGGCTAATCCAGTTTAAGTTAGGGGGGGTCGTGAGATGGTTCTTATTATTGTATAAAATGTAGGATTATTTATGTTTGTGGTTAGGGACGTTGCGCAGACTCGGAGAGGCGATAATAGGACGGTTGACGTCCAGCATGGCGTACGGACGTATCGGGTTTTGTTGGTTTTAAGAATTATTAATTATTATTTTGAACATTAAATTAATACTTGAAGTGTGTTATAATTGTGCCGGAATAATCATTGTTACCTTAGTTTACTTATTGTATGAAGCATAGTTTGAAGAACACGCAATAAATAACAGTCAAGCAGTACGTTTTATTTTGTGTGCCCTGAGATATTAAAAAAGAGATCACTGCAAACATTATAATTATTATGTGAAGTGTAAACCCAATGCTTTGTTAGATGTGTTTAGAAATTTGCCTTGGTGTTTAAATAATTTTACTACCAAGGATTATGTGATAGTGCTCGGTGGTAGAAATAATGCTTTAAAAGGTAGCTATGTATCTAATGAAACAAAATTATTGCTAAACAACATAGCTCATACCACAAATTTAGTCTTGATTTGCATTCCTTTCTGGAAAGGTCGCTATGTTTTGAATATTTTATTCATCGAAATAATTTGGATATCTATAATTTCCTGATGGCCTCAACTGCTAACTTTTTTTTATATTGACTTAAATAGGATTTTGTGCCTAAAACATTTTTCTTACCATCGTCTTTACATCTGCTTTTTACTTAAACAAAAATCTCATTTCTATTAATACTAATATATGTGAGGTAAATTCTTCCATTGTTAGTAATGATTTGTCTGATCATGAGTTTGTACTTTTTAATACCTGTCGCAATGTTATATGTAAGTTTAATTTTAGATATAAAAGAGTCTATAATTCTAATAATATTGAAAAGTTTGTCAATGCTTACACATTAAGTAACATCACCTCCACTATAGGTGACCTTAATATTAAATTTCGTACTTTAATAAAAAACAATTTCTTCTGCTCACGACACTGCTTTTCCATTAGTAAAGTATAACCCAAAATTCAAAAATTGGTTGACAAATGGCATCAAAATCTCCGCTAAAAACAAACGAGCTTTGCAGATAATTTATAAACATTTTCCAAATTCAACAATTATTAGTCATATTACATTAGTTATAAAAAGATTTTTGATAAGGTTATTCAGTTAGCAAAAACTTGTTATCTATCTGATCCCATAATAAATGCTAAAAATACACAGAATAAAACTTAGAACATTATACATGAATTAACTGGAAAAACTGACCTTCATAAACCAAAAATCCATCTTGAAAATTGCTCTAATCATCAAATTGCAAATACATTAAACTCCTTTTTTGCCACAGCTGCAAATGACAACTTCAAATAAAAATTCTCCGTGTTCTGAGTCTAATGATTTTTTGCATCAATTTCAACTTTATGTTTTTTTCTGACTGATCATCATCAAATTATCAATATTGTTAAATCATTTAAAAATAAAAATTGTGTTGGTTATGATCATATCACTTTTAAAATTCTACTGTTTTTATATTTAGAAATCATTATTTACCTTTCTAATCTTATAAATGATTCCTTCCTCACAGGAATTTTTCCATCATGCTTAAAGCATGGTATTGCAGTTCCTATTCACAAGGGTGGATCTTTCATTGTAAATAAATTTAGACCTATTTCCTGGTTCTGTCTTATCCGAGTTATAGAAACCCTGCTTAAACCTTGCATTATGAATTTTGCAATAAAGCATAATATTTTTGATTCTGCCCAATATGGTTATATTCCAAAAAAAATTCACCTCAAATGCCATTTAAAATTTTTTATTGTCAGTCTATTCGTCTGTGAATAAAAGAGATTCTTTGTCTGTTGCTCTATTTGTGGACCTCAGCAAGGTTTTGATTGTATTAATCATGACATCCTTTTAAATAAATTGGATTTCTATGGTTTTAGAGGTGTGTCAAAGTGTTGGTTCAAATCATATCCTGAAGAGAGAATGCAGGTTGTAAAAATTGTTCTGGATAATCAAACTATTTAATCAGATAAAATTAAATTAAACTTAGGTGTCCTTCAGGGTTCCATACTTGGTCCTGATTTATTTCTTCTCTACATAAATGACTTCTCAACCTCAATAAGATTTGGAAAATGTACTTTATTTGCAGATGATATCAGTCTTCACTGGGAGGTTTCTTCTCCGAAATTCCTAGATGATTGCTTGAACGTTGACATATCTACTGCTAGAAACTGGTTTACAATAAATCATTTTGTAATTAATACCCAAAAACTTGCTACATTACTTTTAAGCCACGAACTTTCCCAATTGCATTATTTGATGATCTATCATTTAATAGGGTCGTAGCTATAAAATTTTTAGGCATAATGTTGATCACAAACTAAATTTCTCCAAGCACATAACTAAACTAGTCAGTAAATTAGTGTCTGTGTGCGATGCTCTGTAATGTCTATTGAGAATTCATTAAAATTATATTATGCACTATTTGAATCTAGACTGTGCTATGGTATCACCTTTTGGGGTTTTATGAATCTTGGAAATATTGGTCTCATTTTCAAGTTGCAAAAACGTGCAATAACAATCATTACTCATTCGACAAAAATGCACACTGCAGACTGCTAATTAGAGAACTAAATATATTGAAGTACTCTTCTCTATTTGTATACGAAACATATTCAGTTCAGGAATTCTTGTATGGTAATCTAGCAGATTTTTGATCACCATTATTACCATGGAAGTATTTACCATTAATTACTTTGGTACATCACTTTACTCTTTCTTGTATTTATTATAATTATTTCAATATATAAATGTTTCTTTGTTATATACTACCATGTAAAATGGGTGCAAATATACAGGGTTTTTCAATTTAGACGTTGACCATTGGGATCTTAGAAACGGTAGAAGATAGAGTGTTGGTTAAATTGGGACAAAGTTGAAGATTGTGATGCTTGTTAATATTCACAGAAGAAATTGATTGTAACTACGTTTGTTTTTTAGTTATCATAAAAGTTTCAAAAAGTGGGTTTATCGTTTCTTGGCCATAATTTTTTAATTTCAAAATTTTTTCAAATCAGTAAAAACTTTTTTAAAGTAGTTTTATGCTAAAACTATGATGAGACTGAAATCGTCATAAAGCATTTTGACTTTTTAGAAAAATCATCAGGTTTATTTTTCTTATGGATGCCATTTAAATTGACTTAAATCTCAGTGGGGCAGATGGTGTAAGTGTTAGAACAAGGTCCCGGAATGCGCTATTGTGTGTGGAAGGAATATATCGTAATTGGGAAGTATTTTAAAATGCGGGAATTTTTAGGAAAAAGCCCCAGAAGCTATAACAAGAGGTAGCCTAAACCTGAAATCAGGAAAGTAATTCTCGTCTAAAATTTACGCCAGGAATACATAAATAAATTAATGCTAAAACAAACCTAAAACCAACATTAACAATAAGAATACTAATATACCTATTTAAAACAGATAGCTGAAAATGTTTTCAAAATCAAATCAATATTCTCCGAATATAATCACGCCTCTAGGTAATTGCAATATCTTTTACTACAACAAAATGGACCTATTACCTTCACATTAGTTGTGAAAAAATCTAGTATAGGACTACTATACAATTATGTTTTCATTGCAAGTATATATAAACATTCTTAAACAAAAATTAAAAACCGAATATATTACAAAGTACTTAACGGAAAATGTTTTCTGCAAACAAAATTACTATATAAATTCGTGATCTAATAACAAGAAGGTACTGTGGGTACGTTTATAAATTTCATACAGTTCAATAGAAAAAAATTTTGATTCATTAGTTACTGTAGGTTATAGTTTCAGAAATTTAAGCCGATGGGTATTCTTTGACTGTAGATAACTCAGACACCACTAAAAGCCCTTCATAGACTTGTTTAACCAGATTCTACTGGGACTTAAAAAAACTTGTTATTCTGAATCAACATGCTTTCGTCTAACATGAAGTTATCGATTCAATGGGAATCATGGCGTTCTTAAAATTAAAAGTGATTAACCTGGTAGGGTATTATCCAAACTTCATTGGCTAATTTAAATTAGTTAGATACCATTTCGACAAAGTTAACTTAGCTACTCAAATGACATGTTATCTGTTTGGATGGTAATTAGGAAGTGCTTAACCAAAAAGCTTTTCCTCCATAAAACGATTTCAGGTATCTTTGGCAGAATTCGGATAGATGAATTAAGACCATAAATTGAAATTTTTTGTGTCATTCTTTCTTTATCTAAAATATGTAATATTGTCTTACTTGATACCTTTACCTAGAGTGCGTTTAACGAACAGATTCAGTAATTAAAATAATAGGATGGGCTTAGTTGCGCAGTACAAACTGAGCATAAGCTTGATTTACAGCGACCCTGTTGATCCATGTTACACGTAATTAATTGTAAATAACCTACACAAATGTAATAAGTATTGAAAAATACTGTTTTTGAAAAAAAAGTACAAGAGCAAAAACTACGAAAGACGAGTGAACAAAAAATAAAGCAAAGACAAACACGAAAAACTAATTGACATTTGTAGGTTAATGTTACAAATTGAAATGTGTGGTTGTTTGAATCCGGCCAACCAATACAAAATCTTTATTTAAAATTGGCGCTGATTTATGGACGGAGTATTTACTGAATCTGTTCGTTAAACGCACTATAGACCCAAATGAAGAAACTTCATTTTTCTAAATCGGTACAATTTTGAGTTGAAAGATCTTCGTGTCAAGATGATGATGTCATATGTGTCAGTGTTATACATTATTAATCAAAACAATCAAAATTTAAGTACAAAATAGTCATAACATTTCTTTCTTTGTAACCACCATATTGAATTTGACAACCTTTGAATATAAGCAATACAGAAATAATCATTTCTTAAATGAAGAATGCATGCAACCTAAAAATTATATTTCTTAAAGAAAATAACCTAACCTTATTGGTGGGATTTACCAAAACAAAAACTATTAAAATGAAATACGATTATAAATAAACATTTAGAGGAAATTCAGAATCGTTTTTTTAAATTTATTATTCAATTTGTTCCCTGCTAGTAAATTTTCAATCTGAACTGCATACGTTTTCAGTATTAAACTATCAGTTAAATATTTTGATATGTGTATGCATCCTCGTCGCTGAGGTATACCTTTCTGATTTAATGAGGTCTGGTGTTAGAGATTTCTATCAAGCATCCCATTGGTAAAATAATAAAATAATTTTTTACAAAATTTTTAATTATTTATGTAGGAGCGAAAGATTCTAATTATCTAAACATATTTAACATTCCAGTGATATACAGCTTTATTTCTCTATGGTTGCATTTTGAGGTTGCCACCATAATTATTGTCATAATCATCGGCATGAATTTATTTTATAAATCAGATATTAATTTTTCAATAATTAAAGATATCTTTATTTATTTTATCTATACCAAATTATTTCTTATGAACTGCTTCCTTAAATGGTTGAACCTTACCCATATTACATGTTTTTTTTAATTATTCGACCATTGTTATTCAAATTTGGAACAACGTGATATGTTGAAAATATTTTACAAAGCACATAATAATGTGGTTATTGCAAGTCGTAATTATTTGGAAACGTATCCCGAACTCCAATAACCTAATAGAATAGACTTTTTAAGGTTAGATAGAAATCTTATTAAGCCATACTAACAATATAGCCAAAGATTAGCAGACGAATATGTACAAAATATCCTACAGTAGGTATAAAGTTATTAAATTATTCAATATGAAAATTATTACATTATCTTCAGGTGAATAACAATCCAATAGCATAGTCCAGAATTTAAATTTGCCTCAAATAACAGTGTGCCGTACTTTACATAATAATAAATATAAGCCCTACAAGATTCATGTATCTCAAACACTTCATGCAGGTGATAATATTCGTTGTTTAAATTTTTGTAATTGGTTAATTGCACAAACCACAAACGATGCAGAATTTTTAAATAAGACCATTTGGTCTGATGAATGTCAGTCTACTAATGTCGGCATGTACAATCGAACTAATGAGCATTACTGGGACATCGTAAATCCTCGCCGCTTTCGAGAAGCCAGAAATCAAACATGCTTTCACTTGAACGTCTGGGCTGGAATTTTAGGTGATTGCATTTTAGGTTCAATTATTTATAATGAAACAAATGGAGAACGTTATTTACAGTTTATGAACACTCACTTTCTAGATTATTTGGACGACATGCCTTTAACACAAAGAAGAATGCTGTGGTTGCAACAAGATGACGCATCTCCACATAACACAAATTTAGTGCGAATTTTTAAATCGACATTTTCCACAACAATGGATAGGTAATCGGAGAGTAGTAGCATGGCCTGCAAGATCCCCAGATCTGTTTTGTTTAGACTTTTTCTTGTGGAGCTACCTTAAAAACAGAAAGTCGTGACATTGAAGAACTAAGGCGTAAGATTGTTAATGCATTTGCATCGATAAGCAAATGTGATATACAAAGATCAGTAAACAAAATTGGTTTCAGAACCAATCTTTGTGTACAAGAAAATGGCTTTCAATTTGAACATCTGCTGTAATTATTTTTTTTGCAATTTTGCTTTTGGTGTTTTAAAGTTGCTTTTATTGATGTGTTTGTTAATATTAGATATGTTTTCATTTTAATTTGATTAACATACAGTAGATTACACGTTAAAATACATCCTGTTTCAATTATTTTTCAAGGCATGCTCTTTTTGTTAATAGTGAATGTTTTCACAGATAAAAGTATATCATGTAGTACATTGTTGAAATCGTCGAAAAACAGTCCGTTTAAATGTAAAACAGTTTAATATGGCATCCATAAGGAAAGTAAACCGGATGATGTTTCTAAAAAGTCGAAATGCTTTATAACGATTTCAGTCTCATCATCGATTTTAGCATAAAAAACTACTTTAAAAAAGTTTTTACAGATTTCAAAAACTTTTGTAAACAAAAAAGTTATGGCCAGAAAACGAAAAACGTATTTTCGGAAATTTTTACGGTATCTAAAAAACAAACGCAGTTACGAGCAATTTCTTCTGTGAATATTAGCAAGCATCACAATCTTCAACTTTGCCCCAATTTAACCAACACTTTATCTCTTACTGTTTCCAAGATTCTAATGTGAGCGTCCAAATTGAATAACCCTGTATATCTATCTATCCATCTATCTATAAGAAACTAATGTTTAAAATAATACAAAAATTTTTAATTTCACCAATCAAGCAAACGGGTAGTTAAAGAGTAACAATAAGACCTACAAATGAATAATTGCACAAACAATCAATATTACTTCTCCAAAAATTTTACTTTCTAACTTTATTGCTTGCATTACCTTTACACTAATTTTCCTAAGCCTAACAAATGCAGCTAAAGTTCAATTGTATGTTTTACTAATTTTTAGAAAGTGGTTCAAGTCCAAATTTTCTTAAATTCTTTTTGTTCTGAAACAACTGAACCAATTTCAAAAATATTTTAGAAAAATCTAAATCAATAAAAAAAATTTAGGATTATAACTTAAAAAATTATTAATATGCGCATCACATTATTTAAGACACCTTGAATAGGTGAAAATAATTTTCCTAAAATGCGCTCAAAGAGATAGGCAACAGCCAAAGCAGCATTATAAATGTTTATGGTTCCGGGTTGGGACCGTGTCATTTTATAAATTAAGGTCGACGTTTTGCCCACTTTTGTAAGGGGCTTCATCAGGACAAGAAAAGAAATAAGTAATAAAATAAAAATAATATAATATTTAAAAGCCACCAAAAAGAAAAACAACTTACAATACATTTCTCATTACATATTAAGAAAGTTTTTTTGTACATTAAAAATATTCCATTTAATAATACATCTACAAAACATAATTTCAGATAGTTTCAATGTATGCAAGACGTAATAAAAACCGAGTTTTACAAAGTAAAACATAAAAGAAAACCATAAATTAATAAAACTAAAAGATTAAACTACAAACCAGACATTGTATTCATTTATATCACAGTTACGCAAGGCTAAAACAAATTAACAATGACAACAGACTTCTTACATGTGTTTAGTATATATCAATAGCCTACATTTCTGAGACAGAAGAAGTGGGGATAATGACATTGCAAGACAGTTACTTGAACAAAAGAATTCAATTGCTTCCAAGTCATCAACACGAATAGATCAACTATTACTATACACACATTTTAGACTTTGTTTTATGCCTATTTGTTCACAGAAATGTTTAAATAATATTTTTGTAGAATAGATTTAAGCCAGGTGAGTGGAAATTAGTTTTATTTGTTAAAATGGATAGGTGATTTGTGTAAGAAAATCCATTTCACCAAGAGAATTAATAATTCCCTGGTTTACACGTCGGTCAGAAAAATTCCTATAATACTGGCACTCTTTAAACTTGACAAATTGAAAACCCAACAGCGTAAGTGGTAGTAATAACGTAGCTTGAAATCGCACATAAAGGTGAAATTTCAATTATTTCTTGATTTTACTGAGCGATTTAGTGCGATAGCTCACTCCCATGTCTGTAGATGGCAGGTGCATCCTTATTTTGTTACGGGATTCCCGCCCCTTTTGGACACTTCCAAATTTAAGAACTTAATGCTTCAAACACCCACAAGAAGCATCAAGAAAAGTATCTAAAGAGAGTTACAATATTAATTAACTGATAAAAGCAACACACACATCAAATTTTACAGTAACCTAAAATTAATGCTCTTCAATGGTCGAATAATTAAAAACATGTAATATGGATAATGTTCAACCATTTAAGGAATCACTTCATAAGAAATATTTAATTTGGCATAGATGAACTATATAAAGATATCTTTAATCATTGAAAAATCAAAATATGATTTATAAAGCAAATTCATGTCGTTGATTATGACAATAATTATGGTGACAACCTCAAAATACAGCCAGAGAGAAATAAAGCTCTATGCCGCTGGAATGTTTAAAGACGTTCAAATAATTAGAACTTTCGTCCATACATAAACAATTAAAAATTTTGTGAAAAAAGATTTTATTATTTTACCAATGAGCTATGTTTCGTAGAAATTTCTTTCTACGAAACATAGCTCATTGGTAAAATGACACCGGATCTCATTAAATCAGAAAGGTATACCTCATGGACTAGAACGCATACACATATCAAAATATTTAACTGATAATTTAATACTGAAAATAAATGCAGTTCAGATTGAAAATTTACTAGCGGGGAACAAATTTAACAATAAATTAAGAAAAACAATTCTGAATTTCCTCTAAATGTATATAAATCATATTTCATTTTAATAGTTTTTGTTTTGGTAAATCCAGCCAATAAAGTAACGTTATTTTCTTTAAGAAATATAATTTTTAGGTTGCATGCACTCTTCATTTAAGAAATGATTAATTCTGTACCTTATATTACTCACATTCAAAGGTTGTCAAATTCAATATGGTGGTTACAACGAAAGAAATATTATGACTATTTTGTATTTAAATTACAGTTTTATGATTCGTTTGTTTTGATTAATAATGTATAACACTGACGTCTATGACATCATCATCGTGACACAAAGAACTTCCACACTCAAAATTGTGCTGATTTAAAAAAATGAAGTCTCTTCATTTGGGTCTAGATAAAGGTATCAAGTAAGACAATATTACATATGTTAGATAGAGAAAAGTGACACAAAAAACTTCAATTTGTAGTCTTAATTCATCTATCCGAATTCTGCCAAAGATATCTCAAATCGTTTTATGGGGGAAAAGCTTTTTGGTTAAGCACTTCCTAATTACCATCCAAACAGATAACACGTAATTTGAGTAGCTTAGTTAACCTTGAAGAAAAGGTGTTCAACTAATTGCAATTAGCCAATGAAGTTCGGATAATACCCTACCAGGTTAATTACTTTTAATTTTAAGAAGGCCTTGGTTCCTATTGAATCGACAACTTCATGTTAGAGGAAAGCATGTTGATTCAGAACTAGTTTTTTTTAAGTCCCAGTAGAATCTGGTTAAACAAATCCATGAAGTAGTGGCTTTTAGTCGTGTCTGAGTTGTCTACAGTCCAAAAATACCCATCGGGGTTAAATTTCTGAAACTATAACCTACAGTAACTAATTAATCAATATTTTTTCTATTTAACTGTATAAAATTTATAAACATATCCACAGTACCTTCTTGTTATTAGGTTACGAATTTATATAGTAATTTTGTTTGCAAAAAACTTTTTCCGTTAAGTACTTTGTAATATATTTGGTTTTTAATTTTTGTTTAAAAATGTTTAATTATACTTATAATGAAAACATAATTGTATAGTAGTCCTGTGGTGTTTTTACAACTAATGTGAAGGTAATAGTTCCATTTTGTTGTAGTAAAAGGTATTGTAATTACCTAGAGGCGTGATTAATATTCGAGGAATATTGATTTGATTTTGAAAACATTTTCAGCTATTGGTTTTAAATAAGTATATTAGTGTTCTTATTGTTAATGTTGGTTTTAGGTTTGTTTTAGCATTAATTTATTTATTTATTCCTGCTGTAAATTTTAGACAATAATCACTTTCCTGATTTCAGGCTTATGATGCTTCTTATAATAGTTTCTGGGGTTTTTTCCTTGAAACTCCCATATTTCAAGATACTTCTCGAGAAAAGACGTATTTCACACACAATAGCATTCTGGGACCCTCTTCAAACACTTACACCACCTGCCCCACTGAGTTAGTCGGCAACCATTTTTGTTGGTAGAGTTGAGATTTTTAGTACTTTACCAAAACAGTATTTTTTAGCAAGGTACTCTACCGAGTTTTCTCTGTGGATTATCGGCTAAATTGTCTGGGGCCAAAACTGTACGTAATACGATTTTACACAATATTCTGAAAAATAGCAAATAATATGATGAAAGGCTTTAAGGGGTTATTTGATTTTGGTCTTACTAATTTAGAAAATTCTGGTGGAAAATAGCTTGGTCATAATTTACAAACAGTAAATTCCCCAAATTGGTAAAATAAAAATTTTTAGTTGTGTGTCTATTTATTTTCAACAGTAGTAAACTGAAAATATTCACTACTATTGACTTGCTCGTGCAAACCTTTAATTTGTCCATTTTTATTGAAATATCAATTGTAGGAAATTCCACAATCGTAGTGCCTTTGATTTTCATAAAATTACTTTCTTTGACACATAACAGTTTTGTTTAGGATATGTAAGATAGTCTAGTAGAATTTTAGTAAAAGTACGTAACCTTGAACAAGCATATTTTTATAAAACATGCTATTATGCTAATTTTGAAAAATGATCATCTCTAAAGTTTTGTGTCATTTTGTTTTTTCCAGTATTGCAGACTGACCGTAGATTGTTTTCTCATATATTTATCGCAATGACTTACCTGGTAGCACACTAAAGACACCAAGAGTTTTTCTACAACTTGACTTGGTTTAAACTTCTGTTTGCCTTTTGCTATTTTTACTAAATGATCCCATAATTTTGTCCAGATGTCTACTCTATATGGCACTAGTCTTTGTTGAGGCGATAACAACATCATGGAAGCATTCCAAAGTACATCTTGTGATAAACATATTAATCTGCCTTTTAATTTAACCTCAACATCACAGCCAGTTGGTTGCATTGTAATTGGAAGTAAATTTACCAACTGTACTGCATCTGATGGTAAACTTCGCTGTGCCGTTGCATAAGAAGTGCCTATTAAAAATTCTTTTAACAATTGTGGAAGATTTAGCGATACTGATTTTTCCAATTGTGAAGTTAATAACTAAAAATAAATTACGTTAGTATATAATCATGCACATTGTAGTTTAAACAATATAAGAATCCATTGCCAAATTGTTTTCAAATTTGAAATAACCAAAATAATAAGAAACGAATACAACCACTAATTCTAAAATGTGGTCGCTGTAAGTGGTTCTAAAGAAGAAATGTGTCATTCCTTACCCCACAGTGTCACTTAGTTCAGGTAAATAACTGTAAGAAACTTCCTTAATACAATATTTAAAACCACAAGCACACACACATATGCAATAATATGCAGAAATACTGTTAACAAAAGAAATCTGCAAATTCTAAAGGTCTTTTTATGTCGATTTGATGCAGATCTTGTTATGCAAACATGCTTGCTAAGAGAGGTAGGGCTTCTTAAAGATGGCGCCGTACGATCAGTTTAATTCAAATATCGCCATAATGGCTTAATTTTAAGTGATAACATGGTGTACATTTATTTTGTGAAATATGCCCAATCGTATGGCGTAAAAATGATTTTTTATTTGTATTCATAAGCAGTTCGTTTGAGAGGGGTATTAGAGATTTTTATTCATAACTTTCCTTTCCGTCTTTCAAATTTCCTCATTTTGACAGCATTTTACAAATGTTTTTATAAGAAAAAATAATTCTCTTATCTAAAGTTGTTATGATGCACCATTTTAGAAAAAATCGATTTGAACTTTCCATATGTCAGTGTATACGTTTTCATTAATTAACAAATTCATTTCTAAATTATGAACGATGACCATGGAAAATAAAAATAATAAGAAAGTACAATTGTCAAACTGTTCTTATTCATAAACTCTTTCCAATTAATGATTTGGCTTTTCTAAAGTAAAAAATAAATACAAGTAAAGAATTGTTAGTTGTAAACTAGTTTTATGTAGAGTTATTTATTATTTAGTGTTATATTAATTTTAATTTCTAAATACCAAAATTTTAAGATTATAGTAATGGGTTGATTTAGTAACGTTGCATATGCCGATATGCATTTAATATGTGGTGAAATGCAATGCAACTCTCAGGCAGCAGTACATACGTATGTGGATAAATTTTCAAATAAAAGACGACCTGCCCCCAAAATATTCTTCATCAAAGAATTAGAAAAACTGGATCGGTAATTCCCAAAAACAATGAAACTGGAAAATATACTGACGTAAGAGAAGAATACAAGTATCATTTTAATGGAAGTAGATGAAAATCACAAAATTAGCTGCCATGAATTGTATTTCTAAATCTTCTGTGTGGAATATTATTGATTAGGAAAACTTTTCATTTTAGAAAAACCTAAGCCATGCACAGTGATTTTTCTGTACGTACTGACTTTTTTAATTGGTGGCAAAGAAAGAAAATCAAAACCAAAATTTTTTTCAAACATTTTATTGTGACGAGCTACTTTTGCTAAGGATGGAATTTTGAATATGCATAATGGGCACTATTACTCCTATGTCCGTGATAATCCTCATATTATAAAAGAAACTAAACATCAGAAAAGGTTCAACATAAATGAATGGATGGTAGGGATTATTTAGACTTTTTACAAAATACTTTACCCAATTTACTGGATAGTATTCATTTACATATTAGGCAGAACTTGCAGTTTCTATATGATGGCTATCCAGCTCACTTCAACAGGATTGTTTGTGATTTTTTAGACAATACCTACTGACAGCTGTGGATCAGAGGAGGCGGTCCAGTAGTTTGGCCAGCTAGGTCTCGGGATTTAAATTTTGGCGATTTTTGTGTGTAAGGATACCTAAAATCAATTGTTTATTCACAACCAATAGAAACATGTCATGAGCTTTGGAGACTAATTCAAGATGCCTGTGTTGGGTTTAGAAACAACATTGGAATTTTTGAGTTCGACAATCTTCGCATAAACAACCAAATTTGTGCTTGGAAACCGGTGACCATCATGTGGAGTATCTGTTGTAGATTTATTTTTGTGTTTTGTGCTTTCAGTTATCATTTTGTTCTATTCTTTTTCATTACTAATTTCATCATCTACAAGTAGGTATCATAGAAAGTTTATATTTTACTCATATTTATTTTAGAAAAGTCAAATCAATAGTTGGAAAGAGTTTACGACACAAGAACAGTTTGGCATTCATACGATTGTTATTATTTTTATTTTCCATAGCCATTTTTCATAATTTAGAAATGAATTTGTTAATCAATGGAAACATATGCATTGACACATGAAAAGTTAAATTGATTTTTTTTCTCAAAAACATTGTGTTATAGCACTTTAGATACGAGAATTATTTTTTTTTATAAAAACAAAATTTGTTAAATTCTATGTCAAAATGGCGAAATTTGAAAGACAGAAAGTTATGAATTAACATGTCAAACACCTCCCAAATGGGCCGCTTATGACTGCAATTAAAAAATTGTTTCCACATCATGCGATTAGGTATACAGTGTTACATTGTAACAAAATTTTTGTTACATTTCATATCTAAAAAAAAAAACAGTTCTAACTGTTATTATTTTGCGAATTCCTCATTTAGCGTGTAATCATTAATTAATTTAATGTACTATAAAGAAGAACAACTTTTTCCGTTTATGTTATTTTTACCTATAAGGAGTATTTAACAGAGACTTCTATACTTTCAATATCAAGGATACCTTGAGCGTAACTTGTGTTACATAAATTACAGGCGTTCTGGCGTCCACTAGAGTATTTGTTAAACATAACGCCTGCGCGAAAATGACGCGAAGGCTATGAGCATTGACAAATAAAGAATACGGCAATCTTGCAAGCAACCGCGGGTACGTAGACTTCACTGCCAAACATGGTGAATTTCGCTTGTAAGTGGGAGCTGAGGATAGCTCTAGAAGAAGGGTAGGGCTGCTTAGTTGTCGCGTGGAGGCTTGACGAAGGAGCTCTCGTGTAAGCCGCCCAGTCAACTCAAGCAACAGCTACAACATGGTGAGAAATCCATTGGTGCAAAAATTTGAGGAACACGCTAAACGATGTACGTAGATTGTGGTCGAGTATTATCAGATTAATTGTTTTAAAACGTCCGAGGAATTATGGTTAATGCAGGCATGTTTTGGTATCTTTCGGAATTTCAAACAGATGGAAAGTAAAGTGTCCGAGCTCATCTATTACATTCGTCAACATCGCAGCTGTAACAATTAAATGTACCAGGTACTTATAAACTTTTTTGCTGAAAATCAATTTCGTGTGCTAGTTAAGGTTAAAGCTTTAATTTACTATTTACAAAATCATGGTAAATCTTCGTTAAGTAACGTAAATTTCAAGTTTGTTTGCTAAATGTGTTTATGCCTAAATACCACGTAAAAATTTAGTTTGGAAGTATAACCTAAAATTTAATAAGTCAAATATTTTTCATTTAGAACTAGATTGCTTTATAAGAGAAATTTTTTTTAATCTTTAGATGCTTTAAAAGTTGTTATTCAAAGTGCTTTTATGATGCACATGTCAAGTGATAAAAAATATGTATAAAGTCCACCTTTGGATGAAAGGTGTTTTCTAGCAATTTGTTGTAATTAGTAGAAGAACTAAGCTGTTTTTGACATATGTTAATCTGAGTTTATTATTTTCATGCTTAAACCATATGAACTGTTTATGTAACAAGTTCCTTAGATAAAAATCTTGTAAGCCAGAACAGATCTGTTTATGGATGTTTACAAAACTAAACTGTATTAACTAACTTATAAATGCTAATACCTCTCTATGTAGAGAAGTATATTCAGAAACTTCTGTAACTTATTTAATGTTGATTATTTTGATTATAGAGGAACACTAAGAAAGTTTTAAAGTTTATATATTGATTAATGAAATTTATTTACAAGTAATTTTTGCAACAAAAGAGAATCATATTTAGATTAAATTTTGAATCGATACCTTTGTCTTTTTATTTCACTTATTGAACTTAACATTGATCAAATTAGATCAGCAAAATTTTGATTGTGGAAAAAGTTGATACAGCATCAGTTAATAGTAAGGAATAAGTAATTTCCAGTAGAGTATTTTCTCATAGGTAAGGTGTTATTAAGGTTTTGAATCCAGGCTAATCGATCTATAAAGATCGAAATATTTTGTTGTTGTAAGGCACAAACGGTGTCTTATATTTTATTTTTCTGTGTGACATCTTCTTGCAGGTTCGACATCGCGGAAGCTAGAGCAGAGGTTTCAGAGGTATTGTATATTGAGGTTTGTAAGTTTTTTGATAATCATAATATCCTATAGGTTTCTGCGTCTTCCTGTAGGATACTTTAGTTTTGCTTGTTGCCTATATAGATGCAGTGGCGTCCATTTATTTTTTTGTTCCCGTTTGTAGTCGAGCCCACCATATACCCACGCCCAAACTCATTGCTCACCCTTGGGGTAATTCCCAGACTAGACCGCGAATATTGTAAAGAAGGGCTTAACCCTAATTAACATCTCATAGGTGCCGCAACGTGAGGCGTATCAATAAATTACGTTTCACTGGCGCCCATGCGTGAGGCTAGCCTTGTAACTAATCAATTAGACAATAAAAATTAACATTTCACTGGCGCTGGCGTGTGAGGCTCGATTTCGTTGATGTTTGATTTATAAAAATAGTTATTTCATTATCCCTTAATGTGTTGGTTTAGTTGGTAAACTCAAAATTAATTTGGTTGTAAATTTTCATAGGATTTATATCGTGTCTGGAACCTCAAGTCTTTTATGCATTAGTTATTTGAATGTCACAACAGGTTTGATTCGCATTAAAGAAATTTTTTGTCATATTGAGTTGGTCAAGAAATAAAATAACTTTAGGTTGTCATAATAAATTCTTAAAAATGGCTGAAACATTTCAAATTGTTCATTTACTCAAAGAAGAGCTGGAATATGAATTAAAAATCCGTGGAATAGAAAGTGCTAGGCGGTTATGGAAAAGAGAACAATTCTAGGTAGATTGTTAGCGAAAGAAGTAGGGAAACCTGATTGTTTAGTAGATCTGTCAGTATATAGGGTAGAATTTGAGGAAGAATGTAGAGATAAATGCTACCATCGATTCAATAAAACATTTGGTGTTAGAATTTGAAGGTGATTCGAGATTCAATCTTTAAAAGGGTACTTTCTAGGCTTGCCCATGTATCATGTCGAGTTAAACGTATGAGACTCCCGTCTGACAAACTGAAAGAAGCTGAACTATCTAAAAGGAATTGTTAGCAACCATCCTTACTGTCGAAGCTGAATTGTACGAGAAGGTGAAGCCGAGCCCAGGGTCAAGCAGTGCAAGTGATGCAAATCACACAACTTCGTTAGCAGTAGCTGCACCTATGCATACGTTTCCATATTTTACACCACCGATCCCTGTTGGCTCTTGGTCAGTTAAATTTTCAGGAGACCCCAAGCAGCTGTATTTCTTTTGGATAGGATAAAGGAGTTGGCACAATCACGTAAGGTATCATATAAAGACTTGTTTGAGTCGTCCTGTCGAATTGTTCGTCGGAAATGCTTTAGTGTGGTTTAGAAGTATTAGAGATTCCGTAAAAGATTGGGAAGCCCTTGAGAGTAGGTTGAAAGAAGATTTTTACCCGCTCATTCAGAGGAAGAGATCTGGGAGACAATAAAAATCGTCGTCAAAAGAGGATGAACCAATTGTTCTATTCGTTGCTCATGTGGAAAGTTTATTTAGTAGATTACCCCACACCCCAGCAGAAATTACAAAAGTGAGGATACTCAGGAAAAATTTATTACCAGAATTCATATCGCAACTTGCTCTTTCAGATATTGAGGATACAGCTACGTTAATAAAATTATGCAAAAATTGGAAGAGGCCATGATGTTGAAACAAAAATCAGTTTTCAGTCAGTCGACTAGCTCAGCTAAATTTCGTAATAGTGCTAATTCGTCAGTAAAGAGTAAATACCCTATTTATTTGAAAGATTCTTCTACATCAGAAGCTCGTGTTGATAATCAAAAAACGTGTGCTCCACAAGTTCAGACTATAAGTAATAATAAAACTTCTCCAGTACCTACCCATGCTAGTTCTTCAGGTCCAACGAAAATTATTTCAGGGTGTTGGAATTGTTCGCGACATGGTCATTCATTTCGGTATTGTAGATTCCCAAAAAGAATTTTTTGCTACAGTTGCGGTCATAAAGGAGTTACGCGTGATAAGTGTCCAGCATGTTCAAAAAACGAGTGAGGAGATGGATGTTGCGCGGCCGGCATTCCATTCCTTCTCATAAGGCGGCAGTTATGACTTGTGAACAGAAGAATTATTTTGTAGAAAAGAGTGGTCTGAATGGTTAAAAGTAGTAGAAAATTATTTGTCGTAATAACCCTCAGCCCAAAACTGATTCGTTATTTGTTGAAAAATCTGGTGATAATCGGCCATATGTGATGGTTAAATTATTTGATATAGATGTCACTGGTCTTTTGGATTCAGGATGTACTACATCGGTAGTTGGGTCTCTTGCTATTCCTTTAATCAATAGGTTAGAGTTAAAAATTTTCAGGTCACAGAAACAAGGTATTTTCACAGCAGATGGAGCCTTGAAACCAGTCGAAGGAATCGTAGATTTGCCCATTTCAGTAGGAAAACAATGTCGTGTTCTTAATGCTCTCGTAGTGCCATCTTTACCACACGCATTTATATTTGGTAGTGATTTTGCTAAGCTATTTGGATTGATAGCAAATTTTAAGGATAATTCCTGGCATGTGCAAGGTGATGCGGAAAGTAGTGTTCCGTATGTGGGTCCATCATCAGTTCCCTAAAATATAGTGACTGTTTACTCAATTTGGATGATTTGTCGATTAATCAGAGGTCACAGGCGCAAACTGCCATAGATTCATTTCGAGAAATTTCTAGTGCTGATAAATTAGGGCGTACTAATATGATTGAGATGGATATCGATACAGGAGATGCAAAACCCTTCAGGAAAAGACCCTATGTTATGTCTCCCTATATTAGTAAAGAGTTGGATAAGGAGTTAGATGAAATGATTCGATTAAAAGTAGTAGAACCGTGTCAGAGTCCATGGAATTCGCCCGTGTTATTAGTCAAGAAAAAAGATAGTAAAGAATATAGATTTTGCTTCGACGGAAGAGCATTGAACGATGTTACGGTCCATGACAGTTACCCTCTTCCTAATATAGACAGAATTCTAGGGATGTTACGTAATGCTAATTATATTTCTAGTCTTGATTTGCGAAAGTCATTTTGGCAGGTCCTCTTAGTGAATCATCGAAGGATAAAACAGCGTTTAGCGTTATTTCGCGAGGACAGTATAGATTTGTGACGATGCCGTTTGGTTTAAAAAATGCTGCACAGACTCAACAGCGTTTAGTCGATGCAATTTTCGGTCCGAAATTCGAACCATACGTTTTCTGCTATTTAGATGATATAATTCTGTGCTCATCGACGTTTGAAGAACATCTAAAGTTATTGTACGAAGTCAAGGAACGCATTCGAGAGGCAAATTTAACATTGAATTTAGAAAAGTGCGAGTTTTTTAAGAAGTCACTCAAGTTTCTCGGTTATATAGTAGGGTCAAATTCTTTAAGGACGGATCCAGATAAGGTGTCAGCTATGGTCAATTTTCCACGCCCAAAGACCACCACTGAAGTTAAGAGATTCCTTGGTATGTGTAGTTGGTACCGTCGTTTCATTAAAGACTTTTCATCGTTAGTTTCACCAATCAATGATCTAGTCAAGAAAAGAAAAAAAGGTCAAGTCGTTACGTGGACTTCAGAAGCAGAGGCTTCCTTTGTGTCGATTAAAGAGGCTTTAGTGTCTGCACCACTTCTGGCACAGCCGGATTATTCTGCTCCTTTTATTATTGAGTGTGATGCAAGTAATACGGGTCTAGGTGCCGTATTAATTCAGAATGTTAGTGGAGAAGAACGTGTTATATCGTATGCCAGCAAAACCCTTAATAGAGCTGAACGAAATTATTCAACGACGGAGAAGGAGTGCCTTGCGGTAATCTTTGCCATTGAAAATTCCGTCCATGGGTTGAAGGAGTTCGTTTCACGGTCGTAACAGACCATTTTCGTTGCTTTGGTTGAGTAATTTGCAGAACCCTACAGGAAAGTTAGCTAGATGGGCTGTAAGGTTAAGACAACATTCGTTTGATTTAGTACACAGGAAAGGAAAGTTTAACGTAGTCCCTGACTGTCTAAGTCGTGCAACTCCGGAAGAAAACATGTTGTAAATTTAATAGAGGTCAAGCTTGATAATTTAGAAAATTGGTATGTGTCGTTACGTGAGAAAATTTTGGCGTCGCCTGAGGATTACCCTCAATGGAAAGTTGAGAACGATTTTGTTTTTAAGTTTATTCCATCAAATTTGCCTATGTTGTCAAATGTAGTAGAGTGGAAATATTTAGTGCCGAAGGTTCAAAGAGAAGAAGTCATTAGATCGTGTCATGACCCTCAGTTGCAGGACATTTTGGGTTCTCGAAGACAAATGCTAGAGTCCAAGAACATTATTATTGGCCCAAGATGAATTTGGATGTGTTGAAATTTTGTCGTGCATGTTTAGTGTGTGGTGCGCAAAAATCTTCTAATGCAGGTCCTTTAGGCTTAATGGGAAAGGAGAAAGAGGCCAAGTTTCCATTTCAAATTATCGCGTTAGATCTTATGGGTCCATTCCTCGCTCAAAATTAGGATTTAAATGGTTGTTGGTAGTAGGAGATTGGTTCTCAAAATATACAATTCTACATCCTCTACGCAGTGCAAAGTCACATGTCATAGAACAGTTTATAGAACAGAAAGTGTTTTTAATGTTTGGAGTGCCCCAATTTATTATTTGCGATAATGGTTCAAATTTAGCTGGTCGAATTTTTAAGTCATTATGTAATAGGTTTGAAATTCAAAAGATATGGTATAATGCTGTTTATGCGCCACAATGTAATTTTGTTGAGAGGATTAATAGGACGATAGGGACAGCTATTCGATCCTATCTCGAAGAACATGATACCTGGGATGCTGAGTTAGCGCAGATTCAGTTTGCTATTAATTCTGCTAAGCATGAGTCGACGGGTTATACTCCGAATTTTTAGTTTTTGGCCGACACGTCCCCATGTCCGGTAAATTTTACGGTAGTGGATTTATTCCTGAAGCTGATGTTGAAATCGTTCCTGGTAGTCGCCCATTATATGCTTCAGACCACCAAGGTATATTTAAAGTATTTGAAGACGTTCGTGCGGTTGCATGTAGCTTATCGAAGGTCAAGCAATCGATATAATCTAAGGAGGAGGAACATTTCTTTTGAGGTTGGCAGTAAAGTGTGGAGGTCCAATAAGGTGCTGTCGAGCGGCTAATAAATTTACTGCTAAACTGGCTCCAAAATTTATTTTGAGTGTAGTCAAGAAAAAGTGCTCGAATGTGGTGTACGATCTAATTAATCTAGATGGATCAAAAGCAGGCAGGTGGCATGTCAAGGATCTAAAACCCTATTCTGTCGTAGATCCAGAATATGTACCAGAGGACTGATTGGTCATCTTTAGTATTTGTGTCGTAAAGGATATATTATAAATTTGGTTATGGGATAGAGTGGTGATGACAAATTGAAGGCTTTCGCCAGTATATCGTTGCTGGTAGAGATTGGAAGTTTCTCGACTAGTGTTGTTTTAAATGTGCACTAATGGATTATTCAAAAAAAAAGGTTATTTTGCCGTGTTGTTGTTATAGCCCGAAGTGGAAGTGAGACAAATATTTGTTGCTTCATGTTTGTGGACGTATTTTGATCGAGTCATGTGTTGTTATGTCTAGAGTAAGCGAGGAAGGTAGGTGCTGTTTGTTGTTGTAGGTCGGAGTAACCTAGTTGGTGAGGTCATTGTAGTATTGAGTAGTTTTGGTTCGAGATGTTTGGTGTGGCCACAGTAGAGTTGAGGATTTTTTTTGAGACTGGAGTGTCCCAAAGAAAAGAGTAGCGATTGGGCTATGAATAGCTATAAGCTGAAGAAGCCAAGTATTCATTAGTAAGCTACAATGAGTAGTGGCTTGATGAGCAGTTTATTTTTGGTAGAGGCAATAATCAAAGTTTGCTGAATGTATTGAGCTGGAATTTTTGAGACCAGCAAATACATAATCATTGTTGGAACAGTATTGATATTTATGTATATAGGTGTAAGTTTTGTTTTACTATTAATATTAGTAAGGTTATCGTGTCAAGGGTAGTAGTAGGAAAGTAAATCTTTTTGTTGTTATTTTGCGATAGTTCATGTCAAGCTTTTTGTTTGAATTTCAGTTTATATTTTGAAAAGTAGGTTAGTTTTTTTAGTTCCCCCGTTTGGTTGCAACTCGAGTGGTAGACTACAATATTTTGATTTTTACCGATTATGACCTTTTACCGATTATGACTTACCGATATTGACTCCTGACGGATGTGTGGTACGCAGAGTTACCTACACACTCATTTGGTTGCACCCCATTTTCCTCTTCTTAATGCAAGAGGTCATTCATGATTTTTTTGGTTCAGAGATCAAAGTGCAAACTTACTTTGTTCTTACTTCGATTTGTTGTAATGTTTCTTTTTTGTATTTATCTTTTGGTTAAGGCGATAGTTTTCCTCTATAAAAAAAAACTTCTCGGTTGTGTATATATTAAGATATAATTAACCTCAAAGTTTTTTTTCTTTTTGATCGGAGGCAGTGTAACAAAATTTTTGTTACATTTCATATCTAAAAAAAACAGTTCTAACTGTTATTATTTTGCGAATTCGTCATTTAGCGTGTAATCATTAATTAATTTAATGTACTATAAAGAAGAACAACTTTTTCCGTTTATGTTATTTTTACCTATAAGGAGTATTTAACAGAGACTTCTATACTTTCAATATCAAGGATACCTTGAGCGTAACTTGTGTTACATAAATTACAGGCGTTCTGGCGTCCACTAGAGTATTTGTTAAACATAACGCCTGCGCGAAAATGACGCGAAGGCTATGAGCATTGACAAATAAAGAATACGGCAATCTTGCAAGCAACCGCGGGTACGTAGACTTCACTGCCAAACATGGTGAATTTCGCTTGTAAGTGGGAGCTGAGGATAGCTCTAGAAGAAGGGTAGGGCTGCTTAGTTGTCGCGTGGAGGCTTGACGAAGGAGCTCTCGTGTAAGCCGCCCAGTCAACTCAAGCAACAGCTACAACACGTGGTGAGAAATCCATTGGTGCAAAATTTGAGGAACACGCTAAACGATGTACGTAGATTGTGGTCGAGTATTATCAGATTAATTGTTTTAAAACGTCCGAGGAATTATGGTTAATGCAGGCATGTTTTGGTATCTTTCGAATTTCAAACAGATGGAAAGTAAAGTGTCCGAGCTCATCTATTACATTCGTCAACATCGCAGCTGTAACAATTAAATGTACCAGGTACTTATAAACTTTTTGCTGAAAATCAATTTCGTGTGCTAGTTAAGGTTAAAGCTTTAATTTACTATTTACAAAATCATGGTAAATCTTCGTTAAGTAACGTAAATTTCAAGTTTGTTTGCTAAATGTGTTTATGCCTAAATACCACGTAAAAATTTAGTTTGGAAGTATAACCTAAAATTTAATAAGTCAAATATTTTCATTTAGAACTAGATTGCTTTATAAGAGAAATTTTTTAATCTTTAGATGCTTTAAAAGTTGTTATTCAAAGTGCTTTTATGATGCACATGTCAAGTGATAAAAATATGTATAAAGTCCACCTTTGGATGAAAGGTGTTTTCTAGCAATTTGTTGTAATTAGTAGAAGAACTAAGCTGTTTTTGACATATGTTAATCTGAGTTTATTATTTTCATGCTTAAACCATATGAACTGTTTATGTAACAAGTTCCTTAGATAAAAATCTTGTAAGCCAGAACAGATCTGTTTATGGATGTTTACAAAACTAAACTGTATTAACTAACTTATAAATGCTAATACCTCTCTATGTAGAGAAGTATATTCAGAAACTTCTGTAACTTATTTAATGTTGATTATTTTGATTATAGAGGAACACTCTAAGAAAGTTTTAAAGTTTATATATTGATTAATGAAATTTATTTACAAGTAATTTTTGCAACAAAAGAGAATCATATTTAGATTAAATTTTGAATCGATACCTTTGTCTTTTATTTCACTTATTGAACTTAACATTGATCAAATTAGATCAGCAAAATTTTGATTGTGGAAAACGTTGATACAGCATCAGTTAATAGTAAGGGAATAAGTAATTTCCAGTAGAGTATTTTCTCATAGGTAAGGTGTTATTAAGGTTTTGAATCCAGGCTAATCGATCTATAAAGATCGAAATATTTTGTTGTTGTAAGGCACAAACGGTGTCTTATATTTTATTTTTCTGTGTGACATCTTCTTGCAGGTTCGACATCGCGGAAGCTAGAGCAGAGGTATCCAGAGGTATTGTATATTGAGGTTTGTAAGTTTTTTTGATAATCATAATATCCTATAGGTTTCTGCGTCTTCCTGTAGGATACTTTAGTTTTGCTTGTTGCCTATATAGATGCAGTGGCGTCCATTTATTTTTTTTGTTCCCGTTTGTAGTCGAGCCCACCATATACCCACGCCCAAACTCATTGCTCACCCTTGGGGTAATTCCCAGACTAGACCGCGAATATTGTAAAGAAGGGCTTAACCCTAATTAACATCTCATAGGTGCCGGCAACGTGAGGCGTATCAATAAATTACGTTTCACTGGCGCCCATGCGTGAGGCTAGCCTTGTAACTAATCAATTAGACAATAAAAAATTAACATTTCAACATGCCGAAAATCGGCATTTAAAGATTTCTGTAAGTTTCTAATTAGCAAGTGAATTCGCGCCAATAATTTAAAAGACTTGTGCGTGCATTTCCGTTACTTTAGATAGTTGCGTTTGTGCAAGAGAATTTGCAGACGCAGAGTCGAAGAAAGTGGTGATTTCCGTCACGTCGCGGGCTAGTCAAGAACCCGTCGAACCAAATGGTTATCTGTGTGCCGTTTTATCTTTTCTTCTCTTGCAGATATGTAGGTTCCCTTTTATCTTGTACCTGTTATCGTTTCTCGTACCAGTATCCTTTACCGTTCCGCTACAAAGAAGAGATAAGGCAAATTTAAATTTGGTTCCGCCGAGGGGGCAAAGGACGACCCACGCCCGACTGCCGCCAAGTAGCTGTCCTGTTGTGAAGAGCTCCACAGTTTACGTGAGTACCTTTTGTCTTTTCTTATAATCAAAAGAAACATTTTTTGCATGTGATAATAATTTGAAACATTTATATGACGTAACACCTTATTGCTTTCTTTGTTACGTGCCAATCAAATTGGCCCTTAAATATTGTTTTTAGGTTAATTTTGATGTGTGGAAGTTCGCGCCATAAATTCAAAAGACGCGGTGCGCGTATTTCCGTCAAGTCAATAGTGGGTTGGACGAATAACCTCGCGCCGAAGTGTAAAAGACAAAAAGTGGGGACAAGTTTCCTGTGCTCTCTATAACGTGGCTGTTTGCCTTTGATCCTCAAGGAGTGTGGTCGTGTCAGGTATCGTATCGTGCCTTATCTTTACCTATGTAGTTTTCCTTGCTTGCTTGTCTTTGTTTGTCGCCCCTTATACCATGTTCCCGTCATTCCCTGCATAGGTAGAAGAAATCTGAAGCCGCCTAGTCGAACCGTACTGCACGACCCTGGGTGAACGAGCTCATGATTGCCGGAGCTGGTCCGAACGTTTGGGAAGAGCGTCGGGCGTACCATCTTTAACTACCGCAAAAGGGCCCTCCGTAGCCCTGATGTCTTCAGCAGAAGCCAACTTTACCTCAACTCCGCGGGACGCCGGATTTCTGAGTAAGTACTCCATTATCTAATTTGTTCGCTGTATTATCTATTGTCTTGTATTTATATAAATTTCCGATTATTGCGCAATATAAATTGTGCATTGGTGACGTCATTGGCAGTTGGGCGCGCAAATCTGTAATAGCATTACTAACAGCCCGTGGAGTCGCTTTTTCATCGTGCTTGCGCGATGTATTTATCGTAAGATCTTCTTAATCTTCTTTGGGAATTAAACCACTTATAGTTTTTAAAATCATCTTTATTTACGTTTCGATCCATGACCGAGGATCGTTGTCAAAATAAAAAAAACAACCATCCTAGGTCATGGATCGAAACGTAAATAAAGATGATTTTAAAAACTATGAGTGGTTTAATTCCCAAAGAAGATTAAAAAGAATGCTAAACAAACCACAACAAACATACAGGGAGTATTTACACCTTATTGCGCCACATCATGCATGCATTAATTATTGTTACCAACTGTCGTAGTGGCTCTTATAAATTTCGCGCCGGGACGTTAACGAGAATACCTTAGAGTAGAAAACGTGGAGTTTAACAACAGTCATACCTCGCTATATGGCCACTCTTCATACAGCATTTCACTACAACGGCCCTCTTCAATTAAAGCACGTTTTCGATTTACTGCCTAAAATGTTTCGCTATAACGGCAAAAAAACCTTTTTTCGATGTCGATATATCTACATGTTGCCAATCTTGCGAAAGCACAATCTCGATGCACACTCTTTTCTATTTCCTCTTATTTACAAGCGTTATTCAGTGTGTGCTCATAATGACGACAATGATCTGTAGATTACATTTCTTCATTGTCTTCAGATTAAAGTCATTTTTAATAAAATTATATTTTATTTTTATTTTATTTATTATTGCACATGCGTGCATAAACGGGATACCCCATTTACATTAAAAAAAAAAATATATATAAAATGTGTAATAAACATAAACTTATTAATTATACAAATTTAATAATGTTTGCCTGAAGCTCTGCGGACTGCTACCAAACCAATTTAATTCCCTAAATGTATTTGCAGAAGCAACAACTCGACTTAGATAGAAATGACATCCATAATTGGTTCTGTGGCAATCACTGTGGAATAGGTGAAAAGTACGTGTTTGTCTAACTGGAACATTGAATTGAATTAATACTAGTAATTCCGTACAGTTGATGTAACCATTAATAATCTTATGCAGAAGACATAAATCATTCAATATCCGCCTATCCAGTAATGAAACTAATCGAAGTGATTGTAATAGAGACAACTCTTGACATTGGTGCTCTTGAAGTCCCATCTTATATGTAATAAATTTAAGAAATTTCTTTTGGACTCTTTCTATTTTAACAATATTATTTTTATAAAAGGGCGACCATATAATGGAAGCATATTCTAAGATGCTTCTTACTAAAGAGCAATATAACAGTTTGCATGTGGTAGGTGAAAATTTGCCACTATATCGAATACTGAATCCTAAGATTTGCATAGCTTTTTGGTGATAGTATTTATATGGGAATTAAAAGTGAGTTTAAAATCTATCAAAACACCCAAATCTTTAACTTCATAAACTCGCATAATAACATCGGTATTTATATAATATTCAGTTATTGTAGTAGACACTGCACGAGAGAAGGTTATGGTTAGGCATTTGTTGATGTTCAAAGAAAGTCTATTTATTATACACCAGCTGTTAAAAGAGTTTAGGTCTTCCTGAACAAGGATGTGATCTCTTGTAGATATAATATTTTTGTAAATTTTAGGTCGTCAGCAAACAGCAAAATTTACAATGTTTGAAGACTTGTTTAATATCGTTGACAAACACTAGAAATAGGAGAGGACCAAGGTGAGACCCTTGCGGAACTCCAGAGTATACCGGAAACTTGTAAGAAGTGAATTGTCTATACTTGACACTTTGCCATCTACCATATAGGTAGCTACTAAGCCATTTCAAGATCATACCATCTACACCTGCCTTTTGTAGTTTAAGAATCAAAATATTGAGATTTACTTTGTCAAAGGCTTTGATAAAGTCAGTGTATAGAGCATCTACCTGAAGTCCATTTTCTAACGCTGCAGTTATGTCATTGGTATAAACAAGTAAATTTGTAATAGTTGATTTCTGGGATACAAATCCATGTTGGTTATTGATGATAAATTCTTTAAACTTCCAGGACAAATGATGAGTTATTAAGCAATCCAATAATTTCGGTATTGAAGATTGAATACAAATTCCTCTGTAATTCTGAATCAAATTTTTGTCACCTGATTTTAATATCGGTTTAATAAAACTGTGCTTCCATATTGTTGGAAACTTGCCTTGGGTAAGAGAGTTATTAAATAAGATAGTTAGGGGAATGCACAGACTGTGAATACACTTAATTAGCAAGCTTGCAGGTATGCCGTCCGGACCGGCAGTATTGGTAGGTTTAAGTTTACAAATAGCATCAAAAACCTCATCAGTTCCCAGCAAAATTTCTTTAACATCAACAGTGTCTAACGTGCAATTAATGTCTGCAGTTGTATCAAGTGGTACAATACATTCATATTCATAAACCTCAGAAAAAAAGTCCGCAAATAAATTGACTATGCCTAATCCATCAAAACTGACATGAGACTTGTATATCATTTGACTTGGTAAGTCATATGTATACTTTAATTGATTTACATATTTACAAAAATTAGCAGGAGTTGAATGAATAGATCTTTCAGTGAAATGAAGATATTGATTGTAGAGATAACTACTCATCCTTTTGCAACGTGCGTAGCGCACTAAATAAATTATAATCCTCTATACGACTAGAAGCCTTATACCGCTTATGAGCAGCTTTCTTTTGCTTATTAAACACTTCAAATCACTGTTAAACCATACAGGAAACATTGTTGTTTGAATGCGTTTTTTAGGAATAAAACTTTGCAGTCCGTGATATAGGATATTATAGAAAAGTTCAATTGTGGTATCAAGATTTTCCTTTGAAGAACAGAATGACCAATCAATTGAGTTGAAGTATAAGTTAAGTGACTTATAATCACCTTTGACAAAATCAAATTGCGATTCCTTATAATGTAATGATTGTTCTTTTGTTTTCAATGTAATAGTAATATGAACGGCCGTAAGATGAGTACTATTATCCATAAGTAGGTCTACAGCTGAAGATATAGCGACATTATTTAAATTTGAAAAAACAAGATCTAAGAGTCTGTTGTTTGAGTTATGAACCTGGTTATGTTGATGTAGATCTAAGAGAGCTAGTGTGTTAATGAGGCATTCTGCATTATCCCCACTATTACAAAGAATAAATTTGTCGTTACGCCATGATGCATTAGGTATGTTGTAGTCACCACATAGCAAAATTTTTGATGAAGGATAATTATAAAAAATATGTTCAAGAGCTGTACTGTGTAATTCATATAAATCCGCCGGCGATGTAGGTGGGATATATGTACCACCAATAATTAAATTTTGGCCTGAAAATTGAATAGTAACGAACAAGTGTTCAACACCAACTACATTGGTAACAATTAATCTTGCATTTAAATTAGCTCTAACTCATATAACTACACCACCCCCTCGTTGCTTTGTACTGGTTAATATATTTCTATCACAACGAAATACAGAGTAGCAATTTGTGGTCAGTTCAGAATCATAATAGGAACTATTAAGCCAAGTTTCGGTGATAACAATAACATCATAACAGGCACTTAAAACTACATTGTCTTTAAATTCATTGACCCGTGATCTAAGTCCACCAACATTATGATAATAAATAGATAACTGTAAATGGGGTAACACTAATTTTTTATTGAGAAAGTAGTGATTGATGGAACTCCATTAAAATACTTAATGGTAACATTCTCACCATTAGATTTACGTTGGTTTAGTTCATCACGTAGCGACTGCAAGTATTTTCTCTGCTGTATGGTTTGATCAGATGCAATACGATAAGAAGAAGAAGTAAGCTTAGAACCGTTTCTCAATGCTATGCGTACAATTGATGAATCCGAATAAATGACTTTTATCGGTCTGATTGAATCTTTTTTATTGCCAAGCCTGATAATTGCAACAGGAGGAAATTGATCAATTTCTAGTATGCAGAGATTTTAGCAACTGATTGTTTATCATGATCAATCCTTTCAGAAGTTTCGCACGATTTAGATTCATCAACATTAAATATGATTAAATTTCTGCTCCTAGTAACTCTTTCATTAACCTCGGCAAAGAATGCTTCAGAATTAGGCATAATTTTTTGACTTTCTAGTAAAACAACTTTTTCCTTTAGCACATTAACTTCAGTTTTTAGCTCATTTAATTTTTTTAAAATTAGTGGAACTTGTTTAAATGCCAATGTACACTCATCACAGAACATTAGTGATCTTTGTTTTTTTAGCTGCATAACACGGATTTCAGATGCTCCCAATTCTGAGCATTTTTCATGAATCACTGTGTTGCAACAATCACATATTAGGTAATTTTCATTTTCACATGTTTTATTGCACTTTGTACATTTATCCATTATGATTACATGTGTATACATACACATATTATATGTAACATGAAGTTGTTTCATTTTTGTTAATAGATTATTTTTGATAAAATACATTTTGAGTGATAAACCAATGTTACATATTTAACAAATTTGGAACCGATCCCATTGAATTTGTATTAGAATAATTGATTCCTTATACGACTTTTTGCTTTGCGGCCAAGTTTCGTGGAACGTATCTAGGCTGTATAGCGAGATATGGGTGTATTCCACAAAATAATTGTAGAAAATGATATCACTTAGAACGAAATCGCTCTGAAAATATTTGAATTAAATGATTTTACAGCACCATCTTTAAAGAGCTCTAACTCCCTTAGCAAGCATGCTTGGATAACAAGATTTACGTCAAATCGACATGAAATGAGCTTTATAATTTGTAGTTTTCTTTTGTGAAGAGTATTTCTGGACATCCTGTAGAGTAGGGACCAGGAAAGAAGACTATCACATGCTCGTTTATATTCGTCAGAATCAAAATTATAACGAACTTAATAACAGGAAGCTAGAAACTATACTGATCATATGGAATCGAACCGAAAGAGGATCGCGTTGTGGAACCGTGAGCAACTCGATAGTACGAATACTTTAGGATTATGATCGGACCATGAGCAGACCGTGAGCGGAGCATGAGTGGACACATAACACGTATCGGGCCTAAGAGTTCTAAACTTGTTCGAATTAACTACAATCCCAATATTGGTTTAATAATTTTGTATATATAAAAGCCACAAGGGCATCCTGACAATGCGTTTTGCCCATATGTAACAAACACACATACAGTATAGGAACTACAGCATCTCCTAGCTCACACTTTGTGCCTTTGCGTTGTTTCATCTGACATCGCAGGTTGTGGCAACAGTAGGTATGGGTATTTCATAGCTAAACATTATAATTATAAAAACAAAGGATGCATGAATAACTTTCACAGAGGGGTGTTTTGCAAAAATTTTAATATTTTAAATAAATTTTAACATGTTAATACCATTCTTCTTAATCTTGTTTGGGAATTAAACCACTTATAGTTTTTAAAATCATCTTTATTTACGTTTCAATTCATGGACCTAGGATCGTTGTCAAAATAATTAAAATTTTCAAGTTTGACATTTATGACATAAATTGAAGGTGACTTTGATTTATTGATGTTCGATATATTTGGCTTGAGTACATTAGGCAAAAAATGTTTAAAGTTTAAAAGAATAATTGCCTTCAATTTGTGTTGTGCCCTAGGAACAACTTTTTTAAGTAGCCAATATGCTTAACGTGAAATCAGCTCATTAATTTTAATTGTAAAGCTGCATTTCTAATCACTTCGACAGCCAAGTCAAACTTAGGCACGCATCATAAATTGTGCCATAGTCATTTTCAATGCAGCACACTTCACTTCAGTTCGTGACATGCGTAATTAAGCTTCGTTGTTTTCTAATATTATTCTTGGCTTGTTTATAAAATGACAAATGTTAATAATGATGAGTTTTTACTACAATGTGTTGCAAATTATAAATCATTGTACGATAAAAATGACATAGGTTATAAATCAATAATACAAAGAGAGAACTGTTGGTCTTCAGTTGCTGAATTATTAAATACTACAGGTAATGTAATAGTGTAATTTTTGTAAGGTTTTTTTGCTAATTACAAATATATAATATTTAGTTCCAGCTGCAAAAGCACGTTTTAAAACGCTTAGAGAAAATATAGAAGGGAGGTTGTAATGGAAGAGAAATATAGTCGAAGTGGTATTGCAGTCTCTACAAGAGCTGTGTGGCCCCTTACGAGTCTTTTCAAGTGTCTGAATGGTCAAGAAGTGTGTAGAAGCACTACAAGTAATTTTGTAATTTTAGAGATTACTCCTTCAGAAAACAGTGTTGAAAACGATATGTCGCAGGAGTTTTATAATCACAGTTATAGTCAAGTTGAGTGCGAGTTGGTATTAGACAATAATTGTGAGCCACAATCTTCAGTAGCATGGGACACTCCCAGAGAAGAAGATTAAGTGATAGTAAATCATTAATAGATCATGTGTTGGTAGATGTTTCAAATGCCGTAAAGTCAATAAATCAAAAGAAATCCACAAAATATGATTTATTTGCACAATATGTGGCAGCAGAGTTGAATGATATGGATGCCGACAATGGAAAATATAAATCTTCAATTGATAGAATTTAAAAGAAACCTTCGTAATTAAGTTATTTTTATAGTAGCTTTATTAATTGTTAGTATATAATTTTACTTATTAGACTTGTAGTTGTAAAATAAAATAATTAAAATTTAGGTTTCATACAATTATGTTCAAAGAAATATAAATGATATTACGTCTTATTTAGTTCTTATTGATATATTCCACTGCCATGGAGCTAAACAAGCTCCTGAACCATTTACATATTCTTTTAAAGTATTTCTCATTGTTAAAGCAGAACAGGAAGCGTTTCTTGAACCAAGTCGTACAGGAACATTGCCAAATGCAAATCCCTCATTAGGAACATCAACCCTCCGCATTCCTGGTATTATTATGCCATTTACTTCTTTGTCAACGTAATTTTCTTGCATATAGAAATGATTATTTTCTCTTCTAATAAAATTATGTAAGCACACTATGGCGTTGATAATTTTGTCTATAGTGGTAGGATGTGCATTGATAACTCTATGTAGAATTCTAAAGCGAGCGACCACAATACCAAATGTATTTTGTCTTGCTCGGGACAGACGATAATTAAATATTCTCTCTTCTTCTCTCAAAGTTCCTACTCTGGGTTTGCTAAAAGGTCGCATCAAGTTTTCTCTCAGGGGAAAGGCTTTGTCTCCGACAAAATCTTTCATTTTTTCGATAGAAAACGGCAGTTCTTGTGGTTGTGGTATTTCTAATTCTTTATTAAATAATTTTTTCCAAAAGCAGATTGATGTAATACACCACCATCACTCTGGGAACCATAGCCACCAATGTCAACATAAGTAAAGAGATAATTAGCATCACACACAGCGAGTAGAACCATACTAAAATTTTTCTTAAAATTAAAATATAATGAACCAGAATTATAAGGAGCTTGAATAACAATATGTTTTCCATCAATTGCTCCTATACAATTTGGTAGAGATAATTTATTGCAAAAATCTACTGCTATTTGTTGCAAATCGTTGCTAACCTACAGTTTTTGTTGTATTAATATTATTAAAACCTTATCACATTTTATAATTTACCTGCATCCAGGAGAAATAGGCTCCCGAGCTGAGGTTTTGCTCAATGATGGTCCCACAATTGCCAAAAGATTATCAAAACTTGTAGGTGTCAACCGAGTAAAATTAAAAAATATTAAAGGATCGCTTAAACGTGCATCTTGTAATAAATTTTCATAAAATCCTTGCGTTTTGCAGACCATAAATATTGGACGTATACCATACCATTTCTGTTTTCTAGTCTTTTTCATTCCTTTTTTTTTAATTAATAAACACAGACTTCCCATCAATAACAAATTCAAGTCATTAATATTTTCCGACATTTGTAAATAGGTTTTTAATTTTGAATTCCACAAAAGAAAGAATACCTAACCACAAATATGAAAATCTCAAATAAAAACGATTGACATTTTAAAAACATTTTTAATACGCATGTCTCATACACAGCATGCAGCACGAAAGTTTGCAGTTTGCAAACTTTCATGTTCCGTGCTGATGAACATTTTAACAGTAAATTCATTATAAACGACTACATTCAACCCCATATACCTAGCATGTATGCCGAAGTTCCACTTCGTCGGTGAAGTGATTAGAAATGCAGCTTAAGATTTCATATAAATCCAATAACTTGAGGATTGGAAAACATTTTTTAACATGTTTCTATTTATACAATTGGGAGGATGGTTATTAATGAAGTGGCGATTACGTTACCGTAAGGCTTAAGCAGTCGTTTTTTATATTTATTTTGAGGGGGAGAAATCATTATGATTTAGGTTACCTCTTTGGTGGATTTTAACATGGTTCTGAGGCGACTCTATGGCGGGTTTACACCTGTCAGATACCGATGTTGTTCTATGAATATTTTATATGGTTCTGAGGTGACTCTAAGGCGGGTTTAAACTTGTCAGATACCAATACTGTTCAACGGAGATTGTATATGGTTCGCAGGTAACCCTATTGCAGGTTTACACTTGTCAGATACCAATACTGTTTTACAGGGGTTACAATATGCTCTTTGTTATGTAATTAGTTATTGTATGTATAAATAGAAATCATGCATATAGGCTGTATTTCATGTTAATATCGCAAGGAAAACCCAGGAAAAACGTGCAATGCTACCTAGATATTGTGGGCATTTGATTTTCATTTATTTTTTTTGTTATTTCTTTTACTAATGGAATCCATTGTTTACTGAAAGTCACGGATTCGTTTGCTATGCAGTTATTTTTATGTAGAATTATATAAGCAGCTTCTTTGATTTTGCATTTTTGATGGTTTTCTTCTTTGTCGATAATTTTTGCTTCCTCCCATTTTATTTTATGACTGGAGTCTCATACATGTTGCCAAATCAAGCATTTTTCAAATTTTCTACTTTTTTATATACGATTTATGTTCTTTTAATCAAACTTCAAATGGTCTGGAACTTTCCACTATATAAAACTTGTTACGTTCGCGTGGTATTTTGTAGATGTAGTTCTTTGAACTTTGTATTGCATTTTTGGGTTTTGTTTTTGTTAATTGTGCTCTTAGTGTATTGTTGGTTCTAAATATTGTTTTAACTCTGAATTTGTATCCTATTCTTTGTATTTTTTCGGAGAATCCTTTTATGTCTGGTATTGAGAGCATTTTTGGTGCGTATCATTGTTTTTGTTTTCTTCTTCTTCTTTATTTTTTAGGACTATTCATTTCTTTCTATATTATTCTTTTAAGATATTTGTTTTTTATTAGTGTACATCTGATTAGGCCTTTCTCTTTCTTTAAAATTTCTTCGTTTGATGATATTAATTTTGTTCTATCATACATGGTTTTGATAATTCCTCGTTTGACACAGTGTGCGTGGTTTGAATCGAAGTTTAAGTATCTGTTTGTGTGCGTTGGTTTTCTGTCTACCGATGTATTAATTGTTGTATCATTTTTGCAGGCGTCGCCGTGGATCAATGTAGCAAGCGTAAGACTACGGATCCCAAGGTCCCGGGTTCAAATCCCGACACGGCCGACTGCTTGAAAAATGGCAGGTGAGCATTTTTCACAAAAATTACGCCCTCGTTCGGATGAGAGGTTAAATGGAGGTCCCGTGTGTGAGTGTTGTCACGCACGGTAAAGATCCCTACCTTGCCTGGGACGGCAAGGGTTCGGCAAAATTCTAAATTTCCAGGAAACAAAAAACTCGCCTCCTGGCCAATGTAGCACCTACAGGTGGAGCATTGGAAATGTAAATAAACTGTATCATTTTTGCTAACTAGAAAATCTAAAAACGGAAGTTTTCCATGTTGTTCTAATTCACATGTGAATTTAATTGTTGGTTTTATTTTGTTAATTGACTCTACACAGTTTTTAATTAGTTCTGTATTATGAAGCCAAATAGCATAGACATAGTAAGTAAGTAAGTACATTTATTGCATAACTCAATATAGGTTATTAAAGTATAAAACAAAATATTATACTATAAAGCAAATTATTAAAATACAGTTAATAATATAATTAGTTTTCATTTCTAAAACTTAAAATATATTTTTTTAAATTACTCTTGAATTTTCTTTGAGAAGGCTGATTTGTAACTGATTTTGGTAATGTATTATATATCTTAACGCCATAATGAAATACATTTTTTGTGGTTATCGTTTTATTCTGCTTGTATATATAGTAATTGTCTGCTTGTCTTGTGCTGTAGTTATGTATATATGACACTTTAATTAAGTTGCTAACCAAGTACGAAGGCAGCAAACCATTTATAATTTTATATATAAAAGCCATACTATTATATTTCATTTGTTCCTGAATATTTAAAAATTAAGGCATTCTAACATTTTACGAACTTTGGCAAATCTGCTACATTTTAATAAACATCTCATTGCACGATTTTGTATCTTTTGCAATCTTTCCAAATCACCTTGGTTTGAGACAAATAAAATGGTGCTGCAATATGTTAGGTGTGGATAAACTATTGCTTTATATAAAGTTATTCCAGCAAAACTTGATAGCTTTGCACTAATTCTTCTCAGAAATCCAACCTTTTTGCTTACTTTATTTATAACCATCTGTAGATGCATTTTAAAAGATAATTTTCGGTCGATTATTACGCCAAGGTATTTAATGTTCTCTACCAGTTCAATATCAGACCCATCTATTTGTACATTCCTATTTTCTGTTTTTATCATTTGATAACTTCTATCATTCGTTAACAACATCCATTTTATTTTATCAACATTTATCTTCAGCTTATTTCCAACTAAATATTTGCTAATTCTTATTAAGTCACTATTTACAGATTGAATCAGGTTATCATCTACGTATCTCCACCAGATTAGTGGTTTCAATTCTTGTGCGAATATTACATCTTTTTCTAATTCCTTCATGAATATATTACTAAAGATAGGCGATAGTGAACTTCCCATCGCCATTCCGAAGTTCTGTTTGTAGAATTGCTCACTTATTTGAAAATATGTGGTATTGACGCATATACCAAGTAATTCCATAATCGATGATATACTTAGTTTTGTTCTTTTTTTAAGGTTGTCATCTTTTTCTAGTTTGTTCTTTATAATATAAAAAATAGAAAATTTGAAAAATCCATGATTTACCAACATGCATGGGACTCCATTCATAAAATAAAATGGGAGGAAGTAAGAATTATCGACAAAGAAGAAAACCATCAAAAACGCAAAATCAAAGAAGCTGCCTATATAACCCTATATAAAAATAACCGAGTAGCAAACGAATTCGTGATTTTCAATAAACAATGGATTCCATTACTAAAAGAAATAACAAATGAAAATCAAATGCCCACAATATCTAGGTAGCATTGCAAGTATTTTCTGGGTTTTCCTTGAGATATTAACATAAAATACAGCCTACATTCATGATTTCTATTTATACATACAATAACTAATTATATAACAATAAGCACATTAGCAGCCCCTGTAAAACAGTATCTGACAAGTGTAAACCTGCAATAGGGTTACCTCGGAACCATATACAGGGTGAGTTTTTAGTGTGGCAACGGTCGATAACTCCGTTATTATAAAAGCTACGTAAACCAAATTTGGAGGCATATTAGGCATGCCTAAAGTGCACATTTTAAAAATATTTAGAAGCATACAGGGTGTTTCATAATTCCAGGACATATTAAACTTATATTTTTTTAAATGGAACACCCTATATATTATTACATTTTTGAAAAGCACATAAAAAGAGCTTTAATTTGATATTAAATTGTATCTGTGTATTCCTTTTAGTTTTTGAGATATTCAACTGTTTTTAGAAAAAATGACCCTGATTAGATACATTACCACTGCACTAATACACAACTTATGTTAATTTTCACGATACAGAAAATTTTACCATATACCATAGTATATTTGTAAATATCACTTTTTTGAAATTTCTTCACAGTATACAGGGTGTGTCAGGTTTCATAAAATGCAATTTTAAAATTTTTTTAAATGGCACCTACCAATTTATTGCTACAATGGATAGTTCATTAAGTGTCCTTTCATTTTGTTAGCATTCCTATACCTAAATCCATTACTTTCTGAGATATTTTGATTTTCTTCAAATTTTATGAATGTTTTAATTTACATAACTAAAAATAACTTACTATTGGAGAATATTATAAAACAATTAATACATTTTGATTAACAATCAACTACACTTATCCAATAACAATTTTCACTAAAGATATAACAACCTACAATGATACGCTATCAACAGAATTCTGCCAGATCAACAATATGCATTTTATAGAAAATGTTCAAGCAGGAAATCAGGCAGGCTTTGAAAAAAATAACAATTACTATCAAAATGTCATTTAGGTTTATTAATTGTAGTGTGTTGTCATTTAACATATTATCAGTTCTGTTTTAAATGTAATCTTTGAAGGAGTTTTCAAAATGAATTTTACAGTGGAAGAACAAATAAATATGATTTGGGTATTGGGAGCAAGTTTAAAATATTTCCTACTTGCATCAAAAATATACCAAGAGAGATATCCTGTTAAATGACAACACACTACAATTAATAAACTTATTTTTTCAAAGCCTGCCTGATTTCCTGCTTGAACATTTTCTATAAAATGCATATTGTTGATCTGGCAGAATTCTGTTGATAGCGTATTATTGTAGGTTGTTATATCTCTAGTGAAAATTGTTATTAGATAAGTGTAGTTGATTGTTAATCAAAATGTATTAATTGTTTTATAATATTCTCCAATAGTAAGTTATTTTTAGTTATGTAAATTAAAAACATTCACAAAATTTGAAGAAAATAAAAAATATCTCAGAAAGTAATGGATTTAGGTACAGGGAATGCTTAACAAAAATGAAAGGACACTTAATGAACTATCCATTGTAGCAATAAAATTGGTAGGGTGCCATTTAAAAAAAATTTTAAAATTGCATTTTGCGAAACCTGACACACCCTGTATACTGTGAAGAAATTTCAAAAAAGTGATATTTACAAATATACTATGGTATATGGTAAAATTTTCTGCATCTTGAAAATTAACATAAGTTGTGTATTAGTGCAGTGGCAATGTATCTAATCAGGGGTCATTTTTCTAAAAACAGTTGAATATCTCAAAAAACCAAAAGGAATAGACAGATACAATTTGATATCAAATTAAAGCTCTTTTTATGGGCTTTTCAAAAATGTAATAATATATAGAAAAAAATATAAGTTTAATATGTCCTGGAATTATGAAACACCCTGCATGCTTCCAAATATTTTTAAAATGTGCACTTTAGGCATGCCTAATATGCCTCCAAATTTGGTTTACGTAGCTTTTATAATAACGGAGTTATCGACCGTTGCCACACTAAAAACTCACCCTGTATAATCTCCGTTAAACAGTATTGGTATCTGACAAGTGTAAACCCGCCATAGGGTCACCTCAGATCCATATACAATCTTCGCTGAACAATATTGGTATCTGACAAGTGTAAACCCGCCTTAGGGTCGCCTCAGAACCATATAAAATATTCATAGAACAACATTGGTATCTGACAAGTGTAAACCGGCCATAGGGTCGCTTCAGAACCATGTTAAAATCTACCAAAGAAGTAACCTAAATCATATTGAAATAAAATATAAATAAATAAAAAATAATAAATAAAAAATAAATATAAAAAACGACTGCTTAAGCCTTACAGTAACGTAATCGCCACTTCTTTAATAACCATCCTCCCAATTGTATAAATAGAAACAAGTTAAAAAATATTTTCCAATCCTCAAGTTATTGGATTTACATGAAATCCTACAATTAAAATTAATGAGCTGATTTCACGTTAAGCGGATTGGCTACCTAAAAAAAGTCGTTCCTAGGGCACAACACAAATTGAAGACAATCATTCTTTTATACTTTAAAATTTTTTTGCCTAATGTACTCAAGCCAAATATATCGAACATCAATAAATCAAAGTCACCTTCAATTTATGTCATAAATGTCAAACTTGAAAATTTTAATTATTTTGACAACGATCCTAGGTCATGGATCGAAACGTAAATAAAGTTGATTTTAAAAAATATAAGTGGTTTAATTCCCAAACAAGATTAAGAAGAATGGTAAACAAACCACAACAAACATACAGGGAGTATTTATGTTAATATCATTTGGAATTTCATCTACCTATTACTAACAACCAGCAAATACCACATACACCGTATTCTTGTAAAACAAAGAGAAGATTTATTTCACTGATGACTGGAGTGTAACATTATGTAATCCCTATAGGTTAAACTGGCGTAATTCATAGCTAAAGTAAAATGTGTTTAAATGATCAAAACTATACTTCTGAAGTTTTTTTGAAAACAATTGCATTCTTAAAAACACCATTTTAAGCACAGTGAATAACATCGTTAGCAAAGTAGTTTGTTATAGATTTGACAATGCATATTCTACCTAAGAATAACAAAATACCTCAACAGCAACATCGATATCAATCTTGTGCACAAGAAAGTAATGTAGTATGGATAACTTATTTTCCATGGTTGTATCACTCTTAAACATTTGTATTAACTGAGTATTTGTTACAGTTAAGTCCACAATTTCCAATGTAGCCAAATTTACAACCCTAGCATCTCCTACTTTAAGCAAGGGTGATAGAATAGTACGTGATAAATCTGATCCTATCAGTTCATTATTTGTTGTAATATGACATGTCGGCTCATGTGTAGTTCCTACATCCAATAGGTGTGTACATATTTGTGGTATAAAAACTAGTATGTAATGATCTAAAAAGTACTTTGAGAAAAATGACACAAATATAAAAATACATACCACCATATAATTTAAAAATAGGCCTAATTGCTTTTGCCTCGATCCATGGTATTCCAGGAACCACACAATGAATTACGCAACTCTGATGCAAAACTGTAATGGAATATGCGAAATGAACAGGTGTTGGATCATTATCATCTAGGTTAGTTGCAGGTTGTACAGGCTAAAAAGAAATAAAAAAAATCAGAAATTTTTTCTAAATTGTAGTTGATACATGTAATTTATTTGTATTAATGGATAATTATTAAAATTTTTCATTTTAATATTATTTTAATATGGTGAGCTATAGAAATGAGTAATTGAAGAATAAATTGTAGAAAACATATGACTCACTACACTTTGCAGTAATGCATCCGATTCCTTGGGTAAAAATTATTCGTTCATTGTTCAATTCGTATTCACAAAAAGTTCTGATACGTCGATATTGCAAATCTAAATTTGTTAAAATGCCTATTAAGCACAACTTTCAGTATCGTTGGACAAAGGTGCATCTCTTGTAGCATTGTTTAAAATAAAATGCAAATTTACCAATGAAATATACACACAGATTACAAATGCATATTCATCTATAGTACTCAAGTCCCTGAAATCAAGATGGAAACATACGAAAATATGTGGAAAGTTATCGATTCCAAAAATGAATAACTAATCAAAAATGTACAAAACAAGGTAATAACATTCACCTTTTACCACTCAAATGGACTGCAAGCAAATCCATGCATTCGGCTACAAGCTTTGATATTAATTACATTCGACGATGAATAAAAAAGTTAGAAAAGTTACATAGCTTTATTCAACGCTACCTTGGTACCTAATAACCCAACATTGCCAGACATAAAAAAAATATAACTGTATGTTCAGTTTGATAATTATGAGCATTGCATTTAATAATATCAATTCCTTTTATCACTGCTGGATTTTGAATTGCGTATGATGCTTTTAATGAGCGTTATACGAATGTATGCTGCCAAGCTACAGTAGATTGGCATTCCATAAAAAAATTAAGCATCTGTTCATTCTGAAAATCCTAAAGAATTATACAAATCTTTTAGATAATTGTTCTAAAAATCTAGCCATTTTAGAATCCCTTAATTTCATTCTGAAAATCCTAAAGCATTACACGAACCGTTTAGATAATTTTTCTAAAAATCTGGCCATTTTAGAATCCTTTAATTTAAACATTTCTTGTCGAAACTTTATTTTAGGGGATCTTTTACTAGAAAAAAATCAATCCAGTTTTGCACAAATGCTTTCAGCCAGAAAATGACAGTAATGAGATACCATCATTGGTTAGCTCATAGTGTTTTTTTTTGCTCTGAACACTTCACTACGTGTTCGATATGATACAAACTTAACGATTATCGCTCTTATTCTTGAGGATGGTTTGCCTAATCGATGAGAACGATCTATGTCGCCAATTGTGATATCCATTCCAAGTTTTTCTATTATTGTAGACATTATAATATGGTCGGTGTTTTCATTGGTACTTTCTGGCAATCCAAAGAATAAGAAGTTATTTCGTCTATAATATTGTTCCAGTCGATCTAGTTCTTCCGAATTACTCTTCATATTTGTTTTGTTGGTTTCCACTTCATTTTCCAGCTTTATAATTTTTTCATTCATGGAGTCGAATTTATTATTTAGCTCTACAATGCAGTTGTTTAGGTGAGAATTTTGATTAATAATGTGGTTCAGTTTTTCATTTACTGACATGTTTTCAGTTTTCTTGCTTCTTGTGTTATCCACAGGCATACCGATCGATTTGGTTAATAAAATACCAACAAATCGATTTTGTTAATTATTAAAATAATTAGAGTAAAATAAGTCAGGTGAATAACATGCATATGTTGTACACGAAACTGTTATTAAAGTGTATGACCTTCTATTATGATAAGACTTCAACACTCACCTTGAGGCTTGATTATATAAAGTAATTTTAATTTTTAAAATAATATGTACGTAATTAAAAAAGTTATAAGTTACCGGAGCTCACCCAACACACAACCACTCTCTAGCAGACCATTCCTCCTACTGAAGTCAGTCTGAACACCTTTAATTTTTTATGATAGTAAATTGTAAATAATAATTCAACTTTTCGATTATAACCAAAATATTTCAAGTGCAATTCAATATAGTTTTGTGCACAATGAAATAAAGCTGTTAATTTTTATTGACACTTTGATGTTTTGTCATTAAAAGTATATAATAAATGTGTAATTTACTTACTTTAGTTCCAGTTAATAATTAGAAAAAAATTGTGTCCATCGTAATAAATCCTACATAAAAACAATAATATCAATTTGACAAGTACTTTTAAAGTCAATTTAATAGTTTAATATATTACTACAATAGTATAAACTACAATGACGAATTTATTCAAGATGGCTAATGATTCAGATGACTAAAAAAAGGAGTAAGAAAATAAAATTAAAAAAATTTAAAAAATGTGGATATTGTAAAAACAACAACTGAATTTCTGTTTTCTATTTTTAGTTCCGTTATTTCAAATAATATACAAAATTTAAAAGCACTTTCACATGACCACTTATTACCCCTATTGAATAGCCCGATTCAATTTGTTAAAAAAATATTTTGTCGTCACCTGACCATCATCAAGTTTCTTAGTCCTTATGGAAGTCATTTTGGTTTTTGTACATTCGGATTCACCAATTTTTTCTGATTATAGTAATGTATGGCAGGTAGCAAAAACTTTTTAAATTGTTACATGCCGAAAATCGGCTATGTATCATTTTGGGTTTAAGTTTAAATTTGTGATTAAATTCCCGTCATTATTTCAAATAAACTTGTGCATTTCCGCCATCCTGAACAGTTGCGTCGGCGCAAAAGAATGTGCAGGCATGTAGTGATGAGGTAAGTGCGCGGTTTGCGACACAGCCGGACATGATTATTAGCCAACGAAACGTCGAACAGTGACGTTTACCTGTGTTGTGTTTTTTCTTGTCTTTTCTCTTTTAGGATGTAGGTTTCCCTTTATCTCTTGCCCTATCGTATCTCTACCTTCACCTTATTCCTTCGTCCTGCCTACAAACAGAAGAAGATGGAAGACACTAAATCTGGATTCAACAATGGTCTAACGAAACTCACGCCCAAACAACGCCCAACGAGATCCATGGAAATCAGCACGGCTCCTGCATAAGGATGATCGCAAAATCGTGAAGCGTTCCACATTTTTAGGTGAGTGTTTTTTATCTTTTTTAAGGTGCATCTTGTATCACTGTAAACATATTTGGTACATGATATAATTTGGTAAAGTGTGTCGTAATACCTTTATTGTGCAATATTGTGGACGTGGAGCGTATGTGTTGTCAACTGCAGTAGTGGCTCATAACAGTTGCGCAGGACTATAACAAAATAATGACAGTAGTAAATAACAGTATTTTATTACTTAAAAATAGTAAACCTAAACCAATCTTTTATAACTTAAGTAATGTAGCAAAGGAACAATAACTAACAATCAACTATCTTTATTTTTTATACGTGCCGTTTTGTGTTTTAGTACATTCTCATACACCTATTATTCTTATTACAATTATGTGTTAAGTAACAAAAAGCTTTTAAAACAATGGCTTTTCGTCAATATCGATATTTTAGAACTACTGTTAATATTATCAGACCATGAAACATAACGTTGTGTATTTCTTATTCCTCTCATTGAAACTAAACCTCGCAATGCTTATGGCAACAGAAATTTGAAGAATAACCAGCATGATATTTTACCAACGTAAATCATTAAACTAAAATACTTTTTACTGATGTAGCTAACAATTTTGTTCTTTAGATAAATAATATTCCTTCAACATCCACACGTGAAGTAGCTATTGTATTTAAACATACCGCAGACACAAGTTTGGAGAACTTTACGTGCAAATAAGTATAAACAATACAGGATTCATGTAAGTCATACACTACAAGCTGGACGTACCCTCAGGTGGCTAGAATATTGCAATTGGCTGTTAGGAATGTTAAACAATGATAACGATTTTTTGAAGAAAGGCATTTGATCTGACGAATTCATAAATGCTGGTATTTTTAATCGTAGTACTGAACATTACTGGGCAGTAGAAAATCCAAAACAAATTAGGAAAGAAGACCACAGCAGCTTTTGGCATAAATGTTTGGATAGGTATCTTAAATGACCACTTAATTGGACCATTCTGTATGAGGAATCATTAAATGAAGAAAGATATTTGAATCTTCTTCGTGTACAAATATTGGAATATTTTAATGGCATTTCGTTAAATCAACATAGACATTTGTGGTGGCAGCAGGATGGTGCACCAGCGCATAATGCAGTAATTGTCAAAGAATATTTAAACCAAGAATTTCCCAATCATTGAATTGGAAATGGTGGAATAGTTGCATGGCCTGCTAGTTCCCCGGATTTACCATCATTAGACTATTTTTTATGGGGAACTGTCAAAAATAAAATTTACAAGGAAACCCCCAGAAACATGGAAGAACTTAGAACATGACTTATTCGTGCATTTGGCACTATTCCTAGAAGGTACATTCAAAGAGCTGTGCAAAATGCAAGAAACGTGCACAATTGTGCGTTAATGAAAATTGTCAGTTGGAGCATTTATTGTAATTATTGTTTGGTCAGTACATCATTTGCAACAGTGGTTTATGCTTATCATTTTTTAAGTTTGGTATTAAAACACAGTTATTTACGATTAAGTCAAAAAGCTTTTCTGCTACCTGTCATACACTACTACAATTAGAAAAATATTGGTGAATTCGAATATACAAAAAACAAAAATGACATCCATAATAAATAAGAAAGTTGATGATGGTCAGTTAACGACAAAATATTTTTTTAACAAATTGAATCGGGCTATTCGATAGGGGGTAGCTGTAACCATGAGAAAGTGCTTCTAAATTTTGAATATTATTTAAAATAATGGCACTAAAAATAAAAGAAATAAAAGAAATTCAGTTTTAACATTTTTGGAAATATCTCGGATGCCAAATGAGATATGTTAAATTGTTTTGCAGATTATTAATCAGTGTAAAATTTAGCAACTATGCCGAATTTAAATCTACCCTTTATCTCCATTAATAAACGAGATCCCCATAGTGGCCCTCGAATTTGAATCAGCCTGTATAATGTAGAGCTTACTAAAACAAATTCATTTTTTAAATAAATTCAGACTGGAAGAAAGAATTCTACTCCTTAAAGAAAATGTTTCTAACCCCAAATCAAGCTCGTGTTTTAACTATACATATGCAGATGCCGTGAAAGAAAGTTTAGTGGAAGCATAAGGGGGATAACCTCCAATATACCAAGCTTGATGCTGAAATCGAAAAATAAAGAAAAATCATTAATATAGTCAATTAAATGACTAAATCGATCCGACAAAAATAGATGTGAGCATTTTAAGCACTACAGAAGCAAGGAATGGTAATAAATTTATAAAACGTAAATCCGTTGAAAATACCAACACACTTAAGGAAGCTATTTTAACTAAACCCAGTGATAATTACTTAACAGAACTAACAACACTAAAGAAGCCAAGACTAAAAATTATAGAAGTTGATCCCAACATGAAGAAAGAGGATATTGAATTTGTACTATTTAATCAAAATAACATTACCAGAAAGATCAATAAGTGCAAAGTTACATATATTCAACACACACAAAACGGCAAAAATACTGTCCACTTACTGCTCCTCCAATGTATTTCCACAATTTAATACAACAGAAAAAGATATTCTTTGGCTGGGAAAGATATCCCATATGAAGATATACACCTTACAAGATGCTTTAACTGTCAAAGATTTTCACATAAAAGCAGTGACTGTAAAAGGAAGAAAGCCTGTGAATTATATGCAGAAAACCAAGGTAGAAAAGCATGTAAAAATCAATGCAGAATGTGTTGTAATTACATGTCATCTAATAAGACGTATGGTATAACATATAATATAAACCAGGCTGCGAATAATCCAGATTGTTTATGTTATAAGAAGAAGGTCGAGTTATACAACTCCAACATAGATCATGGTTGGTAACCACAAAATAAAATATATGTTTGACAGAATTAACACTAGCGATAATTCTATTCGGGTAACACAGCCCAATGATTTAAGCAAATCAAATATTAATAGTATTAGTTCTTTAAATATACCTATTGCATTTTCCTAGAAACATATTCACTAACTTATTGTGATCTCATTAGTTTAAGAGAATGTTGACGCATTGATAGCATCAATAATTTTACTAAAGCTAATTTCAAAACATTATAATAATGCTTCATTTAATAAAAGCTACAGAATATTTTTTTTATAAAAAACGATATTTCTACTGAAGTTAATAATTTAACTGAAAGTGGAACTCTACTTTAACTAACATTGAATACTGCTACGGAAACGTAAAAATCTGTTTCAACCATTTACCATTCTCCAGCCATGAAAATCACAAATTTCCTCAATGACTTGGATTATTCATTCTGAATGGATCTGCGCCTTGAAAAAGTTTTAAAATACTAGAATGGCTGGCTTGCGTGTTTCAGTGAGCTAAACAGCTGAGAATGTAGAAGCGATCTACAAAGCTATCGAAGACGTACAAAGGACATGAAAATTTAATAATTACAGGAGATTTTAATGCAGTGGTGGACGAAGGTAGGGAAGGAACGAGAGTAGGTTTATTTGGTTTAAGCACGAAAAAGTACAGGGGAAATAGGTTGGCAGAATTTTGCGACAAAAACAATTTAACCATCACAAACACATTATTTTAACATCATGCTAGAAGACGATACACGTAGAAGTTGCCAGGAGATATAGGGAGATATTAAATAGATTACATTCTTGTTCGACAAATGTTTAGAAATCAAGTAAGAGACTCTAGAAGGTACTCAGAATCAGATATAGACACTGACCACAACGTAATTATCACAGCTGTGCTTAAATCAAAAAATTTGAAAAAAGGAATGAAAAAGGCACGTTGAATTTGAGAAACTAAAAGATATAGACATCCACAAAAAATTTGAGAAAAATCAAACGAATTACTGAATGACATTTCTGATACTAAGGAAGTAGAAACAGAATGGAACAACATTAAATCCTGCTTAGCTATGACGACAAGTGGTATTTTGGGTATAAATAACAAGAAAATAAGAAGCCATGGGTAACAAAGGATATTCTAAATTTAATAGAAGAAAGGCGGAAATACAAAAACAGAACACACAAAGCAGGAAAACAGAGAAACAAAGCCATAAAATGCGAAATTATTCGCAAATGTAGGAAAACTAAAAAACAATGGAATGATGAAAAGTGCAAAGAGGTACACACTAAGATGGAAATAAGAAAAACAGACGAAGCACACAAAATAATTAGAATGAATTTTACGGATAGAAAATGTAGAGAAAGTGGTTGATGGTAATAATATATAGGGAATTTATATGCAGGACAGGAACTAGAAGCACTAGAACAGGAACCAGACATTGAAAAGGACACCTTGGGATATCGTATACTAAGAGATGAGATTGAATTAGCACTAAGGGGTGTTACATTTACGCGGCATATTTACCTGCCATTATTATATTTCTACAGATCACTTTATTGATGCAATTGCTGTCTAAGTCAAATTTGCATGCACAAATTAAGTAAAATCAAATTACTCACGTGTGGTGTATCTCGGAACTTAATCTCAGGATCCAGCGGTGGTTTGTGGGTTACACCATGTTGATCATCAAATTTGCTATCCGTCTGTCCGTCACGTAACTTTTATTACTCTAGTAGGGGGGTCGGAAGGAATAGGTACCAGGTACAACAAAGGTAAGGTACAGGAAACCTACATACCTATTTTTAAAGAAAAACCCACAGACCACTCAGATAGTTGTTGCTTGGTTCAGGTCTCGTGGCTTAATCTCCGCTTTTGACACTCGCGCACCTCCGCATTCCTTCTGTGTAGACGCAACTGTCAGCGATGATGGAAGTTAACGTTATTAATTTAAAAAATAAATTATATCTAAATCTAAAAGTGGTACATAGCTAGTTTGGGATGTAACAATGGTCTGAAAAATAATAAGGCACCGAGTAGAGATAGGGTACAACAAACTTTACAAGCCGTTGGACAAGTAGTAACAGAATGTCTCTTCCAACTTATAAGTTGTATGTATGAGACAGGTGATATACCCAAAGATGTCAAAAGTAACACCATAGTCACTATACCTAAAAACAAAGGTGCGGATAGATGTGAAAACTTTCAATCAATAAGTTTGATAGCACACGTGTCAAAAATATTAACTAGAATTGTACAAAAACGGATGGAAAAACGGGCTGAAGAAATACTAGGAGAAGATCAATTTGGGTTTAGGCGAAACAGGTGAACACAGGAGATCATTTTAGCCTTAATGGTTGTAACACCCAAGAACAGTTTTAAATCAACCCAAATTTCAAACGATATTTTCTACCAATCACTGACAATTCTATCTAAAATGTAACTCAACACTGAATGGAATTAATATAGTTACCCAACCCTAGTTTGGTTTTGGGTGACAGTTGACAACTTAAATGACCATAACCTATCAACTGATATCTAACATCCCCTTGAATTTTAGAATTTTTAAATTAAGGCGCCAAAGAAAATGCTAATTTGTTCTAGAAAATTCGAAACCGGAAGTGTGCAATAATATTTAATTTTTCGCAATATCTATAAAAACTATTAATAGAAAGTAATTTAGAATATTGAAGAATAACTTAAATTTAAATATAGGGTAGTTTCCAAGCAGCAATGGTAATAATAAAAGTTGATTTAAGCAATGATTTAAGATTGTGAAATATGTAAGGTTTTTGATTGGCTAGACCAGTCACGTGACAAAAGATATATAAATACGGTAAGTGGAAGAATACGAATATATACAAAAGTTAATGTAACTAGCCTGGAGGCTGTTACGTGATATGCTGCAATGCCGCGTAGCAGCATTGGTTATGTTCAAGTTTAAATTAACGTAATGTTTGGTTAATAAATCTGAAAAGTGAGGGTGTTTATACTTGAAGAAATAGTGGAATTCAAGTAGTGGTGTTGGACATAATACTAAATATTAGTATTCGGGGATACAAAAATATTAGCTTCATTTTACAAGATAAGGCTCTTAAAGGAGAATTTAATAGCGGTGAATTTAAATTTAATCAGAAAACTAAATGGTTAAGTCGTAAGTCATTTAATGGTAAGAAGCGCAGTTTTACTAACTGCGAAGAAGATGATAATTCACCACCAACATACAGTTCGGTGTTTGGCGATGGTGATGGGCTAAATAAAAATAAAAGTTAGGAAAAAAATCCACCCCCATATTGTTCATTATTTGGGGATGGTGGAACTCAGGTTTTTGGAAGCTTGGTCCCAATCCAATTTGGTGATGAAGTAGGGGAATACAAAGAGTTTCGAGCACAAAATTTATCAACACCCGTGTTAAGCACTTAGAACCCTGGTGAGGATAAGTTACCTCGGAAGTACCGTAAGCACTAGAGCAACAGTGGGTATTGTATACCCAAAACAGGTATTGGGTGAATCTTTGAATAAATGATTCGAGAGAACGGACGTGTATATGCATACACGTGAGGACGCAGGTATGAACTTTTATATATTTATACATATATTTTTATATGAATATGTTATTAGGTTGTTAGGTTAATGTTGGAATTTTTGGACATTATTATTAACGTTTCCACTTAATATTACGAATTTAGTCTAAAATACCAGAGTTCGTGGTTATGTTAATTTAGGGTCAATTTGTTTTAATTATAGAATTTACATTGATTAGTACAGTGTATAACAACCCGAGTTAAGGTAACTTTTAGTTAAATAGTAGATTTTTTTGTTGCATTCATGTATGTCTTTTAATTTATTGGGTAAAAGACCAAGAAAGGGAAAGGTATGTCGATATAGGTAATGTATATAGTTATATTCCCATACCAAAGGTTATTAAATTTATTACTTGATACGAATGTTGAAATACATACGTATGTTAACAATTAGGTGTTGATTGAAATATATGTAGTGGACAAGGATTTTGTAAACTCTCGGGTAAGTTAACTCACCAGTGTCGATTTCAGAGTTCTATGCCTAACCACCCTGAGGAATGTCCATGTACTCTCCGCTGAAGAGGAGCCGAGGCGTTTGAGTGAAGGATAGTGATTGCTGTTGGATCAGAAATAGTCAACAACCTTATGGAATAGGTGAGTGTGCCCTTGTATTGAAATCTTGAACTTTAAGAATTGATATTTGCATTTTATTTTATATGTATTAGGTAACTCGTTTCTTGTTTCTTTGAGTGTAACTTAGGACAAAGAAAAAGAGCGGAGTGTTACCTGGTGTTAATGGAAAAAACAAAAGAAAAGAAGAAAGCATGTGTATATGGTTTGTAGATTTGGAAAAAGCATTAGACAATGTAAAATGCGAGAAAATGTTCGAAATACTAAAAAAGATCGGAATGAGTTATAGGGATAAACAAATTGTACATAGCTTACACAAAGAACAAACAGCAGTAATAGAATTAGAACAGGAACGTAGAGAAGTAAATATTAGGAAAGGGGTGAAACACTGATGTGTCCTATCTCCATTAATTTTTAACGTATATATATCGAACAGGCAATGGATACTGTCAAATGCAGAAAGATGTTTGAAATACTATACAGGGACAAACGATTGATATGCTTAGATTTGCAGAGATATAGCAATATTAGCATCTACAAAAAAAGAGTTAGAAGCAGCCCTTAATGAAATCAAAACAGTTATAACAGAGAGATATGGTATGAAAATTAACAAAAATAAAACTAAAGTACTAGTATGTGAAAGAGAGGCAAATAAGTCAAAAACCAGAATTCAAATAAGAAACAAGAACTTACAAGAGGTTAAAGATTTCGGATACCTAAGAAGTCAAATAACACAAGATAGAAAGAGTACAAAAGATACAAAACAAAGATTAACGCAAGGTCGTGCTGCGTTTAACAAAAAAAAACAACTACTACGTTCAAAGACAATAAACATAGAAACAAGGAAAAGATTGCTGAAAACATGTGTGGAGCACAGCACTGTACGGCTGTGAAATGTGGACAGTGGGAGAAGTGGGCAGGAAAAAGGTAGAAGCCTTTGAAACGTGGTGCTTTAGACGCATGATGAAGATATCATGGACAGACAAAGTTACGAACAATGAGGTTCTCGAAATGATAGGGGAAGAAAGAAATATGTGCAAAACAGTAAAAAATAGGAGTCATAGGGTAATAAGTCACGCACTAAGGCATGAGGAAATAGTGCGTAATATATAAGAAGCAGAGAAATGGTGGATGATCTTGCTAACCATCAGGTTGCTTAAACCCTTCACATACAATTGAAAATTGGTGAAATATGGTATGTTTTTAGAAAACAATATAAGGGGAAAAGTGCAAAAGCTACCAAAAAAAAGATTAGTACAAGGCCTTGATGTACTTAACAAGAAAAGCAGCTGCCATGTTCAAAGACAACAAACAGAAATAAGGAAAGATTGCTGAAAGCATATATGTGGAGCACAGCACTGTACGGCTGAGAAATGCAGACAGTAAGAGAAGTGGACAGAAAAAAGATAGAAGCCTTTAAAATATGGTGCTACAGATGTATGATGAAGATAGCGTGGACAGACAAAGTTAAGAACAAAAAGGTAATAGAAATGGTAGGGGAAGAAGAAATATGTGGATAACAGTTAAAAATAGGAGATATTGGAATGATAAGACACATATTAAGGCATGGGGGAATAGTGCGGCGTGTATTACAAGTAGAAAAAGTAGGAAAAATAGAGGAAGAAGTAGACTTAGATTAAGAGGATTGCAGATAGATAGTGAAAGATGTAGTCTGTGGGAATTTCAGGGAAATATGTAGGTAGCTTAGAATGGAAACCAGATAATAAATGCAGTGAAAGTTAATATTTTTACAAAATAAGACAAGTATAGAACGGTTACTGAAGGTGAGTTCTGCTAAACAATGAGAATTATCTGTTTTAATAACGTAATTATTAATTACAATTACAAAGATCATGAAAGAAGCTATAATGAATATAATAACATTAAAACCTCGCCAGTTATAAATACAGAATTGGATCTGCATATAACTCTGACAAAGTAAAACAAGAAATTTGCAGTACAGTCAAGAAAAAAATTAGCAAAGTCAAGTTTTAAGTTTGTATGCTATTTTGCCAGTACAAAATATACTTCTAATGACAACACTTTTAGAACTGAGCGTACTTTAATAACACATCATACACCACTGAATATTAAATTGACATGTATCTGCTGGTATAGTCAGTCATAAAAAATTGACCATTCAGGCTAATTGCTTAGTAAAAAAAAAATCATAGGTGTAAGTCACATAAAATTTAGAAATACACTTTGCTTAATAAGACCTGGGATTTTCTTCAAAAACTTATCTGGGCGACCTCATCAATGCTGCGAAATTAATTTTCAGCACACATGGATACCCTGTAACTCTGTCAAGTCCCATACATGTCAGTAACCAACTAACCATCTACTAATTACAGGTACTATGTAAAACTTACCTAACCATAAATCAGCAATTACACAGTGAATCTCCACTGGAAATATATGTATATCATTACTCGTTTAAGTTGCAGTAAATTCAAAGAGCAACTTTTACATTATTTAAGTAACAACATTATAGAAAACACTTTCAGACTAGAATGTGGAAACATATGTCGTAAGATAAGTGAAAACAAGAATTTGCAGCATAACTGAGAACCCAGTGAATGGGTTGCCTGGCTTGAGCATATTATAATTTAAACCACTGAAACAGTCGTAAAATAATATCTATTTATACAATTTATGCCGAAATGTTTAGTCAGAAAAAATGGCAGTAACAACTTTCTAAATAACGACATACATTGTGACGAATATCCAACGTAAATGTTATCTTAGCAAGACACTTTGCGTGTAAACTACATTTCTTGAGCTTTACTTAATATTATTTTAACCTGTTCTTGTTGCTTTTGTGTATAATAACTTACATTTCTGTTTGACTTTCCAAACACTCCAAATACATTATTTAGAAATAATTTAACCTTACGATGGTTTCTTTTTCCAATAAATCTAGGGCAATCGTTGCAAATAATCTCATTTTTAATAATTGTTCAGTAATTTTCAGACCTCAATTTGATTAAAGATGTTAGAGATTTAATTTTTTCTTATCTAAATGAACTCAATTATTACCTAAGTCATTAACAAAATGCTTCTAGAATAAAATACCGCCAGTCAGGGTGGTTTAAAACACTCTACGCACCAGTAACAAACAAGGTGATACCTGATATAAATAATGATGACAAATGCATACAATCCCATCAGAATTAGTTAGAACCATCAAATCCAGTGAGCAATCATGTACTCGTAATGGTATTGTATCATCTTCATAAATTCCACACGAACCAGTTAAAGTATTTAAATGAGGCAGATTTAATGGAATGTTCAACTACAAAATATATGGTTAACATTTTTTTACAAATATTTGCTTTACTAATTTTACCACAGTTTCATGTGGCATATCATCGTGAAATTGTAATCCAGAAAGAGTCGGTGCAGCCTTCTCATCATATTTAGATTTTGGAGTTTCTTCATCTTCTACTAAAGCTTTAGTAGGTTTTTTATAATGAATATAATAAAGCGTTTGAAGAACAGCATCCCACTGCGCCCATAAAAATACTTTTACAAGTATCTCAATTTCAAAATCTTCGATAGTTTTAAAATGACACTGTAGAATGCCTAAAAATAATAAATGATTTAACATGATACCCAAAGAAAAATATACTTACTTTCCTGATGAATTAAAATTAAAAATTTCTGTGGTTGATTTTCAGTTAATACTGATGGCTTTTTATAAAGGAATTGAATCATAATTTGTTTCGTTCTTTCGATTTTTAAATCACATTCTTGATATGAGCATGTTTCATCCAAAGTTACAACAACTGGTTTATAGACAGATTTACCATTATTATTTTCTTTAACAACGTATGCCAATAAAGATTTTGCGGAGTTTACAGATGCCTGAATTACATTAGCAGTGTGTTTAAAAGAGTAAATTAAGTTTAGTGTGTTGGTCTCATAGGTATATAAACCAATATTTGTATACTCTGTATCTACATCTATCCAGGAAAATAATATTATTCCATCTTCCTCTTGGCCTAATATGCGCCATTCTTTAGCTTCTGTTAACGAATAGAAATGTATATATTAAAATTATTAACAATAAATGTACGTTCAATATCTAACTAACATTGGTGTGAAGTTATTTATACTTTCTAGTAACCGTTTTATAAAATTACCACTGTAATCTTAATATACAAAAAATATGACGATAATGGAATTACTCTAAAACTTTATTTTCAGATATACTGCTTAACCACATTCAAATAGACCATACAAAAATAATAAACCTCAACTTGTTTAAACGTATTGAAATCGCTATCAACCGAGACAATTTCAAACTGAATGTAAACAGGGAAACTAACTGTTATAAATGTGGCACTAACAATATGTTAACTGGTATGTACGTAATCAAAAATTTTAATTGAATACAGGGACCGTGTGTTGCCGTATATTGACCCAAACAAATTACAAATTAAAAGAAAAATATTAAAAATAATTTACGAAAAGGAAGAAAAATTTCAGAAAAATAAAGTTATGTTAATATGTTTTGAACAGTTAAAAGATGACAAACGACGTTATGCCCAAACAATACTTTAGGAACAGAAATTTATTGTCACTTTATTCAGGAGTAGCATATACAATTTTGAGAGAAAGTATTTGAGCAATTATATGTACAGTCAGTTCTGGAGTTGATTAGAAGCATACCTCCTGTTTCCTATTCTGAGCTAACCTACACATTTGCCTAAAATTTTCACAGCCCACATCTATCACTTTTGTGTACAATAATCTAATTCAGGTCTACCTCTACCTTGATATAATCCCGCCGACTGTTATAGTCCCGCACCCACGTGTTCAGAGCCACTACGACAGTTGGCAACACATACTAACCATGTACACAGTATTGCACAACAAGATATTACGTCATAATTGAGTCTAAAATTGTATCACATACCAAAAATGTTTACAGTGATACAAGATGCGCCTTAAAGAAAAAAATAAAAAACACTCACCAAAAAAGATGGAACTCTTCACGACTTTGCGGCTATCCTTGCGGCAGGAGCCATACTCATTTCCATGGATCTCGGCGTTGTTGAGGGTGGGTGAGGCTATGCCCTCGTTGAAACCAGCTTGCCTTGTCTTCCCTCTTCTTCGTTTGTAGCGGTACGATAAGGAATAAGATGAAGGTAGAGATACGATAGGGCAAGAGATAAAGGGAAGCCTACATTTTCTGAAAGAGAAAAGACAAAGGAACGACACAGGTAAACGCCACTGTTCGACGTCTGGTTGGCTAATAATAATGTCCGGTCATGTCGGAAATGGCGCACTTACTTCATCACTCCACGTCTGCGCATTCTCTTGCGCCGATGCAACTATCCGAAGTGACGGAAATTTAACAAGTTTAATTGAAATAATAGCGGGAATTTACGCACCAATTTAAACTTAAACCAAAAATGATACATAGCCGATTTTCGGCACGTAACAACCTTTCTTTTTTCTTCTCTGTTTCTAATATATCCCGCACTTTTATCATTTTCCTTTCCGATTCTTCTACTGTTCACGTTTCACAGCCTTACAGTGCTATGCTCCACACATGCTTTCAACAATTTTCCCTTGTTTCTATGTTGGTTGTCTTCGAACATAATAACTGCTTTTTCTTGTTGAATACAGCACGGCCTTGTGCTAATCTTTTTTTATGTTTTGTACTTCCCCTTCTATTGTTTTCTAAAAATATACCCTATTTCACTGATATTCAATAGTACACTACGGAGTTTAAGCAACCTGACGACTATCAAGACCCTCGGCTACTTAGACCTTTGCCAAATTTATTGTGAATATTGCAAAACCAACACCTGTAGTTGTTTACAATAATCCTCATGTTTAAATACACTTACTCTTTTCATCATTAGGTTTTCCGTTCTGTAAGTGGTTGAACGCATATCTCCATTGATTCCTAGTCTGAGCTAACCTACACATTTTCCTGAAATTCCCACAGCCTACATCTATCTGCATGCAATAATCTAGTCTAAGTCTACCTCTACCTATCTCATGCCTTAGAATGTGCCTTATCATCGTATCTCAAATATTTTATACTGTTTTCCACATATTTCTTTCTTCCCCTACCATCTCTAGAACTCTGCTCTTAACTTTGTCTGTCCATAATATGTTTATCATACGTCTGTAGCACCACATTTCAGCTTCTCCTACTGTCTACGTTTCACAGCCATACAGTGTTGTGCTTCACACATGTACCTTCAATAATAATTTCCTTTTTTCTATGTTTGTTGTCTTTGAACACAGTACTTGCTTTTTCTTGTTAAATGCAACATGGCTTTGTTAATCTTTGTTTTACAATTTTTCACACTTTCCCATCTTGTGTCATTTGATTTCCTAAGTAGCAGAAATCCTTAACCTTTGTGAGTTCTAATTTTTATGAACATTAGGATGAAAATTCAAAAATAAGAATGTCAGTTAACTAATGATCCAATATTATATATAGTCCGTTCAGTTAAAAGAAAACGTTTAGGAGTGTTAGATATTTTGGTATTACCAGATGTACAGTATACTTATTCTTAAAATAAATTTTTGGAAAAATACAGAAATAATATCAGTAAAATTTAATACCACAGAGAAAAGGAACCGATTCTACATTAAATTTTAGATCGAAGCTCCTGGACTATTACAATACGACAGAGTACAGAGTACATCACATGCTCGCCCAGAGGGCATAATAGTATGGCACAAATTTTACAAATAATATTAATTCGTTTTACAAAGGAGAACATGCAAATTAACTATAATCAGTCTCGCCTCTTGACCATTTGAATATTTAAGTTCTAAGGTAACACCAATGAATTCTATATTTTACAGCATTTTTGGCAAGCTGAAATACTAATGATATTGTTGTTTGTCTAGGTATACCAAACCGTGGATCTAAATCCTCTTCTACAACAGATTTATTTAGTAGAGTCTGTTGTTTGCCTATAACATTAAACAAGGAACACAGATAAGAGATACGATAGTGGGAATAAGAAGGAAATGTAAAGTATTGAGTACCGTTAGAAGCTTACAACCAGGAGCAGCGCTTAAACCGACCTTTTACGAATTTATCAGATAAAAGACAGTCATGTGTAGACCTTTCAAGAGTAAACTTGTATGTATTAGGGTGGGTAGTTAATAAACATAAGTGAGCAACTATTATTCCTTTCTTAATTTATAAGTAACAGTTAACGGACATTTCAATTGGCGACGACATTAATAAAAAACTGGACGACATTAAATTATGGAATTAAATTATGGCCATAACCTGTGCGATGATAGAATTCAACCATATATGAGACAATTCGATAATTTATCAAGTAAGATTGGAACAATATTTCACGGCCAAATCAATCCCTGATGGTAACATTAGGTAACAGAACGGTAGGTGAGCAGCTACTTAACTTAACTTAACTTAAGCGTAATCTTTGTTTCCAAATTTGTCAAAAACAAAATCATACGAGGAATAGTGTATTTATTTATCAAAACATTTTAGCCCTAAACTGTCAGTTTATAGAGAAAGAATAAAATTTTATTCTGCTACACGAGAAAAACAAGAAAGTATCGAAGATCGGAGAATGTAACACAGCGTAAAGAAATTGGCGATTAACCATGCATTTGGTGAAACATTAAATACTATCTTGAGGGACAAGTTCGTTACGGGCATCGGCAATGTCTTTGTTCTTGCCAAAATGTATGAGCCCATTCGGAAACATAAACCCTACCGGAAATAGTTGACAAAACATTATCTGCAAAATCAGGTAAATTAGAAAGATGTGCTGATACGTTCAATTGTACCCTGCTAAATATTTTCAGTCGATTTGTGATTCTGTTTAAATATTCCCACGCTTCCACTTCGATTTCTGTGCCACTATCTGTTATAGGAGACACGCCTAATCACGCTTTATAATCTAATAAATCGATTTGTTCCTAAAAACCCATCCTAATACGTTTGAAATAAGTGCTCGTTCAACACCATGTAATGTTATCAGTGTATTTAGTTCTGGTTAAAGTACATCAATTTATCTTCATTGGTTGATATAAGTCGGTTATCTACAATCTTTGCTTTCTGAAAAAACATGTTCGCTTTATTTAAACGTAGTCATATAAGTTTTATTAGAAAAGCTTTTCCACATGTGTGATTAACAAAGACGATTGGATTCGCATTTGCCGGTTTTCTTTATCTATTTAGGCACTAAAAAGACTTGAGACATGATCTGTTGATATGTGGTACCCAAATATTTCAATCAATTATCATATCGTTTCCTAGACTGGGTTCGCTTTGATTCTGCCTTTCGTCCTAACATGTGCTTTCTGTGTGGCTACTTCTATTATTCCAAGAGTGATGCGTATCTTTCACAAGAGACTAATATCCTCGGTGTATAGGTAAGTTTCTTACATGTTTATTAATACTAGTAGGTTTTCTTTTTCTTTTTAGCTCTTACGTACGCCCAATTGACCTTCTGTGTAGGCCCACTGTTTCAGCTATGGTCTTGACTACCGTGAAGACAACCCCTCCATATGCGAGGTCACGATATCTTGTTGGTACACCTCTGTGGATGATTAAGCATGCAGTATAAGGTTAGAGCACGATATTAGCTGTTTCACCTGAATGGTTTTTGATACCAAATAAGTATCTCGACACTTGGAGGTATGTGCCAATCTTTTCTCTTTATCTAGTTTGTCCATTTTTTGCTGTATGAGCATAGCAGATAAACCACGAGTGAATTTAGGTCGCATTGCGCCGAAGGACGAAATCAATTTACAAAACCCATTAAAAAACTAAGTTCACTAGTGTTTTTCTTTGTGTACTGTAGTTTACTTGCTATGTTCAACTTATAAATATTTGTCTAGAAAAAAACATGTTCATTACTTTTTGTTTATGACTGATAAATTTTACATGTAACCATACGAAATGCCCACTTCGTATTGGTATTATAAAGATTGTCCGTAAAATATCTCTTTATTTTTTTTAAAAAATAGAAATTTTTGTGTTAATTGGCAATAAAAATTCTATGGCAATGTACTTTTTCTTGTCTATGTGAACCACCCCTCTCCGCATTTGTAGTTAGCCTGGTATTTCTAAATTTCCGTGACTGTGATTCGTGCGGACCTTTATTACTTATGGTTCAGCCGGACTACGTAGATTATAAAATTATGTTGAACAAGTTTTTGGAAGAAGGAAGCTATACATTGTCACGAATAGAACAAATTTATGCTTAAAGTTAGAGAAATGATCTTTCGTTCAACGTAAAGTACGTTATTTGGGACATACTAATAACAAAGACAAGATTAAAAATCGCAAGATAAAATTAAAGCAATTTTACATGCACCTGAACCAACGACGGTAACAATTTAAAGCTCTGACGGGAATAATTAATTACTATGCAAAATTTGTTCCTAAATTATCATAAATGATGTACCCATTGTACAAATTGTATAAAAAAATGAAACATTTAATTGGACGAAAAAATATAAAGAGTCGTTTAAACAGATTAAAGAGGTTATGCGTCAAATGTAATATTGGTACACTTTGAGCAGAAGTTACCTATAGTTTTATCCATAGATGCTTCACAAGAGAGGATTGCAGCAGCTCAGGACGGTTCAGAAAGACCAATAGGCTTTGTTTCAAGAACTCTCACTCCCGCTAAAAAAATTATTTAATGATCGATAAAAAAGCATTAGTAATTTATTTTGGAGTAAAAAAAGTTTCAGCAGTATCTGTTAGATCAACAATCTACATTAAAAACGGATCACAAACCACTTAAATATTTGGTGAAAATAAAGGAATACCATTAATGATGGCAGGCCATTTACAGTGTTGGGCAATATTTTTATTAGGTTTCAATTAGGAAATTGAATACGTAAAAGGAGTTGAAAATGTAGTGGCCGATTATTTATCGCGTTCTCCAGTAAAGGCTAATGTTCTGGTAAATAAAGCGAATAAAAAAACCTATTTGCATTTTATTAAAACAGAACATACACCGATCAACGTGAACACGGTAAAAGAGCAATGAATCAGCATCCTACTTTATAAGTTTTAAAAACCATATAGCTCGGATGGCTGAAAGTAGAATTAAAACCATACTCTATCAGAAAAAAATGAGTCGACGATAGAGGAAGAATGTTTAATGTGGGATTATCGACTAGTAATTTCACAACAGCTGAGAAAAGAAATGTTACAAGAACTGCATACTGGATACCAAGGAAAGGTGAAAATAAAAGTCATGCATACTATGCTTGAAAACATGCGACTCACTGTATAATGTCCCTACGAATAATATTTGGCCTGCAGCTACAAGTGCCTGGCAGAGAATACATGTGCATTTCTTGGAATCAACTCGAAAATGCAGTTATTTAATTATTTTAGACGCCTATAAAAAGTGGGTGAAAGTATTTAAGTGAATAGAACCACTGCAGAGGAAACAATTTTCAAATTGCGAAAAACATTTGTGTGTTATAAAATACAGCAGACTTTAATTAGTGACAATGGTTCGCAATTGGTTTCATCAGAAGTAAAAACTTTTGAACTAAAAATGGAATTAAACAATTTACATCACCAACACCAACGAGCATCAAATGGTGCAGCAAGAAATGCAGTGAAAAGGTTTGAAAGCGCAATGGAAAAAACTTTGTTAGACACCAGGAATAAAAATATGCACATCGATACAATGAGGCACAGATTCTTAATGACATATAAGAATATGACACACTGTAATACAACAGAGAGTCCAGCAAAACTTTTGCTTGGACGACAGCTTAACGCAAAATTAAGTGCAATGAAACCTAAACCAATCAATGTCGATAAACGAATAATTACAGCACCAGTTAAGGTAGATAAAAATAAAGATTTCAAAGTAAATGGTTCCATGTCGATAAGGGATTCTAGATCATTAAATAATAAAAGTTGAACGGAGGCATTAATAAAAAAGAAGTTATGTGAACTATTAGAAAACACAAAAATTTGGAAGCGACATAGCAACCAGATCATTACTTATAAAAAGCAGGTTAATGATACTGCAATAATTAATAATGATATTACCAATTATAGAAGAAGTCCTAATTTAAAGGCAGAAGAGGCAAAGATAGAAATAATACACTCAGGTATTAGAGAAGCTAGTCCGAACAATGGTATTATAAATACGGAAGGGTCAGTGAGATGTAGCAATTGGCTAAGAATGACTCCAGAACAGTTAGGATTTTAAACTAGTTATTATAGACGAATGACCTTTGTATTCGTAACATCATAGTCACTAGACCAAAAAAGAGAGGTGGATAGGTGTGAACATTTTCGAACAATAAGTTTGACAGTACATGTATCAAAAATATTAACTACGATTGTACAAAGACGGATGGAAAAACGAGCTGAAGAAATACTAGAAGATCAATTTGAGTTTAGGCGAAATAGGTGAACACGGGAGGCTATTTTTAGCTCCGAGGGTGATAATGGAGAAGGCAATAGAAAAAGGAGAAAGCATGCATATAGGGTTTGTAGATGTGGAAAAAGCATTTGACAATGTAAAATGGGAAAATTTTTTGAAATACTCAAAAAGATTGAAATGCGTTATAGGGATAAAAGAATAGTACAGAGCTTATGCAAAGAGCAAACATCGGTAATAGAATTAGAACAGGAACATAGAGAAGTAAATATGAGGAAAGTGTTGAGACAGGGATGTGCATTAACCCTGTTAATTATTAACTTATACGTTGAAAAGGCAATGAATACTGTCAAATGCATGGACAAAATATTGATATGCTTAGATTTGCAGATGATATAGCGGTATTAGCATCTAGCAAGTAAGAGTTGCAGCTCTTAATGAAATGGAAACTGTTCTTACAGAGAGGTACAATATGAAAATTAACAAAAATAAAACTAAAGTACTAGTATGTAAAAAAGGGAAAAAAAGTCAAAAACCAGAATACAAATAGGAAATGAAAACTTACAAGTGGTTAAAGATTTCTGCTACCTAGGAAACCAAATAAAGCAAAATGAAAAACATATAAAACAAAGATTATCGCAAGATCGTGCAGCATTTAACAAGTAAAAGCAACCACTATGTTCAAAGACAACAAACATAGAAACAAGGAAAAGATTACCGAAAGCATATGTGTAGAACACAGCACTGTACGGCTCTGAAACTTGGACATTAGGAGAAGCGGAGAGGAAGAAAATAGAAGCCTTTGAAATGTGGTGTGCTACAGACGTATGTTGAAAATCTCATGGACAGACAAAGTTAAGAACAAAGAGGTTCTAGAAATGGTAGAGGAAGAAAGAAGTATGTGGAAAACAGTAAAAAACAGGAAAGATAGGACAAGGCAAAGGAATACTGTGGACTATACTAGAAGCAGAGATAGGAAAAAGAGAGGTAGATGTAGACCTAGGTTAGGCTATTGCACACAGATAATTAAAGATGTAGGCTGTGGGAATTTCAAGGAAATGTTTAGGCTGGCTCAGAATAGAAATCAATGGAGATACGCGTCCAACCAGTTCCAAGACAGAAACCCCAATGATGAAAAAAATAATTGTACTTGAACCTGATGATTATGAAAAGCAACTACAGGTATTGGTTTTGCAATACTCTCAACTAATGTTGATTGTGCAAAAGGATGTATTAGAAAACTATTAATGTGGCAAACGGTTAAGTGATGAAGGATCTTGGTAGCTGTAGATTGTTTAACCCCCTTCACATACCACCACATTTGATTTTCCAATACACCACCCAAAGGTACTACATTGGCCAAGAAGTGAGTGTTTTTACCTGAAAATTTTTGAATTTAAACAAACCCTTGCTGTTCCAAGTAAGGTAGGGACCTTCAACATTCGTGACAATGTTCACACACGGGTCTTCCATTTTACATCTCATCCGAACGAGAGCATATTTTTGTGAAAAACGCTCCCCTAACATTTTTCAAACGGACCATATTGGGATTTGAACCCGGGACCTTGGGTATAGTACTCACATGCCTACCAACTACGCCACCCTCCCATTCACATACCTTACATGTGATTTTCCAATGCTCCACCCAAAAGTACTACATTGGCCAGGAAGCGAGTTATTTTTACCTGGAAAATTTGGAATTTTGCCAAACCCTTGCTGTTCCAAGCAAGGTGGGAATCTTTAACGTGCGCGACAACACTCACACATGGGACACCCATTTTACCTCTCAAAATGCTCGCCTAACATTTTTTCAAGTGGACCGTGTCGGAATTCAAACCCGGGACCTTGGGCGTAGTAGTCACACACATACCAACTATGCCACGGAGCCGCTCCCATTCACATACCACTGAATACTGGTGTAATAAAGTATATATTTAGAAAACAATAGAAGAGAACCGAGCTGTATCTAACAAGAAACAGTAGTGGCTATGTTCAAAGACAATAAACATAGAAACAAGGAAAGAATTGTTAAAAGCATATGTGCGTGGAGCACAATACTGTGTGGCTATGAAATACAGACGGACAGTAGTAGAGGCAGACAGGAAAAATTGTAGAAGCATCTTGGAATGTGGTGCTTCAGATGTATGATGATGATAATAGCATGGACAAACAAAGTTAATAACAAAGAGGTTTTAGAAATAATAGGGAAAGAAAGATATCTATGGAAAACAAAATAGGAGAAATATAAGAACAGGACATGTTCTAAAACAATTGGGGAATTGCACGGGATATATTACAAGCAGAGATAGGAAAAAGAGGTAAAATTATAACTGGATCGGACTATTGCACACAGATAGTGAAAGATGTAGGCAGTGAAAATTTCAAGGAAATGTATAGGTTAGCGTAGAGTAGACAACAATGGAGGTACACGCCTAACCAGTTCCAGAACTGAAGACTTGATGATGATAATGACCTTTGTAGCGTAATTTTAGTTAAATTACTTAAATTAGTGTTAAGACATTAATTAAATAGTGTGGGAGGTATGTAGAGTATTGAGTACCGTTAGAAGCGTATAACCAGGAGCTGCGCTTAAACCGACCTTTTATGAATTTCTCAGACATTCTTGTGTAGACTTTCTAAGAATTAACTTGTATGTACTAGGGCGGTAGTTAGTAAACATAAGTAAGTATTATTCCTTTCTTAATTTATAAGTAACAGTTAACAGACATTTCAGGAATTGACAAGAAAACTCTACACACTTAAACACTACTGCCACAGTTCTTCAAGATAAGGAAGGGCGTTCAGAATGAATATGATTGCTCGTTGTTTTCCACTTGTAAACCACTTGCTTCCATGTAGCACGTTCAGATTGGTTGAAACAACGACGCATATCCCTTTCAACCATGGGAAATCATAATCGACATTCTTTTCCCACAAAATACATAATAATAAAAACTATTTTTAAAAATTCCTGGATAATTCATAGGATCAATTTTCTAGCTAAATTACTGTAATACCCCTAGATGTTAAAACTATTTTACACAACTATGTGTAATATATTTAAATTGGTGATTAGAGATTCCTCATGTTAACTAGAATCTTAAAGCGATTTTGGAGCATAACTGGACCAAAAAAAACTTTTGGTATCAGTGTTCCCATGCTCATTTAACCTTATAAATGTGAAAAGAAAGGAAAATTAGCTATGTATTGAAGCACTTATAAAAGTACAATAGTATTGCTATTTACAATGACAGTTATGGAAATCAGCATCCTCTACAAGAGTTAGGTTAATTGAATATTGCAGAATAATGTAAAATTCATTACCTGTCAATAAAGGACAAGCGTGAGGTACTGTGTACAGTAGACACTTTATTTCTAAGCCATATTTAGAAACAATTTTGTATTTAAAACGACTAAGAGTTATTTACAGGACACACATGTTTTAACAACTAACTTAAATCCACCTATATTTTGTACAATGCGTTGTAGTACATATTATGGGCAAAAAAAGAATAAATAATTAATTATTAGCAGCTATTTGAAAGTTCAAAGAAATCCCTGTAGGAACTAATAAGAAATTAAAAACTAGCAAATATCTTCAAAAAGAATTAATGCAATATTAAATGATACAAAAGTTTAGAAGAGCTATTAATTTAAAAAAAAAATTATGAGAAACAAAAGAGAGAACTCAAGAAGAAAACACAAGGATTGGGCATCATGTTGCAGTAATAACAAATATCCTTGCTATATTATAAGAACCACAGACTTTGACAAAACAATTGAAATTTACAGAATAATATGATACCTTTCATCACCCGCAATTAAGTTCAATAAAAATAACTTCCATATAAGAACTAATTTTTAACTTGTACATCGAAAAGACAATGAAGGCTGTCAAATGCAAGAAAACATTTGGAATTATTATGCAGGAACAAAAGATTGATATGTTTAGATTTGCAAATGATATAGCGGTATTAGCATCTAGCAAAGAGGAGTTAAAAGCTGCTCTGAAATGGAAACAGTTCTAACAGAGATACGGTACGAAAATTAACAAAAATAAAACTAAAGTACTAGTATGCAAAGGAGGGGAAAATAAATTAAAAACTAGAATACAAATAGGTAATGAAAAATTACAATAGGTTAAAGATTTCTGTTACCTTGTTACGTGCCAAAATATGTATTAGGTTAAGTTGATGTACGGAAGTTTCGCGCCATAATTTCAAAAGACGCGGCGCGTGGAATTTTAATAGACTAGGCGTGTACTTTCGTTACGTCATAGTGAGTTTGCGCAGAGTGCGCGACGCTAGAGGGTTGGACGAATAAGTTCGCGCCAATGGGTAAAAGACAAAAGAGTGGGGAGGTTTCCTGTTCTCTCTATAGCTGCATTTCTAATCACTTCACGGACGAAGTGAAACTTCAGCACGCATGCTAGGTATATGGAGTTGAATGTAGTAGTTTATAATGAATTTACTGTCAAATTGCACGTCAGCACGGAACGCGAAAGTTTGCAAACTGCAAACTTTCGTGCTGCGTGCCGTGTATGAGACATGCGTATTAAAAATGTCAACCGTTTTTATTTGGGATTTTCATATTTGTGGTTAGGTATTCTTTCTTTTGCGGAGTTCAAAATTAAGAACCTTTTTAGAAATGCAGGAAAATATTAATGACTTAAGTCTATGTGTTTACTAATTAAAGAAAAAACTTAATGAAAAAGACTAGAAAGCAGAAACGGTCAGCAAAACGCAAGGATTGTATGAAAATTAATTTATTAAAAGAAACACGTTTAACTGATCTTTTAATATTTTTAAATAATATTAGAAAACAACGGAAGTTTAATTACGCATGTCACGAACTGAAGTAAAGTGTGCTGCATTGAAAATGACTATGGCACAATTCATGTTGCGTGCCGAATTTTGACTTGGGCGTCGAAGTGATTAGAAATGCAGCTTATAACGTTCCTTTTTGCCTTTGTTCTTCGTGTGGTGTGGTCGTGTCTTAGCTTTACCTATGTAGATATCCTGCCTAATTATCTTTGTTGTCGCCCTTTACCTTGTTCCTAATCCGATCCCTGCATAGGTAGGAGAATTTTACAGCCACCGAGGCAAACTGGACTCCACGACCCTGATGTCCATGCTCAGCTAGCAGCTCCGGAGGAATCACCATCCTCATCTATCCTGCAGGATGATAGGCGTGCATGAAATCTGGACCTATCATGTGAGTAAATTATGTGTTACCTGTTTATTTAACTTTTTATATTTCCGATTATTACGCAATGTAATTTGGCAGTGGTGACGTCATGGTAGTTGGCAGCGGAATCTGTAATAAAGTTCGCGCTTACCTAGAGGCGTCACTCGCTTTATTCATTGCGCTTGCGCGATGTATTTTATTAACTTCGTAAACTGTTTTATCGACTTTAAATGGTAACAACTATCACCAATTGAATTGTAATACGTAATACTATTACGTAATACGTAATACGTACAATTAAAGTGTAATAACCTAGGAAGCCAAATAACGCAAGATGGAAAGAGCGCAAAAGATATAAAACAAAAATTAGCACAAGGTCATGCTACGTTTAACAAGAAAAAGCAAATACTAAGTTCAAAGACGACAAACATAGAAACAAAGAAAAGATAACTGAAAACATGTGTGGAGCACAGCACTGGCTGTGAAACCTGGACAGTAGGAGAAGTGGACAAAAAAAATAAAACGTGGTGCTACAGATGTATGATGAAGACATCATGGACAGACAAAGTTAAGAACAAAGAGGTACTAGAAATGGTAGGGGACGAAAGGAGAGATAGGGAGGGAATATTGCGGAATATATTAGAACCAGAGATAGGACAAAAGAGAGGTAGATGTAGATCTAGGTTAGACTATTGCGCAGAGATAGTGAAAGATGTAGGTTGTAGAAATTCCAAGAAAATGTGCAGGCTAGATCAGAATAGAAACCATGGAGGTACACGTCCAACCAATTCCAAAATGCAAAACCTAATGACAAAAAAATAATTGTACTTAAAGCTGATGATTATTATAAGCAACTACAGGTATTGGTTTTGCAATACTCTCAACTAATGTTAATTGTGTGAAAGGATCTACTAGAAAACTATTAATTCTGCAAATGTCTAAGTGCTGGGGGATCCTTGGTAGCCACAGGCTGCTTAACCCCCTTCACACACCACTGAGTCTTGGTGAAATGAGGCATATAATAAGGAAACAACAGAAGGGGAACCGTGATGTATCTAAGCTGTGGTAATTTCAGGGAACGGTGTAGGCTAGCTCAGAATAGAAATAAGGATAGATACGCGTCCAAGCAGTTTCAAGACGGAAAACCTAATGACATAAAAAATAATTGCACTTAAATCTGATTATTATAAACAACTACAGGTGTTGGTTTTGAAATATTTTTAACTAATGCTGATGGTGTAAAAAGATATACTGGAAAACTATTAAATCGGCAAATGCTCAAGTGTTGGGGGATCTTGGTAGCCACAGGCTGCTTAACCCCCTTCACATACTACCGAATATTGGGGAAAAAGGGTATATATTTGAGAACAATAGAAGTGGAACCGAACTGCATCTAACAAGAAAGAGCAGTGGCTATGCTTGAAGAAAACAAACACAGAATCAAGAAGAAAATTGTTAAAACATGTGTGGAGCACATCACAGTATGTCTTTGAATTAGGGACAGTAGGGAAGCAAACAGAAAAATGGTAGAAGCCTTTTGGTTGTGCTTCAAATATATGGGGATGATAGCATGGACAAACAAAGTTAATAACAAAGAGGTTATAGAAATAGTAGTGGAATAATGATATCTGTGGAAAACAAAAAGAAATAGAAGGGCAGATACGTTCTAAGGAATTTTTGGGGAACAGTGCAGAATATATTACAAGTAGAGACAGGAAAAAAGAGGTAGAGGTAGACCTAGATCAGACTATTGCACGCAGATAGTGAAAGAAGCAGACTGTGGAGATTTCAGGGAAATGTGTAGGTTAGCACAGGATAGGAAACAATGAGGATACGCGTGTAGCCAGTTCCAGGACAGAAGAACTAATTAAATTAGGAACAAAATTAAAGGAAAATAAAATGTTGACAAAAATCTGTATATAAGAAACAATTTAGTCTACACAAACCCGAACATTTCATAAAAATCAAATGTCAATTAATACAGGACTAGTTAAAAGTATGAAGATGGCGATTTATTGTCGTTAATATTTATTTTAGGAAATTATGCTCAATACAAAAGCCTTTTATGAGATTTCTATCTACACTTTAGATGTTTGAACTTGTTTTTCTTCAATTGTTTTGAGTTACGCCTGTCCGCTTAATTTTTTAAATGGGAACTTGTTAATTTTACGCTACTATCCAATACAGCATTTTTTTTCTTTACAGTATTATTTGTGTTTTTTAAAAATTTATTTAATAACATTGTTATACGAAAACATCAGTTCAAGTATTTAATAAATGTTAGGTACATCTAAGAGAGACAAAATTATTTGCAGTACAGTTATCAGTTACAACCTTATAATTAAAACAAATTAACAAATAAGTAATTAATGACTCAATAGATTTACAAATCTCCAAAGAGAATTCTTTACCATTTCACTGGAAATTTTTTGTATCGTCCTGGTAATTCGGATTGTTAAGATGGCGGTTCAAATATTACAATATATTTACTAATTAGTAGGTACATCTTTGAAGGAAAAAGGCAAAGCCAGGTAACTTTAGTACTGGTTATTGTTTACATCAAATACAATTGTGCAATTTATTTCTGTTAATATTTAGCAATGTCGAGTTTAAGTGACTTGAAAAAATTGAAACACATGATGCTAGGTTATTGCAATAGAGACAGAAGTTTACACAACGTTTGTATTTTATTTAATAATACGTACGCAAATAGAAATCTAATTTCTAAATCCCTTGTTGGTAAAATTTTAAAATATTTTAAACAAACGAGCAGCGTTACAGATTTGCTAAGGAGTGGTAGACATATAACAGTAAAAACTGATGATAAAAGACGATGTTTTAGTGACTGTATCTGAAGATCCCCATTTATCAACCAATCAATAAGCAGCCAATCTGCATATTTCACAGATATTGGTAGTTTCAATTTAAAAATTTAAAAGTATAAACCTTATAGTTAAGGTACACCTTTTACACAAGTTGATGGGTGACGATTTTGACATGACAGTAACTAACTTTTGTGACGAAATGTCAAATATTTGCAATAATAATGAAAATTTTGTCAATAATATTCTTTTCTCTGACAAAGCCACTTTTTGTCTTACCAGTGACGTAAACAGACATAACTGTAGATACTGGTCATCTGAAAATTCTTTTTTTGTTTTTGAAGTACCATATGCAATATCCCCAAAAGGTTAATGTCTGGGTTGGCATTCTAGGGAATCGTATTATCGGTTTATTTTCATCCATGGCAATTTAACTTCAGCTCTGTATTTGCAGTTATTGCAAAATCAAATTATACCTACTTGTGCTGCGCTCTATCTATATGAAAACAACAAACACTTTCTCCATAACAGTATCTGGTTGCAGCAAAATGATGTCCCACCACATAATCGTTTAAATATTAGTCGATATTTGGATTGAGAGACTAAGAAAACATTGGCCCGTTCAACTGATTTAAGCCCTTTAAATTTTTTTCTTTGGGGATACGTAAAAAATAAAGTTTACAAAGATAAACCCTATGACATCAAGCATTTCAAAATCAGAATTACGGGGACAATACAAAAAATTCCCGTTAAAATTTTAGATAATTCTCTTCAGCATTTTGTAAGTCGATTGGGTAATTTTCAAATTACAAATGGAGAACAATTTAAACACTTAATTTAATTAACTTATTTACTAATTTGTCTTTAATGATAAAACTGTGACCAATAACTTCGTTGCAAATAATTTTGTCTATCTCAGATGTACTAAACATTTATTAAATACTAGAACTGATGTTTTCTTGTAAAAATGTTATTAAATAAATTTAAAAAAAAAACACAAATAATACTGTAAAAAGAAAGAATGCTCTATCGAATAGTAGAGTAAAATTAACTAATTTCATTTAAAAAAAATTACGTGGACATAATTTAAAACAATTGAAGAAAAAAACATTTCAAGCATTATAAAATGTAGATAGAAATCTCATAATACTTTTGTATCGAAAATAATTCCCTAATATAAATATTAACGACAATAAATCACCATCTTCATACTTTTAACTAACCATGTATACACATGCTGGACAACTAAAATGCAGCTCTAAACTTCCTTCCAGTAAAATGTTATGTGGCTTATAACGTTTTGCCCTGCTAATTGGGTTGCAGCATTATTTGATGGCTTAAAACAGTGTTGTAAATTTTTTAGACGTTACAATGTTTTACCAACAATTAAGCAGATCTCAATATATTACATGCAAATAAAACGTCTTCTATGGATTTTATTAGGGACTACTACCGTTTATTTTCTACAGTCGATATATACAAGTCTAAACTTTGATCGATAATTATTAATGTAAATAGGGTAAATTTCCTATTAAACAAATATAAGATATTGCAAGAGGAAGGTGCCAATACCCAAATGAAATAATAAACTTTCACGATTATTATAAAATAACTTGGCATATATACCATACACTTTATAATTTGAAAAACAAAAGTACTTTACCTCTGTTAGTTTGATTTAATGCCAGAGAGCATAATTTTGAAGCGAGATTGTCCACACTAACCATCACGCATGTATATTTACTTTAATATTAATGCTGCATGATTATAGTTAGGAATTATCAATTTGTTCTATCGTTGTATAAATGGAACCAATAGAGTAGACAAGCAGATCAAACATCAATCAAATCATAATCATAATACATAGGAAGAACACTATTTTTAGGTTAGTTTGTTTTTTATATATCAAAAAATCAGGATAACGGATTTCGAGGGCTGTGTATCGGATACCGCTCCTGGTTACCATTACACACGGCTTTGTCCATTTGCATTTACTTTAACATGACGTCACTACTGTGTAAAATGCACATTGCCAAATTGCTAAAAAACTAATATATTTAATACAAGATGTAGGAATCTTTCCATTAGTAAGAAGACTTTGTACAGAACTGCCTACCTATATTGTTTAACTAACAGTAGCCTTTAAGTGCATTTTTAAGTATCCATTTCAATACAGATTCCAATACTTCATTAATGCTTTTAACATCATCCTAAAGTTAAAGCGAATAAACCATATATAAGAGTATGTGTTGTACAGCATGAATTCAAACTCTATTTGCTGCGTGCGTACTAAATCATATTTAGCCAACCAACTGCACTTAAACTATTCTTTAGATATCATTTTATTATTTAATGACGTATGCAGTTGTTATAAATAAAGAGTAATTAGTTTTATTTTGCATATTATTAAAAGTAAACCACAATGCCTTTTAAACTAATGTTGCGATCCACTATTAGGCAACCCGTCAAACATACAAACGCCCGGGGCACAGCGTATTCTTCAGCATTCGAGAATCCTTCTACAAAGTTCCAGATAATGAGTCATATCTTAATGCAGGGTATATATAAGGCCGCTTATGAATGTAAGAGTTAGTCTATTCTTGAATGTCTAATATAAATTATAACGTTGTAAAGTGATAGCAGTTTTGAGCTTTTGAAGTATACATAAATGTGATATGCTGTGTCTAATGTTCATACAGCTTGTAGTATACATAAATAAATAGAAGTGTATAAATAAATAGTAGTGTTAGTGTTGTTAATGAACCTATGGTAAAGGAGTTAATTTAAGAAGATATTAGTGCTTGTAAATTCATTAGTGTAATAGTGCTTCATTGTTAAGTGGACTGAAAACATCTATAAATAAGGCATATACTGTTAATTAGACTTGTGAACAGTAAGTAATAAAGACGTTTGTTATTACTTGTTTTAAATTAAAGAAACGCGGTAGTAGTAGCGCGTTACACTGGTGTCAGGCATTTGTGGGGTATATAGTGATTAATTTAAAAGGAAAACACACAAGCCTAAAGACATTTAAGTAGTTTGTATATGCCAGTGACAAGAAATCAAAGTAAAATGGAGGCAGACACTTTAATGAATTTCCTCAAGGATTTTAAATCCGGTATGGAGGAAAGGTCGGCTAAACTAGACTTGACACTTAGTGAAAATGCTGAGAAAATGGAGGAGAGGTCGGCTAAACTGGAAGTGACACTAAATGAAAAGTTTACTGAAAATGCCGCAAAAATAGATAAAAGTTTACTGAAAATGCTGCAAAAATAGATGAAAGGTTTACTGAAAACGCTGAGAAAATGGAAAGGTTAAGTGAAAATGCTGCCAAAGTGGAAGAAATGTTGAATGAAAGTACAGCCACGTTAGAACAAAGATTAATGGAAAGTTCCATTGCATTGAAAGAAGATTTTACTGAACAAGTAAAACAGTTGAGCAAAAGTTGGATAATAAATTGGTAAAAATGGAAGAAGATGTGATGAGGCTTCAAGAACAAATGATTTCACTAACAACGCGACCACTTGAATTACCAAGCCAAGTTGTTAATCAGAACATTCCAGAAATAAGAACAATGGAAAGAAGCGAGTCAATTCCGTCTAAATTTAAAGTAAAACCACCTACATTCGATGGTAAAACACCTTGGCCCACATATTTGAAACAATTTGAAGCTGCTGCAATAGCCAACGGTTGGTGCAACAAAGAGAAGGCTATCTCTTAATAGTGGCCCTACGGGGAGGCTCTTAACATCTTACAAACGATTCCCGATCACCAGCAGAATGATTACGGCCTCTTAACATCGAAGCTTGAGATGAGATATGGAGATGCTCACCTTCAACAGGTTTACCACGCACAAGTTAAGAACCGCTCGCAAAAGACAAGTGAAAGCCTGCAAGAATTCGAAGCTGACATTGCCAGATTAGTTAGATTGGCATACCCAACGGCACCAGACAGCTTCCTCGAACAACTTGCTGTCCAAACATTTGTGGATGGCGTTAAGGATGGCGAAATACAGCAAGCGCTAAGACTAGCACGGCCAAAAATGTTGGATGACGCACTGGCCCATGCGCTTGAATTTGAAGCAGCTAAGCAGACATCACATAGGGTGAGTCACAAAGCTCGGTCTGCCTTAGAGGAACCTGGTCAAGCTCAGAACAGCATAGATGAAATAGTCAATCGTGTGTTTGAAAAGCGAAAGGCGGAAAGGCTGAAAAGACAACGACCGCGGAGATGGCGTCTACGATGCTGGAGCTGCGGTGAAGTTGGCCATATGCAGAGACGCTGTACTCAACCAAAGAAACAACCGGTTGTGCCAAAGCTGGTCCATGTAAGGGGGCGAACTTCGACAGCACAGCGTAGTGCCCCGGAGATTATCATCCGTGCTGCATCGTCGGTGGAAAGTCTGGACAGCATTTATATCGATGGTAGAATTAATGGTAGGGTTGTCCGATTACTTGTGGATACAGGAGCAACAAGAACTATTGTGAGACCAGATTTGGTTGGTCGTGGAAAAGTGCTACCTGTATCGGTGTGTCTCCGAACGGCAAGTGGTGAGAAGATTGGTACTCACGGAGAAACTGCCGTTATGTTGACAATTGGGGACAAATTAATTAATCATCGAGTGTTGGTAGCTGAAATTACAGAAGAAGTGATCTTGGGAATGGATCTCATGAGAGAATATGGGTTTCATGTAAACATGAAAGAAAATGTGCTTCGGATAGATGATGATGAGATTCCATTTCAAGGTAGGAGTAACCAGACGATGCAAGTACGAATGATTTGCGATGTGAAAATACCCGAGAAGGCGGAAATGATAGTAATGGGACACCCGGATGGTACGCTCCGGGAAGGACAAGTATGCATGATGGAAGCAACTGAATCGGTAATGGGTCAGGAGGACTTCTGATTGGAAGAACGCTGGTAAAGTCTCGAAACATGGTACCAGTAAGGGTGCTGAACATTAATCCCCATACAGTGACCCTGAAGAAAGGCATGATTGTGGGAAGTTGCATTCCAGTATGTCATATTAAACGTTGTGTGGACGACACGAAAAATAAACCAACCAACGGTTGCTCACAGAAATTGCTGGATATGTTGATACCCTCGTGTCAAGGATTAAATGGCGACCAACTGGGCAAGGTAAAAGAACTGGTCGGACGATATCGAGGTGTGTTTGCACTGGATGATAGTGAGAAAGGAAGGACGAATGTTGTGCAGCACAAGATCAATACTGGAGATGCGCAACCGATAAGACAGCACCCAGGCGGCTTCCTTTGGCAAAACGTAAGGAAGCTGAGCAAATTATCACCGATATGGAAGAACAGGAGTGATTGAACCTCGAATAGTCCATGGGCATCCCCGGTAGTGCTTGTCAAGAAAAGGACGGGTCGACAAGGTTTTGTGTAGACTACCGGCGGCTTAATAATGTGACAAAGAAAGACAGCTATCCTTTGCCCAGAATTGATGACACCTTAGATACTCTATCCGGATCTAAATGGTTTTCGACCTTGGACTTGAAAAGCGGATACTGGCAGGTAGGCTTGGAGCCAAACGATAAAGAAAAGACTGCCTTTACAATTGGAACTGGATTATGGCAGTTCAAGGTCATGCCATTTGGATTATGCAATGCTCCTGCTACTTTTGAACGATTGATGGAGTTGGTACTGCGTGGACTGTCCTGGAAGACATGTCTGGTGTACCTGGATGACGTGAAAGTGTTAGGTCGGTCTTTCGAAGAACATCTTAAGAACCTAGAGGAGATATTCCAGAGATTACGGGGCAAACCTTACATTGAGCCCCAAGAAGTGTCACCTGTTTGGAAAAGAGGTGAAATACCTAGGACATGTCGTTTCGGAGACCGGAATAAGAGCTGACCCTGACAAAATAAAAACGGTACAGGAGTGGCCTACACCAGCAGATATACACCAACTACGCAGTTTTCTAGGATTGTGCACATATTACCGACGTTTTATACTTGGGTTTGCGAACATTGCCAAACCGTTAACAAAATTAACCGAAGATGGACAAGAATATGATTGGAATGACGACTGCCACAGAGCATTTGAACAACTGAAACGGTTACTAGTTACAGCACCAATTTTGAGCTATTCACGGATGGAGGGAAATTTGTGTTGGATACCGATGCCAGTAACACAGCTATAGGAGGCGTTCTTTCTCAAGTGCAGGACGGACAAGAAAAAGTTATTGGGTATTTCAGCAAGGTCTTGTCGCGGCCAGAAAGGAACTATTGTGTGACAAGAAGGGAGCTGTTGGCCGTCGTCAAATCCGTAGAGCACTTTTATAAGTACTTATACGGCCGTAAATTCCTGTTGAGAACAGACCATGCTGCACTGAAATGGTTACTTCAGTTTCGAAATCCTGAAGGGCAAGTTGCAAGGTGGATAGAGCGGCTGCAGGAATATGACTTTGACACAGAACATCGCGTAGGAACTAGCCATCGGAATGCAGACGCTCTATCAAGGAGACCTTGTCCGGTGGACTGCAATCATTGCTCCAAGATGGAAGAGAAAATAAGTGTCATCCATAGAATGACGGTAACCGATGATACTTGGCAACTCGAAAAAATACGAGAAGACCAGGAAAATGACGCCGAATTAGGACGTATTATTGAGTGGAAAAATAGAGGACAACGACCAGCTTGGGAAGAAATTAGTATTTCAAGTAGGAGCCTGAAGGCATACTGGGCACAGTGGGACTCCTTGATGATGGAAAATAGAATCTTGAAACGACGCCTAGAATTTGAAGATGGCACTGAGAGACTTCAAGTGATAGTGCCGAGAAGCAGAGTGCCGGAAGTGTTGCAGCACTTGCACGATGGTATTTCCGGAGGGCACTTTGGCGTGAAAAGAACTCTCGAGAGAGTGAGAGAAAGATTCTATTGGCTGAACTGCAAAGATGATGTGAAGGAGTGGTGCCGGAAATGTGAATTGTGTGCCTCTGCAAATGGCTCGGTCTCAAAACGGAAAGCCCCAATGAGACAGTATAACGTGGGAATCCTTTTGAGAGGGTAGCCATTGATATAGCTGGTCCATTTCCTGAATCAGAGAAAGGAAATAAATACATCTTGGTTGCAATGGATTATTTTACCAAATGGCCGGAGGCATATGCTATACCTAACCAAGAAGCCGAGACGGTTGCAGATGTACTAGTCAGGAGTTGTTTTGTCGTTTTGGAGTTCCGTTGGAATTACACTCCGATCAAGGTCGAAACTTCGAATCAGTATTGTTTCAAAATGTCTGCAAGCATCTTGGAATCAGGAAGACTAGAACCACGCCACTTCATCCCCAATCGGATGGAATGGTTGAAAGAATGAACAGGACGTTAGGAAGTACCTGGCCAAAGTTGTCTCTGAACATCAACGAGACTGGGACCAATATCTGCATTTGTTCCTACTGGCGTACCGATCTTCGGTACATGACAGCACAGGGTACTCTCCCGCTTGCGTAATGCTAGGACGTGAATTGCGGCTACCATGTGATCTTCAGTTTGGATTTAAACCTGGAGAAGAGATCGCAGGTGAAGATTACGTTAGTAAGCTTCGTGAAAGATCAAATAGTATTCACGAAAACGTCCGAAAGAATATACAGGCAGCAAGCGATCGAATGAAATCACAATATGACACGAGAGCACAAGAAGGTGGTTATCAACCTGGAGATTTAGTGTGGTTGTACAATCCACAAAGAAAACGTGGATTGTCGCCAAAACTACAAAGACAATGGGAAGGGCCGTACGAAGTGTTAAAAAGGATTAATGATGTAGTGTACCGGATCAGAAGATCCCCTCGTGGTAAACCGAAAGTGGTACACTTTGACCGTTTAACATCCTACGCTGGCAACAACCAGGAAGACTCGAATAATGATAATGGTGTTCGGCAAGTTATTAATCATGAGCCAAATGTAGATTTTGAGAGCTTTATGGCGGCGTATGGTGGTTCCGCTAAGGCGAGATTTGGCGTTGTTGTTGAAAAACAGCAAGATCTGTTTAGAGCACCAGGAGAGTATTCCCTTGCACATTGCGTAGCCCAAGATTTGGCAATGTCAAGGGGAATAGCTGTTGTTTTCAAGAAAAAGTTTGGATGTGTGGATGAATTAGTACAACAGCAGCCAACTGTAGGAAAATCTTTGGTTCTTCAAGATAAAAATCGTTATGTTTACTATCTGGTCACCAAAAATTCTTCATGGCAGAGACCTAGTTATGGACATCTATGGGAGGCTTTGCTAAATCTTAAGGCGCAGATGATGGAAAATGGAGTAACGAGACTAGCGGTGCCCAAGCTGGGCTGTGGACTGGATCGCTTGGATTGGAGGATAGTCCGAAATATGCTAGAAGTAGTTTTCCAGGGAACCAACGTCCAGGTTCTTGTTTGTTGTTATCAACCGGTTGCCTACCAAGACCATGAAAAGAGTGTTGACTGTTACTTCCAACGACGCGGTGGATGCACCAGAGGAGATAGCTGCCGATACCGTCACCAGTCATCGAATTGGCGTCAAGATGGATTTACAGTTACGAGACGTAACGGTTTTAAAGAGGGGCAGTGTTGCGATCCAGCACGGCCAAAAATGTTGGATGACGCACTGGCCCATGCGCTTGAATTTGAAGCAGCTAAGCAGACATCACATAGGGTGAGTCACAAAGCTCGGTCTGCCTTAGAGGAACCTGGTCAAGCTCAGAACAGCATAGATGAAATAGTCAATCGTGTGTTTGAAAAGCGAAAGGCGGAAAGGCTGAAAAGACAACGACCGCGGAGATGGCGTCTACGATGCTGGAGCTGCGGTGAAGTTGGCCATATGCAGAGACGCTGTACTCAACCAAAGAAACAACCGGTTGTGCCAAAGCTGGTCCATGTAAGGGGCGAACTTCGACAGCACAGCGTAGTGCCCGGAGATTATCATCCGTGCTGCATCGTCGGTGGAAAGTCTGGACAGCATTTATATCGATGGTAGAATTAATGGTAGGGTTGTCCGATTACTTGTGGATACAGGAGCAACAAGAACTATTGTGAGACCAGATTTGGTTGGTCGTGGAAAAGTGCTACCTGTATCGGTGTGTCTCCGAACGGCAAGTGGTGAGAAGATTGGTACTCACGGAGAAACTGCCGTTATGTTGACAATTGGGGACAAATTAATTAATCATCGAGTGTTGGTAGCTGAAATTACAGAAGAAGTGATCTTGGGAATGGATCTCATGAGAGAATATGGGTTTCATGTAAACATGAAAGAAAATGTGCTTCGGATAGATGATGATGAGATTCCATTTCAAGGTAGGAGTAACCAGACGATGCAAGTACGAATGATTTGCGATGTGAAAATACCCGAGAAGGCGAAATGATAGTAATGGGACACCCGGATGGTACGCTCCGGGAAGGACAAGTATGCATGATGGAAGCAACTGAATCGGTAATGGGTCAGGAGGGACTTCTGATTGGAAGAACGCTGGTAAAGTCTCGAAACATGGTACCAGTAAGGGTGCTGAACATTAATCCCCATACAGTGACCCTGAAGAAAGGCATGATTGTGGGAAGTTGCATTCCAGTATGTCATATTAAACGTTGTGTGGACGACACGAAAAATAAACCAACCAACGGTTGCTCACAGAAATTGCTGGATATGTTGATACCCTCGTGTCAAGGATTAAATGGCGACCAACTGGGCAAGGTAAAAGAACTGGTCGGACGATATCGAGGTGTGTTTGCACTGGATGATAGTGAGAAAGGAAGGACGAATGTTGTGCAGCACAAGATCAATACTGGAGATGCGCAACCGATAAGACAGCACCCCAGGCGGCTTCCTTTGGCAAAACGTAAGGAAGCTGAGCAAATTATCACCGATATGGAAGAACAGGAGTGATTGAACCCTCGAATAGTCCATGGGCATCCCCGGTAGTGCTTGTCAAGAAAAGGACGGGTCGACAAGGTTTTGTGTAGACTACCGGCGGCTTAATAATGTGACAAAGAAAGACAGCTATCCTTTGCCCAGAATTGATGACACCTTAGATACTCTATCCGGATCTAAATGGTTTTCGACCTTGGACTTGAAAAGCGGATACTGGCAGGTAGGCTTGGAGCCAAACGATAAAGAAAAGACTGCCTTTACAATTGGAACTGGATTATGGCAGTTCAAGGTCATGCCATTTGGATTATGCAATGCTCCTGCTACTTTTGAACGATTGATGGAGTCGGTACTGCGTGGACTGTCCTGGAAGACATGTCTGGTGTACCTGGACGACGTGATAGTGTTAGGTCGGTCTTTCGAAGAACATCTTAAGAACCTAGAGGAGATATTCCAGAGATTACGGGGGGCAAACCTTACATTGAGCCCCAAGAAGTGTCACCTGTTTGGAAAAGAGGTGAAATACCTAGGACATGTCGTTTCGGAGACCGGAATAAGAGCTGACCCTGACAAAATAAAAACGGTACAGGAGTGGCCTACACCAGCAAATATACACCAACTACGCAGTTTTCTAGGATTGTGCACATATTACCGACGTTTTATACTTGGGTTTGCGAACATTGCCAAACCGTTAACAAAATTAACCGAAGATGGACAAGAATATGATTGGAATGACGACTGCCACAGAGCATTTGAACAACTGAAACGGCTACTAGTTACAGCACCAATTTTGAGCTATCCACGGATGGAGGGGAAATTTGTGTTGGATACCGACGCCAGTAACACAGCTATAGGAGGCGTTCTTTCTCAAGTGCAGGACGGACAAGAAAAAGTTATTGGGTATTTCAGCAAGGTCTTGTCGCGGCCAGAAAGGAACTATTGTGTGACAAGAAGGGAACTGTTGGCCGTCGTCAAATCCGTAGAGCACTTTTATAAGTACTTATACGGCCGTAAATTCCTGTTGAGAACAGACCATGCTGCACGGAAATGGTTACTGCAGTTTCGAAATCCTGAAGGGCAAGTTGCAAGGTGGATAGAGCGGCTGCAGGAATATGACTTTGACACAAAACATCGCGTAGGAACTAGCCATCGGAATGCAGACGCTCTATCAAGGAGACCTTGTCCGGTGGACTGCAATCATTGCTCCAAGATGGAAGAGAAAATAAGTGTCATCCATAGAATGACGGTAACCGATGATACTTGGCAACTCGAAAAAATACGAGAAGACCAGGAAAATGACGCCGAATTAGGACGTATTATTGAGTGGAAAAATAGAGGACAACGACCAGCTTGGGAAGAAATTAGTATTTCAAGTAGGAGCCTGAAGGCATACTGGGCACAGTGGGACTCCTTGATGATGGAAAATAGAATCTTGAAACGACGCCTAGAATTTGAAGATGGCACTGAGAGACTTCAAGTGATAGTGCCGAGAAGCAGAGTGCCGGAAGTGTTGCAGCACTTGCACGATGGTATTTCCGGAGGGCACTTTGGCGTGAAAAGAACTCTCGAGAGAGTGAGAGAAAGATTCTATTGGCTGAACTGCAAAGATGATGTGAAGGAGTGGTGCCGGAAATGTGAATTGTGTGCCTCTGCAAATGGCTCGGTCTCAAAACGGAAAGCCCCAATGAGACAGTATAACGTGGGAATCCTTTTGAGAGGGTAGCCATTGATATAGCTGGTCCATTTCCTGAATCAGAGAAAGGAAATAAATACATCTTGGTTGCAATGGATTATTTTACCAAATGGCCGGAGGCATATGCTATACCTAACCAAGAAGCCGAGACGGTTGCAGATGTACTAGTCAGGAGTTGTTTTGTCGTTTTGGAGTTCCGTTGGAATTACACTCCGATCAAGGTCGAAACTTCGAATCAGTATTGTTTAAAAATGTCTGCAAGCATCTTGGAATCAGGAAGACTAGAACCACGCCACTTCATCCCCAATCGGATGGAATGGTTGAAAGAATGAACAGGACGTTAGGAAGTACCTGGCCAAAGTTGTCTCTGAACATCAACGAGACTGGGACCAATATCTGCATTTGTTCCTACTGGCGTACCGATCTTCGGTACATGACAGCACAGGGTACTCTCCCGCTTGCGTAATGCTAGGACGTGAATTGCGGCTACCATGTGATCTTCAGTTTGGATTTAAACCTGGAGAAGAGATCGCAGGTGAAGATTACGTTAGTAAGCTTCGTGAAAGATCAAATAGTATTCACGAAAACGTCCGAAAGAATATACAGGCAGCAAGCGATCGAATGAAATCACAATATGACACGAGAGCACAAGAAGGTGGTTATCAACCTGGAGATTTAGTGTGGTTGTACAATCCACAAAGAAAACGTGGATTGTCGCCAAAACTACAAAGACAATGGGAAGGGCCGTACGAAGTGTTAAAAAAGGATTAATGATGTAGTGTACCGGATCAGAAGATCCCCACGTGGTAAACCGAAAGTGGTACACTTTGACCGTTTAACATCCTACGCTGGCAACAACCAGGAAGACTCGAATAATGATAATGGTGTTCGGCAAGTTATTAATCATGAGCCAAATGTAGATTTTGAGAGCTTTATGGCGGCGTATGGTGGTTCCGCTAAGGCGAGATTTGGCGTTGTTGTTGAAAAACAGCAAGATCTGTTTAGAGCACCAGGAGAGTATTCCCTTGCACATTGCGTAGCCCAAGATTTGGCAATGTCAAGGGGGAATAGCTGTTGTTTTCAAGAAAAAGTTTGGATGTGTGGATGAATTAGTACAACAGCAGCCAACTGTAGGAAAATCTTTGGTCCTTCAAGATAAAAATCGTTATGTTTACTATCTGGTCACCAAAAATTTTCATGGCAGAGACCTAGTTATGGACATCTATGGGAGGCTTTGCTAAATCTTAAGGCGCAGATGATGGAAAATGGAGTAACGAGACTAGCGGTGCCCAAGCTGGGCTGTGGACTGGATCGCTTGGATTGGAGGATAGTCCGAAATATGCTAGAAGTAGTTTTCCAGGAACCAACGTCCAGGTTCTTGTTTGTTGTTATCAACCGGTTGCCTACCAAGACCATGAAAAGAGTGTTGACTGTTACTTCCAACGACGCGGTGGATGCACCAGAGGAGATAGCTGCCGATACCGTCACCAGTCATCGAACTGGCGTCAAGATGGATTTACAGTTACGAGACGTAACGGTTTTAAAGAGGGGGCAGTGTTGCGATCCACTATTAGGCAACCCGTCAAACATACAAACGCCCGGGGCACAGCGTATTCTTCAGCATTCGAGAATCCTTCTACAAAGTTCCAGATAATGAGTCATATCTTAATGCAGGGTATATATAAGGCCGCTTATGAATGTAAGAGTTAGTCTATTCTTGAATGTCTAATATAAATTATAACGTTGTAAAGTGATAGCAGTTTTGAGCTTTTGAAGTATACATAAATGTGATATGCTGTGTCTAATGTTCATACAGCTTGTAGTATACATAAATAAATAGAAGTGTATAAATAAATAGTAGTGTTAGTGTTGTTAATGAACCTATGGTAAAGGAGTTAATTTAAGAAGATATTAGTGCTTGTAAATTCATTAGTGTAATAGTGCTTCATTGTTAAGTGGACTGAAAACATCTATAAATAAGGCATATACTGTTAATTAGACTTGTGAACAGTAAGTAATAAAGACGTTTGTTATTACTTGTTTTAAATTAAAGAAACGCGGTAGTAGTAGCGCGTTACACTAATATAATAATTTTAGAAGTCTTCACGGCCGGAGTCTTGATTAATAATACGCTTTTGGAGTTCAGACTTAAAAAGTAATGCAGTGACGTTTTACTCGCTTTCATAAGATGCACTATCAGACAAGACGTAAATCACTGCTTTAGACTAATACAATCGAGTTGTTTTTCTGCGCAAATACGAGCATATTATTTTAAATAGGATAAATTTTATAGACTTAAATATTTTTCTGATTTACAATTAATGTAGGCAAGAAAGTTTCTAATTCGAAGTCGTTTATAATATGTGCACTTTCCACAAAGACTAGGAGCGAAGTGTTATAAAAGGCTTAAATAATATTTCATTGTATATTTTTATATTCAAACAATTTAAGCAATTAGTACCTATACTCAAAAATGCAACTCTAATGAATTGGAGACGTTAAAAGTGTGCTTACGACAGGGCCAGCTCTAGGTACATGCCGAAAACGTGGCCGTACAGAGCAACAAAATGGCGCCTGATAAAAACCGAAAAGACACGGATAATTACAAATAAAATATGAAAGTGGAGTAGAGATGATCAAAAAAATAAACGCACTTAAACCTGATGACTATTATAAACACCTACATCTGTTGGATTTGCAATATTCTCAAATAATATTGATTGTGCGAAAAGATTTATCGGAAAACTATTAATTCGACAAATGTTTAAATGTTGGGGGATCAAGGTAGCCGCAGGTTGCTTAACCCTCTTCGCATACCACTGAATATCGATGAAATAGTGTAAATATTTAGAAAACGATACAAGGAGAAACGAGCTGTATTTAGCAAGAAAGAGCAGCTGCTAAGTTCGAAGACAACGTTAAAAGCATAAGTCTGGAGCATAGCACTGTATGGCTCTGATATAGGGACAGTAGGAGAAGCAAATAGGAAAAAAATAGAAGCCTTTTGGAATGTGGTGCTCAGATATATGATGTTGATAGCACGGACAGACTGTTACATGCCGAAAAATTCGGCACTAAACATCCCAATTAAGTTTTAATTTGTAAGAATTTCGCGCCATAAATTTAAAAGGACGTGTGCGTATTTCCGTCACTTCAGATAGTGCGTTTGCGCCATATTGCGCGAACGGGTGTGCCAAGAAGGAAAAAGGGGGATTTCCGGCATACGTGACTGAACTAGCCTCCGAGATGTGAACAAGTATTGTTGCCTTTTGTGTCTTATCGTATCTTTTTTTTTGTTATGTAGGTCCCTTTTTGCCTTCTCTTGACTATCGTTCCTTATAAAGCAGTTCCTGTCGTTCCCTACATATAGAAAGAAGACGATTACATTTGGATTCGATCAGAATCCAGCAAGAATTCCCACGCCCGAAAAAGATCAGCGAAGCAGCCGCCGCCGACATCATGGAGTGATCCTGAAGGAAGCCCTACATGTTCACGTGAGTACCCCGTGGGGGTTTTCTTTAAAATTTGTGTAATTGTTAAATTGTGTCGCAATAATTTGCATATTGTGTGACGTCATCTATAATTTGCGCGTCATTTTTACATTTTTACATTTACAAAGAGATTCTAGAAATAGTGGTAGAAGAAAGATATCTGAGGAAAGCAAAAAAGAAGAAAAAATAGAATAACAAGACACGTTTTATGGCATTTGAGAAATAATGTGGGATATTGTACAAACAGTGATAGGAAAAGACAGAGGCAAATGTAGACCTAGATCAGTATATTGCACGCAGATAGTAAAAGATATAGACTGTGGGAATTTCTGTGAAATGTGTAGATTAGCTCAGAATAGAAAACAATGGAGGAACACGTCTAACCAGTTCCAGGAGTGCAGACCAAATAAAGATGATTCATTGTAAAACTTATTGGTGAAGCTGGCTACAAACTGTTACTGGTTTGAATGTACGCGCGTGTGATTGAGCCTTGTTGGATTTACTAACATTTTACTTTGGTGCGAGTCGAAACGCTGGTTGTTAAGAGTACCTTCCTACTTTTTCGTTAAATCTTTCGCTTTTAGTTGAGTTGTATTGGTTACCTATCCCAGTCCCTTCCTCAAAAGATTAGCTGGACTACACCAACTCCTTTCAAGTTGTCATATGTAGTATGGCTGGATAACAGTTAACATTCCGTAATATTAAACGAACATAAGGTGCTTTCTCGCCCCCCCCCCTCTTTGGAGAGGTGTTCTTATATGGTCAGAAACCCGTAGTTGTTGTCGTTTTCTCTACCGTACTCTTTCCGCAACACAGGCTAAGTTGAGCCCGGCACCGTTTGCTCATTACGTAATTTTGTTTAATTACTGGCAACCTAACTGTGAGGTGTAATAAAAGTGTAGTAAAAGTAGGGTTACTTGATACTGTAGTTTTATTTCACACCTACCCACCTTAACATCATCTCTCAGTGTATATTTGAGTTATGTGTTGGTCACACAACGTGGGGGTCAAGAGCCTCTGCTACTATACTACTAAATTATTAAGCAAGCTTTGTCAACAGAGGGTGTTTGTTTATTCTCAGGTACGTTACACTACAATACCACCACATAAAAAAAATACAGAATATTTGAAACATTTCTCAACTGTACCAATGAGCAGTTCTTAATTTTCTGTGATTACTTTAAGAATGCATAAAAAGACTATGAGTATACATGTTGAAATGCCATTATAAAAATGGCGAATTAAGTTTCTTGTTATTTGTATATTTTGCAAAATTACAATATTGTTGTCTCATATCCTACAGGTTTTTCCTCTAAGTTTTAAATGGTATAGAAATAAAAGTGTTCTGCATTGTTATACTAGTATTTCTCAACTTTTTAAACAGTACAATATTATACAGTAGTTGATTGCATGGTTATAAAACTCTTCGCCCAACAAGATATCCGTTCTGCATCAACTAGCCTCCATTAAACAAAAATAAACATATTTCGAATGACGTTTGTAAAAACTAATTTAGAAAAATATCTATTTTGTTACATCTTTCTGTGCCAGTAATTTCTATGCACTCCTTATAATAAGCGTCTACGTTTTAGCGTTACGTTAAATAGGAACCAGATACAAAAAAAAGTTACTCTTAAATGAATAGAAGCATCCTCTTTAATTCTGATTTCATCTATAACAGCATTCAGTAGCATGGTCTTGCAATAAATTGTTAGTTTCATTAAAATCATAAACTTCAAAACCACAAAAGTATCGTGTTATTTCGATTAAATACATATTGGAACGGAACTTAGGGCATTGAATAATCATAAAGTAGATATACCGTTCCTATACATAAATTTACGCCAATAGAGTGCGTGTCGCCAACAGAGGGCGATCGAAGAACTCACCTTCAGATAAATAAATTCTTGTAAATCATAGAATTCTATGTTTTAAATGACCACTTGCCTACCTACCATCAACAGATAGCTAGAAATTATTTGCGACGTCGTGATAACTTATTTGTAAGGACTCCTGCAATAGGAATGTAGAATAATTGGGGGACAGGCAAATCGGTTATATTTGTTCTGGGATAGTATTTTAACCTTGCACTTCTTAAGTATTGAATTTTTGTGTCATAAATTATTTTAAACCATAAAAAGGTATACAAAATATTTATTTCTGTAAATTTTCATAGCGAAATCGTGTCATTTTAAGAAAGCCTTAGAATTATGAAATAACTGTAAATTTATTAATATACATCTCACATATATGAGCTTTTTACAAATTTCAGTTGAATGAATTGGGGTCAATAATAAATATAAAGAAAACCTCAGCCACATTATAATTATCATACAATGTAGCAAAAAACACAGACGTTAAGTAGTGGAACCCACCAAGACGTCATAAATATTAATTTAGTACTCATCACCCGAAGACTATTTCACTCGTAGATTCCGTACATCATCATTAAGTCTTCAGTCCTAGAACTGATTAGATGCGTACTTCCATTGTTTCCTATTCCGAGTTAACACACATTTACATCAAATTGCCATAGCCTACATCTCTCAATCTGGGGGCAATAGTCTGATCTAAGCCTACATCTACCTCTCTTTTTTTCTATCTCTGTTTGCAATATATCTCGCACTATTTCCCAAATGCCTTAGAACGTGTTCTATCCTTTTATTTCTTCTATGTTTTTGTTTTCCACAGATATCCTTCTTACCCTACTCTTTCTAGAACCTCTTTGTTATTAACTTTGTCTGTCCGTGTTATCACCACCATATATCTGAAGCACCACATTACAAAGGGCTTCTATCTTTTTCCTGTTTGCTTCTCCAACTGTTCCCATCTTATAGACGTACAGTGCTAAACTCCACACATATGCTTCAACAGGTTCTTCCTTATTTCTATCTTTGTTGTCTTCAAACATAGCAGCTGTTTTTTATTGTTAGATACAGCTCGGCTCCGCTTCTATTGTTTCTAAATATATGCTCTATTTTACCGATATTCAGTGGTATATGAGGGGAATAGCATGCGGCTACCAAGATTCCCCAACACTTGGACATTTGCCGAATTAATAGTTTTCCAATTGTTTTCCAGCAATAAATAAATATTGGAAATAGTAAAAGCCGAAGGCAAACTAATATACAACTTCCGGCACCATGAAATTCTTTTAACCACTTGAAGGCGCCTTGTTAGCTAACTGATTAGGTTGTTTGTTTTCTAATATGGCATTTATGCATGATGTTGTTCTTTAAAAACATTTGGATAAGATTATACAACTTCATTTTTCACCTCTGGTTACACATAACTTTCGTTTTAATATTAGGAGTGGAAAAACTATTTTTCATCTTGAATTAAGTTACTACGTATTATAGGACAATAACCTGCAATTTTATTGTATGTATTCGTGCTAAGCACATTTCTCAGGTAAAAGGAACGTGTGGTTATTGCGTTTAGCCAATGGCATGTTTCATGGTGGGGACATTAACAAGTTCGTGAAAATGATGCGTTAAAAACGAGAACTTGACTTCTAACTAACGTCGATACCGAGGTTTTAAATGCGAGTGCGCGTTATTTAAGTACGAAATGTAGTTTTTGCATTCTCTTTACCTGTCTCATTACTTTAACAATGTTTTGTGCTCCCTAAAAGTGTAGGTTGAAACGTTAATCTTTAATACGTAATATACTAATATAAATATATAGTGTATTTAAATTTACACAGGGGTAAATTTTCCCCGGTGCGTCAAATGCTTCTTAAATTTTAAAACTAACACTTATCCCGTGGTCCTCCTAATCTCGGTACTTCTTTCATCTCAGGGTGATGTCAAGATGTCTCTGTATTTGATAGGCGGTAGCTGTCTTATCGACGAAGTGCCGGTATGTTGTATAACGGTAAAAGAAAAGGTATTGAAAGAAAGGAAAACTTCGTCGACTCTCGGAACTCTACCAAGCGCGTCTGCACTCCAGGAAAGCCGGTAATTAAGTCTGCTGAATTCGACGCATCGGCTCCCGCGAGCCATCGTTCCCCTTCCAAGATAGGTTAATGTTATGACGCAAATTGCTAGGCACAGCTGCAATCCTTGCCGTTTTCCAAACCTCAAATTATTAGAACCAAATCTTGGCGTGGTTTTGAAGTGATGCTTACATTAAACATAATAATACTGGAGAATTTCCCCGTGCGGTGTTTAAAAATCTCCTGAACCTAATAATGCAATAAAAGGTTGAAACTTTTTTTTTTAAAAAAGCGCAACTAGGTTCAATGCATTTGTTCCCAGAATCTGAAAGAAACGGACTTCAGCGCCACCTGATCTAGCTGAAGACATCTGCGGAGATGCAGTTATTAATTAAGGTAAGCCCTTTGTTTAGTTGTTAATGGCTTCCTTAGCATGTGAATTTGTATTCGTTTGACGGTAATAATTTCTGACCAAATTTGGAGGCATAATAAATTACGCCTGGAGTTAACGTAACAATTTGGCGCTTTAACAAAAAAACAGTTTCTACACATAAAGTGTTTAATGTTTGGCAGTAAAAATGTTTAAGAAAAGCAGGCGTTTTATAATAATAAAATTTTTTACCTATGCATCATTCATAGCTTATGCTTGTCGTGTAACTGTCGCCTGAACTAAAAACATATAAATTCTATTACCTAAACTAAAAACATCTTTCAGTTTAAATATAATTCCGTATTGAATTTTGACACTTTAGAATATACTGCTGGCGACCTCTAGTGACTTATTTATATATCTTACCTACCTTACTCCATAATATCTTAAAAAAACAAAATGTTGATGTTTGAATACGTGTTTTGTTATAAAAATTAACAAAGGATAACGTTTTTAAAATAGTGTAATTGAAATTGTAGTTTTGTGAATATTTAACAAGATTTGCACTAATTTCAAAAAAAAATTTGTATAAATAATTGGAATTTATGTCTAATTTGCGGTGCCAAAAAAATGGTTATTCTTTACTTACATTAAAGCTTTATTAGGTAAGTCTTATCAGGACACATATTCGTATTTAACCCATAAAACATTTATCTTCTAGTGATTTTCGCTAACTTATTTAATATATACATTTTTTCCGTAAATCAAACTTAAGCTGTATGAAATAGTACCAAATCTATCTGTCTTTAGTAATTTATCCTTCTATCTAAAAGCCGCTTTTCTAATAAATATTCCATATTTTCTACTCCAAATTTCGTTGTTTTTATTATATGAATTGGTACCTAACTAAAACCCTTGTCTCAGGAGCAAAAAACAATGGTTTTAATCTCGTTTGATTAATAGATAAACATAGCTATCTGTCTTTATTAACTACAATATCGGTTTCTAACTTAATTTCCTTTTTTATTTACAATATTAATATAAGTTATGTACATGTAAGCTTTGCTATTTTAAAATTGAAAATGCAATCCAATTATTTCTTGTCTAATACAATTAAGAGTTTTCTCAAAAACTTCTAATTATGCCTTATTGTTTACGCCTTGCCTAATATAAAATAAAAGCATGCTCCTCTTATCTCTCGACTACGATTTGTTATTCGCGCATCGCAAGGTGAGCACTGGTTACAACAATAAGATAGTCGACACAGCTCTCTCTTAGTACACAGTCCATTATTAAATGTCACACTCGCGCCGGTTTGTCGGCATTATCAGTTAATTAATTAAATAACAACGTGGGTACCTCTATTCCTTCCTTCAGAACCCTCTCCTACCTAACCAATTATGTATTTAGTGGTGAGTGTAAAGTGATAATTGAACACGGGGTAAGTTTTTTATGCAACCATACTTTATAAACATTTTATTACGCATATTTTGTTATTGTGAACCAGCCGCTCCGCTTAGGCGTGAACACTTATATAAATTATACACATAGTACCTCCATTAACTTATAAATTATACGATTTTAATTGTGAATTTGAAAAATTGTGGCCAATAAAAGATTTGTAATATTTTTTTTACTTTTAGCAATTAATAAATAAGTCGCATCTTGTTATTACCCTTAATTATGAAACTATACTCTATCTTTTCTATCTTTATTTGAATTAAATTTTTTTGCAACGTTACCTTCATTTCATTAACCTCTACATGAATTCGTTTTATAACCTTTGACTTATCCTATCGCATAACTTAAGTGGATGTTGCGCTTAAACCTTGAATTGTTTTTAACCTTGTCATGTCATAAATAGCTTATTCGGTTCTAAAAGATAATTTCTCGACCCCAGTTCAAAATTGTTTTCTATTTGTTTTTATATACAACTAATTCTATTTATTTTAAATTTCCATCTTTTTTATCTTGTGATTATCCTACAACCCAATATATTCTTTTTTGTGGTTGTCATGCCTTTCGTCTGAACAACTCTGCGAATCTTTATGACTTGTATTAGCTGATGTCGGATTGTTACTTTACTCTTGGAGTATCCATAACATTGGAACGTATGGCTCTGTAGCAAAAAGTCTATTTCTACAGTTACAAACACAACATTTCTTTTCAATGTTTTTCTTTTGCATATATTTCAATCATTTGTTACAAATTTCGTTATCAATCGTTTTGTATCATATGAACGTTAATACTTCTTTCTGTTTATACTAAACTTGTTGGTGAGTGGCGGTCGTCTTTGTCGTTTTCAATCATACTCTTAACTAACCGACCAATAAGCACGCATTATGCAAATAAATATCATGCACGCTTACAACGTCCCTCAAACAATAACGGACTCGTCTGACACTTCTCATTATTTGGCATTATATTAACACTTATCCTGAAAGGTGTCGTTTTTGTCAATATTGAGAGGCGCCAAACAGTCGTTGTTCGCAAACTAAGTGATCTTCTTTGTAGGTTTTTGTATAACAGCGCTAAATTTAATAATTTTCCTTCGATAAGTTAGTGAACTAACCAGTCGTGCTTTGTTATGACAAAATCCCAACGGGAAATACGTAAATGGTTGAACAGTTTATAGCAGAAAAACGTAAACAAAGTCAAAGACTTGCCGATGGTGGTAGCAGCAGCGATCCAGTGGCATCACTTGAAGCTGTAAAAGGATATTTGGGGAAGAAAAGGAAAGGAAACAAACAACAACTCACACCACACAATCAGACGGTTTGAGAGCACTTCCGACCCGACAGATTCGCGAAGTTGACGTCTCTACAGGTACTTTAAAACTTGACTGTTCCTGATAACATACGTGGGGATTGTCTTGTTTTCGATCGCGCGTGCGTTCAGTTAATTTGAAAGAAATGGTAAAACTAAATTAAATTGAATATTGCATTTGTTGCGCAAACATTCTTGTTTATGTGGAAGACTGTTATTCGACATAAAACTCCCTTGCTTTAATTATTCCACTACTCTTTCTTGATACAGAGGTCACTGGAGTAGCTGGAGATCCTGTACAAATTACTATATACACACCTATTTTCCTAAATAATTTAAATAAAAAAAACATCAAACTAACTTAACCTGTATTCTCATAAAATGCATTGTCATACACATATGTATAAATATGCTCGCCTAAAAATATGCTGGCTGTAATCTGGCCAGGTGATGATGAACTAAATCCTAAAAATAATCGTAAAGCAAATTTAACCTAGCCCAGCAACAAAACTATCTCACGCTCCACACTTTCCTGCTTTCCTATCTAATTGTTACATTTATGAATTCCAAAGTAATGGTAATGTCGTTCCTTAAAAAAGAAAACAGTTTAATTCCTACGTTACACCATATTATTGTTCCTTCAAAATATTTCGCATTTAATACTTTTACCTAAACTTCACTAATGACTCTAACCTCAAATTACTAATAAATCAGGTGAATTAATTGCTGCCACTTAATTACTGTCTTATTACTAAAACACAATTACAAATTAAAAATTTATAATACAGTTTTTTCAAACGTTAAGTACTCACAAATTTAATTCCAGACTTTATAACCAGCGTCAGATTGTTCCCAATCATTCAATTAAGGGTCTAAATACAGCAGCTGTCTTATTCCAAAACCTACCTTATAGTTTCAATTTAAAGGAGGGCTTTCTAACAACCCTTTTTAAAACGGTTTCACGACATTAAATCTGCACTTACGCGACTGAGAATACCCTGTCTCTTGCAACGGCATTTGATTTTACATGTCGATCGCCGCACGTTCCCTGAGGAATTTTTTTTCTTAAAGTTCTGTACCATACCCCGATCAGAACTTACTATTACCCCACTTCCCTTAAATTAACCCAGCTTTGGGAGCTAGCATTAAGACCCTCTTCCTACTTTTATTAATTACCACATCTCAATGTTTTTAGATGACCGGTTACTATACGACTGTCGATAACTCAATCTTAATCCGTTTTTATTATTTTTAATTCCCCTACTATTTTATCTAATGCCTCGAGATTTTAATTTTAATTACATAATATTGCATCACTTTTTATGTCAAATAGCACGTAGGAAGTCCCTGTTATACTGTAATTTATGAAAGCGTATCTGTAATTTCTTGTGATCTGAAACCTTATTGCAATCTAAATGTATAAAAAATTACACCATTTTTGGTAATCTTTAAGTGTGTACTTTTCTGACTTGGCGTCTTAAAATCTAATTGTAGTATATTTTACGATAGTTGCAACACTTCATTAAAACTATTTTGTAGTGCATGAATTTTATTTAACAACTCCTAATGCTCAAATCCAAGGTGCATTTTAATGAATTTTTCAACAACTCTGAAAGCTTTTTAAAAAGAGCATGCAATGCTTATACTATAAAATGTTATCAATTAAAACTGAATCGGTTTATTTACATTTTTGTTGTTTTAGAGTAATTTGGAAAAAAAATTACGGATTTAATTACTAATCTTGATTTGTAAACACTGTTTTAGTATAAAATATAGATTCTACAGGGTATTCCTATTACAAATTAGTTTATTTAAAACTAAATACTATTTATTTCCTAACTAATGTATCTTACGTTATAACCTACTAAACCTAGCTTAAAGATCTCTGCATACCTGAATAACTGTAAATATTCTGAACCGATGCAATGAAAGAATAAAACTACGTAACCTATATAGCAATAATGTTTTTCGATATGTACACTGACTTATTTACAAGTTATTTATACGGAATACATCTAACCAAATCAAAACGTTGAAAGCTATTATAGGCCTATACTGAAAAACTCTGTTTGGAAAAGTTAACAGTACACTTAAACGTTAATATAGCATGATGCTGCGCCATCGTCTGCACCTGTAAACTGTGATCGTGTCACCTGCATATTACATTCAAAGGTTTTTGGTGGTGATAGAGTGACACATTGCAAATTGAAGTCCATTAATAGTGCTTCTGTTATCGTGGGACGGGTTGGGTTGGGATGGGACCGCGTTAAAAAGCCATACCAAGTAATACGGTACACTCTTAAAAAAATTTAGTAAAGAAATAAATATATAAAATATAATAGTACATATTAAAATTATTTTAGTATTAAACAATTTCTACGTAACACAGATTTTGAAATTATTTTCTTAAAAGAAAAACATCTGTTTGCAATTATATATGTTTTTTCTTTTTTCTGATAGCGGGCGGGGGGAGGGAGGCTACCCACTAATCTCGGGCATGGGCGTCGTTGTTTCTACCCTCTACTCTTTCTCAAGGATACTTATCCTAAAATTATTTTTTCTTATTCCACTGTTTCTGTTTTCAACCTTATTTTTTTCCTCTGTTGAACCTGTCTTAACCCCGAGACAACTGCCCATCACATAAGGGTGGTGATCTTTCGTTCCGGGCTGCTGATTACACTTTGGCTGGTCGAGTAGTGCTTTACTATCCACCGTTCTTTCTATCGCTTTTGCTCAATGCGAACCCTTCCTTTTCTCTCCCAGATCTCTTTTATTTTTCTCTCATCATTACGTCTTCAATCCTAGAACTGGTTGGACGCGTACCTCCATTGCTTTCTATTTTGAGCTAACTTGCACATTTTCCTGAAATTCCCATAACCTACAGCTTTTACTATCTGTGTGCAATAGACTAATCTAGGTCTATCTGTACCTCTCTCTTTTCCTATTTCAACATCTAATATGTTACGCACTATTCCCTCATGCCTTGGTATGTGTTCTATCATCCTATCTCTCCTATTTTTTATTGTTTTCTCCATATTTCTTTCTACTTCTGCTATTTCGAAAACCTTTTTGTTCTTAATTTTTTTCTGTCCATGATATCTTCATAATATATCTGTAGCAGCACTTTACACTTTTCTTGTCTCACACCTTTGATAATATTTACTTTTCTGCGTTACTACTCTAATTCTATTACCGCTGTTTGTTCTCTGTATAAGCTACGTACTATTCGTCTATCCATATAGCTCATACCAATCTTTTTGAGCATTTCGAATATTTTTTCCCATTTTAGATTATCGAATACTTTTTTCAAATCTAGAAACCCCATATACACGATATCTCCTTTTCTATTACTTTTTCCATTAACATCATTAAAGCTAAAATAGCCTCCCTATTCCCCTGCTTAGCCTAAACCAAAATTGATCTAGTATTTCTTCAACCCCTTTTTCCATCCGTTTTTGTATAATTCTAGTTAATATTTTTGATACGTGTGCTGTCAAACTTATTATTCGAAAATTTTCACATCTATCCGAGCCTCTCTTTTTTGGTATAGTGACTATGATGTTACGTGTGAAAGCTTTGGGTATTTTGCCTATCTCATACGTATACCTTACAAGTTGGAAGAGACGTTCTCTTACTGCTTGACGAGCGGCTTTTAGAGTTTATGCGTGCATCTTTTTTATACCTGGTGTCTCATTATTTTTCAGACTCTTTAATGCTAGTTCAAACTCATCTCTAAGTATAAGATATCCCAAGTAATGTTTTTCAATGTCTGATTCCTCTTCTAAAGTTGTTAGTTCTTCTCCTGCATATGAATTCCTCATATATTCTGTAACGTTTTATTTTAAAACATTCAGGAAGTAAAATTTCTTAATTTAGGAGTTAGGGCCTTTACTTTAATACTTATGAAAATTTTCGTTTAATTAGTGCAATTCCGTTGATGTTGTGAAACCCTGAAAGTAGAAAAATTTACACGGATCTGGCGACTGGTTTATTAGGAAAAACGTTAACGCTAATGCAGGGATCCGACGTAAGAAAGCGTTTATCTTCCCATGAACGCCAGTGCAGGTGAATCGACCTCGGGTGGTGGAAAGTGGCGTAAAAACCCAGGGCCACCGATATTTCGAGGAACTCTCGATCTCACAGCTACACATACTGCTTCGATGAGTTATCGCACCGGCAGTGCTAACGCGAGTGTTGTCACTCCACCTATCTTACCATTCGTTTAACGTCTCGCCAGAGGAGCCCTACAGTCGGAAGTAAGTACAACTCGTAACAACAGGACCAAGCAGAATAAACCGCACCACCCTGAGATGAATAACATTACGATAAAACCAGGGTAAGTGCTTTAATACTTTTAATTCGTTTGGCGTGGATTTATTGTTAGTGTTGAGCATTTAATCATAATTAATTTGAGATTGTGTTTGTTATAATTCTTGCCATCTATCCACTTTTGCTACATTTTCTATAATGACTTTTCCTCCCGCGTCCCTTATATTTTAGCTATACGGTTTTATATCCCTAAAATGATAATTATAAAAATCACCAAGGGCTATACAAAGCCTTAATAAGAAAACGACAAAGAGACTCATGGAGGACCGTCTGTATCTCAGTTGAGTCTGCAAAAGAAGCATCTCGAATAAATAGAATCCTGTCTAAGGATTCGCGCCAGCAACCATGTTGTCTCAAAGGTGCGGATGGTTCGTTTTCCAACAACAAGGAAGAAACAGCGAAATTACTACTAGACACACACTTCCCAGGAAATGTACCCATATCAACTACCACCAGGATGAATGCTCCCAGGCAGGCTCCAGAGGAGGCAGACTGGAAGGTAGTCAACCGGGTGGTGGAGGAAGAAAAAGTAAAATAGGCAATCTTAACTTTCAACCTTTTAAGTCGCTAGGATTGGATGGCATCTTTCCAGCCCTACTGCAGTGGGGTCTGAAGAGGCTACTTCCTCATCTGGTGAGGCTGTTCAGAAGCTGTATTGCGTTCGGATATATTCCCATAAGCTGGAGGAGGGTCAGGGTGGTCTTCATTCCCAAACCGGGACGGAGGACTACTCCTTGGCCAAATCCTATCGTCCAAACAGTCTAACGCCCTTTTTGTTAAAGAGGCTGGTAAGATTATGCGACATTGATAGCAAGGAAGGGATTGGGCAGTATCATCCTCTTCACCCAAACCAACATGCCTATATATCAGGGAGGTCTACAGAGTCTGCCCTACACGCTGCGCTAGAGCGGATCGAGAAATCCTCAAGAACAACATGTCAACTTTAGGTGTGATAATAAATATTGAAGGCGCGTTTAGTGAAACCACCTTTGAAAGTATTGACAAAGTTATGAGAGAACACGAAGTGAATAACACTCTCAGGCAGTTAATCCAACAGTACCTACGCTGTCGTGAAGTACGTGTTTGTGTGGGAACCACTTTCTTATGCAGGGCGGTAGCTAAGGGCTGTCCTCAGGGTGGCGTATTGTCACCACTACTATAGAATCTAGTAGTAGACAACCTGCTACATCGTCTTAATAGGGCCGGCTTCTACACGGTAAAGTATGACCGTGCTACCGCAGTAGTTGACAAATATGAACAAGTGCTGTGCATTTTAATGCAAACAGCATTAAAGCTAATTGAACAATGGTATGTGGAAAACTCCTTGATCATAAATCCAAACAAGACCTCGTTAGTTCTGTTTACTAGCAAAGGAAAATTAACGGTAACCAGATTACCATCACTTTTTCAAACATCCTTAACCCTCTCAGAGGAAGTCAAGTATTTGGGTATTATACCTGATAAAAAACTGAAATGAGCTAAACACGTACAAGTAAAAGCTACGAAAGCTAGTGCAGTGCTCTGGCAATGCAGACGGGCCATAGGTAAACTTTGGGGACTTTCACCAAAGGCTGTCCTATGACTATACACTGCAGTAGTACGACCTATGCTATGGAGCTGTTGTTTGGTGGCCTCGAACCAGACAAGTTAATGCAGCTAAAGTGCTTACGCACATACCAAGACTAGCCTGTCTTAGTATCACGGGTGCAATAAAATCCACACCAACTGCAGTCTTGGAAGCCATCTTCGATCTCCCTCCGCTAGACCTGCATGTGGAGGAGATGGCTCTAAGAACGGCACTAAGACCAAAAGTTAAGGGATTGTGGAACAATAAGGGAGACGATGGGATACACCAGGATATCTTAAGTGAAGCGTTGTTAACAATCCCACTCTTGGATGTCAGGGTTGACTCAATTACCCCAAACTAACATTAAGGAAACGGTACAGGGTCTGTGTGAACCCCGAAGACCTGATTCCAGCAGATACATTCATCTTCACAGATGGATCAAAACAAGGAAGGTACAGTGGCAAGCATCTTTTCAGATGACCTAGACCTTCACGAAAGTATAGCGTTGGGAACGCAGGCAACTGTTTTCAAGCAGAAGCCACTGCGATCACGCAAAGTGCCAGTTTTATTTTGGAACGAGGTATTCAAAATAAAACTATACGCATATCCACAGATAGTAGGGCAGTTTTAATGGCCCTAAATAGGAAGAAGATCCTTTCAGAAGTGGTACTGCAGTGCTACCTCACTCTTGAACGGGCTTCTTACTCTAATATTCTCGAGCTGGCCTGGATCAGGGGTCAATCAGGTAAATACGGTAATGAGCGGGCCGATGCTTTGGCGAGACAAGGATCGACTCAGAGTTTTGACGGACCTGAGCCATCGGTCTCCCTTTCGTCATCTGTGCTACTTACTATGATAAGACAGAGAACCTACCATCGCCACTGCGAGAGGTGGCAAAGGAAAAACATTGTCGACAGGCAAAAATGTTCATAAAGTCTCTTTCGACTAAAAAAGGGAAACTTTCCATAGGTTTGCCGGGGCAAAAACTACGACTTTTAGCATGTGTTTTGACGGGGCACTGCAAGGTAAAGAAGTACATGCACAAATTGGGTTTTTCGGAGAATCCAACCTGTCGAAGTTGTCAACGGGAGGAATAGACAGCAGAGCACATTATGTGCACCTGTCCGGCACTCGCCAATTTCCGAGGATCCATGTTAGGTGACTTCTGGCCAAACACCGCCAGAATTAGTAACACGCTCTGGACCAATATCCCTAGGTTCCTGCATTTGCGTATTTCCTATTTTATGTCTTTGTATCTCTGTTTTTCTGCTTTGTGTGGTCTGTTTTTGTATCGCCTTTCTTCTATTAAATTCAGAATATCTTTTGTTACCCGTGGCTTCTTATATTCTTTTTGTTTATACCCTAGAATAGCCTTGGTCGTCATATCTAAGCTTGATTTAATGTTATTCCATTCGGCTTCTACTTCCTCAGTATTAGAGATTTTTACGATGTCTTTCAGAACTTCATTCGACTTTTTCAAATCTTTTGTGGATATCCTTGTCTTTTAGTTTCTTAAAGTCAAATTGCCTTTTTTCGTTCCTCTTTTTAAATTTTTAAATTTAAACTGGGGTTTCATAATCACTATGCTGTGGTCAATCTTAATATCTGCTTCTGGATAGCTCTACGATCTTTTACTTGATGCCTAAACCGTTGTCTAACAAAAATGGAACCTATTCTTCGCAAATACGATGTTGTGGTCAGAGCCCATATTTGCTTCTGAATAGTTTCTACAGTCTTTTACTTGATTTTTAAACCGTCGTCAATCAAGAATGTGATCTATTTGATGTCTCCCTATCTCTCCTGGCATCTTGCACGTGTATCGTCGTCTAGTATGATGTTGAGATAATGTGTTTGTGATGGTTAAATTGTTTTTGTCGCAAAATTCTATCCTTGTCATTTTTCATGCCTAAACCAAATATATCTACTACCGCTCCTTCCGTGTCCTCGTCTACCACTGCATTAAAATCTCTCGTAATTATTAAATTTTTATATCCTTTTACGCATCTTAGTCTTCGATATCTTTGTGAATCGCTTCTATTTCGTCCTCACTGTAGCTAGAGGTGGGCATGTAAACTTGTATTATTACTGTATTTACCGGTTTAGATTTTAATCTAAGCATGAGTACTTCTTCGTTCTTTTGTAAGTAGTTTTTTTCACAGTGTCGTATCTTGTTTGCGCATGCCTATTCTCACATCTGAATTTCTTTTCTCTGACCCTGTATGAATTTCTATAAAGATCCGCTACAAAAATACCCGCCTTTGGCCACCAAACTTCGTCGAACCCTACTAAGTCTAATGCCAACCTATCCATTTCGATTTTCAGATTCTTTAACTTACCTACTTGCTTCATGGTTCTAACATTCCACGCTTCGACTCGTAAAATGTTCTGTGCTCCTCTTTTAAACTTGCTGATCATATCTTCCGAAGTAGTTCTTTTCTCGAGATCCGAATGGGAAACTATTTTAACTCCGGGATCTTTTACTCCAGAAGATGCCATCACTTTAAGACATTTTACGTATGCGTGTATTTAGGAGGTAATATGGTGGTTTCATGTTTCCTTCCACATCGCAGTAGTGTGTCCTAGAGTGTCATACCGACCCCCACGGTCTCTGCTACTCTAAGTACCAAAAGAGCTGTTGCTCTCTTCCTAGGACCTGTCTTAGTATGGTTCCCCATTAAGGACCCTACTGAGTTGGTTAAATCTATATTTTGGTTTTTTAGCCGAATGACACACACAAACCATTCTATTCGTTCTAGTATTTTAGAACTTTTTAACGTGCAGGTCCGTTCAGAATGGTATTTTTCTCTACCATCTATTTTTTTCTGTTACTTTTAAATAGCTGCATAGTTATTGCCTCACGACATTGGGTCATGGGTGTGGAAATCTACGTCTCGCTGGATATTTCCACTGTCTTTCGCTGAATTACGTAAAGCCGTTTACAGTGTAGTTTGTTATTTGATTTTGCCTGTGGGCAGGCTCTTTCCTAATCAACGCAAGAATGTAGGAATTGCATTCCCTTTTCTATTTGGCACTCATGCTGTTCATATGAACGAATGTCACTTTACGGAACTTCTCCTTTTGGGAGCGTAAGAGTAAAAACTTCTTTTTAGAATCTTACGGGATCACTCTACTCTCTTGTGAGTTCCTTCTGTAATTTATTTGTAGGAGGGGTGGTGTGCCTTGACAAGTATACACCCCGAACCAAAATTAATTTTTACATTATTTTTTTTTAAATTTTTTTTAAGACATTATATTATTATTAGGCTAAATCATAAATGTTTTGTGTTTATCTTTCTTTGAAATTATCTTGAAGATCTTATTTTATCTAATTAATATATAACCATAAATGGTTGGTTAGTTATCCTTTTCTGTTAAATATCTCAGAGATTTTACTTTATCAAACGGTTTGTTTCCTATCTATTTCGTCAAAACTATTTTATCTTACTTAAATAATACTTTTGCCATACTTTCAGTATAAGCTAACTAAAATTGAACTTCTCCGGCGTTGATTAATCATGCATAATCCTGCCGGAAAAGGGTTACGCCTATAAGTTAGGCTGCATGAGTAATCGTCGTGAGTAAAGTACGCTAATTAATACAACAGGTGAGGAACTTACCGGTTTTACTACTAAACGTCACGACTGTTACCTGGGTGTCAGTGGTAATCATTCGGCTGGGTTTTTTTCGAAGTGGTCCAACTGTTCTTGCCGACGAAGCACAAGATAATTTTGTAGATATACTGAATAGGTACAGGCAGGAAAAGGAATAATACCAACTAAGTTCTTACTAAATAGAGTCTCCCACCACTTTCCACGCTCCCACGGCTAAAACCGCTAAACATAGCTGCATTCTTATTGCCCTGGAACGCAACGTTTGCAGATAGGTTACCACAACCCATAGCTTTATCTCCTGAAATGCGCGGAAACTAATAATCGTGGAACTTACACCTAAAAGCTTAAATTAAGTATAGAAAAGGAAAACTTTTCCATACTGGATTTAAAAATCCTCTAAGTTAAATAGTAAAATAAAATGTGAAGTGATCCGTAATGCTTCTAAGTCGATTTCTCATTGGTTGATTAATTATTGCAAATATTATAGTGTACATTTCGATATTTGAAGTTATTTGTTAGAATAGTTCAGTAACCACTTGCAGGTTTCTGAACGCATTCCGTGACGTAAGAATTTACAGTATAAGGGGCGCATGTGTAGAGATGATCGATCTAGTCGACAAGGGTAAAGAACTTTGTTTTTAGATTTCAAGATGGCAGGTTGAAAGATTTCACTTGGTTGGTTTTTATTGAAAGTAATGTTTCATGTTGATAATTAGTTGCTATTTAAGGTAGTTATATGTTTGTTGGTTTTGTATATTCTTTTATCTAGCCGATGTTCCTATATAATTAACTAGTATTTAACGCTTGTGATGTAATTAAATTGAACCTCTGGTATGATCGACAACCTCATTCTTTCGCATTTGCATGTTGGAGATAGTCTATTAAATAACCAGCGCCTTTTTAACTATGCGCAATCATACCATAAGTTCATTTCAGCGATTCATGTTGTCTTGTCAATGTACTTGTAGTGTACTCTTTTGCAAATAATAGGAAGTTGGCTATTCTTTGTGAAATATTTTTGTAACACGGGCTGGAAACTGTTAATGTATGTATGTGGGCGCGTGTGATCGAGCCTTGTTGAATATTACTAACATTTTATGTCCGTGCGGGAAGAAACATTGGTAGTCAAGGTGCAGGTCATCTTCCTGGTGTCCCCCTTTTCAATTTTAGCTGGGTAGTATTGGCCTAGCTGACCTCAGTACTTACCAGAAAAGATTCACTGGTTCACACTAACGTTTCTTCAGTTGTCATGTGTGGTATGTCTGGGTAACAGTTGACATCCCGTCAATTTCAGTGTTGGTGATCTGGGTATTTGTACGTTACCTGTCATTGTAGAGATGTGCTAAATGCAGTTGGAAGTGTGAGGGCAGTTTAAGGTTTTCTCTGCCGTGCTTTTTCTCCAATCGCCCAGGTTGAGTACGGCATTGGTTGCTTTAAATGTCATTTTTCTATGCCTTCATGCAAACGACCTATTTAGTGGTTATTATTTTCATTAAAAGTCAAGTTAGGTAAATTCTGTAGTTTTATTTCAAACTTTTCCGCCTTAACGCCATCTTCCCAGTATGAACTTGGGTCGCATAACTGCCACTAGATGTTAGATCATGGAGCCCGGTGTGCCGTTTACAGAGGGCGTATGGGTCAGCCTTCAGGTCGATTACACTACAAATGTAAGGCCTTATAAAAAAAGCGCGACATATTATCTTTGAGACGTTACTTTATCTTACCACTGCTGCAAAGCAAATGAATTGTATATTCTTCTCTTTGAAAAATCACCTTATCTATTTGCTCCTCTGAAGCTTCGGTGTTTATGACCAAAGGTAGGATTTATAGTAAAAAAGAAAAAAGCTAACATATTTTTTATTATGTATCGTTAACGCAGCAGTACTAGCTAATTTGTTAATTTAACGTTTTTACTGCTGCAATATATTTTATCTTTTCTAGTTAAAAGCCAGCAAGAAATTTGTTTAAAGAAAATTTGTATGCATCAACATGTAATGATACACATTAACTTTGTATTTAGTTTTATAGTGAGTTTAAGTGATAGTTTTAAGTGTTTAATTTTTATACTGTCGACTAAATTTGGTGCGGCGGCTACTTATTTCCGTTTCCTGGTATCGTAAGTATTGCTACGTTTTAAAAACCAGGTGGCGCCTACAGACATTATTTAATTTAAGTTTTCCATGTATGTGAGCTCTCGTACAAAGAGAATTTTTTCTTTTTGAAGTTTTGATGCGATTATAATGTCTATGGTTACACAAAGTCTACGTTTTAATATTAGATATAGAGAATGCTTTTTTCATCTTAAATTAAGTTACCACTATAATATTGTGGTTACCAGTTTTCACGTATTATAGGAAACTAACCTACAATTTTATTGTATGTATTTGTGCCAAGCACGCATTTCTCAGGCAAAGAGAATATGGCAATTGTGTTTAGCAAATGATAGACATTTTCTGGTGCAGACACTAACAAGTTCATTGGAGCGACGCTTTAAAAACGAGAATTTGATGTTCTACTACCGTGAATATTGAAGTATTAAATACGAGTGAGCGTTAATTAAGTGCGAAGTTTACCTTTTGCATTCACTTTACCTGTTCAATTATTTTAAAAATGTTTTACGTTCCCTAAAAGCGTAGGTTCAACGTAATTCGTTACCAGAATCTGAAGAAAGGACTTTCACGCTACTTAATCTACCTAAAGACATCCGCGGAAGATGTCTTAATGCAGTTATTAATTAAAGTAAGCCTTTGTTTGGTTGTTAATGGCTTTCTTACCATATGAATAATTTCGACTGGATAACAAACAGGAAAAGCAATAATGCGTAATAACTCACTCTTAGTGACAGCACAGAACAAATTATTAAATGTATAAAATTTGAACACTAACAGTTTTAAGTGAATATTTAAGACCTGCTGTAAATTATTAGCATCAAATCATCAAGGCAATAACCAAATAAATATGAACTGTTTATGATATTCTACAATTCTGTGTGTGTGTTGGTTTACAGGAACATTGTTTTGTCGCTGATGTATTGAAATACCTCAAAACCACCACATTTACAGTAAAATGCAATAGTATTTAACGCATATATAACCTCAAATTTACTTGGGGTTTAATTCTCCGAGGCGATTAAATATGTTGCTAAGTTATTATGAGTATCACTTATCTGCGGTATCTAGCTCCTGTTGCAGCGGCTTCCCGGCTATCAAGAATTTTGTGGTGGCTTTCTATTGTTCTAGTGTTTGCTTAGCAGCAGCCCTTTGCAACGAAGTGGCGATACGATATGTGATGAACGATAGGATAGGCACGGAAGGAGGGCTTCTCGATAAGTCAAAACACTACTAATACACGTCAACACTCGAGGAAAGTCTGTAGTCAAGTCTTTTGTTTTGATATATTCGCTTCTCACAAAAATATCTATTCCCTCCAGGAGAGGTTAAAGCTCTCTGACGCACATTGGTGGGTACAAGGTATGAGAAATGCAATCTTGGCATTTTCCCAGATCTCAAAAATAAGATAATGACTAAACTTTCACGAGAACCAAAACTTTATGTGGTTTTCACGTTTATTTGCATTACAACATTAATCTGCTAGAAATTTTCCAGTGCGGGGTTTTTAAAAGTTTCCTAAACCTAACTAATACAATAAATGTGAAAGCTTTTCAAAAAAAGCGTAACAGTATAAATAATTGAAAGCAATTTTAAAATTTTTATGTATACCTTGTTACGTTTATTTTCCGCATAAATTAATTACTCTATTTTTCGCTTTCGTTCATTCATTACTCGTTCGAATAAACTCCGTTCCAATCCTTAAATTCTTCAACCCCCTATATAGTTTACATGTTACTTCATAAGCCCGTTTTATCATAAATCTGTTAAATCCTTCAACATAATTAATAACAAACACGCTCCCGAATATACTCCTTAACTCAAACCCCTTTTTGCTTTTAAAACGAAAATTTATTCTATAAATTAAATAGTCTATGACTTGTGTTAGGTATCCCGTAATCTCCTAAATTCTTCAATAACATCCTGTATACAATAATAAATACGCTTTTTACAAATTTTCATTTTGAACTCGTTTATTTCGAAACGACAAGTTTATGCTACACGTAAATAGTTATATCCTGTTCTTTAGGTACCAGCTATCATGGTATACCTTACAACCGCCGTATAATGGTTTTCTCGATTGTTCCAATGTAACGACTTGTTGAAATAATGGTCGTGCACTATCCGATATAAATCGGGGTTTTCCAGTTTTACCGCAGAAGGATAAGCTAAGATTTGCAGTTCGAATTCGTTTTGTTCGAACGATTGTCGAGTTTGATTCTACAGCTTGTGCGTCGAAGTGTATTCTACATTTTATTTCGTCATTGCATTTCAAAAGCGATACACGTGTTTCTGTTCGACAACTAGGTGTCTTGCGTGTATTCGGTGAGTTTCCCCGCGCGTACCCATTCTAATCAGATTCTCTTTTTAGCTTTTTTTAGCTGGAGGCTAGATGGGTTCTTTCTTTATGTTGAACAACTGCTTTTGTCTGTAGACCAACTACTTTTGTCCGTGAACCAGCTGCCTTTTGTCTTTGGATCGCTGCTATAATTACATTGGCAGGGTGAATGAACCCTGACGACCAAGGCTATGCTGACTCACCGCAGGCGGTTTGCAAGATACGCATCCCGACGCATAGAGGCATGTGACTCGTTTACTTTTACGTACATCGAGGATCCTTATTTATCAGCGGTTAATGTTGTGAAACCAGTTCACCATCCATGTATAGAAGCTAGCTTTGCCAGTGCTTCTGATTCTCTTTCTTTAATCCTTACTATACCTTAGTCTACATTTAATACTTTAATTTAACCCACTTGCTATTGAGAAAATTTAAGCATTACATTTTTTTAATGTTTTTTGTTACCTGATAGCTACGAAATGCGCACTTCGTGGATCCTTTATAAAATTTGTTCTTTAAAATATAACGTAAATCTAATACTTTTTTTTGTACCTGTGAATCAAGCAATTTTAATTTATTTTCAGTGTTAATAGGTAGTCGTGGGTGATGTTTTCTTCGTTTTTGTATAGTATGTAGGCGAATCACCCACTCTCTGCGGTTGGTAGTTAGCCTGGTGTTTACTTTTCTTTGGCTACGTCCAGGTACGTAGCAATCCGTTTGCAGGAATAGTATTGTATTAAAATAGATTTAGGTGGTGTAGCAAGTGAAAAGTATTGTTTGATTTGTTTACACACAGAGGTGGAATTTTATGTAAAAAGAAACCCCAATTCAATAGTAGAACCGTAATTAAAATCTCCTGGGTTACGCATCGTCCAAAGGAAATCTTACCAGACTCGACGAGTTAGCGTCCTTAAACTTGACAGTGATTAAAGTCTTTCGATGTAAGCGTTATTGGTAACGTAGATTGAAATTGTTCTTAGTAAATTGTTTTATTTTCTTTATTTATTTCTATATGAACCATCCGCACGACTGTAGTTAGCCTGTGCATCGTTATTTTGTTACGGGATTCCCTCTCCTTATGTGCAATTCCAAATTTAATAATTTGACGCTCTATTCACCCGCGCTACAGTAGCTGGGCGCAATGCTCTCAGCGTCGTCTTAGTGCCTTATAACTCCAGGAGTTTTTTGACTTGTTGATGATGTGATGAGTTGTTTTGGTGTTGTTTGTTGGTTGAACTTCTTAATAAATTTGTTGATCTGGATTCCTCGAGGCCTGCTCTTGGAATCCCTATGTTTTGATACAGTGAGCAGTTTCCCGGATCTTTCCCTTGGTTGCTCTCCAACTACACGATATCCGAATCCTGGGACCGTTCATTTACATTTCCAATGCTCCACCCAAAAGTACTACATTGGCCAGGAGGCGAGTTTTTTGTTGCCGGGAAATTTAGAATTTTGCCGAACCCTTGCCGTTCCAGGCAAGGTAAGGATCTTTAACGTGCGTGACAACACTCACACACGGGACCTCCATTTTACCTCTCATCCGAACGAGGGCGTAATCTTTGTGAAAAATGCTTACCTGTTACGTGCCAATAAATTGGCACTTAAACATTGTTTTAGGTTAATTTTGATGTACAGAAGTTTCGCGCCATAAATTTAAAAGACTCGGTGCGCGTATTTCCGTTACGTCACAGTGCGTTTGCGCCAGATCGCGCGACGCGAGTGGAGTAGAGACAAAAGTGGGAGAAGTTTCCGTGAGTCTCTGTAACGTAGCTTTTTTGCCTGAACCTTCGAGTGCAGTGGACGTGTTAGGTATCGTATCGTGCCTTTATCTTATATCTATGTAGATCCTTGCTTTTGTTTATCTGTTTATCGCCTTTATACCTGTATCCTTGTCTATCCCTACATAGGTAGAGAAAATTTGAAAGCCGTTCGCCGAACCGCCTTCCACGCTGGAGAACTAATAGGAGGCCATGCCCCGCTAGCATATCACGCCGGAGCACCATCTCTAATCACTCCGGGATGGAGCCCTAAGATACCGAGAAGCCAACTTTAACTCAACCCCGCCGGACGTCGGATTTCTTATGTAAGTATTCTCATTGTTAAGTTTGTTCGTTGTTATAAACTGTTGTCTTAAATTTATATCTTCCGATAATGGCGTATTAAATTTGTGCATTGGTGACGTCATTGACAGATGGGCGCGCCGAAATCTGTACAAGATTAGCGTTACCAACCGCCCGTGACGTCGCTTATTCCGCGCTTGCGCGATGTATTTATCGACGTTTTAAAACGTAAGAATTCGCTTTTTTAAATTGTAAGACACCTGCCATTTTTTAAGCAGTCGGCCGTGTCGGGATTTGAACCCAGGACCTTGGGATCCGTAGTCTTACGTTTACTACATTGATCCACGGCGACGCCTGAATCCTGGGTCCACTGGTTTGTGGTTTTCGACCGACAGGATGGCTATTTGCCACAGACCGCTCCATCGTCAGGTAGCTCGTCTAACAGGACTGACGGATGTACATCCACAACGACTTCACTTGTGTACCCATTCCTCGGCGCCCCGCATAGCTGGAGAACTCCTTCAAGTTGTCACCGTTCCGCTGCTCACCTTTGTTCGCTCGGAGGCGGTGGTTGATAGATGTTGCTGCTTCGGAATCTGGGCAGCAACTTCTATTCACCCGTAACAAACTTCACTTATCGCTTGGAGCTACTCATGCCTGTCGGAAAACAACATTTAAATAATACTGGTAAACAAATCCAAATATTTAAAATTTTCTTTTTGTTAGAATCTGAAAAACCAAATTGAATATACTACGCTGTGTCCCTTTACGTGCCGGTTGTGCTGTCGTTTTTGCACGTTCTTTATGTATTGGTGTTTGCGTACGCGTTTGAAATAAGTATCTAATTATCCTAACATCTAATATAATAGTTTACAGAGATGAACTGCACTTGCATTCTTCATGCTATAAACGAATTCTTAATCATCTTCTCACTCCATTATTTCTATATTCTAGATATAGCGCTGTCATCTCTCTCTCTGGCATACGCATATTCAAACTAACTTACATCCGAACCACTACGTTAAACTGATTGGTTATTTTACAAAAACAACTCTAAAGACTCATTTGGCATTTTCTCCCAGATTTTTGTGTAATTCTTATGCTACGTTCCATTGCTATAGCTATATTTGTACATTATCACAAACAATTTTGAGAAAATAAAATTTCTTTGGCTGCTTATCTTTTACTGTATCATAATTGTGTTATCGCGCATATGGACCACGCAGTTGGAACTTAGATATCAGCGTAGGAGTTACAGTTTCTAAAATTACGCTTTCTGGTATTTGACATTTTATTGACAGGCAACCTGCAATAATGTCAATATACCAGTGATATTATTTAATTGGAATGTAATATTTGGTTAATTTGCTTTAAAATGAAATAACCTATGTTTACCATGCGTTTTAAATGGTTTTCAGAAAATCAAGTGAGTAAGATTTTGTACTTGAGTTTGAAATTAAAGTGATAGCCCTTGAATAAAACATTTTTGACCCAGTGTCAAGTAGATTATTATGCAAGGTTAATTTGTTGACTATCAAAGTTCCTTATTCGTTTCGTTATCTTTAATTAGATGAAGTAATACAATTTGGTTAAGTTTATTTATTAGAATAACTGGGGAAAAACAAATTTATTTTTCTATCTCATTAAACAGGATAGCGGGTTATCATTTCCTGTGATATAAATAAATGTTTTTTTTTTAAATATTTTATTCTTGTCTATTATTATTTAGATTACATTTATGTTTTTAGTGATTCCAACATGGGATCTGTATGGAAAAGACTGCAAAGAGTAAATAAATTAGCTGTGAAGTTTCAATTTACCGTATCCTATCATCAGTTATCCTTTGATTTTACCTCAAAATGGTAAGTTTGTATACAGCAAAATACCATACTAAAGATTTTTTTGCTTTTAGGGAACCACACAAGTTGTCACTTGTGTGGTCAAGGCGATCGAGACGAGTTGCATCCATACCAATGCAATGGGAACCTACATTGCAACATCCTTACAAAGGACTTGTAGTATGGCCATTACCTGAAAATCATCAAGTTTCTGTTACACTTTTTAAGGATCCAAGAACGAATGAACTGGAAGACAAGGAATGGAGTTTTTTTCTGGAAGACGTATGTTTTCTTTTGTTTATATTTAATGTATTGTATTTTAAGTACAACGGATGATGAATTCAATCTAACTGAAAATTTTTGATTTTTAATTGTAAAATTCCTTATCATGTAGTTTAAGTCTGAATTAAAGGAATTTAACAGTTACAATTTTTAAATTTAATCGGATTAACAAATTGTTCTTGTAGGTCGCATCCACAGGAAAGAGACGGCAGCTAGCAGCGGTTCAAGTGAACATGCGAAGATATGCAAGTGTGGAATCTAGCCAATGCCAACTTCAATTAAATTTTAAACCAACTAGTAAAAAAATAACAGCAGCAAAGTTGGAATGTACATTATCATGTGTATTTCTTCGAGAGGGCAAGGCCACGTAAGTTCAATGTCTTTATTTGTTGTTTGTCCATAGAGCACGTGCAATGATTATGCACTTTTATGTGATTCTATCTATGGTTATTTATAAAAATCGTACAAACCAATTGTAGTAATAGCTTGATTTTACTTTGTCAAAATCCTTTATAATGATCTTAGAACAAACGATTACTCACATTACTGAGTAAATAAAAAATACGTGTTGATGATGCAATTATATTCTAGTTTTCTCAAAAGGTCAAACAAAAATGTTATTAAATAAATAAAGCAATGTTGAATTTAATATATATTTCTATGGTTTGATGTGGTTCAACATTGGGAGCCAATAACTGCTGTTGATTGCTCAAGACTTTATAAAGATTGTTATGGATTGATTCTAAAGGAACCTGAATAAAAGATAGATTCTGCTGAATGCTTTAAACTTTGTCCGCTGTCTAATTATTTTTGTTAGCTTAACTGTAGAATCATACATAAGATTTTTAATAATAATACGAAATATTCTTTTACAAACAATCTTTCAAATTCAAATTAGTACATCTACAACAGCTTACTCTTACGAACAATATCTTAAATATAACATCAATGGAAAACCACTTCCTCTTATCACAAATGTTATACACTAAACATAGAATATAAAATTTCCACAACTTTGCTTTATGAACAATATTTTAAATATAATACAGAAAAATATATATAACTTCTGGATAATTTCTCGCTTTTACTAAAGAGTCCAAAAGTCTATCTTTATAAATAGAACGATCACTCACAAATCTTAATCTCTTAATTCTCATACATAGACAACTCCCTAATTAAAATTTTTTTAATCTTCGTTATTCACGTTTCAATCCATGACCTACGATCGTTGTCAAAATAAAAAAATTTCAATTTTGACATTTATGACATAAATTGAAGGTGACTTTGATTTGAATACATTAGGCGAAAATTTAAAAGTTTTAGAAAAATGAGTGCCTTCAGTTTGTGTTGCACCCTGGGAGCGACTTTGAGGTAGCCAATACGCTTAACGTGAAATCAACTGATTAATTTTTAATATAGTTAAATTTCATATAAATTCAGTAACTTGAGGAATGGAAAAAGTTTTTTAACTTGTTTCTATTTATACGGTTGAGGGGATGGTAACTAAAGAAGTGTGCAATTACGTTACCGTAAAGTTTAAGCAGCCGTTTTTATATTTATCGTGAGGAGGAAAACTACCCTATTTCCATGATATTTAGTGGTATGTGAAGGGGGGTTAAATAGCCTTGCGACTACCAAGAGTTCCCAACACTCGAACATTTGCCGAGCTAATATGCCTATTGTTATGTAATTAGTTATTGTATGTATAAATAGAATCACGTATGTAGGCTGTATTTCATGTAAATATCGCAAGGAAAACCCAGGAAAAACTTGCAATGCCACCTGGATATTGGGGACATTTGATTTTCATTTGTTATTTCTTTTAGTAAAGGAATCCATTGTTTACTGAGTCACGGATTTGCTTGCTACGCAGTTATTTTTGTGTAGGGTTATATAATCAGCTTCTTTGATTTTGCATTTTTGGTGATTTTCTTCTTTGTCAGTAATTTTTGCGTCCTCCAATTTTATTTTATGACTGGAGTTCCATACATGCTGGCATATCATGGGTTTTTCAAATTGTCTATTTCTTATATATGATTTATGTTCTTTTAACCGAACTTTAAATGGTCTGGAAAAGTACAAAACAAACCACAACAAACATACAGGGAGTATCCACAATTAAATGTTATTATGTACAAAATTGATCAAAATAAGTCTTACAATTTAACATCTCCTTTATAAATTGTATTTAAACATCTGATTGCTAGGTTTAATTATTTTCTGATAAACCTGTACAGAAGGCTTCTCATCCTTACAATTGAATTATCGACTTGTACACACACTCTACTATAAATTCAATTACTAGCACACAAAGAAATCTTACTTAACTACTATATAAATATGAGTCCTTTTTATAATTCTAACAATATAATTTTATTTTACAGTGACAAATCTGCTCTTTGCCTGTGTCTAGCACATAGTCATAAATCCATATTCCAAAATCTTTCAAATCTCTTTAAAAATACTATTAAATACCAAAAAATATAATTTCAATCATATATTAAGACACTTTAACTTGCAATAGTTCAATTATTATTTAACTATTTATTCTCCATTTTGAAACGATTGTATTGTAAGTACTTCAAATAATCTACTCACTTCTGATTATTCAAAATACCTTTTTATCGCTATTTCAATAAAATCTTCAATCTTGCATAATAATTTCCACTATTAAATACATGTTAGATTGATCTTTAACTACATAACGTATCATATGATTAACATCGTGACATTTGAATCAGGAATAACCCCCGTTTTCAATATCTATCGGGTTATATAGAAGCAAGCCTCTGCGACATCAGCATCAAGATCCTTCTCGTATCTTTCCTGAACCTTCTAATAGGTTTATTCTCGAGGGCGTGTGATGCAACATTTGAAGAGTTATGGTTTTGTCGCTTCGAGCTATACAGTAATTCATGTTATCTATCTTATCAATATTCAAGATTGTATTACTTTAATTATAGTGTTTGCATTATCTTATCGTATCGCTTCTACGAATTTTATCGCCGTTCAGAGCTATTTTACGTCATTCATTTTGTTTTATTTTAGCAGGTGCGTATTCTAGAGTATAGGTCAATAAACATGTTCTTAGAAATACAATTTTTTCTATTGAATACGTTTTCGTCGAATTACTAACTTATGTTTATTATTAAATGAGGAAATGAGGAAGTTATACACATGGCTTTACATAAATTGAACATTTACAATCTTTTGAAAAACGCCCGATCCCTTTATTAATTGCAAAATAAAAATCTTTCAGAATGTGTCCATGCATTTGTACATATTTCTGTAAACACTATGCTTCCATAATAAAACGTGGATGAAACTCCTGATTACTCAATTAAAACTCTTGTTATATGAGTAAACATAGTCAATACCATTATTCTTTTGTTATTAAATTTGTTAATAAGAATGAAAACTTTTTGAATCGCCTTTTTTTATGCAATTGTACGTCTTATACTGGGCGTTTTCATAAATACGTTTTGCTACACAAATAAATATCTACACAATTGGACTTTTTAAATTTTCTCAAATATTCTCGGGTTTACGACGTTGGATGTTTATAAAATGATGTAATATGACCTCCATGGCCTCTAATCACGTCAATAATAATATAAATATAATGACGGGATGCCTATACTGTTGGGTAAACAAATAATGCCGTGACTTGGGCACAGCCGAAGTGTATTAATGAGGATGAAATAGAAAATATGAAATTACTATCTTAATGTGTCCTTTTCCTTGCCTGGCTAGTTCAGTGGAAAATATGTTGTAGATTTTATCAAAAGAAACGAAACACAGAAATTTCAAGAAACATCTATGAACAGTCTTCTATGCATTCAAAAACATCTTCTTTTATACACATTATCTAAAGAATTTTTTACATTCAACAGATATAAATAACGCTTATAAAAACAAACTTAGAGAGAAAATCTTACCTAAAGGCTGCTTACTTAATAAAATAATCTTCACGTAATCCTTGTTAACAAGTACAGAACCCAAACATCTCCTATGTGAGTTCTCTTTAAAATTCTTGGGATAATTTACATATCCTTTTATTACCTCAGTTGTCAGTGTAATTGACGAACGAATGGACATATAATATAGTAAAGATCACAATGCTTCGAACTCTAACCTCAAAATTGCAGGAAATTATCCCCATAACAAATAATTTTTATAAAATTAAAATTTTATTCTTGCTTAATTTACTCAAATATCCTATTAGGTGCATCATCATCATTAGATCTTTCAGTCCTGGAACTGGTTAGACGCGTACCCTCATTGTTTTCTATTCTGAGCTAACTTGCACATTTCCCCGAAATTTCTACAGTCTGCATCTTTCACTATATGCGTGTAATAGTGTGATCTAGGTCTACCTCAACCTCTTTTTTTCCTATCTCTGCTTTAATAAATCCCGCACTATTTTCCAAAAATGCCGTAGAATGTATCCTGCCTTTCTATTTCTCTTATTTTTGTTTCTTGTTTTCCACAGATATCTTTATTCCCCTACTATTTCCATAATCTCTTTGTTATTAACTTTGTTTGTCCATGATATCATCCTCATACATCTGCAGCACAAAATTTCAAAAGGGTTCTACCATTTTTCTGTCTGCTTTAACTACTGCCCCTATTTTATAGACGTAGTGTGCTGTGCTTCACACATATGCTTTTAACAATTTTCTCCTTGTTTCTATGTTTGTTGTTTTCGAACATAGTTGCTGCTCTTTTTTGTTAGATGCAGTTTGGTTCCCCTTCTATTGTTTATAAATATATACTCTATTTCCCCCTATATTTAGTAGAATGTGTAGGCGGTTAAGCAGCCTGCGGCTACCAAGATCCCCCAACACTTGAGCATTTGCCGAATTAATAATTTTCCAATATATCCTCTCCCAGAGTCAATATTATTTGAAAATATTTCAAAACCAACACCTGTAGGTGTTTTATAATTATCATCAGATTTAAGTGCAATTACTTTTTCGTCACTAGGTTTTCCGTCTTAAAACTGGTTGGACACGTATTTTCATTTATTTCTATTCTGAGCTAGAATACAGTTCCCTGAATTTCCTATAGCCTAGATACAGCTCCGTTCCCATTCTGTTGTTTACTAATTATATGCTCTATTTTACCAAAATTCAGTGGTATGTGAAGGAATTAAGCAGCCTGTGGTTGCCAAGGATTTCCAGGCGTCGCCGTGGATCAATGTAGTAAGCGTAAGACTACGGATCCCAAGGTCCTGGGTTCAAATCCCGACACGGCCGACTGCTTGAAAAATGGCAGGTGAGCATTTTTCACAAAAATTACGCCCTCATTCAGATGAGAGGTTAAATGGAGGTCCCGTGTGTGAGTGTTGTCACGCACGTTAAAGATCTCTACCTTGCCTGGAACGGCAAGGGTTCGGCAAAATTCTAAATTTTCAGGCAACAAAAAACTTGCCTCCTGGCCAATGTAGTATCTTCGGGTGGAGCATTGGAAATGTAAATGCAATGCCAAGGATCCCCCCTAACACTTAGACATTTGCCGAATTAATAGTTTTGCGGTAAATCCTTTCGCATAATTAACATTAGTCGAGAGTATTGCAAAACCAATAGCTTTAGTTGCTTATAATAATCATCAGGTTTAAGTACAGTATTTTTTTTGTCATTAAGTTTTCCATCTTGGAATTGCTTGGGCAGGTATCTTCATTGATTTCTATTCTGAGCTAGCCTGTGCATTTTTCTGAAATTCCCAAAGCCTATATCTTTCACTATCTGTGTGCAATAATCTAACCTGGGTCTACCATCTACCTCTCTTTTATCCTATCTCTGCTTCTAATATATTCCGCACTATTCCCTCTTTGCCTTAGTATCTCTCTCTTTTATCCTATCTCTGCTTCTAATATATTCCGCACTATTCCCTCTTTGCCTTAGTATGTAGCCTATCATTTCTAGTACCTCTTTGTTCTTAACTTTCTTTGCCCATGATTTCTTCATTATACATCTGTATCACTACATTTCAAAGGCGTCTATCTTTTTCCTGTCCGCTTCTCCTACTGTTCAGGTTTCACAGCCGTACAGTGCTGTGCTCCACATATGTTTTAAGCAATATTTTCCTTGTTTCTGTGTTTGTTGTCTTTGAACATAGTTCTGTTTCTTGTTAAATGTAGCACGACCTTGTGCTAATCTTTGTTTTATATCTTATGCACTCTTCCCATCTTGCGTTATTTAGCAGAAATCCTTAACCTCTTGTAATTTCTTGTTACCTATTTGTATTCTAGTTTTTAATTAATTTTTCCCTCCTTTGCACACCAGTACTGTAGTTTTATTATTGTTAATTTTCATACCTATTAGGTTACAAAAAAAAAACAAATCATACTTGCAGTTGGTATTATCAAATAGCGCTTATAAAAATCTCATTTTCAGTGTAGTTAATGGCATTAAATGCTTTCTGGTTCCGCTTCAGATTTCCATTTCTAACTAATCTTGATGTAGAAATATCAGTTTGCAAAGTGCATTTGTTTTTAATCGATTAAATCAGCAGTTGATCTTGTATCAAGATTATTTATATCGAAGATCATTGATCATGTTTCTGAAGATTATTCATGGATAATGTATTCATTACACTGATTTCACGTTTTAATGAGTTATTTGTGTAAAGTTATGGTGGTCATAAAATCTTCCATTCTTTGCTAATGCTTTAAAGCATAGCCGTTGTTATTATCTCTCTCTTAGAGCTATTAAAACACGTATCTTATCTTGTTGTGACTTTCCCAATAGTAACGCGTTCTTTGAATTGGAGCGTTTATTTATTGATTGAGATAATTGGTTTATTTAATAACTTTTCAAACATTTCTCAGAAAAACAACATATTCTTTTATTAAATGCTCAAACCTTTTGGAATTAATTTCTTTGAAATAAAGGTACACTTTATTAAAACTCGTAAAGTGGCATTTTTAACGAGAACAAATGCATTACTTTTGTTTTAAATGATATAGCTTGCCATTGAAATTTATGTAGTATTTTAAAAGTGCATGAGACTCGTTTTGCAATAAAAGTTTGTTTTAAATGATATCTTAATGTAGTTAGTCTGAAAACGTATTTATTTAATGTCCCTAAAGCTGATGGATGTAAATTAACGAATTCCGTCTATTAATGATAGATCCACGTTGTTTAGTACTCTTAAAGTGTGTTTTCTTAGAGAATATCTACACACCAAAAATATGCTTTGCTTTATAAATGCTTAAAATTGATCGTTTTTAAACACTTTCTACAGTAAATGTAGTGAAAACTTGTTATTAAAAGGTATACTATAATTATTTACACACAGCTGAGATGAATGATTGGCTTTTGTATTTACATTTTATATTTGTTTTACGATCTTTTCATTCTGCAGTAAATGCAATACAGCTTTCATTGTTCAGAAGATAAATATATACATGGGTTAATGAAGGAATACTAAAGTATTCTTTAAGCTTGGGGTTCGTTTTTTTTAATGGTACGAGTTCTTAAAAAGTGTTATTGTATATGAGAATCTTATTTTATGTGCTAATGGAATAAGCTTATGTTTAGCATACAGGGTAAAAAAAATTAATAATAGGAAGATTTTACTTTTCTCAGTTTTTCTTCTCTTTTGGATGTTTTTTCATAGAATTTGGTGCTCAATGACCTTGCGTAACCTCATTATTACATCAGTTCCCTCCAAATTCGAATTCAATCTTGTAGAGTTTACATTGTGCGCCATATTTCAGCATCAATGAGTAATTTTATTATTTTTATTTTTAACTACATACTATGTACAACTATTTCTATGAAACAATACACATGCATAATCCTTTTTTGTTGTGACCTTTCTCTTTAATAATCTATCTAATTTCTATCTTAAAATTAACTAAACTTCCCTTAACTCTATCCTATCATCACATATAATCTATCATTACTATCCTTTGGTTTTTAATATTTCCTCCTATTTATAGAGTCTCATCAAGTTTTATTTCAAACAGAATTTTTTTCATTTACGTACATTCTTCATCATACTGTAGCAAATTTTCCTGTAAACTATCACAATCTCTAAAAAATATGGGATATAAAATTTCATGGAGTTGTCCCAGCACCTACCTAGCAATACTACTAATGTTATAAAAAATGTGGGCTAATTTTTTTTTAAATTGGCCTAGAATCTCACTACCTATACTACTTAGATTGTTTTAAAAGGAATACCTTTCAATCAATCCTCGTTATATGAATAGATTAAATTTATATAGAATTTTCCCCTTATATGATCGAACTCTACCTCTCTTGGCACATAGGTAGTGTCCCCTATCACCCTCTCAATCATATAAGCACCCACGTATGGCAACTGTAACTTTGCACACGTATACAGATGTCTTTTTCCCACTCTCAACTTTTTAATGGCAACTTTGTCTTCAATTTTGTACGTTGTTCTCTTTTCATACTTTCATTCATTTTTCTCACATACCTTTTTGTCCTTACTTGCAACCTCCTTTGGGCCTTCACTTCAAACTCTTCATCTTCAGGTCGGACATCCCATGGTGTATCCGGATAAACATTTTTCATTAATGCAAATGCAATAGGAGATTGAGATTTCTCAGTAACCACATGAGGTGTATGATTATTTTCCCAACTTGTGTTATATTGAAATGCCACCATTCTTAGAAATTAGCATGTCTCTTGTATGAATCTTTCCTCTGGATTACCTTGCGAATGCCGGATGCTGCAGAAGACGAATCCTATCTCTTCCCAGTGAGAGATGAATCTTGCATTGTTGAAGTATATGGCATTATCGGCCAAAATGATTTTTTCCACTTCCTGGATAAATTGCTCTAATTTCTCTATGGTCCCTAAAGTGTTACAATCTTTTGTAGGAGACAACCTCGTATATTTTGAAAAGACGTCAATTATGATTAGAATATGCCTGTTTCGTTTCTTTCTACATACCAAATTGCTCAGATAGTCTTAGTTAAAAAACTCACTTGGTGCTGGAAGAACTCGCATTTTTCAAAATTTAATTTCAACCCTGCTAGATTCAGTTCGAGTAAAATTCACTCTAAATTCACAAAGTGATGTGGCGTATTTTCACTAGATATTAGGGTATCATCCATATAGTGGATACAGAATTTCTCGTATGGTCCCAAAATGTACTGCATATCCTTAACTTGGGCCATGGTACTTGTAGACAAACCAAACGGGACAACTTTGAACTGATAAATCCATCCTTCTACCGAAAATCTCGTATATTTCTTTGATTCTTTTGAAAGTGGAATAAACCCGAACGAATTTTTTAGATCGATTTTTGAAAAGACTTTCTTACTGCCTAATCTTGCCAAAATACTGTCCATTGAGGGTGGACAACTATATTGAAGCTTTGTATGCTGATTTATTTTCCTCGCATCCAAACATAATCTATTACTACCATCGCCTTTCTTTACTACAGCTAAAGGATTTACAAGAAAACCAAGCATCGCCAGATGGAAAAAGTGGAAAAGATATATAAAAAAAGATTAGCATAAGGCCATGCTGCATTTAACAAGAGAAAGTAACTGCTATGTTCGAAGACAACAAACATAGAAACAAGGAAAAAATTGTTGAAAGCATATGTGTAGAGCGTAACACTTTATGCCTGTGAAACGTGGACAGCAAGAGAAACAGACAGGAAAAAGAAAAGCTTTTAAAATGTGGTGCTACAGATGTATGGTGAAGATATCATGAACAAACAATGTTAAGAACAAAGAGATACCAAAAATGGCAGGAAAAGAAAAACTACATGGAACGTAAACAGTAAAAAATATGAGAGATAGGACGATAGGATACAGGCATGAGGGATATATTAGAAGCAGAGAAAGGAAAAAAGAAGAGGTTATAGATAGATCTAGATTAGGCTATTGCACACAATAATGAAGGATGTAAGCTGTGGGAATTTCAGGGAAATGTAGGTCAGCTCAGAATAGGAAACAATGTGGTATGAACATCAGGTAATCGTTATATACTTGTTAGTTAGTTGGGGTTCCCTTGTTTTCAAATGGGACATATTTATCTAATTACATAAAATTGTTCATTCATCTTAGGTAACTTTTACAAATATAACTTTAAGAATTCACATCTTTTTTTATCACAAGTTTTATATAACCACTTACGCAAATGAAATATTCATAACGACTAGATTATCTAAGTACCATAATTTATATTTATTGGACATTGACGTATTTTATTGTCTTTGTATAAATTGAAATCTTTTCTTAGAAATAAGCTACAAATTTGTGTGTAAGTATTATATACTCGAATTATTACTATTTTTTGTCTTTATGCAAAGACATCTACCATTAAATAAATATTAATTACATAAGCTGCCGATGAACTTTATTAAATTCTATTCGCATAAACTATGCAGATAATATAACTATTGTATCAAGATCAAGCTCTGCAACTCTGAATATGACCCTAGAAACTTTCAGTAGCTCATTATGGAAGTAAAAGAATGGCCAGCTTCATGGTCAACAACATATTATATTTAAACATGGTCAACACAGAGTACTGTGTTTAAATTCTTTTGAATTCATATACTTATTTCATAAATTATTTTGGTGAATTTGGTGAATCTGCTGCAGGTAAAAAAGTGTAATGTTACTTGGATTTTTTATCGACTTAAACCTTAACATAAGTAAAGTTCTTCGTAATTTATATATGAGTTACTTATATCTAGGATGTTATTTTATTTTCATGCCTAACTTACAATCAGACCCTATTAATAGGGCCAAGGTACGAAGTAAGGGTAATATTTATGAGATATACAGCAGACAAACAACATTTACTGTTTCACTTGCTAAAGCTAGTTAACATCATAGCATTATTTGTAATGATAAATTGAAGATGCCATTACTGTAATATATCTGTTTAAGTGTAATTAACGAGCTTTTGCTTAATTAATACATTATTACAAATCATTAGGAAGTCTACTCTTTGGAACAATAAATTTGAAACCAGGCGGTATCTTTATACACAAAAGATGAGTAGCAAGTATAAGAGGGTGCATTTGTGGCATTATAAAGCGTAAAGGAACTTTCTGGAAGCTAATTTGAATAAATCAAGGGCTTCTCTTTTATATTTATAACATTGGAAATTAATTGAATTAAATATATAATGGGGTGCTTCACTGGTATTAATTGGTTTCATTCATATTTTGATCAGAGTACTAGCTATAAAGTCATGTTATGAATTAGATTGTGTTATACTCTATGTAATATATAAATTATCAGAGTTAGTTGTTCACATAAATTAACAGTTTGTAATTAATAAATTAATAGTGCTTCGATTGTTAATCATAAGTGCATCGAGTATTAATTAAGAAGATATAGTAGAACTCACGTAAGAATGCAATCACGTCATTAATTTACGATTCAGTTCAGGATGTACTTCAGCATGTACAATTGACGTAATTAAAACGTAAGAGAAAAAAGAATATATGTGCATGCGTTTTGAGCAAAGTAGCTAGTAGCGACATATGTTGTAGAATTTATTAGAAGTAAAGAAGGAGAAAAGTAAGCTGCTGCATTACAGTTATGTTAATAGAAGTCTTTAAATTAAATAGCATGGTTTCTGTATAGATGTCATTTTTAATAAAACATACCTAACCTTAGTTTACATTCATTTGACTAATTTTGATACATACGAATACGGTTGATGACGTAAATGCATTCTTTTGTGATTTCTACTATAGTATTGCCACTTTAAGGAAGCTAGTACTGTTAGCGATTAGCTGAAATAAATTGTCCTTGGTACATTAGAATTTCAGTGTAGTTATGAGTAAAAAGAAGGCCTGTGTAATCAGTTAATAATAAAGAACTATTGTTGCAAAATAAGTTTCTGTACAATATACGTTAATTCAGTCTCCATGACAAAATTGAGGATGCATGTAACTCATGTTCCCATATTCCATTCCCAGAAATGGCATTTTGGCAACCTATAAAGCCTTACATGTTTGTCAAATTTTATACCCCTTTTCGAATGAAAAATTAAAACAGCCTCCCGTATTAAAAGTTACTATAGTTCAAACAATTTAAAATCCCACGTGTATCATCAATATTTATGAAGCACGATTAGCGGTAACAATATTATCGATTTTTATTGGAATTATTCAGAGTGGTATGATTGGTTAATAAAAAGTTCTCGTGTTTCAAACTGTGTTATTATATCACAAGAAAGTAGAAATTACAAGTTATTTATTAAAGAAGTAATATTATCATTACCACTTGCATTTAAAAACGAAAACATTTAACTTTTAACGGTGCTATTGTACAATGGCCACATCGGGATGAGGCGGAGTGTTAGGAACAGTAAAGCCAGAAAAGTTGTTTACAATAAATTAAGTAAGTGATAATTTAGATATTCCAAACCGCATTGGCACTAAAAAAAGTTGATTTTGCTCATTCTATGTATAGTAGAAGATGAAAAATTAAAAAGACCCCTGACCTAGATCATGCAAATCACCCTTAAGGATGCGCTACTAAATGGATGTGACTTTAAATGTCGTCCATCATATGTTTGGATTAGAATAAACACCACCAGAAAAATCAATTTCTGCAAACAACCCACATCGGTGGTTATTGCGTTCGGGTGGTTGATTCCGCAAAATGTAGAGATCCTACATTTTTTAATGCATCAATCGGCCCGTAGCATAAAAATGGACAATAAACGAAAATCCCAAATTTCTTGTGTAATAACAATATTAGCGCTACAAAAAGCTGCCCATGTAGCACATGGAAAAGGTTGTTAGAGTAGTCGGCAATGTTGAATTTTTAACCAACTTAACGCGTGAAATTTGTGAAGATAGAAAAGGAGAAAAATATTGGTTTATGTTATGCCTATTAATCACATCTATGGCATAAATTGGATTTTAGATTGCTTGAACTACAATTTATTTAGAACAGCAAACATTCCACAAAATAAAAAATTTCCAGGTGAACAATATTCTCTTGCAACTGATGATTAGCCGCAGCAAGTGGTATGGACCAATGTAAAATAGATAAATATGTTGATTTCTTAATTTCTCTATTGGTGTTACCAGTAATTATCTTTCATTTGGACAAATTTTATTATATGTTTTAAGTAAATTACAATTTAAAAATTAAAATAATCTTACTCGTATGTATCATTTAATAAACTCGGGACGTAAGAAAAGTTAAAATAAAAATTTGTATTAGCGAATAAGGTCGTTGTACTAAAACTGATGTAGTCGTGTTTTTATTATGCAGTGATGAAGAACTTTTTTTTCTTTCTCTGAAAAACAAATTAGTAACTGCTTTATTTTTGTCACTAGTAATTACAGAAAAATAATTGTATTAAATAGATGAAATATGATGATAAGTTATAGCTGTTGTCAGTTTTTGATGTAAATGATGGTTCTACATTTGAGGGCATGTTAATTGATTTTTTGACATGTATGAAAGGGTAATTATACTGCAAAATTATTATTTATGATATGCTATGGAAAAGTAAGTGGTTATTTATTAATCCTGCTAGTCTTCTTTGAAGAAGTGTACTGTTCATTTATTGTCTCATTTGAAACTCAAGATAAATAACCATCATTATTTACGTGGCATAATCTTTAGTTGCTAGTAACTTGTCTTTTTAATGCAGTAACTTATTGCGATTGAATTTGTATATGAATCTACCTGTTACAAACTGGCTTCCATAATATCTAGCGGGTAATCCACAGGAAAACTTGGCGTAGTACCCTGCTAAAAATCCTATTTCGGTAAAATACCAAAAACCTCGACTGTACTAACAAAGTTGTTGTCGACTAACTCAATGGGACGGGTTGTGTAAGTGTTTGAATAGGGTCCCAGAATGCTATCGGGTATGAAATATGTCTTGATCGGAAAATACATTGAACATCACCTAATCTTGCAGGGTTGCTGGGGAAAAGCTTTAGAAAAAGATTAACAAGAGGTTCCCAAAATCTGAAAAAATTAAAGATATTATTACTTTAAACATAAAACAAACATGAACCCTAACAACACATAGACCTATTTAAAACTACTAACTGTATAGAAGGTTCCTAAAAGCAACTGTTAAATGACCTGAAATATTCATTCATGCTTCTAGGTAATCATAAAACAATTTATTACAGCAAAACGGTAACTATATTGTTACAATAATGGAAAAATGAAACCATTATAAACATGTCTTTCCACTATTATACACAACTTATTTCTAACTATATAGCGCACTTATGTTTCCATTACAAATACATAACACAGTCTTGAGCAAGTATTAAAAATCAAATATATCGCAAATATACTTAACTAAAAGCTTAATCTAAACACACAAATGTACTATAGGTACGTTTTGTCTGTTCATGCATTAAATTTCAATTATTTATTTATAAACGCCTCTGGTATTGTTTTAGAATCTTTTTTTATTAGTACCTTATGAGTGATTGACTATTACTTCCTTGTATGCCATAAAATGCTGCTATCGACTTTGTGCTCCAGAACATGATTATTTCGAACAGAAGGTTGTCAGTCTGGAAACCAATGCACCCCTAAAATTGAAACTGGTCCACTTTGTAGGGTATTATCTGAACATAATTAGACTACTGATAAAGTCCCGGGTTTATCTACTGTTTATATGCATTCTTTAATTTTTAAAAAAGAACGAACCTTTGTTTAAGATTACAAAGGTGTGTTTATTCTGCATGCATCATATTTTGCAATTCACTTACTCTTCAAAACATGCAAGGCTCCTTAACTAGTTCATACAGTGAGGGGTGAAGTTTGGGCTTAAAACTTTTGATTTTTATCTTTTCTTCTTGGCCATCTATGTTTCCGTTCCTTAAATGGAATGTTTTTCATAAAAGTTTGTTCTAATATAACAAATTTTGCTTTTCACAACTGAAGATGAAAATATTAATAGAAAAATTATGATATTAAAATAACTGTCCAAAAATATCTGTTGTTTCTTGTGGAAAACTTATTGACATTCTTTAAACTAGAGTATAAACTTATGGTATTGGAACCATTTTAATTTTTATTGGTTTAGCAGTAGTACATGGACTTTAGGAGTTTTGTTTTTTTATCAAAAATATTTGTTTATTAGTTTGGTGGTATACCATTAAATAAAATCAAATATTAATATTAAAAAGCACATATTTTCTAATTTTTCCATATTTTATCATTATTTTGCTGAAAATATTGAAAAACATATGTACATCATTAACATACAGGAAGCATTTAATTTTTATATAATATAGATACAAAGAAATTAAAAAATTAACCTTTGCAATGCAAATTTAATAGGCAGTTTCAATATATCTTGCATACTAGAGCATATCTTTTAAGATTTCACGATCAAATTCTACCAAAGTCAATTACATAATAACACTATCTAAATCTAAATGGATGTAGCATTATTATGATCACATTTTATAATAAAATATAACATATAGGATATTCATCGAAACAAACATTTTCTTCTGCAATGCAGCAATTTCTTAATGACCAAAAATTTTTAGAATAGTACTTTCATCTGTAGGCTAACTGGTGCTGCTTACTTATAGTACTATTTTGCATATAATTTATTTCTAAAAATTAAGAGGATCTTGATTTTACGATACACCGGGTGTAACAAAATAAGTGTAAAACATTTCAGGGGGTAATTCCTCATCGTAAAAGCGATAGGGTCTTTCATGTAAATAAACTTTATTGGAGCATCCCTTGTTAAGATACAGCCCCTTAAAGGGGGTATATAAAATTTGTTCTTCATTTTTTTACAAACACTAAAAAGTTACAAAATTGAAATTAAGGTGACATTTTTTACTATCAAAAATACAATTACTCAGTAATTTATTTGGTTTACGCCATGGTTGTAAAGGGTGGAAAACGCAACTCCTAAAATTTATTTCCAATAGCTTATTTCATTCTAAATAAAAAATGTCTCTTGAATTTTTTGCCCAAAATTAAGCAGTTTGCAGAAAAAAATTATTTTACGAACAACTACAGAGATACATCGTCATAAATGCGAACTGGATTATTATTGTTATTTTGTAGTTACTACTGCATCAAAGTATGATTAAAGATGAATAAACAAAACTATTTTATTAAAAACAAAACATACAACATGTAGAAATCATAGTAAATGTTCAATATGTCCACCTTCAGTCATTACACATGCGTCTAGACGTCGGCGCATTGAGCCACGTATTTGCTCAAATATTCCTGGAGTCTCTCTAATTACCCTGCACGCATCAATGCTGCGGTTTCTTAAGTCCTTTACATCGCGAACAGGAGTAGGATAAACCAAACTCTGTAAATGGCCTCAAGTAGAGAAATTGAGAGGATTCAAATCCGGGAATCGAGCGGGTCAATTCTGTGGTCCTTTTCCACCTATCCAATGATTTGCATATGTTTGAGTTAAATGCTGATGTGCTGCTTGACTAAAATGGGCGGGAGCCCCATCATGCATAAAAAACATAACCCTTCTGATACCACAAGGAACTTCCTCCAGCAGTACTGGATGCACTTCTCTTAAAAATTGAGTGTATGCCTCACCATTTAATCGAGGAGGTAGAAAATGAGGGCCAATTAAATAATCCCCAATAACTCCAACCCACACGTTAAGACAATAATGTTCTTGATGGTTAGCTTGGACAATAGCGCGAGGGTTTTCATCAGCTCATATGTGGTTATTATGAAAATTAATAATCTTGTCCCGAGAAAAAGTACATTCATCTGGAATTCGATCGTCTTCAGAAAGTCAGGATTTCTTCTAATCACTTCCAGCATCCAATTGGAAAATTCAAGACGGTTAGGAAAATCTCGCGGTAACAGTGCCTGTACTCGTTGTAGATGGTAGGGGTATAAGAGTTGTTCCTTTTAAATTTGAAATACGGTCATATGATCAACATTTAACTCGAAAGCAATCTTTTTAGTACTGCTAGTGGGTTGTTCTTCAACCAAATTAAGTACTGCTTCTTCAAGCTGTGGTGTTCTAATTTCTCGATGGCGACCACAATCCTGCGTTCTTTTTTCGAATGAACCATATTCTACGCAAAGGAAGCTGCCCTTGAGGATACATTTCAGCATACCTTCTACAATCTTCTAACCCATTGCCCTGCGACAGACCATAAACGTAATGCATATCAGCCATTTCCGCATTTGTGTATGCCATTTTAATAACAAGTGAATTATTAAACTAACAAATTAAGAACAGAACAACGACACACAATTATTAATTCAATTTCAAAAATTTACAAACTGACAGCGTGATAACAATTTAATTGTCACTATCACTAATAGCGGCCTACTAGACAAATAAGTTTCGCATCTTCATCTTATGACGATGTATCTCTGTAGTTGTTTGTAAAATAATTTTTTTCTACAAACTGGTTAATTTTGGGCAATAAATTCAAGAGACATTTTTTGTTTAGAATGAAATAAGCTATTGGAAATAAATTTTTAAGTGGCAAACAAATAATAAGAGAAACAGTTACATTGGAAATAAATTTTAGAGGTTGCGTTTTCCTCCCCTTACAACTATATGGTAAACCAAATAAATTATCGAGTAAGTGTATTTTTGATAGTAAAAAATGTCACCTTAATTTCAATTTTGAACTTTTTAGTGTTTGTAAAAAAAATGAAAAACAACTTTTATGTACCCACTTTAAGGGGCTGTATCTTAACAAGGGATGCTCCAATGAAGTTTCTTTATATGAAAGACCCTATCTCTTTTACGATGAGGAATCATCCCCTGAAATGTTTTACACTTAGTTTGTTACACCCAGTATATGTTGGTTTAACATGTCGTGATCTATTATTATACATATTGACTTCACTTTTTTTAGTATTTAGTAACATTTACAAATAGTGTAGTATACTTAATTTTGATTATAATAAAAATTTCAGTCGTGATGGATTTTTATTTATCTTCCAATATACATGTTGGTGCTTTGTAGCTGTTGTTTTGCAGTAATTATTATCAATAAATAGATGCCCATTATTGCTATTGTAATAACTCTGACTCTTTATACGTTTAGTAAATAAATGGACATGTATTTATTATTGTAAATATAAAATTTACTTCAGCAAAGCGAGAATCTTCTACATGATTAGTAAGTTGATTATAAAATTTTGACTTACCCAATGAATAAGTTTTGCCTTCCTTCTTATCTGTAGTTACCATCCTGTTTACAGTAATTATAATGGAAATAATTTTCACAACATTTACACTCTTTAATGAAATAATCTGAATGCTATACAAATTTCCTAGCTAACCCTGTAATTAGCACATTTATTATTTAATAAAATATACAATATCAAAATCCAAACAGGTATAGCCTGTTGCGTTTAAACAAAGGTAGAATGTTTACTTAAAATTGTTTTTATTTATATTTATGAGATGTTGGTAATCCTACTAGAGTTGATTGGCCATATCATTGATACAGCTGCGGTTCGAGATTCTAACTTCCGGAAAGAATTTAATCACCGTTTATTGTCAAACTCGTGTCAATAGCCCAGGATCTAGCACCTTCGCTTCTGAAGTAATTATAGCATTTACATTTGGTCCGTAATTCTTACAGAGGTTGCATTTATTTAAACTTCTAAAATTTACAAGCTGAGCAGACACAATAGACAGTTTGGTTCTTCTCCTAACATTACACATACAGGATCCCTGCTGTGTTTGGTCAAATATAAAGATTACTGATACCTTGAAACGCTCTTTTATTAAATTTATTTTTATCTTTTTGTACAGTATTCGCTTCGTACATGTATAACCGGTAATATCTCCTTACAACAGTCGGTACGTATATTTACGCACTTCATAGACCGATAATTAATCAGTGGGCGTCAATATTTATTTTGATATATAGCAAAAGCATCAACTGGTTTGATCTTTCTTATACAAATTATAATTGTATATGTATATGAAATACAAACGGTATTCCACTTGATAAAGGAATAGTGTGGGGCCCCGAAGTCTTGCACACTATTGCAAACTATGATCGAATCGATTGAATACTTTGATAAAAAAATCTGAATCTTGGGGGTTAGTTGTAAATATATATATAAAAAACTTTAGAATACTTTTGTATATTCACAGACAAGTTTAATATCTTAGAACTGCTAGTTAGAGTCTCGCCTCTATATAATTCAACAAGGAATATAACCCTCAAGGGTTCGCTAAAGTTTATTTTTGCTTTGTGGGATGAATAAAATCTACCCTTATGCAATGAAGCGTGCTTTTCATGACCAATTTTTTGTGTATCGCATTCGATTATATCCGTTCTATGATGTTTATGTACTTAAATCAAATTTTCATAAATTTCTATGATTATGGAGATGCATCTAAAATCATTTTAAATTAAACCTATCAGCACAATTTCCAAATAATTGCTTCATTAAGTTAGAAATTAAGTTTTTTTATATAAAAATGGTATGGCCATCAGTATTTACATCTTATGCAGATGCCAAATATGCGGAGACTGGCACATTCTTTTGTAATTTCAATCCATAGGCGTGCACACATAATTACTTGCCATTGGCATGACTTTAGATGGATAAAATTTTAAGAAATTCAATCCCATAATTTATTTATTTTAAAAATTATGGGGGATGTGACACTAAATTACGGATAGTATTTTAAATTAACAGTTTTTGTAACTGTGCTTAAAAGACTTCTAAATAGGAAATTTTAAGTATTATCTTGATAATAATTTGTGGAGAGGTTTTCTTTGTCAAAAAATGTTTATAATAATATATAATTAAACATTTTATTAGTCACAACTAAATGTTTATAAATTTGGTACTTGCATAATAAAACCAAAATCAACTAAGATATGTAAATGTGTATGTATACGCTTGAATATCCAGTGAATTATTATTATGATTTATAATAATTTGAGTAAAAATGATGTTCTTGATGTATCACCATATAATAACATGACCTAAACTTTCTGTGTTGTAACATGGGGCCAAAAGGTTAAAAGAGCGTAGATTTTTGATAAAATGGTGTATTTTTTTGTATTGCGTATAAACTTTATTACATTCTTTTCTTTTTATATTATTTTGATAGGCTTTGCATGAAAAGGTTCAACCCAATCCAACGTAATTAATTCTTTGCATACTGTAAAACTATAATTTCTCATCCTAATTGATAATGCTTTCTTTCAATGTAAATAAGTTTTTTGTTTTTAAATCAGCAGTGAAATTATCACTTGGCTGTCCCAAAATAGATAGTGAAATTGATTTTGTTGCCTTCTTTGTTACTATGGAAATAAATGTATTTGTCAATTATCATAAATTTTCATTCGTAAATATTAATGTTAATAGTACAATTAGAGTTATCTGTAACATTAACTGGTTTAAGAGCACTTGCTATGAGCTCTGAAGACTTGCATATCTTGACTTTTTAGCCATATAAACTAAGAATATGTTCTTACTATAATGGGGGATATTTTTCCTTGCACTACACCAAAAATTCTTTATAGTTCTTGTTGTATGTGTCTACCGATTTCTTTACCAACAAATCTGTCACAGCTTGATTTACAGTAATCAGTACATCGGGCAGCGTACATGCTAGTTCCTTGCTGCTCGAATCTATTTTGGTATTTAGATAGGCAAAAATAAAATGACAATGTTGTCACGGACTGCTGTTTTGCAAAATATGTCATACACTTAGCAGCTTCTTCCAATTTATTTATCATTTTCCTCGATTTTGGAAAAAGTTTAATGTGCACCACGATACTGAGTTTCTTTTTATAACCATGCGATTTATTTTGCCTCGGTCCGGTGACCTCTCCAAAACGATCAATTTCATTGCCTTAATACACAAATCACTATTATTTTTATATTTTCAATGAATTGATTATTTGCCGAATATTATATTTTTTAAAAACTGACATTATTTTTTTTGTATTTCATAAATATTTTCTGTAAAAATCTAATGTTGTATTACTTATTTGTAGCGATGAAGATATGCAGTCAATGGCATCTTTAATGTCTGTAAATAATAATAGTGATATAGCACCACTGGAAGATTTTGAAGATGAAGATTTTTCTTTAAGTGATAATTCAATGAAAAATAGTATAAATGAAGTTACACATCAAATGCAACAAATGACAAATAGTTTATCAGGTTCAGATTTTGCAAGTACACCAGTTAGCAGTAAGTTGCTTTTAACTACTTTATTAATGAACTATAGTTGAAGTGTAGGAAGATTAAATTCTTAATGTCTTAACTTGTATATCGAAAATTTTGTGCATTCTAAATATAAAATTACTAGGTGAGCTTGTGCTTATTGTAATTGAATTACTATACTCTACTGGAAATGTAACATACATGTTTGCTTCTAGCATTGTATAGTAATTGTTTTATAATTTCATTGCAGTATTGATAAATTTCTAAGGGAGTCATAGACTGCATGTGCTACTATGTATACAAAGCCACTACCATTACAAAATTAACAAAATTTCATGCTACCGTAAATTATATTGAAACTTTTATTTTGATGACTGATCGAGTTGTTAAAGTACTATAGTAGTGTTACGTGTGAAATTGACGCTGATGACCTTTTGAAATTTACGTTACCACAGGTATAACAGAAAAAAGCATCTATTAGCTTACAGTGATGACGGGCGAATTCTACGAAATCCAATGCAATATTTTTTAAGGGGTAAACAAATTTAACACTTTCTCCTTACCTACATGGAAAGGTCTATGAACTGTTGAATGCTGGGCACAAACTCACCTGGAACTGGTCTTTTGACCTCGATAGATGGTGAAGATGACTGAAGGATTATCTCTTATCTCGACAGGCTGATGGAACCCTGTGTACACTGGCTTTTCCGACTACTTTAATCTAATCACAAATAATAATACTCCATGCATACTTAACCTATATTAAAACATGAATATTGTTAAAACCAACACAAATAAACATGCTGTACTCTAATTGACCAACTTGCACATCCTAAAAGAAAATATCTTAAATTTATTCCAGTTAAGTTCACTAACAATTTGGACTATCTGTGACTTTCAATGAATACAATTTTGTGGTGCTAGTTTTTATAACATTCCACTTTTATTCAGTGTGCACCAACGTTTGCATATCAATAAATTTTTGTGTAAATAATGGAATATACATCAAAAATATGTAACAGGTAGAAAGTTAAAATTTGATTACTTATGAGTACAAGGTTCAGCCACCCTGTCCAGAGCAAGACAAATTTGGGTGTTAGTAATCCATAATCCAACTGGGGTTGATGGAAATTATTTACCATAGAAGCACTTTCAGAATGTAACGTCTATTTATTTAATTCGTGAACACCTTGCATCTTGAGCTTTTCATCACTTGCAAGCCCAAATTTATAAAATTTATTACTTAGATTAACTTGTTTCGTGACTATACCAGTTTCCTAGAGTGAACTAATAAAATTTTTAAAAAGATTGAAACAATAAAATGCAGAAGTTTTGCTTTATTATTATCTTCACCTATGCTCTCTGATTAAGTATAGTAATTGCTAAATCGATAAATTAAAATCTCTTGTTTAATTTAGTATTATTTTGCACATTATCTACATTCATACCATTTTGTTCTAGTAAATAGTATACAGTCTCTAACTAGAGATGATAAAACACCTACAGCAGAAACATTTTCACCAGTATCAGAAAAACCAAAAATACAGTACAATATTCCTATGCCGAAATCCACCGATTTCAATCAAACAGACACTGATCCTTATTCAGATTTATGTTCAGAACAATTAGAAAAATTTGATAGTTTAGAAGAAGAATGCGAAAACAATAGTAGAAGTTCTCCACAACTAAATGTAAAAAATGTTAATATTAAACTGCCGCCACTAGATCTTAAAGTTATTAATGAACCCAAGGATCCTGGGAAACCTTCACAAAAGTTAACCACTCCTGGTAAGTATGGTTATATACTTTATATGCTATCTTTATTTTTGTTATATGTATTAAAGGTCAGGATTTACTGGAATGGTGTAAAGATATGACGAAAGACTATTCGGGTGTTAAAATTACAAATTTAACAACGAGCTGGAGAAACGGTATGGCATTTTGTGCACTTATACATCATTTTAGACCCGAGTTAATGTAAGATGGTTAGGAATGACGCACTACTTTCTATTATTGATATTTTAGAGATTTTGATACACTTTCACCTCATGAAGTTAGAAGTAATTGTAAAAAGGCATTTGATGCAGGAGATGCTTTAGGAATTCCAAGAGTTATTGAGCCTTCTGACATGGATATGTTAGCAGGTAAGCAGCCATTTTACTTGGTGTATTATGGAGATTTATGTGTAGTATGCATTCTAATTAGTTGTGATACATTTTATTTCAATGTTATAAGGTAATATTTTAAGATATGAGTGAGAAAGCACATCCATAGCAAAAAAGAAGTTGTTAAAGGAACCAGATAACGGTGGCATTTTTTTTGCATTTTCGATTATTTGTTGGTTGTTTAACAATAATATTTTTGCGTGATTAGTGTCGGTAATTATTGCAAATATTGCAGAAGTTGAAGCGTAATTCTGAATGTTGGTCAAACTTTTGTTTAAAATCTATAATAGTACATGGTAAGCTATTTACAAACGGATCATCACTGATGTTTGCTCCTTGATGATTTTAACTCAAATTTAAGGTTACGAATTGAGAAATTAAAATTCTATTAATTTGCATGTGAAAAATAGTACGATATGGCTACAAATACATTTTTGTAAATATTTAAATGCAAAATTGCATATTACCAAATAGCTTTTTTTGACAAAAATTTCTGTTCAGTTACGAAATTTATGAATTTAATTTTTTTATGTAATTATTAGTAGTGATTTCAGCTGTTTGCAACATTTAATTCTAAATAGGTAACAATTTTTCTACTATTTTCTTTTAGGTTATCTTAAATATCCAGCTTAGTGTGTATGATATTGTAATTATTAATATTGTGCTGCAAAATGCTGGAAACAATAAAATTTTGTTTATATTGTCAATATATGTAATATACATTTATTGGTCTGGAAGGCAAAAACAGTTTTTAATAAAATGTGAATTGTAAAATGATGCAATCTTTACTATATTTGCAATATAAGTGCAGTAGATTACTCATAATGTAAGTTGAAATGAGTTACACCTAATGCAATTTTAAGCTAGATAACAAACCATTTACTAAACTTATTTGTATTAATCAATTTGCATTTTGGCATCATTATTGCATTCCGCAAATGTGACATGAGTTGTCATAATTGTATCTGCGATCATATAAATCCAAACGACAATTATGATAAACAGCTAGTTTAAATAATTATCACGAAGCTTGTGTAGTGATAATTCTTTGTACAAAATGAGAACTGCGTTCAAATTAATTTTGGAAATACCTGGCATTAGTGAATTAAATTTATTTCTTTAAAAATTATTATAGCAATATCAAAAAAATGTGATTGGCATAAAGATGGAGTTGAATAAAGATGTTTGTGTTGAAGAAACTTTGTATAAGTCTGATAGAAATTACCAAAGGTGGTTTGTAATTTTCAGAGGGTTGTTTTAAATGCGCAGATAATTGAAAATTTAATTTTTACAGATTAAAAATATGTAAATAGTTTAGAAGCAACTATTTTGTGCATTTTCTCTAGCTTGTACAATGATTACTTTGGGGTGCACAAAATAAAGACACTTTTTGTTTAATTATTGAATGTAATTAACTATTTTTTTTACACTTGCTATCACGATTATTCATTCTTATAAATTCTTACATCGTTATACTGTTTCTAATAAATGCCATGTCCACAAAAGTCTTTTTAAGGGATTTAGTATGGTTCATGATGGGAATAAAACAGATTTTTTAAACAATAAAACCCAAAATAGGAGTATTTCTTTTAAAAGTGTTTAAAGTTGATTTATGGTGGTACCCAAGGATTTAAGTCTAGATAAGGTAGAAGAAGCTCTAATAATTTGACAGATTTTTAATAGTTTAATTCAGTAGTCTCTCCAGCTAAGTTTGAACTATTTATACTGTCTTATATGCCAGATATATTTTTCCAATCTATATTGAATTCTTAGAACTAACTCAATACACCATTCACCCATTTTTTTTATTTATTGTTTTCATGATTTCAAGGATTTTATTGGAGAGCTATCATGTCATGTTTGAATTAGGCTGGACACATGCAGTTACGATAAATAATTTTTTAAAAAAACGGAGTGTTTGAGGAGGAATGTTACGTATGTTAATACGTTTTAGTATTGTTCATTTTAAGCAAAGAATTTCGTATGAACATGTGCCCAATTCCCAAGGGTTACTGGGATACAGTTATTTGAATGTGTATCCTTTTACATTATACACTAAACTGGGCAATCAATTACAACTATCTAATAAGCTGAATACACAAATTAGTAGGTTAAAATTGTAAAACAAATGTCAGGCAGCATGTCACTTATCTGTCACTTAGTATTTTTGTACCTAATGTGTTTTTTACTTTATTAAAAATACCACACATGTTTTAATAATGCAGAATATGTTAATATGATGTATTGCAATGAGTTTTGCAATAGAAGGACACGTGCTACCCCTAGATATTATCAAACACCATTTCCCAACTGAATAATCAAAATTCAATAGCATTTTGTTACGTGTAAAATGAGCATGAAGTTTATTAAATTTTGATTTGTTCTGAAGGGGTGTGGGATCCCATAACAATATAATGGCACTTCGGCTAACTGCAGTGGTGCGGGAGTGACTATCTCTAAAAAATAATAAAAGCACATATAAAAATAAAACAGTAAAAGTAAAAAAAATACAAAAAATTTATGTTGCGTTAGCACTTACTCTCTAATATTTTTCTTTGTCAAATCGAAGGGCAGCAAACCGTCATTCACAACAATTTTTTTGATATTATTTTTACACGGAAGACAGTTATTCTGCATAAATCTTCTTTGTTTCAGTTTTATAAATTTTGTTACTTTATACATTAGCTTTTTCATAAATTCCTTTAAAAACATTAATTTTGTTATACTTAAAGAAATTTTTCAAAATAAAATACTTCTTCCACATAAGATTCCATGACTGAGGTAGCTGGAAATTTTTTACAATTAGTTAACTTTATCTAGTTCTTAAGTGAATTTAAATAAAAATTCAATCTAAATTTAAACTCTATTCACATAAAATAATATCAACACAAATACAAATTTACTTTCCTAAAAAGACTGAAATATCAGCCATCGACAAAACTAGTTGCTACTCCAAATTTTCTTGTTTTTAATATTAAATTACATGACATTTATAAATCCCAATTACTAGAAATGTTGTTCGTAATAAACAAAAACCAATTAAGTATCAAATTTTTCTCTGTATCATTTCATTGTTCATTCCAAAATACAAAATTTTTCTTTATGCTTCAGTTAATATTAAATTTTACCATTAAAATTTGCATTCTTAGATCAATATAAACAATTCTGTCACTAATTCGTCAAACCCAATAATTATTTTCACTGTGATTAATTCCTATTACATAAATAACAATCATTAGACATTTTAGTTCATAAATGCATAGTTAAAAATTATTAAACATAAAACTCTATATACTCACTGTGTAATTTCACGGTATCCAAGAACCCTAATGTTTTTTTTCTTGCAACCATTAAATTATCCATCTAGAGAAAACTCCCTTGCTTAAAACACACCACAAAGTTCCAGTTTAATGGAGGGAAGACTCACCAGGTCCTAATCCCTTTTTGTAAATGATTGTCACGAATTATACCACACACCGTGCGTTAATGAAATTACCTTGCATGTGCCGGTGAATTTCACTTTTACATGTCGATCGCTGCCTATTCCCTTTGTGAAGACAATCAAATTTTCCTTGGAGTTCTGTACTTCAACCTCATTTTTAAATTAACATTATGTCAAATCCTCATATAAAAACTAACATTATGTCAACCCCTACTGCCTCTTTCTATTCCCGTGTATCTTTACATTTTGATGTTGGTTTATTACCAGTTCACAAGTAACTTATTTTCTCTTCAGTCGGGTCCAATGAATCTAATTCCTCCCACTGTTAATCATATTACTTACGGTCAACATCTATAGTTAATATATCAAGTTTGTTGTATGCTTAGTACACAAGCTGTTATCACACAACAGTGTATCACAATGTATTTATCTATGGGAACTGTATATGCAGTGTTTTGTCATATAGCGATTTGTTTTCATTTGCGATTTTATGTCGTTGCCTTAAATTCTTACCATACAATGTATTTAAAAGAATAATATCGTACTTTTTATCTGAATTATTTTTATAGAAACAAGATTTGAAATATGATGTTTAATTAAGAATAAATAATTATGGAATTTATTATACCAGGCACGTCCATGTTTTAGTTTATCTATTTATATTTTAAAAATGTTCCTTTCTCCTCCGATTTATTTCTAGCATAAGGAAACGCGTTACAATTTACTTGAACATTCTATAAACTCGTGAGACTGGTGTTCTTTCAAGCAGTGGTTTTCATTTTGAGCATCCAGATCAGCAAACTTTGAATGAAGTAGACCAAGTTCTTGTATTGGTAGAACGAAGTCCATTTATGAGCACAAGAAAAATTTCTACACATATGGATATTTCTCATGTAAGAGTTTGGTACACATTGCATCAACAAGACTTGATTCCTTACCACTTCCAACCAGTATAATACTTTGAACCTAACAATCTTGCCTGAACATTGAAATGTTGTAAGTAAATAATTGCCTATCGCCAATTAGTTTCAAAACGAAGCCACTTTTAGTCAAAATGGCATTAATAATATTCTTAATCATCACCAGAGGTCTTATGATAATCCGACATGCAATTGTAGAATCAAATTTCCAACAAAGATTCTATGTAAACATATGGTGTGGAATAGTTGGCAATAGGTTGATTGGATTTTATCTATTACTGGAGTATTTAACAGCAGCTACTACTTACAACACTTGCAAAATGAACTTCCGACAATGTTAGAGGATATTCCTTTGACCACAAGAGCAAGAGTGATATTCCAAGATAGTGGTACTCCTGTCCATTATAGCCATTTGGTGACATAGTATCTAAATCAAACATTTGAAGAACGGTGGATCAAACGTGGGTTATGTAGATGGATGAAAATTTTTTTATCAAAAGATGAACTAATCGCTCACATTATGGTCAGTGTTACCTAAATAAAAGAGTGTTTGGAAACATTGTGAAACACAATACAAAGCATTTTTACAAAAACAGCAAAATGTATTGAGCTTGGCGAAAGGACATTTGAACCATTTCTTTAAAATTAACTCTTTGTTTTTCTGTATAAATGTTACTTATTAAATCAGATTGACTCTCAGTAACTGTTGAGAATCGGATATATGTTCATATGAACTTTTTTGCTTAAAATGAACAATACGATTATTAATATATCAATGTACCATTCCTCCCCAAACACCCTGAATATATTATTCCCCTAACAGCCTGTATATCTTACCTATGCTATTGATATTTCTTAAAATATGCTTGTACATACTACACATTTTGTATTTTATTATATGTATTTAATTACATTACTGTAATAATTGGAGTGGCTATTTTAGATAATTTTTTCAAGGTTGCCTGAATACAATCGACGAGAATTAAATTTTTGTTGACTTGATTTCTTAAGCAGTAGCAACATATTTGTATTGTCATGTATGAAATTTATACCACACACATTTTTAAATAATACCATTTCGGTTCTGGCACTTATATACCATAGTATTTTAAATAACATTTAATCTAACTGTTATATGAGCCTTGCAAGGTATATATGAATTTTTCAAGTTGTTGTTTGTTCTCCGTTTTTAGTTTTTATTATTTGATGTTATCTGAAAGTCATGTATCTTTTAGGTATTGTAATTTAGTATTCACTGAAAATATTTTATTTTACAGTTCCTGATAAATTAGCTGTCATGACATATTTGTATCAGCTACGTGCACATTTTACTGGTCATGAATTAGAAGTACAGCAAATTGGTAAAACAGCTGATGAAAGTAGTTACATGATCGGTCGGTTTAATACAGACAATGATACTGATGTTACGATGCAGCTATTTGGACAGGAAATTATAAATCTTCGGAAAGCTAAACAGCAACAGGTAGGCCAGTTTTTAAAGATATAATATTTTATAGATCTTAATAATATAGGGAATCAAAACTTCAGAAAAGGACTCTAAACGAGAGACGCCAGAACGAGATAAGGAAATTAAAGAAAATCAAGTTAATCAAAATTGTACTGACTCAAAAGTATCTACAGAAAAGTTGCGGCTTTCACTAACAATTACCAATGACCCTGTGGATAGTTTTAAAGAGCCCAAAGAAAAATCTCCGACCTCAGTTAAAGATGTTAAAGAAATTATACTAGCTAGTTCAAAAAATATTTTAGGTAAAGTGTTATCACCATCGAAAGATAAGTTGGGACAAAATGTTAATAATAAAAAGACCGAAGTTAATAAAAAGCCAATACTCATGACGAGAAGAGAACTTTGTGATCCATTTGGTTCTGACGATGAAGAGGAAAATATTCAACCAGTGGATAAAGTTAATGAGGTAAATGCCATGAAAGAAGAAAAAGAGATTGCACCAGAAATGCCTATTCCAAACTCGGTAAGTTGCATGTATTTTTGTTTTGTGTGTTTGTGTGTTTATTCGCAGATAGCATTGGGAAAGCATGCTTTTGAAAATTTTGCTAATAATCTATATTGTGTGAAGGTTTGGTCACGTATTAAAGTTATTTTTACGCGTGTTGTGCAGCAATTACTAACAAGGCATAATGAGCAAAGAGAACGTGCAAGGCAATTACTAGAGCAGGTGAAACGAGATGGACCCACTTCTCCAACAAAGGTAGGTTTTTAAACAAACATAATTTAAATATTGTATAAACTGTTATATGTAATGAAAAATTTTATTATAAATGTAACGTGGCTTAAGGTAAATGACAGTGCATAACACTTTAATTTTACGTGTATTTAATTCCCAATCGGTATAACATGTTGGTATTAATGATAGATTTATTCACAATAAAGGGAAACCAGAGTGGTATTAGTGATAACAATATTTTAATGGTTGATTACGTTTGTTAACAAATTTAGTATGATTCGCTCCAGTTCCCTTAGTATTGTCTTTCTCGTCCATGGAGCTGTTTCATAAAACCACTTTGTGCAAAGTGGTCCATGTGCTGCTTTGAACCATGTGCATTGTTTTACAAATTGTACTAATACAAACCACATTGCATAAAGCATAGATACGTGCATGATCCCATTGTGTAAATAGAACAGCTTTGTAAACCATGTTATACAGAGCATTCCGTGGTTCGTTCCGTGACTAATTGTAGAGCTGACTGTCACTGTAAGCTTTTGTATATGCAGAATTGTTTCAGAACCAATACGAACATGGAACCATATCACATAAGTGTTATATGGTGCTATATATTTTATGATATGAGACGGAAAAGCAAAAATGGCAGTGTTACATAATTTACTTGTGCTGTGTTAATAAATGCTAAATATTCGAATTTTAAAATTTTATTAAATGTAACTTGCAGTCCTTAAAAGAAATAGACAGAAGTATTCTTTGCCTTTTTTCAGTAGATCCACAAATAATGTGTTGTATCGATTCAGTTTTATAGTAGCAGTGAATAGAAGCTTGATTGAAATACTTATTCTGAAAAATGAATCATTCTAGGTTTGATTGTTGTAGAAATTGAAAAATTTTTGCACTTGATAATTGAGTGATTGACAGACAATTGTAAATTACTGTAATAGGTTTCCAGGCATATATAGTGTTTTATTAACGAAACCTGTACAGTGCTGTTTATGTCTAATTATAAGTATTTGTCGTGCAAAAAATTAGTTTGATGTAGGAATTGTGAGAGTTTCTCAGGATGGTGTCATAGTTAAGTGCTTTTGTAGCTAAGTCAGCATGAGACACTCAGGATGGGGTTCTATTCTCCTGCACTAGACCAAGGGAACTCGTGGGTCCAGCAGAAAATCCAACTACCTTGTAAAATATTTTAACAGGTGCTAAGAAAATGGGAGCAGTGAGCGGTGGCTAGAGCTTTCCACACTGGAGATGAGCCTTACAAACACTCATCACTACACGCTTCCCAAAAAAATACGACCAATTGACCCAGTAGAAAGAGTCTAGTGCTTCTAAAATAATACAAAATGAAGGAATCAATCAAATCAAAAAAGTTATGGTTCAATAAATTACATGGAATCTCTTTTAATAGGTGACCTCCAAATTTAAAGTAACATAATAACAGTACGCAATTTTCTAAAATATCTATAAAACTAATTAGTAAAGTTTTCAACTACAACTTGTAGTAATTAACTCACAGAAACACATTGTAAATTAATACACCATTTCTAATGGCACGGCATAATATTATGATTAGGTAACACGCTATACTGGTACCTAACCAAGGCAGCCTAACATTAAATAATTTTATATTAAGTTATTAATCTCAAGCAAACTATTGTGTGGCCTTGGCAATATTTAATACACTTATAGTGAATTGTTAGGAGAGGACTTAACAATTTCCTATATTGCCCAAAAGCTGCTACTAGCCATGTACTATATGGTTACTCAAATCCTAAAGGGACACAATTTAATTAGCTACCATGCTAGATTGAAACTAAAGAATGTTATAGATACAGCTAATAAAATATGCTTACAACGAATAAAGTTGTAAAGATTCGGTCTACTTAGCTGAAATCAGATTTCTCAGATTATGGACTATAACGAGTTACTTAATTAAATTAGGTTCTGAGTGTCCTTACATGTGATTTTCCAATGCTCCACCCGAAGGTACTACATTGGCCAGGAAGCGAGTTTTTTTTACCTGGAAAATTTTGAATTTTGCCGAACGGTTCTGAGTGTCCACACAACTTACTCGTAATTGTGAACTATTTGCAGTAAATACTTACCATATCAAGTATAGCATAATTTTGTGAACAGTTTAATGCGACTTCAAACTTATATTGACATTTTTATGGTGTTACGGGTAAAAATGACGTTAAATTACAAATTTTGATTTACTCGAAGGGGTGGGAACACCATAACAATCGTAAGAGTGCACTGGCCAACTACAGTGGTGCGAGAGTGGGTTCTTATAGAAGAAAAAATGATAATCACAATAAAAATAAAATGTAAAATGACCGAAATACAAAACTACCTTACAGATACCGCTTTGAAAGGTTTTATTGGTTGTAAAGGGTGCCAAATTGTCTTGTCCCAGCAATCTTTTTGATGCTTGCGGAAAACTTCCGGATAAGTCTTTTTACTTTCTGTGTTCCAAAATCTCATCGCATCATACGTTGCCTTTCTTTACAATACTTTAAAAACACTCGTTAACATTTGATCAAATAAAAGAAAATTTCAGAGTAAGGACCTTTTCCAAATAAAACTTCATCACTGGAGCAACTGGATAGTCTTTCACAATTAATATCTTTATCTATATTACGAATAACTATAATTAAAAATAAATCTAAATTTAAATTTTATTAATAGTAAATTCTGGAAATATAAGTATACGTTCATTGCACTTAAAAAAAAAACCTAATGTAACATCCATCTGGCCAGGTATTATTAATATGACATTTTTAATCTCATTTTTGGGAATACCCTTAATAACAATACATAGAAAACGGTGTGTTCACTGTTTGACTAACAATAATTTGACAAATGAACTTACATTTACATATTTCTTACTCTTTTAAAAATGTTTAAACTTTCTTTCCCGATAATATTATGCTTAAATTTATACCCAACTAATTCTATCGCTATATCATAGTCCAACAGAACAATTATTAAACGGAATGTTAACTTTCTACTACATACATACATTTACATTTAAAATTCACAGGTACATAATTATAAAAAAGTTCATATTTTATTCAAGATTAAAAAATTTAAGCATGCCCTGGTACGCCAATGATTCATCTTTTACTTCCTCGGCACGTTAGTCTCCACCATTCACTCTCTCTAAATTCTAACTTTTGTTGAAGAGTGAAATCTGGTCATCACTCTTTCATTATCCATTTTCTTTTTTAGATGCATCACGGACGTGATTTAAATTCAATGCTTACACAGGTGCTTGGGTTTCTTCACCGTATCCAGCAAAGTTCAAAACGATTCATCATCGACTACCTCATAAAGGGCCTACGGCCTACACACTCATCACTGAACCATCATTTCTTTCTTAAGTAACCTCCCAATTTTTTTGAATTAAGTCATTATATAGCATTCTCCCTTTTTCAAAAATTTCATTCCCACACTTTGTGCATCCAAACACATTTATTTGATAATGGTATTATTAGTCTGTGGTTTCTTGAGCTGTATCTCACATTGTTACGGTTCTTTGAACTCTGGAAGTAAACAAATGACCTGTTACTTACTTAACACTAGCAGACCTTCTAAGAAGATTCTGCACCCAGTGCTAAACGAGGAAGTTGGTCAACAGAAAGCAATACATTTCCAATTAAATATTAATGAATAATTTTGCCTGGTACAAGGAAAGTAATTCGAGCATAGGGAACAAAAATCAATATAACTTGTTGGTTATTTTGCAAAAAGAAAAGTCCGTGACCGGTTTCGCTGTTCATTGCAGCTCCTCAGACGGACGCATCTCTTTTTGCAAAACAATCAACCTAGTTCTGAAATTATACACAAGGTGTATTTATAATATAAAATGTTCCTTATGCGCCCTCTATACTCGAATATAATTAACTAACTATTGGTGACTGTTTCCAGTCTCCAACAAAATTTTAATAGCGAATCAAAAGACAAGATGAAAAAGGAAAAAACAAATGACCTGTTACCTACTCAAAGTAGTTAGTTGATTATATTCGAATATAGAGCCTGCATGAAGAACATTTTGTATTATAAATACACCTTAATTTGTGTATAATTTCAGAATTTGGTTGTTTTGCAAAAAGAGATGTGTCCATCTGAGGAGCTGCAATGAACAGCGAAATCAGTCACGGACTTTTCTTTTTGCAAAATAATCAGCAATTTATATTGATTTTTGTTCCCTATGCTCGAATTACTGACCTAATGCCAGGCAAAATTATTCATTAATTTTTGAACTCTTGTGAATTTGTACAAATATTATTATGAATGGTTATTTCCCCTCGTGCCTATCTGTAATTTTTCTGAATTTAATACAAAGAGTGTAAGATCCCAATAGTCATTAACGTTTGTATTTAATGTATTAGACGCTTTCCTGTTTATTTCTACATCTTAATTTAATATTACATTGAAATAAGTACACTAGATGTAAACTACTAAAGCATCTAAATTTGTTAGTGTTTTTATGCTAAAAGCTCTTTAACTATCTGAAATTCATAAATTCCTTTTCGTTAATCGGCTAAACTGTGTCTTGCATAATGTAAATCACCTAAGTGTTCCTTATAAATCTTTACTAGATAGGATAGAATCTACAAATTAGTCACTTACCATCAATTCTGGAATAAAGCTTGAAAAAACTTAAAATAAAGTACATATATAGTTTCAAGCGCAATGTATATCCATCAACATCAACAACTGTTATCCAAAATTGAACATACTAACAAGCAGAGATATCTCATGAATCCGATACTGAGCCGTAACTTAACAAGTATATATCACCGGAATTGTTGAACAATCTATTCTTGTTGATGTCTAGATGTTGAAAGAGAACGAGAATCGATTTCCATACACCATCTATACTAGCCCCACATGGAATTTTTCAAATTCCATGCTGAATATGACTAGAAAGAGCGTACTTGCCTCATGTTGAGAACAAAAGAAACACATTTCCCAAAACAATTTAAAAAGTGATCAAAACAAATTTGTATGATTCCTACAGCATGTTGTGCCAAGGTCACCAGGCTACTTTGTTAATTTTAAATTTCAAAGTCAATTGTGGCTGATTATGTCAACAACGGGTTCTTAACAGACAACTAGTTTCGAAATACAAGGACAATTCAGATCTGTGATTGATCAACACAAAGAAATGAAGGAATCTTAATAACACAGATACCTGATGATAAATAGACTACTAGGAATAATAGTTAGGTGAACTTAAAATAATAATATGGAACAGTTGAAGAGAGCGAAAGAATTTTTTAACAGGCTACATATTACAGTTAAGGATTTTACCAGCCTCAGAAATGTTTGGAATATCATATATCAGTTTCTATTGAACGATTTAATGATATAGGAGATCAGTTAAGAGGATTATTGTTTTCTTTATTTCCCTTACTTTTTACTGGTGGTTTAAAGAGCTATACTTTTAGCAGATTGGCTATGTTGGAAAAAGCATTGTTACAGAAAGTGCTTAGCCTTAGCTACATTTTAATAAATCTAAAATTTAGTAGTTATGTCGAAACCTTGATTTTTACAAATTTATTTAATTCCAAACCAGAATTTCGTTATAAATCAAGCTAAATTAACAATTGAAAACTTGAACAAAATTATTATTTATAAACTTGTTCTAAGCACGAAATTATAATTATTACTCAATGCAAAACATTTCTACTAATTCATCTTGTGTATATTTGCTGTTGTGTAGCTAAGTAGCATATATATAAAAATTGTGTCCGGCTTAACAGATTTTAGCTACTTCTAAGAACAGCGAATAGATTTATTTTAAGCAATGCAATTTTGAATTCACCTCTATAAAATAATAGGAATTCTTGGTTGATTCATTTAAAAATATGTATCCTTAGGCACATGTGAATTTTATTGTGCAAATATCAATAACAAGGTAACGATTTATGACAATACATTTAATCAAGTGTAGAAGGGCATTAACACAGCAATTCATTTTGTTGATTGATGTAAAACTTAATGAGAAGAATTGAATATGGCATTTTGCTCGAATAAATCGTTGTATTGTTGAAATGTAATAGTGATAAAATACAAAATTTAAAATTACTTTGGTTACGGCATTATGCATTTAAGCCATTGATATCTTGTTTTGGTTTACAGTCAGATGTGATTGTGCTTCCTTTAACTCGGAAAAGTTTCCACACAATTGTCGCCACAATTTGGAAATGCATGTCTATATGTAAATAAACATTGAAGAATAAACCATAAATGCATAGTAACTGTATTTTAAAGGTATTAGGAGTGAGCTCAGGGTTTTAAGTACACAGACTTTGTGGACATGCACGAAAATATGTTGATGCGTTGAGTAGTTGGAACATTCTTTCTCTTGGATGTGTAGCAGAAAAGACAGTGAAATTGATATATATATATATATATATATATATATATATATATATATATATATATATATCACTTTGAATGAAAGCGTTTAAACTAACATATTTTGCCATAGGAGATGCTTATATTGTAAGCACAGGGGATAATTATATATAGGCTTTTCTAGAAAAGGAACATGTATTGTTTATATCGAATTTAGTTTGAGTTACTAAGGTTCCAGAATGATGAGAATAATTATAATAATCACCAGTAAGATCATGTAATTCTCTCATTTTTAGTAGGAGCAAAAGGATAAACGTTTGTATTCATTAGATTGCTAAATGAATGGCCACTTTGAGCAAATTGTTTTAAATATAAAAATTTGCTGTTTTGGAGAATTACTTTCAAGAAATTTTTCTTTTGTAATAAGCAGTCTTCATTAAGAAATATCGAGCTTGACTGTTTTTTATGTTCTTCAATAAGTTAACCTGATTTGGAACAAAGAATCACAATGATGAAAGTTGTTCCGGCAATTGTAAATGAAAACGACAATTATAAAAGTACTGTTGACATTACATTAAAATCGAGTAATGAATAGAAATGTCTACAAATGGGGGTTTCCGTTACATAAATAAGGAAATAAACCTAAACCAAAATATGAATAAAATACTATCATGGAAGTTGGCGGTGATATTCATTTTACTTTGAGCACATTTCAGGTACATTTATGCCGCCTATTTTTGTGTCTGCAAATTCTAGCATAGGCACACTCAACCTAAAGACATCAAAAATTATTAAGTGAAATATATATGCGGTAAATTCACACCACCATAATCAAAAGAGGTATATAAAAAAGCAATAGCGTCTCACCCATATGTAAAACAAAAAAAAAAGAAAAAAATGCAATTGAGATTTCCAAGTTAGAAATAAAGGAGGGATGAGAGGGAGACGGAATAGGAAAATGAGTGAAAACTTCAGAATGAAAATACAAGAAATAGAAATTACCCGTCTTTGCAGCTGCGAATATTGAATTTTTCTAACATAAGCACAGTTGTCAACCACCATGTTTACCCTATTTGAAAAGCATCGTCTCAACATCAGCTTTGACAAATTCTAAAGATTGGAGTCATTCAAGTCAAAGATATATCAATCGTAAATTGAGGGGGGGTGGGTGGGTGTGGAGGAATGGTAATCAAGAAAATATAAGAATTAGTGAAGATACCTTGAATATAAAAGCGGTTGAAAATAAAGGATTAAAGGTAAATTGTATAGATGAAAAATCAATGTTATAGGAACAATAAAAATTATATACAATTATCAAAAATAAAGAAATACTAAATTGTTATAATACGAGATATATATTTAAGAAGGTAGATAACAAGTATTAATTATTGTGAAGGGGAAATTATCGGCAAAAGATTTTAGATCTTTTTTTATTGCTTGTCTTGTGGTTTAGCATAAAGATCTTCAAATTTGTAGATAAGTCGACTGACAACCCGTCTTACTTTACATAGACAAACTTCGAAGGTAATTTAACCGAAAATTTTTTAGGTTCAACACAAACTTCTTTCGTTTTTAAGTGTAAATAAGTTCTTCTATAAGTTTAAATTTAATTTAGGGAAAAAATCTCTAAAAGATCAGCGAACAAATGTTATCAAAAGAAGGTTAATAATTAGGTAAAGGAAATGTTCAACGGGGGATTTTACACAAGTCTATTTAAATAAAAAAAATTTAGTTCAAACGAGAAAAGAACGATTTTTAAACGTCGAAATCTTAAATGAAAGCAAAAATTATTTGTATGGTAAATATTTCATGGACTCTTTGAAAATTATGAGTATAAATACATTTATGCTAGGGAAATAATGCCGACAGGTATACTTTAATACAAAAAAGGTTTTTATTCGACAAAGGCAAATTAAAGAAATCCAAGTCATTTATATAAAAAAATGGTAAAATAAATATGGCGGTGTTTCAAAATAAATCACTGTATGCAGGTCTAATTGTGAAAATAATTTATTTATAGGTTACCTGTTAAACGTGTTTTTTGGTATATAATTTTTAAGTTTTTTTTTCAAATAGACATTAATTATTACTTTGAAAAACGTATCCAAGTACAAGAAAATTGCATTCCCTGTTATTTTAAAGCTATTAAGCAAAGTTACTTGGCATAATACACAAGTGAACCACTAGAAGTCGCGAGCAATATATTCTAGTATCAAGACCTATGGAAGCTTTATAACAAAGGAACAGTATAGTTTAAATACGAAATTGAAAGATGTTTTTTTATTCGGTAATATAATTGAAATTTTTTAGTTTACAAAATAGTTACAACACCGACACAAAGAATACACTACATACAATTCAAATTAGTATAGCCGTGCATGATGCAATTGGTAAAAACTCATTAATTAATACAGAGAAAGAAAGAGCCAACATTGACATTTACTAATTAATAAACCATATTATATCATAGAAAATTTGCCCATAAGTTAGGCACCAATTGCTACAACCTGGATTTGGATATTGAGTGCTATATTGTAAATAACTTCTTAACTCTTACATACTAGATTTTATTATTTAGACATGCACATTTCTTTACCAAGGTTATAACAGGTTTTTGCTTACACTTTCATTTTTCGGCGAAGGAGTCGTTCTCGCAAAGCCGTAGTCCGGGTTCTCATCAGACTTTCGTCACATGGATCTTCCAATTCCTAAAAGGATAAGGTAAAGAGAGGTGGGGATGATAATTAAGACCGAAACACAATCGCTTTAGCTTAATCTCAGTACCAAAGTGAAATCTGTAAATCCCAGCCGAAATATCGAGGTACAATAAACTTCCACATCCTTTTCTCCAGCGCATTAAAAAATTCACGAGACGAGCTTATCATATTTACATTTATTAGATTATTCTAAACCTAGAATGTAACTCATAATTTATAACCTGCCCAGATCCAAGAAACAAGAGTTAGTTATTTTTGATACAACAAATTATAGATTTGTTAAATAGGAGAAAATGGAAACTGGTTATCCAATAAATAAAACGCATGTTACAGGTTAATTCACTTATTGCATAACACATTATTGTCGATTTGCCAAAAAGGTGATCTACCCTTTGTGTTTCAGTCAAATTATAGGGTAATGATAACATCTATATATCCAAGATTTCAAAAATAAGTAGTGCATATAAAACAGGTGGGCGGGTTTAGGGCGTATACCTACTTATTTTTCCAATAAAGCAGTATCTGCACTGCCTAACAGAAAACTTAAATCAATATATCTTTTTGTTATAGTTAATTTTGGTTGTATGTTAAAATTCTTTACTTACTACCGATAATGAAATCTTTTAAAGTCTCAAGAAAAACTGTGTTTTGTAAGAAATGTGGTTTAGAAATTTTTCAAGTTTTTTGCGTGAATATGGTTAAATATCAAAATATTTAATATTGATAAAATTATTACTTGGCAAATATTTTACAAAGAATATTGTAGGGACTGTCAGAAGAGGAACGACAGGCTCACTTACGTGAACGAGCAAGGAGACTTATAGCAGAAGCTCGTAAAGGCTCCACTCCTACCACTGAAATAATCCGTGCATCTAGTCCAGAAATAATAAGACATAATGATATTGATGATAGGTTGAATAGAATGGCTGAAGAGTTTGTAAAATTGGAACGACAGAATAGTACAGGTCAGTTATGGATTTTAATAATTACTTTACTATTATTATTCAATTTTTAATATCATTTATTTTTATTTTGACTATGTAAGTTGATTCAAATTATTAGCTACAATCGTCTATTGTGTTGAAAAATTGTGTACTTCTTAGGTGGCTCGATATTCACTATCAAAATATAATTACGATGATTGTTCAATAGCAACATGTTTAGACGCTGTAAACTACTTTTTAATTTGTGAATTTAAAAGAACATTAATGCATTAGTTACATTGTTACACTGTAGATTCTGTGCTACTGAAATTCTTGTGGCTGTTTGTATAACAATTTTTAATGTCAAACTTTATCCATGTTTGAATGGAATTGATATTGTTTTAGTGATTTCTTTAATAAGTCAAACACTTGAGAATTGCTCACTGATAAGTGGGTTGCTGTAAAATTTTCCCGTTCATATGGTCAATGTACAGTACCACCGCTGCCTATCCAATGTTCTTTGAATATTTGGTCCAAAAATTGCGTACATCAACGTTATCGTGTGCCGGACATTCGTTGTGTTGATACCATCTTGCCTCTTCTAAATTTAAAGTCGAAACAACTGGTTAGACTTCTACGTGAAGTAATTTAAGGTAACGTTTGCGTGTTGGTATGTCTTCAGTCTTACGATACTAAGATTTTGTTTCAACCTATAGGTTCAAATTTTCTGTTCTCCAATATCTAGAATTTTGTTGGTTGTGTAGTCTATGGGTTGAAAATTAACACTATCATAATTTATTAAATTATCATTATCTCACAAAACTGCATTCTTTTAAATTTATCTTTTTCATAAAATTCTTACTGCCTACTATATTTAAGAGATTTGAATGGTACACTATTGTTTTTGTTTTCCACAACACTCATAATTATTTGAAAATTTTGTAGAGGTAGGTCGTTTAACCTGACACTTACATGGTTTATTTACACTCCCTGTAGAAATAAAATTGTCTATTATACTTGTAAAATCTCTGATATTCCGTATTGAATTTTCAGAATAGTACCATTTAACTTATCTTTTCTTCAATAGTATGTTACGTAATTCATAATACAATCGACAGAAACAACAGGTACCGGGCTCAGTGGGAGAGTAGGAGTGGGTCGTAGGAGACGAGCGACAACCTCCGGTGCGCGATTGTAAGAAAAGTCATATTGTGATAAATATCTGAAATAAAATAAACTTAATAATCATGTAGGACATTACTCCTACTACTCAGTAAAGTAATAAAAAATAAGTCAAATAATATATATATATATATATATATATATATATATATATATATATATATAATAAGTCACAGAAGAATAGTACAATTAAAGTCATCAAAATATATGGCAATTTTTTGGTCACCAAAGGAAAACGTTCTCCCCATGCGCCAAAGGGCTGTAATTCAAAGTTAAAACTAATACTAACTATTTACATATACGAATATGCCTTTGTAGAATAAGTACATGAAATTTTTATGTAATATTTTACCAATACTAATGGAAAGTTGAACCAAGAAGATAACCACAGACTTGGCAAGTATCACTAGAATGAACGGTATACAATTTGTTCAAGTATAGAAACCATATACTAAAATTTGTGGACCAATCCTAGATAGCACTCGTTTCGTAGCGTTGTGCGATAAGACGATTCCCTTGGAATAGGTTTAATTATATTTACCCCTTAATTTATGAGTTAGCAAGATAAATAAATTCTCCCTGTATTGACTATAAATAGGCAGAAGCCTGTCGCGTAGACTACAAGGTTAAAATAAAAGTGGTAGTATAGGTAGGATTCACCAGATGGACTTATAAGATGGCTTCACTGCATGCATCGATAAGACGGACAGCTGGACCCAGTGAATATCAACCATATATACTGTGGTGAAACATTGGTGTAGCGATATTTTCTACTATATATCGTTACTCGATACCCTTAAGAAAAGGGCCATTGACAGTCTTCCGACTAAGCTAGGGGTCTATTCCTCGGGTAGAGCTTATGAGGAGTGGTCATGGGTTTCACAACAAAAATATTGTTTTGTATACTAACTCGCAAATAAAAATAGGGGGTGCAAAAAGGGGGTGCCACCAAGTTCTAGAATTGATGAAGTACAGGTTACCTTAAGGGAGAACTTGGAAATCCTCAGGGGAAAATTGCTTTAACTGCGAAAACGCAGGATCTGAAAGAAAACATTGTTATTAGAATAACGAAGGATGCAAGAGATGCACTCTTGCTACCTTATACAGTAAAGAGAAAAAGAGTCGTTATTAATACCTATAATTTAAACATCGATAGCAAAAGGAAATTTAAATATCAAGCTTCTTGAAAGCACTGTTTAGTACTTCTTTATTGAGTCACAGCCAATAACTTTATTCTTCATAAAAGGGGATATATTCTCTTTTAACTTATTTTTCTCTACCTTTGGACGCACTTGTCCAAAATAAAACAGTTGTTCCAAGAAATCAAGTGATGGTTCTTCAATTAAATTTACTTTTTTTCTGTTGTAAAATTCATATACAAAAATGTACAATAAGGACGTGGTCTAAAGTTTTAGACTCTGATATGTAAATATACTAATTTTAATAATGTCAACAAAGAATTAAACATAACCGTATAATTTTTATACCCAAAATACATAGATCTGCTTACCTTGGTTGACAGATATTTATCATAAACTCAATGCCAAATAAGATTAATTTTCGTCATTAATTTCTATATTACTGAACTTGAATTAAGATACCTTTTCTAGGTTAAATAAGTAAATCAATAATTTTAAATAATTTTGTAGTAAGTTCTAACGTAAGCAATAATTTATATGTTATAATGAAATCTGAACAGAAAATTCTCTCAATTTCTTTGTAATCTAATTTTAGTACAACGTTACCATTTTAAATATCAAGTATTAGTTTCGTTGTCAGGTTATTTAGAAGCAGCTGCTGACAGGCGTGTCCTTAGGCTAAACGCTTATCTTTCTATCTGGTTGTACGTTGCAACGTCATTACAAAAAAGATACCTTGCTGCTACCACATGTCTTAGCTTGCGGTTCTTGAACAAACAAGTGATGTCACAAGACGTTCCACTTCCGCATATTGCGAAAACGTAAATTTGAGCTTCTTCCTTTGAGCTGATAACGAATTAAAAGCGTAACAGAGCATTAAACTGGACTATTATAGGAAAACATTTTTGTGAACTTGTGGAGTAATTCATCCAAATAAATCGATCAACAAAATAAATCCATAGAATGGATTATTCCAATAAAGTAATAAAATGAGCTATTAAAAAGGGCATCCTTTTTGTTTCTCCTTTAATTTATATTAAAACGAGATTATATCTTGATAAAGTAAAAAAAATAGAAACGTGATGAGGTGAGGATATGATGTGATAAGTGAGCGCTAAAATAAAATCATTTAGTTTACCTTAATTGTTAATTTGGCTTGCTTACCGTTATCAGAAACGGAACAAAATCAAGTGCATTTAGCACTTGAAGGTACTGCCACGTTTATGGAGATGTGTAACTTGCTGGCTTGGATCTTTCTGAGCTTCTTGATGGTGCTTCTTTATCGTAGCTAACGCTGAGCACGACTGATTCTGCTGTCGACAGAATGGGCAAGATGCATAAATTTCGTCTGACCTTGGAGGTACAGTTCAAACAACCATCGATTAACGAACTGAATTTTTAAATAATAAACTCACGATTGGGCAATACGATCCAAATCGGAATATTTATTAATATTGTGAAATTAATTATTTTTTGAATAAACATTGCAGTGAATAAAATAATTAAAATTATATGCTTTTATAGGCGTCAAAAAAATTGTTACAACGGTACGAATTAAGGAATGCACAAATAAATTTAGAATTTGTAAACTGCAAATTAGCTTGCCACATAAGAAGATTATCGCCTCAAAGACACTCACAGCGTCAACTTCACCATGTGCTAATCCGACAGAAAACACCTATAGTAAGACCACGGCGAACAAGGAATTTGCTTTTGTAGAACATAAATATTGTTCGTTATATAGCTTTAGCAAAAGTATTAGAATGTTCTTTCATCACAAGTAAAGTCTAATTCAACACGTTATCAAAACAGGTGTGTGGAGAATTCTCAACAAGTCTTTATCTATTGATAAAACTGAATGCAATCACATAATGTAAGTAAAGCAATACAATGTGTATTAATACGGTTTTATTTAACAAGATACGGACTACAACCAATTATAACAAACTTTCAAATTTGCAGCGAAGATGGTTTGAATAACTTGTTGAAGTACACAGTCTCTATAATAATGTATCATATACGACCTTTCGTATTTGAATATAAAGAGCGAAATCTATACAAATAGATACTTGAATAAAGTACTGTACAAACGACTATGTCTATGGTGGCGGCATGTAACAAATTTAGTAATCCATTTTATAATCTTAAAGTAACCCTTGTGTTAAAGAAGTATGAAAAATTGCACACAAGATGACTAAATTAATAAGGAAGTTTTCTAAATAAATTGTCACAGTAATGTCAAAGTCAAGGCTAACATGATAGATAATGTTATATTAAATCAATGGTTTTTCTTTAATTTCTCGAAAACGACTGGTTCGATTTACACTATCTAACATGATTAATGATGGTTCTTCTAAATTGTTTATTAACTTTTTAGCAACCCACTGTAATAACTTATCTCCATTCATTTCACCATTCGATTTGGAAGCAAACAACAAATAAGCACTTTTCACAAAACCTTCCTTTGATCCGGTATGAACTATCAGAAATGTTTTCTACCATACCCTTGTCTAACATTATCATCGTGCCATAATCTTATTGGGTTTCGTTTTGAAAAGAGCCAAGTTTCGTTCACAAAAACGACTTATAATTGTGTACTGTAATATATATTGTCTTTATATGCCCTTATAAATTTAATTCTTGAATTAAGTCTTATTTGGTTTTTCCAACAAACCCCTTCTATTTTGAATTTGAATCCAATCTGAAGCAATACCCATTTCAAACTGGTAGTGCTTAATGTAATATTATTTTCTCAAAGTTCAACATTCAATGGTTAGACAGTTACATGCTTTTCTGCAAATAACGAACATTACACTATTGCTTACTGTAAAATTTTGCTATAATTTCGAATAGCTCTGTGGTAAAGAAAAGTGGACATGTATACGACAGAAAAGTGATAATTAACAGGCAACATATAATTAATGATTTTAACCAGATCAAACAATTACTTCAAACACTCACCTGTTGTTTATGCAGCCCTGCCAACGGAAAATCGATGTAAACAAAACTGTAGAATCTGTCCTTCTTTTACAGGAAACAAAAAACTACTCTTCTTTTGGCGGGTGTAGCAAAGCACATTTGTTTCGATAGCGGTTGTTCTGAAGGAAAGCGGTTCTTATAATTAATGGTTCTACGTAGACCATGTAAGCAGTGATACCGCCTTCAAGAACGACAAATCGATACTGACTTGCTTTGTGTGTTTTCCAAGTTAATACAATGTCTTGCACATGCGGATAGTAAAGTTTACCACTCGCGGCACTTGTAGGCACGTGCTTGAAGTAAAACATGGAATTTGACAGCAACAAATTTAAATAAGCCGAAGCGGACGTAAATAAGCAACAAACTCAACGGAAAATAAATTTAGCTGTAAATTATTTACAATATACACGGAACACTTTAAAGTTTTTATTAAAATACAATTTGTTATGTAAAAAATGTTTACCTCTTGTACTGCCTGTACTGAAATTTAACGATTCCCATTCAGCTTTTCTTGTTCGAAATATGCCAATAAGTTCAACACCAATGTTGAGCTTGTGCCCCCAAAGTTGTACCTTTGGCTGGCATTTTGCAATATTGAGTTCTAATAAGAGCTGTTTTTCGATAAATTGACGATGAATATAATGAAATATGTAAAAATGAGGTGTGTAAAAGACGGCAAACGTAGGGTTATAGTAGGATAGAAGAGGGGCTATATCATTGTTACTACCAAATTTAGAATACGACTTTAGCCAGTTAAACGTTTGTATATATGAAACAAGTTTCAACGTATAATACCAGGATTGCTTTATTTCTATGCAGTACAAGGTAATTATGTATGAGTATTGTTGAAGTAACACACATCATTTACCTGCTATCTTTATTATACTTGTTAGGAAATTGGTACATTTTTGAATTTATATACGTGTATTCTAGATTCAAGTAATAGTCACTTGATCAATGGTTTTCTTTCATGGCCCCGACTATAGGTCTCTATTTGAATCTGTTTGCATAGCTTTGGACAACCCTCTTTTTTTTGGTGTAACAGCAGTTATTCTAACAGATAATAATTTTTTAAACAACTTCACTCTAGTAAAAAAATTGTAGACGATTAGATTGTTAGAACTAATGTTATATATTATATTAGGTCTTGAACCGTGTGCATTACTAAATTTAGTTCATTTCAGTTCCAGAGCCATATTTATCCCGAAGAGCAACAAGCTCCATCGATTGTAACATATCTTCAAACCTGTTGGGCAATATATACATGCTGTAAATGGGATTTAAGTGCTTGTCTAAAAGTAGTTTTCTCACAGGTACTTTACACTTTTTCATAACATCAGCTATAAGAAGTAATTCTAAAAAGTTTCCATTTTATTCCTTTGAATAGTTTGCCATTTTTTGTTTTGAGAGTACATACCATTTTAGCTTCGTGGTATGTGCTCAGAATTATTTGTTTAATAATTTCGAGCATTACATACTTTCTCCAAGCATTTAAGTGAAACACTTCAGTTTTTTATGTGGGTTCAAGAGCATAATGTAACTTATATTATTCGAAAGCACTTTTGACTTCTAGTTTTTACAGGTTCCTTTAACAATTATTTACTATTCTTAGCAAAAAAAAGAGAACTGCTTTTAAAATTCTGGGACAGATAAAAATGTTTAGAATTAAAATTTAGTATTGCCTTTGAAAATATTTTTCTTTATGATGAATAAATTTTCTTATATGAATAAACGAATCATCAAAGCATTTTTCTATTAGAAAGATGATACAATGAGAATTCCGTGTTTAAACACTTCTACAGCATCTTCTGGTGATGTTAATTATTATTGACTACTCACTTGATGTTTGATTCATGGAAATCTGTCATTAGGACTTTGACTGGTTAAATAATTTGTTTGCTGTTCCAAAAACTTACATTGTTTTGTCGTAGAATAATCGAACATTTCCCAATTCTTGTTCGCTTTTCAGAGAACACTTATAGTAAATAGATAGATGTATCTTATTTTGCATTCACAGTTGTGCCATTTTCTAAGGAACGGCAGTCACATGTTCCATTTTTGAGACAATACAAGCAACTTGATTGCTGTTTCATCAGGTTTATCATGCATGTTACAATTTTGATCACCACTACTGATTTCATTTTGATCTTCCTGAGTTAAATCATTTAAGCTTTTCTTGACATCATTTAACACAAACTTCTATTTGACCTTAAGGTAAGTCCAAGGGGAACATAATTTTTTAACACCTAGTGATCATGTAAAATGTGATTAATTTGTTTCATATTGACGTAGGAGTATATTTCAATTTCCGTATATATGTTAAATGCTAATCGATCTATTATTGTCATTTGCCGAGCAGTATTGATGTTTTCTGCTGTTTTCAATGTTATTGATCGACCTTTATGAAAATAATCACCAAAGTTACTGTGCTAAATTTATATTCTTGGTACCATGACTCAGTTGTTCTTGATGACACCTAATCAACAAAAGCAGTTTTTAAATTGGCTATGACTATGCACTCTTTTTTTAAGATAAAAATGGAACAAAATCGTTGCTTGAAACTGTTCACAATATAAATCTGTTTCTTCAAACAATATTAACTTTAAATTATACAGTAATCAAACTATTCAATTTTTTTTCCATTCTGTCATTTTTGTTTGACAACACAAGTATCAAACGTATGAATTTTTATTTGTCAAGTATCTTTAGACTACATTGTTGCCACATCACGAAACTTTAGCAGCAATCGTTGTATGTGTCAAAGTAAAAAAAATGATAACAATATCAAGTAGGGTTCAAAATATCCATTTCATGCATCCTTGGGTTGTGGTGCCATCATATCATTCAAACATTAACATTTAGTTCGAAACTTTCTTAAGCTTATAGTAAGCAGTTGTGAAATCTATGTCATAGTAACTTTGTCATAGCTGATACTACGATTCAACCATTCTCACCCTTTAACATTTGAGAAAGTTCTTCTTTCGATATTATTATTTGTGTTGTACCGGCTTATGTTTAGTTACTGTTTACGATAAAAATGTTTGCTAAAGGCAACTACTGATTAATCAAGATGAATTTGAATTTTATCAGCTATTGAAAGCATCAATACCAGTTACTGTAATAAGACCTTATCTGCAGGGACGTTGTGGGTTCTTTGATGTATTCCTGTAATTACAACTAAGACCCTTGCTACAAATGAAAAGTGAATTACTTCTAACTTAGCATAAGTTGTCAAAAAAACAAATCAAATTAATTATCATGTTTACTAGATTATTATAAAAAATTTGCCAGTGTACTGGGCTATCCCAAGTTACAGACTGAAAATAATATATGTACAAATATTTTTATTTAGTAAATAAATATTTAGTCACTTCTTAGGATATCATAAAAAATCATTTACTTGAACAAGAATGGTGTAAATAAAATGAGCTCATTTCTAACAAATATCTTGTTAGTTATAAATTAAAAAATTAATAATATGATATTATTGGAATAAATTAAATCAAACTCATAAAGCTGAAGGCTTCTAGTTTAGTGGTGTATTTCATCTGTTCAATTTTAAATTAAATGCATAAAATAAATACCTGTTGACAGGTGAGCTATTAATAGATAGCCACAGCAGAAGGTCAACCACCTTGACGACAGATATTGTTAGTTCTGGCGCAGTTTCAGTAATTATTGCTGATAACCTTGATCCTTATAGTCAACCACCTTGGAAAGATTACTGTAAATTAACAACAATTTAAATGGGAAGAAATAAAACATAAATGAACATAAATAGTCGTATACCGCAACATAATTATGTATTAAATAAAACGCCAATTCGATCTTTCTAAACGGCCTACTTGAATAGTTGGCATACGGAAATGAAGTTCCATTTCTTTTTGTACCAATCTGCCTTTGTGAAAATCTCCCCTAAGCTGCTTGCAAAGGCAAGTATCCGAATCCAAATTACTAGAAACAGCTTTCCAGTTGCCGGACTTGGATAAATCACACAGGCGGCCAAATAAAACTGTTGGTCGCGTAAATAAATTAAATGATCACTTTTCAATGTTAGCTGACCTTGCCATAAATGCTGTAATATAAAATGCAGGTAAACAAATAAATAATAATAAAATTCCACATACCCCTATCTGGCTACCCAGAATATAATTTATTATCAAATATATGAAATATTCGATATTCTGGTAATGGCGTCGCCACAAAGAAAATGATCCTTGATCCATCGTTCAAGGTGCTTAAAACAGGAAGAAGAAGAAAAGGGGCTACCTTTATCTAACTTATGGCGTAGAGTACCACAACACATCTTATAACTCCCTACTACAACTTGTTGTAATTATAACAGAGAAAATCTGCTCTTTGACTAACATATAGGAAAGCCTTGTGTGTTTAAAGTTGCCTAACTAACATATTCTTTTAATATAATGCATATACGGTTGATTAACTACAGAATTTGTGACGGTGCAACTGACCCGTTACACTGTGTAGATCAGTTTCCATCTGTTTCACGTTTTTGTTTAATGCTGAAAGATCTGCAGACCTGTGGCATGGTACATCTTTAGCGGATTCTCTTCTTTGTTCGAATTTATTGCATTATTCTATCACTACTATATGGAATAATTGTAGTCACTATGTACAGCTTAGGTTCCTTCATATAATTGCTTGTTGGCTGATGAGCCTAAGTGGCTAAAATTTAAATAGCGTCTTGCAAATTACCTTTGATCGGATTTTTTATTACATTGACGTTTTGTAGCAGATTCATAATGCTTAGAAGAGGGTAAACTTCAAATATTTATGAGAGGCATATAATAATAATAATAGCTTTTAGTTCCCATTTTCTTTAGTACAAGTAAGTAACTAAAAATAGTGTGTTGAAATCTTAAGGCGCACGTTCAACAATCCCATAACGGATTAGATGATTTTCAACTTAAACCGTAGAAAGAATAAATATATTTATAACAAACAACTATAGACTATGGACTATAATTAACAATGTTAGGTACTTCTAATTCTAATTGAATTACAATAAATTTTAATAATAAGATGCCACTATACATTTCCCCCTATATACTCTATGATTTTGGTGCTAATATTTTTCAACATATAAGATGACCCTCAGCAATATCTGTGATTTTAAAGTAGCTGCGATAATAATTTTTCCTTTAATTTTATTTTGAGTGCACAAATTATACACACAAATGAATTCCATTGCCATGGCAATGAAGTCGTGGCTGTACAGATCAAAGGTGTTTCTATTGGACAATCATATTTAAATGTTTAAAACAATTTTTTCTGTTAAAATACAGTCTTGACGAATTAGTAATTATTTTTGTTTCAACATTTATAATTTCAAGTTAGAATTTTCAATTAAAACTTGGATTTTTTTATCAAATTCAGTGATCTTGATCAATTAATATAAAATCAAAACATTATCTAAATTTGCATATACTAAAATTTATTGACTATTTATCGAAGTTGTGTTATTATTCTCCGAATTTTTTTTTAAGAATGTATGTGTATATTAATTTTATGAATTGGTTATATTTAAAAAAAGTTTGTTGCCAAAGCTGCCATACACTAAGCTTTGTCTATATATTTTATGTTTTGGTTTATTAGACTCTGAAAAGAATGGTAATATACCATCCTCAAAATCGCCTACACGAATTTTAGAAGAAAATTCAGAAAATTCTAGTCCTAGTAATAAGGAAAAGTCTGAACAGTTACCTGAAGAATTGGGTTTATCTGGGGTAAGTTTATTGGATAAGTAGTGTTATAATAAACTAACAAATTGTATTAGATTGATGTACAATCGTGGATAAACCAAGAGTTGGAAGATTTGGAACGAGAAGAACGTGCCATTGATAAAAAAGCTGCCTCATTAGAAAAGCAGCTACGAACTGTTATGGAAACGCCTCATACTAATAACGAGAATGAGGATAATCTAATGTCACAATGGTTTACCTTAGTTAATAAGAAAAATGCTCTCTTACGAAGACAAATGCAACTTAATATTTTGTAAGTATGTTTAATCACTGTAAAAGAAAGTTTTTGGAAGTTTTGTTATTTGCTTACTTTCGAATATTTTCAAATTTTGCGAATATTTACTTTTGACGCTTTATTAAATCTTATTTAATTCTTACTAAAGGTAACTTTTTCTATCATTCACTCATTGACAAAATAAAATGTATGAATACACCCGTAATATATTTGGGACCAAATAAATATGGGTATTGCTTATCCCTAAAATCGTATCAACTAAATTATTTAGAACATATGTCCTGAATTGCTGCAGTTGTTTTATTCAACTGTTATTATTAACTTGGTAATTGAAACTTAAAAGTTAAGAGAGTTAGCAAAATATGGTTTTGTATATTTATTTAAAATGTATGTTCAAAATATAGTAAACTTTGATACAATATCACAAGTATACTGGCTACATCAATAAATTTATTCATAAATAGGCCCATGTCTGAAGTACCTTACTTTCAAACGCTTCTGAGTCAAGCGAATCACAATGTAATAGGGTAAATCCATGTGGTCCAGCAATGGTGGCTTGACCATCTCTGAAAAATTGATATTTGCTGGGTGAATTTTCCAATGTTTAGTGGACTCAAAAGTATTTTAAAAAAATGTTTATAGTTTATTATTTAGAAATGGCGGCCGTTTTTGTTTCAGGTGTTATTTTCGCATTTGTAATGTGTGGTTTTTTTAATAATTCAGTAATATTTTTTCTAGGTGCGTCAAATAAAAAGCATTTAGTTCAGCACACTCTGATCTACAAATTAAAATCATTGTCATCTATCTGAATGTATTGCTTAATATATTTTTGATAGCTCATATAACCTTTCATAGGGACCATCTTACTGAGCTGGCCGCATATTCACTTAACCCTAGTAGACATCGTTAAAAAGTCTTTGAGGAGTTTATCGGATCAAGGTCACTTTGCCCTAGTAGACTTTGTTAAAACGACTTCGGGAAGTTGCTCAGATCAAGATCACTCTGCAGTAAACTTAGATAAAAAGTCTTCAAGGATTTGATGGAATCAAGGTCACTTTGCCCTAGTAGACTTTGTTAAAGTCTTTGATGAGTTGATCGGATCAAGGTCACTTTGCCCTAGTAGACTTTGTTAAAACCACTTCGGAGAGTTGATCTGATCAAGATTACTTTGTTAAAAATTTCAGAAGAAATATTAGTAGTAGGTAAATTTTCACAAATTTTAGGAAGCACGACAGCTTCAAAGTTAATAATAGGCGAGGAAGCACCTATTGGTTTGAGTGAAACGGTTATAGCGCCATGTATAGCCCTTAAGCGTATGGAGCCTAAACCACTAAGGGTTAGAGAATGCGGAGTAGCGTGTAAACGCAAACGTTTCACACTATTTTGCGAAATAAAAGAAGTCATGCTACCGGTTTCGAATAAACAACAACATTTCTGGAAAGAACCAGAGCGGTCAGCGATTTCTACCTGAACTGTGGAAAGTAACGTGACTGAAGTTTTAGGGAGCAAATTAAAACAACATTCGAAGTCGACGGGCTACTACTGCTAAACGAAGTCAATGTTTCCTTAGAGGCAGGAGTGGAAGGCGTGTAGTGGTCCTGAATAGTGGAACTAGTACAAAGTAGAACCTTAGAGGATGCGGGAGCAGAACTGAAACAAGCCTCGGTACTAGTATCGGAAGCGGGTTTAGATGACATGTGGTAGAAGTGCAACAAAGAATGATGATCTTGATTACATTGGCGGCAAGAAATAGTGGATTCGCATTTATTCAAAATGTGGGAACTACTAAGACAGTTGATACAAAGTTGATGTTTTTAACAACATTGTAGCGATCCTGAGAAGAAAGTTTAGCGAAATCATTATTACGATAAGGAGTATGGTCTTGGTGACAAAGCAGACATTTAACGACATTATGAATAGTATGTACTAACATGGAAACAGCAGAGTGAGACCTATCATTGTTGTTGGTATGAACAACTTTGTGTAAATCAGATTTATGATTGACCGACAAATTTGATAAAGATTTACAAGTTTTTTCCTAGTAAGCAATTAACTGTATAGGATAGGATAGAAGAGGGATCCTGATGCAACTCAAAATTGCGGGCAGTGTGCACATCCATGCGATTTAGGATCATTTACACCAGAATAAATTCCCATTCCTCTACAGGCAAATCAAACTTTATAAGGGCTTGCAAATTATTGGTTAAAAGTGTCTACTAATTTTTGCAAATCTGATGGGTGGTCAGAATTCAGTTTTGGGGATTTTTCAATATTTTCGCAAAGAGCAGAAGTGATGCGGCGAATATTACGATATTTTTCGCGAATCTTATTATATGCAAGGGGGTAATTTGATACCGTTTGATCAAAATTTTTAATGGTAAGTAATGCGGAATTTTTCAAAGCGGACTGGAAGTAGAAAAATTTATCGACGTCGGAGAGGTCGTCATTATAGTGAATCAGACTATCAAATCAATTAATAAAGGTTTCGAACGTACTGATATCACCGTCAAATGAAGGGGGAATCAACGGTGGTAGGATCACTTTGGATTTTGCACTGTGTGAAGGTACGGATCCACCTTTTACAGGGGAGGCAAGATTGATTGGAAATAACTTGAAATAAAGGGCTTTAACAAGAAAAAAGGTATTGTCGAAGCGCTTTCTGATAGAATCCTCTATTTCAAACTGATTATCTACATCTTCAGCCGAAGCGATTTCACCAATAATGAAATTATGTTGCTCAAAATAGTTTTCCTTAATCGTGTCGATCGACGTGTATTGAGCCCGGAAGAGTTCTAAAACACTGGGTTCAACTACAGGCTTGTTAGTGATTTCAAAGATCTCCTGTAGGGAGTTAATTTACGCGTTTCTTATAAAATATGCCTTTATGAGCCTGTTTACATGATTAGAAATTACTAAAGCGAAAGTGAAGAAATAAAGCAGGAAAAATATCCGAAAGCAAAAGGAAGCTTTTAATGTAATGCAATAATATAAAGCAGACAATTAGTACTGATTACTGTGCTTTATGTGTAAATCCAAATTAAACACTACAAATAATTTAAAGACCAAATTCAAATACTAATCAACCAAGTAAGTAACTATAAGACAATAACTACCAAGATACATAAATGCTATACCTTGATAAGCGGCATTTAACAACATAAGGTAATAAAAATTTTAGAGCTTGCAAGTGAGATTCAGGTCTGGCGGTGATAATATATGTTAATGCGGCGGTTAACTTCGATAATCACAGATGGTGAGATCAGTGGACATATATACTTAACAATAAGAATAGCGGAAACCTTCAAGTACTTACCTAAGTTATTAGATTTAACTGTTTTCGAAAAACTAGTAGTAAAAAATGTCGACTTTTTGACAGAAGATCGTATCTGTCTAACAAAAATACCATAGCGACGCATAGCACACTTTTAACTAAGTTTTCGCGGTACATCAATAACACAGAGTAGCTTGAAGGCTGAATCGTGACAAATCTAATGACATTTAATGTCCACAGGGCGGATGCGAGTTTACCTGCAAGCTTCATCTTATGTTATAACTAACAGTAAATTAACTACAAATACAAACTGAACACATTAAGTGAATTATAATTTTCGATATCCCAATCAATATTAAAAACAAAAGATTCTATTCGTGTGGTTGTGCTAAAAATATAAAAAACAACACGGAAGAGAATTTAAAAATTGCAAAATCCATTATTGATCATTCCATTTCGAATGTAATTCATTGCACCAGAGGAAGTAGCCACTATGGCTATACTCTGCCTCTTAGATATCACTTTCCACTGTCAGGAATTAATATGTTCTGATATATGCGTCAAGTATCGATTGCCTAAATCGAGTGACTATCAGAACCACTTCCATCTTTGTAAGATACTTCTTGCTAACAAGTAAAGTTCGAAGATTAACATTATGCCACTAAACAATAACATGATAAGGAGGCCCAAAGCAGGAAAAAATAAAACTAAATAAAATTGTTTACAACAAATAACTTCAAGGGTTAACAAAATATTTAATTTCACACAAACAGCAAGTAGCAGAAGGAAACTTATGACAGTATAACTTCACAAATGATAAATTATTTAAACAACTGCTTTTACATGATATGGCCTGTGTGTGGAATTTGTGCACTCTGTAAAAACACAACTGTGAATGCGATTAAGGCAAGATTGTGGGTATAATAAGGATGACAACTAACGGACGTTACTTCATTTGCAAATAAAACACTTCAAATTGACACGAGGCTATATGATCTATGCTAGAAATAGAAACTAAGGTTCTGACCACTGAGTGGTGCAAAAAGTTTCAATGTATGTTTATAAATGTCACGAGAATCATGTTGCTTCAAAACAGTTACATCATAATTTCTAAAAATTATACACCGCTATTTGTGAATTAACAATTGTAAATAAGTTTGTTTTGGAAGTGACAAGGAACTGCAAACTATTACTTCCATATTTATATATAAATACATAACATTAACAATATTTGCTTCTCTTCAAGTATCACTACCTTTCTTGAACTTTACTTGTGCAGCAGGTATATTGTGAAAACCAGCTTTGCCGACTTTATACCTTTAAGTAATAATTGAAGTTTAATTGTAATTATTATTTATTAAATAAATAAATAAAATAAATACATATTCTGGCATCCACTAAACACATATATATTGAATGATACAAATAATTTGTTTCATTAAAAGATCGCATTTTGGTACTGTAGTTTGCAACATCTATAGTTGTCACTTCACCTTTTTTATTTCTTCACAGGTTCTGTACTATAAATTAATCTTGATATATTGCATGTGGTTAATAATTGTATATACAGAGTTTACTAGATATTTTATCGCCCCTTATGTTCTTTTCACTTATTTGTATTTTATTACAGAGAAAAAGAAAGCGACTTAGAAAGGCGATACACAATATTAAATCATGAACTTAGATTGAGTTTATCAATCGAGGATTGGCGTAAAACAGATGAGCAACGAGCACGAGAAGCATTATTACTTGAAGAGTTAGTACAAATTGTTAATAAACGAGACGAATTGGTGCATCACCTTGATAATCAGGAAAAAGCGTATGTATTTATCCATTTATGTAATACCAATTATTATTAACATTTTAGTATTCAAGACGATGATCAGATAGAGCATGACTTATCACAAATGGAATTACAGAGAAAAGAAAAATGTGTTATACAGTAAAAGTTCATTTGAACTTCTACGTTTAAAAAGACAAACTTTCTATATATTTTGTCTGTAATATTTTCTTAATATTGTGGAAGTCGTAAAAGTATTTTTTAGTATATCAGCTTCCTTGCCATATTTCACACATTTCGTGAAGCTGGGCATCATCGAATGTTTGCACTGGCTCTGTGTAACCTAATGGTCTCGAATACTCGTGTTAATTTTATAAATAATTTTAGGTTTGTGTGAGCTTATAACTAGTGCAATATTAACATTAACATTGTTCCTAAGGAACAGTTTGTTTGGAATCCAAACTGAATTGATTTGGGTTGGTGCTGTCCTTAAATTTGCATTGAATTCCATATTTACCTAAGTACAATATTTTGTGATAATTATGCTAATGTAATAGATTTGGATTGGATTCCCTACAAAGTATGCAGGTTGTAATATACTTAGCAGGCTTGTTGTTAGGTGATTGATTTTCAAGTATGTGTTATTTTTTGTGATGTATTCGTTAATCATCGCCATGCGTCTATAGTATTTATTAAACAATAAATTTACCATTAGAGCTTGAATGTGGTTGTAATATAATTTTTTTATCTGTACATTTGTATTAATGGGTAATAGTGTTTAAGATAACTTGAATGAATGTATATAAATAATATATCAAAGTATCATATTTGAAACATTTTTGCTTCATTTTGTTTCTGCAGTCTTATATCAAGCTTTTCTATTATAGGACCGTGTGGCTTTTGGATGTATAGGAGTTTATCGCTGTTATTAATTATTATGTTAATGATTGTCGGAAATATGTATGATACTGCAGATTGTGATGCATCAATCCACGTAGAAGCGTGTATTTTATAATTACATTAGGCAAAACCTCTTCGACATCTCATGGTTCTTGCACGTATATTGTATAGGAAATTTGTTTTAGAATAGGGTTGGCCAACACGCGGGCCGCGTGTGGTTCGCTGGGTATCTACTTGTGGCCCACGGAGCATCTGCGCCATTTTTTTTCTTTTAGTGTACATAAAACCACTAAAAGAACATTCCAACGTGCGTAGTTCGTATCATATCTCATATATGGAAGTATCTCAGTACATTGTTTCAACTATCGTGACAATTTCTTCTATGGCATATTCGTGTTAACAAACAATCACAACTTTAAGCTGATTTTAAAATGCGCACACGCCGATCTTGCATGGATAGCCTTGAGCGCGATTGCGGGGTGCGTCGGGAAACCAGCAATCTGTGCAAGCTCGTAATGCCGTCGGACGTGTGATCGCTTCTTGCATTGTGTGCGGTTATCGCCATGTGACTCGTGAGATTTTGCAATCCACTTTTAAATACACATTGATAAGAATACAAATTGCTATAACCGAGTATCCTATCTAATACTATACTGAGTCTTGTCTACTTCATTAAGTGCAGGAAAGGTAAGCAAACCCAGCTTTTATTTTTTTATGTCATTTTATTTATATTTTTAAATTAAAAACGAAGACCCATGATGGCGTCAAGTAATAAAGACGTTGGACCAAAGAAGAGAAAAGTCGCAGAAGAACAGAAGTTTTCAAAACAGATGGACTATAAACAATTTTTTCGTGGAATTTAAAACAAAACCAATATGCTTGATATGTAATAATTCTGTTTCTGTCTTGAAAGAGTATAATATTAAACGGCATTACGAGGCTAGGCATGCAAATAAGTTTGATAAGTACGAATGGCAATTTTGACAAGACCAAGTAAATGAATTAAAAAGAAAACTTTCTGCACAATGTCAAATATTTACTAGAGCGGCTCAAGAGTCAACATGCTATGTAAAAGCTAGCTATGCAATAGCAATGATATTAGCAAAAAAATCGAAGCCATATTCAGACTGTGAAATGGTTAAGGAATGTTTGGAGAGTGTCACTGAAATTCTGTGCCCAGAAAATAAAACGGATTTCTCAAAAATAAGCCTGTCTAGGCGGGTCAACGACATTGGAAAACATATTGAAGATAATTTGAAAAATCGAGCATCTAAGTTCATATTTTATGCTCTAGCATTGGATGAAAGCACAAACCTAACAGATACCGCCCAAGTGGCGATTTTTATCAGGGGTGTTGATTTCCATTTTAACAAAATAGAAGAATTAGCGGCACTGTATCCACTTAAGGACGCTACTCGTTCACGAGATTTGTTAGGGGCTGTTACATCGACATTGAATCGGTTTTTGTTACAACTCAACCTATCGAGCGTAACAACAGATGGTGCTCCAGCTGTGGTTGGGAAACACGAAGGTTTAGTAAAACTGATTGAAAATGAGGCCTGCAAAGTTGGTAATACTTTGATGCTAAATTTTCATTGCATTATTCATCAGGAGAATTTATGTTCCAAGTCCTTTAAAATGGATCATGTCATGAAGGTGGTCATCAAAACAGTGAACTTTATTAAGTCGAAAGGGTTGGATCACCGTCAGTTCCAAGAGTTTCTCGTCTTTGGATTCACAGTATAATGACGTTACCTTTTATGCAGAAGTAAGATGACTGACCCCTGCCAAAATGTTGAAACGAGTGTTTGATTTGAAGGAAGAAATATAGTCATTCTTCACAAGCAAGTCAAAAAGTATCCCAGAATTTGAAGACAAGGAGTGGGTTAGCGACTTTGCATTTCTGGTCGATATAGTGAGCCACCTAAATGTTGTTAATACTCGTCTACAAGGGAAAGATCAACTAATTAATAACATGTATGATCTTATTTCTGCATTCCAAATGAAACTTGGGCTTTGGGAACAACAGTTAAGGACAAAAATCTTCACCCACTTTCCGACATTGTTGTTGCAGCCAGACGTCACACAAATGGTGGCAGATAAATACGCTTCGTTAATATATGACTTGAATCTGGAATTTGATAACCGATTTCAAGATTTTAAAATCATCGTGTGCTTTTTGCTGCATTTGCAATGCCATTCTCCGCAGACGTGAATTTATTGCCAGGAATTTTACAAATGGAACATTGTGAAATGTGTCACGATTCACATTTAAAGGAGAAATTTAATCAGGTTGGTTTGGAAGAGTTTTACAAATCATATTTAGACAAGGAGAAATATCCTGCATTTTACAAACATGCTCTATCTATGATTTCGCTATTTGGAAACACGTGTGAATAGCTTTTTAGTCGAACGAAGCATGTTAAATCTCAAATGCGAACACGAATTACTGACGGGCATTTGGAAAACTGTTTGCGTGTAGCAACAACATCAATCGAAATCAACATTGATGCATTTAGTTCTGACAAACAAAATCAGATGTCTCACTAAAATGTATTATATTTTGTTTATTTTTTATTATTATTTTTTGTATTGCCTAACTCTAATCTAATAAATATGTTTGATTCTCATTTTTGTTATAATAAAAAAAAACAATATATTTCTTGTTTGCTTTGAATAATATAAGAAAAATTTGTTGTACGGCCCAGTAGCAAATCTTATTTCTAAAATCTGGCCCGACTGCTGAAAAGGTTGACCACCCATGCTCTAGAACCAGCTTAATCCTAACACTGGTTTCTTGCTTTTGATGAAGTATTAAGAATTGAAGTAATTGAAAGTGTTTGAATAAATAAAATGTTTACTTTACATTAAAGTAAATGATGAACTTGAACAGAATTTAATAAATATTACATTCTTGCCAGACTGTGGCGTTCTGAATACAAATATGTGTACTCACTTCGATCTACGTGCGGAATTTGTAGCAAAGAGCGAAATCAAACCGAACTAGATGATAAGTATGAAATGCAGCCGTGCATCAACCCCGCTCATTCCTTTTGCGTTACAACACTTACAAATCCCTAACATACACCAGGCATTGGAAAAACACATTTTAATGAAACAATAAGGCACCGACAAATTTTAAAATGTCATCTATTTGCTGTCAAGAGGAAGCGGACATACCTTAGAAAATGAATGGCAAATCACACTCGCACGGGTTTTTATTGATGCGATGCGATTCAATCTGTCGGAACCAGGATTAATACTTACAATGCACCCAAGACATCACTGCAACACAGGAAGATCGTCTTCTTTAATCAGCACCGAAGTACCTTGAAGATCGGAGAAATTGGAATGCCATTTTTGATGCTGTTGAAGTTCGAATATATATATCTTGCTCCAGCAGGACCACATTTGTTATTGCAGAAGCTAAATGCATTGGGAATTATCCTTCCTAGTTTCCTTGATGTGACTTAGAGAAGTATCAGGAGCAGATGTCAGCGAGCGACCAATAAGAAAACGATCAGGAGTCAATGGAAGTAAATTGGGAGACAAGGTATCAAATTCAAAATGACCTCCACTTGTTCTAACACGGTAGAAAATTCTTCATATGTAAAAAGTGTAGATCCTAAGAACCTGCGCAAATGATGTTGATTTCATCTCCCATAAGCCTCCAAAGTGCAGAGTATGCAGAGGAATGAAGTGTCAGCCCATATCAAGTCTATCTGGAATAACAGTTTGCTGAGAGAGAAGGAAATTGCCCAGTTCAAGAAGTTTTGAATTGGCGCCGACGAAATTTGAACCATAATCAGAGTAAACGTTACTAGGTTTACCCCTACAAGCAATAAATCTGAAAAGTCATAAGAAATGGCCTACTGGAAAGATCGGTGACTAATTCTAGGTGGGTAGTCTTTGTGGTGAAGCAGATAAAAAGAGAAGTGTATGCCTTAGAAGTTTTAATACTGCCACCTTTGCGATCTTCAATCTGGAATCGACGAGAGTAGTCAATGTCGACTATATGAAATGGTGATAATGACATGACTCACTCGATCAGCAGGAAGATTTTCCATAATGGGTTTAGTTGATTTGAGTGAAATCCGAAAGCAGAGAAGATTATGGACAACAACTTTTGTAAGATTATGACCGGCAATTATTCAATATTGTTCTCACACTTGCGAAAGAAGCAACTGAACACCAATGTGCAACAGACAAGCGTGTTTACGAATAAGAAGCTCAGCAAATCTGTGTTTTGTGAAAATTAGAATTGGATGTTTTTTCTCAAGAGAACTGAATTTTCAAGATGACCTCCAATGTGTATTACATTGTCAGGGTCAAGAAAAGGAGTTAAACTTGAAACAGAGCTTGTCTTTAGAATGGTAATGCATTTTTGTAGGCATTGTATTTCTTCTGGAAAGAAACCTCGTCACAAGTGAGTAGGCCAAATTTCTCTCCGTGAGGGGGTTTACGACATTTATAAACTGAAAAAAGTAAGCAATGAAGTTTTTTCAAAGTAGAAAATGCGTCTCATGGAAAAGGTTCGACCTGAAACTCATGATGACGCTACGGTATATTTTAAATCTGGTAAACAGGAAACATGATTTACAAAAATAGGTTATGAACTTTCTGATTCATGCAGCCAGGACTGTTCCACCACAGACTACATCATAACAACTGGAAGTGAGTATTCCTTTTGTAAGCATGCTGGAAGGATTTGTTTTAGTGGACATGCTGCCATGTACAATGAGCAGTCAATGATTGTATGTTTGCAACTCTATTGCAAACGAAAGTTTTGAGTTGATTGAGGTTTTTTTAGCAACCCCCAAAACAATAGAATTAGAACGAAAGATGGATTTATGAAGGTCTATGCTTAAGGTCTTTGTAACTTGAGCAGCAAGATTTAGCCAACAGCATAGCTACACAAAGCTCTAAGTGTGGAGTAGTAATGGGCTTCAGGAGTGCACCCTTAACCTTCGCACAAAGAAGCAGAACGAAAACCTGACCATGTGTATTCTGAATAGCTATGCCATTTTTTTATTGATAAATACACATTCATATACTAATACCGATACATTTCAAAACTTTGATTTGCCAAATCAATGATTATTTAATCTTTTAAAGGCTACTCAACTAAGATATAGCCCTGGTAGATCATGGTTCGATTCTGTCACTATTTCCATGCTGATGTCACTATTTAGTTACTTTTCTTCATAATTTTGGTCACTTTTTCAACTAGTTTGGACTAAGTTAGTTGGCCGTAATCCTGCTGTAAGCAACAACATAAATGTTTCCAACTCTCAAGTTGAGGTTAGTGTATGCGCTTGAATAGGCATGAAATACTATTGTCGAAAAGTACCTGTCTAAATTGGTAATTATACTAGAAGCCACCTAATTTAGTGTAGAGCTCTTTCAAAGACACTTCTAGCTGAAAAATGTAAATATTACCTGAATATTGTTATATGCTGAAAATCGGCTATGTGTCATTTTTGGTTTAAGTTTTAAATATGTGACTGAATTCGCGCCAATATTTTAAAAAATAAACTTGTTCATTTCCGTCACTTCGGACAGTTGTGTCGGCACAAGAGAATGCGTGGACGTGGAGTGAGGAAGTAGTGCGCGGTTTCCGACACGACGGGGATTAGCCAACGAAGTTTATCTGTGTCGTCCCTTTTGTCTTTTCTCTTTTAGATTGTAGGTTTCCTCCTTACCTTTTATCGTGCCCTATCTATCCTTATCGTACCGCTACATACGAAGCAGAGGGAAGACAAGGCAACGCCGAGATCCACGAAGATGAGTATGGCTCCTGCACAAGAATAACCACAAAGCCGTGAAGCGTTCCACATTTTTAAGTGAGTACATTTTATCTTTTTCTTTAAGGCGCCTCTTTTATCACTGTAAACATTTACAATTTGAGACGCAATTATGACGTAATATCTTGTTGTGCAATATTGTTGTATCTGATTAGTATGTGTTGCCAACTGTCGAAGTGGCTCTGAACACACGCGCGCGGGACTATAACAGTTACACCCTAGACTATAACAATATGAAATTAAAAAAGTGAATCTAGCAGTGCTCCACTTTGTTTAGAGGTTTAATCGTACACAACAGGTTATAACTTTTTACATTTGGCTATACACTACTAAAGTGCAACATATTATTTAGAGGCAAATGTGATCTGAAAACACTTTTTCATTTTTGTTAGATGACTATCTTATGGCTACTTGTATTTTTTTTTTATTTTGTACATTTGTTATTTCATCAAACTGTAAACTACATTGACCTCCGAACATCTATTAACATTTATTCGGCAACAGGCAGCTAGGACCTCACCTCAGGGTTAAAGAATTTAATACTGCCAATAGACTAATACAGGAAAACAATTGCAAAAAACAAAAATAAAGCACTTACCTTAATTCAATACTAGCTAAGTTGAAGATTTCGCTTACCAATATACAGACGCTCAAAGTATTGGTTGTTTGTTTTGTATAAAATCACAGCATCTAGAAACGAGAAAAATTCGAAAACATGAAAAAATTGGCTAGGTTATCAAAAAAGTAACCGAAAGTGACCAAAATAAAAGAAAAGTAACAAAAACGTGATCTGTTTCAAAAAGTAACCAATAGTTGAAAAAGTAATCAAGTGGCAGCCCTGGCTTACAGTCAAGATCAATGGCAAATTTTACCGAGCTTCTTGGTGATGTGTAATATTATTATCGGAAGCCGGGTGGCCGTGAAAAGACCTGCGCAAGGTGGGGCCATTTTAATAATCAAAATTAAAAGCGAAAAAGAAAACGACTGTTTGCACAATCAGTGTTGCCAGGCAAAGAAATGCCTAGCAATCAAGATTTTTTTACTAGTTTTCTTGTTGCCTTTTGGATTTTCTATAAATAAAAATGACATAAGCAAAATTTTTAGAAATAAGTCTCCTGCTTTAGGAGACGAAACTGGTTTTAATAACTGGCAACATTTGATGTCATGAGAAAAGTAAAATTCTCGTTAAGTGCTGTAATGGTTTGGCCCAGTTGTAGAATTCTTCAAAAATAAATCTTATGAATTATTGCTCAAGGAACAAACGGTCAATGGTTCTAGAAAGAATTATAGTAATAGTACAGTAAATAGCTCGACAAAATTTAGCTTTTTGAAGAACAACACATACACTCTTCTCAAAAAATACCGATCTTTTTTAAGTCTGTAACCATTTCAAAATTTGATTTAGTTATGGCCGAACATATCCAACCTATTCAAATAGATGAAAGCCGGTTGCCCCATTTTTTAGCAAATAAAATACAAAATGAAATATTATCAACTATAGGAGGAAACATAAAGAAAGTTTAGAAGAATGAGTGCCTTCAATTTGTGTTGTGCCCTGGGAGCAACTTTGAGATAGGCAATACACTTAACGTGAAACCTGCTGATTAATTGTTATATAGTTAAATGTCATATAAATTTAATGACCTGTGGATTGAAAAACATTTTTAACGTTTTTGTTTATACAATTGAAGGGATGGTTATTAAAGAAGTGTGCGATTACGTTATCGTAAGGCCTAAGCAGCCGTTTTTAAATATTTATCTCGAGGAGAAAAACTACCATACTTCCACGATATTTAGTGAAAATAGGGTAGTTTTCTTCTTCAAGATAAATATGAAAAAACGGCTGCTTATGCCTTACGGTAATGTAATCGCACACTTCTTTAATAACCATTCCTTTAATCGTATAAATAAAAACATGTTAAAAAATGTTTTCCAAGCCTTAAGTTATTGAATTTATATGAAATTTAACTATATAAAGATTAATCAGCTGATTTCACGTTAAGCGTATTGGCTACCTCAAAGTCGCTCCCATGGCACAACACAAATTGAAGGCACTCATTCTTCTAAACTTTAAAATTTTCACCTAATGTATTCAAATAAATATTAATGAATCAAAGTCACCTTCAATAAAGAAAGTTTTTAAAACCATATTTTACAAAGTTATTAGACTGGACTCCCAACATGAGACGTCAGGAACAAATTACTATCATAATAAGATTTGTATTTTTAGATATTTTGAGCGAAAAAGTTGAAGTTAGGAAATACTGTTTGGAGTTTTGCAGATCAAATTATCTGATGATGTAAGAAATGAAAGACATAGATGCACCTGATTAAGCCGATAAGCTGGAAATGATAGACCGTGTTTACGATAAAGGTAATCTCTTGAAAATTTAGAATACGTAGTTCAGATATTTTCAAATTTAACGATAGCTTTGAAAATAATATTAACTTTACCAGTAGTGGTTGCTGAAGATAAAACCATCATTTTCTATATTAAAATGAATAAAAATTTTTTACAGTCTACAATAACCCAAGACAGATTGAACAATTTAGCTTTAATTTCAATCGAGCATGATGCGTGTGATAGTTTACTAAAAATACAAGATTTAATAAAAAATTTTGCCCAAAATAAAGCAAGAAAAACAACATTTTTGTAAAAAACGTTGTTCTGTCGAATTTGTTCATTTCCAATGTTCATTTTGTTTATTTTTGTACTGTAAAGTTTTTTGTCCACTTTTTTTATTTTTAATGTACTGTATTTTTAATAAAAAAACATATTTTTACAAATGTACGTAATTTCACTATTAAAATATGAATTGTCTTTGGACGGCGATAAAGTTTTTATTACCTATACCTCGGCACAGCTCTGAACATCTCAGTATAAACGATTGGGTACAAAACAAAATGTAATAATTATATGAATTTTCTCTTTGCCTCGTGCTTTCTTGTTTTTAAAAATTTCCAGTTTATATAACAAAATAATTAATCCATTTTACTTATTTTCTACAAGTGCTTAGTGAAGACTATCATTCAACTATTTAACAGGAGTGTGATATATAAATTAGTTTAAATAGATTCACGTCCTAAACTTTCATCATAATCTGATTCATCCCCTAATTATAAATAACCATCTGAATCATCACTATTGTCATCAATTCGTATAATTAGGTCTTGAACCTTGGCTATAAAAGTTTCTTGTTCAACATGCTCTGTTTCAGTTTTCACAACATGCAAACATATTTTTTTCCACTAACCCCAATATTTTGTGAATGTTTTTTTCCAACTTCCATACATGATCTATTTTAATTGTTATAGTACATGCAGCGATTTGGTTTTAAGTAATGGCCATATCTTCTTGATAGGGTGTAGTTTTGGATGAATGTAGGTAAATGCAATACTACACCACCATGCTATGCCAGTAGCTGATCAATTACAAACATCCGATGAAGAGGTTTAGCCTTATTTTGGAATATAATACTGGCTTGGTATAGTTATATTTAAAAAAGACATTTTGTTCCTTCGACCACTTCTGCATATTTGTTTTCTTCCAACTTGAAGTAGGATTAGGTGCACAAGAACATTATGACGTATTGTCCATAACCAACTCTGGACCCAAAATTGGTAATAACTTTTCGTTATCGTGATAATCCCGTTTTCTACTTAGACTTAAATATCAATACTGCATTCTACCTCTTATTCATATTATTGTAAAAATATCAAAATTAACCAACCCTTCAATGCACATTCTTTTCACGTACTTACATTGTTGAAGAAATTAACTATCAGTTAGTTTTGACAAATGCTTTTGAAGACTAAGGCTCTGCTATGTTAAACTATTTTCAGTAAAGTTTTATTTAACAGTTCGAGAATTCTTATATGATAATAACAAGCCCAGGGTAAAGTTAGAATGGAAAACGGCTTTTAGAAAAAGAAAACTCATAAAAGACTTTTAGCTAACTGGGTTTTGACCGGTGACCGCATGAGATTGGGTCAGTGGGTTTATTAAAGTTGGAAAATAAAATAATGAACATCACCTAAATTTTTATAATGCAACTGACTGAATCAAATTACATAAAATTTGAAAACCTAAATTATCACCATCTTATGTTAAATACAAAGTTTGATCACGACAAATATATTACTTACTCCTGTTCTTTTTCCTCAATGGACTGGCGAGGTCCTAGGACTGTTCTGAAACATAAACACTAAAAACAAAGATACCGTTTTTACCTTATAATACTGTATAAACACAAAATCTTTATTTTCAATTACAATTAATTTTTATTGTATTACTATATGGATTTATAGCAAGTGGAATCCTTCAAATACCTTGTCACCTTGGAGGAATTTAATAATTACTCAATAATAGACTGAAGTCAAAAATAAATCTATATTCTTTTAAAACAGATTATATACCATCATTAATGCAATTCAGCACAAACAAAATTCTCATTAGCATATGTTTTATGTTTTACACATAGAAGGTAAAACATTAAGTTCATAATTTAATTACTACTAATTCTTAATACAATTTCTGATTTTTATGCAACAATACTTTTTAAAGATTAATAGTCTGGAGTAGCGCTACGAAATTCTTCAAATTTTTTTTTATTACTCAACATTTAGTAAAATTATTAGATATTTTAATTTCTGCTTAACTTTCACCTTTCTGGTTTTAGGCTTTATTAAGAGAACATATTGACATGTAATGTAAACAAGATACACAGTATCATTAAAATTGAAGATTAAACTTGATTTTATAATTAACATTGGCAATCACATATTTGGGCAAAATACTTTTTTTTGTAGAGCAGGTAAAAGTTTAAGAATAATTTATGAACCCGAGGATATCACCAAAAATATAAAAATTGTTCTATAAATTGTAGCGGTTACAAAATTTATGAAGAGGGTAATCCTTTTAAGAAAGTACATCCCAAAATAATTCATGAAATAAATGGTTGATTCCATTCAACACTATGAGGTAGTTTATAACCTTTCAACAATAAGTCTACATCTTTTTATTTATAAATTAATGATTCATCGTAATACGCAATATAACCATAAAAAATCAAAGTCTTATTACCAAGCGACTTCAAATCACCTGTTAACCTTAAACCATACATCTGTCAACCAAACAATTTACTGCATTCTTAGATGCGGACGGTAAATCCACTTTAGTCGAATGTAACAGCATCAGAATATATATTACTAGATTCTATGAATTAAACCTAAGTTGCACGTTTTGAAGATAAAATTATAACCAACACGTGAGCCGCTGCTATGAACTGATATTCATTGAGGTATCCAACAACTTTTCACTTTAAATAGAACATCAGGACTGCCTTGCGACTCTTTATCACATAATTTATCTTTTTCTTCTCCTTTGCAAAGAAAACTTAATTTTGGCGCCATCTTCACTGTCTAATCACAACAAGCGGCCCTTCACTTCCAAACAAGAAACGAAAAGTGATTGTGCTGTCACGAATGGACAACCGAACAAGAATACCTTTGATACTATAGTTAAGGAACAACGAGCACGTAAAAATCGTTTGTAAATATGTATCAGCTGAAACCACAGAATATGTTGCAGATTGCAATTTCGTGTGAAGTTGTTATGTACCTTGAAAAATTGTTGAGTTATTATATCTATACGAATACTAAAATCAATAACGGAATAAAACGTTGTTGAGTAAATACTGAAATAGCGAATTTGTGGCGGTAATGTCCACAAATAATATTGCAAGAATTTTTAAATGTTACAGCTTGATAAAAACTGGAAACTGAATAAGACTTTAACGAAAGAAAAACAACAATGTCATTTACATACACTATTACAATCAGCTGATTATGTTCACTGTTTGTTAACGCCTTCTATTTAATTTTAAATTTGAATTTTTACCGCTACATCGCCTAGTAGCGCCTCTGTACCAATTTTACCTAACCAGACAGACACTGGATTGATTGATGTGTTAGCCTTCAAATAAAGTAGACGTTTTCTCTGCTTTCAATTATTATTATTTAATGTAACTACACATACAAGCTGCACTACAATCGAGAAGTTTATTCAATCATAAAATGGTATTCGAGCCGGATTAGCGAAAAACAATTACTATTGGTTAATTATTAAAATTTTTCCAAGAAGTTTGAAGTATTGCACCAGCAAGGCCAACCTTTTTTACTACATCAAGCACATTAGGGTAATTATCAATGCTACAATAGCATACTTAATCATTTTAGGAGGATTATAATTTGGAGAAGAAATTTACTAAATTATTTAATCCAAAATACAGCAAGATTATATTTTCAACATCAAGGTAAAATTCCAATACATTCACAAATTGGCGGCTATTCTACTAGGAAAGGAAAGGACAGAAGATACTCAAATAATCTTACCTGTTCAACAAGGCATTGATTTAGTTCCACAAGGCAAGAAAGAGAAGGATGCTAGTTGGAATGCACTAACAAAATATCTGCATCTACTTGATTGGAGTTAGTAATCCTCTATGTTACCGTGAACCCATACCTTAGAAATTCCATCCCTTTCCTACAAACAGGTATTGACTCATTCTTTTGCTTTCATAAAGATGAGTGAACTTAAGCACATAACACACAAAATATAAGGGTAACTGCAATGTAATGACACCAAACTAAAACATTGGCGCCACCTATGAACTGATCTGCGTAACTAAAGCAAATTTGCCGCCAATGGGGTCTATTCAAATAAGTACTACTACTTGTGAGTTTTGCTCAATATTCAAACCTATTGAAAATTAATGACTATTTTGTTGCCTGAAATAATATTTAATGCTTTTACAAACATTATATGCAATTGTTATGTAAACATAATATAATGTTGGAATTAATCCAATAAATAGAATTTGAGGCAATCAAATTCAGTTATCAATTTATTCAATAGACTTGAGAGGTAAGCAAAACTGACAAACTAGAACAAACAACCATAATAATTGAAAATTTCATTGGTTTTTCTTGAAAAGTGATAAGTAATAGACTCCAAATTGGAACCTTGTGAAACATCTGAAGTCGCACAGCATGGAATTGACTTAAATCCATTATATATAACATAACGATCGGTGATAGGGAAACTTAAGACCATAAATACATGGGCCAGAGTTCCTTAAACATCAGATGGTGGATTTTTGTGGTATTTTGCAGTCATAAATGAACAACTTACTCTTCTAACACTTGCACCAACTCTTGAACACATTCATTAATAAAATAAGTCAACAGAAATTATTTACTAAGCCAGTAAAAATATTAATACAATATAACAGTTTCATACACCATTAAATATCTAAACGCTTATAAAGCAAGCCCTACAAAATTATATATCATTTACAATTACTACATCACTATAATTTATGTAACATACATGCAAAACTTCAAGTAACCCGCTTGCTGTTTAGTATTAAACTAACTTGAACATAGATCTGATATTAGGTTCAGACTTCAATGACTGACCACTAAAATTTTGATAATAAGAAATTAGATATTCAAGGTTTAAACCTAATGCAGGTTATTTACTTGACTAACAGGCAATGAACTTAACCTTCGTAGCTAACGTGTGGTTTCTGAAACTGACAAACAAGAACAACCAAATACTACTAATGCAGCAAGCTCTCGGTGTCATGCCCTTTAGTACCTTTCTAATTCATGCTTTTACATCTAGTGTGCAAGTTCGAATAGCACGAACACTGAAATTTTGGAAAATAACTTAAGGGCTAATTTGAGATAACTTAAATAATTCAAACATGGCAACTGAACAAACAAATTATCAATTGCTAAAATTACATTTAGATTCCATTCCTCCTTACGATTGAACCCTCATACCTTGACAAGATTTATCAAAAATTGTGAGAATGTAATTAAGGTATTCACACGCCAAACCAATATTCAATTAGAGTTCTTACTTAGGGCTATTATAGGCAAATTGATAGGTAGAGCTCAGATATTAATAGGTTCATGCATAGACTTAAAGTATTGGGACGAAATCAAAAACGTATTAAACTTATGTTTTGGAGATCAGCACAATATAGATCGTCTTATTCAAGATTTAATTAGTTTAAGACCAAACAAACATAAGACGCCATATAATTTTGGAATGTGTTGCCAAGACGCAAGAAGTTTAATAATCGCAAAATTAAATTTATTGACCATTTCAGCTGAAGAGCGTACTATTAGACTTAAAAGTTATGATGACCTTGCGCTTAAAACATATATTCGCGGTTTGCGGTAACCATTCAAATGAATGTTAGACTATGCAACCCTAGTAGTTTAGAGCAAGCTATGGGATTAGTTATCGAAGAAGAAAATTTCTTATATTCAACACAGAGAAATACTAACTTAAATTCAAATTTCAGACCCATTTCAAGAAGGATGCCTAGTAGATATTCAAATCACTCTAACATTCCATTCAGACAGAATTTTAACAATTTCAATTATAGATACCCAAATACATCTCAAAACATCCAACCTTTATATTCGCAATTTCAAATGAAAAGCCTCATTTTCAAAACATAAACTCAAACAGATTTTACACCCCATTAGACCATCAGAGAACATATAATCCAAGTTTCCATTTTAATAACAGGTTTGAGTTGCAAAACACACCATTTAATAACAAACACAATTGTACAAATTCATCCAAAGATTTGCGCAAGTTTGCCCAAATAACACATCCAATTTTAATAAAGACGAACCGACGAAACATCTTCCAGAAATACAACTATTAAACATCAGTTTCAATCTCAAAGGTTATACAATCAAAATATAAATAGTTCAAATTGTAATGGCCCTTATTTTATAGAACGTGAGAATAATGTCGATACTGCAAACTGTAAAATTATGATAACAATAAACCCCGTCCATTCCTTGGAAATAAAATAAATAAATAAATAAATAAAATCAAATTCAGCCACTACATAATGCCGGTAGAAATAATATTCAGTATTCATGATAACGCGTGTGAAAATATAAATTGCAATGTTAATCGTAAAAATAATAATCAAAATTTTATACAGGTCATGCCTCGGAACAACGAGAGATGATATATGCCAACACATTCGCCCAAGATTTATCATTTATTGTTATTCCCGAAATTAATGCTAGATTTTTAATCGATACAGGTAGTACTCGTAGTTTAATCGATCTTGAAATAGCACGTTAGTTTTATGCAAATTCTATTTACCCAGTCTTTATATACTCATCCGCACATAACATAACTTATCATAATACAGTGAAAGATTATTACAAATTTTTCCTCTTCAAATTTAGTAATAATTTTTCAAGGTTTGATTGGAATCGATTTACTTGACAATTGAACGCTAGCGTTAATTTAAGTCTAAAACAAATAATAACCCCGTGCAAATATTCCTATTATTTTAAATTTCGCACCAGAAATCCAAAATAACCAATTTACAAATTATTCGTTAACTTAACCAAGTGTTGCAGACAAATCATAAAAATTCCAGTACAAATACATAATGGAATTGGAATATTAAACCACACAAATTTTGGAATTGGATTTGAAACAGAAAAGCTTTGGTTTAATGTTGTCGAAAATTTTGTGACTATTGTAGTCACAAATATTAATGAATATCCGTTAAAATTTCTATTTTCAAACCTCTCGAAATCGAACCTATAAACATTTTGATGTAAATTTTATAGAAAATTTGAAAACAGACCTAGAAATAACCGAACCATATGACAATAAATTAAAAAGAAATTTGAAAGATCTTCGACTTGCAATAAGGAAGAACAAGACGCTATAAGGAAATTGTGTTTAGAATTCCATGATATTTTTTATTGTGAAGGCATTCCCTTCAGTTAAACATAAGATAAATTTGAAAAACGATTCCCCAATTTTTACAAAATCATATCGCCTCCCAGAAATTCGCCGTAATGAAGCTAAATCACAAATAAAAAAATGTTAGATCAGGGCATAATTGAATATAGTGTTTCACTTTGGTCTTCCCAATTTGGATAGTAGAGAAAAGATTGACGCATTTGGTAAACGTAAATGGCAACTTGTAGTAGATTATAGAAAATTAAATTCCAAATCAATTCCTGACAAATACCCATTACCTAATATTAATGAGATTTTAGACAGATTAGGCCGGTCAAATTATTTCACGACCCCAGATTTGGCTAGCGGGTTTTCAAATTCAGATGTATCCCCAAGACGTACAGAAAACAACATTTAGTACCCCACAGAGACATTTTCAATTGAAAAAGATGCCTATGGGCTTAATTAATGCCCTTTGACATTTCAACACGTGATGGATAGAGTTTTACGCAGGCTGACGGATTAATCGTGTATAATATACCTTGACGATTGTCTTGTGTTCAGCTCATACCTTCAAGAACACAAAACAGAATTCTTATAAAAAACCGTAATGTATTTAGGACACGTAATTACCCTACAGGCGTAAAACCAAACCCAGACAAAATAACAGCCGTAAAAATTTTCTCTACCACAAACACCAACTGAAATCAAAAGTTTCTTTCGACTATTAGATTACTACAGACGTTTCATAAAAACTTTGCCAAAATTACAAAACCCATGACGAAATGCTTAAAGAAGAATGCCAAAGTAATACATGACAAAGATTTTCTAGACAGCTTTAGAACTTGTAAAGAAATGTTAACCAACAGTCCGTTTCAGTATTCCGACTTTAGTAAAAGTTTATTTTGACAACAGACGGGAGCAACTACGCGATTGGAGCAATATTATCACAAGGAACTGTACCCAATGTCCGAACAATAATATATACATCTAGGACACTCAATGAAACAGACAAAATATTCAACGATCGAAAAGGAACTGCTTGCAATTGTTTGGGCATGCAAATATTTTCGACCATATTTATTTGGCTAAAAGCTTTTATATATATATATATATATATATATACTGATCACAAACCACTAACATGGCTTTTCAACTTAAAAGATGCAAACTCAAAATTGACAAGATAGAGAATAAAATTATTAGAGTATGACTACGAAATTCTTTATAAGAAAGGAAAATGTAACACTAATGCACATTGTTTATCCTGTATACCAGTCAATGCTTTAGAAACAGGATCTCTTGCAAATAATCCAGGTGACATAGATGACTACATAGCAGAATTTTTAAAAGGTCTAGATCAAGAACCGCAAAATGAAAATAAACTTGAAACATAATTACATGACAAACCTCAATTAAACACTCCCGAACCTGCATGGACAACACATATTCCTGATGATGACAACATATCTACTCAACATTCTAACTCTAACGGAAACATGAATCAAGGAATTGCTATTTTGGACGAAATTATAAATAACAAACCACGGCAGATTTTAGATTACCCAAATTTGTAATACAAGACAGACGTAATCTTAGAAAATGAAAGCGACCCCACAATTATAAAAGTCAAAATTCCAGAAATTGATGACAAATTTATTTTGGATTTCTTGATACAGTACACAGACCCTAGTAACACATTATTTACATTTCAACAAAGACAAATTGTATAATGACTTCAATGACATATATAAACAGCATTTTTCTGAAAACGGGTTGAAGTTAATTAAATGTACCAAATTGATTAATACACTTACAAACATTGAAGAGCAGACAATAGTAATTAGAAACTATCACAAAGGTAAAACGACTCGCAGAGGAATAAATGATACCTATGAAAACTCAAACAAAATTATTACTGGAAAAATATGAAAACTAGTATAACTAACCTTATCAATGACTGTACATTGTGCCAAAGAAATAAATACACTAGACAGCCCCTATACACCCCAATAATGCTAACTGAAACGGCAAAAAAACCATTTGAAATTGTACATATGGATGTATTTACTTTTGATGAAAAAATACTTAACATTAGTGGATGCTTTTATAAAATTAACTCAAGCTCTTTTATATATAAAATAACTTGCAACTTACTACAATGTTACAACAATATTAAAGAATTGTAAAGAAAATACCACTACATGTATCTAGAGAAACGAGTATGAAATTACAAAAAATAGAATCCTCATTATTTCTAATTACTTAGTATACATTCAGTAAGAGTAGAATATAGTTCAAAGTTCAAAACATGGCAGTAACCCTTTCAAAGTGAGATACAAAATTGATCGAAAAAATGTCAAACAAACTTATTTCCTCTTATGTTGCTTCAAAACAATGCGTGTGCCAACTGCTTCATAGGATCAATAAGCATCTTATCTTGCAAACTATTCAAATGTTTTAGAAATTTAAAATCTTTACCTTTCAAAATTAAATTGATCCGCTTACACCAAAAATAAACAACACACTTAACAATTAAATTAGAAACTATTTGGTTTAGATTATGACTCTGACATTTTAAAGGTGTAAAATCCACCTTTGTACACATATAATTCTCCAGTTTTGTACAAAGCTTAAACTCTCGACTAACTCTAGGTAAAATATAAAATAACAACGATAATGACCTATTCATTATAAAATTTAAAAATCTACCTGGCTTCATTAATTCGCACGATTTATATGCTCGAGCTTCTATAAACTCTGTATTTCTATCATCATTAAAACTAGTGAGCAACTCCTTGCAAGAAGCACAATTTTACTATTGGCCAATGCCTTACTCGCTACATATCCCCATAATGTAGGTAATTGTATTTATTGCAACACGAGTTTTCTTATTAGAAAGAATTTCTCCTCAAATGGAATGTCATTCAGATTGTCTAGTTGCTTTACTCGCTTATGCTTTCCCCAGTAAGAAAGCATCGTAAGTTTTCAATCCAAACGCATGATCTTCATCACAATTTGATGCAGGCGAATGAGCAGTCATAAAGTTATTAATAATTAAAGATTTAAAAGATGATGTAAAATGTGAAACATCAGGATGTGTATTTCTAATACCATGACTTCGTATGGCAGAAAAAAAGTTTTCCAACGGGTCTTGATTTAAGGTTCTTGTCAATACATATGTAAACCTTTTCTTGGCCAGTAATAAATCTATTAAATAAATGACTCCTTTGATTGTTTTAATTAAATTAGATACTGAGGGTGTGAAAACAAAACCATTTTTTTTTGTTGAATAAAATTTCATTGTCCCTAATACATCAAGAGATTGCATCCAAAAATTGCGATGTACAGAGGTTTTTGAAACTCCACCTTTCAATGGTTTGCTTGAAGGGGCAACTGTATAATTTGCATTCAGGCTATCGAATAGTACATCTAAGAACAAGATCAATTCAGCTGTGTCCAAAGCTTCTTTAACTAACAAATATTTGTCTTGAAACTCTGCAATAAAAACGATTTTATAATATTTTGCGTTAGTTATAGTGCAAAATTACAAAATGTTTTGACTGTGTTTAAAAATGTATTAATATAATTGATATTGCACTACCACAAAGGTATTCATCCCACTGAGCATGTAACAATATACTGATATATTCCTGAATTCTATAGAATTTATTTAACGACCTAATCGATGATGTTATTTAACGGAATGTTATAAAATAACTTTACAACTTACAATGCAATATTACTAGATGTTACCTTTCTTAGTGGGGTGCCTACTACAAAGATTAATGCGGGTGCCTAATTCACCCCGACATATCTATTTTCTACGTATTGAAAAATAATGTAATTGAGTAATATGCATGCAGATAAAATTTTCATTAAGCATGTGATTAGAAAAGATTATTACCCCACTTTGCAATTCTCTTCATTAAACTGCCAACTTGATAACTAAACACCTGCGTGCAATCGACACCTTCATTTTGTTTATTTTGATGGTAACACATGTTGATCTGTCAGCTTTGGGCACATTCTTGTGTCATCCTCGGTATCTAAATTATAAAATTGTACAATGTGGTCCCATTTAGCAATCCTTTTTATTCCATTAAGAGTAAAATGTAAATTTTTATTTAATAAATTATTTCGTATTCCTCTAAACAAATGAGGAATATCATACAGTGGAATTATGTCCATGTCATTAACACTGAAACCAAAATGTTTATTTTGTTCCCCATATTTTCTCTTGTTTCCTTAATCAGCAAATTAATGGCGGCTTGGTTTGCGATCCTTGATCGCATATGGTTCCCACAATATCCAAACCAATAGTGTGTGCCTTTTCAATCAATTTTACAATTTGGCATTTTAAATCTATGGTCTTAATAGGACCATATGAAAATGAAAACGAAATTGGCTGCTTCCACTGACGACAGAGTCCTCGAAGCATGAAAACATTTGCATGAGTTGCAAATCTATTTCTGCGACTAGTACCATTGTCTTCTAGTCCTTCAATATAGTCCTCCTTTTATTATAACTTAAATTTGCTTGAATTGACAATTCATCAAATAATAAAACACAACATCGGTCTTTAATATTCATGTTTTGGACAGAATTTTGTATTGCCTGAAATATTTGCTCATTGATCCCTGGTCTAAATGGGATTCTATTTAAAAATTAGTTAAAGTTCTTCGAGATGGTAATGCAAATATTTTCGATAAAAATCGATAACCCTTGGCGCTACTTTTCAAAATGGATAAGGACAGAATTTTTCATCTACTGTAAATCGTCGAGCTTTTGCACAAATCTTCTGATTTTTAACTGCTGACATATAAAAGTATAAGTGGTGTCATTAACATCATTTATAAATTTGTTAAAGTCACCAGAACTAGCAAGATGTTCTGCATTTTCCAACCTTTTCTAAAACTACAAAGAGAGCTTTGAAGTTTCCGATTTCTTACTCCCCAGTTAACAATTTTCTTGTAAAACTTACGACATTTAGGTGTCAAATCAGCTTGGCGAGTTACATTAACCTCGTGTAAAATTGAAATTCTACGCTTTGCACCTGAAATATGTAAATCATAGGCTTCTTATAATTATGAAATAAGGCATACATACCAGAAGATAACAATGGAGGAGTAACTGGTGCAGTATCTTGCTTAAAATCTGCATTCACTTGTGCACCTAAAATGTTAATTACAAGATTTTATACATATCAAATAAGATACATACTTGATGACAACGTTTGAGGTGTAACAGGTGTCAGTTTGTCTGTAGGTAAAATACAAGTTGCCAAATCCATACTGTGCAGATGAAGTGTTGGAACAGCATCGTACATTAATCCTCTATTGCATTTTGTAGAAAATGGAACTTTATTCTCATCTGCAAAATGTCGGTCACACACGTAATATGAAGAATGCAAATTTTCATGAGTTAAATTTATTATCATTGGATTGTTAACATTGCTTAACCATATATTTATAATATCTACACTCGCTCTCCGGGGATTTGGAAATCTATGTCGCCGGCTAATACAATCAGAACATCCAGGAACAGCACATTTCTTAATCTGTGGAGACATTTTTTGGAACCTTTAACAATACACAATAATTAAATTAAAGCAAAACAGATCCAGAATTTCACAATTTATTACACTGTTAACGAATGAAAACTAATCTTAATTCATTGTAATTTAATTGTGTTTTATTGTACTTTTGAAACCTTTAATTCAAAGCTAGTCGCTCATATTGATATGTATATACAGTAAAAAGATTAAATAATACCATAAACAAATTCAAACGCTTACCAATTATTACGCAATATTTTTCTTCTGTCACTAAACAAAACACAACCGAATTGTCTTTTAAGTAAAACTGTACTAACTATTTAATAACTAATATAGGTCACTTGTCACTTATACTACCAATAATATTAAATTTATCTACAAGAACAATTAGTACAAGAACACAGGAATTAGCAAATAAAGTTTAAACCATGTGATCAAGATATTAGTTGTTTATGGTCAAGATGTCTACTACGTTTATATGTCAAATGCGCGTTTGTAGTTTTACGATCACGTGATTGAACTAAGCGCCTCTACTTTCTGAGTTGAGAACTGAATAGTATCTCAAGGTCGCCTATAAAGATACCTTTATATTTTGTGTGTTATGTGAACTTAAGTTATTAAGAAATAAACGTGGTGGTTTTTTTTATTGTGAAGGCGTTCCCCTCAGTTAAACATAAGATAAATTTGAAAAACGATTCCCCAATTTTTACAAAATCATATCGCCACCCAGAAATTCACCGTAATGAAACTAAATCACAAATAAAAAAAATGTTAGATCAGGGCATAATTGAATATAGTGTTTCACTTTGGTCTTCCCCAATTTGGATAGTAGAGAAAAAGATTGACGCATTTGGTAAACGTAAATGGCAACTTGTAGTAGATTATAGAAAATTAAATTCCAAATCAATTCCTGACAAATACCCATTACCTAATATTAATGAGATTTTAGACAGATTAGGCCGGTCAAATTATTTCACGACCCCAGATTTGGCTAGCGGGTTTTCAAATTCAGATGTATCCCCAAGACGTACAGAAAACAACATTTAGTACCCCACAGAGACATTTTCAATTGAAAAGATGCCTATGGGCTTAATTAATGCCCTTTGACATTTCAACACGTGATGGATAGAGTTTTACGCAGGCTGACGGATTAATCGTGTATAATATACCTTGACGATTGTCTTGTGTTCAGCTCATACCTTCAAGAACACAAAACAGAATTCTTATAAAAAAAAACCGTAATGTATTTAGGACACGTAATTACCCTACAGGCGTAAAACCAAACCCAGACAAAATAACAGCCGTAAAAATTTTCTCTACCACAAACACCAACTGAAATCAAAAGTTTCTTTCGACTATTAGATTACTACAGACGTTTCATAAAAACTTTGCCAAAATTACAAAACCCATGACGAAATGCTTAAAGAAGAATGCCAAAGTAATACATGACAAAGATTTTCTAGACAGCTTTAGAACTTGTAAAGAAATGTTAACCAACAGTCCGTTTCAGTATTCCGACTTTAGTAAAAGTTTATTTTGACAACAGACGGAGCAACTACGCGATTGGAGCAATATTATCACAAGGAACTGTACCCAATGTCCGAACAATAATATATACATCTAGGACACTCAATGAAACAGACAAAATATTCAACGATCGAAAAGGAACTGCTTGCAATTGTTTGGGCATGCAAATATTTTCGACCATATTTATTTGGCTAAAAGCTTTTATATATATATATATATATATATATATATATATATATATATATATACTGATCACAAACCACTAACATGGCTTTTCAACTTAAAAGATGCAAACTCAAAATTGACAAGATAGAGAATAAAATTATTAGAGTATGACTACGAAATTCTTTATAAGAAAGGAAAATGTAACACTAATGCACATTGTTTATCCTGTATACCAGTCAATGCTTTAGAAACAGGATCTCTTGCAAATAATCCAGGTGACATAGATGACTAAATAGCAGAATTTTTAAAAGGTGTAGATCAAGAACCGCAAAATGAAAATAAACTTGAAACATAATTACATGACAAACCTCAATTAAACACTCCCGAACCTGCATGGACAACACATATTCCTGATGATGACAACATATCTACTCAACATTCTAACTCTAACGGAAACATGAATCAAGGAATTGCTATTTTGGACGAAATTATAAATAACAAACCACGGCAGATTTTAGATTACCCAAATTTGTAATACAAGACAGACGTAATCTTAGAAAATGAAAGCGACCCCACAATTATAAAAGTCAAAATTCCAGAAATTGATGACAAATTTATTTTGGATTTCTTGATACAGTACACAGACCCTAGTAACACATTATTTACATTTCAACAAAGACAAATTGTATAATGACTTCAATGACATATATAAACAGCATTTTTCTGAAAACGGGTTGAAGTTAATTAAATGTACCAAATTGATTAATACACTTACAAACATTGAAGAGCAGACAATAGTAATTAGAAACTATCACAAAGGTAAAACGACTCGCAGAGGAATAAATGATACCTATGAAAACTCAAACAAAATTATTACTGGAAAAATATGAAAACTAGTATAACTAACCTTATCAATGACTGTACATTGTGCCAAAGAAATAAATACACTAGACAGCCCCTATACACCCCAATAATGCTAACTGAAACGGCAAAAAAACCATTTGAAATTGTACATATGGATGTATTTACTTTTGATGAAAAAATACTTAACATTAGTGGATGCTTTTATAAAATTAACTCAAGCTCTTTTTATATATAAAAATAACTTGCAACTTACTACAATGTTACAACAATATTAAAGAATTGTAAAGAAAAATACCACTACATGTATCTAGAGAAACGAGTATGAAATTACAAAAAATAGAATCCTCATTATTTCTAATTACTTAGTATACATTCAGTAAGAGTAGAATATAGTTCAAAGTTCAAAACATGGCAGTAACCCTTTCAAAGTGAGATACAAAATTGATCGAAAAAATGTCAAACAAACTTATTTCCTCTTATGTTGCTTCAAAAACAATGCGTGTGCCAACTGCTTCATAGGATCAATAAGCATCTTATCTTGCAAACTATTCAAATGTTTTAGAAATTTAAAATCTTTACCTTTCAAAATTAAATTGATCCGCTTACACCAAAAATAAACAACACACTTAACAATTAAATTAGAAACTATTTGGTTTAGATTATGACTCTGACATTTTAAAGGTGTAAAATCCACCTTTGTACACATATAATTCTCCAGTTTTGTACAAAGCTTAAACTCTCGACTAACTCTAGGTAAAATATAAAATAACAACGATAATGACCTATTCATTATAAAATTTAAAATCTACCTGGCTTCATTAATTCGCACGATTTATATGCTCGAGCTTCTATAAACTCTGTATTTCTATCATCATTAAAACTAGTGAGCAACTCCTTGCAAGAAGCACAATTTTACTATTGGCCAATGCCTTACTCGCTACATATCCCGCAAATGTAGGTAATTGTATTTATTGCAACACGAGTTTTCTTATTAGAAAGGAATTTCTCCTCAAATGGAATGTCATTCAGATTGTCTAGTTGCTTTACTCCGCTTATGCTTTCCCCAGTAAGAAAGCATCGTAAGTTTTCAATCAAACGCATGATCTTCATCACAATTTGATGCAGGCGAATGAGCAGTCATAAAGTTATTAATAATTAAAGATTTAAAAGATGATGTAAAATGTGAAACATCAGGATGTGTATTTCTAATACCATGACTTCGTATGGCAGAAAAAAGTTTTCCAACGGGTCTTGATTTAAGGTTCTTGTCAATACATATGTAAACCTTTTCTTGGCCAGTAATAAATCTATTAAATAAATGACTCCTTTGATTGTTTTAATTAAATTAGATACTGAGGGTGTGAAAACAAAACCATTTTTTTGTTGAATAAAATTTCATTGTCCCTAATACATCAAGAGATTGCATCCAAAATTGCGATGTACAGAGGTTTTGAAACTCCACCTTTCAATGGTTTGCTTGAAGGGCAACTGTATAATTTGCATTCAGGCTATCGAATAGTACATCTAAGAACAAGATCAATTCAGCTGTGTCCAAAGCTTCTTTAACTAACAAATATTTGTCTTGAAACTCTGCAATAAAAACGATTTTATAATATTTTGCGTTAGTTATAGTGCAAAATTACAAAATGTTTTGACTGTGTTTAAAATGTATTAATATAATTGATATTGCACTACCACAAAGGTATTCATCCCACTGAGCATGTAACAATATACTGATATATTCCTGAATTCTATAGAATTTATTTAACGACCTAATCGATGATGTTATTTAACGGAATGTTATAAAATAACTTTACAACTTACAATGCAATATTACTAGATGTTACCTTTCTTAGTGGGGTGCCTACTACAAAGATTAATGCGGTGCCTAATTCACCCGACATATCTATTTTCTACGTATTGAAAAATAATGTAATTGAGTAATATGCATGCAGATAAAATTTTCATTAAGCATGTGATTAGAAAAGATTATTACCCCACTTTGCAATTCTCTTCATTAAACTGCCAACTTGATAACTAAACACCTGCGTGCAATACGACACCTTCATTTTGTTTATTTTGATGGTAACACATGTTGATCTGTCAGCTTTGGGCACATTCTTGTGTCATCCTCGGTATCTAAATTATAAAATTGTACAATGTGGTCCCATTTAGCAATCCTTTTATTCCATTAAGAGTAAAATGTAAATTTTATTTAATAAATTATTTCGTATTCCTCTAAACAAATGAGGAATATCATACAGTGGAATTATGTCCATGTCATTAACACTGAAACCAAAATGTTTATTTTGTTCCCCATATTTTCTCTTGTTTCCTTAATCAGCAAATTAATGGCGGCTTGGTTTGCCGATCCTTGATCGCATATGGTTCCCACAATATCCAAACCAATAGTGTGTGCCTTTTCAATCAATTTTACAATTTGGCATTTTAAATCTATGGTCTTAATAGGACCATATGAAAATGAAAACGAAATTGGCTGCTTCCACTGACGACAGAGTCCTCGAAGCATGAAAACATTTGCATGAGTTGCAAATCTATTTCTGCGACTAGTACCATTGTCTTCTAGTCCTTCAATATAGTCCTCCTTTTATTATAACTTAAATTTGCTTGAATTGACAATTCATCAAATAATAAACACAACATCGGTCTTTAATATTCATGTTTTGGACAGAATTTTGTATTGCCTGAAATATTTGCTCATTGATCCCTGGTCTAAATGGGATTCTATTTAAAAATTAGTTAAAGTTCTTCGAGATGGTAATGCAAATATTTTCGATAAAATCGATAACCCTTGGCGCTACTTTTCAAAATGGATAAGGACAGAATTTTTCATCTACTGTAAATCGTCGAGCTTTTGCACAAATCTTCTGATTTTTAACTGCTGACATATAAAAGTATAAGTGGTGTCATTAACATCATTTATAAATTTGTTAAAGTCACCAGAACTAGCAAGATGTTCTGCATTTTCCAACCTTTTCTAAAACTACAAAGAGAGCTTTGAAGTTTCCGATTTCTTACTCCCCAGTTAACAATTTTCTTGTAAAACTTACGACATTTAGGTGTCAAATCAGCTTGGCGAGTTACATTAACCTCGTGTAAAATTGAAATTCTACGCTTTGCACCTGAAATATGTAAATCATAGGCTTCTTATAATTATGAAATAAGGCATACATACCAGAAGATAACAATGGAGGAGTAACTGGTGCAGTATCTTGCTTAAAATCTGCATTCACTTGTGCACCTAAAATGTTAATTACAAGATTTTATACATATCAAATAAGATACATACTTGATGACAACGTTTGAGGTGTAACAGGTGTCAGTTTGTCTGTAGGTAAAATACAAGTTGCCAAATCCATACTGTGCAGATGAAGTGTTGGAACAGCATCGTACATTAATCCTCTATTGCATTTTGTAGAAAATGGAACTTTATTCTCATCTGCAAAATGTCGGTCACACACGTAATATGAAGAATGCAAATTTTCATGAGTTAAATTTATTATCATTGGATTGTTAACATTGCTTAACCATATATTTATAATATCTACACTCGCTCTCCGGATTTGGAAATCTATGTCGCCGGCTAATACAATCAGAACATCCAGGAACAGCACATTTCTTAATCTGTGGAGACATTTTTTGGAACCTTTAACAATACACAATAATTAAATTAAAGCAAAACAGATCCAGAATTTCACAATTTATTACACTGTTAACGAATGAAAAACTAATCTTAATTCATTGTAATTTAATTGTGTTTTATTGTACTTTTGAAACCTTTAATTCAAAGCTAGTCGCTCATATTGATATGTATATACAGTAAAAAGATTAAATAATACCATAAACAAATTCAAACGCTTACCAATTATTACGCAATATTTTTCTTCTGTCACTAAACAAAACACAACCGAATTGTCTTTTAAGTAAAACTGTACTAACTATTTAATAACTAATATAGGTCACTTGTCACTTATACTACCAATAATATTAAATTTATCTACAAGAACAATTAGTACAAGAACACAGGAATTAGCAAATAAAGTTTAAACCATGTGATCAAGATATTAGTTGTTTATGGTCAAGATGTCTACTACGTTTATATGTCAAATGCGCGTTTGTAGTTTTACGATCACGTGATTGAACTAAGCGCCTCTACTTTCTGAGTTGAGAACTGAATAGTATCTCAAGGTCGCCTATAAAGATACCTTTATATTTTGTGTGTTATGTGAACTTAAGTTATTAAGAAATAAACGTGGTGGTTTTTCAGGTCAATTAACCTTATTTGCAAAATATATTCAATCATTAGATGAATCTAATTTATCAGAATCAGATCTTCAAAATTTAAATGAACGTTTAACAAAAATTGAAATTTTATATGATCAGTTTAATGATATTCAGGGTGAAATAGAAACTATTGATGAAGATTTAAATGCAAATCTCTTAGCTAGATAAACATTTCAAAATAATTATTTCAATGCTATTTCTAAAGCAAGAAATCTTATTTCTAAGTATTAAAAAAATTTTGAGTATCATGAGTAGTAGTGCAGCCTCTAGCAAGAGTCCTGTTGAAAAATCAAACAAGTTAATTAACATTAAGCTTCTCAGAGTAGAATTGCCAACTTTGGATTGGAGTTTTTCCATATATAAACAGTTTATTGATATTTTTTCAGCACTAATTCATAACAATGAAGAGTTATCTGATAGTCAAAAGCTCTGTTATTTAAAATCATGTCAAAGGAGCGGCTTTGGATATGATTAAATCTCTAGAGATAACAAATACAAATTATCAGATAGCTTTTCAGGCTATTGAAAAACGTTTTAATCAACCTAGGCGAATCATTAAGAATCATGTTAAAAATTTATTAGAATTAAAACCAATATCTAAAGATTCTCAAATTAGCTTAAGGCGTCTCATTGGCGATGTTCAAAATAATATTCAATGTCTTTATGCTCTAAAGCAATCGGTTGATAGTTGGGATGCTCTGATTGTGCCAATCATTGTCAGCAAACTTCTAAGGACTGGCATTGCAAGCTCAGTTCAAATGAAAATGCAAATAATACAGTGCCTACTTTAAAACAATTAATTGAATTTTTGATAAACAAACAAAACATATTATAAGCATTAACAGTAAAAAAGGATAATCCCGAAACACAAAAATCTGTAAAATGTGTCACAACTAAACCAAAAGGCGAAATTTCATTTAAATCCTTTTCTACTACCACAACCATCGTTTGTCCAAATTGTGCGGGCAATCATGCTATTATAAACTGCAAGGCCTTTCTTGATTTAAGCCCTGCAGAACGATGCAATGCTGTAAAACATATGAAACATTGTTTAAATTGTGTACGTTCTGGGCATTTTTTACCTGAATGTAAATCTTCACGATGCACAAACTTTGTCAAAGAAAACACAATAGTCTTATTTACATACCAACAAAGGTGCAAACATCGAGTACGTCTGAAGTTCAAGCGGCTACCGAATCTCAGAATGCCACAATAGGCGAATCCGAGATAATTAATAATTTTTCCTCACAATTGTCATCAAATTGTACTGTTTTATTATCGACTGCAAGGGTTAATGCACTTGCTGCTAATAATCAAGTTGTTACCTTGAGAGTTCTTTTAGATTCAACATCGCAATCACATTTTATCACTGAAAGGGCATTCAAATTACTTAATCTAAAATCTGAAGCTATAAATGTATTAGTTTCAGGCATAAATCAAGGTGTATCTTGTATACAACAAAAAACGCAAGTAAAAATTGCATCTTGTGTAAATAATTTTTCGACATCGATACAATGTCTTGTGATTCCGCACATAACAAACCTATTACCTTCTACTCAAGATAGTATTACAAATTTCAAAATAGATCCTAATATAAAGTTGTCTGATCCATTGTTTAATCAACCTGGGCCGGTGGATATGCTCATTGGAGCAGCATTGTTTTACAATTTGATGTGTATAGGCCAAATAAAGCAAACCAATTCTCCCATTTTGCAGAAAACTAAATTAGGGTGGATTATTTCGGGGAATGTCTATGGTTACCCTGATGCAAAACAGATAGCTCTTGTATCGATGCAAGAAATGAATGATAATTTAGAAAGATTTTGGAAGGTAGACGAATTTAATTCTAATTCAGGCAGTTTAAGTTCAGAGGAAATATTTTGTGAATCATATTTTGTCCAAACGACTGTGAGAGAGTCGGATGGGAAGTTTAAGGTAAGATTGCCTTTCAAGGAAAATGTTGCTATGATAGGTGATTCTTACAGTATCTCAAAAACACGTCTTGATAAGCTAGAACGTAAGTTTCAAGGTAACTGTGCTCTTAAAGAGGAATATGTTGATTTTATGAAAGAATATTTAACATTGAACCACATGTCAATATCAAACAATGAGGATAATTGTTTTTTCTTGCCACATGATGCAGTTTTTAAAAAATCTAGCGATACCACAGAATGTTGTGTAGTTTATGATGGAAGTTGCAACCCATCTTCAGGTTTGTCTGTAAATTAAGCATTGTTAGCAGGTCCTACTATTCAGGATGATATATTTTTATTAATAGCTAGATTTCGTACTCATAAATTTGTATTTACTGCCGATATAGAGAAAATGTATCGGCAGATATGGATCCATGAAGATGATAGAAAATTTCAAAAAATTGTGTGGCGGGAAGACCCAAGTCACGAAGTCAAAATTTATAACCTAAACACTGTAACTTATGGTACAACATGTGCTCCATTTTTAGCAGTTCGTTGCTTATATAAGGTAGGCGAGCAAATTAAATTGACACACCCCGTGGAATAATCAATTATACAAAGGGATTTTTATGTAGATGATCTCATAACAGGTTCATCATCTGAAGTTTCGTTATTAAATATTAAAGAAAATTTAACAAATATTTTAAAAGATTACGCGTTTGTCCTACGCAAACTCAGAAGCAATATACAAGGAATTGGAGATTACTCTAGTGATACTATCTCTCTTTCAAATAAATTTGGCAAAACGCTTGGCATACTGTGAAATCTAAATTCTGACTTATTTACGTATTCCTTCACAATTACAAAAAATGTCACTCACATATCAAAACGTTCTATACTTGCTCTCACAGCACAGCTATATGACCCATTAGGCATGTTAACCCCTATAATCATACTAGCTAAGTTTGTTATACAACAACTGTGGCACTAAAATTAGGTTGGGACGAATCAATTCCGACAAACTTACACAGCCAATGGTTAAAGTTAAAAGACGAGTTAGACTTTATTAACAAAATTACAATTCCGAGGTATGTATCTATGTCAAATGCTCTGTAATTTGAGCTTCATGGATTTTCAGACGCCTCAGAAAGGGGCTACGGGGCATGCATTTACCTCAGATGTGTTACTCAAAATCGTGAACATTCAATCAAGCTTTTAGAAGCCAAGACGCGAGTTGCACCCATAAAAAGCAAACATTACCTAGGCTAAAATTATTAGCTGCAGTATTGTTAACTGATCTAGCTCAAAGGTTCAAGAAAATTCTTAATATTAATTTTGCTAGGGAATTTTATTGGACGGATTCACAAATTGTACTTGCTTGGTTAAATTCACAACCTAATAAATGGAAGGTTTTTTGTGGCAAATAGGGTAACCCACATTCAAACACTATCCAATATTGAAAATTGGAATCATATAAATTCAAGCAACAACCCAGCAGACATTGCCTCACGAAGCTGTATGCCAGTGAAATTACATTCTCTTTTCTTGTGTTGGCAGGGTCCAAGCTGGCTTCAGGAAAACTACAAAAAACTGTGTATAATGTTGCCGTTTTAACGGTAGTACTAGGGTGATTCTACAAATATGAGCTATTTAGACAATTGCATGTGGGAATAGTCAAACATTTCTAGAAAGACCTGAATCTTGGTATATAACACAAATATTTGATCCTGATCACATTTTATGATCAGCAGAGCTGAATTTAAATTTTTCCAAAATTGAGAGGATTTTAGAAATTCAATCAGCCATGCTAATGACATGTTGCCCATTCTAATGACACATATTCATATTTATCTATGTTTGTGTCTATAATAAGCGGAATAAATGAAATAATTTCAAAAATTTTATTAATAGTAATATTATTACTTTTAACTTAACACAAATAAGAATGAATGTGTGAAATTGTTTTTTTTTTAATTAACAGAATCAAATGTGGCAAACTAAACTTTAAACATTAATGTTATTTCTAAAAAGTTTTTGGTAATCCAGGATATAAACTGACAGATAGGCCATATTTTTAGTTAATTGATTCTATCTAGAATGATTCACTGAAATTAAAAAAGGCACCTCGATTACTACATAGCATAGGAGAATTAATTTTCTTCACAACCTCTTTTAACTGATAGTGATGGATGTCCTTGTGAATTGGCCATTTATATTTATTCTTATCTTTTGTTGGGCGCATAACATCAACTTCAACAGAATCGAATTTTATGGATTTTACCTCTCCTGGATATAAAATATTATCGTAGATTACAACAATCCAGTCGCCAACTTGCAGTTTAAAAGAATCTAAGCCAATCACAAAAATTTAGTAGACTGCTGACAGCTTAATGCTTAGAACAAAACACTAGGCCTATTTAGTGTTATTAATATTTTTTAATGTTTAACATTTCAGCTTAAGTTATATAAGTGAGTGTAATAATCTTACCTTCAAAGACTTGTGAGTCGAGAGACTGATCAATGTTTGCAGCAGTTGCTCTACATTCTGATTCCAAATTTATTGATATAAGTTGATAATGGTTACATATAAATTTTTTCAAGAAAAACAGCTTAGTTTTTTGGAAACAACTTTATTGCTATCTTTTTGTCACACAACTTGATGTACTTGCATCGATCCTTTCACTGGTTTAAGGTTGTGGGTGGTTGATTTTATGTTGACTTCTTCTTCTTCAATAAGATTTTCATCAATTTTTATCAAAGAGATATTTTATTAGTGTTTATTTTCAAAGCACTATAAAAACTTTCAAAATCAGAAATGTCTTTCCTTCGGAGACTAGTCTATTAGATACTCTTTTTAATGTGCCTCCAACTCCGCCAGGAGCACCTTTACCATGCCCTGACTCAGAGTAGTTCCATATTATGAATCTAATGGTTGGAAAAAGAGTAGGGAGATGCTTGTAAATTATGGCATACATTGTTTTATTCCTGTATTGTGCATTGTGTATTGTTTCTATACACGGTGATTTAAGTAACTCGTTCAAAATTATTGGCCGTAAGTGTGCAGCTATATATAGCATAAGGATCATGACGAAGAGAAGCAGACAAACTATAGAATGCATCCTTGAATTTACATGAATAGATTATCTCAGTATGTAAAGTAATTTGCTGCCTAGAGCCTCCAAAATGCACAGCTTGGGTTTTTGATGCATACTTGCATTGGTAATTTTCTGGAAAGTCTACTTGAATACGTAACTCATTCGTTTTCAGATTATTTTTCAAATTCTTAATCTCTTTATATTGGTGTTTTATATTTAGGGTATGATTAAGAAAACTAGGCATGTTTTTCAAGTTCTCTTGCCAGTTGGCCAATATTGCACAAAATGTTATCTTTAGTCGTTTTTGTTGTTGTTTTGTTTTAGTGCTAAATATTATTTCCTTCTTACGAACCCACTTCCAATAAGTTGTACTGTGATTATAGTTAAACTTCAAGTATAAAAATGTATTATTTTTACATCTATCACAAAACTTTGAAGGCAAACCTCATTTTGAGTAGAACATGTTAGGCTTTTAACCATGTCTTCAGCATCTTTTACATGAATAACATTTAAAGTGTAAAACCTTTTTAGTGGGAGTCTGATATTTTCATGTTGAATGCATAAACAAGTGACTCGAGCACTTAATTTTGGTTTCACTACTCAGAAGGGACACAGTCTACAAAATAATGAATAGCTAATTTTCAAGTTCTCACATTGAATAAATTTAGTATGCAGATTTCGCATGGTGTCTGTCATGAAACGCTTTTGCTGCACGTCTTCGTTTCACTTTGAAATCTTTTTTCCCTGGACAAAGTATTGAATTTTCATCACTGTTCAAAAAAGAAACCACCTTGCCTTTCACGTATTGTTTTCTTGGTGTTAACATTCTGTCAAATGTTAAAGATTTGCTTCGTTTTTTGTTAGCAATAAATAGTTTATGTGGAAGAAAAGATTGGCATTCTTTCAACAGCCTATACTTTTTTAAAATCCTCCCATTAATCGTCGTGGTGAAGATTTGTTTTCCTTTTTGCGTTTTGAAAGAATTGAAAGAAGTACTTAACTCAGTTTGTAAAACTTTCCTAAATAGAAGTTTCTTTTTAATAATAGTAGAATCAACCGAATTCTTGTTCAATTATCTATTTACTTTGGAGTTAGATGTCAGTGAAAGCGAATTCTTATATTCTTTGGTCTTTTTTCTTGTCTTTGCCAAACGTTTTTTATACTTTGCTGTTATTTTTCTTATTTTTTCATTTTCCTTTTGCGTGAATTCTAAATTTCTATAAGCCTTAGCTCTATCACGTTTAACTGCTTTACGTCCCCCTTTTTTCTGACTACTATCTCATACAGTTGATGGTTCACATAACTGGTCAACCTCTGATGGAGTTGATTGTCGTTTCGGTAAATTACATCCAGGTTCATTATCACCTGAACTTGAAGTATTATTTTGAACATGTTGTAACCCTTTATTCATATTTTTAATTCGTTCTTGTCTATTCCTAGTGTTGTTCCTCAACTTCTTACGTTGAATTCGTTGGTCTCATTAATTGATTTTAACTTTCCTGCCTTTTTTGCCTTCAGGTATATTTCATGTTTTTGTTTTTTAGGTTCTGCAACTTTTTACAATCTGCTTTTATGCGCTCTTTTCCTTTCTTCTCGCATTCTCCCTTTCTTTTCGGCCTTTCTTCATTACTCAACACTTTACACTTAGCCATTTTTCTAATACTGCAAAAAAATTGTTCTCAAGTATTAATTTTGTTAAACACTGCTTAGGTTTATTGTATGATATATATCTATAGATATATTTCATTAAACAAAGGACTTCAAATAACAAAAATCCTGAAACCATGTCATTAGAATGGACACAAGTTATTAGCATGGATATAGTACGTCCATGCTAATGACTAAGCGTCTGCCCATGCTAATGACAAAAATCAAGATGGTAGGCATTTTTAATCCCAGGTGTTATGTTTAAGAAACTACAAATTCATGTTGATTATTTACGTATCATATGGTACTTACCTAGCCACAGTAGTAGATTGTAATTATTTTCCAACTTTGTTTAAACTTGACCATGCTAATGATACCTAATTTATGAACTATCAAACTTGTTGACACATTTATTATAACTAGGACCACAATGAACAACAAACAAGCAGGTCAACTTCACTCTCAAAATGGTTGCTGAACAAGACTGACATATGCAGTGATGTATAGCTTAAAATATAAATTTCATAGCTTTGGTTGGATATTTAAAAAATGTCCATGCTAATGACAGAAACCTTAAGGGACAACCTTGGTGCCCTATTTGTGGCACTAGATAGAGTAAAATAAACACAAAAATGGTTTCCCTTATTCTGCTTTATATTAATTCACTAATATAAATCATACAGTAACAACAATTTTAACTATAAATATATATATTGAACATTTCATAATTTAGGTTCACATGAGGGACAGCCACGCTAATGACAATTTGATTAAATTTTTTTTTTAATTACATAAGGCGAAGTTTAAGAAATGTTTAAAACATAGACACTATTACTGAAGATATGTACAATAATATAAGAATAAAGTGGTTTTAAAAAAATACTCGTATACCATTATAATAACACGGGGACATTAACATGGCTTGTAATTGTAGAATCACCCACTAATAACAATTCCATTATGGGAGAATTACCTTTTCAAAGAGTTGTTACCATGCCACCCTTTCATTCTGTTGGGACAGATTATGCAGGCCTAATAAATATAAAGATGTCATATGATAGATGCTTCAAATCCATGAAATGTTATATTTGCATTTTTATTTGTCTTAGTACGAAGGCTGTACATATTGAGCACGTGTCCAATTTATCGACTGATGCTTTCATTGCCACTTTCAGACGATTTGTTGCTCGTCGTGGCAAGCCGTTGAACATATTCAGTAACAATGGTCGAAACTTTGTAGGTGCAAATTCTACACTTAATGAATTATGCAAGTTTATCAACCAAAACTCAAACACTATTTATCATAAAGCATTACATGAAGGTGTAAATTGGCAGTTTGTACCCGCATATGCACCAACTTTGGTAGACTCTGGGAAGCAGGTATAAAAGGTATTAAACATCATTTAACGCATGTATTATATGAAACATCATTAAACTTTGAAGAACTGTACACAGTATTAACACAAATTGAGTCAATACTTAATTCAAGACCGTTAACTCCACTTTCCTCTAATCCTAATGATTATGACGTACTAACCCCAGCACATTTTTTAATTGGCCGACAACTTACTGCTGTTGCAGACCCAGATGTGCTAGACATTCAAGTTAATCGGTTAAGTCGCTATCAGTATTTACAAAAAAATCACTCAAGACTTCTGGCGAAGATGGTCTAGAGAATATTTGTCAGAATTGCAGCAACGTGTCAAGTGGAAGCATTCTTCTGAAAACTTGAAGATTGGGGATCTTGTGCTTATAAGAGAGGACAATGTACCACCAGCCAATTGGCCATTAGGAAGAATTGTCGCCACATCACCTGGGAAGAACAATGTTGTGCGTGTAGTGCATATTAAGTGTACTAATGATGTGATTAAACGTTCTGTATGCAAACTTTGCATATTGCCTAAAACAGAAACAGATTAAAATTTGATAGTTACAATATAGAAACATGTTTCTGGTTTTTTTTGTGTATACTTTGTTGTACATTTGTTTATTAAGGTTTGTATGTTTAAATTGAAGGTTTAGAATCCTTCAAGGAGGCCGATATGTTAACGCCTTCTATTTAATTTCAAATTTTTACCGCTACATCGCCTAGTAGCGCCTCTGTACTAATTTTACCTAACCAGACAGACACTGGATTCATTGTTGTGTTAGCCTTCAAATAAAGTAGACGTTTTCTCTGCTTTCAATTATTAGTTAATGTAACTACACATACGAGCTGCACTACAATCGAGAAGTTTATTCAAACACTGTTGTCATAATAAATTTTTACCAAACAAATAACTGTGAACCTACAATTATTTATCAATAAAAACAAGTAAAAGCTCGGATATTATATGGTGGTTTGGATTTATTTCGTGAATTTATGTATTTCTAGATATTGTTAGTGTAAACAGGGACCTTCTAAACATACTATTTTATGCAATAAAGGGGGCATTCATGACGACATATTAAAACTATAATGTCAACATGAAGTTTGTAGGTTGTACTGTAGCATGCAGAATCCTGACGATCAAAGTTTATTTGGTCTATTGCCCATATGACGTCGCCCGCTATCCGATAATAATTCTACTGTATCTATCTGATTTTTTGGAACAAAACTGTACATAACAATATAATTATTTATATAATAAAATTTGTAAAATACATAACATACATTAAAAAACAAAAATGAGTAAATCTTAAAAATAAAAAACAAATGCATATTCGAATTAAATAAAAGAGACATTAATATTGATTCTTGTACAAGTCCAGATAATATTCAACAAGTACATTCCAAGCCTTGGGCACCATAAAACCTTCTGGTGGAGCTTCACCATTACGTGCTAAATTTCTCATGCGTGTTCCAGATATGAACTCAAAATCTTCTTTCCTAGTTGGATCAAAAAAATCCATCCTTTGATTTTTAATATCATACGCAGCCACTCGAAATGGAATAATAGTCAAAGAAGTTAATCCCGGCGCCATTTTTAAAACCTGTGCACCATGAGATCCATCATAAAGGTTGCCATCAGGAGACCCATTTTTGCCAAGGGGATGTGGAATACCTGCAGGATCACGACCAACAATATAAAAATTTGCACCAGCAATCATGCGTGCTTTTGCATGCCACTGCACTTCTGTTGGTCCTGCATACATCATTGGGCTTGGAAATATTGCAAGAACAGTGGAGTAACGATCCAGAAGACCCGCATCTAGTACAGCTTCATGTTGAAGTATTCGTGTACTTAGAGGCACGTCATCATCCTTAGTCCAACCGCCTAAAGGGTGAAGTAGAAGTATAGGTCGTTTATAACCTTGTTCTTTTAGTTGTTTATGTGTATCTATCATTAACAATGCATGTCCATTATGAATCGGATTTCGCAACTGAAATGCAAATACAGCATCAGTCTGCATTTGTTTAAATTTCAGCCGCAACTCATTTGGTGTAAATCTATATGCATCAAGACCATCTCGCCAAAAGATACGTTGCAAAACTTCCAACTCTCCTCCAACTAACCAATCACCACCTTCAAGTATCACCTTAATATACGGATGATTTTTATTGGTTGTACCAAATTGTCTAGCAATTCGTTCTTCTTTACGATGATAATAAAACTCGGGTTTTCGTAAAATAGCATAACAAATGTCATCGTAATGTAGTGCAAATGCTGAAGTTTCACCGAGACGTTTCTTATCACTGGCTGAAATATCTAAAACAATAGGTATGCTTTGGTTAATGCCATCTTCATTGACGAGACTATTGAAATGCAAAGCCTGTAAATATTGTTCTTCACGCATAAATCCACGCAAAGGAGTTGCCCAGCCTTCACTTAAGACTTGTATCCACTGTAAGTGAATTAATCCTATATTCAAAACTGGTAAACTAGCGGCTTCTTCCCTAGCTCCACTCAATAATTGTTCAGGAACAAATAATTCTTTAACAGCGTCAATACTTTCATTATCAATTGGTATTATACCATTTTCTTGTAACATTTCGACAACTTGCATTGTAGATTCTTCTACACTGCATTCAATTGTTTTAACAACTAGTTCAGGATTTTCTGGTTTTTCGTAGGGTTGATCAATACCTGTAAAGCCTTTAATGGAACCCTGTCTGGCTTTTTGATACAGTCCTTTTGTATCACGCATTTCACATACTGCCAAAGGTGTATCAACAAATACTTCAAAAAAGGGTAAATCACTTTCGCGATGAATGCGACGTGCCATTTCACGATCTACAGCAAAGGGAGACACAAAACTGCATAAACAGATTTGACCAGCATCTGCAAATAATTTAGCAACTTCAGCTACTCTACGGATATTTTCTTCACGATCTTGCTCCGAAAACCTAGGTCTTGATTAAGACCTCTGCGCATATTGTCACCATCCAAACCATAAGCTGGTACACCTCTTGATACTAAGTAAGCTTCCAGTTCAAATGCGATAGAAGTTTTACCTGCTCCAGATAATCCAGTAAACCATACAGTACAACCCCTAAAGCCACGCAAATGTCCCAATATTTGCCCTCTCTTAGCCCTAGATACATGATGTTTTTGTTCAGTGACATTAGTAGCTACTTGCATACATATCTTCTGCTTCTTGTAAATTTCATGAGACATCATGATGAGGTATGACTAGAAACCAATCACGTTGGTATATTAAACGTTGGAGAAAATACAAAATTTGTGGTTTAATTAGATACTGACCTACTTCTTTCTGCCTATATTCATAAAACATAAAAACAAACATTTAAGTAAGGTTATGTTTATTTTTTAAAATATTTAGCCAGGGTATGTTCCAAAATATCGTTTTGATTTTATAAAGACGTTTCCAGAAATAAAGATCAATCTATATTTTTATTTATGTAAAAATATTTTTTTAGAAGTTTATTTAACTACAATTTTACATAATAAAGATTAATGCTTTATTCCACTGATTACTGGGTAGCGTTTTATTTTAATAGTTGCTTAATTATAATTATTACACTGAAAAATGTCACTTTGATCCTGAGCGTTATTAATTAACTGAAGTATGGTAAACACCGAGTTCTGTTGCTTCTAGAAGATAATGCAACCTTTTTAAATGACGTCATTAAGCACGTCTGCTGATTTAAACGAATTTATGCTATATTATAACTGCATAATCTTCCACTACTGTCGCATAATCATTCTCATCTACCTGATTTTTAACTACATATTTCCTAACGTCTTCTTTTACCCTACCTCACCTTATTCTGTTATGATTTTACTGCATTGCCATAAAACTTATGAATAAATTTATCAAAATATTCTTGTTGTGAAGTAAGCCGTGATAGGTTGTTATTATGGTTTTTCAATGAGATATAATACCGGGTAATTATAAAATCACTATACATTTTAGTGATATTATTAACAAATATTTTTTGTATGTAACGCGTAACAATGCTAACAACAGAAGAACGAAGAGCAGTTGTGTGTGCTCGTCTACGTGGATTGACGTATGAACAGGTGTAGTCAGCTTTCATCCGCAGATTTCGGAAGTCAGACCTCACTAGAGTAGCTACCTAAACCATGGTTAACAAATTCAAGTGAACAGGTAATCTAACGGACGAGCAACGGCCAGGGAAATCAGCGGTACCACCAGAGATTGTGCAACTTGTAGAGGAGGCCATCAGACGAAGTTCTTCCACATCTACTAGGAAAGTCTGAAGCACGCTATTTCACAAAGCACTGCGTGGAAAACGTTACGTTACACGTTGAAGAAACGTGCACATCACATCTAGATAGCGCATAAGGTTGAGGCGAAAGACAAAGCAGCCAGGCAGGCTATTTGTCGTAGTCTCCTCGATGCTGTCGAACATGGTAATTTGAGGCAGTACGTGCACTTTATTAATGCAACGACATTCCACGCGCGTGGGTATGTGAACAGACACAATTGTCGGATATCGATTAACAAGCCACAGAATGCGCTGCAGGAGTGGCTACAGGACACACTCAAAGTAAATGTGTGGATGGGGTTAACTAGGTCAAAGGCCCTTCATACTTACCAAGGGTAGTATTATAGGTAACACGTACTTCAACGTGTTAGAGCAATTCCTGAAGCCGCAGTTGCGATGCGCACAGATTATGGATAACGTGGTTTTCCAATAGAATGGGGCACCACACCATTTCGCCAACGTCGTTCAAACTACCGTAATCGCGCTTTGGAGCTCGCCAAGACTGTGGGCTCTACGGTCCCCAGATTTGACTACCCTGGATTTTTTTGCGTTGGGATTTATCAAATACAGAGTGTATCAGGTCAAGGTACACAACATCAAACAGCTGAAACAACGGATTATAACCACCATGCGCGACTTAGTCGTGTAACTTCTTACACGACTAAGTCGCGCAATGCTTTCCGGATCACGGTGGTTCGCTGGGGGTTGTGCACGGATGTGCATGTACTTCAAGTACGTTTTGTTTTGATGTGTGCTCAATGTATGATGTAATTTGTTGCCCCTCGTTTGACTCCACAACGACAGTATTTTAATAATTATGCAATTAATCTTTCCTTTAGAATTAAGTGGGTTATGACGCATTATACAAATGCGGTTTTGAGTTTCCAGCAGCGCTTGGAGAATTAATTACAATTATTATTATGAATTTGGCGGGCGTAAATGTTTTCTCACGCTTCCAAATAAGTATGTCATTGTTTCGACCAATGTAAAAATCTTTCATTCTTAAGTGTCTAATACGTCATCTACATACCATCACCAAACCATTAAAAGTAAAAAAAAATTTATTGCCATCTTATAAATTGCTAAATGTAAGCAAGAACACCTTAATATAAGATCAAATTAATTTTTTATTCGAGAGGCAAATAAATCGTGATGAAAGGTGATATAATTTGCATATATTTTAAATTCATACAGGTATAATTAAATATAATAAAAGCTAAAAATTATATGTTAGATCCTACTGCAAGTTCAGTGTAATTGTATAAATTATTTTGAGGTGATGTAATCAAGAATAAAATATACGACATACCTGTCTTAACAAGTTTTTGCAACACACCTTATGTTAATTAAATTCATTATATTACAAGTTGAATGTCGATTTGATTTGCAAATATATTACCAGAGCTATAATTACAATAAAAAAACGAGGTTATATTCTAGATTTCGGCTGCGAATTCTTGTTATTTTATCTTGGTAATGAAATCATGAAAAATGAACAACTTGTCTTTGCAAGATTTTACATGCAGACTTTGTAAATTAGATCCATTATATCACATTTTGTATATTTTCTAAATGTTATTCGATACTTAATACAAAATACAGCTCTTGAGGAGCGCTAAAAAATTCTTTACCACTTGCACGTTTTTGCTTAACATAACAAAATTCTTCATCGCGTTTAATTTTTAGCTTAACCTACCAAAAAATTTCCGAAGCAGTCAAGCATCCAAAGGGGTACTACCTCCCTCAGAACGTGGACTCCATTCTACACACATCATTTTGAAAAATATTTAACACCATCCCCATGTTATTTAATATTTAACACGGGAACGCTGCTAAAAAATTTCTTAAAAAATATTTCAGAAGTAGTCAATCACCTAGAGTGATACGCGGGGGTGTCCATTTATCATTTGACATTGTTTAACGTCATCCATCACGTTTATTGCACACCCCCCATACCATCTAACAACAAAGACACCGGGCTGGCGCTGCGCGCGCATCCCGAGGACAAGGCCAAACGAGCCCCATTCATCATTAAGCAAACAATCCACCAACAAGACACCCAAGCGCCAGCGCTTCGCTCCGCATTTTATTCTACACAGTAGACACCCCAAAAGCAAATGTTCCATACAAAGACCTTTTTGTTCTCAAAACCGACGTATACATATCTTACACACACCGAAACCCAAGCGTTTCAACCCCCGCATTTTATTCTACACAATGGACACCCCAAAGGTAAATTTGCATACAAAGACAATTTTGTTCTGAAACCGGCGTATCTTGCTGTGCAGCTTGTCTTCCAAAGCGGCATAGCTACCCTACTGTCTTAATTGAAAGTTTATTTTTGTAACACAATTAAACGCTTTGCACCTGCATATAACTTACCGTAAGTTGGTGCACCAAATGAGAATGTAGACTTATCAACAGGATGAATAATTAATCACGGGGTTCTTGTAAGATACATGCAGAATACAAACGAACAACATACGTTTTTATGCGTTTAATTCAGTGGTGAAAGCAATACACATACAAATATTAAGCAGTAGTGAGATTAGAATAATCATTACTACAAACGACTCCTTAAATTAACAGAATCTCACCGAATTCGGCTACAATAATTGTATCACGCACTGTGACTTTCACTTTTAGAGCACGTGCTTCTACTAGCACAGCACTAACGCGTCTCCTTTTTTCAAGCAGCTCTGCAGATTATCTCAACCAACCAGGCCCTGTCTTCAACATTCCCCGCATTTTGAATTGGTTTCTGATGTAATTAATTCGGATTTCCATGTAATGGTGTTTATGTTATTGATACCTTATTATTCATTACCTTTGCCATACGTTGTTTTGTGTAGATATTGCCTTTTTGATAATTGTACAAAATAAATGATGTAACTTTAATGCTGTTTTGTTCATGTATTTTATGCATCTTTGAAACTGCGTTTTCTTATCAAAATGCTCATCTTTTCAGTGTAATTGCAAATTGCATTGTTACTTTTTATCTACTCTACTGCGTATTTGTTTTATAACTAATTGGAACACTTCTCAACGCGTGTTTAATTACATGTACAATTATTTCTCTTCTGAATACGCGTTCTATTGTTGAAAGATATTCTTACTGGCATTACTTAAAATTAATAACGGTCTATATACAGAGTGTTAAATGCTTGCTATTTACATAATGTACGAATTACTTATTTTTCTGCTGAATAAATGCAGTTTTCTGATTCCTATTGCTATTTATAGTTGCTACACGACCCTTGCTACTCAATACACCCCTAAATAACCCCTTATCACAGCAATATATATATATATATATATATATTGCTGTGATTCTCGCTCTATTTTTGAATTGCCCACGTTCTGTGGTCACCTCTTGACTCTTTCCTTCCTCGGCTGCTCACCTAGTTAAAACTTTCATCCTCATTCATAAAAAAACACATTCCTACCACAAACATCAACGTTAACTCTATTTACACCAATATTCACAATATATTAAAATTTCAAAATTAAATTTCAGCATAAATTTCAGCATCATAAGATTTCAAGTTCAAATTTGTCATCATTTTAATTTGCATCCAGAATTAGAGTCCTTATAGGATGCATACTAATTAAGTTAGCAATATCTGCAGACCTGAGTCTGAATAAAAGGGAGCATCTCCCACCCCTTTACGTTAATTTAACAGGTTAGTCTAATTGAGCTCAAAGACAGACCCAAATTTTCATCATAATCAAAAACATAAACTTGATAAATACTCCTTTCTACTTATACAAGAAAATTTTACCTTAAAATTCAAAATTTGTTGTTTATACAAATTTACTACTGTCCATCTTTATCAAACAAATTATGAAGATATTCAACACACACCAAAACATCTAAGATCGAACAACAATGCATAAGTTACCTGAAGGTTAATGCACTCGTGGCTCCAATGTACATCGTTCTTGCTAATCCCACCATTCCAGCTGGGTTGTGTTTACGTCCTTGAATTTCTGGCCGCCTTTAAAATTTTTCTACACCACCATTCGTCTAAAAGGTTTCAGGGCTTCTCAGGAACGCATCTATGTATATCTAAATCTTGTTTTGTGGATCTAATCACGTTTACGAATAACACTTGATTACTAACACTCCCGAAAAATAGCAATGAAATTCATAATACTTTCACGCTATACCAAAACTGCATACTTCTATTTATTTATTTATCGTTACTAATTTGGATAATTGGTACAGTAATACCCGCACATATAACTAGACTTTATTACCTTTATCTATCTTCTCTAAGTGCACTAATGCATAATAACTTGTATCGTAGCACGTAATCACCATCTATTTTGCTTGAAGTATCGAATAAAATCAAAAATAAAGGAGAGACCGCTTGAAGTATCGAATTTAATCAAAATTAAAAGATCCAATCCTATCAGAGTTTATATCGTCAGTGAAGGAATTTGTACAGGAGGAAATTTCAGTAAATTGCTTCTATTTCCTCCAGTGGCGGAATGATTTTGAAATTTATCTCCAGTTGAATTAGAAATTTCCCACACCTCTAACACCGGAACAAAATTAATTTCAAAAATTGTTAGTTAACCCATTTTTGCATTTAATTTAACCATAATCCAATTTAGTGCATTCGTCTATCTCAACCGGCTTTGTTTTAATATTCACTCATTTAACACCAAAGCATATCATAAATTTTTTTAAAAAGCTTTTTATTGACCTTAACTAAATATACGTTTCATTACAATTTATTTTCAATGTTCCCGAATTATAAAGACCTTTTATGATTCCATCTTGAATTTCCGTAGCTTGTCTTGGAAAGATTAATTAAATCAATTGAACATTTTAAGTTTTTTAACAAAACCCTGAATATATAAACCTTATTTAAGGACAACAAATTATAATGTCCATGGTTTATAAGGTATTATATGAAATTCATTCTGTTCATTCTACACGATAACTATATTTATACATACGTTTTTAATGAATGATTTAAATTACACATACCTTTAATAAGGATATTTTCATGTTTATATACAAGGTTTAATTTAAAAATATAGAACCCGTGTTAGAATAAATACGAATTTGCAACATGCCTTTAAATGAAGCTATTATTACCCAAAGCGTCCTTATACACGGTGATTAAAATTATTTGATGTCGTTAATTAATTTTCTACCCTGGTCTAAATTAGAGTAATATATATATATATATATATATATATATATATATATATATTAATTAATAATTATCTTACTTTTTAACGACCTTGCTTTATATAGATATAAATAAATTATTGGTTGTGGGTTTCAGGTCAAAGTTCAGTAATACTCTTTTTTTGCCTAAATTTTCAATTATTTTAATTCTTGATCACAGGCACTACAAATGATAAATTTTAAAAAACTGGTACAATTTGGTTTTAAAGTTACATACTAAATCGAGGTTTGTATAAATAATTAGCAACAATGTAAAAATAACAGGAACTATAACGTAACATAACTAAAAATAATATACATTTTATATTATGTATATTATTTTTAGTTATTGAATTACGTATATAGCTTCCTTATAGTTTTACATTTATGCTAGATTAATTAATACAAACCTCGATTATAGTATGTAATCTTTAAAACCAATATGTACCAGTTTATTTAAAGATTTATTACTTTGCTAGTGCTGTTTATCAGATAATCTTATTATTATAATGTTCTGAACAATTTATTGGGAGCAATAAAAGAGCTTCTGAACCTGTCGGCAGCTGATTTTCCTCCGAAACCTACTGAAGCACATAGCTAAGTTTGTTAATGCTATTATAGTATCACCTACGTTTTATTTACTTTTGCCATAGTACAGAGATTGTTTCGAAATTATATCAGTATAATAGCTTCGATTACTTCATAGGGTTCTTGGAGACTATTTCACTCTGAGGAGGCTTAATAAAGCCGAAACCGTCGGTCAGTGGATGTTTCCTCCCCTATGAAGTAATAAGCTAATGTTTTGTTAATGGCTATATAACTACCAGCCCGATTTGTATTCGTCAATAGACTCTATTACTTTCATAGAGTTTGTTTACAGATACATCTTATTTTATATATTGTTCTACACAATTTCTTATTGCGGACTGCAAATAACTTGTCTTTTATTATTTGATTTGCCTTGGGGCATGAACCCGGGTGTCGCCGCGAGAAGGTTTGTTACGTTTGCAAATAAATTTTGCTGCAAAATTCCGCAAATCTCAAATGGCCACACGTACTTGTATAGCCATCTATAGGATTTACTATGTAGTTTCGGTTCAATTCTGTACTTCCACACTTTAGTAGTGTTGGTGTTTTATCACCTGATGGCGGTTTTATTTACTTTTGCCATAGTACAGAGATTGTTTCGAAATTATACCAGTATAATAGCTTCGATTACTTCATAGGGTTCTTGGAGACTATTTACCAAAGTTCTTATAGGCTTTTAAAATGTAATATTAGGTGTTTAATTTAAAATATTTTAAACCCTGGTAATTGAACACCCTGTAGTTCCAAATACTTTAATGTGATTTTGGCATCCTAATATGCCTGAATTTGGTTTACGTAGCTTTTATAATAACGAAGTTATCGACCATTGCCACACTAAAAACTCACCCTGTATATATATTTATGAGTGTTGGGCCTGTCACAACCATGGCATAATTCACAATTAGTTAGCGGTCTGGCATGTTGGCAGCGATTCGCTGCTTAAGTCTTACCATAACATATAATTTAAAACTTTTCGTTTTTTTGGAGGGGATATACAGGTAATATTTCATTTCCTTATAAATGGGAATTATGTAAACATGTTGGAGTTCTTTAACAACAATCAGGTTGCTAATATCTATGTAGAACCAGGTAGATAGGAAAAAAATAGGAGTATAGGAAGAAGTAGACCGCGTTATATTTGTCAAATTATTAAAGATTTAGGTTGTGAAGGGTATGTAGAACTTTTTAGATTAGCACAGAATAGAAAAGATGTTAGAGCTGTGCCAAACCGACCTTAAGTAAGGTCGAAAACAAAATGATGATAATGTAACGGGCTACTACTACCGCGTTTCTTTAATTTAAAACAAGTAATAATAAAGGTCTTTATTACACACTGTTCACAAGTCTAATTAACAGTATATGCCTTATTTATAGATGTTTTCAGTCCACTTAACAATGAAGCACTATTATACTAATGAATTTACAAGCACTAATATCTTCTTAAACTAACTTCTTTACCATAGGTCCATTAACAACACTAACACAACTATCTGTTTATACATACTTATTATTCATAGTCTTGGAGTACATTAGACACAGCATATAACATTTATGTATACTTATAAAAGCTCAAACTACTATTACTTTACAACGTTATAATTTATATTAGACATTCTCGTATAGACTGGCCCTTACATTCATAAGCGGCCTTATATATACTCTGAGTTAAAGATATGAGTCATCCTCTAGTAATTACGCGAAGTTCCGGTCTATTGAATTAAATTGCGGCGGCGATTATTGTGTTTGATTTCTAGAAGAATTCTCGTATCCTGAAAACTATGCAGAGCCTACAGCGCTTGTGTGTTTGATGGGTTGCCTAGTAGCTGCAAAATCAATAATGTATAAACGAAAATATTTTTGGACGATACTCCGTGATATTTTATAACATATTTTGGAACATTTTCTACTTCCTTAGATTTTGTGCTATTGAAAGTATCGTGTTAGTCCACCCTGTATTTAGAGAACGCTTTTTAAATTTATAGTTTTTACACTGTGAATAATATTATTATAAAATGTTCGTTTATTATCCTTCGAAACAATCTTTATTGTTATAACTAAATTACTACTTACCTTATATTATCTAATCTTTATGGTAATTCTAAACTAACTCGTTTTATCAAGGATACGCTACAGCTAAAATTATATAATCTAGTCGTTCGCGAACAAATTTCATTCAGTCATAATTACTTCATATCAATAGTTGGCCATGATTGAGGTATTTGATTTATAATAATAAACCTGAGCTAAATTTAAGTAATATTTGTAGGGAACTGTGACATTAGTAACTGGAGGTGCTTCAGGATTAGGTAAAGCTACTGCCGAGCATTTTATAAAACTTGGCGGTTTTGTGACAATTTGCGATTTGCCAACAAGTAATGGCCATAAATTGCAAAATGGAAGATTTTTCCTTTGTTCCTATGTAAGTTTACCTACATATTAAATAATAATAATACCGACATGCAGTGGAGGTTGGTTTCTATGAAATTAGCCGAATAACTAATGTTAAGTTTATTAAAAGATTTAACCAACACATAAAACTATGTTGTTTACATGGCTTAGATAAAACTCATTTGATGGTTTTTAAATAATTTAATCCACCTTGGTGGTTGAAGTTCTTAATAGAATCATGAATATTTCATATCAAAACATTTGATAATAGACATAGTTTTTTGTGACATTGAATTTGTTCGGCCTCCTGTCCGTCTCTTTCTTGATTCTTGTTAACCACTCTTTTAAAAATCATGAAAGGACTTAAAACCAGCAGTCGACGAGGATGTTGTGTTGTCATGTTTGAACCACCGGAAGTGACAAGTTAGTTTCGTATCATGAGTGTTCATTTACAATAAAATAGTGCCGTTAAGCTCGCTATACAGTTAACTTAATTACATTCCACATCATCATTAGAGGAATGCAAAGTAAGTGTTTATGTTAAGTAATGCATGATACATCCTTTGATCCAACATTTTGGATTCCGACCGGAATGAATTCCTTTTGTTAAATTGAATTTGACGCCCAATTTCTTGATTTCCTTTTTTTTTATGGGAGGGTTTATAAATTCATTATGTTTTAAACAGTATAGACATTTGCTTAGAAGTTCTTAGAACAATTTTGTTTGATTAATTCCAATTTAATTTTTTTTGAATACTATTTATTTTATGTTGAAGTTCTATTTGGGAATTTAGAAGATTTAGGCATTTCAATTTCAATTTTGTGCACATGCATTTTACAGTGGCATTGTATTGTTGGTAGAAACGGTACGTGTCATTTATTGCTCAGACATCATTTCTTTAGGTGGTCAGAATAACGATCTTTTCTATCTTAGGTGTAATTAAAATTTTCTGCTTTGTTGCTTCAGGTGGTATTAAACCCTTCACCATGGTAGTTACAACAGAAGGGTTATTTTCAAGGTAAAGCTTCGTTAAGTAGATTGATAGCATTACAAAATGCATTGTCTAACATAGATGGGACCGGTAATACTTATGCTGAAATTGAGGCTAGTATGCAACTAACTTCGCAGATTATATTCATGATTTCAAAATTGATTCATAAGAAATGCCAAAATAATTCAAAATTTCGGTATTTGGATTCTAATAGTGGACAACCTTAGACGCATCCGGTTTTCGGTTGGCAAATGTACGTTCAATGGCCTATAAATTAATGATAAAACTTGAGCACGATTGTAGATGTGCAATGCCCAACCAAACTGCACTATCTTTTGTTTTAGTACCTTTTTAGAATTTACTTTTGTATATGCCAAATTTTATGTGATCCGCGTAGCCTTGTACCAAATTAATTAATACCACAAAATTACTGACTTTGACGTTATAATACACCGTACCCACCTGGATTATACGTCGTTACTGGCCTCTCTTAATACTGGCTCAAAATCCTTTTCGCCATATGCGTCTTCACAAGGTTTCACTATCACTTTGAACTGCCGTCTAGCCTCCAGGTAACTTTTCTGTAATTTTGTTGCGCCCAAATCTAAAATAAATATAACCCGAATTTAGAATTTAGAATACCCTTTTTATCTACTTCCCCTGCGCTAATTCTTCCGTAGTAATTTCTTCCTTGAATTGTACACTTCCACTTGCTATTCTTACGCTGCTTTCTAATTCTGCTCCTCTCGTTCACTCGTTCCAAATCTATGCTCGTTCCTATTAACCACTCAATCCAAATCTATCCTCGTTCCTGTTTACCACTCAATCCAAATCTATCTTCGTTCTTGTTTACCACTCAATGCCCCGCTACATATAAATCCATATCCAAATCAATCCTTATATTCTTCACCCTTATGTTTCTCACTCGATGCCTTCTACCTATATAATCTCGTTCCAATTCAAACTTATCTTCCGCCGGTTTGCTGTCGCACTAATTCCAATATTTACTTTTATTCGTCGCCGCTATTAATTCTTTATACACTGATGCTTCTCTTTACTCCTTCTTTATAAATCAAACTCTTGCAATTCAAACACATTTATTTACTCTTCCAAAAATATTTATACAATTTAGCGCAGTTTTATAAAACACGTCTTTTCACAAAAATAATTCGAAATCAACTCCCTTTGTTTACTATCTTAGGTGATAATTACAACATTTTCTGCCTACTCTATTACATATTATATAAAATAAAACCATCTAATAACATTTTATCACTGAGTTCGTGTCACAAATACCTTAAATTTTGTCTTTAGCACTTTCCTATTTTATACATAATATTCTATCATTGGTCCTAAATATTTCACAACCCTTCAATCATATTTGAGACTGCTATTACATATAATTTTGAGATTACATGTTTGTCCAAAAGTTGATTCTAGTAAAATAAAAGCCAAAATAATTCACACATGAACCTGGATCTGCGTGGCTAATAGTGGACAACCATAGACGCATCCGGTTTTCGGTTGGCAAATGTACGTTCAATGGCCTATTAAATTATAACTCAGTATAAAACCTTGAGCACTGTGTATTTTATCACGTCATCAAGTCATTATAATTTACGTCTTGGCACTTACATTTCAACTAACATTTCAAATACTTTAACGTATGTAAAGTACGGCAAACATACATTTTAAAATTACGGGATCTGATATATGGATTATTTTATTTGGCATACACTACCTTCTACACAAAACCACCCTTAGAAACTTTGTGGCTCCTAATGACATTACAATATATATATATATATATATATATATATATATATATATATATATATATTTATGAGTGTTGGACCTGTCACAACCATGACATAATTCACAATTAGTTAGCGGTCTGGCATGTTGGCAGCGATTCGCTGCTTAAGTCTTACCATAACGTATAATTTAAAACTTTTCCTTTTTTTTTGGAGGGGATATACAGGTAATATTTCATTTCCTTATACATGGGAATTATGTAAACATGTTGGAGTTCTTTAACAACAATCAGGTTGCTGATATCTATGTAGAACCAGGTAGATAGGAAAAAAATAGGAGTATAGGAAGAAGTAGACCACGTTATATTTGTCAAATTATTAAAGATTTAGGTTGTGAAGGGTATGTAGAACTTTTTAGATTAGCACAGAATAGAAAAGATGTTAGAGCTGCGTCAAACCGACCTTAAGTAAGGTCGAAAACAAAATGATGATAATGTATAAACAAAAATATTTTTGGACGATACTCCGTGATATTTTATAACATATTTTTAGAACATTTTTCTACATCTCTTAGATTTTGTGCTATTGAAAGTATCGTGTTAGTCCACCCTGTATTTAGAGAACGCTTTTTAAATTTATAGTTTTTACACTGTGAATAATATTATTATAAAATGTTCGTTTATTATCCTTCGAAACAATCTTTATTGTTATAACTAAATTACTACTTACCTTATATTATCTAATCTTTATGGTAATTCTAAACTAACTCGTTTTATCAAGGATACGCTACAGCTAAAATTATATAATCTAGTCGTTCGCGAACAAATTTCATTCAGTCATAATTACTTCATATCAATAGTTGGCCATGATTGAGGTATTTGATTTATAATAATAAACCTGAGCTAAATTTAAGTAATATTTGTAGGGAACTGTGACATTAGTAACTGGAGGTGCTTCAGGATTAGGTAAAGCTACTGCCGAGCATTTTATAAAACTTGGCGGTTTTGTGACAATTTGCGATTTGCCAACAAGTAATGGCCAAGAAGTTGCAAAAAAATTGGGCGAAGATAAGTGCACATTTGTTCCTGTTGATGTAAGTTTACCTACATATTAAATAATAATAATAATATCGACATGCAGTGGAGGTTGGTTTCTATGAAATTAGCCGAATAACTAATGTTAAGTTTATTAAAAGATTTAACCAACACATAAAAATATGTTGTTTACATGGCTTAGATAAAAAACTCATTTGATGGATTTTTTGTCGTAAATAATTTAATCACTTGGTGGTTGAAGTTCTTAATAGAATCATGAATATTTCATATCAAAACATTTGATAATAGACATAGTTTTTTTGTGACATTGAATTTGTTCGGGCTCCTGTCCGTCTCTTTTCTTGATTCTTGTTAACCACTCTTTTTAAAAATCATGAAAGGACTTAAAACCAGCAGTCGACGAGGATGTTGTGTTGTCATGTTTGAACCACCGGAAGTGACAAGTTAGTTTCGTATCATGAGTGTTCATTTACAATAAAATAGTGCCGTTAAGCTCGCTATACAGTTAACTTAATTACATTCCACATCATCATTAGAGGAATGCAAAGTAAGTGTTTATGTTAAGTAATGCATGATACATCCTTTGATCCAACATTTTGGATTCCGACCGGAATGAATTCCTTTTGTTAAATTGAATTTGACGCCCCAATTTCTTGATTTCCTTTGTTTTTTGATTGGGAGGGTGCTATAAATTCATTATGTTTTAAACAGTATAGACATTTGCTTAGAAGTTCTTAGAACAATTTGTTTGATTTGTTTTGCAATCTAAGTAAATTTTCGTTTTGAATACTATTTATTTTATGTTGAAGTTCTATTTGGGAATTTAGAAGATTTAGGCATTTTTCAATTTCAATTTTGTGCACATGCATTTTACAGTGGCATTGTATTGTTGGTAGAAACGGTACGTGTCATTTATTGCTCAGACATCATTTCTTTAGGTGGTCAGAATAACGATCTTTTCCTATAGAATTTTAAAGCTTGTAGTTGCCGCTTTGTTGCTTCAGGTGGTATTAAACCCCTTCACCATGGTAGTTACAACAGAAGGGTTAATTTTTCAAGGTAAAGCTTCGTTAAGTAGATTGATAGCATTACAAAATGCATTGTCTAACATAGATGGGACCGGTAATACTTATGCTGAAATTGAGGCTAGTATGCAACTAACTTCGCAGATTATATCAGATTTTGAAAAATTGTATACAGAATGCATCTTAGACGATGATTGTATCGAAGAAATTTCGGGTATTTGAATTAATTTAGATAAATACTTCTTGCAGATTAGAACACGTGTCACTCAATGTCAAAGGCAAAAGTGCCTCTAGAATCATTAGTGGATAATTCAGAGTCAGCCACAAACAACATACGCTTGCCGACAATTTCATTAATAAATTTTAATGGGAAAATTGAAGATTTTGAATCATATTACAATTCGTTTTCTACTTTGATCGATTCAAATCAGAAACTTTCTTTTATTGAAAAATTCTATTTTTTGTTAAACAGTTTAGATGACAAATCTAAACAACTCGTGAAGCATTTATCGCTCTGTGACGCAAATTACGGTATTGCCCTAAAAATTATTATAGATGGCTATGAAAATAAAAGATTAATTGTTACAAATTATTTAAATTACATGGAAAAGGCGCCCAAATTGAATTCTGCTACGTCGAATAGTTTAAGGTCCTTATTAAACGTATTCGTTGAAAGCTCTAGCGCTTTAAAATTTTTTGAAAATGTCAATTTGTTTGATTTTGTTCTTTTCAATTGGTTATTACAAAGGTTAGATTCAGACACCGCCAAACGTTTTGAAATGCAAAATACAAGTGAAATACCACGTTTTGAAGAATTAAGAGCGTTCTTAAATCAATCCTGTAGAGATAAACAATTTGATGTCTCAAAAAGCACTGAAAACCGTCAACTTTGCTACTAAAAGTAAAAGTGAGCCTTCAACTTGAAATAGACAAAATTCAACTCGTGGGACGTTTGTATCTACGACGTCACCTAACAAATGCGTAGTGTGTAACGACTCGCACTTGATTTATGGTTGCAAAAAATTTCTTGGTGAATCCAGTCAAAAACGATTTGATTTTGTTAAAAAGAATAATCTCTGTTTAAATTGTTTGTGTAGTTCGCATCGTGTCAAAATTTGCCAATCAAAGGTTGTTTATAAAAAATGTCGTAAACCACACCACACATTGTTGCATTTTGAGAATGCAAATACCTCTCCTACTACATCAGCGGATCGTATAAAAAAAATTGTTGAAGGAATTGAAACAAGTGAAGCTTCTTCGTTTTTGATGCAGAGGCCTGAAGTTAGTTCATTTTTTTCTCGTTCAGTTGCTAATACAACAACTTTGTTAGCTACTGCTCAGGTAGCGATTATCGATGGTTTTGGAAAACTACAAACTGTTAGGACACTTTTAGATAATGGGAGTATGTCAAATTTCATAACAGAAAAGTGTCGTCAAAGGCTTTTTTGCAGAAGCATAAAAGCTTAGCAAAAGTACAGGGTTTGGGATTGAATGCGTCTATCAGTGGTAGCTTATCGTGTCGTATTCATTCTTGTAATCAGGCTGAAACTCAGTCCAATTTCAATTTAGAATTTTTTGTTTTACAGGAAATATGTGGTCAACTGCCGGCTACTCCTTTATCAAAACGCTATTGGGATCATATCGATGGATTACAATTAGCTGATCAAAAGTTTTTTGAACCTGCGAAAATTGATTTGTTGTTAGGTGCAGACATTTTCGAACAAATTTTGTTGAATAAATCTCGGATCGGCCAACAAGACGAACCGGTGGCCATTCGCACCAAATTTGGTTGGATTGTGACTAGAAAAGTAGGTTGTTCAGAAACTATTTCTACTTCGTTGTGTGCTTATGTGGAACCAATGGAAGAAACGCTAATTCGTTTTTGGGAGCTGGAAAGTGTTCCTGCTCACGTACAGGAAAATGCAGAAAACGTATTGTGTGAAAAGACGTTTGTTGAAACTTATTCTAGAAACGATGCAGGTCGGTTTATGGTTTCATTGCCTTTTAAAGGACCAGAACCAATTTTTACTGATTCTCGTGCAATCGCTTTACGTCGCTTTTTGGGGTTGGAAAGACATTTGCAGATTGACTCTGATTTACAAGCGTCGTACAATCTTTTCATGCAAGATTACATAAACACAGGGCACATGAGTCCTGTACCTCTTCTTTCGTTTGGTAGTAGTCCTGTTTATTACATTCCGTATCATGCGGTAATAAAACCAGAGAGCACAACTACTAAATTAAGGGTTGTATTCGATGCAAGTGCAAAAACCTACGACGGTATTTCACTAAATGACACGTTATTACAGGGAAAATCACTACAAAAAGATATTTTTGAACTTCTATTGCAGTTTCGGATTCACAACATTGCTTTCACTGCGGATATCAAACAAGTGTATCGCCAGATCGAGATTATACCAGAACATCGAGATTTCCAACGTATTTTGTGGAGATTTGATTCATCTGATCCTCTTGTTGATTATCGATTGAACAACGTTACTTATGGGATAAAAGCTTCTCCTTTTCTTGCTTTTCGTACAATCCAAGAATTAGCGAGATTGGAAGCGGTTTGTTACCACTGCGCTTCACTTATTTTATCGTCCAACTCATGTGTAAATGACATCATCAGTGGTTGTGAAACTGTTGAAGAAGCCAACTTGCTAGTTCAAAAACTGACTGAATTATGTAAGCTTGGTGGTTTTGAACTTAGAAAATGGAATAGTAATTCCACCCTTGTCTTGTCAAATATACCCAATTCACAAATCGAACAACCACCGCTGACGTTTAGTCAAAAACAAATTCCGCTAGTAAAGATGTTAGGGCTCAATTGGTATTCCGATTCAGATGTTTTTCATACGATATACAAATTAGTGAGCGTCCTTGTACAAAAAGGAACGTTCTCTCGACATTAGCTAGAATTTTCGATCCCCTAGGTTTCTTAACTCCTGTTACATTTTTCATTAAACATTCCGTTCAGCGTTTATGGACGTTGGGAATCAATTGGGACGTCCAGCCTCTCAAAAAACTTATTCGTCAATGGGACAAGTATTTGTTGCAACTTCCATTCTTATCCGAGTTGAAAATTTCTCGTCACTTGATTTGTAAAGACTTAAAGAGCATCAAGTTACACGCATTTTGCGATGCCTCAGAAGCTGGTTATGCATCTGCTGTTTATTTTCGTTGTTTTGACAAAAATGATAATGTTTTCGTGTATTTTGTTTGTGCAAAAAGTAAAGTTGCGCCCATAGACAAAGTTTCTTTGCCACGGTTAGAGTTGTGCGCGGCAGTTCTACTCGCAAATCTCGTAGAGTATGTGAAGAAAACATATTTCAAGTTAGAATTTACCAGCATCTTTGCTTGGTAGGATTCTACAATAACACTTTCATGGTTAAAATCGCCATCTAATAAATAGAAAACCTTTGTTGCGAATAGAATTGCACATGTTCAATCGCTATTGCAACTTCTAATTGGAATCATGTCAGATCACACGACAACCCTGCCGATTGTGCCTCTAGAGGCCTTTCTGCAACTGAACTCATCGATCACCCGCTATGGTGGGCGGGTCCTGTGTGGTTAAAATTACCCTTGGAAAATTGGCCTAAACAACCATTTCTTAATAATTCAGCATCAGAGTTGTCACAAAGTTCTGCCGAAGCAAAAGTCGTGTTGGTTGCCATCGAACCCCCCGGATCACGTTTTGACTTCTTTGTTAGATACCTTCTCCGATTTGCAAAAAAATTTGAAAATAATTGTTCACTAGCGCCGTTTAGTGTTCAACCTCAAATCACCTAATGGAAAATTAACTGGTGCGATTACACTTCGAGAAAGAACATCAACGTTAGAATTATTAGTTAAACATGTTCAAAACGGTGCATTTGCGTAAGCTTTGGAAAAATTGAACAAGGGACATTTAGTTAGCAAACAACTCCGTTCTCTTACTTCATTCGTAGATTGCTGAAGACTCCTCAGGGTGGGCGGTCGGTTAAAACATTCAGACATCTCACATGATGCAAAATATCCTTTACTTTTCCCTCGGCTCCATCTTCTAACAACTCTTATTATACAGGATTGCCACATTAAAAATTTACATTGCAGTAATCGTACAACCCAGTCATTATTGCAACAGCATTTTTGGATTTTGTCTGCTAGGAGAGCCATAAGACAGTGTCTACGTGCATGTGTTCCTTGTTTTAAGGTTAATTCTACTTCTATTATGCTTTCTATAGGAGATTTACCTGCTCCGCGAGTGACTCCTGGAAAAGAATTTCGTCATACTGGCGTATATTTTGGGGGCCCTTTTTAAATAACAATGTGTCGAGTTCGAGGAGCCAAAACGTTAAAGGCTTATATTTGTCTCTTTGTTTGTTTCAGCACTAAGGCAGTGCACTTAGAATTAGTTTCAGATTTGTCGTCGCTTTCCGTCGATTCATTTTTAGACGCGGAAGGTGTATCCACATGTACAGCGACTGTGGTACCAACTTTGTAGGTGCTGAAGCCAAAATACGCAAACTGTTAGAACAATCCGCACATGCAGAAAACATTGAGTGGTCGTTCAACCCCCCTTCTGCTTCGCACTTCGGTGGGCTTTGGGAGGCGGGAATTAAATCTGTCAAAACTCACCTATCTCGGGTAGTTGGTGAGCAAAAATTGACTTATAAAGAATTAAATACTGTTATAGTGCAAATTGAAGCACTTTTGAACTCTCGTCTATTAGGTCCGCTTAATTCGAATCCTAACGATTTATCTTGTTTGATCCCAAGTCATTTTTTAACCATCGAACATATTTCTTCATTCCAGATACGGACGTTACTGAGGTAGAGATTAATCGTTTAAATCGTTGGCAACTAGTTCAGCGGTTACAGCAAAGTTTCTGGAAGCAATGGCAATCAGAGTACCTTCATACGCTTCAGCAAAAATCTAATTGGTTTGCTTTAGGGGAATTGCTAAAGCTTAATAACTTAGTGTTGATTCAAGAACCCAATTACCTGCCTCTTTAATGAAGATTGGGCAGAATCATTCAACTGCATACCGGCAAAGATAACGTTGTTCGCGTTGCAACTGTGAGAACGACATATGGTACTCTTAAAAGACCTGTGCTAAAGCTTTGCCCTTTGCCCTTAGAACAGTAATTGCTCGCTTGCTCTTGTTAATGTATTTGTGCAACAAGCTCGTAGGGTTAGATATTATATAGCTATTTAGTCTAGTTCCGTATAAGTTTTATTTAATATCATACATATTAGTTGTTTACTTTGTTTAAAAATAACTTTGTATTTATTTTGGTGGGCGGGATGTTCGGGCTCCTGTCCCTCTCTTTTCTTCATCCTTGTTAACACCTCTTTTTAAAAATCATGAAAGGACTTAAAACCCGAAGCCGACGAGAGTGTTGTGTTGTCATGTATGAACCACCTGAAGTGACAAACTAGTTTCGTGTCGTGAGTGCTCATTGACAATAAAATAGTGCTATTAAGCTCGCTTTACAGTTAACCTAATTACGTCCACATCATCATTAGAGGAATTCAAAGTAAGTGTTTATGTTAAGTAATGCATGATACATCCTTTGATCGAACAGAATTTTTTTAATATTTGTTTAATCTGTTCATAAGACAAGCTTGAATATGGCGTGATTAGTAAGTTTTGTATTTCGTTAATTTCTGATATCACACAGCAACACTGTCATGTTCATAATAATCATTTTATAAAAAAATAGAGTTTCCCTAGGCGATACGATGACAAAGTTCGCTTCAGCTGCAAAGTCGAGTTTATCTCTAGGTTAGGAGTTTCGGTTTATTGAGGCAACGGAACTATAAGAACGACGAATCTGCAATTCAACCGAATCCAGAATTACCATCCGCAGAACTCGTAAGTATAGTTCATTCAAAATAACTTTAGGATGACGATAAATGTAGTAATAAAGTGTGGGTAACTGTATGCATATGAATGCCCAGAAATTAAATATCCACTGCTTTTATTTTAAATTGATATCCAAATCAGCTTACAAGATTTTCATATTATTTACATCTCCATTTAGAAACCAATATGCACCCTGGGCTTAATTATTTAAGTTAATTTTTAAATAGCTTTTTATCTTGAAGAATTTTACATGTTCATTACATTTAACAACTTCTATATACAGGTTACGTTTAAAGCTAACTTTTTTAGTCACTGTTACATGGTGATTATTAATTACAATCTGCCTATTGCAAACAATCTTCAAATTAACATTTTTGCGATGGAATTTACGAATGAATGTTTTTAATCAAAGTTCCTGTTTATACACACAAATTATCTCTTTTCTAGAATGTACTAGTGTCTACGTGATTCCATTTCAAAGAATAGGCACCTATCTGATGCAAGTTTCCGGGAATTCCTCGTCTTATTACCTCATTAGCGCGATCCACTTATTAGTGACGTACATGGTCCGTTCTACTCTAACACATAAAAGGTTATTGTGGCGTCGCATACTAATGCGGAAGCTAATCAATAATTCTTATTTATTTTTATTATATTTTATGGGTTTTAACGTTCCAGTCGCTTCTGCGAATAAACGTTTCTTCATAAATTAGGTCATACTAAATTGACATTTTCCTTCTCAATTCTTCTCGAAATTTCGAAAACATGTTTTATTTAAAATGTTTTTTTGCTATACACAGGGTAATTAATTTAGCTTCAATTGGTTTATCCATAAGTTTTGCACATGCAGAAAGGACCCTCATTTTTTAGAATTGTTGTAAAACGATTAGTTTTCACGGCAAAACATGTTTTAATACACATAATTAAGATTAATTGTAGTTTCTCCTTCTTTTTCTTCTATTCTATTAACAGCAAATGAAGAGCATTTTTATAAGCGTCAAAAACGTATTGATAAATAATAAGTAAAAATAAATGGCTTTGTATTTATTTTAGAGTGATGAATATGCATTCGCATTTAAGGCATTTTATGGTATCTTAAAAATAATTATTTTTACATATACGGCTTATATTATTTGCTATGTATTTACAATACGCTTATATCGTCCAAGATGATTATTTATACACACGTAATGGCATTTTTGCTTGGCACTTTAATGAATAAAAGTACGCTTGTATCATACAGGGCGAAACCATAATTAACAAAAATGTCTATTTTTCCGGATTCTTTTATATCTTGGTGGGATTTATTTGTAGAATTTGTAGAAATTTTCACTTGAATTGTATTTTATGTCACTTTTGACTTAACTTAATTTCAGATTCACGTAATAAATTCGTCTAGACTAATATAACCGTGCGTCGTTAATGGAATGAATGACACATCAGTTCCGATTTCTTAAATAGAACAAGTTCGTTTTCTCCTATCTCTTAACCTGTTGGGTTTTATTCAAAATTGTTTACTCTATGCATTTAACTTTGTACGTATTTCAACGTTTTGTATTGGGATTGCTAACAAGTGTTATTATTTATGCTTGAAACATCACATAGACATAAATTTTGTAAAGGAATTTCTTAAATTTTCCATTTAATTCTGCACGTATACTAAAACTTATGATTCCACATTTTGTTTACCCATACTGGGCTTTACAAAAATGTGGCAATTTCTACATTTATAATATCACGTCATTTTGCCTTAATATCTATACCTGATGGCGTTATGAAATATGCTCGTTTTTCTAAAGTTTGCTTTATGCGTTTTATTGCCTTCTATTCCTTACGCAATGAGTCGAGTTTGTAAGAGATTTGTTTCACGTTCAAGTATGCCTAATTTGTATTTATTTGGAGTTTAGGAATGCTTTAAATGTTTCTAAAATGAATTGAGTTGCGCCCAAGGTTATTAATTTTAATTAATGTTTTTAAGTTACTACAGAATGAGCTTCCTTTTATTAATTGTGGTTAATTGTTGATTTTATACAAGGTGATTAGAATTTACTTTTTGCATAATGAACGAATTAAGTGCTTTTTATGATTTAAATGTTTGGTTTTCTTGATTTTTATGATGTTCACATGAAGTATACCTTTCCTGAGACCTTATATACTCCTAAATAGCCCTATTATCATAACATTATATATATATATATATATATATATATGTATATATATTATTATATATCTTTCCTTTCTTGTGTTGCTTTTATAGGTTTTGTGTAAGACCAAAATATATCAGTAGAATGTTTCCCAGTATCTCCCACACTGATCGTCTACCTAAGATTTTTGCGCCGGCTGCTCGTATATGCCTAACACATTCTTACCCGCACGGACCCCTTTTCTCAGGGTTTAAAATTTTATCTACCAACTTACAACTACCCTCGTCTGGGTTCTAAAACCAGGGTAATTTCCGAATGCAAATAACCTTATTATTTTACCACTAACCTTGACTATTTTACAACTCTGGTACGAGTGCACCCTTATGTCACGACTGCCTGTTATGTGTCGTAACTTGTTTTATTTCGAAGATTTAGTTTTTCCTTTTGACCTTTTTTTTTCTTTTGTAATTCTCAACGTTAAGTTTCGTTCAATAGCAATCAGAAAACTTAGTACTAAATATTTACCTTTAGTTAAATCCTGATTCTGTGGACGGCGCCTCACAGGTAATGTGGTTCAACTATCTTTTCTTATTAGCGGCAACAATAACCTATAGGATTGTGGGTTTAGTTATATGTCCTTAAATGATCTCTAAACTAACTACAGTGACTACGTTAATTGAAAAACAAATACTTATTAAAACTCCTGTCTCTACGACGTCTCTACTCCAGCTATGCCTCTTTATGCACTAACAACTGGTGGATGTAAACCGCTACCTACTGTACTTGTTGTTCGGCGAGTCCACACCGATCGCTTCCTTACTCTAACGCCCTTTGTAATTTTTCTTCAAGTCTGCTAAACATTGAATCTTCCCCACTAACTCTACTTGTTTAATTTTTAGATTTCTCTTCTACTTGTTAATTGGTGCTTCTGGCTACTTTTCCTTATTATGTAGCTACTTGTTGTAAACAAGCCCAATCACTTCTAGTTTTATTCTTTTAAATAAACACCAACTTTTGTAAAAGGAACTTGAACTTTTATTTTTTAAAACATCTTTTTAAAAAAAAAACTTCTTTTTATCCTCTCTTTTTCCAAACCAATTTTCAACAACCGTTTCCATAGTAACATCAACAAAACAAAAAACCAGCCAACTCAATTCCTACATTCTTTATACATTCTAATAGCTCAATGCCTACTAATTTTTTTATATTACAATTAATACTTGTCACATCATTTCAATTCTACATCAATTATAGATTTCAATCATATGGACCAACATTTTACTACACTGCTTTCACCACAATTAATAATTAAAACAAGAACAGCCTTAATACTAACTTAATGTCTAAAACAATAAATTTGGATGGTTACCATACATTTAGAAATAAAAATAACTTGGATTCTGAGTTCTTAACACTTAGTAATCTGTTTGACTTTTTTTAAAATTATCTAAAGGTTTATACAAAAACTTTCAACAACCTGTTAAACGCCGTTGATCTCTGACGACGTCCAGCATCAGTAAAAGGTATTTACCAAAACCGTCCTCTAGTTACCATATACTTGAAGACCCAACATTGAGAATTTTAAGCATCCTACCTATTATTATATGTACAACCTCAAATAAAACAAGTTAAATTCAGTATACCTGACGTGTATTTATATCTACCCCATGTACTTTAATATATATATAACTATGTAATTTGTAGGTTAGAATTGGATAGATAGGTCATAGGACAGTTTAGGGTAGGCTAGCATGTACAGATACCATCTATAAAAAGGTTAAATATGTAACTATCGCTTTTTAAAATGTTAAATAGGTGTCTTAGAAATCGAGTGTAACGATTAATTAATTTAAAGTAGGAATTTTTGAGTTAATTACATTTCAGTTTCAGCTTTGCACTTATATGCAAGGAAATTTCACAATATTTAGGGAGCAGAAACAATAAATGTAAAACATCTATCATAGAGGTCAGTTTATTAGCGTATAATATGTGAAAAGCTTTTTCATGTTTAGCGTAAGATCAATAATTGTACGGGCATAATTTTAATGAAGTAGAAACATTTAGTTAATATCGTATAGCATATGTAAACAGTATAAGGGAGAGTTTAGCATAAGATAGCAGTTAAAAACACGAACTAGGTAGAAAGAGATAGGAAAGTGTCTTGGATAAACACAACTCTACGGTTACGATAGGCATGTTTTAGGTAACGATTATTTACAAGAAAGGGGCGCGTTGTCAACAATCTCATAAGAAAATCAATATTTCTACGAATGCAAGTAGACGTTAAGGCAAGCAGGGATCGATATGAAAACAAAGACAAATGGGTTATAGTATATAAAGGATGGAGAAGCAAATGTCAGATATCGGTTAAACTTGGTAACTAACGAAGCAACAAGGATAAATTCGACGTTATAAGCAAGAGTGAGGTAAAAGATGTTTGTGTAAGATATCGATTTTAAATGGGGGAGAGAAATTAAGAAATGTTATTAGAGGTTACAGATAGAAGGGAGACGCGTGACTGTCTGAGTTTAAGAAAGGGTACATATGTAAGTAGTATTCGCAAACGAAGCATGAGAGAGGACTTGGTCGATTATGAGATTAAGAGAGATGGGGCTTGGTTCGTTTTACATTGGGAGGCGTGAACTTAATGGGAATTGATTTCAGTTGAGGCTAGTTTCGGCGAAGCGGACCAACGGTTAGACGGTTATAAGTGATTTTTGTGGTAATTTGTGTGGTACGAGCTTTAAAATTCCAGGAGGGTAAAGACCGTTGATGTTCATCTACAAAATTATAACGAATTGTGGAAGGATAACTTGGGGTTGTTAGAATTCCATGTCGGTTATAATTTTGGGTTTCGAGAAGTATGGCAACGGTTAGCAGGTTACTGAGAAAATTAAACAACAGGGGTGTTTTTGGTCTATATAACCAGCTGTAAGGGGGTGAAGGGCTCTCTTCTTTTCTTCGCTCGTCATCGACGTTTTACTCAAGTAGTAGTCAATATTATTCTATGCTTTTTAAAAAATTGTTATTACACACTAGTTGGTGTACCAGTATTTATCGTTCTAAAATATTGAAGCGAAGCTTTTTCATAGTCATGTAAGTACATACTAGTGTTAATTTGGTTGTTGGGGCTTGCAAGGCGTCCTAAGATGGTTGTGCGACTGTGAATGCATCACGTAGTGATTTATTGATGGTATATCGAATAGTAGAGAAGATTAGGAAGTTTGAATGAACTATCAATGGTTTGTCGGAGAAATTTGGATAGCTGCGTGCAGACAGGAATGGCGTGACTCAACTGGGGAGCAGTTCCATAACTCAGTCATTATTGATGGCATCATTCTTAAGAGCTGAATTGCAGATGCAGACGGTGTGATGGTTACCAGGTAACTCATTTTTATACAAACATTGTTATTGAGTTTTTTTATGTGTGTTGACACTTTGTGCTTTTTAAGTGCTTATTTGTATGAATTCTATGGGCTTAAGAATCTATTGAACTTTATATTTAAATGAAAATATGTTTATGTCGAGAGGGATATGTAATATAATAGTAGAAAGACTGTTTATGTACAAAGTACAGGAGACTTTGGTGCTATAATTTTGCACACAAGTTTAAAAGAGTTATACTGTGAGCTCATATTAAGACAGAAGTTTAAAGTCAGGTATGAGGCTAACCGACTTACTTTAAATAGGATATTTGTAAAATGGAATGTAGGGATGAAATTTTCAGAGTACAGCATAGGGGCGGTTAGGTGAAGTTTGATATTCAGCAGTCCAGGTAAGCTTCTTTGAACGATTTATAAGATTTTTATAGGCGGGGAGCGGAGCAGCCGAGGTAAGATTCACAGAATTTATGACGGCTCAACGCTGGGGTTTTTTTTAAGGGAGATTTCAGTGAAATATATACACAGTGTCCAAGTCCTCCGAGAAAGTTCTATAATTTTTTTGTTAGTCATAATATCAACATTAGTTTTTCTTAAACGATAGACTTGGTTAGGCTGCACAATCTAAAAATATTTTCCCCCTATATACAGGGAGTACAAATTTGGTTACCAATCCAAAGCTGTTTTTTTTAAATAGAACATCCTATACTTGGTACCATATTTTGAAAGCCTTTTTGATAACGATTAAGGAATTGATCTTTCTGCTAATTAGGCTTATTCATTTTCCTGCAGAAGTGTTATTTTTACAATTATTATATAGACAATAGATCACAGCATTAAAATTGTTGCTAACTGGGATTTATTTATTTTGCTGAAGATTTTGTTATTTCTGCAAAATCTAGATAAAATATCAGCATTAAAAATTTTGCGAACTAAGTTTATTCATATTTCTGCAGAGTTAAAAATCATTCTATATTTAGCTTTTGCTGATTACTCGTAAATTTTTCAATTTAAGCATCCCTTACTTGAAGTCCAAAGCAACGTAGTTTTTACTAAAACTAAGGGGTTACCAAAACTATGCAACTGTACTTACACCACCAACAGCTTTGCTGACCTCCTTTGGGTTTAAAGTAACGCCGTATTTAGTTGGCTGCCATATTTTGAGTTCAGAATAACGCATTTTTTTAGTCGATTGACCTACAAACCAACGCAGTAATGACATTTCAGTCGATTGACCTACATTAAGTCCAAAGTCGCATAGTATTACTACTCCCGTCGGATCGGTCCAACCATTTAGCAACATTACCTGTAAAGTAGTACGTGCGCTATTAAATGTAAACCATTATGGCGATTAATAATTTAAACTTTGTAATTTGTTTTAAAATAATTCTCCAATATTTATTATAGGTGACACAGGAAAGTGATGTACAAAATCTTATAACAATAATTAAAAAGAAATATGGAAGACTAGACAATGTCGTTAATTGTGCAGGAATATGCAAGGGTGAGTTGACTTACAATTCAAAAACTAAAGCACCGCACGATCTTGAATTATTTTCTCAGATTTTAAAGGTATGTAAATTACTTGTTATAAATTCTTAAATTGCTAAAAAGTTTTTAAGGTAAACGTGGCCGGAACTTTTAATGTAATACGGTTATCAGTGAATTTGATAAGGCAAAATGAACCAAATGCAGATGGACAACGTGGGGTTATCATCAACACTGCCAGTATAGCAGCTATTGAAGGACAAGTAGGAAGTGTTGCTTATTCAGCCAGTAAAGCTGCTGTTGCCGGTATGACATTACCTTTAGCAAGAGAACTGGCTTCTTATGGTATACGAGTTTGTACAATTGCACCCGGTAAGTATGGAAATCACATGGTACTGTTTTAAAATAGCACTACAATACTAACCAATGTTGAATTTGTGTTAAATAATGTCAGGTACAATAGGAATGCTGAATCGAGCATAATTTTTTTTTTTATTTTGAAGTTTGGACTAATTTTACGTTTTTGATAAAGATTTTATATTAACTGCTGGTAAGTTTGGTTATTAGTAGCGGCAGCTTTGAAACAGTATTGCTGTTATGTATGATATTCGTTCTAAAACTTTTTCTAACATTATTTATATCAGGTACGTTATCTTAGTGATTGATTGATTGATTAACTTGGGAAGGGTGACTTAAAGCCACGCGCACTTAGGCCTCCTGGTGGGCCCATTGTGCTGCCTTCCTTGCCCTAGGTTGGTCCTTCATTGCTCAACCACCCGACCTTGCAGGTGAATTTGAGGATGTCGGACCAGGGGTGTCTCAATTCCGGCCTTCTCGGGCCAAAGTCCCCAGCATGGATCCTCGAAGTCGGGCGAGTACCGGACAGGTGCACAGAATGTGTTCCGCCGTCTCATCCTCCTGTTGACAACCGCGACAGGTGGGGTTGTCTGACAGACCCATCCTGTGCAGGTGCTTCCTTAAAGTGCAATGCCCGGACAGAATACCTACTAGTAGCCGTAGTTTCTGTCTTGGCAAGCGTATGACAAATTTTTCTATTTATCTTAGTATGCATTGTTTATAAGTAAAAGAATACGGATAATTTTTGAATATCCTTATTTAAAATCTGGACCTGCATTTACATTTCTACCAAATTTCCACCTATATTGAGGTACTTATCACTTTGTATAGTGTTTTATTTTCCCTAACAACCCTCGCTGCTTACAGCATGTATTTTTTACAAAATTTTCAATCCAAAATCTCTTCTTAAATTATTAGTAGGGTGGAGTGGGGCAGACTGATGCAGATAAATTCAGTCTCATATTCTATGTATGAAAAATGAACGAAATATTAAAACTTTTGCTTTATGCATAACAGTAGGAGGTATTGGGGGCTCCTGCCGCCTCTTTTCCTCCCGAATCCCTCATTTCCTCCCAAATTTACATGTAAATTTCCATAAGGAGGAAATGAGGAGGAGGAGGTGATAGTTTGGTGGAAATGAGGAGTTTCCCTCATTTCCACACACATTTACATGTAAATTTCCATAAGGCGGAAATGAGGAGATTCATCTCCACATTTCCACACTCATCTGAACCAAATAGTTTTCTTCGGCTAGCCATTTTTCATCTTTCGAGATAACCCTATCTTGTTTGGTATCAATTAATATTAGAATTTTCTCAGCTACCTGAATCTCTAGAAATTTCTTAGACTGCATCATCCCCCAGGGAGCTATCCCAATTTTAAGATTTTTTATACATGTGGTACATCTTGTTAGTCTAGAATTTTACGCCCAATGCAAATATGCAGACAGATTTGCGATAGGATCACCCCCTAAAAAGTTATACCCCTTTAAAGCTCTCAAACCTTTAAATCTTTACCACCCAAGTCATATGCTTTAACCAACTACTTAGAGGTATTAACACGAAAAAATTAAGCACACAAAAGTTTAATAATTTATTTTATCTGTTTTACAGTTTAATAAACTAATAGAATACAATTTTTACAAAGTATAACATTATTTTGTTTGTGTAGCCGAATCCAAGCAGTTGAAAGTAACCTGTAACAAAAAAGAGATTAATGGGTTGTTTAAATAGCCCTGTAACAAAAAGAGATTAAATTAAAAGAGAGGAAACGTGTTTTCAGTCAATAAGACATATTGTTGTTAATCCAACAATATGTTTTACCGTCCAGCGAGACCACGTGGAGGTAAACACATATCGCCGGGAACGAAGGAATTATTAAGGATGGGGATGGTAGGTATGCTTATAACTAACTTATATACTACTATATATAAACACTAAAATAAATACAAATATGAGCAATTATCTAATATCCTTATGCCCCCATGCATATGTGGAAGTACTACCAGGGATGACATACCTTTTATCATCTTTTGCCGATAAACTAATTTTATTAATTAATTAGGTGTAAAGTTGATGTTTTTTACTCCTAATACATACCATGCTATGCATAAGGGCACCAGAATTATTATGCACAATGTCCTTAAAACTATCCACACTAATATCCTTCACCACACCACGCGATACCCCCTTGATTTTTTTAATTACATCCTTCTCACTAAGAATGCAATACGACTTGGCCCTAGTCCCAACAAATTGTAACACCAAGTCGCCGTTGAATTCGTCCTTAAACTTGCCGGGAATCTTTTTGTTCACAAGTGGCATATTGTATTTGTTGTCTCGAGGGTAATCGCTCGTGTCAAAATTGTTAATGTTTGCACTAATATCACTATACAAGTCTTCTGTTTCCACACTATACACTAAAGAGTCAGTGTCTGTATAAAGTAGTGAGAGTTTGGATCCATACAAATGTTTCATGGTATTATAATGAAAATCATACATGAGGGTCTTTGAAATATCTAAAACTGAAAAACCTGCATATATAGGCTTGTTGTAAGTGACCTTTACCCTATCCATCTGTATAATAACCAAATCCTCACCTAGCACTATACTACTGTTAAAGTTCGGGCGGGCGATAAGTCCACTCGCGCACAATTTTTTTCCATCGTGTCCCCACCGCGTAACAATCTTTACATCCACCCTCTTGTCGACATTCTCCATCGTTTTTCCAAAGACGGCATTGTTCATTAATTTAAAAAAGTCTTTTTCAAACGCATTTCTAGCGGATGTCCTAAGGGTGGTGTTCAAATCGATGTAGGGTTTTAACCAAGGCGATTGGTCGAATTCCAATACTCGATGGATGCCGGTGAGTCTAAGACCGTAACGTAGCGCCTGCTGCAGGTTTCTGTAGTGTATGATGTAATGACTCTTGTCGAGCAAAGTGGCGAGTAGCTTCGGAGTCTTGGAGGATGGTGTTGGGGTACCATGGGCTGCGGACACAACGGCAAATCGTTGTGCTGATCGTGTAGGTCTTCTGGATACTCCAGATCTACTTCCAGGATGTATCCCTTCTCCCCTGTTACAGATATGTTATCGATGTGGGTTTTTTCTTAATCTTCGTTGGGAATGAAACCACTCATAGTTTTTTTTTTTTCACTGAATCTCGGTAAAATAAGACATGAAATCAGAAATCTCTCAATTGTATAAATAGAAACATGTTAAAAAATGTTTTCCAAATTATTGAATTTATATAAAATTCACCAATAAAAATTAATCAGCTGATTTCACGTTAAGCGTATTGGCTACCATAGGAAAGTCGATCCCAGGTCGCAACACAAATTGAAGGCAATCATTCTTTTAAACTTTAAAAATTTTGCTTAGTGTACTCATACCAAATATTTCAAACATCAATAAATCAAAGTAACCTTCAATTTATGTCATAAACGTCAAACTTGAAGTTTTTATTATTTTGACAACGATCCTAGGTCATGGATCGAAACGTAAATAAAATAGATTTTAAAAACTATGAGTGGTTTCATTCCCAACGAAGATTAAGAAGAATGCTAAACAAACCACAACAAACATACAGGGAGTATCGATGTGGGCTTTCAGGAGGTTAAGCTCTTTCTCTTTCAACCACCTGAATCCGCTTATCGGTAGCGGTTGGGACATGGCCCATCCATACAAATTATTTGCGTCAAGGTACGCCAAGTATTTGGAGGGTTTGCTGGGAACGTAATTCTCCATATACTTATTATTGGCTTCGGCATACCGAGCACTGCATTGGGTTAACCCACCGCGAATGCCTTTCTTGACGAAATGATGCATTTCTACATCGGTGAATAGATCCAATTTAACTCCGGTATATTTCAGCATGGCGTCCCAGTTTAGACTAGGTGCCGTCATATATTGGCAGGGGTCCAAGTCGTACGTTTTCAAACACACACCCCGGAAATTTTCGAACACGTCAGCTAATAATAAAACATCGGTCTTCAAGTAGAGATCACTATATTCGCCGAGTGTGCATATGTTGAAGGCGTTCCATACATTCTGAGCTTGATCGTATTCAGACAACGAAATCACAGTATTCGTGAGATCATTATAGAATTCCTCTCGGGGTGGTAGACTTGACCTATTTAATACTGAGGCGTCTGTCACATACCTGTACGGGAACACACCCTTTCTGCGTAGAAAAGAAAACTGTATGTCGTCGGGGAAACACTTCCTCATCTCAACAAACTGCTTGCATTCCAAATTTTTCACCAACTTGTCCAAGCTTGATGCCATGAAACGCAGGGAATCGATAAATCGCAACTGTACCGTGGAATTGTTAGATTCATCATCATCATCATCATCATCTTCTTCTACGTCCGGTTCTTCGCCATATAGTCTGACATGCTTTGTGAAAGAAATGAATCTTTCCTTGTTATTTGGGATCACTGTAACGCTCTCTTTATCGCATCCCAATTCCTTAATTATAAAATGAGAATCATACCCACTTAAATTATGAAATACCACTGGGATGAAATTTGGCATCCGGTATTGGATGTTACACTGGCGATGTGCTGCGAAGCGAAATTTCCCTGTAAGATGGCAGTGATCCCTTACTCGATCATCCCCCAATGGTTTCTTGCAGATACCACAATCATCTACCATATAATATAATAGCTCGTCTAAAGGCTCCAACGCTGTCATCGGTACATTAGTTTTAAGGATTTTACCCAATCTGCGGGCTTCCTCCTTCAACTTCTGCATAAACACTTTGGCGGCATCAACTCCTCTGCACAATTCAAACTTATCTAAATTCTCGTCGTAGGAGCATTTAACGTAATATGCGAAGCTGAAGACTTCGTGTTGGTGGGTGCTGTTAGTAAAGGAGCAGGAGGGATCCTGTGCTGCCAAAGAAATGGGCTTCAACACGCTCCCGAAGTCCGCGTACACAACAAACGGCACCCTCATTTGCTTGTGCACGTTTGTAAACTCTAATACGCTATTAAAGTGGTTGGACATCTTTGTCGTAACGTGGTTGCAGTCTTGTGTGGTGTGTTTGCGTAGCTTATCCTCCGAACGGAAATATATCAGGCACCCATCGCAAAGCCATTTGCTTGTGTGCTCACGAGACAACTGTTTTCTCACTAGCTTCCCCAAATCCTTGATCAAACAGTAGTGCTTGTTATCCCCATCTTGGATGTGCAAAAGGTTGACATGCCGATCCCTCTTGCGTGCTGTAAAGTGAAGTGGCCCCACGATGGACTTGCCTTCTACACCAAAAACGTTAACACTGATGTTATTTTGCTCCTCGAACCGGGGTATATCCTTTATGAGCATTGGAAACTGCGTTCCCGTTACGTTGAGTACGGTCGAGTAGTGCTGGTATGATGAAGGTTGTAGGGGGTTTTTGTTTTCTGTAGGATGAAGAGCTGCTACAACGCTCCAGGCAAAGGATGCGTCATCGTTGTTCTGCACGTTAACAACGGCATGTTTCTCCCTTACCCATTTGGGAAGCTCGATGTAGGATCCCCCACGAAGAGGTCTATACTTGTTAATATTCACCTCCAAGTATAGTACATTTTTCAGAGTCCATCCTAAAATTTAAAAAATTAGAAAAAAAAATAATAATAATTTTTTCAAAACTTACCAGAATCTCATTCTTGGAACTCATCTGACTTAGCCGACATCCTTTTTACAAAGGCGTTGTATACCTCCCCCAGATCGCTGGATGACGTGATAACCAAGTTTCGGGTGTTGAAGGATTTCACATCTTCAACACCCTCTGACACACCCATCTTGGTGTATCCACGAAACACCTCCAGGTTCACCTTTAGGGAGGTGTGTATATTCAACTGTTCCCCGACTAAGGTTATGAACCTCTCCCTCTGGTTGCGGAGGAAGTCTAGGATGCCTAGAAATAACTAAGTTAAACACTAAATACTTATAAAAGAAAAAATACGTACTTGTAGAGTCAACATTATTAATTCGGTATGTAGCTATTCTGTTTTTAAATGCGGTGCTCACTACTTCCACACCCCTATCCAGGACACGGCTAGCAGCAGTCTTGTGCGCGTTAGAGCGTTGGTGGGACGCCAAGTTGGCAACATCCACACCACACTCCTCGCATCACCGCAATCTTTTGAGGGCAGGTCCTTCAACGGTCGGTGCAACCGGTCGTTTGACTCCGGATGGGCCTGCAACGGAAACAACCACACCATGCTTGGAATCCTTGTTACGTTTTAGGCTATCCTTACGGGTGAAGGATGCCGGGCACATATCGCAGGTGAACAAGCCGGGCTTCTCATTTGACACCAACCCATGCTGCTGGAGCTGGTGTCGTTTTAAACTATCGCTTCTCGAGAAAGCTGCACCACAGACATCAAACACGAATGAAGACATTTTTTCTATAAGACAATTAAAACTGGTCAAAGACCTTTTAGCTGTTGTAACTAGTCAAAGACTAAACAGAAACTGAATCATATTGTATCGCACGGTGCTTTTATACCCGGCTGGTATAATTAGATTGCTTACTTTTAAATTAGGAGAAACCCAACGTTGTTTTGACCTCGAGCTACATTTCAAACCAGTCTATTCACGTTGGTGAAAATTAATTAGCTTCTTGCTTACGCACTACAACTATAATTATCGGATGTATCACTTTAACTTTCACTTTCGTGACTTCCCAGCATGAGGAAATGAGGAGATTCATCTCCACATTTTCACAAGCATCCACATTGCCACACACATCTACAAGTATATTCCCATAAGGCGGAAATGATGAGAATCCCTCATTTCACACTCATCTGAACCAAATAGTTTTCTTAGCCATTGAATCTTTCGAGATAACCCTATCTTGTTTGGTATCAATTAATATTAGAATTTTCTCAGCTACCTGAATTTCTAGGAATTTCTTAGATTGCATCACCCCCAAGGGAGCTACCCTTATTTTAAGATTTTGTACCAGCAACGATTTTCTGGCCGTCCGCATAAATTTTTTATACATGTGGCACATCTTGTTAGACTAGAATTTTACGCAGAATTTGAATCTGCAAACAGATTTAAAATCGGACCATCCCCTGGAAAGTTATAACCCTTTAAAGACTCCGAGCTTCTAAATTTTGCTCTTTGCTCCCAAATCTGAACCAAATAGTTTTCTTCGTCTAACCAATGCATCTTTTGAGATATACCTATCTTGTTTGGTATCAATTAATATTAGAATTTTCTCGGCTACCCGAATCTCTAGGAATTTTTCAGATAGCATCACCCTCAAGGGAGCTACACCAATTTTAAGATTTTTTGCCGATAACGATTTTATGATCGTCTTCATAAACTTTTAACCATGTGACGCATCTTGTTAGTCTAGAATTTTACGTAGAATCTGAATCTGCAAACAGATTTAAAATCGGACCATCCCTTACAAAGTTATACTTTTAAAGTCTTCGAACCTCTAATTTTTTTTGTACATCTATGATATATGCTTTAACCAACCATTTCCATAGAAAATCTAAAACCGCAAAGATTTTAGAAATGAGTTCTTTATAAGCCATAAGTGTTTAATATTTAAAACAATTTTTTCAAACAGTAATGTGCTGTTTTCAGAATATCGCAAAAACCCATGACTTTTAAAATTTTTCTGGTTTTAACATAATTACATGCACAATGCTAAATAGTTGGAAAATACGTAGACGACGACAAACCAATTGCTTTACAATTATGTGACGTATAGTGAAAGTAGCGTAAACCTTTCTTTTTTATTAATTAGCAGCTATATGATTTGAGAAAAACAATAGATATGCTCAATGCCACCCATTAGAACAATCGCATCATTGCTGGAGGGTTCATTAATCATACAATGAACGCTCTAGTATGGTCGTCCTTATAAATTTTTTAACCATGTGACACATCTTGTTAGTTTAGAATTTTACGCAGAATTCGAATCTGCAAACAGATTGCAATAGGATCAGTCCTTACAAAGGTACACTTTAAAGCTCTCGAACCTCTAAATTTTGCTCTTTGCTCTATAACATAACAAATAGATTTTTTCGACTAGCCAATGCATCTTTCGAGATAAACCTATCTTGTTTGGTATCAATTAATATTAGATTTTTCTCAGCTACCTGAATTTCTAGGAATTTCTTAGATTGCATTATCCCCCAGAGAGCTACCCTAATTTTAAGATTTTTTGTCGATAGCGATATTATGGTCGTCCTTATAAATTTTTTAACCATGCAATACATCTATTGAAGACACTCATATAAATCAAAACCAACTTCTATTATATGGTGGTAAGAATTTGGTGGAAATTTGCCTAACCTAGAGGCTGTCTTACCAACTAGTTGGTTGATATTTAATTGTGATACTCACACTCTACAATGTTCCAAAAGCTACACTCTATACGGAACTCAGATCAAACGAAAATCGTGTACAAAATTTAGAAATGTATACTACACATTTGTCAATTAAAAGGAGGAAAAACTGACTTTTGTGTGTGTATTAGTTTTAATGAATAAAAATATATTTCTATGTGTAGTGTACTTGTTAAGCATTTGAATTGAAATATAATTATGGTTTCAAACGTTTTGGTTTTATTTATATAATGGTATTGTTAGGATACAATAAAAATACAGGGGTGCGCGCGCGCAGGGGTGCGCATGGGCAGCGGCGCGCGCGCGTAGGGGTGCGCATGGGCATGAGTGCGCACGCGCAGGGGTGCGCATGGGCAAAAAATGCGCGCGCAGAGGCGCGCATGGGCACAGACGTGCTTAGGCGTACATCAGAATGCGTGAAAAACTGCGTTAGATCACCAAAAATCTTATTAATATTAAAACAACATAGATTTTATACTGTTTTGTTACGTTGGAGCGCTACTTGCCTCATAGGGGTGAAATTACCCCATAAGGTGAAATTGCCTCCGACCTAGGTTGGATGTAAACTTGTCAGGAGTTAGGTTAGCTAGTGTTGTCCGGAATTAGGTTAGGTTAGTTGGACTTGTGTGGACTTAGGTTAGATAAAAGGAAAAATTGATAGGTTAGGTCAGCGCGACGACGCTGACCTAATCTGTCAATTTTTTCTTGGAAATGAGGGATTCTCCTCATTTCCACCAAACTATCACCTCCTCCTCCTCATTTCCTCCTTATGGGAATTTACATGTAAATTTGGGAGGAAATGAGGGATTCGGGAGGAAAAGAGGCGGCAGGAGCCCCCAATACCTCCTACTCATAACGTAGCTTATCAATATTATAATAGTAATAAAAGAAACCTTTTACGTTAGGATATAATAGGAGATATAATGACTCTGGTAAAAAAACGAGTCCATCCACGGGACACTTAGATACATTAGGTGGGGCATATGTGTATGAAAAGGGTAATTATTTATACAAATTCAATGAAAAAACAAGTTTTACTGCTATAGATCATAAATAAAATGCGTATGAAAAATAAGATAATTAAAGTTTGTGAGGTTTTTATTTAATTAGGGACGCGGTAGATTATTTATTTGGCTAGCTTTGTGATAATCTCAGGGGTAGGGTTCGGTGATCTTTAAAATAAAGCACACACGTAGTAACTATTTATAATTAATGAAACTCAACCGATAAACATATAAAAACTTAAGTGAGTGTTTACACATTTGAACAAACTATACACTTTATACAAAAGCAATGAACAATAATAGTTTGTATGGTATCTTAATGTACAAAAGAAGCCAACTCATACCCGAAACGCGAGCACGCAAGGGAGTTGCTTCATTACGCCACAACGGCTTAAACGATACTCTCGATACAACTTGATAGCACACAGCACAGCACTGCGCAGCGTATATTCCCAACAGGTGAGGGTCGCGTGGTCTATCATAAAAGATATGTTACACTCTCCCCCTTTGACCTCTAAGCCGTCTCGGCGAGGGGTCAACAACAACAGAACATTTCTTTTCCTAGGTCTGCCACGTTTCCGAATCGGAACTACTGGTGGTGCATCTTCTAAACCATGGTAACTCGTTAACGCTGACGAATGGTATACACCTAGGGGCACTTTAGGGTTTTTCAAATCAGCGATTTGATACGAAGTAGGCGAAACCTTTTTTATAATTACATAAGGCCCATCTTTGCGTGGATGCAATTTTGAAGTAACCTTTTTTAAAGCATTACTTTGAGTATGAGTGGTGACCATAACTTTATCATTTACGTTGTAATCAGGATTTGGATTTCTTTTCCTGTCAGCATATATTTTCTGACGATCCTGTTGCATTTCATGCGTTTGTTTGGCTTCAACCCAGGTCCGAGCCATTTTATCTAAAAAGGGCGTGATCTGCGGCACAAAATTTTCTGACTGTACCACTACGCGAAGATCGTTTTGAACCTGGTCTGGAGTTCTCAGCTCCCTACCAAACGTGAGAAAAGCAGCGGTATAACCAGTGCTTTGACTATAAACCGAATTCATAGCAAACCGAATCACAGGCAACTTATCAACCCATGAAGCGTGGTCTTCTTTTACAAGAATAGCCAAGCGAGGCTTTAAATCTAGGTTTTCCTTTCCACAATATTTGCGGCAGGATGATACAATGGTATCAAGTGCTGTTTAATTCCTAAACAATGGCAAACTTTTTGCATAACAGCTGATACAAATTGTGTACCGTTATCACTTGTTATTTTACGAGGTATCCCATACCTAAAGAAAACTTCATTAACAAGTACTTTAGCGCATTCCTGCGCGGTAGCACGCACTAGAGCAAATAGCTCAACCCATTTGGTACTAGGATCTTCCACAATTAAAATCCATTTCTCCCCATTAACCGATTCGGGAAGAGGTCCAAACAGATCAATTGACAGTACTTCAAACCTCTGATTGTACACAGGTGTTTGAACTAAACCAGCAGGTTTTTGATTACTCGCTTTGTACCGTTGGCACTCCAAGCACGACTTAACATAATCATAAATATATCGGCGCATACCAACAAAATAGTACACTTTCATAATTCTTTGTAAGGTACGTTCAGCACCGTAATGGGCAGCAGTTGGTGCATCGTGGTACTCTTTCAGTACACGGGCTCGTTCATGAGCAGGCACCACTAATTGTGCTTCATCCCCATCCTCCTCAGAATTATAATGATATAAAATACCATTAGTCATGATGTAACCACGATCGGTCCATTTTGTGAAATCATGACATGAAACGTCTTCAAACGTACGAATTATTTTAGCTAATTCTTCGTCTTTCAACTGCTCAGCACGAATGTCTGCAGCAGTTCTCGTGGGCATGTCAACTGTAACCAAGCACACATCACACGCGGTTTTGGTATCATGTCCACACGGCGGACGAGATAAGCAATCGGCAATAAAATTACAACGACCTGGTATGTAATTAATCCGAATGTTATAACTTTGAATCATTAATGCCCAACGCGCAAGTCGACCAGTAGGCGACCGTAAGCAACAACCACTTCAGAGGTTGATGGTCAGTAGTAACTATTACTGACGATGTGTCTAGGTAACCTCGAAATTTATTCAGGCTCCACACAACACAAAGAGCTTCACGTTTGGTGCAATTATAATTTCTTTCAGCAGACGTCAATAATCTTGACGCATATTCTATTGGGTGTTCATCAGGCCCTTCCCCTTGTAGTAAAACAGCGCCTAAAGCGTACGCAGACGCATCAGTCCTTAAAATGTATGGTTTCGTACCATCATTTTGCTGTAAAATTGGGGCAGTAACAAGAGATCTTTTTAAAGAATCAAAAGCCTTTTGATGACTTTCATTCCAAACCCATTTAACATTTTTCTTTGTAAGGTCAGAAAGAGGTTTAGAAATTTCAGCAAACCCTTTTACAAAACGTCGATACCATGAGCAAGTCTGTAAAAAAGATTGCACATCTTTGACATTGCGTGGTTTAGTCATATTAGTAATGGCAGAAGTTTTTCTGGATCAACCTCAATTCCATTCGGGTGATAACATGACCTAAATATTTTATGCTTGAACAAGCAAAACGCATTTTCTCTATTGAGAGTTAACTTAAATTGTTTTAACCTTTCGAAAACTTTTTCCAAATCATTAAGATGTGAGTCAAATGTTTCTGACAGTACTAAAGATCATCCAAATATGCTAAAATCAGCATATCTCCCAGTCCACGTCTAAATATATCAATTAGCCTTTGAAAAGTAGCTGGGCCGTTTCGTAAACCAAACGGCATTACTTTATAACGAAACATACCAAACGGACACACGAAAGCAGTTTGATCTCGATCTGATTCGCGAACACTAATCTGATGATAACCAGATCTTAAGTCTAAAGTCGACATGAAAAATGTACGTTTTGTGGCATGTAACAAATCATCCATACGAGGCAATGGATACGAATCCGGTGTAGTAATAGCATTAAGTTTGCGGTAATCTACACAAACACGAGTTGAACCGTCTTTCTTTGGCACAAGGACCACTGGGGCGGCCCAGGGTGATTCACACTCTTCAATCACGTCTTCACTAAGCATTCTATCGATTTCTTTCCGCATAATTTCCTTATTAGAGGGTGACATACGGTATGGTGGGACAGCAATAGGCGGGTGATCCGCTGTTTCTATTCTGTGTTCCGTAAATGGGGTGGTCCCTCCCCCTAGTCGGAAAGTATTTTCGTTTGCTTTAACTAAGCGGTCTAAACGAGAAACTTGGAAAGCATCAAGCATGGTTCCTTCGTTAGAACGTAACGCACTAATGGAATCTATAGCAATGTGCGGCTTGCAGTTCACTATTTCAAAATTTAACACAAATTTCTGTTTTGCGTTGTCTTCAAAATTCCACGTACGGTTGGAAATGTCTAAAACAAGTTTTGCGTCCTCGAGAAAATCTATGCCAAATAAGGTCAAGTTGTTCTTAGCATGAGGTAAAACAATGAAAGATGTGTTAATGGAACGACCATTTAGAAAAACATTTACATTGGTTACTAAGATATTTTGAAACGAAGTGCTTCCGTCAGCAAGTTTAACCGTAACTTGATCTTCGTAAAACTTTTGACCTTTTGCCAACAAGGCTTTATGCAATGAGTCGCTAGCAACACTTTGTTTTGCAGCAGTATCTATAATACCAGTGCCAGACATACCTAATATTTGCACATATAAAGTAGGACGAGGGCGGGGTTTAACCAGCCTATCTTTTAAATATATACCACAGAATTCCATGGAATTCACTTCTTGTGTATTTTCTGTAGTTTTACATTTCGGACAGTTAGCGCGAATATAACCCGGGTTTCCACAACCAAAACACGAAATAGGGTTAGCACTAATTGTATTGTTTACTTGAGTAGTCTCTTTGCGAGCTAATTTACGACAATCATCTGTTTTATGACCAAATGTCTTACAGTAACCACATCGAACATTGTGGGTTGATTTCGTATTTTTAGAAATTACTTTATCCACTGATTTATAAGTTTCAGTGCGATCAATACGTTTTTCCACGAAAGTCTCTTCAATCAAACGCGCGCGTTCCAAAAGTTCAGTAAAAGAATTAACACTATCGCGAGGAATTTTCTCACGTATCTGAATATTTAAAGTCCATACACCATATCTAACTGTATAGCTTCACTTAAAGTGTTAACAGGTAAATTTGCTAAAATATTACGACATTGACAAACGAAAACGTCCGTCGGAATGCAAGCATCTTGCTCCCGAGTATAATTCTCTATAAACACGATATGGAGGTTTTTTAGGTCCAAACGTGGTACGTAATAAAGCTAAAGCATCAGTCCAATTGTTTACATCGGTTTTCACACCTTGCCACCAAGACGATGCAAATCCACATAAAAGCATAGAAAGTCCTCGAAGAGCATTAGAATCATTTACTTGCGAACAATCTTTGTAAACTTCAATTGCGTCAATAAATGCGTTCACATCTGTGCCTTTTTTACCATCAAAACGCGAAAGACACTGTGAAAAGTTTCCCCCTGTCGCTGCTGGAGGGTTAACATTATTAATATTTACACTACGGATACTTTCCAATAATGCTTCAAATTGTTCCTTGGACAAAGTCACAGATTCACTCGTTGAATCATTCATGTTTGTGGAAGTTTGTTTACTTCTTAAAAATAATCGTGTGACATACGAGTTTGTAAATAAAATTATCAAAATAATTATAACCCGTAAAAACGCTTTACAACCAAGCTATCCGTCCAATGGGGTTGGTTACCACAATCTCAGGTATGCTTCTGGTTGCAACAAAACGCGAGCGCGATCGCGATTACGTTATAATGTACACGTTTACCGAACAAAATATTTTCAGAACAGTCATTAAATTAAGAAACACTACCAGTTTCATAAGGCACTGTTTATAGTTCAATCTAATACGAACATTTTTGAAATTGCTATACATACTTCAAAACAATACATAAACAAGCAGTTTTATAAGCAATACAAAACTTAAAAACAGTTAAAGCCACTGAAAGATACATAAATACCTTTTCTGTTGTATACATCCTTATCTATAAAACCAGGCAAGCAGGTGTTTGCAAACCAAATCCTTATTCCGTCTGCACCTCGACCTTGCTTGAAAACACAACACTTTTAATAGTTTATCGCAACATATGCGCGCTTATTTTAAATGCCACGGGTTGGGTGACAAATTATGTGAGGTTTTTATTTAATTAGGGACGCGGTAGATTATTTATTTGGCTAGCTTTGTGATAATCTCAGGGGTAGGGTTCGGTGATCTTTAAAATAAAGCACACACGTAGTAACTATTTATAATTAATGAAACTCAACCGATAAACATATAAAAACTTAAGTGAGTGTTTACACATTTGAACAAACTATACACTTTATACAAAAGCAATGAACAATAATAGTTTGTATGGTATCTTAATGTACAAAAGAAGCCAACTCATACCCGAAACGCGAGCACGCAAGGGAGTTGCTTCCTTACGCCACAACGGCTTAAACGATACTCTCGATACAACTTGATAGCACACAGCACAGCACTGCGCAGCGTATATTCCCAACAGGTGAGGGTCGCGTGGTCTATCATAAAAGATATGTTACAAGTTTAGTTTCTATTGCACATTGTATCCACTTAAGTCAATAGAAGAAGTATAAAGAGAGAGAAGTGGCTTTTGAGCAATTTGGTTTTGATAACTTCAAAACAACATCTTTAAAATCAACACTTGCTATTCTTCTACTAGAGGGAAAACAAACATACAAAATCCTGGTTTTTTCCTGAGGTATGACACCTGATAATCGGTCATATTATATTTAAAAATGACTTTGGCCACGTAGTAAACAACAGTTTTTTCTTTTCAAATTTAACGAGTTGGAAATCTCCAATACTTATATTTTCCTGATTGGGTACATCAAAACTTATATTCTCATCATCTGGATCAGATACAAACTCAAAATCTTCATAGTCATCATCGCTCAATTTCACAGATTCATCCGAACTGGTTCCAGAGGCAGCTTGTAAACGTCGGCGTTGTTTCTTTTTATTTGTTTTAGTTTCCGTTAAATCCAATAAAATTGTTATCGTTTTCAACTCTTTTGCTCTCTTCCTCATCATTTGAACCTGCTGATTTGTTTCCTTTTCTTCGTACAATTTCTGTAACCTTTCCTTTTCGGGCGTATCAGTGAATATTCTCGATTTCACTTTATCTCTTTCTTTTTTCGATGAGCAACCGTTTTTACTAATTACCATTGTAGGATGTGGTCAAAATACGGTAGGGAACCACATTGGCGTAGTGCTAGGCGGAACGACATTAGGAGATAATGATACATCCTTTTCCAATCGATTTCTAGAAGGGCTGACTTCAATCTCGTCTTCTTACGGTTTTCGTCAATCTCATCATTTTGGCTAATATCCATGCTTACAAAATCTAGTTTCTGTGCATTATTTTCAATTGTTACACCCGTATCGTCAGCATGTTACGTGCCATTTTGGCACTAAACATTCTTCAGCTTAATTTTGATGTGCGTTAGTTTCGCGCCTTAAATTTAAAAGACTTGGCGTGTATTTCCGTTACGTCAAAAGTGGGTTGGACGAATAATTTCGCGCCGACGCGTGAAAGGACAAAAAGTGGGTTTCTTCCGGTGCTCTCTGTAACGTGGCTGTTTGCCGGTAAACTTCGAACAGTGTGGTGGTGTCAGGTATCGTATCGTGCCTTATCTCGTATTTATGTAGATCCTTGCCTTGCTTATCTGTTTGTCGCCCCTTATACCTGGTTGTCCTTGTTCATTCCCTACATAGGTAGGAGACAATTTGTCGCAGCCTAGGGCGAACCGAGTTCACGACCCCGGGAGGAGGCCATGCTCTGCTAGCAGCCACCATCCTTAAATTGCCTTGAAGGGGCCATCAGCAGTCCTGATAGACGTCAGCAGACGCCAACTTTAACTCAACCCCGCAGGACGTCGGATTTCTTATGTAAGTACCTATTGTCTTAACCTGTTTGCGAATTAAATAAATATTTTCCGTCAATTGCGCATTTAATTTGTGCATTGTGTGACGTCATTGACAGATGGGCGCGCCGAAATCTGTATAAAGATTAGCGTTATCAATTGCCCGTGGTGTTTAGTATACCGCGCTTGCGGGATTGTAGCTATGAACTTTTAAGTGTAAGAAGCAATATCTTGAGAACTCGAGTCAAAGATTTGAATTGGTGTGAAATCGTTGTCTCCAAATGCAAGTCTACTAAATGGCCATATGCCGGGTTTTGAAAACCCACTTGTAATAGTTTTTAGGGTGAAAGATTCCAAAAAGGCTGATTTTGTTAGTTCAACAATGTTGTATGTGGACAAAGTATTTCCTACAATTCGAAGAACGTGCCAATCATTAAAAGCAATTTTTAGTTTGCCTTTAAGCGGCCCAAAAATGCAGACGTCCAAAGACTGCAACTTGTGTTACGTGTGTGGTGGAAGAGACAGATAGACAATGCCACTGCTACGACAATAGTTGACTGCTTCGACTGGAATATGAGACTCGTGGTTGTCACATATGATTAGAATTGGATTCTTCTTGGTGCACAAAGTATGGCGCTAAATATGTTTTAAAACTTGAATATGCAATTTTGAAATTATCCAACCGTTTCTGTTTGCCAAACCTAGACTTCCTTCGGGAGCATTATTTAAAAAGTATTCTTTAAAATGGACACGTGGGAAGATATACACAGGAAGAAGAGCGGCGCCTGCTGCAGTAACTATTCCAAAGAACGTAACCAATTCTCTTCGTTCACCCGATACTGTTTGCCCTACCTGCCTCTGTTTTTTTTTCAGCCAAAACTTTAGGTGTAGGTAAGACTGTGGTAACTCCAGTTTTGTCAAGATTTATTATACGATCAGTATACTTCATAATTGTCAAAAAAGACAGAGACTGCTGTTTTATTAAAAGCAGAACTGCGTGCTGCGCTCGTATTTTCTGGTTCTTTGAGGCTTATATCCCGATTCCTCTTTCGAAATCCTGCCGTGTAATCTTTACCAGCACATCTATTTGCTTTCCAGGACTCTGGATATTTACATTTTAAGTATTCTGCATATTCATAAGTCAAAACCAAGGCTTGGTGCAAAGAGAGCTCGTAATGCATTTTACTGCTGTTCTATAAATACTTGGTGAGCGCTTTCTCTTGCTCAGCTGAGAAAACCTGTGCAACAGTGTACTTGGAAGTATATATTGTTACAGGCGGATAAGCTACTACGTATGCAAAATTATAAAATGGGGGCGGCCTGTAAAACAAAAATTAAAGGGGGGTCACCGGCACTAGCTAGCGGAAGGTCGTGGATCATATAGAGTTAAAATTTTGAAAAAAGGTTAAATTACTTTATAATATTGTTGCGAGCAACTATTAGGCAACTCGTCAAACACACAAGCGTTGTAGGGTCTGCATAGTCTCCAGGATTCTAGAATGCTTCTAGCAATCAAACACACAAAACGCCGCCAGCACTGTTCATTCTCGCCAGACCGGGAATGTTCTCGTAATTACCAGAAGATGAGTCATATCTTTAAATCTGAGTATATATAAGACCGCTGAGAAATGCAAGGGTCAGTCTATACTAGAATGTCTAATATAAATTATAACGTTGTAAAGTAATAGTAGTTTGAGCTTTTAGAAGTATACATAAATGTTATATGCTGTGTCTAATGTACATGCAGCTTGTAGTATACATAAATAAATAGAAGTGTATAAACAAATAGTTGTGTTAGTGTTGTTAATGGACCTATGGTAAAGAAGTTAGTTTAAGAAGAAATTAGTGCTTGTAAGTAGCATTAGTGTAATAGTGCTTCATTGTTAACTGGACTGAAAACATCTATAAATAAGGCATATACTGTTAATTAGACTTGTGAACAGTGAGTAATAAAGACCTTTATTATTACTTGTTTTAAATTAAAGAAACGCGGTAGTAGTAGCCCGCTTCACTAATACTCGGTGAGCGCTTTCTCTTGTTCAGCTGAGAAAACCTGTGCAACAGTGTACTTGGAAGTATAAATTGATACAGGCGGAAAAGCTACTACGTATGCAAAATTATAAAATGGGGGCGGCCTGTAAAACAAAAATTAAAGGGGGTTCACCGGCACTAGCTAGCGGAAGGTCGTGGATCATATAGAGAGTTAAAATTTTGAAAAAAGGGTTAAATTACTTTATAATATACTACAAAAGATTTGGCACTTACCTTTCATAAAATATTGTGGCTTAATGACAATTGCCAAGGGCGCCAGACAAGTCGAGAATGTCCAAATGCTCGTACAAAACCTTGAGAGACTTGTCATCCCAAGGAGGACAATTGTTCCTTTTAATCAATTCCTCACTTTTTTACTACTTTAAAAAAAATAAGAAAAACTATCGACTTAATCAATGGCAAACAAAACTATTTAATTCACAGAGCAAGAAACGTGAACCTCTTACATTCATTGATTTTAAGTTAGAAATTTAAGTGAATAGGTGACTATGGAATTTATGAAAATTTTGAGTACATAAGTAGTTATCAAACACTTGTATATAAAAGAAAACTTATATTATAAATCGTACACTAAATTAATCCTACGGTTTATGGCCAAAACGTCCTAACAAACAAACTAACTAAAAATTGGTCATGCTACTTAACTATAAAAACTTACGTACTAAAAATTGTCCATTGTTTGAGGGTTTGTTTTCCAACGTAGAACAGTTCTTAAATTTGAGAAGAGAATCTCGCTTGTTGCTTTTGTTTGTAATTTTTAAAGAATTGACTGGCACACGAACCCGGCAGAATCTTTTTGACAATATCACTTACTTGGGCGTCACACGCCTACAAGCTTTTTAATAGTTACCTTGTATCACTATAAATCCGCGAACTTATGGGCATAGCCCTCGCGACATGGAAGAGTATCACTCTTTTCCAATTTTTAATATCGTGATACGAAGTGAAATATTATATCTGAGATGCCGGAGAACGCTACCCGCGAACTACGTTTCTTTCTACTTCTTGACCACGGACAGCCCCATTGAAATAACTCTCTGTCTTTGGCTAAAGTCTTCAATTATATAGACTAATTCCTACCCTAATCATTATGTACGTCAGTTTCTGTTATCCAATGACTGAACAGAACCTCCCACAAAACAAGATTTCATAAACCAAATCCAACCCCTTTTTAGATGAGAATCACGGAAGCAATTATTTTCCCAAGGGTTTAAATTATATTGTACCTTCTACGAATTTCTTAATTGTTGAAATATGGAACCTATCTATGGCGACGGTAGTCTGCCATTAACAAAGACCGGCTAACCTACTTGAGCCGAAATGGATTTTAAATACAATGGATGTCTCCAGACTACTTAAAATTACTTGTAATATTTGAACAAATCAAATTGGAAATAGTTTTCGCTATTTATAATGTTTCGTTTTCTATAACCAGCTGTCAATCAACGAAAGTATTAAGAAGGTTAAGCTTTTCAAACTGAAATTGGTTTCCTTTATTTACGCTAAAAGGTACTATTACATTTTAATTTTATCAGATTCGTTAGTCTGTAACCGACCTAAACTTTAAAAGGTTTATTGTATTTGATTTACGAGGGTAGACCTTTAAATGATTAAAGCCGCTGGAATTTAGTAGCCTGAAGCTATTTGTAACTCTGGTCTTTTATTATAAGGGAGCCTGACTAAATATGAAGTAATTTATTGGTGGAAATTTTTGTCTATACTTTATTCAAGTTACTGAATTTTAATTAATTGATCTGTTTATTCGTTAACATTACAAAATAATGTTACAACATATTAGAAGATGACGCTAGATTTTCTTCAACAGTTTTTCGAAACTTTTCAATACGGTATTGCAGCTTTGATCCTGTACTTGTCAACTGCCCTCCGTATAGACAATCGCTTCGAAATAACTACAGCTACAGCAGTCTTTACATTATCCTCATCGATACTTGCTCTATCAGCCTTAGGCTTATACGTTCTCACCATTTTCTGACAAACAGAATAACTAGTTTAGAAATTTTATGTAAACTTGTATGTTAGAGCACAATTGCACACTAGCGGGACACTTATATATATATATATATATATATATATATATATATATCAATGTGCTCCGTGCATTTGTGTATCAACGTACTCCAACGGACGTTTAAACAATTTTTAAATTATTAATAACAATAACGGAACTTATTTCAAAACACGTGTTAGCCTGATTAGTAAACCAAATAACTAGCCTTTGGTACTTTTAAATCTTAACCAAACCATGTAATACAGTGCTGAGACACTTTTACTTCTCATGTAATTTTTTAGTTTGCGCGCTATAAACACACTTACTCTAGTCAAAGGCCAACGGCTAACTGATGAGCGGTGCAGTCGCCACTGTTATACTCACTCGTGTAGTTTCTGGTTTTAACGACGTCACTACACAAATAACATTTCTTGATATTGAAATACTGTTGGTATATCATTGTGCCCCTTGCATCAATGTGCCCCACTTCTCATAGAGCAAAACGTGTGATAATAAATGTTTCTAAACTTAGATAGTAGTTAACAAAAATATACCTCCTACTGCGTTGTTTCTTTGTATCTTACCTCCTCCCAACAACATCATCAATTTTATTTGTTGTAACTATTCCTAGGACACTGCATCACCCTAATTGCACATGCTAGAAAAGTATATACAAATCAACAAAAATAACAAAAATTTGCAATTTTACAAATTTATTCAGTTGTAGCTGCATAGGTGCTCTTTTGGGCTTAATGCTTATACACCTTCCGCCGTCCAAAGTGTGAGTGGTGATGTGGGTTGATGAATGTGAGCAGGTGTCTCTTATAGTGGTGCTGCAAACTAAAATGTGTGTGTGGGAGTGGTTGCATGTACAGTAAAAAGTTACTGCCGTTGGGATGTGATGGGAGGTTTCATCGAGATGAACTCTTTTAGGAATAGGTTTCGTTCTTGCGGGTGATGCGTGACTAGGAAGTTTAGGTCTAGGATTGGAGAGTAGGGGTCTAGGGTTAATGTCAATTTGAAATTGGATAGGAATAGGAATGTGAGCGAGAAGGAGTATTTTGGTGAAGGACAATCTCTAAGAAGTGGTTATTACAGGAGTATAAGGGTGTTGGGGTAGGGTGAAGTTTATGACGTTTGTGTAGGAAGTTGCATGGCCGGTTGGGAATTGTACTGTGGAAGAGTTGGATAGTGGGATATGAAGAAGGATGTTAGTGATATCCGGGCAGATTTCATAAGTGTATCTGCCGATTGAGGCTAAGGACCAAGATTTCTGTCGGGATCGTATAAGAGAGTTGTATATGCGGGATTAAGTAGGTTATTTTTAAAGTTTCTAATTTGGATGTAGTAGTGTTAGTATAGATCAATTGGGGAGGATTAAGGAGTTAGTGTATGAAAACAGCTGTGAAAGTGGTTCTGTATGCGCGGGATCTATACTGTAGGCAGGATCTGATGATACTGTTAAGTTCGCGCCTTGCGAATGGAAGTGTCAAAGACGGCCAGGAATCAACGTCGTATAGAATTATAAGGATATTGATTTGGTTAAGAATTAATCTTCTTGTTGGTTTGAATAAGTATAGAGATCTACGTAAGAATGATACAGGTTGTGAAAAATGATTTTTGTTTTAACCTAAAGTTTGGTAAGGTGGGTATGTACACGGGTATCAATATGCAGGCATAGGGTACCGAGAATATGGATCTTAGGGCCACGACGAAGACCTATGTGTCCTTTGAGCAGGATCATTTTGCATTTGAATGGGGGTAGTGGTTGCTTGTTGGAAAACCAGGATTTAATAAAGTATATGAGGTGGGAAGCAGTGGATTCGAGGAATGCGCGTGAATTACCGTGGATGAGAAAAGCGACGTCAACGGCATAGGTAAAGGTACATGTGTTTGGGAGAGGGTTCCTTGCAAGGTTTCAAAGGGTGCGGGAAAGACCGAATCCTTGGATAAAATGTTTTTTTGATGGAGCGAAAGTTTGAGGAAAGAGTGCCTGTTCTTGACGAGAGGTGTGGTTTTACTATAAGCAATAGGTTTGATGGAAAGTTGATTGAGGAAGTTGGACCACCAAAGAAAGTCGAATGCGGAATGAAAGTTTAGAAAAAGAGAGAGATGAGGATTGAACTGCAAAGAAACGGGAACAAATAGTACGTTCGATACTATGGTGAGGACGGAATCCATGTTGATTGGGGAAGGAAATGAGTATATGCCTATGGGGGAGTTAAGCTTGGAAAAAATTACTTGTTGAAGGAGTTTTCCTTAGGTTGGGAAAAGAGCTATGGGCCTGTAGCGTTTCGAGTTGTCGGGAGGGGGTAATTTGGACAGGCATTTTTGAAAAAGGAGGGGTATTGATTGCTGATTAGATCAGAACCTGGGACTTTGTGAGAGTATAGTCTGGTTACAAAGGATTATAAGAGCGTGATGTTGAAGTTGGTGCTTGGGGTAAAATCAGGAGGAATAAGGGCGTTAAAAATCAAGAGTTGTCGGGGTTATTACAATATGGACTGAGGGGTTTTTACTCATTTTTGGTATTTGGTCCAAGGATCAGTATTTTGTTCGTGAATGAAATTCTGATAGTATTCTACGTGCTTGTGATTGTTTTTGTAGTGTCGTCTGACTGCTGCATAAGTTAGTGGTTGTGTATTTATGAGGGTCGGGTTTGTGTTTACTTTTTGGCTCTTTGTAGCTTATTTCTTGTTTGATGTAGTGCTCGTCTAGAGGTTGACAAGTTTTGCGTCTACAACGGTGTGGCTCGTTGGGTGGAAACTTTCGGGGAATCGTGCTAGAGGAGATGTTCTGTACAATGGTATTTACAAGTGACTATGGGCCTGAGTTGGCGTGGGTAACTGAAGGGAATGCTGGTATTAATTTGTTTAAGTTAAGTTGTATACGTATGCGGTCCAGTCTACTCGGCGTATATTAAATGGTGGTAGTTTTTGGCGAGATTAGGGTGGTAAATTGGGGAAGATGTTGAAGGTGATGGGGTTGTGGTCTTTTGTCAGGTGAGTATGGGAAATTATTTAGGAATTCTCATGTGGAGATGATGGAAGAAGAGTTATTTATATGTAGGTTGTGCTGGAAAATAAAGTCTTCAAATGTGGTGCCGTCCTCGTCTATGTGATTGCCGAACCAGATTGGGGATTTGGCATTGGCGTCTATTGCTATTATAGCCGACTTATTGCCAATTTTGTAAGTAAATAGCTTAGTCGATGTAGCAGGCATTTATCTCGATGCTGGATTAGAAATAGGAGTAAACTAGAAAAGTGGATTCTGCTTTTCAGTAGAGTTCAATAACTGTTGTTTGAGGAGTGGAAAGGTAAGCGTGATAGGATGCGTCTATGAGGGGGATCTGTGATTACGATGGCTGAAGTGAAGTTTGATTCTGTGGTGTTGGAATGCATATAGGTTCAGAAGTTTGAAGGGAGGTAGGGAATTGTTTTACAGATAAACTATGGCAATTGAAAAAAAGCGATGTGGATGCGGTGATGTCGTAAGACATTGGAAAGCTGTAGGTTGGCGGCGCGGGAGTGTTGAAAGATAATGTTGAGTTTGATCGAATGAGAAAGGCGGTCCTTGCGTGTGGTTACATATGTGGCTTTTATAATGCATAGCTTATTCGTAGTTTTGTAATTTGTAAGAACCGGTGACGGAATGATCTTTGGGGTGGTTGATGCGGTAGCAGTGATTGCAGGCGGCTGCGTCGCTTAGTTGGTTTACATTTACCTACTAAACCTTAAGCTTGCGAGGTCGAATCTCGGCATAGACCGTTTGAAAAATGTTAGGCGACATTTTTAATAAAAATACACTATTGCTCGAATAACAGGTAAAATGTAGGTCCCGTATGTGTTGTCACGCACGTTAAAAATCCCTACCTTACTTGAAATAGTAAGGGTTCGGCAAAATTACAAATTTCCAGGTAAGAAATTCTCATCCTGGCCAATGTAGTACTTCCGGGCGGAGCATTGGAAAATCAAATGTAGGAGTAACAGTTATTGCAAATAGGAATGACAATGGCGTGGTTTGTACAATCTTTGGTGAGATGGAAACCGGCGTAACGGCCGCAGGCGGGGGATCGGGCGGAGTGGTCAAAGCGTTGGCAACTGTAACAACGGGTGATAACTACTAAGTCTTATCCTGCAGGGTTTGTATCCTACGGATATGTGAGTGTTGTATGTTAGAATGCATCTTATTTAGGGGAAATATTTAGGGTTAGGTTGTTGGTGTGTTCGGATTTGAATCGGCGGATGGCGATGAATATTTCGGAGCAGAGTGTCTTTTGGAATGAGTAAGTTAGGGGAACTTTGGTGGAATATGTAGTTTACTGCGTCGAAAATAGGGAAGACTTTATCAAAATCAAATACAATCAATGGGAAAGTTTGGCCTTGTGTAAATGTAGGTTACATGAATTGTTTGTGTGGAAAGGAATTAGATTGATATTTGAGGGATTATTGGTATGAATGGTGACTGCTGATTTAATAGAGCGGATACCGTGGACATTGAGGTTGGAAAGCGAAAAATGCAGGTTTGTTTTATAACGTGCAAGAGCTGTGTGAGGTTAACTTTGTTGTGTTAGGCCACTAAATGTAGGGATAATGCCCATGGTAATTTAGATGGCCCTACTATTCCTAACTGGACCATTGTAGTGAATTCGTCCTTCACGATATTGCGTTTGTCAAAAAATAATCTGTGAGACGGCTGTCTATGAGAGGTTCATGGGTTGTTAGAATGTGAAGTTCGGTATTATGTTTTAGGAGCGTGAGAAGACCTCTAGGACGGGTTATGTCCGGATATTTGGTTAGGATTTTGTGTTATTTTGAACTGGATACCGTGGTTGATATCGTACTACGTGCATCACTGGCGGGTTGACCTTTGGTTGAAAGTTTTGATTCTGAGCTGACAATTTTCATGAGTTTTGCGTCAACCAGTAATTCATGGTGTGCGAGAAAATCTATGCCAATAATGAGTTTGTTGATGTCGGAGATGACGAATTATCAAGTAAATGATCGCCTTAGTCCCAAATTTAATGTTAATGTGATGGTACCATATGTGTTTGTGATCGTCTCATTTGCTGCGAACAATTGATAGTTTATCGGTTTGAATAGTCCACGAATCTTACTTCTTAGGTATACACAGTATCGATTTAAAATTCCATACATGTGGTACGATCTTTTATGTACAATGGACGTTAAATGAAATGCGAGTTAATTATTGCTTCTAATTCCTGCATTCGGTGTTTTTTGGACAGTGAGTTTTCAAGGCTGTATACACTTGCCTGCTGTGGATCCGAATTTGTAGTGAAAGCAGCATACATCTTTGGGTTGTTGCTGCCGTCGTGAGCTTTGACTACGATTTTGTTTAGATATGGAAAGAAGTCCCCTCTTCATATCATTTCCTGCAGTGTTTTGTTTTGTAGTGTTTGTCTGTGTGTGTTGAGCTCGTGGTGCAAGTCTCTGCAATTGAACACTAGGTGTTCGGACGACCCTGTCTCTCCACAAGTGCATGTGTCACTGTCCTTTAGTCCCATTCTCAGTCTGTATGTTGGATATAGTCCGTGACCGGCCAGGTTATTTATTAGTCCTTGTGTTGATATGAGGTGTTTCGTTTTTAGTCTATCTTTGATGTTTGAGAGCAGTGCATAAAACCTACCGGTTGTGCTCTGATCACACCATCGTTTTTGCCAATTAGCTATTATGCTGTTTTTGATTTCTGTCTTGGTTGAAAGTGGGTTGTCTGTGTTGAGGTGTTGTTGTAACCCTTCGTTGTCGTCATGTGTGAGGAAATATACTGTTGTGCGAGATAGGTTATGGGCCTCTTGGTGCGGCTTTTTAAAAACCTTCTTCAAAAACTCTTTTATCAAATTTATTAAACAGAAATTTACAATTAATTTTAATTTACAAGTACGTTATATGCAGTAACGTGTGGAGATCGAAATAATTCTAAGTTGACTTTCACTAACTAATTAAATTAAAATTACGGTGAGTAGCTGAACTACCAACAATGTTAAAGTTGTGAAGCTCTAGACTAACTGGCCATCTTGGGCTCTCGAGGGTATTTATGCTATCTCTGCCCCTCACATTGCGTATGGGAACTGCAGAGCTCATGTCTGATTATTTCTTTATACAATACAATGTATTATTTCTTAGTAATCTTAATTCTAATAATTGATGTCTTATAACCTACAGTGACCTGCACCTGCAGTATCATGTTGCATCTGGAATTCAATATCTTCTTCCGTTCTCAAGTCTGGCTTGTGAACTTTCATTAACCTTCTTTTATTTATGTTCTTCAATTTTACATTGTTGTATCCAACTTAAGTTTGAGTAATTCTATTTAATTATATTGATATATTGATTTGAGGGATATGTAACTCGCGTTGTTTGATGCGTAGATCTAGTCTGTAGTACGTCATGCGGGGTGGTTCTATACGCTCCCGTGGGTCTCAGCAGTACTTTTCTTTTTGTCGCGTTTATTTTCTGTATGAGTTTGAGTGTGCACTTACACGCTTGTGGCGTACCATCGTACCCTGCACACCGTTCATGTAAAGTCTTACACAGTTTAGTGGAATTTTGTAGTGTCTTTGCGCCAAGGTCGCTGTGTTATGCATGACTGTCGTCGCACTGGCGAATACTGTGGTTAGGCGAGTAGTGTAGTTAGTTTTTTCGTCCAATGTTAGTCCTAGGTATTTCGCGATTTTCATTCGCTTTATTGTGATGTTGTCTGGTTTTACTGTCGGGCTTCGTAATGACGTTCCTTTCGTGATCATATGGCTGGTTTTGTGCGAAACAATGGTCAACTTGTTGGTTCTACACCATGCCTGTGTTTCAGCAAGGGCAATGTTAGCATTGCTTGAAATTTTTGCCCTGGAATTGCCTTCCACCACTAGTAAGATGTTGTCAACGTATCTAACCATCGACACCACCTCACCCATGTTGTCCAGATTTTCCAGTAGTTCCTCGATGACGATGTTTCAGAACATCGGTCAGCACACTCAGCCCTGTGGGAATCTCTTTGTTATTCGTTTTGTTATGTTGTGTGTTCCTTGTATATTACGTACCGATCCCTGCAGTAACTCCTGTAGGAATGGTACAGCTGTGTAGCAGACGGGTAAAGAGGGATGGCCACCACGGGTTGTCAAAAGCTCTTTTTATGTCTATCACTAAAAACAGTACCTATTTTCTGTTGGTATTTTGTACCGTTTTCAGTGCTTTCTTGATGGCGTCTTCTGTCGATCGATTTTTGGTGAAGCCGTATTGTTTGGGATACATTCCAGTTGTTTGCCTGTGTTGTTGCGTTCGTTTGTAAAGCAGTAGCTCCTATGTTTTGCCTAGGGTGTTAAGTAGGCAAATAGGTCTGTATGAGTTTGGCTGCTTCGGGGTTTTGTCCTTTTTGGGATTATTACAACGTTTGCCCGGGAAGGTGGACTGTCTCATGCATTCGCTGTAAGACCCTGTTATTGTGGGTAGTAATTTCTCTTGCAAGGCTGTGTACACTAGCCTGCTGTGACTTCGAATTTATAGTAGAACCAGCATATGTCTTTGAGTTGTTGCCGCTGTCGTGAGCTTTGACTACGATGCCGTGTTGGGAACAATGGTTTAGAAGGACTTTAGCTGCGCCGTTTAGTTGTAGCACGTTGTGTTTGCTGGAGCTGGAGTTTTTCCAGGAGTGTGCTACATGTGCTGTGTCCTAAGGGATGCTTATGGGATCAACTGAATTTGTATTGGCGAGCAGCGTAACCAGATTGATTTTAATAATGTATGTGGCACGATTGATCCACTCAGTTGCTGTAGGCATCTCTAGAATTCCGAGGGGTTTCTGTTGCCCAACGTTTCGTGCTCCAACAAGTTTCTAGTTCGTTGTTTTTGTGATGGTCTTAGCCGTTTAATTCATTTACGTATTTGTCGGTCTCAGGGGGTTTAATTATGATGTTCCGGACCTCTTTTGCGAATCTCGCTCCTGTTGGATGCATCCATTACTGGTTGAGTGGTGTTTTAAGCGTGCATGCTATTTGTTTGCGTGTTGCGTGCCTATAGGTTAGTTAGTTAGGAGCATGGTTGGTTACAAACTCTTACAATTGTACCACTTAAAGTTATTTATTAATTGATCTTCTAAACAAATGGTGCAACATGGCCAGTATCACCGAAAAAAACGAGACATATTCTTTGGAAATGCTTTGTGAACGAAGAACTTCTGTGGGTTTTGTGCTTAGTTTCGGTTCATACGAATATATTTAAGTATCGTAATGTTGAATTGGGATTTTGCAGTCCTTTGGTCAAATTGTTTAGCATTCTTTTACCAATTGATACTAACCCTCTTTGTCGCTTTAGCAATTTATGCGATTAGCATCGGGAACGATCTTCTCAACACAAATATTTGTGCAAAATCGAATGTAACGCAGTCGTCCATATATTTAAAGATTCTCCCATCTCACTGTAAGTCACAAGCCAATCTATTTCAACTACGTTGCGCACAGCATCGATATTTTTAGGGATAACAACTGATTTTGGTCGACCGTAACGAAATTCATCACCGGTGCAAGGACCGCGACAAAAATCTGCAAACTAATTGTAAACAGTCTTTCTCCATTACCAAACCTAGAACGAAGAGATTAGTTTGGTCTTTATTAAAATTGTAAAACTTATCCAACGATAACTTCTAGGGCCGTATCTCACTAGGACACCACGGTGGCGTAACCAGTAGCAACACCACACAGATTGCATATAAGTATATGAAGTGTAGCTGACCTGATGTTAGCGTGGCTTTCCATGAAGCTCACAACAGGTGAAAAATGTTCCATATGCTTACATGTAATCTGTGTGTGATCGCCATTGGTTGCGTCACTGTGGTGGCTACGTGAGATACGGTCTTTACGCGAATTCCTATTTTTTTCCCACAAAATTGATTTGTTTAAATGTTTACTGTAATACTGTAAACAAAGTACTCAATAAAATTCTGTTGTCGTTATCTACGCAATAACACATAACAATTTTTTATAAAAATAGTAGACACATCTTAATAGCGCCTTCTAGTGTTGTTTGTAAAGACTTAAAATGAGGCGCTAGATAGGTTTTGGGCCGCTGGGATTTTGACAATTGTACGTTATATTCATTAATGACTTGAAATCAAAAATAATCAAAGTTGAATATTACTAATAAAAATTAAAATCAATAACTAATATTTACAAATGAGTAGCCTTGAACCACTAACAATGTTAAAGTTATGAAGTTCTCAGACTCACTGGCCATCTTGGGCTCTTGAGGGTATTTATACTATCCCTGCTCTTACATCACTTGTGGGAAATGCAGATCTCATGTCTGCTATTGCTTGATACAATACAAAGTATTACATTTTAATAATCTTGAATCTAATAATCGGTGTCTTATTGTCTATTGTGAACTGCACCTGCAGTGTCATATTACGTCTGGAATACAAAGTACCTGTTTCCGTTCTCATGTCTCGTTTATGAACTTGCATTAACCTTTTATACTGTGTCCTTCAGTTATACAATGTAACAATCTATTTCTTAAGACTTAATAGTTCCATTTGAATATACATATATATTAATTTGGGGGATATGTAACTCGCTGGTTACAATAATTATGTTATTCAAATCAACGTAAATCTAAGAAAATGCATCATTGATGCATAAATAACCTAAACGACCTAGCAACGTTTAATTCAAGTATGTATTTATGAATGTTAGAAAAATAGCTTATTTTTTGAAGTAGCTCAACGTTGTAATTGATGCAAGTGGAAGAGCACGAATTGTAATTTAATTAATAACTGTTGGTTTTAGGAGTATTTGACACCCCATTGATCGAACCGTTTCGTGATACAGAAGCTTTCACAGACATTCTTAAAAATATGGCCTTTCCCCATGGTCCAGCACCTCCAAGTGCTTATGCTAAGCTGGTACACAGTATTATAGATAATCCCGTATTAAATGGAGAAGTCATTCGACTAGACGCTGGATTACGTTTACCACGGTAAAGTACCATGATTTCAATAGTAATCAATTATGACAAGTTTTTTTATAGGGGTTATGAACTATCATAATGCAGGATGTTTATTCAGCAGTGCTTGCGGTTTCGTATCTGAATCTTGTATTGCATTATTATTAAAAGTAAAATTATTTACCAAATCGATAACTTTTTAAAAATGGATATTATAGAAAATAATTAGAGCAACCGGGAATGTTACTACGAGGAGTATAAACTGCAGTTGCAATACTTTCAAAATTATTTTTAATAGCAAAATTATGAAAATCATTTGACAAACATTGTGCTCCATTATCTGCCACAATTTGTTTAGGTAAACCGAAACGAGAAAATAAAGTACGCAACGCTTTAATTGTAAAATCAGAGATAATAGATTTACTTGTAATGAAGTCAACCCATTTTGAATAGGCGTTTAATACAATCAAAAAATACTTATTGCAGAACGGACCCATAAAGTCAATATGTAGCCTAGACAAGGGCTCTTCTGGCCAAGACCAAACATTTAGTTCAATTTATGACGGTATTTTTGGCAATTAGCACAATTTCCATTTCGAATGGACCTGCACCTTGCCGAAGTTCTAGATTACTAGAACAGGTGAAATGGCTTTCGTGTTCTAATGAGCTGAATATCCAAACTACTGGTCCAACCAAAGTAGTAGGGTCGTTAGTAAAGAACCAGACTAAGACAGGTCCCCGAAAGAGGGCAGCGGCTCTTTTGGTACTTAGATTGGCAGAGACCATAGGGGTCGGTATGGCAGTCTAAGACACACTACCGCGATGTGCAAGGCAACGGGAAACCACCACATTACCTCCCAAGTACACAGCGTACTTAAATTGTAATAAACACGATGGCATTTTCTGGGGCAAAAGATTCCGGAGTTAAAATAATCCTTACATGTGATTTTCCAATGCTCCACCTGAAGATACTACATTGGCCAGGAAGCGAGTTTCTTTACCTGAAAAATTTTAAATCATGCCGAATCCTTGCTGTCCAAGTAAGGTAGGGATCTTTAACGTGCGTGATAACGCTCACACACAGGACCTCCATTTTACTTCTTATCCGAACGAGGGCGTATTTTTGTGAAAAATGATCGCTTAACATTTTTCAAGCGGACCCAGTTGGGATTCGAACCCGGAACCTGGGCCGTAGTAGTCACACGCATATCAACTACGCCACGGAGCCGCCTTTAAAATAGTCTCCCATTCGGATCTCCGAGAGGCAACTACTTCGGGGGATGCGATCGGAAAGTTCAGAATAAGAGTCGGGAACATTTTTGCTAGTCGGAGCGTGGAATGTTAGAAGTATGAAGCAATTAGGTAAGCTAGAAAACCTGAAAATTGAAATGAATAGGTTATCACTAGACATAGTAGGAATCAGCAAAGTTCAGTGGCGAGAGGCGGGGGATTTTTGAAGTGGAGACTTCAGGGTAATTCATACAGGAGCAGATAGTTATGCGAAAAAAGATAGGACGCTGTGTAGAGAATTACTTACAAAAGAACGAAAGAGTACTCATAGTTAGACTAGAACCTAAAACAGTAAACACAGTAATAATACAAGTGTACATGCCCATCTCTAGCCACGGTGAGGAAGAGGTAAAAGCGATCTACAAAGATATCGAAGAGATACTAACATACGTAAAAGAACATGAAAATTTAATATTTACGGGAGATTTTAGTGCAGTGGCAGGGAAAGTTGGGAAGGAGCGGTAGAAGGTTTATTTGGTTTAAGCACGAAAAACACCATGGGAAATAGGCTGGTAAAATTTTGCGACAAGAACAATTTATTCAACACAAACATTATTTTAACATCATGCTAGAAGACGGTATACGTGGAAGATGCTTGCAGATATAGGAAAATATCAAATTCTTGTTTGACAACGGTTTAGGAATCAAGTAAAAGACTGTAGAATCTATCCAGAAGCAGATATAGACACTAATAACAACATCGTAATTATGAAGGCCGCACTTAAATTTAAAAATTTGAAAAAAAGAAACGGAAAAAAATACTTTGACTTTGAGAAATTAAAAGATAAAGATATTCAAGTAAGAGTCGAAAAAAAGTCAAATGAATTACTGAAAGATATCGGGAAAATATCTGATACTAAGGAAGTAGAAACAGTATAGAATAACATTAAATCCAGTTTAGACATAGCGGCCAGAGGGATTCTGTGGTATAAACAAAAAAAAAGAAACCATGGACAACAAAGGATATCCTGAATTTAATAGAAGAAAGGCGAAAATACAAAAATAAATCAGATGAAACCAGAAAATAGAGATACAATGTCATAAAATGGGAAATTATTCGCAAATGCAGAATAGCTAATTATGATTTGGTAGTTTTAAAAAAAGGTTTTTTAAAAACAATTTTAATTATACGTCTAATACAAATAATGAAAATGCTTGTTTCAACTACAGACTAAAGTTCGTACATCTCACTTAAACACGTCCGTTGTAGAAAGCTATTCACATGCACATCAGCGAAATATGATCTGTCTAGTAACAAGTCCATTACACTTTCTAATAACTTCTAACATAATTCCTCCCGTGCGAGTTTCAAATTGCAGGCTGCGATGAAATTTGACTCATGGAAATATCTTCTGGTTTCCTTGCTGAGTTACTCTTTGACATTCTTCGTATACACAATTTTTAATAATATAGGAAAAGAGTAATTCCAAGGGCGATAGCAATAATACAATAAATTATGTAATTGTAGTAATTTACCTTAGATTGAGATACCAGTTGAAAGTTACTGTAGAGATATTTCTTGTTCGCATCCCTGAGTTGATCGAAATTAACATTTTCCAACTGAAGAGGAGCGAACGTCTCATTATGAACAACTAATTTTGCAATATCGATCTCAAAGAACGTCATTGTATAGGTCTCTTTATTTTTGTTATAATATACTGTTTTCTTGTTGACCGTAATTAGGCAATCGCTTGGAATTATAATCAAGTGTGTACCCATTAGATCTTTAACTTCGTTTTGTGTTTTAATCTCGACGTGGATTTTCTGGCGACCAGGATTTAGCAATATCCATTTATTAGTTTTATCAATATTGAATAATTGTGGCGAGGTGACCGTCACTTCTTCGGATTGGCATCCGATGGTTGTTTGATTATACATTAAATTGATTTCACAGCTGTTGTAGTTGCTACCCTTTGGGATCAGGGGTAGTTGTTTGCAATAGTAAGCTTTATCCGAAATCTCCGAACATCTTTCATTTGTTTGTGCATAAAACTCATCAAAAATAGCAATGTATTTTGTCTTAGGTAAAACAGTATAAAATTTAGAATTATCATACTGGACTGGAATCGAGTATAAATGATAAAGATTAAAATCTTGAGAATGATTGATTGGTAAATTATAACAAATACAATTCTATAATTGCTGATATAGCATTCAATTTTTATTAATAGTTCATAAGGTAAAATATTACCGTATTCGATCTTAAAAGGTAATTGACCTGGGGAAAGCAATCTCCTACTTTTGTTAAAATAACAAACATTTCTTCGGTTTTTATAATGCTCGGATGGAGCACATTTAATTTAGCGAAAATTATAGAATTTTCGATGTCTTGTAGTAAACTATAAATTATTTGATAAAGTATAATTATTTGATTTACAACGTTTTACGTCACTAAAGCCTTTTCAACGACCTCGTTTTCTCTCTCGATAAGCATAATGCCGGCCTTTAAAGAAGCCTCGTTGTGGCTTATGCCTTGGATAGTTTTATTAAACCTTTCGATTATTTCTACAGATATAGAATTCTGATTTCGGATCTGGTCCGCTAATTTGTTTTGATTACGCTGTAGCATGGAAATAATGTTGTCATAACGAACGCCGTCATCGGCATTCAGATTGCCGGTACTGCTTTTGAAAATTGAGCCAACTCCATTAATTAGACCTCTCTTTTGTCTCTTTCGGTGCGGGACTATCTCGTACATTTTTGATTTTACCATGGTTTGCGCAGCATTGAGAATTTTAATATAATTATTTAATTCTATAAAGTGCACACGATTTGTTTAGATGACGTTAAGGACATATGTTCTTTGAGAATCCAAACGATCCATTTCATGAAGTAGAGATTCCAAATCGAACTAATGTATCAATTTGTGGGTGTATTCTTGAATTTTTGCAGTACCTAATTTTACTGGAAGTAGTCCCGGATTGGTTTGTAAACTGCGTAGGATTACTTGGGCACTTACGTGCGTGATCCTGAAACATTATTCAGAATCAGAATCTATGAACTTTGAACAACTGGGGCCTGTTTGACGAGGCTTTTGTAGGCCCCTAAAATGATATCTCTAATGTTTGGTCGACTCTCGGTTTTTAACGTTTTAGTCACCGTATCAAGTTGGCTAATTTTTGTTTCAGCAGAGAATCGATCTCTGAGTTTATCTCTTTCAGTAATATTTACAGGGGTTTTTAATCTTACTGCTTTTCTTACTGATAATGCGGTATCATCCTTATTCCGCTCATTTAGTTTAGATGCCACCTTGTCTTTGTTTCGAATTAGTTTTTCGTTTATGGATTCGTAGTGCAATTTAGTTTTTTGTTTATGGGAGTCTACATACGAGGATATTATTTTAGCATCTAAATCTATATTTAAGGGGTCGTCGTCTGATATATGACCATTGATTACCTCTACTGGTTTTAATTTAATGACAGAATGGATTGAATTATTGTATTCTAATATGGCATATAACATTTGGGTTTTCATGTTTTGGGAAGGGTGCGTTTTATTTAAGATTCTTAGGTGTTTGAGTAGAGTGGAGTGCAACCGTTCGTTAACACCGTCTGAACTTGGGTTCCCTGATGAGGTAAAGTGTACATCTATCTTATGTAATTTTAACCTCTTCTAAAATATTAATTTTAAATTCAGTACCTAAATCACACATTATTGCGGAGGGAATTCCATGATGACAAAAGAACTTAATTAAGCCTTGCATAACCTCGATTCATTTAATAGCATTAATTTGGTATGCCTGCGCATATTTTGAAAACGTATCAATAATTGTAAGAAATCTGTTTTTTTTTCACCGAAAATGTAACAATATGAATCATTTCAAAAGGTCTGGTTACTGTGGGGGTTATATTATAAGGGATTTTTAAGGGATGGCGGTCATATTTAGTTGCCTGACATATATTACAACGGTTTATTAGGTTTTGAATAGAAGTTTTCATATTTGGCCAATAATATTTAGATTTTATTCTCTCATGGGTTTCATTTATACCACGGTGGTTAGTTTTTGAAGCATGGTATGCGTTTATAATTTCTTCGATCCGATTATCTTCAACGTCTTCTAAAATTTGATTACATTTTATGAATTTATAAGATTGCCAATTAATATTGGGTCTTAGTACTTCACAAAATTTCGTATACGCGTCCTCATCCTTAAAATAGATATAATACTGTTGCGATCCACTATTAGGCAACCCGTCAAACATACAAACGCCCGGGGCACAGCGTATTCTTCAGCATTCGAGAATCCTTCTAGAAAATACTAGATGATGAGTCATAACTTTAGATCTGAGTATATATAAGACCGCTAAGGAAATGCAAGAGCAGTCTATTCTTGAATGTCTAATATAAATTATATCGTTGTAAAGTAAACGTAGTTGAGTTTTTAGAATATATACATAAATGATATGCTGTGTCTAATGTGCATGCAGCTTGCAGTATACATAAATAAATAGAAGTGTATAAACAAATAGTTGTGTTAGTGTTGTTAATGAACCTATGGTAAAGAAGATAGTTTAAGAAGATATTAGTGCATGTAAATTCATTAGTGTAATAGTGCTTCATTGTTAAGTGTCCTGAAAACATCTATAAATAAGGCATATACTGTTAATTAGACTTGTGAACAGTAAGTAATAAAGACGTTTGTTATTACTTGTTTTAAATTAAAGAAACGCGGTAGTAGTAGCGCGTTACACTGGTGTCAGGCATTTGTGGGGTATATAGTGATTAATTAAAAGGAAAGCACACAAGTCTAAAGCCGTTTAAGTAGTTTATATATGCCAGTTACAAGAAGCCAAAATAAGATGGACGCAGAAGGTTTAATGAATTTCCTCAAGGATTTTAAATCCGGTATGGAGGAGAGGTCGGCTAAACTAGAAGTGACACTCAGTGAAAATGCTGCGAAAATAGAGGAAAAGTTGAGTGAAAATGCTGCGAAAATGGAAATAAAGTTTAGTGAGAATGCTGAGAAAATAGAAGAAAAGTTATGCGAAAATGCTGCGAAGTTAGAAGAAAAGTTGAATGAAAAAAACAGCCACGTTAGAACAAAGATTAATGGAAAGCTCCATTGCATTGAAAGAAGATGTCACTGAACAGGTAAAAACAGTTGAGCAAAAGTTGGACAGTAAATTGATAAAAATGGAAGAAGATGTGATGAGACTGCAAGAGCAAGTTATTTCACTAACAACACGGCCACTTGAATTAGTAAATCAAGTTGTAAATGAGAACATTCCAGAAATAAGAACCATGGAAAGAAGCGAGTCCATACCGTCTAAATTTAAAGTGAAACCACCCACTTTCGATGGCAAAACACCTTGGCCCACAGATTTGAAACAATTTGAAGCTGCGGCAATAGCCAACGGTTGGTGCAACAAAGAGAAGGCTATCTCCATAATAGTGGCCCTACGGGGGGAAGCTCTTAACATCTTACAAACGATTCCTGATCACCAGCAGAATGATTACGGCCTTTTAACATCGAAGCTTGAGATGAGATATGGAGATGCTCACCTTCAACAGGTTTACCACGCACAAGTTAAGAACCGCTCGCAAAAGACAAGTGAAAGCCTGCAAGAATTCGAAGCTGACATCGCCAGATTAGTTAGATTGGCATATCCAACGGCACCAGATAGTTTCCTCGAACAACTGGCTGTACAAACATTTGTGGATGGCGTTAAAGATGGCGAAATACAGCAAGCGCTAAGATTAGCACGGCCAAAAATGTTAGATGACGCACTGGCTCATGCGCTTGAATTTGAAGCAGCTAAGCAGACATCACACAGAATGAGTCACAAAGTTCGGTCTGCCTTAGAGGAACCTGATCAAGCCCAGAACAGCATAGATGAAATAATCAACCGTGTGGAAAAGCTGGAAAGACAACGACCGCGGAAATGGGGTTTGCGATGCTGGAACTGCGGCGAAGTTGGTCATATACAGAGACGCTGCACTCAACCAAAAAAACAACCGGTTGAGCAGCAGGAAAACTAAAGCAAGTCGACGTAAGGGCGAACGTCGACAGCACAACGTAGTGCCCCGGAGATTATCATCCGTGCTGCATCGTCGATGGGGAGTCTGGACAGCATTTATATCGATGGAAGAATTAATGGTAGGGGTGTCCGATTACTCGTGGATACAGGAGCGACAAAAACTATTGTGAGACCAGATTTGGTTGGTCGTGGAAAAGTGCTACCTGTATCGGTGTGTCTTCGAACGGCAAGTGGTGAGAAAATTTGTACTCACGGAGAGACTGCCGTTATGTTGACAATTGGGGACAAATTAATTAATCATCGAGTGTTGGTAGCTGAAATTACAGAAGAAGTGATCTTGGGAATGGATCTCATGAGAGAATATGGGTTTCATGTAAACATGAAAGAAAATGTGCTTCGGATAGATGATGATGAGATTCCATTTCAAGGTAGGAGTAACCAGACGATGCAAGTTCGAATGATTTGCGATATGAAAATACCCGAGAAGGCGGAAATGATAGTAATGGGACGCCCGGATGGTACGCTCCGGGAAGGACAAGTATGCATGATGGAGGCAACTGAATCGGGAATGGGTCAGGAGGGACTTCTGATTGGAAGAACGCTGGTAAAGTCTCGAAATATGGTACCAGTAAGGGTGCTGAACATTAATCCCATACAGTGACCCTGAAGAAAGGCATGATTGTGGGAAGTTGCATTCCAGTATGCCATATTAAACGTTGTGTAGACAACACAAAAATAAACCAGCCAACGGTTGCTCACAAAATTGCTGGATATGTTGATACCCTCGTGTCAAGGATTAAATGGCGACCAACTGGGCAAGGTAAAAGAACTGGTCGGACGATATCGAGGTGTGTTTGCACTGGATGATAGTGAGAAAGGAAGGACGAATGTTGTGCAACACAAGATTAACACTGGAGATGCGCAACCGATAAGACAACACCCAGGCGGCTTCCTTTGGCAAAACGTAAAGAAGCCGAGCAAATTATCACCGATATGGAAGAACAGGGAGTGATTGAACCCTCGAATAGTCCATGGGCATCCCCGGTAGTGCTTGTCAAGAAAAGGACGGGTCGACAAGGTTTTGTGTAGACTACCGGCGGCTTAACAATGTGACAAAGAAAGACAGCTATCCTTTGCCCAGAATTGATGACACCTTGGATACTCTATCCGGATCTAAATGGTTTTCGACCTTGGACTTGAAAAGCGGATACTGGCAGGTAGGCTTGGAGCCAAACGATAAAGAAAAGACTGCCTTTACAATTGGAACTGGGTTATGGCAGTTCAAGGTCATGCCATTTGGATTATGTAATGCCCCTGCTACTTTTGAACGATTGATGGAGTCGATACTGCGTGGACTGTCTTGGAAGACTTGTCTGGTGTACCTAGACGACGTAATAGTGTTAGGCGGTCTTTTGAAGAACACCTTAAGAACCTAGAGGAGATATTCCAAAGATTACGGGGGGCAAACCTTACATTGAGCCCCAAGAAGTGTCACCTGTTTGGAAAAGAGGTGAAATACCTAGGACATGTCGTTTCGGAGACCGGAATAAAAGCTGACCCTGACAAAATAAAAACGGTACAAGAGTGGCCTACACCAGCAGATATACATCAACTACGGAGTTTTCTAGGATTGTGCACATATTACCGACGTTTTATACTGGGGTTTGCGAACATTGCCAAACCGTTAACGAAATTAACCGAAGATGGACAAGAATATGATTGGAATGACGACTGCCACAGTGCATTTGAACAACTGAAACGGCTACTGGTTACAGCACCAATTTTGAGTTATCCACGGATGGAGGAAATTTGTGTTGGATACCGATGCCAGTAACACAGCTATAGGAGGCGTTCTTTCTCAAGTGCAGGACGGACAAGAAAAAGTTATTGGGTATTTCAGCAAGGTCTTGTCGCGGCCAGAAAGGAACTATTGTGTGACACGAAGGGAGCTGTTGGCCGTCGTCAAATCCGTAGAGCACTTTTATAAGTACTTATACGGCCGTAAATTCCTGTTGAGAACAGACCATGCTGCACTGAAATGGTTATTGCAGTTTCGAAATCCTGAAGGGCAAGTGGCAAGGTGGATAGAGCGGCTGCAGGAATATGACTTTGATACAGAACATCGTGTAGGAACTAGCCATCGGAATGCAGACGCTCTATCAAGGAGACCTTGTCCGGTGGACTGCAATCATTGCTCCAAGATGGAAGAGAAAATAAGTGTCATCCATAGAATGACAGTAACCGATGATACTTGGCAACCCGAAAGAATGCGAGAAGACCAGGAGAATGACGCCGAATTGGGACGTATTATTGAGTGGAAAATAGAGGACAACGACCAGCTTGGGAAGAAATTAGTATTTTAAGTAGGAGCCTGAAGGCATACTGGGCACAGTGGGACTCCTTGATGATGGAAAATAGAATCTTGAAACGACGCCTGGAACTTGAAGATGGCACTGAGAGACTTCAAGTGATAGTGCCGAGAAGCAGAGTGCCGGAAGTGTTGCAGCACTTGCACGACGGTATTTCCGGAGGGCACTTTGGCGTGAAAAGAACTCTCGAAAGAGTGAGAGAAAGATTCTATTGGGTGAACTGCAAAGAAGATGTGAAGGAGTGGTGCCGGAAATGTGAATTGTGTGCCTCTGCAAATGGCCCGGTCACAAAACGGAAAGCCCCAATGAAACAGTACAACGTGGGGAATCCTTTTGAGAGGGTAGCCATTGATATAGCTGGTCCGTTTCCTGAATCAGAGAAAGGAATAAATACATCTTGGTTGCAATGGATTATTTTACCAAATGGCCGGAGGCATATGCTATACCTAACCAAGAAGCCGAGACGGTTGCAGGTGTACTAGTCAGGAGTTGTTTTGTCGTTTTGGAGTTCCGTTGGAATTACACTCCGATCAAGGTCGAAACTTCGAATCAGCATTGTTTCAAAATGTCTGCAAGCATCTTGGAATCAGGAAGACTAGAACCACGCCACTTCATCCCCAATCGGATGGAATGGTTGAAAGAATGAACAGGACGTTAGGAAGTACCTGACCAAAGTTGTCTCTGAACATCAACGAGACTGGGACCAATATCTACATTTGTTCCTACTGGCGTACCGATCTTCGGTACATGACAGCACAGGATACTCGCCCGCTTGCGTAATGCTAGGACGTGAATTGCGGCTACCATGTGATCTTCAGTTTGGATTTAAACCTGGAGATTTAGTGTGGTTGTACAATCCACAAAGAAAACGTGGATTGTCGCCAAAACTACAAAGACAATGGGAAGGGCCGTACGAAGTGTTAAAAGGATTAACGATGTAGTGTACCGGATCAGAAGATCCCCTCGTGGTAAACCAAAAGTGGTACACTTTGACCGTTTAACATCCTACGCTGGCAACAACCAGGAAGACTCGAATAATGATAATGGTGTTCGGCAAGTTATTAATCATGAGCCAAATGTAGATTTTGAGAGCTTTATGGCGGCGTATGGTGGTTCCGCTAAAGCGAGATTTGGCGTTGTTGTTGAAAAACAGCAAGATCTGTTTAGAGCACCAGAAGAGTATTCCCTTGCACATTGCGTAGCTCAAGATTTGGCAATGTGAAGGGAATAGCTGTTGTTTTAAGAAAAGTTTGGATGTGTAGATGAATTAGTACAACAGCAGCCAACTGTAGGAAAAGCTTTGGTTCTTCAAGATAAGAATCGTTATGTTTACTATCTGGTCACCAAAATTCTTCATGGCAGAGACCTAGTTATGGACATCTATGGGAGGCTTTGCTAAATCTTAAGGCGCAGATGATGGAAAATGGAGTAACGAGACTAGCGGTGCCCAAGCTGGGCTGTGGACTGGATCGCCTAGATTGGAGGATAGTCCGAAATATGCTAGAAGTATTTTCCAGGAACCAACGTCCAGGTTCTTGTTTGTTGTTATCAACCGGTTGCCTACCAAGACCAAGAAAAGAGTGTTGACTGTTACTTCCAACGACGCGGTGGATGCACCAGAGGAGATAACTGCCGATATCGTCACCAGTCATCGAATTGGCGTCAAGATGGAATTACAGTTACGAGACGTAACGGTTTTAAAGAGGGGGCAGTGTTGCAATCCACTATTAGGCAACCCGTCAAACATACAAACGCCCGGGGCACAGCGTATTCTTCAGCATTCGAGAATCCTTCTAGAAAATACTAGATGATGAGTCATAACTTTAGATCTGAGTATATATAAGACCGCTAAGGAAATGCAAGAGCAGTCTATTCTTGAATGTCTAATATAAATTATATCGTTGTAAAGTAAACGTAGTTGAGTTTTTAGAATATATACATAAATGATATGCTGTGTCTAATGTGCATGCAGCTTGCAGTATACATAAATAAATAGAAGTGTATAAACAAATAGTTGTGTTAGTGTTGTTAATGAACCTATGGTAAAGAAGATAGTTTAAGAAGATATTAGTGCATGTAAATTCATTAGTGTAATAGTGCTTCATTGTTAAGTGTCCTGAAAACATCTATAAATAAGGCATATACTGTTAATTAGACTTGTGAACAGTAAGTAATAAAGACGTTTGTTATTACTTGTTTTAAATTAAAGAAACGCGGTAGTAGTAGCGCGTTACAATACGTTACTTGGGGGACAATAAATTGTTTGATAAAATCGATTAAGTCAGTGTCAAAATTATTTTTCGATAGTTGAATATGCATTCTTTGTCGATCACGATAATATAAAATTTTTGGGAAACAAAGTGAAAAATTTACAATTGTCACTACTATTTGATTAATGCCATAATTTAGTGGTTTTTCTGAAATCGGTACTTCCAGGATCAGGTTTTCGTCATTGTTTGACTGGTGCGTTATTTTCTCAGAATCATTAAAGTGTTCTTGTTCATCAGGGTTTACAACTATGGAATGGTTATCTGAAATTTCATCGTTAGCAGGTTCCTCGGGAGATTGATCATTATCAACAATCGAATTCTGAGTTATTTCCTTAGTATGAATTTAGACACGTGACAAGGCGTCGGCGTTGGGGTTTAGTTTACCTTTCTTATAAATAATATTATAGTTATATTCGTCTAATTTTAATCTCCACCTTAAAAGTTTCGAGTTGGGCTCTTTTAATGAAAACAGCCATTGTAACGGTTTATGGTCCGTGATTATGTTAAACTCACGCCCATACACATATGGTCTAAAATATCTTACTGCATAAACAATTGCCAAGAGTTCCTTTTCAATAGTACTGTAATTGCGCTTGCTATCATTAAGTGTTCGAGACATGTATGAAATTGAAAGGTCTTTACCTATCGGCCCTTGTGATAATACTGCACCTATAGCTACATTACTTGCGTCAGTCGTTATATTAAACGGGCGTTCAAAATCAGGAAATTGAAGTATCGGTTCATTGATTAATACATTTTTACACAATTCAAAATATTCCATAAAATCGGGGGTATGTTCAATTTTAGCATTTTTTTAAAGACATTTTGTCATGAGTTTAGTCAAGTCAGCAAAATTTTTTATAAATTTACGATAGTACCCTAATAAACCTAAAAATCCCTTTATTTGTTTAGTAGTCGAAGGTAAAGAAAAGTCTCTAATAGCCCTAATTTATCTCTGGGGTCATATGCCGTCAGGCGTGACCACATGTCCTAGGAACGCAATTTCTTTTCTCAATATTTCACATTTATCTAACTGGATTTTAAAATTAGATTCCTCTAATCTTTTGAACACCATTTCTAAGTTAGCGAGGTGCTCCTGAAGAGTAACACTCCAAATAATGATATCGTCCATATAGGCTCCACAGATATCCAATAAACCTTATAGAACATGGCCCATTACATGTTATAGAGTGGAGGGGGAATTTTTTAATCCCATAGGCATCCTAAGGAAATGAAAATGTTCATTTTCGGTATTGAACGCAGTTTTTTCGACATCTTTTGGGTGCATTTTCCACTTGATGGAAACTACTGGCCAAATCGAGTGTCGAAAAGTATTGGCATCGACCCAACTTGTCCAGTAAATCATTGACATTTGGTAAAGGATACCTATCGTCGACTGTCTTTTCATTAAGACGACGGTAGTCAACTACTATGCGCCATTTCTGTTTACCCGAAGCGTCCAGCTTTTTTGGGACTACCCAAATAGGACTGGACCACGGAGAAGTAGAAGGTTCTATAATTTTGGCTTTTAAGATTTTGTCAATTTGACGTTTTACCTCTTGTTTGTGAACAAAAGGGGTATCGATAGGTTTTAGAATAGACTGGAGTTTCATCCGTGGTTCGTATTGAATGCTTGATTTTATTTTTAAATGTAAGGTTTTGTCCATCGATATAAAAAATCTTGGAATATTTATTACACAGTTTTAAAACAGCATGTTTCTCTTCCGAATTCATATGATCCGTTCTGATGAGAGAGGTATCAAAGTTTTTTGTCTCAGCGTCATAATGATTTAATTCGCACGAGCGTTCAAATTGATTCGCTTGGTAAGGTAGGACATTGATTGGTCCGTATACATTTATGGCTATAGGAGAATCCGAAAAATTCTTAATTGTTGTAAACGCTAAACATTCTTTGCTATCGTTAAACATTCCGGTATTTCGGTATGTTCCGTTTTTATAGAGGGTATAACAATTTTACAGACACTTTCAATTGAAGTTACTTTTTCATTAGGGGTTCGACTTTTATAGAATTTATAGCGCTAACCGGTTCCTGAAAGTAAATGGGAATTTTTGCTTGAGGTGTAATTAAAAGGTTGTTTTCCAAATCTACCTTGGCGTTTAATTCCTTTAATTTATCCATACCCTATTAGTCCTTTAAAAATTCTATGAAACTTAAATAAGGTAAATTTAAGCATTATGAAAGGGTCATTAAAAATTTTTGAACTGGGAATTAACACAGAATAATTTTGTCTGGATTTATTGAAACAATTTGAAATTGTAATTGGGTCATATTTTACGTTTTCTGGCTAATATTTGGTTACTATTTCGGGATTCATAAAGGAGGAGGTGGTTTGGGTATCAACTAAAAGGGATAATTCTTGTTCGGGAAGGTATACATAAAAAGTTTACTTATTCTGCTTTCATGATTATTGAAATTAATTACGTAATCTCGTTCCGCTTTGGAACTTTCTGAAAATTTGAATTTTGATTACAAGCGTCATCGTCACTTTTAAATTCTTCTAAATTGGAATTGGTAGTATCCTGATAATGCAAGGTTTTGCTTACCGGTTGACTTTCCTCAGATTCTTGATTGTATAATTCTTCCGATGTAAATCGGAAAGGGTTTTTGAAAAGTTTGCCTAGTCGAAGTAGACATCGGGGTTGTCGGATTAGCGGGTTTAAAATTTGGGTTCGGCTTAAAAACATCTCTGGACGCTTGACCCTGATAAGTTTGATTATGTGACTTTCCAAATGTCTGAACATTTGTGGGAAATTTTTGTGGTGTAAAATTTGAAGAGGTTTGATGTTTAGCGGCTGCGAGGGGAATCTATTTTTATCAGAATTAGGTGGTGGTTGCCCGTACTTATTATTATTTACTCAAGGTTTACCCGTGTTATTCGGTACTTGGTCCTTTTGAAAGTATCTAACGATATCTTCTTCCGTAATAAATTGCAAGGCCCTTTGAAGGGTGTACGGTCTCATAGCTTTAATACTACTACTCAAAGGTTCCTTTAAACCACAAAGAAACGACTTTAACGCCAGCTTAGTAAAAAAAAATCTCGTTTCGCTACTTTTACGTTTTCATTTCGTTCGTTTGCAATTACAAACGAGCACAGCAAATTAAAAATTTGAATACATTTTTCGTAAAATACCAAAGGCTTATAATTTCCCTGCTTTAGTAACACCAAATCGCGATCTAAACAAGTATCATCTCTTTGATCACTAAAATTTCTGAGAAGGGTATTTTTCAATTCTGACCAAGTGTCGACCTGTTGTATGTTAACAGCGATCTTGGCTTGACCTGTTAATTTATTTAAAAAGATTTAAATATGAATAAGTTTTGAAAGGTGTTTGGTTTTGTGGGATCAACGAATGAGTTTATTATACTTTCTGCGGAATAAATAAATTCGTTTAAATCATTTGGGTTGCCATCAAAATCTGGCATGCTCTTTAAATACTCTACTTTAAATTGTTCCATTATTATTTCTGTATTAGAGTCTGATAGTTGGAGGTTTCTTACGTTTTTAACGATTCGATTGACATAAAAGAGTTTATTCACAAATCAACAGATTAGAATTTCAAGACGTACTTACATGCAGATTGCATTTAGTCCTTTTATCCTTCGCTTTGTATAATCTTTGTTTAAGAAATTCGTGAGACTGCTACGCGATGTAGACAATAAATTAGGCACCAGAATGTTGGTCCACTGTGGATGGCTTATTCGATTTCTAGAATGGCTCTCCAACAATTAGTGTTCCCTGGGAATGCTTCTATAAAATGCAATTCCATATCCCGTAAACAGTTGAAACTTACGAAAAATTTTCGATAAAATCTTCTCGGAACATCCAATCTGACTGTGCCAATTATGGTTTGGTAGTTTGAAAAACGGTTTTTAAAAACAATTTTAATTATACTTCTAATACAAATAATGAAAATGCGTGTTATTACATTAAATTCCAACTACAGACTAAAGTTCGTACACCTCACTTAAACACGTCCGTTGTAGAAAGCTATTCACATGCACATCAGCGAAATATAATCTGTCTAGTAACAAGTCCATTACACTTTCTAATAATTTCTAACATAATTAGCTAAAGAACAATGGATTGATGAAAAGTGCAAAAAGGTACAAATTATGATGGAAATGGAAAAGACAGATAAAGCATACAAACTAATTAGAATCAATTTTAGGGATATAAAACCATATAGCAAAAATATAAAGGATGCGGGAAAAAACGTCATTATAGAAAATGCAAAGAAAGTGGGTAGATGGCAAGAATATATTGGAATTTATATGCAGGAGAAGAACTAACAGCATGAGATCAGGAATCAGACATTGAACATGATGACCTGGGTTATCCTATACTTAGAGATGAGTTTGAATTAGCATTAAAGGGTCTGAAAAATGGTTAGGCGCTGGGTACGAATAAGGTGCAAGCAGAAACTCTAAAAGCCGCTGGAAAAGCAGTAACAGAACGTCTCTTCCAACTTGTAAGCTATATGTATAAGACAGGCGAGATACCCAAAGATTTCAAACGTAACATCATAGTAACTATATAAAAAAAGAGGCGCGGATAGATGTGAAAATTTTCTAACAATAAGTTTGACAGCACACATGTCAAAAATATTAACTAGAATTGTACAAAGACGAATGGAAAAAAGAGTTGAAGAAATACTAGGAGAAGATCAATTTGGGTTTAGGCGAAACAGGGGAACAGGAGAGGCTATTTTAGCTCTGAGAGTGATAATGGAGAAAACAATAGTGTTACGTCGTCATCGAACATTCATTGGAATTTGTGACAATAAATACCACCTGTGCGTGCATCCTACAGTTTTCAGTGAAACATTTTATTATATACCTACAGTAACAGTGCATAAAGTGAGTCGCCTCCGAACCCTTGAAGAAGCCGGTTGTGTTAGAGCTTTGAAAGCGAGACCGACACCATTTCGTGCGTGTTGCTGGTTCTCCGTAAAAGGCTTTTGTGCGTGAAAGTTTTTATTGCCCACAGCGGCACAGAATAAAGGTATTTATACCCTTTATTAAGTAGTTTGGTGTAGTTGTTTAGTTATTACATAACCGCTCCACTGCTATCGTTATTGCTTGCAAAAAAGCAATTGGTCCTTCACTGTAATTAGCATATTTATATCAACTCCTTAATCCCCAATCAATCATTGGTCCTATAGTCGATCCGGATTCATCAGTCCTATGTATACACATGTCCTAAATTAAATATCATTTTGCACACCAGCGAGCTTTTTAATTAATTAATATTTTAGCTTTAAATTTGTGTTCAAGCTCCATATTTAACGGGTAAAATATGTACAATATTAGCTACATACTTTCGTTAAATTAAATACAAATATTTTAGCATCAAATCTGTTAGTTTTCAGTTTAAATTCATTTTAGCGGTATAAAGCACAGCAACCTGAAAATTATAGTCGCCTTATACTTCTTAATAAGAAAGGTAAAGGGATTTGCTTTGTATTTAAAAGCTATTGCACGTTTTGTATTCACATACAACCCTTTCCGTCGTTTTACAAAACGTAAAATATTGAAAACATCTGCAGAGGAATAAGGTTGTAAAGTTGCATCTTTCGGCAAATATGTTAAGCCACATGTTTTAAACGTTTCTGTGAGCTTTTGATGTAAAGGCCGACCGTAACCGCCCGGGTTGTTAAGCGGTACATCTTATCCTCGCGCTTTGTTAGACAAACCCTTGTTTTCGACGTCTCGTTTTAAGACCACATTGACGAACCGTTAGTCATAAAACGTGATTTATTGGTTTATACCCTGTCTTACCTTTTCGTGCTTTGAACAATCATAATATTTTAACATTTTTCGCGTACATCTGAGCGTTACGGTTTTATAGCATTTAGTGTAGATCTTTCAAAATAACAATCAGAATGGCTCCCAAGAAAATACATGTAGTAGAACTAGAATTACTGAAAACACGTATTATAGAAATGTTTGAGCTTTGTAATACTGTACAAAGTGACCCAACTTTAAAAACGTTGTTCCTTATTCAAGCAAGGGGAATAAATAACCTTTACAGAGATTTCAATGCAATTTTAGTTGCCGTCTTGGGTTCCTGTGACGATGTAGAATCATTAAATTACAACGCTGTACGGAAGGAAGTAGATTCCGCTTATTTTTGCATACTGCTGCATCTCGAAACGATGCAAGAAATGAAAGCACCACAAATCATCGAAAATGCTCCAAGCAGCACGGTATCAAAATTGGTACCGTTAAAACTCCCACTTTTTAATAATGAGGTCACTGAATTGGCGTCTTTTATCGATTTATTTGACAGTCTGGTCTATAACAACGCGTCGCTGTCCAATATCGAAAAATTAAATCACCTTATTAATTGTTGTAGCGGGGAGTCTTTAAGAATCGTTAAATCTGTACCCATTTCGGGGGATAACTTTATTATTTCATATAACGCCTTGCGTGAGCGATTTAGCAATCCGCGTTTATTGGCAACTTTGCATTGGAAAGCAATGAAAGACTTTTCACCTTTAAAAACAGAAGACCCTAAGAAACTTAGGGCACTTATTGATTGTTTTTCGGAGAACCTTGCTGTTCTAACTAACTTAAAGTTTCCCACTGAACATTGGAACTTTATTCTGGTCGATTGTCTTTTAGAAAAACTCGATCCGTTCACTAGAAAACGCTTCGAACTCCAATCGGATCCGAAGCAAATACCTAATTTCGCGGATTTGAGATATTTTTTAACTCAACAATGTGCAGCGTTGGAAACCTTTTCTTCAACCGCACCTGTTTCTTATTCGACGACTGTCCATACATCTCACACATCAGTGCCTAAGAAATCCTCAGCGTTTCAGTTTAAACCAAGAGTTTCTTCTAACGTAGTCTCACTGGACACACCAAGTAGCTCCAGTGACTCAAAGAATTCATTTTCGCACCATTGTCCTTCTTGCAAGGGCAATCACTTAATTTATAGATGTCAATCGTTTCTAAAGAAAACTCCGACGGAACGTTTCGACATTGTCAAACGCTTACGCCTTTGTTTAAATTGCTTACAAACAGACCATGCGTCCATGCAATGCAAATCTTATAATTCCTGTCGAACTTGCGCCAAGCCGCATCATACCTTGCTACATTTTGAATCGCAACCTGCTTCTAGCCGTTCAGCTGAACCGACCGCTACACCTATGCATAAAAATGCCAATAGGACGCAGTCAGCCTCTCCTATTCCGGCAAATGTTTTGTCTTCACAGACGAATTCAAATCTTGGGGTTACTGTCTTACTCTCCACTGCTGTTGTGGAAGTTCAAGATCGGTCTGGTAGATACAAACCGATCAGGGTACTCTTAGACCCTGGCTCCCAAGCTAGCTTTATTCGAGACGATTGCGTGAGCAAACTTTGGCTTCCACGCATACGTTCTCAAGTTCCGATTTATGGAGTTGGGCAGACAACTTCAGCAGTCAATAGAGGTGCCGTCAGCTGCACTATTCGCTCTATGTTAGACTCTGAAAAATCTCTAGAAGTCACAACTTTTGTGCTTTCGTCAATATCTGGCAAATTACCTAGCGTTGAAGTTCCTAATAATTGGGAACACTTATGCGGCCTGCATTTTGCAGACCCGACCTGGAACTCTCCAGGAACCATTGACATGCTCCTAGGAGCAGATGTTTATCCGTTCATCATCAATGGCGGTGTTATACATGGCAAGTTTTTTCAGCCTGCCGCCATAAATACAATTTTTGGTTGGATTATTATTGGTCCCACAAAAAGCTTGCAGTCTGATACTGTCCAAGCATTTTTTACGTCTGTAGAAGATCCTATCGACCAGACCCTAAGGCGGTTTTGGGAGATAGAAGAGTTGCCATCCAAGCCTTATACTTCTCCAGAAGAAGAAAAGGCTGATTTGATTTTTGAAAACACGTTTTCTCGTGACCCTAGCGGTCGTTTTATTGTTGCGTTACCGTTCAACGATACTTTGCCCGTTTTTGATAATTGCTTTGAGATGGCTAAAAAAAGACTATTTTCGTTGGAGCGCAAATTGCATGCTCAACCGGAGCTACGCGCCCAATACAACAATTTCATGCAGGACTATCTTGATGCGGGTCATATGGCATTACTCGATTCTCCGCCCGTTGGGAACGATAATTATTTTTTACCCCATCACCCTGCGTTTAAAGAAGAAGGTCATACTTCTAAAATTCGTGTGGTTTTTGACGCCTCTGCAAAGGCTAAAAACAACGTGTCACTTAATGACACTCAATTGGCTGGACCTAGTCTCCAAAACGACATTTCGTCAATCTTACTGAAATTTCGTACTCATCGTTTCGTTTTTACTTGTGATGTTCGTCAAATGTATCGACAAATTTTGGTTACCGAAGAACATCGAAAGTTTCAATTAATTGTTTGGCGGTTCTCCGCAGTAGAACCCATCCAGACATATCAGCTTAATACAGTGACCTACGGTATTAAGTCATCGCCTTATTTAGCATTAAAAACTCTTCAGCAATTAGCCATTGACGAAGGCAAAAGGTTTCCGTTAGCCGCTGACGCTATACGGTCAAATCTATATATTGACGATTTCGTCGCCGGTGGAGATTCTATACAATCGGCCCGCGAAATTAAAGATCAACTTATCCGACTTTTACATTTGGCTGGTTTTGAACTTCGAAAATGGAGTTCTAATTCAGTTTCTATTTTGGAAGGCATTCCGTCAGATTTTGCCAATATACTTCTCTCGATTTCGATTCTGACGAATCAATAAAATATTAGGTCTTCAATGGTCACCTACAGAAGATGTTTTCTCATTTCGGGTTAAACCATTAAACCCAATATGTACAAAGCGCAACATACTTTCGCAAGTTGCCAGAATATACGATCCTTTAGGGTTTTAGCCCCACTAACACTTTTGCAAAACGCCTAATCCAGCATCTGTGGATGTTAGGTTTAAATTGGGATGACATCCCACCAGCAGACATTTCGTCTCAATGGCAGCAGTATCAAGAAGAGTTGCCGTTATTATCGTCACTAAAGTTACCACGTTGCTTACCCCCTTCGGATCCTTTTACTTGTCATTTGCATGGGTTTTGCGATGCTAGCGAGGTAGGGTATGCAGCGGTAGTGTATTTTCAATTCATAAATCAAACTACTGGAGAAATAACTGTACAATTTGTAACCGCTAAAACAAAAGTAGCTCCAATTAAGCGCATTTCAATTCCACGTTTGGAATTATGTGCCGCCGTTTTATTAACCGATTTACTTTCTTTTACCATTCGTTCTTATCAAGGCTTGATTGACATTTCCGATGTTTCAGCGTGGAGTGATTCTACGGTCGCTCTCACTTGGATACGTTCTCCACCTTTTCGTTGGAAAACTTTTGTGGCAAACCGTGTTAGCCACATTCAAGAAAGCATTGCACCTAGCCGATGGTTTTATATTAAATCTTCGCATAATCCGGCTGATCCTGCATCTCGGGGATTAATGCCAAGCGCGGTTATTTCATGTTCGCTATGGTGGGTGGGGCCTGAATGGCTTCACTACCCTAGTGACTCGTGGCCGCCTCAACCAACATTGTCAACCTCAATTGCTGAGGTAACTACGGAAAAGAAGATCCTAACATTTGTCGCTCAAACAGATCCAAACGTCATTGACACTTTACTAAGCCGCTTTTCATCGTTATATAAAATCCAAGGCATCGTGGCTTACATTTATAGATTTTCTAAACCCATGGCTCAACGTCATACGGGTCCCTTAACAGACATTGAATTACACAATGCTCTCATGATTATCGTTCGGCATGTACAAAATGTTACATTTTCAAAGGAAATAGCTTCGATCAAGGCAAACCGTAAATTACCTAAAAGCTTGCGAAAACTTTCTCCATTTGTCGATCCACAAAATATCTTAAGAGTAGGTGGGCGCTTGACACATTCTTCGCTTTCCTATTTCGAAAAGTTTCCTGCGTTATTGCCTCAGCGGCACCGATTAACCGAACTTATCATTCGGTCAACTCATGAAAGGTATTACCATCCCGGTGTTAATACCACAGCGTATCTTATCCAACAGAATTTCTGGATCCTTTCCATTAAAAATTCAATCCGAAGTTATTTATCATCATGTCATAGATGTTTTCGTACCAAACCGGTCCTGGTAACTCCTCCTATGGGAGACCTACCGGCAGCACGTATTACCCAAATCAAACCGTTCAGTATTGTTGGTGTTGATTTTGCTGGCCCTCTTTTAATAAAGGCTAACCGCCTGCGAGCCTCTAAAACTCTTAAGGCCTATATTTGTATTTTTGTTTGTTTTGCCACTAAGGCAGCACATATTGAACTTGTTTCGGATTTGTCGGCAGACGCGTTTCTTGCCGCTTTGCGACGATTTATAGCACGGCGAGGACGCTGTTCTCAAATATTTAGCGATTGCGGTACTAATTTTGTAGGTGCCTATCGTCAGCTTACGAGTTATCTGCATAGTGCAGTAACCTCAGAAAGGATAAAGTGGTCGTTTAATCCACCTAACGCCCCTCACTTCGGTGGCTTGTGGGAAAGCGGTGTTAAGTCGGTAAAGACACACCTATCTCGCGTAATCGGCGAACAAAAACTTACTTTTGAGGAACTTTACACAGTTCTTACACAAATTGAATCTGTTCTAAATTCAAGGCCACTCTGCGCTTTGAGTTCGGATCCAAATGACTTGCGTTGCCTAACACCAGGTCATTTCCTAACTATGGAGCCTCTTTCTGCACCATCAGATGAGGACCATTCAACCAACGTTTTACCATTAAAAAGCAGGTGGAAACTCCTGCAAAAACTCCACCAAGACTTTTGGGCTCGCTGGAGCCATGAGTACTTACATACTCTGAACCAAAAGGGTAAATGGCACTCTAAGGTAGGTGTCCGAGAAGTCGAAAAAGACACTATTGTCCTCATCAAGGACGACCAGCTTTCTCCACTTCAATGGAAGTTTGGTCGTATTATTAATACTTTTCCCGGTGCGGACGGTATTATACGTGTCGCTGAAATCAAAACGGCACATGGCACACTAAAACGACCTTTGGTCAAACTAGCGCCGCTACCGGTATTTTAGTTTTATTTTTTATGTTTAGATGTATATACACATTTCTTACATGTATCGTAGTATATTATTTTTACATATTTGCTTATTTACATATTTTTTTTTTTATTTTTTGCATAGTTGGTAATATCGCTCGCTGTAGTGCACCACCCTATCTTTCGTTACCTGTTTTCCTAGCAAGGTCAAATCCCATGTGATTTCCTTCACCCAACCTACTTCCCTCCTTTTCAAAATTCTATGAATTTGGTGGGCGGTATGTTACGTCGTCATCGAACATTCATTGGAATTTGTGACAATAAATACCACCTGTGCGTGCATCCTACAGTTTTCAGTAAAACATTTTATTATATACCGACAGTAACAGTGCATAAAGTGAGTCGCCTCCGAACCCTTGAAGAAGCCGGTTGTGTTAGAGCTTTGAAAGCGAGACCGACACCATTTCGTGCGTGTTGCTGGTTCTCCGTAAAAGGCTTTTGTGCGTGAAAGTTTTTATTGCCCACAGCGGCACAGGATAAAGGTATTTATACCCTTTATTAAGTAGTTTGGTGTAGTTGTTTAGTAGGCGGCTCCGTGGCGTAGTGGTATGTGTGTGACTACTACGCCCAAGGTCCCGGGTTCGAATCCCGACACGGTCCGCTTGAAAAATGTTAGGCGAGCATTTTTCACAAAAATACACCCTCGTTCGGATGAGAGGTAAAATGGAGGTCCCGTGTGTGAGTGTTGTCACGCACGTTAAAGATCCCTACCTTGCTTGGAACAGCAAGGGTTCGGCAAAATTCAAAATTTTCCAGGTAACAAAAACTCGCTTCCTGGCCAATGTAGTACCTTTGGGTGGAGCATTGGAAATTCACATGTAATGTAGTTGTTTAGTTATTACATAACCGCTCCACTGCTATCGTTATTGCTTGCAAAAAAGCAATTGGTCCTTCACTGTAATTAGCATATTTATATCAACTCCTTAATCCCCAATCAATCAAATAGAAAAAGGGGAAAGCGTGTATATAGAGTTTGTAGATCTGGAAAAAGCATTCAACGATGCAAAATGGAAAAAAACGTTCGAAATACTCAAAAAGATTGGAATGAGTACATAGCTTATACAAAGAGCAAACATCGGTAATAGAATTAGAGTACGAACGTAGAGAAGTAAATACTAGGAAAGGGGTGAGACAGGGATGTGCCCTTTCTCCATTAATTTTTAACTTGTATATCGAAGAAGCAATGAATACTGTCAAATGCAGGAAGACATTTGAAATTATTATGCAAGGACAAAAGGTTGCTACGCTGAGATTTCCAGATGATATAGCAGTATTAACATCTAGCAAGAAAGAGTTAGAAGTTGCTCTTAATGAAATGGATACAGTTCTAACAGAGAGATATGATATGAAATTTAACAAAAATCAAACTAAAGTACTAGTATGCAAAGGAGGGGAAAATAAATTAAAAAGTAGAATAAAAAAAGGTAATGGAAACTTACAAGAGGTTAAGGTTGGCTGGCTCAGAATAGAAATAAGTGAAGATACGCGTCCAACCAGTTTCAAGACGTAAAACCTAATGACAAAAAAACAATTCTACTTAAATCTGCTGATTATTATAAACTACATGTGTTGGTTATGAAATATTTTTAACTAATGTTGATTGTGCGGAAGAATATATTGGAAAACTATTAATTTGGCAAATATTTAAGTGTTGGAGATCTCAGTAGCCGCACGCTGCTTAACCCCATTCACATTGTTTCATGCCAAAATTGGTAATGTGCATGCCTTAGGGTTAGTTTTAATTTGTAAATAAATTCCCGCGAATATTTTTAAATAAACTTGTCAATTTCCGTCATTCCAGACAGTTGCGTTTGCGCAAAAAGAATGCGCAGGTGCGGGTAGTGTCGAAAGCGGCCATTAAGCTACGAAACCTGAAGCCAAAGACATCTATCTGTGTGGTGTTGGTGTCTTTTCTCTTTTTAGGGGGGCAGGTTCTGTATCTTGCCTTATCGTTCCTCCTACCTGTATCCTTGTCGTTCCACCTACGAGCTTAGAAGACCCAAGATAGAGTTTAGAACGGATAGGCAATTTGACTCAGCAATGGCGTAACCTACCCACAAAACAACGAGGATCCGGAGATATTAAAAAAATACAAGTGAGTAACCGTTTTACTTATATTGTCGGAAATTCGACTTTATATGTGCAGGAAACTTTGTCTATTGCGTAATACTTAAAACGTGGTGATACGTGTTATAGGAATTACGCGGCTTTAACTATTGCGCAATAGTATATCAATTGCCCCCAATATAGTATAGCGAATGACCGGTATACAATAACATACTACTGAATAGCGGGGAAATAGGGTATATATTTATAAACAATAGAAGGGGAATCAAACTGCATTTAACAAAAAAAACCAACGGTTATGTTTGAAGACAACAAACATAGAAACAGGAGAAACTTGTTGAAAACATATATGTGGAGCACAGCACAGTATGTTTATGAGATAGGGTCAGTAGGAGAAGCAGATAAAAAAACGGTAGAAGCCTTTTGGAATGTCATGCTTCAGATATATGAGAATGATAGCATGGACAAAGAAAGATAATAACAAAGAGGTTATAGGAATAGTAGGAGAATAAAGATATCTCTGGAAAAAACAGGCGAAATAGAGGGGTAGGATACGTTCCAAGGCAGTTTTGGGGAATAGTGCAGGATATATTACAAGCATAGATAGGAAAAAAGAAGGCATATGTAGACCTAGATCAGACTATTGCACACATATACTGAAAGAGGCAGACAAGAAATTTCAAGAAAATGTGTAGGTTAGCAGAGAATAGGAAACAATGACGGTACACGTCTAATCAGTAATGATGATGAGTTATGTGATAAAAACACAGTTTTAAAGCAATACAAAATAAGTTTTCAAACATGAGACATTTTAGCAATTGTTCATTACTTTTCATGGTTAATTATTGCTCTGATTTTATTGTTAAAAATGCAATCAATAGTTAGGAATTATTCTATACATTTGTGGTTAATGCACAGTCTGCCATAGATCAGAATGGGGTATTTTACCACAAAGACTCAAACCAAACGTTTTCTATTTATGTAAGCCCTAAACTGCAACTATAAAAAAGTAAGGTATCTAATCGGTTTTGAAAAAACGACATCTGTATACATTTTTTGCACTTTGATTCTGAAGGATTTTAGCCATAAACTTTATGAAAATATTTTTAGATCAAAATTATTTTAATTTAGATGGTGAGCACAAGATACAGTTGTATAAGTTTTGTTAGTTACGACGTTCCAACTTGTATTGATAGTATGGTAAACAGTTTAAATAGTCAGCTAAATTAAAATAGGAAATTTGGCAATGGTGTTATCAACGAGGGCTCGAATTAGACACTCCTCCTAAGCTATTCCATTCGTTAAGGCTCTATAGTTGATTGATGTAGGTTTGCGTTTGAAGAGTTATTAGCAGAAGTCATTTACCAACAGAAGACATCTTTAAGTAACAGATAAATTCAACATCTATACAATTAATGCAGTAATATAAAAAAAAATACAAACGTTGGTAAACGTCGATTCACGCAGTGGACAAAAACTATTAGAATGATATTTGTGTGCCTATATTGCATATAAGAAAGCTTATTTAAATATATGGGTACTAATAATAAACGATTTTCATTCAAATGCAATGTATGTAATTATGTCACATCACAGAAACGTTATTTGAATGACCATTTGCGATCACATACTAACGAACGACCATTTGAATGCAACGTATGTGGTTACTCCTTAAATTGTAAATCGAATTTGAACCGACATATGCGTTCACATACCAACGAACGACCATTCGATTGCAAATTATGCACTTATTCTGCATCACAGAAAAGTACCTTGCAAAAACATTTACGGGTGCATACAAATGAACGACCATACGCATGTCATTTGTGCGAATACTCTGCATCACAAAAGGCTTCTTTGCAGTACCATATACAGATCCATACTAATGAACGACCATTCTTATGCAATTTGTGCGAATATTCTGCGTCAAAGAAAAGTGCTTTGAAAAGTTATTTGCGATCGCATACTTACGAACGACCATATGGTTGCAATTTATGCGATTATTCTGCGTCACAAAAATGTAATTTGGAGCGCCATAAATGGTCACATACCGAAGAACGACCGTTTATATGTAGTTTGTGTGATTTTTCTGCATCACTCAAACACAACTTGCAGCGCCACATGCTGTTACATGCCACCAAACGACAATGTGAATGCAACCTATGTGGTTATTCTACAAACAGGAAGTCAGACTTGAAACGTCACATGAGCATGCACACTCAGAAACTACAGTTTGCGTGTAATTTGTGTGATTTTACTACATCACGGAAAGGTAGCTTGCAAAACCACGTGCGTTCTCACACTAACGTTCAGTTGTTTTCTTGTAATTTATGTAGGTATTATGCATTGCGAAAAGAATGTTTGAAATTCCATCTGCTTTCGCATACTAAAAAACGACCATTTGAATGCAATTTGTGTGTATATTCTTCAAACAGTAAGGGTAACTTAATAGTACATATGCGTTCACATACTAACGAACGACCGTTCTTATGTAATGTTTGTGATTACTCTGCATCACGGAAAAGCACTTTGCAAAGTCATACACGACTGCACGCTCGTCACCATTAGGTCTTCAGTCCTGGAACTGGTTAGACGCGCACTATCATTGTTTCCTATTCTGAACTAACCTACAGATATCCCTGAAATTTGCACAGTCTGCATCTATCACTATCTGATCTAGGCCTACATCTACCTCTTTTTTCCTATCTCTGCACGCTAATAACAGTTAAATGTAATTTATGTTAAGTTTTGCATTCGAAGAAACTCTATTTAATAAGGAATATTTTATGCAATTGGTGTAGTCATGCCTAGTGCTAGGAGTAGGGAAAATTTGCCTCGGCAATAGTTATGTGAGCCGAGTAAATACCCAGTGGGTAGGTAATTATAAATTGGGTATTTACTCGGGTATTTACTCATTGCCCACAATGGGTAAATACCCAAAATGTGGGTATTTTTGAGCTTTAAAAAAGACATTTAATTCAATTGGGTAATTGAGATTAATAACACTGTTATTGTATTCTGTTTTTAAAATGTTGTTTACAAAATAAAATTAACATCTTAGCAAAAAGAATGAATAATACCTTTTTAAATATTTTTTGTATCTAAAACATTTTATAAACGGATTAATTACATTGTACAGGTTTGCTCAGCTAAAAAAGTATTGTGAATGTGTAAAAAAAAACCCCAAGTGCTTATACACAGTCTAACTTTTAGTAATGAGATTTTAGTTACTGACAGCAGTTATTTCGTTTAACTAATCCTTTAAAAAAGCAGCTTTCCTGCTTAAGTTAATGTTTTATTTTTAAGTTTTACTTCCTTTACTTCTTTTTTGCTAATAGTTACGTGTGAAAAATGGTCAAGAAAAAGGGTTCAGCTTGGCAGTTTTTCAAAGAAAATAAAAAAAGTGGCGTTGGTGTTGTATGCAAATACTGCAGTACTGAATACAAATATGCTAATGTTAATAAAATGACCAAACATATAAGGAAGTGTTTTAAGAGTCCTGAGGATATGAAGAAAATTCTTGATTTAAAGCCAAATACTGATGTACTCAAGTATCCATGTTAACAGACACAGATAAGAAAACAACTCTATATAAATCAAAGCATAAGGAGTTGAATGTAAATATGCTTTTTGTACCAGAAAAACCTGGATCAAGTTCAAGTGATAGGCATATGCAACCTATTAGTTCAACATCGCTAATTACATCTGAAAGCAGTGTTAGTAACATCTCTGAGAGAATGAGAAGTAATCGTTTGATTTTCAATCGACCATCATCCACAACTTCGAAGATCAGTGGTGGAGGATTGGTTAATTTTTTAGACCACATGGACAGTCAGTTGAATGTAAGCAAATAAAAGAAATTATTATTAAGCTTCATGTAAAAGGTAGCGTGCTTCCTAATGTTGAAATGACCATAAAAGTCATCACGCTCTACGGCGGAATCAATTTTTTTTTGGTTTATGGGAAACTTTTTTAGATAAAACCCAAAGGTCAAAGTTTTAGTAATTGCAAAGTTTAATAATTTTTAACAAAATATTTATTTTTACCTAACTCTTTGCTTTGTAACATGTCAATTTACCATTCTCTTGCCATGTTACATTGTGGTCCCATTTTCTTCAATATAAAAGCATTATTCGTCTTAAGTTTATACTAATACCGTTTACAATTACAGTTTAGTTTTGATTTGTGTAACATTTCCCTTTAGTATTATTAAATAATACACTATATACATCTATCTTTAGTCTTAATTTAATATTCTTTCCTTTGTATAAATAATATAAATAATTAAGATCAGATGTAATTTTCCTATTGGTTAACCTTTGATAATATCCATAAAGACACAACTGGTGTATATATGAATCTAGCATTCAGGATAGTTTTCTTGTTTTGTCACCCCTCTCAAAAAGTGTGGTTATCTGTAAAGCAGAACAAAATTTCCGTTTGTCTTGATACCTAACGGTCTTTTGAGCACATGCCGTCTCCCGATAAAGATGTCCTTTCTAAGGCCATGATACGGTACCTGGTATGTATAAGGTGTCTTTTCTTTTATACTTCTTAACATACATAAATATTATTTTAGAATACTACCAAAATATGTATGGACAAAGTCTACCTAAATAACCAGTTCAAAATATTAATGAATGGTAAGCAGATTACAGATAAATTTTTAGACTGTTCCTCGTGACGTATTGCAATATTTCGTTTTTGTAACACGTTTATTTCTAGGGTCCTCCCGTGGCATATCCTTTGGTGACATATCCTCTGGTAGCATGTCTTCTGATGGCATGTTTGCCCGTGGCATATTTCTTCCTGAAGTATCTTCAGGTGATATATTCTCCTATAAAATATTCTCTGATGGAGTATTTCGAATGGACTTGCACCTTGCCTAAGTTCTAAATTACTAGAACAGGTAAAATGGTTTGCGTGTTCTAATGAGCTAAAGAGCCAAACTACAGGTCCAACCAAAGTAGTAGGGTCGTTAGTGAGGAACCAGACTAAGACAGGTCCCCAAAAGAGGGCAGCGGCTCTTTCGGTACTTAGATTGGCAGAGACCATAGGGGTCGGTATGGCAGTCTAAGACACACTACCGCGATGTGGAAGGCAACGGGAAACCACCACATTATCTCCCAAGTATACAACGTACTTAAATTGTAACAAACATGATGGCATTCTCTGGGGTAAAAGATTCCGGAGTTAAAATAGTCCGTTAATTTACATTTCCAATGCTCCACCCGAAGGTACTACATTGGCCAGGAGGCGAGTTTTTTGTTGCCTGGAAATTTAGAATTTTGCCGAACCCTTGCCGTTTCAGGCAAGGTAGGGATCTTTAACGTGCGTGACAACACTCACACACGGGACCTCCATTTCACCTCTCATCCGAACGAGGGCGTAATATTTGTGAAAAATGCTCACCTGCCATTTTTTAAGCAGTCGGCCGTGTCGGGATTTGAACCCGGGACCTTGGGATCCGTAGTCTTACGCTTACTACATTGATCCACGGCGACGCCTAGTTAAAATAGTCCCCCATTCGGATCTCCAAGAGGGGACTACTTCGGAGGATGCGATCGGAAAGTTAAAAATAAGAGTCGGGAACATTCTGCGACTCGGAGCGTGGAATGTTAGAAGTATGAAGCGAGTAGGTAAGCTAGAGAATCGAAAAATCGAAGTGAATAGGTTATCACTAGACATAGTAGGGATCAGCGAAGTTCGGTGGCCAGAGGCGGGTGATTTTTGGAGAGGAGACTTCAGGGTAATTCATACAGGAGCAGAGGAAGGAAATTTGGGTGTGGGGATAGTTATGCGGAAAAAGATAGGATACTGTGTAGAAAATTACTTACAAAAGAACGAAAAAGTACTCATGGTTAGATTAGAATCTAAACCGGTAAACACAATAATAATACAAGTATACATGCCCACATCTAGCTACAGTGACGAAGAGGTAGAAGCCATCTACAAAGATATCGAAGACATACTAAGATACGTAACAGGACATGAAAATTTAATAATTACGGGGGATTTAAATACCTATGGTATGTAAGGTTAGGGGAGGAACGGTAGTAGGTTTATTTGGTTTAGGCACGAGAAACGACAGGGGAAATAGGCTGGTAGAATTTTACGACAAGAACAATTTAATCATCACAAACACATTATTTCAACATGATGCTAGAAGACGATATACGAGGAAGATGCCAGGAGATATAGGAAGATATCAAATAGATTACATTCTTGTTAGACAACGGTTTAGGAATCAAGTAAAAGACTGTAGAAGCTACCCAGAAGCAGATATAGATACTGACCACAACATCGTAATTATGAAAGCCGCACTTAAATTTAAGAATGTGAAAAAAAGAAACGGAAAAGGCACTTGGACTTAGAGAAACTAAAAGATAAAGATATTCAAGAAAGATTCGAAAAAAAGAAAATGAATTGCTCAAATATATCGGGAAAATATCTGATACTAAGGAAGTAGAAACAGAATGGAATAATATGAAATCCAGCCTAGACATGGCGGCCAGAGATATTCTGGGGCATACACAAAAAGAAAATAAGAAACCATGGATAACAAAGGATATCCTGAATTTAATAGAAGAAAAACAAAAATACAAAAATAAATCAGACGAAACAGGAAAACAGAGATACAAAACCATAAAATGGGAAATTATTCGAAAATGCAGGAAAGCTAAAGAACAATGGATTGATGAAAAGTGCAAAGAGGTACAAACGAAGATGGAAATAGGAAAGACAGACGAAGCATACAAATTAATTAGAATGAATTTTAGGGATATAAAACCATATAGCAAAAATATAAGGGACGCACAAGGAAACGTCATTATAGAAAACGTAGAGAAAGTGGGTAGATGGCAAGAATATATAGGGAATTTATATGCAGGAGAGGAACTAACTGCGTTAGAAAAGGAATCAGACATTGAAAATGATGACTTAGGATATCCTATACTTAGAGATGAGTTTGAATTAGCATTAAAGAGTATGAAAAATGGTAAGGCGCCGGGTACAGATAAGGTGCAAGCAGAAACTCTAAAAGCCGCCGGACAAGCAGTAACAGAACGTCTCTTCCAACTGACACAGGCGAGATACCCAAAGATTTCAAACGTAGCATCATAGTAACTATACTAGAAAAGAAAGGCGCGGATAGATGTGAAAATTTTCGAACAATAAGTTTGACAGCACACGTATCAAAAATATTAACTAGAATTGTGCAAAGACGAATGGAAAAACGGGCGGAAGAAATACTAGGAGGAGACCAATTTGGGTTTAGGCAAAACAGGGGAATACGGGAGGCTATTTTAGCTCTGAGAGTGATAATGGAGAAAACAATAGAAAAAGGGGAAAGCGTGTATATAGGGTTTGTGGATCTGGAAAAAGCATTCGACAATGTAAAATGGGATAAACGAATAGTACATAGCTTATACAAAGAGCAACCAGCAGTAATAGAATTAAAGCAGTAACGTAGAGAAGTAAACATTAGAAAGGGGTGAGACAGGGATGTGCCCTATCCCCATTGATTTTAACTTGTACATAGAAGAGGCAATGAATACTGTCAAATGCAGGAAGACATTTGGAATTACTATGCAGGGACAAAAAATTAATATGCTTAGATTTACAGATGATATAGCGGCTAGCAAGGAAGAGTTAGAAGCTACCCTTAATGAAATGGAAACGGTTCTAACAGAGAGATACGGTATGAAAATTAACAAAACTAAAACTAAAGTTCTAGTATGCAAAAGTGGGGAAAATAAATCAAAAACAAGAATACAAATTTGTAACACGAACTTACAAGAGGTTAAGGATTTCTGCTACCAAGGAAGTCAAATAACGCAAGATGGGAAAAGCACAAAAGATATAAAACAAAGATTAGCACAAGGTCGTGCTACATTTAACAAACAAACCAACTACTGTGCTCATAGACCACAAACATAGAAACATGGAAAAGATTGCTTAAAACATATGTGTGGAGCACAGCGCTGTACGGCTGTGAAGCCTGGACAGTAGGAGAAGCGGACAAGAAAAAGGTAGAAGCCTTTGAAATGTGGTGCTACAGACGTATGATGAAGATATCATGGACAGACAAAGTTAAGAACGAAGAGGTACTAAAAATGGTAGGGGAAGAAAGAAATATGTGGAAAACGGTAAAAAATAGGAGAGATAGGATGATAGGCCACATACTACGGCATGAGGGAATAGTACGGAATGTATTAGAAGCAGAGATAGGAAAAAAGAGAAGAAGAGGCAGACCTAGGTTAGACTACTGCACACAGATAGCAAAAGATGTAGGCTGTAGGGGTTTCAAGGAGATGTGTAGGCTAGCCCAGAATAGAAATCAATAGAGGTACGCATCCAACCAATCCCAAGATGGAAAAACTAATGACGAAAAAATAACTGTGCTTAAACATGATAATTATTATAAGTAACTACAAGAATTGGTCGAGCAATATTCTCGAATAATGTTAAGTGTGTAAAAGGATTTACTGGAAAACCATTTTTTCGGCTAATGTATAAGTGTTGGGGGATCTTGGCAGCCACAAGTTGCTTAACCCCCTTCACTGAATCTCGGTGAAATAGGGCATAAAATTAGAAAACAATAGAAGGAGAACGAGCTGAATACACATGCTGTGTGAGAATTTCAGGGAACTATGTAGGCTAGCTCAGAATATAAATAAGTGCAGGTACGTGTCCAACCAGTTTTGAGACGGAAAACCTAATGACGAAAAAATAAGCGCAGATAAATCTGATGATTTGTATAAACAACTAGTTGTTGGTTGCGAAATATCTGCAACTAATGTTGACTGCGAAAAGATATATTGGAAAATATATTAAATCGGTAAATGGTTAAGTGTTGGGGGAACTTGGCAGTTGGTCATCGAAGAGGTTGCATTTTTAGACAAAGGATCGAGTGGCACGTTTCTGGAAGTAAATACAGCTAGGGAATTGCAATTAGAAAAGCCCTAGTCCAATTTGTGTTTGAAATTTACTGGAACCTCTCACCGAATTGAAGCTGACTCTATGCACATACAACTAAAGATATCTGGTAATTACAAAAATGCTCCAGAATATGAACTAACTGGAGTGCGTACAGTGAAACAGCTAAACATGTTTTCCCAATCATTAAATTATAAAGAAATTTCTGAACGCCACCCATATCTTAGAGGCATACCTGTGACATCATATAGTTGTGCAACGCCAAATATACTCATTGGAGTCAATAACTGGAAATTTGCAGCACCTACTAAGCTGCGTATGAACTATGATAAAGAGCTCATAGCAGCAAAATGTTTACTGGGGTGGACAATATTTGTCATACAATGTGATAACACCACACAAAGTGTTAATTATTGTAACGATCAACAGTATCGTTCATCTAACCAAGATGAATTCTTAGAAAAAGTACTTAAACAATTTTTCTGCATTGACAGTTTAGGTGTGAAGCCACCTATAGATGACATCACCTCGAAAGAAGAGAAGAGGGCTCTTGAGATAATGAAGAGTACAACCAGACATATTAATGGTAGGTTTAAACAGGCTTGTTATGGAACACGATGACATTCGATTACCAGACAACAAACAAATAGCATTTCAACGAATCGGTTAATCAAGGATTATCTAGACAAAGATTATATACGTAAATTAACGAAAGAAAAACTGTTAAAATCTTAAGATAGAATATGGTATATACCCATATTTCCGATAACAAACCCCAGGCTGCTTACCTCCCTCCACCACCACTGAAGGTCGGAGAAATAAGGTATATAATTGTAAAACAATAGAAGGGGGCCGAACTGCATCTTACAAGAAAGAACAGCGCCTATGAGGAAAGACAACAAACATAGAACAAGAAGAAAGTTGTTGAAAGCATATGTGTGGAGCACAGTACAGTATGCCTATGAACTACGGTCAGTCTGAAACGTAGACAGAAAAACGGTAGCAGCGTTTTGAAATGCTGTGCTTCAGATGTATGAGGACGATAGCATGGACAGACAAAGATAATAACAAATAGGTTATAGAAATAGTTGGGGAACAAGGATATCTGGAGAAAAAGATAAGAGAAATAGAAGGGCAGCATATGTTCTAAGGCATTTTTTGGGGAATAGTAGGGGATATATTATAAGCAGAGATAGGAAAGAAGAGGTAGATGTAGATCTAGGTCAGAGTGATATATGCAGACTGCAAATTTCAGGGAAATCTGTAGGTTAGTTCAGAATAGGAAACAATGATGGTACGCGTCTAACCAGTTCCAGGACTGAAGACCTAATGATGATGGAGAATTTAATTATCTATGCTAGGCTATCTAAGCCTATGTATAAATTTTACTACCTACAAATATTATCTTTTATCGTTTAAGAATGTTATGTTGACGTTTTAAGTACCTTCTAAAATAAATCAAATGTTTGCTGATGAAACATATGGCTGTGGAACAAACAAGGTTTGGCTTTTACAAATTAGAAGTTTGAGGTTAACAACCTAAATAATTAACGATGGTGTTTCGCCTCAACAAACGTAAGAAAGCCCTATAGTTCTCAACAAGCCGTAAGCTCAACATTTAAGTATACGTTTCTTTTATATATCTGGAATACAGGTACGAGTTTATTTTATTTATTTTTGTGACTGAACGACGTGCAATTATCTGAAAAATTATGCATGTAAAACTTTATTTATCGATTACCTTAACTAATTTAATATTATCTTTGCCTTGCTATATAACCTTATGAGTTGTAAACAGAGAAGCTTTCATGAAACCTTGTTTGTGAATTTTGGGGTTATGTTCTATTTAAACATTCAATTCTAATTCTCTTAACTAATGTTAAACACTACAAAGTGTATTTATGATTTCCTTTTATTAAGAGCGTTAATTTGAAATTGTGTCCAAGCACAATAATAATTTTAGCATTTCTAATATCTTATCTGGTAGAGTTTGAAACAAATCTTGAAATTATGAGAGTGTAGATATATAAACTACACTTAGTGATTTTATCGTATAAAAATTTGGTTGTAAGAAAATAACGATATATATTTAATTTTTTTTATTAATGTTATTAACTAAACGTCAATATATAAGTTGTATTAAGGTATTTTCTTTTGTCACGTTCTAAATTGCATTCACTTAACTTGCTTGGGTAAAATTTAACTTTGTTCTCTAAACCCCTGAGATATAGTCTTTTGCAATCTACCTCAGCCTCAAACGGTCGAGGCTAGTCCCGCCAGAGTTTTATTTAGACTCTGTTGTACACCCATTCCTACCTGTTAAAAGGAAGGGTGCAGCTTTCTTCTAAAGACACACAAAAAATAACCAACGCTCCCAAGAAGAATTTTTATGAGCTTACAGTTTTATACACTTAGGTCGGTACTTATGTTTCTACAATTTAAGTAATTTTAATCAAAGCCTTTTCCTTAGATTGAGTTGAACTACGTGTTATGTGTTGTGTAATTGAAAAGAGTTGCATTTTAAAATGCAGTCTTTTTTGTTTCAGAAAAGCCTTAACCAAAGTTTAGCTAAAGCTATTTTCGTCAGTGGTGTACCCTTGTCAATAATTGAACATCCACTATGGATAGAATTCTTCAAAAAAATTCTAGATCTTACAAACCACCATTGAGGTAGCGCCTTACTTACACGTATCTTAATGCGCAGTACGCAGAAATGCAAAGTGAGGTTACATATCAGCTAAGTGACTTAAAACACATTTACAATGTGATGGCTGGAGTAACATCAAATAATGAATCAATAATAAACTTCGTTGTTACAAAGCCAGAGCCACTGTTTGTGAAATTTGTCGCAACAAAGGAGAACAGACACAATGCACCTTACTTAGCTGAGTTGATAATCAACGTAATTGAAAATTATGGCCCTGAGAAGTTTTTGGTAATCATTGGAGACAACACTTCCAACATGCGAGCTGCCTTGGCGTTGGTAAAGAAGAAGTACCCGTCAATTGTACCATTAGGTTGTCTAGCTCACCTTTTACACCTTCTTTGTGAAGACATCTTAAAATGCAATACCGTCAAATCTTTTATGGCTGCTGTAGTTGACATAGTAAAAACTATCAAAAATTGTCAAGTCTTAAAAGCACTGTTTGACCGCTTTCAATTGGACAAAAATTTCAAAGATATGATTTTTTTGAAACTGCCTGGGCAAACAAGATGGGGAAGCAACTTGTTTTGCTTACAGAGTTTGCTATCAAACAAATCTGTGCCTCAAAAACTAGCTGTTAGCGAGGAAGCAGAAATCACATCAGACATGAAACGTCCGATTCTTGATGATGGCATGTTTTGGGTCAGAGTTGAAAAAATTGTGAACATCTTACACCCAATCATTGAATTTATCACTGCATTCGAGTCAAACACTCCGCAGATCCACAGGGTTTTCACAAAATTTAACAATCTTCAAAAAAATCTTAAAAACGATATTCCAGAGTCTCCTCTAAAGAATTCTGAAGAGAAAGAGGTGCTGAAAAAGTTAGAGAAACGGATAGAGTTTGGTGTGGGGAAATTCATCTTGCTGCTGATTTGTTGCATCCCTCTTCTCAGGGTTGCAAACTTAAACCTGAAAAGCTTCTTGATGCTATTCATTTCGTTTGTGAAGTCGGCAACAGTATGGGATTGAAAGTAGTTGAACTTCGACAAAATGTAGCTGATTATAGAAATAAAGAAGGACTGTGGCGAAGAGCTTTTGTCTGGGAAGGGGTAAAAGATTCTGAAAAAGAGAAGGCAATCAGTCCCATGTTATGGTGGAGGGAATTGAAAGGGACATGCTTGTTGGCTGATGTAGCCGTGAGAATCCTAGGCGCTCCTGTGACATCTGCTGCAATTGAGAGAACTTTCAGCACGTTCAGCTGGATCTATAGTAAGAAAGGAAATAGACTGATAACTGAACGAGCCGGACAGATCACATATTTGTCTCATAATTGGAAATTGCTTAACAACATCAATCATCCTAAAGTTAAAAAACAGAAAATAAGAAAGAATACGGTGGTTTTGAAGATGTTCAGTTGGAAATGAGCAAAGAAGATAAGATGGAAATTTCATCTACCGATACCGATGATGATGAAGATAAACATATGTCATTGTCGAGCCACTCAAGTGATGAAAATAATTCAGATTGAGGCAAAGCATTAATATTGTATGCAATGAAAAATGGATCACCATTCTGAGGAAGACAACCGCGCCCATTCAAATATCGGGGTAGGTGTTTTTTTACCTTTATATACTGCCAGGGATTTTTTGGGAGGCGGTTATTCTTTATATGTTTTACTAACATTAATTTATCTTTATTTAATGTTATACGAAAAATTATAGCAAAGTATTAGTTTTACCGAATGATTTTACGCTACAATCTTATCATTTGTTCTCTTCAAACGCCTATTTTTCTTTTAATAAAAACTTTAGAGAATATTTTTCACTTGGTTAACTTCACTCCAGCTACCACAAAAAAGTGTTTTCCAAAATATTTATATATGTGGTTAACTTCACCGAACACAGTTTTAGTTTTTTTCAAGAAAGAGGACACACATTTTGCAAAAGAACAATACCCACGTCATCCCGAGGATAGCTAATTCTTTCGCAAAGTTGTAAATAGAGTTTACTTTCAGTTAAAGTTGAAAAGTGGTCAATTTCACTCCTTTTTACGGTATTTTAAATTTTCATCATCATAGTTCTTCAATCCTGGAACTGGCTAGACGCGTTTCCTATTCTGAACTAACCTACACATTTCCCTAAAAGTTGTACAGTCTGCATCTATCACTATCTGCGTGAAAAAGTCTGATCTCGGTCAATCTCTACTTTTTTCCTATCTCTGCTTGTAATATATCCCGTACTATTTCCCGGAAATGCATTGGAACATATCATGACCTTCTATTTCTCCAATTTTTTTTTAATTTTCCACAGATGTCTTTATTTCTCTACTATTTCTATAACTTATTTGTTATTAACCTTGTCTGTCCATGCTATTATCTGATGCACATCATTCCAAAAGGTGCCTATCTCTTTCTGTCAGCTTTTCCTACTGTCCCTATTTAATAGACGTACTGTGTTGGGCTCCACACATATGCTTTGAACAATTTTCTTCTTGTCTCTATGTTTGTTGTCTTTGAACATATTAGTTGTTTTTTCTTGTTAGATATAGTTCGGTTACCTTCTATTGTTTTACAGTTATTTACCCTATTGCCCCGATATTCAGTGGTACGTGAAGGGGGGGAGGGGGGAAGCAAGCTGTGGCTGCCAAGTTTCCCCAGCACTTGAACATTTGTCGAATTAATATTTTTTCCCAATATATCATTTCGCACAATCAACGTTAGTTGAAAATATTTCACAATCAACAGCTGTAGTTGTTTATAATATCATCAGATTTAAGTGCACTTGAAACTAGTTGGACGCGTACTTAAACTTACTTATGTTCTGAGTTAGCGTACACAGTTCCCTGAAATTTCCACAACAGCTTATATACCGGTCAGTTCCCCTTCTATTGTTTTACAATTATATGCTCCATTTCGCCGTTATTCAGTGGTATGTGAAGGGGGGTTAAGCAGCCTATGCCTGCCCAGAATCTCCCTACATTTAGGCATTTGCCGAATTAATACTGTCTAGGTCATGCACTAAAGCTAATCGCTTACCTTTGATTGTTAAGCGTATGATGAAACGTCACAAGAAAAATACTTTACTATCGCAATATGTTCTGACTTACGATAACTGGATAAGCAACTTTTCTTACAGGAATTTTCTGGAACGGCAACTAATAAAGAGTTAGATAATCTTGCAAATGTTCCTCCTTCGTGGAAATAATTTTTTTTTAGAAACAACTCTCGTATTTCTCGAACTACCAAACCAAAACGGTCTACACAAGGACGTCATGTTTATCCTTACAAACTAAACAACAAGACTACGTAATTTCTTAACAACTTAACATCGGTTTCTAAAAAGCGCTACAAATCAAATTATTTAGTTTTAAATAATAAGTAATTTTACCTGCTTACAGTTAACAGGGAGATATAAAACTTTCAGGCGAATTTTGCACAAACTCGATGGCGATTCAAATATCGCTCGATCGGTGTATTTCAAAGTCCATCTTGCTGCTATCTCAACCAAAACCCGAAAGCGAATGATAACGAATCCACGATTAAACAAAACGATCATATATCGCTTGTCATTATAAGCATAGTTCTAGCAACCATCAGTTAAAGAATGTCTTTATTATTTATTTTAAATAATACTCAACTCGTAATTGGATAAAAGGTAAATGACGAAACAGTAATTCATATTAAAGAATTAATTACGGGATTAAATAAGTGTCGCATTAAATATAGTAACCAAAGAATATAGGCATTTATGAATGTCAAAAAAATATGCTACAATTTTTGGGTATGTCGCCTGTCTCATACATATAACTTACAAGTTGGAAGAGAGGTTCTGTTACTGCTTGTCCAGTGGCTGTTAGAGTTTCTGATTGCACCTTATCTGTACCCGGCGCCTTACCATTTTTCAGACCCTTTAATGCTAATTCAAACTCATCTCTAGGAATAAGATATGCCAAGTCATCAGTTTCAATGTCTGATTCATGTTCTAATGCTGTTAGTTCCTCTCCTGCATATAAATTCCCTATATATTCTTGCCATCTAACCACTTTCTCTACATTTTTTATGACGTTCTATTAGTTTGTATGCTTCATGTGTCTTTCCTACCTCCATCTTAGTTTGTACCTCTTTGCACTTTTCATCAATCCATTGTTCTTTAGTTTTCCTGCATTTGCAAATAATTTCACATTTTATGGCTTTGTACTATGTTGTGGTCAGTGTCTATTTCTGGTTCTGGATAGGTTTTACAGTCTTTTACTTAATTCTTAAACTGTTGTCTAATAAGAACGTAATCTATTTGAAATCTTCCTATAACCCTGACATTTTCCACGTGTATCGTCTTCTAGCATGATGTTGAAATAATGTGTTGTGATGGTTAATTTGTTTTTGTTGCAAAATTCTACTAACCTATTTTCCTTGTCGTTTCACGTGCCTAAACCAAATAAACCTACTACCAGTCCTTCCTTACCCTCACCTACCATTACATTAAAATCCCCAGTAATTATTAAATTATCATGTCCTTTTACGTATCTTTGTAGATCGCTTTTACCTCTTCCTCACTGTGGCTGGAGGTGGGCATGTATACTTGTATTAGTACTGTATTTACTGGTTTGGGTTATAACCTAACCATGAGTACTTTATCGTTCTTTTATAAATAGTTTTTTATACAGTGCCCATTTTCTCGCATTACTCCCCACAGCAGAATGTCCTTCCTCTGATCTTGTATGAATTACCCTAAAATTTCCCCTTCAAAAATTACCTGCCAGTGCACACCGAACTTCGTTGATCCCTACTATGAGTGCTAACCTATCCATTTCAATTCTTAAGTTCTCTAGCTTACCGACTTGTTTCATACTTCTGACATTCCCGATTCTTTTTCTAAATTTTCCAATCACATCCTCCAAAGTAGACCCCTCCCGGAGATCCAAATGGGAGACTATTTTACCTCAGGAATCTTTTATCTCAGAGGATGTTATCATTTTAAATAATATTTAAGTGTGTTTTGTACTTGGGAGGTAATGTCGTGGTTTCCCGTTGCCTTCCACATTGCGGTAGTGTGTCTTAGACTGCCATACCGACCCCTATGGTCTCTGCCAATCTAAGTACAGAAAGAGCAGCTGCCCTCTTTCGGAGACCTGTCTTAGTCTGGTTCCTCACCAAAGACCTTATTAATTTGGTTGAACCTTCAGTTTGGCTCTTTAGATCACTAGAACGTGGACGCCATTTCACCTGTTCTAGTAATCTAGAATTTCTTCAAGGTGCAGGTTCATTCGAAATTTAAAATTTTCTGAAGCAAAAATTTTGTTTATATGAAATAAAACTAATGCATCAAGTTACGTCAATTCGGTCGAATAAATCTTTATCTTTTTGATTAATCGAATGCGACATCGTTGCCAGTCATAAAGCTTGGATAATTCTTGCAAACATAAATAATTCTTATAACAATTTTATAAGTATTGCTTAATTTTATCTCATACCCATGGTTTACTTCATATTGTAACAAATTTTCTAATTGTTCTTTAACCTTTAATGCCAATAAATACAAGTCTAATAATTATTATTTACAATTACGCGTATTTAGAGTCTTGTTTACATTAACAGCAGCTTAATCACTATTTGTGGGTTCTGATTTAATCTGCTACATACGACGATGTTACGTTTTTTTTCGTGGCAGCCGCGTTGGGCGCCAAAGTTATGCTACGTTGGCTCGTAGCCGTGCGTAACACGAAGACAATCAAAGAAATGACCGGGCTCAATTGGAGGGGGTCGTAAAAAGCAGACCAACATATCATGTACGCGGCTGTAAGGAGTTAGTGATAATACCTGCAAGAAAAATAATTAATTAAGCAAACCTGAAAAAAAAGAGAATAAGCATAGCAGCAATGAAACGTCTAAGTTAATCAGTACTTTGTAGAATGTAAATAAAAGAAACTGTTTAGATAAACTATATAATATAACAACGGTAAAAGCAATACAGAAAAATGTTTCCTCACACACCAATTAAACATAAATTAGATAAAATGTTGACAAAAGATAAATAGATAAGACACAATTGGTATGAGTAATTTAGTAGTATTGATTTTTCTTTCTTTCTTTTTTTTTTCTATGTTTTAAAGTAGCATGCAAGTCTATTGTAAAAGGTATCAGAACGACAAAGATATGGTAAAGCAACGGATAGATATTTAAAGTAATAACCAGTAGGAAATAGTTCAACTTACAAAAGTCCTTCAGCAACGCTTCCTTGCAACTGAAGTGTGGGATTCAACGATGTCCTGCACTAACGAAGCACTTCACCCTTGACTGTGAGGGTGTTGATGGAACTTATCACACGTTACACTAATCACACCTACGTATTTCACTGGTGTTAGCAGCAGACATTATCACGCGTCGGAACTATGTAGCCTTGATAAATTTCTTGGTAATTTTATTTCCTAAGACAATAATTTCGAAATATTCTGAAGCACTAGTTTAATTTCAACTGGGACCAAAGGTATATTATTTTCGTAAACATCCCAAAAAGCAGTGAGAAACTTCAACCAATACCTTTGTAAGCCGGTAATCTGTTATATTTCACAAATAACGAAATTTGCGCAAGCAATGATCTATTTTAGATTCTTTGTTGTTAGAAAATTCAGAAACTACAGTATCACTGTATTTAAATAATCCAAAGTATGCGCTACTCTGAAAAGAAAAGGACCGCGAAACTAGATCGCACACACAGTTTTAATATCAAAAGACAAAACAACTAAAAAGAACCATAATGGGCAAAGCACGTGTATCACTAAAGTACGTCCGTCAAAATGTTCCGTAAAACACTTTTGTACAGTTAATATACAATTTTTATTTCACAAGAAAACAACTAAAAAATTGTGCCGTGCTCGTGCATGAACAATACGAAAATTAAATCCCGCATTAATTCTCACTATTGTCAAAGCAAAGAGGAAACAGTATTTTTAACGTACTTAGTATATCGGAACAAAGAACAAAACACGACTCTTCGTCTGTTTATTCAACTCGTTCTATTACAACCGCTTATCGTATCTTATCTAGACTTGTTAATAACATCAGGAACATCCAAAACGTGAATGCCGCAATCATATATAATAATTAATTACAGCGGTTTATCATTTCCGATAAGTTGGAAAGTAATTTACGAATAATCCACATAAGGAACAAAATTTATATTTACCGCAAGACAAGAACGATGCAATCTCTTCATTATCACACGACACATTCGTCAACGAGTTAACAAATATTGGATATAGAAATAGTAATTTGTAGAAGTGTATCAATAAATTGGGAAACAGCGTAAAATGTTTAAAACTACCAAAAATGCCCGTTACAACGAATAAAACACCTTTGTATCTTACTGTGGGATAATTTTATAGATAGTAGTTATTCAAATCATTTTCTCTAGAACTAGTTTAAGTAACTTTATACTACAATAGTATAGAACATGCGGCGTCACTGCTAGGCCGAATAGCTTCAGGGATTAAGCGGAGAGGTGTAAAGGTTGTTCTAAGTAAGGGTTACTGACGAGGGTAACGGCGGTCGGCAGCAAGACGAGGTGGAAGCTTAAGACGTAAAGCCCATGACAAAAGTCGATGTCGATGAGGTGTGCTTCCAACGCGTGAAGCTTAAGACGTAAAGCTCATGACAAAAGTAGGTGTCGATGGGGTTATGCTTCTAACGCGTATTTTTAGAACTTATACCGGAAAGTAATTGTGGCACGTATTGTTTATATCAAGTATTTCATTAACATCAGTTTTGTTAAGTATTAATAATTTCATAATTAGTGATTCGAATATTATCTTTGTGTTTAGTAAATGATATCTAAAGCACCGGACCTTTTTATTGAAATAACAACCCTAGACAACGAAAGAAAACCTCTACAAACTTGGGTGCTCGGTTCCGTGATATGCACATCAGTGAATATTCGATGTCAAAGATTGTAGTTAAACTTGCAGTGCAAAAAAAGGCTTTTATTAATAGTTGGTAAAGCTACAAGTGAAGAACGTGTTTCAGACAAATAACAGAAAATACATTGAACCTGTTTTTGTGGTCGGTGGCCTGCGTTATTATCGTGAGTAAATAGAAGGTAGAAGCTACTATTGCAAAGGGTGGAAATAAGCTATTCAAGCCGCAAGCTAATGCGGCAGGTAAACTTCAGGTCTTTATTAGCAACTGGAAGCTTTTAAAACCGGTAAGGGCGGTGCAGAACGGATTGTATGCTGGGATACAAGTGAAGGTACACGTGCACATCAGATGACCAGAAAGGTAGGGATTTGCTCTAATTGTAAACAAACCATCGCAGCAAGGGATTTTAGAAAACCGTAAAGATGTTGACCCTAAAAGGACTTTAATTTTTAACCCAGTCGTACTATTCTTAAAACAAATTGATTTATAGGAATTAAATGTCGAGTTATTCTTATAAACACTTATGTAAACGTGCACGCAATTCTTTTCGTGTTACTGAAAATTAAGGGGTTGCTTTGATTAAGAAGTCAAATCGATATTAATCTAAAGCTTGATTCTGAGTCCTTTAATTTTATTTTTATATGTATTAGACTAAGCTGTGCTGGTTTAGTTACGAAAAAGTTTAAACTATTTGTTTGATTATAAAGCTACCGCGCTTATTTATTGGGGTAGTATACATAGCGAATTTTATTTTTTATTTAGATCGAAATTATACGTCAGATTTTTCTTTGAATAAATATGTCGACAAAAATAAGAACTATCAGTATATCCTGGCAGTAATCGACGATTTTCTAAATTCACCTGGCTCTATCCGACGAAATCTACCACCGCTGCAGAGACTGTCAGTTGTTTAATCAAACAACAAAAGATATTTGGAAATCCATATAGAATTATGACGGATAAAGGAACTGCTTTTACCGCGAATGAATTTAAAGAGTATTGTAGCGAAGAAAATAAAATACACATGACAATCACCACTGGAGTGCCTCGTGGAAACGGTCAGATAGAGCGAATACACAGAACTGTTATACCACTTCTTACGAAGCTTAGTATAAACAACTGTACAAAGTGGTATAAGTATGTAGATTACGTCCAGCAGGCGCTGAATTCAACATTTCAAAGAGGCATTAATACTACTCCGTTTGAAGTGTTAATAGGAGTAAAAATGCGAAACAAAGAAACTATACGCATAATAGAGTTAATAGAAGAAGAAGTTATAGAGCAAGCTCATGAAGATAGGGAGAACTTGAGAAAAGACTCTAAACGGCAACTTCTAAAAGTACAAGAAGAAAATAGGAAGACTTACAATTTTAGAAGAAAGGCGCCTAAAGTATATAAAGAGGGAGCGCTGGTAGCAATAAAGAGAACGCAGTTTGGATCAGGATTGAAAGTAAGTAGGAAATATTTAGGGCCTTACAAGATAGTAAAGGTAAAGCCCAAAGACAGATACGATGTTGAAAAGGTAGGACATGGTGAAGGACCAATACTGACGTCTACTTGCGCAGAAAATATGAAGCCGTGGGTCAAAAATGAAAGCGAATCCGGGTCGGATTCAACGTCGGATGGCCGAATGTAGAATAATTTTATAGATAGTAGTTATTCAAATCATATTCTTTAGAACTAGTTTAAGTAACTTCATACTACAATAGTATAGAACATGTGGCGTCACTGCTAGGCCGAATAGCTTCAGGGATTAATCGGGGAGGTGTAAAGGTTGTTCTAAGTAAGGGTTACTGACGAGGGTAACGGCGGTCGGTCCCAGTCGGTCGGTCGGAGAAGTCGGGAAAGTCGGTCCTTGGCAGCAAGACGAGGTGGAAGCTTAAGACGTAAAGCCCATGACAAAAGTCGATGTCGATGGGGTTATGCTTCCAACGCGTGAAGCTTAAGACGTAAAACCAATGACAAAAGTCGGTGTCGATGGGGTTATGCTTCTAACGCGTATTTTTAGAACTTATACCGGAAAGTAATTGTGGCACGTATTGTTTATATCAAGTATTTCATTAACATCAGTTTTGTTAAGTATTAATAATTTCATATGTAAGTGACTCGAATATTATCTTTGTGTTTAGTAAATGATATCTAAAGCACCCGAACCTTTTTATTGAAATAAGAACCCTAGACAACGAAAGAAAACCTTTACATTACTGATAATTTATTTATGCAACACATTAATATCACGTAAGCCATTTTTATATGTAGGTACATTGAATGCTTATCAGAATGGAATTAAAACTAATACCAATCTATAGCAACGGGTTCGCACTTTCATACAATAATCCTATATTTAAAGAATTTGAGAGTAATCTAGAATGAGTCATTAAACTTTACGAGAACAACTCTATTTTATTAGGACAGTTATTAATTATCCATTCTTATCGCTGGACAGATATGATTGTAATACAACTGTATTGCGATACTTGTGAATCATTTTTTCTTATCGCTAGACAGATATGATACCGCATTAGTAAAATCCTAATAAGCGTACTTTCCAGATGCTCTATATACGTATTAATTACTGTTACAATATCTATATTTGCGAGTACAACTTATTATAAAAGTTTAGCAATTTAACAACTTTGATTTCTCCGTAGTACCTATTAAATGTTTTGCCAACGAGAAATTCGCTAATAGGAATAATCCCTTATTAAATACGCAATTGACTTCGGAATATAATCTTGATGTAAACGAATACGACTTCAGGTGTAAATTCTTACGCGATTTCAATTACGTTAGAGTACATTTGTGATGTTTGATACGTGCACGATTCTACTACACGTAATATTTACTGCAGTAGGTATGTGGCTGATTGATATAGGTTTACGTTCGAAGAATTATTGACCGGCTTCAAAAAAATCTTTAACTAACAGGTATATTCAACGTCCATACAATTAGTGCAGCAATATACCTACAAAGAAAATATAAACTCAGAGCCACGCAATACAGAAAAACTGTATGAATGAATTTGTGCGGCTGTATTACACACTGGAAAGTTTATTCAAAACATGTATACTCATAATAAACAAACCTTCAAATGTAAATTATGTAATTATTCTACATCACAAAAAGGTAATTTCCATTATCATTTCCGATTACATACTGACGAACGACCATATAAATGTAATGTGTGCAGCTACTCTTCAAATTTTAAATCAAACCTGTACCGCCATCTTCGTTCACATATACATAAGCGATCATTCTATTGCAATCTATGCGATTTTTCTGCGTCACAGAAAAGTAATTTGCGAAAACATATGCCGGTGCATACTAATGAACGACCATTCTATTGCAATTTGTGCGATTATTCCGCATCACAGAAAAGTACTTTGCAAAACCACATGTGGGTACATACTAAGGAAGGGTCATTCATATGCAATTTATGCGGATACTCCGCGAAACAAAAAAGGATTTTACAAAATCATTTGCGTTGGCATACTCAAGAAAGATCATATGTTTGTAATTTATGCGATTTTTCTGCATCTCAAAGATGTACGTTAACGGAACATATATGGGCGCATACCATCAAACGCAATTTGCAGGGACATATGCTGTCACATACCATCAAACGACAATTTGAATGCTACCTATGTGGTTATTGTACACATTGGAAGTGCAGTTTAGAATCTCACATGAGTTTGCATACCCAGGAACGATCGTTTGCGTGCAATTTGTGTGACTTTACTTCATCATGGAAACGTAGTTTGGAAACCCATGTGCGTTGCCATACAAATGATCGATCGTTTGTGTGTAATTTGTGTAGTTACTCTACATTGCGAAAATATCGTTTGAAGCTTCATTTTTATTCGCATAGTAAATGATAGCCATTTCGGTGTAATTCGTGTATCTATTCCTCGACCAATATACGTGGTTTAATATTGCATAAGTATTTACATACTAACGAAAGATCGTTTCCATGTAATATTTGCAATTACTCTTCGTTACAGAGAAGTTGTTTGTAAAACCATATGTGACTCTACGCTATCTAAGGACAGCTAAATGTAATTTACGTAGTTGTTCTACAGAAGCTTTTCAAAATTCACTAGCAAATTTGGTATGCAGTTGGTGTAGGAAATTTTGAAATTCATGGAGTGTGCGTTGCCTTACAAACAATCGACCATTTTTATAACTTGTGTAGTTATTCTACACTGCGAAAAGACCTTTTGAAACACCATCCGCGTTTGTATACTAAATGACGACCATTTAAATGCAATTCATGTAGCTATTCTTGGGCCAATAAACGTGATTTGCTACTGAATAAGTATTCACATACTAACGAACGTCACAGAGAAATAGTTTGCAAAATCATATGTGAATGTACGCTATCTAAGGACAGCTAAATGTAATTTATGTAGTTGTTCTACATTGCAGAAATATTTCAAAACCATGTGTGGATATTCACTATCGAATTTTTTATGCAATTGACGTAAGCATGCTGTAATGCTGAAATTCATGGAGTGTGTGTTACCATACAAACAATCGGCCATTTTTATAACTTGTGTGGTTATTCTGCACTGGGAAAAGATGATTTGAAACGCCATATGCGTTTGCATATTAAATGACGACCATTGTAATGTAATTTGTATATATATATTATTCAACCAGTAAACGTAGCTTGGTACTGCATAAATATTCACATACTAATGAACGCGATTAGTCTTCGTCACAAAAAAGTAGTTTGCAAAATTATATGCGACTGCAAGCTGCTAAACGACAGTTAAATATAATTTATATAGTTGTTCTACATTACAGAAACCATGCGCGGTCTTCACTAATAAATTTTTTATGCAGTTGGTGTAGTCATACCGAACACAGCACGTTTACGTAGTCTAAAAGACAAAGAAGGGAAAAACAAAAAAAAATCCCGGGCTCCGTCGGTGAGTCGGCGGGGTATTATAAATACAAAGAAAAATTATAATTAAAAAGAAGTCTGAAATAAAAATAAAAAAAATTAACATACTTATTAATAATTATAATTCATCTATGGGACATTTGAGGAGACTGCTACTTTTATTTTCGACGATAGATTCAAATACGTCCTTTTTTGTGGTAATTCGTTTTTCATTCACCGGGCTTCTGTTTTTATTCAAAATCTCATTCTGTTTTTTCACCTCGTTACAATAGTACGCACAATCATAACATTTCTTTCAAATCTATTCATTCTATTAAAACGAAAATGTATTCGATAAATTAAATAGTCAATACCTTGTTTTAGGTATCCGTTAATTTGTTAAACATTCCGATAACGTATAATTGCTTTCTCTTGTATTTCCCACCTAAAGACTTGCCAAAATAATGGATCCTACTATTAGTTGATAGCGTGTTTTCCATTGGTTCGAACTTGTGTTTTTTGAACCAATTTTTAATTTTATTCTTCAGCTTGTGCGTTGAAATATTTTCTACAGCGATGCACGTTTTTTGTTCTACAAGTAGGAGATTCTCTTTTTAGCTCTTAGCTGGAGGCCAAATTGGTTCTTTCTTTATGTAGGCCCAACTGTTTGTCGAAGTAATTCAACTGCTTTTGTCTGTAAACCGCTGTTGCAGTTACGGTGGCAGGGCGAATGAATCCTGACTAGCGTGGTGTTGCTGTGCTGACTAACACCCCGACGGCTTGCAAGATAAGCATCTCGACGCATAGAGGTATGTGACTAGTTTTCTTTTATGCACATTGAGGACTATTATTTATCAGCGGTTGATGTTGTGAAACCAGTTCACCATACATGTTTAACAGCTAGCTTTGCTAGTGCTTCTGGTTATATTTCTTTAATTCTTACTACAACTTGTTCTACATTTAATACTTTAATTTAACTTGCTATTGAGAAAATCTAAGCATTACTTTTTTCCAATGAGTTTTATTACATGTTAGCTACGAAATGCACACTTCGTGGATCCATCCATCACAATATAACTTAAATTTAATACTTTTCTTTGTCCATGTGAATCAAGAAATTTTAATTTATTTTTATTGTTAATAGATAATCGTGGGCGACGCGGTTTTTTTTTTTTTTTTTGGTATGTAGGTGAATTCCCCCACTCTACGCGTTTGGTAGTTAGCCTGGTATTTACTTTTCTTCCGGCTACGTCTAGGTACGTAGCAAGACAACAGTGCATTATAACTAAAACAAAATCAATACCCACAAGATACACATATTCGGTAGAACGCGAAAGAAAAAAAAATACCCCCTAAAATGGCGAGCAGTGGTTTTCAGGTTTCTCCCCTATGTTAAATTCCCAAAAGAAAATTATAGCTCTGTATTAGCATTGTAAATATAAAACTAAGTCTATAAGGTTTTCTCTACGATGGCATAATTTAACAAAATTTACAATTATAACATCAACAACAGTTCTAAATCCCCATCGTGAGATTCAAGTTAACTACATAAAATTATCACCATAAGAGGTCAAGATATAATACAATATTTTCAATACGTGTCATCTCACGTATAGAGAATCATTTTACTCCTACGAAATTTAGTCGGCAATAGAAAAACCTTATAAATAGGCAGTTTCATCAAGTACGTAAAACCGATATCAGAAATTGGTAGCTAAAACACTCACCTTCGAATCTAGAGCATAGGGTTGGCTCTGATGACGGGGCGGAACAGAGGGGCTCGGGACCAAGTAGTGTTGGTGTCCCCCCATACCAAAAAGGAGCGACAGTGTAACAGGTCGCTAAGTCCCCCGAAGGAAGAAGCCAGAATAATTTCAGGCGAATTATTTTATTATCGCCGAAAAGTATAGGTTTATAAAACCATTATTACTTACCACGCTATAGGGCGTGCGCGAAATTTTCACAAAGAAAAACAGAAACAACCAAAAATACAACAAATGTTTTCGTTGTGTATATCGAAAAGAAAATGATTATTAATTTTGTTTAACTAATAACCAGAGCTCAAAGTAATATTGTTGTTATCGAAAGTGATTAGGAAACTTGAAAGACGGTTTTATCGGATAGTTCAATACTTCATTTCAACAAGCTTCCGATTGAATCAATAACGAAAGCAACCACACGCCATCGCAATGCACAGTGAGTTCCCAGATACCTAAAACAGGATGTTGACTATTTAATTTATAGAAGAAACTTTCCATTTTAAAACAAATAGATTTGAAATTGAAAATTACTAGAAGCGTATTTTATTGTAGGAAGGTCTAATATACCGGGTGTGGTTGGAGGATCTTAGCAGAATTTATGTATATGAATAATGGAGCAAAAGGGTGTAGATTTTAATTTAGTCGTAAAATGAACGTAACAACAGAATATTTGCGACTTTAGGTGTTTGCTCATATTAAAAAAGAAATTTTCAACGAACTTCGTTCGTTTATGAAATCGATTTGTCGTCCGTCTGTCTGTCCGTCCGAGGCCTTTCTAATGGTCGGACATCAATGTGTGATACATCAATCGATTCAGCTCGGTGTCCTGAGCTTAAGTTTTGATGTCAGTTGAAATCGGGCCACGGGGACGCCGTGCCCCCGCGATATTCCGTCGGGAAAATTAAAATTTCAAATAGGTCCAAAATTAATGTGCGATACATATTTGGGCTCCCCTAACATAGCTGAGTCGAAATATGGTACCCCCCCCCAAAATTTGACCACGGATACCCGACCCCCCCGGGGAATTAATTTTTATTTTATCTGAATACTTATAATTATTACAACATAATAATTTTAATTTCTTTAAATTGTTTTAAAGTAAGTCTACATTTGGAAGTTCGTTGCGACAATGCCTTGCATTTTCAACTTGTTTTAAATGAAGTTAAGAAATGTCCAACTCAAGAACACTGTATTGGTATTAACAATCATTGAATCTAGACTATACAACTAATAATAATCAAAGTTATTGGTAGAAGTGGGTAAAATTTGTAAGACAATATAGTTTAGGCGAATGTAATTAGGTAATATAGCTCGCGGCTTTATTTGTTTCGCAACTGAGTTCCACGGCTATAGCGGGTGGCGACGTATCCAGAATCTTCGGCATAGGTCAATTTAACGTATAAAGTAATTCAATCGTATAATTTATCTATGGCACAGATAAAACAATTAATGCGCAGGAGAGTTAATATATCAGGTTATCATAAAGTAAGGGATATATTTTAAATTATGATAACTTTTTAACAAATTAAGTTAATAACAAGAAATAAATGAAATCTAATTGCTTATGAAATGGGATCTAGTATGCCCAAAACAGGTTACGGCAATTGCTCAATATGACCTCTATTTTGTTGTTGTAAGATCACCATCCTTACCTCCAAATTGTACACAGCATTTCGTAACATTTCTGGTTGAATTGTACCAATTTGCTCCGTAATTCTTCCTTTTAATTCTTGTAGCGTAGTTGGTCGTCTTCTAAACACTAAACTTTTTAAATAACCCCACAGCCAGTAATCCGCTGGGTTTAGATCAGGTGATCTTGGTGGCCATGAATTTACGAAATGTCTGCTTAACACGCGATCTTGAAAAACGTTGGTTAACAATTCTTTGACTGGTCGAAAATGTGCGGGGGTGCTCCATCCTGCATAAAAATGATGTTTTCAATTCCGTAGTGCTCGTTTTGCAGCTGTGGAATAACATAATTTTGTAACATTTGCAAGTATCGTTCACCATTTACAGTTACAGATACGGCTTGTCCATTCTGCATTTCCTCGTAGAAATACGGACCAATAATAAAATCAGCTGTAAAACCGCACCAAACGGTGACTTTCTTGTCATGAAGACCTTTTTGAACGATTTGTTGCGGATTTTCTGCAGACCAGATTCTACAGTTTTGAGTATTGACTCCACCATTCAGAGTAAAATGTGCCTCATCTGTCCATAAAATACGGGATAACCATTCGGGTTCAATTTCCATCTGAGCCATTACTCGCAAGGAAAAATCGTACCTAGTAGCCAAATCTGCGTCCTTTAATTCAAACAGCATTTTCAGTTTATATGGATACATGTTTAGAATTTTGCGTAAAATTTTCCAAACCGTGGTATACGGCATTTGCAATCGCTTGGATATCGCATTTGCACTGCTGATTACGAGTGAATTGCTTCTGGCTATGTCTTGATTTTCATGAAGAACCTCTGCAACTTGGACATCACTAATTATTGGTCTTCCTGATCTTGGTAAGTCAGTTACAGACCCTGTTCTTTCAAATTTTGTATCAAATTGTGGTACGCTTTCATTTGACAGGGTCCCGCTCTCAAACCCATTCTCGTGCGAAATCTTCGTAATCCAGCGGTGTAATTTCTGCCGGATTCATAATAGCACTGAACTAAACCAATTCTTGTTTGTAAATCCATGTTATTACAGTTGAGTCGTTTGAACTCAACGTTTACTTGAGTTTTAATTTCAAAATAAAACTTCAAATTGAATAATTTCGTTTTGACACTGGTGTCAACAATTGTTATGACAACGCTTTTGTTTCTCATAGATACGGTAAAATCCCATTCATTAAGCAACTAGATTTCGTTTATTTTATGTTACTAACTTAATTTATTAAAAAGTTGTAATGATTTAAAATATATCCCTTACTTTATGATAACCTAGTACTTTAAATAATTATTAAATAGGGAAAGAACATGTACCATGATGCCAGTTTTTTTAAATGTTTGTGGAATACAAATCAATGCTAATGTTTAATGTTTTAAAATCGTGGCGTCAATACTACGATGTATTCTATCGATGGAATTACATTTCTAAAACATTCCCACCAGATGAACTATTCAATCTTACCTTCTTGTGTAAATTGTATGATTCTAAATTTCAATTGAAAATTGCAAAACTCTTCAAAGTAGTCCATTTTTATAGCATAAATTTGGCACATTCCCCTATTGTAAATAATTTGTAGGAATGGTTGCAGACCACCGTATAAATCAAAACGAACTTCCATGTTCATCATCATTAGGTTTTCAGTCCTGGAACTGGTTAGACGCGTACCCTAATTGTTTCCTATTCTGAACTAACCTACACATTTCCCTGAAATTTGCACAGTCTGCATCTATCACTATCTGCGTGCGATAGTTTGATCTAGGTCTACCTCTACCTCTCTTTTCCTATCTCTGTTTATAATATATCACGTGCTATTCCCCAAAAATGCCTTAGAACATATCCTGCCCTTTTATTTCTCCATTTTTTTTGTTTTCTCTATATCTTTACAATATCTATAACCTATTTGTTATTAACCTTGTTTGTTCATGCTATCATCCTTATACATCTGAAGCACAACATGCCAGAAGGCTTCTATCTCTTTCTGTCTGCTTTTCCTACTGCCCCTAATTCATAGACGTACTGTGCTGTGCTCCACACATATGCTTTGATCAATTTTCTTCTTGTTTCTATGTTTGTTGTCTTTGAACATAGCTGCTGTTCTTTCTTGTTTAATACAGTTCGGTCACCTTCTATTGTTTTACAGTTATATACCCTTTTTCTCCGATATTCAATGATATGTGAAGGAGAGGCGGCTCCGTAGTGTAGTTGGTATCCGTGTGACTACTATGCCCAAGGTCCCGGGTTCAAATCCCGACACGGTCCGCTTGAAAAATGTTAGGCTAGCATTTTTCACAAAAATACGCCCTCGTTTGGATGAGAGGTAAAATGGAGGTCCCGTGCGTGAGTGTTGTCACGCACGTTAAATATCCCTACCTTGCTTGGAACAGCAAGGGTTCGGCAAAATTCAAAATTTCCACGTAAAAAACCCGCTTCCTGGCCAATGTAGTACCTTCGGGTGGTGCATTGAAAATTCAAATGTAGCGTATGTGAAGAGGGGGCAAGCAGTCTTTGGCTGTTAAGTTTTCCAGCACTTGAACCTTTGTCGAATTAATAGTTTTTCTAAAATATCCTTTCGCACAATCAACATTAGTTGAAAATATTTCACAACCAATACCTGTAGTTGTTTATAATAATCTTCATGTTTAAGTAACATTTATTTTTTTCATCATTTGTTTTTCCATCTTGAGATTTCTTGGATGCGTACCTCCATTGATTTCTATTCTGAGCTAGCCCACACATTTCCCTGATATTCCCACATCCTATATATTTCAATATCTGTGTGCAGTAGTCTAATCTAGGTCTACCTCTAACTTCTCTTTTTTCTTATCTTTGCTTCTAATGTATTCCGTATTATTCTCTCATGTAGTAGTATGTAGCCCATCATCCTATCTTCCTTGTTTTTTAGTGTTTTCCACATATTTCATTCTTCCCCTACCGTTTCTAGTACCTCCTTATTCTTAATTTTGTCTGTCTATGATATCTCCATCATACGTCTGTAGTACCACATTTTAACGTCTTCTACCTTTTTCTTGTCCGCTTCTCCTACTGTCCAGGCTTTACAGCCATACAGTGCTGTGCTCCACACATATGTTTTAAGCTTGTTTCTATGTTTGTTTTCTTTGAACACAATAGTTGCTTTTTCCTGTCAAATGTAGCACGACCTAGTGCTAAATCTTTGTTTTATATCTTTCGTGCTTTTCCCATCTTGCGTTGTTTGGCTTTCTAGGTACCATAAATCCTTAACCTCTTGTAAGTTTTCGTTACCTATTTGTATTCTTGTTTTTAATTTATTTTCCCCTCTTTTGCATACTAGAACGATAGTTTTATTTTTGTTAATTTTCATACCGTATCTCTCAGTTAGAACTGTTTTCATTTCATTAAGAGAAGCTTTTAACTTTTCTTTGCTAGATACTAATACCGCTACATCATCTGCAAATCTAAGCATATCAATCTTTTGTTCCTGCATAGTAATTCCAAATGTCTTCCTGCATTTGACAGTATTCACAGTATTCATTGCCTTTTCAAGTACAAGTCAAAATTAATGGGGATAACGCACATCCCTGTCGCACCCCTTTCCTAATATTTACTTTACTACTTTCCTACTCTAAATCTACTAGCACTGTTTGCTCTTTTTATAAGCTAGGTATTATCCGTCTATCCCTAAAACTCATTCCAATTTTTTTGAGTATTTTGAACAATTTTTTCCATTTTACATTGTCGAATGCTTTTTCCAGATCTACAACCTTATATACACGCTTTCCCCCTTTTCTATTATTTTTTCCATTAACACGCTCAGAGCTAGATTGCTCATGTGTTCCCCTGTTTCGCTTAAACCCAAATTGATCTTCTTGTAGTATTTCTTCAGTTCGTTTTGCCATTCGTCTTTGTACAATCCTAGTTAATATTTTTCACACATGTGCTGTCAAACTTATTGTTCGATAATTTTCACATCTATTCGCGCTTTTCTTTTTTTGTACAGTTACTATGATGTTATGTTTGAAATCTTTGGGTATCTCGCCTGTCTCATACACATAGCTCACAAGTTGGAAGAGACCTTCTGTTACTGCTTGTCCAGTAGCTTTTAGAGTTTCTTCTTGCATCTTATCTGTACCCGGCGTTTTACCACTTTTCAGACCCTTTAATGCTAATTCAAACTCATCTCTAAGCATAGGATACCCCAATCTTCATTTTCAATGTCTGATTCCTGTTAATGCTGTTAGTTCCTCTCCTGCATATAAATTCCCTATATATTTTTGCCATCTACCCACTTTCTCTACATTTTCTATAATGACGTTTTCTCCCGCGTCCTCTATATTTTTGCTATACGGTTGTATATTCTTAAAATTGATTCTAATTAGTTTGTATGCTTCATCTTGTCACGATATTCTCGTACCGTAACTAAAAGGATGTGCCAACTAGGCTGCAGCCGAAGATTGGGAGTGGGGGGTTGGAGTAAGCTAAAACTGAAGTAACTCAACAAGGAGAAAATCAACCATTGAAATAAAATAAGGTTTGTAGCTGCAAAAGAAAAGTAATAATTAATGAAAGGACGCCAGTGCGTCCAACTAAAACACATAGGTAATAAAAAAATAACTTTGTTAAAAAATTCAAGTTAAAAATATACTTTATTTGCTTATCATAAGACTTGTAATTATGTAAGTAATAAATCTATATGATTAGTAAAAGCACAAAATAAACTTTTAAGGAACGTTCACTAATCAATAAGTACGTTTGTGCGTCTGTGACACTTGACGTTATGGTAAAATATTACAAGTACGCCCCTGATGCAATCAGGATAAAGAAAATAATTTATAATTAATAACCCTAACGAGCTCGTGTAATTACATTCTAACACGTTTATAGTAAGAAGGAAAAAATAGAATATTTATTTTTATCAAAAGGGTCCATACAAAACACTGATGTTAGCTATGTTAATAATGGAATATTAATGATGCATAAAGAATGTGAGAGTATCTCAAAAGTAACTACTATAGTAACTATAACTTATTAGTATTGAAGGATTGTAGATGATTCAAACTTATTAAACATTATAGTAAAATTTGTAACTATCAGAGCTATAGTAAAGCACTGCTGGTGAGGAACGTGTTACGCAATAATTAGCATATATGTGAGAAATAATTTATTGTATGGACTACTAGTAAAATAGAATTTAAAAAAAATAGTCTGCTTTCGTCTACGTACTTATAACGAAACAAAGAAATGTTTAACATACCAGTAACCAGCCAAAATCCGGAACAATGCATTTTCTTTTACAGTTACAATACCTGGTAGCTCGAGGATTCTGGTAGACCAAAAAGAGTTGTGAGTAGTTAGCAATCCACGTGGTTCAACATCAAACCTAAACATACAATCAAATCCATACGATAAAATTCTACACGTACGAGAAAGTTTTAAACCTTGGGTACGAACAATTTTTTTAAGTCCTACGATAAGTCCTATGATACGACCATACGATACGACCATACGATACGAGCTAGAAAGTAAACATGAAAATCAGTAATTTATCAACCATTTTATTCACTTACCAAATACACAAGAAGTAGAAACAGAAAAGAATGTGTGTGTATTTGCTCGTTCAGAGTTAAGAACTGTTTAAGAGGATCTGTTCAACGTGTAATAAAGTACAAAGTAAAAATGAATTAATTCCCAACAGAACAATTCAGAATCTCTACTCTATAATAGGTGTTATATTTTGTATTGTTTATTGTCATAACTTATAATTTAGTACATGTGATTAGCTTACGTCTACACTTCATGATTAACTACTAAGAACTGCCAGCCGCCTGTATTGGACTCGCGCTCCTACTCCTCTATGTACGAGTGCCTCTAATGGCAGCGGACCTTACTACTCACTATTACTACAACATCTTTCCTTTTTTAACGGAAGGCAATATTTTACAATTTTTATAAATCTTAATCCTACCCTTATTTTAGTGTTGCCATCTTGAAGGAGTAACTATTACTCGACCGTAACGCGAAGTAATCGTGGTGCGATCTCGCTTTGCGTTAGTCTCTGTTGCACTACACTTTTCACCTGCCGCCACTTCACTTGCGTCATTATGTGCTAATTTAGAGCATGATGGTGTGTCACTCATTACATTACTCTGCTGATTATTTACAATGACATCTTGTTCTAACTTATCACTATAATTAATTAACTTAGGAAAATCTATACTATTATAATAAGCTTTTGCATCTGCTCTACCTTCTTTCTCTTTACAGTTTGATCTTTTGACCATGACACCGTTTTCGGAATATTGAGGTGTTGGTCGTCTTTATTGCAGATGGTCTTAAAATTTCCTATTTCTTATATAAATTCCATTATTTACAGAAACCTTATATCTACGTTTACCAAGTTTCTTTAAAATTTTACCTGATTGCCAGATTGATTGAGGTTTTAATTGTACCCACACGTTTGTATTTGGTTTTAATATTGACAATTCTTTCGCCCCCCTTTTTTCATTATAATTTTCTATTTGCTTGTTTTGATTAATTTTAATGTGACTATACTGAGCCGTGTTAACTAAGTGTGATTTTAATTTTTTGGTTGCTGTGGGAAGCAAAGGGTTACGAGTAGCTCTCGACATTAATATTTCATTTGGTGAGTTATTTTCAAAAATAGGCGTATTTCGGTATTGTAGAAGTGCAAGATTTAAATCTCTACCATCTTCAATAACCTTTTTCATCATTTTTTTAATTGTTTGTATGTGCCTTTCACTCATTCCATTAGACTAACTATGGGTCGGTGAACTTACACTATGTTGAAATTGCCATTCATCTGCAAAATCTTGAAATTCTTTGGAGGTAAACTGAGTTCCTCCGTCACTAATCAAGTATTTGGGAACTCCAAATCTTGCAAAAATGGTTTTGAATGTGTTAATTATAATCTTACTAGTTATATTATTTAATTTTTCAATTTCGACAAATTTAGAATAATAATCTACCACTATTACATAATATTTTCCTCTAAGTTCGTATATATCGCAACCAATTTTATACCACGGGATTGAGTGTATTTCGTGCGGTTGTAACGGTTCTGCTGGTTGTGAATTTGCATATTTTGGCAAAGTGCACAATTTTCAATCATTGATTTAATTTCGTTGCGAATAGTTGGCCAAAATACTGATTCTAGTGCTAGCTTTACACATTTAGTATACCCTAAGTGACTGTAATGAATTTTCTCTAGTATTGTTTTCATCAGACTTAGAGGAATTACACAACTGTTATTTTTATAAATGATCTCATTTTCAATTATTAATTCGCTTTTATATTTAAGATATGGCCTAACACAATTTTTTAATAATTTATTATTTTTTGGCCAGCCCTTATCGATTACCATTCGTAATTGCTGTAATTCTGGATCAGCATTAGTTGCCGATTTAATTTTATTTAAATATTCTTCACTAATATTAACCTCAACAACTACACAAATTTGATCTTTTAAATCTAAATCATTACTCGCGGTGTCTTTAGAACAAGCTCGCCATAATGCATCCGCTATAACGAGATCTTTGCCTCTTTTGTATTTAAGATTAAAGTTGTACCTCTGTAAAAATAATATTATGCGCTGTAAACGAGCTGGTACTTTATTTAACGGTTTATTAATTAATGTTATCAAAGGCTTGTGATCAGTTTCAACGATCACTGATCTTGCAAATACGTAATCATGATATTTAGTTAACCCATAATAAATCGCTAATAGCTCTTTTGTGATTTGGGGTTGTTGTACCTGGGATTCCGTTAGAGCTTTTGATGCGTATGAAACAGGTATATTTTCCTGTAACATGCATGCCCCTAAACCATTCTGACTTGCATATACAGATATAGTTGTTTCTTTGAAAGGGTCGAAATACCTGAGTACCGGACTATTTGTTAAAATTTGTTTAAGTTGTTCAAATGCAGCTTTATGTTGATCTGACCATACAAAATAAACATTCTTCCTCAAGAGTTCACGTAAAGCTTTCGTTTCTTCTGAGAAATTTTCAACATACTTACTCATATAGTTTATAATACCTAACAGCCTCTGAACGTCTTTCTTCTCCTTGGGTTCCTGGAATTCTTGTATGGCTTTTAACTTGTCAGGATCTAATCTTATACCTTCACTGCTTAAATAATGCCCCATAAATTTAACTTTCGAAACACCTAAGATACATTTTTTGAATTGAATTTAATATTACGTTCTTTTGCCCTTTTAATACTTCTATTAGTGCTTTATCGTGTTCTTCTTTGTCTTTCCCCATATAATTACATCATCTATATACACTGCTACATTACTCATCTCAAATATTTCCTGAACCTTTCATTGAACACTTCCGGGCCGCTTTTAATTCCATACGGTAATCGAAGAAAACGATAGCGACCATAGGGTGTACCTACTGTACAAAGTTTACTACTTTCGTCGTCTAACGGTATCTGATAGAATGCTTGACTTGCATCTAACTTAGAAAATATGCGTGCTCCATGTAATTTCGCCGTTATTTCCTCTAACGTTAATAGTTTGCAATGTTCTCGTTTGAGTACTTTATTTAATTGCAAGGGGTCTAAACAAATTCTTAATGTACCATTTTCTTTTCTTATTAATACTAGTGGATGTACCCACTCGCTAGCGCCGTTTACTTTTTCGATAATATTTAATTTTTCTAATTCTACCAAATTGTCTTTTAATTTGTCCATCAGTGCAAATGGGACTTTTCTTATTGGCGTGATACAAGGAACTGCGCTAGGATCAATTTTCATTTTATAAGGTGGTTGATACAACCTATACCTGAAAATACCTCACCAAACATTTGTATAATTTGTTCATAATTTAAATTGAAAGTATTATTAATGTGATCAATACTCTTAATAGAATGAGCTTCTGGTTCTATACGATTAATTAATTTCAGACTTATTGAGCTTGCTAACCCTAATATCGGTTCAGTGTCATCATTAACTACAAAAAATGCAATTTCAAGCTCTCTACTATTATACTTGCAATCGATTCTACATTCCCCTATAAGTGGCAAAATGTCACCTGTGTACGATTTCAAGAGGGTCTTTGACTCTACTAATTGTTCAAAAGGCATATTTAAACGAATAAAGTATTTTACAGGTAAAATGTTTACCATTGCACCTGTGTCAATTTTAAACGACATCTTAACTGCACCTATTGTTAAGTCTTCCCACCAAGCCTTATCGTTTACAAGAACCCTTTTACAATTTGTATTACCTGTCCCTTCATTCAGGGTGCCTATAAAAACTACATTTTCTTGATTATAATTTTCCTGAGTTAAACTACTAATTTGTTTCTCGCTTCTACATACTGTTGCAAAGTGATTGTATTTTTTACACTTACCGCAAACCTTTTTATATGCCGGACATCTATTAATTGCGTGATTGACCCCACACCGCTTACAATTTTTAATTTGCGACCTCCTACCTTGCGATCGTGATCTGGCTCGTCCTCGGAAACGTGATGTCGCGCTTCCTTTGTTGTCTTCGCCAAATCGCCGTTGTTGGCTTGACTGCTGTCTACCTGGATCAGACTGCCAGCCCCCCATGGAGCTTTGTTTGGGTGAAATCCTGTCAATTTGAGAATTTACCTGATTATTTGCGACGAATTTTTCCATTCTTGCCTATCGCAAAAATGTTAGATTCTTTCTAGGCGAGAAGTGGTTATCGAATTTTTCAATTACTGGCTCTAATTTGTCCTTTTCATCCTCTTCGAATTTAAACGTCGCGTAAATTTTCTGGATTTCAGGACCTGCAAAATGTAGCAACTGAGCGATTTGAATTTTTTCTTCTTTTTTATTGGCTTCCGTCGCTATTAAATATATGTTAAAGCTATTTTTCCATTGCGCCCATTGTTCTGCAGCTTGACCATTGTTCAATTCTAACCTGGGTAGTACGTTACTCGCCATTTTTCTTAGTAAATTGTTGTACGCGTGTTAATTACTGTAATTATGCTTGCTGTTGTCGGTTTTGTCGCAGCGCCATGTTATATTTAGTATCGTTTATTGTCATAACTTATAATTTAGTACATGTGATTAGCTTACGTCTACACTTCATGATTAACTACTAAGAACTGTATTGGACTCGCGCTCCCTACTTTTCTATATACGAGTGCCTCTAATGGCAGCGGACCTTACTACTCACTATTACTACAACAATAGGCATAACTTTGAAAATAGTCAAAAAGAGCGAATTAGGATATTTATTTAAACTGGTAATAATTTATCAACGAAGGGTATTGGAAAGATGCAAATTCAGGAATTGAACGTAACAATCTGTCTTTTCTACTTCCATCTTAGTTTGTACCTCTTTGCACTTTACATCAATCCATGGTTCTTTAGCTTCCTGCATTTGAGAATAATTTCCCATTTTACGGCTGATTAATTTTTGTATTTTTGTCTTTCTTCTATTAAATTCAGGACATATCCATGGTTTTTTATTTTCTTTTTGTGTATACCCCAAAACATCTCTGGCCACCACGTCTATGCTGGATTTAATGTTATTCCATTCTGTTTCTACTTCCTTAGTATCAGATATTTTCCCGATATCTTTCAGCAATTCATTTGACTTTGTTCCGAATCTTTCTTGGATATCTTTATCTTATAGTTTCTCAAAGTCAAAGTGCCTTTTTCCGTTTCTTTTTTTTTTTTCAATTTTTTTTTTTTTTTTTAAATTTAAGTGCGGCCTTCATAATTACGATGTTGTGGTCAGTGTCCTATGTCTCCTTGTATCTTCCACGTATATCGTTTTCTAGAATGATGTTGAAATAATATGTTTGTGATGATTAACTTGTTCATGTCGCAAAATCGCAAAATTCTACCAGCCTATTTCCCCTGTCGTTTCTCGTGACTAAACTTACTATCGCTCCTTCTCTGCCCTTACCAACCACTGCATTAAAAATCCCCCGTAATTATTAAATTTTCATGTCCTTTAACGTATCTTAATATGTCTTCGATATCTTTGTAGATCGCTTCTACCTCTTCCTGACTGTAGCTATAGATGGGCATGTATACTTGTATTATTACTGTATTTACCGGTTCAGATTCTAATCTAACAATGAGTACTATTTCGTTCTTCTGTAAGTAATTTTCTATACAGTATCCCATTTTTTTTCGCATAACTATCTCCGCACCCAAATTCCCTCCTCTGCTCCTGTATGAATTACCCTGAAGTCTCCACTCCAAATATCCCCCGCCTGTGGCCACCGAACTTCGCTGATCCCTACTATGTCTAGTGATAACCTATTCATTTCCATTTTTAGGTTCTCTAGCTTACCTACTTGCTTCGTACTTTTAACATTCTACGCTCCGACTCGCAAAATGTTCCCAACTTTTATTCTGGACTTTCCGATTGCATCCTCCGAAATAGTCCCCTCCCGGAGATTCGAATGGTGGACTATTTTAAGTCCGGAATCTTTTACCCCAGAGAATGCCATCATGTTTATTTCAATTTAAGTACGCTGTGTACTTGGGAAGGCGGCTCCGTGGCGTAGTGGTATGTGTGTGACTACTACGCCCTAGGTCCCGGGTTCGAATCCCGACACGGTCCGCTTGAAAAATGTTAGGCGAACATTTTTCGCAAAAATACACCCTCGTTCGGATGAGAGGTAAAATGGAGGTCCCGTGTGTGAGTGTTGTCACGCACGTTAAAGATCCCTACCTTGCTTGGAACAGCAAGGATTCGGCCAAATTCAAAATTTTCCAGGTAAAAAAAACTCGCTTCCTGGCCAATGTAGTACCTTCGGGTGGAGCATTGGAAAAATCACATGTAATGTGTACTTGGGAGTTTATCTGGTGGTTTTCCGTTGCCTTCCAGATCGTGGTAGTGTGTCTTAGACTGCCATACCGACCCCTATAGTCTCTGCCAATCTAAGTACCGAAAGAGCCGATATCCTCTTTCGGTGACCTGTTTTAGTCTGGTTTTTCACTAATGACCCTACTACTTTGGTTGAACCTGTAGTTTGGCTCTATAGCTCATTAGAACACGCAAGCCATTTTACCTATTCTAGTAATTTAGAACTTCGGCAAGGTGCAGGTCCATTTGAAATGGACAAAACTACTTTGTAAAAATAAAATTTTTTATTGGAGTAACGAATGCGCTGCTTCATTTTGAACTAGAGATTTACTAGTTTTAGCTCCTGTCATGAGCTGTCCTGATTTCGATAAATTGTTTGTTATTCAAACTAATTCCTGCTATTATGGTTTAGGCGCAGTGTTAACGCAACCTCACCCTGATAGTGATAAGGTCATTAGTTATATTAGTCGTTCCCTTACCCTAAGTGAACGTTAGTTTAGTACAATGGAAAAAGAATGCCTTGGAGTAGTGTGGGCAATTAGTAAATTTAAATCGCATATTAAAGGTACCCATTTTACTGTGATGACAGACCATTTCGCTCTTGTATGGCTCGATAGATTAAAGGATCTTTCGGGTCGATTAGCTCGTTGGAGTGTAAAACTTCAAAAATATAGTTTTAACATTTTACATGGGTATCTCGTGTGTCTCATACACATAGCTTACAAGTTGGAAGGGACATTCTGATACTGCTTGTCCAGCGGTTTTTAGAGTTTCTGCTAGCACATTATCTGTACCCGGCGCCTTACCATTTTTCAGATCCTTTAATGCTAAATCAAACTCATCTCTAGGTATAAAAGATTTCAAGTCATCATTTTCAATGTCTGATTCCTGTTTTAATGTTCTTAGTTCCTCACCTGTAAATAAATTGGCTATATATTTTGCCATCTAATCACTTTCTCTAGATTTTGTATAATGACGTTTCCTCCCGCGTCCTTTATATTTTTGCTATATTATTTTATATCCCTAAAATTCATTCTAATTAATTTGCATGCTTCGTCTGTCTTTTCTACTTCCATCTAAATTTGTAGCTCTTTGCACTTTTCATCAATCCATTGTTCTTTAGCTTTCCTGCATTTGCGAATAATTTCTCATTTTATGGTTTGTATCTATGTTTTCCTGTTTCGTCTGATCTATTTTTGTTCTTCTATTAAATTCAAGATATCTCTTGTTATGCATTGTTTCTTATTTTCTTTTTGTGTATACTCCAGAATATCTCTGGTCGACATGTCTAAGCTGGATTTAATATTATTCCATTCTGTTTCTTCTTCCTTAGTATCAGAAATTTTCCCGATATCTTTCAACAATTCGTTTCACTTTTTTTTAAATGTTTCGTTAATATCTTTATCTTTTAGTTTCTCATAGTCAAAGTGCCTTTCTCAGTTTCTTTTTTTCAAATATTTAAATTTAAGAGCGGCCTTCATAATTACGATATTATGGTCAGTGTATATATCTGCTTCTGGGTAGCTTCTACAGTCTTTTACTTGATTCCTAAATCGTTGTCTAACAATAATGTAATGTATTTGATATCATCCTATATCTCATGACATCTTCCACGTGTATTGCCTTCTAGCATGATACTGAAATAATACATTTGTGATGAGAAATTGTTCTTATCGCAAAATTTTACCAGCCTATTTCCTCTGTCATTTCTCGTGCCTAAACCAAAAAAACTTACTACCGCTCCTTCCATACCCTCACCTACCTCTGCATTAAAATCCCCCGTAATTATTAAACTTTCATGTCCTTTTACGTATCTTAGTATGTCTTCGATATCTTTGTAGATCGCGTCTACCTCATCCTCACTGTAGCTAGAGGTGGGCACGTATACTTGTATTATTATTGTATTTACAGGTTTAGATTCTAATCTAACCATGAGTACTCTTTCGCTCTTTTATAAGTTGTTTTCTACACGTCGTCTTATCTTTTTTCGCATAACTATCCCCGCACTCGAATTTTCTTCTTCTTGTCCTATATGAATTACCCTGTCCAGCGGACTTCACTGATCCCTACTATGTTTAGTGCCAACCCATCCATTTTGATTTTCAGGTTCTCTAGCTTACCTACTTGTTTCATACTTCTGATATTCCACGCTCCGACTCGTAAAATATTTACAGCTTTTTTTTATACTTTCGGATCACATGCCCCGAAGTAGTCCCCTGCCGGAGAGACGAATGGGGGACTATTTTACTTCCGGAATTTTTTACCCCAGAGGATACTAACATCATTAATACCAATTTAAGTACGCTGTGTACTTGGGAGGTAATGTGGTGGTTTTCCGATGCCTTCCATATTGCAGTAATGTCTCTTAGAATGTCATACTGACCCCTATGGTCTCTGCTACTTTAAGTACCGAAAAAGCTGCTGCCCTCTTTCGGGGACCTGTCTTAGTCTGCTTCCTCACTAAAGACCCCACTAATTTGGTTAAACCTATAGTTCGGCTCTTTAGCTAATTGAAACATGCAAGCCATTCTACCCGTTCTAGTATTTTAAAACTTCGTCAAGGTGCAGGTCCGTTCAGAATGGAACTTCCACGATATGGTGTTGAAAATTTGATGTAAAATCACCTAAGGCATGATGGTCTAGCGTACTAGTTTGTTGAGACCTAATGGTACTGTTACATCACTTGTAACATCAACGCCAACAAAAATCCATCTATAACTTGCATTTTGATCAACTCAACGATACTTTGACACTTAATGTTCTGGAACATGGTTCTTCCGTCTTTAATGCTAGCAGTCAAGCGCGCGCAGTTCCTTATTGTGTTAATTGGTGTTACATGCAAGTTTTGGCAGGAAAAGTGACGCGCATAATTGTTATCTTGGGATATACCTGTTTGTATTTAAATATAATTTTCTTCCTGTCTTATAGATTTACTTACGTCTTACTTTTAAATATGAAAAAACTTTAAGGTAAGAGCCCAGACAAACATTTTACAAATGCCATCTTGAATTATATAGGAGGAACTTGAAGAACGCCGAATTTTGTAGCATACTTATTTATGAATTTCTAAATATCTAATCAGTTTTTCCTACACTTATCCTTTTTGCATTTTCTACCCGCCTTGTGTACATTTTTCGGCAGTACAACTTATTGGATTTTACTAAAATTTTCCCAGCTACCCGAATCTGAAATTTTTTTTTAATCCGAGTGATCCCCTAGACCCTACCGCCATTTTCAGATTTTTTGTCAAACGTTACTTTCAGCGATATTTTTAATATAACTCCATCGTGCAATAGTATTTTTTCAAGTAGGGTCCTTCTTATAAGTGCTAAAAACTCAAATCACGTATACATAGTTTATCTAGACTATCTTAATTGGAACCCTCGTGTACAATTTAAATTTGTATACATCTTAAAACCCTATCTTTTGAAACTGGGAGCTACCTAAAGATTTCTTAAATGGATTTTTAATGTCATTCAATTTGCAATAATAAACATTAACGCGCAAGCCTAAATTTACATTTTTAAATCCCTCATATTGTGTGGAATCTAAGACTTGACTAGTTACCTACCAAGGAAATAAATGAATCACAGAGAAAGTATATGCATGCATTCTTGTCATTAATGTTTCCCGCACATCTTACGTTTAACCAGTTAAAACGTTTCTAAATTAAGTGGCTATAATCGTTAGTTTTGCATTCTTTAGTAAATTTTAAGGAACTTTCTTACAATGCCAGTTTATCGATGGAGACGAAGTTTAATAATTTGATTTTAAATATGTGAATACCCATTTCTCTGATTTCTCTTTTTATATAAATACGAAAAATCATGATACTAAAAGCTTATTTTCAATTTATTTGTATAAATCGTAAAGTTGTACAAAGTGAATAGTGTTTGCAGAATTTTCAACATCGAAATCTTGGTTAGTACAATATTTTTAAAACTTGCATGTTTAAACTGCGATTTTGTATTGTTATTCAGCAACTTTATCTGCAAGACAATTTTTGCATTGTCCGCTTAAGGTTAGCGCTACAATATTACTGCTTACGTTTTCATTAAGTCGACGTTTTAATAATATATTCTTCGAAATATTCACTGTGCGAGAACTATCGACAAAGAAAGGTAAGCCTTAGTTTGTGTGATGTATTGTAGACACAGCCAGCTAGCAAATAAGAATAAAGTTAGTTGTCAAATGTACAATAAGTTGTACGCCTGATAATATAGTATGTATCTTATATGTTACCGTACCACATGGTTATTGCTGCTTATATTCAAATAAATCTTACACATCTGAGTCATCCTGTTATTTGCGGGTCAGAATATTACATATTGGCGACCAGTATAAAAGAAAGTAAGGTTAAGTCGAAAGCATGGCGCAAAGAGGCACCGCTAAGGAAGCAGAACCCAGGGCAGTAGAGCAACCCATGATGTGTGCAAGTATTGGTGCTGTAGCCAATTTTCAGGTAAAGACTGGAATACGTATGAAGAGATATTGAAACACATTGTGTACCTTTTGTGTACCTCGGTTTTCGATCCCCTTATAATGAAGGGAAATCGACAGTCTCCTGGCTAAGCAAGGGGTCTATTCCTCGGGTAGAGCTTGTGAGGAATGACCGTGGGTTTTACAACGATTTTTTAGAACTGACTCATAACTACAATAATTAAGGGGTGTAGGGGAGCGCCACCAAGTCTTAGATTTAATAAAGTAAGGGGTACCCTAAGAGAGAACTTGGAAATCTCGGGGGGGAGTATCGCTTTTATTGCAAGAACGAAGGATCTGAAAGATAATAATGCTATTAGAACAAACGAAGGACACAAGAGATTCACTCTTGCTACCTTATACAGTAAAGAGAAAAAGAGTTACTATTAATTTCTGAAATTTAAATATAAGCATTAAAAGGAAATTTAAATATCAAGCTTCTTAAAAGCGCTATTTCAAGTAAAAATAGTTGAGCAAAAGTTGGAGAGTAAATTGGTAAAAATGGAAGAAGATGTGATGAGGCTGCAAGAACAAATGATTTTACTAACAACGCGGTCACTTGAATTAGCAAACCAAGTTGTAAATCAGAACATTCAGAAATAAGAAGCATGGAAGGAAGCGAGTCATTACCGTCAAAATTTAAAGTGAAAACACCCACATTCGATGGTAAAACACCTTGGCCCACATATTTGAAATAATTTGAAGCTGCTGCAATATCCAACGGTTGGTGCAACAAAGAGAAGGCTATCTCTCTAATAGTAGCCCTACGGGGGAAAGCTCTTAACATCTTGCAAACGATTGCCGATCACCAGCAGAATAATTACGGCCTCTTAACATCAAAGCTTGAGATGAGATATGGAGACGCTCACCTTCAACAGGTTTGCCATGCACAAGTTAAGAACCGCTTGCAAAAGATAAATGAAAGCCTGCAAGAATTCAAAGCTGACATTGCCAGATTAGTTAGATTGGCATACCCAACGGCACCAGATAGCTTCCTCGAACAACTGGCTGTTCAAACATTTGTGGATGGCGTTAAGAACTGCGAAATACAGCAAGCGCTAAGATTAGCAGGGCCAAAAATGTTAGATAATGCACTGGCTCATGAGCTTGAATTTGAAGCAGTTAAGCAGACATCAAACAGGTTGAGTCACAAAGTTTAGTCAGCCTTAGAAGAATCTGGTCAATCGCAGAACAGCATGGAAGAAATAATCAACCGTGTGGCGGAAAGGCTGGAAAGACGACCGCGGAGATAGAGTCTGCAAGCTGGAGCTGCGGTAAAGTTGGTCATATACAGAGACGCTGTACTCAATCAAAAAAATATCTGGTTGAGCAGTAGGAAAACTAAAACAAGTCGACGTAAGGGGGCGACCGTCGACAGCACAGCGTAGTGCCTCGTAGATAATCATCCGTACTGCATCGTCGATGGGGAGTCTGAACAGCATTTATATTGATGGTAGAATTAATGGCAGGGTTGTCCGATTACTCGTGGATACAGGAGCGACAAGGACTATCGTGAGACCGGATTTGGTTGGTCGTGGAAAAGTGTTACCTGCATCGGTATGTCTTCGAACGGCAAGTAGTGAGAAAATTTCTACTCACGGAAAGACTGCCGTTACGTTGGAAATTGGAGACAAACTAATGAATCATCGGGTATTGGTAGCTGAAATTACAGAAAAAGTTATCTTGGAAATAAATCTCATGAGAGAATATGGGTTTCATGCAAACATGAAGGAAAATGTGCTTCGGATAGATGATGATGAGATTCCATTTTAAGGAACGAGTAACCAGACGATACAAGTTTGAATGATTTGTTATATGAAAATACCCGAGAAGGTGGAAATGATGGTAATGGGACGCCCGGATGATACGCTCCGGGAAGGACAAGTATGCATGATGGAAGCAACTGAATCGGGAATGGGTCAGAAGGGATTACTGATTGGAAGAACACTAGCAAAGTCTCGAAATATGATACCAGTTAGGGTGTTAAAGATTAATCCGCATACGGTTACCCTAAATAAAGACATGATTGTGGGAAGTTGCATTCCAGTAAGTCATATTAAACGTTGCGTGGACGACACAAGAGACAAACAAGTTAACGGTCGCTCACAGAAATTGCTGCATATGTGGATACCTTTGAGTCAAGGATTAAACGGCGATCAACTGGGCAAGGTAAAAGAACTGGTCGGACGATATCGAGGTGTGTTTGCACTGGATGATAGTGAGAAAGGAAGGACGAATGTTGTGCAACACAAGATCAATACTGAAGATGCGCAACCGATAAAACAATATCCCAGGCGGCTTCCTTTGGCAAAACGTAAGGAAGCCGAGCAAATTATCACAGAGAAGAACAGGGAGTGATTGAACTCTCGAATAAGTCCATGGACATCCCCGGTAGTGCTTGTCAAGAAAAAGGATGGGCCGACAAGGTTTTGTGTAGACTACCGGCGGCTAAACAATGTGACAAAGAAAGATAGCTGTCCTTTGCCCAGAGTTAATGACACCTTGGATACTCTATCCGGATCTAAATGGTTTTCGATCTTGGACTTGAAAAACGGATACTGGCAGGTAGGCTTGGAGCCAAGCGATAAAGAAAAAACTGCGTTTACAATTGCAACTAGATTCTGGCAGTTCAAGGTCATGTCCTTTGGATTATGCAATGCCCCTGCTACTTTTGAACGTTTGATGGAGTCGATACTGCGTGGATTGTCCCGGAAAACATGTCTGGTGTACCTAGACGATGTGATTGTGTTAGGCGGGTCTTTTGAAGTACACCTTAAGAACCTAGAAGAGATATTCCAAAGATTACACGGGGCAAACCTTACCTTGAGCCCCAAGAAATTTCACCTATTTGGAAAAGAGGTGAAATACGTAGAACATGTCGTTTCGGAGACCGGAATAAGAGCTGACCCTGACAAAATAAAAACGGTACAAGAGTGGCCTACACCAGCAGATATATACAAACTACGCAGTTTTCTAGGATTGTGCACATACTACCGACGTTTTATATTTGGGTTTGCAACCATTGCCAAACCGTTGACGAAATTAACTGAAGATGGACAAGAATATAATTGGAATGACGACTGCTACAGCGCATTTGAACAACTGAAATGGCTACTGTTACAGCACCAATTCTGAGTTTTCCACGGATGGAGGGGAAATTTGTGTTGGATACCTATGCCAGTAACACAGCTATAGGAAGCGTTCTTTCTCAAGTGCAGGACGGACAAGAAAAAGTGATTGGGTATTTCAATAAGGTCTTGTCGCGGCCAGAAAAGAACTATTGTGTACCAAGAAGTGAGCTGTTGACCGTCGTCAAATCCATAGAGCATTTATATACGCATACATATATATATATATATATATATATATATATATACTTATATACGGTCGTAAATTCTTGTTAAGAACAGACCATGCTGCACTAAAATGGTTACTGCAGTTTTGAAATCCTGAAGGGCAAGTTGCAAGGTGGATAGAACGGCTGCAGGAATATGACTTTGACATAGAACATCGTGTACCAACTTGTCATCGGAATGCAAACGCTCTGTCAAGGAGACCTTGTCCGGTAGACTGCAATCATTGCTCCAAGATGGAAGAGAAAATAAATGTCATTCATAGAATGACGGTAACCGAAGATACTTAGCAAACCGAAAGAATAAGAAAAGACTAGGAGAATAACGACGAATTGGGACATATTATTGAGTGGAAAAGTAGAGGACAACGACCAGCTTGGTAAGAAATTAATATTCCAAGTAGGAGCTTGAAGGCATATTGGGCACAGTGGCACTTTTTGGTGATTGAAAATAGCATCTTGAAACGACGCCTAGACGACTTTAAGTGATATTGTGGAGAAGCAGAGTGCCGGAAGTATTACAGCACTTGCACGATGGTATTTCCAGAGGTCACTTTGGCGTGAAAAGAACTCTCGAAAGCGCGAGAGAAAAATTCTATTAGGTGTACTGCAAAGAAGATGTGGAGTGCTGCCGGAAATGTGAATTGAGTGCCTCTGGAAATGGCCCGGTTACAAAACGGTCCGTTTCCTAAATCAGAGAAAGGAAATATATACATCTTGGTTGCAATAGATTATTTTACCCAGTGGCCGGAGGTGTATGTTATACCTAACCAAGAAGCCGAGACGGTTGCAGATGTACTAGTGAGGTATTTGTTTTGTCGCTTTGGAATTCCGTTGGAATTACACTCCGATTAAGGTCGGAACTTCAAATCAGCGTTGTTTTAAAACGTCTGCAAACATCTTGGAATCAGGAAAACCAGAACCACGCCACTTCACCCTCAATCGGATGGAATGGAGAAGAGGTCGCAGGTAAAGATTACGTTAGTAAGCTTCGTGAAAGATCAAATAGCATTTACGAAAACGTCCGAAAGAATATCCAGCCAGCAAGCGATCGAATGAAATCACAATACGACACGAGAGCACAAGAAGGTGGTTACCACCCTGGAGATTTAGTGTGGTAGTACAATCCACAAAGAAAGCGTGGATTGTCGCCAAAATTACAAAGATAATGGGAAGACCAATACAAAGTGCTAAAAAGAATTAATGATGTAGTGTACCGGATCAGAAGATCTCCCCGTGGTAAACCAAAAGTGGTACACTTTGACCGTTTAGCATCGTATGCTGGCAACAACCAGGAAGACTCGAGTAACGAGAATGGTATTCGAAGAGTTATTAATTGTGAGCCAAATGTAGATTTTGAGAGTTTCATGGCGGCGTATGGTTGTTTCCGCTAAAACGAGATCTTTTCGCTGTTGTTGAAAAACAACAAGATCTGTTTAGAGCACCACAAGAGTATTACCTTGCGCATTGCGTAGCTCAAGATCTGTTAAGAGGAATAGCTGTTGTTTTCAAGAAAAAGTTTGGATGTGTGGATAAATTAGTACAACAGCAGTCAACTGTAGGAAAAGCTTTGGTTCTTCAAGATATAAATCGTTATGTTTACTATCTGGTCACCAAATATTCCTCATGGCAGAGACCTAGTTATGGACATCTATGGGTGGCTTTGCTGAATTTTAAGGCTCAGATGATGGAAAATGAAGTAACGAGACTAGCGGTGCCCAAGCTAGGCTGTGGACTGGATCGCTTAGATTGGAGAGTATTTTGAAATATGCTGGAACTAATTTTCCAAGGAACCAACATCCAGGTCTTTGTTTGTTGCTATCAACCGGTTGCCTACCAAGACCAAGAAAAGAGTGCTGACTATTATTTTCAACAACGTGGTGGATGCACCAGAGGTGATTGCTGCCGATACCGTCATCAGTCATCGAATTGGCGTCAAAATGTTTTTACAGTTACGGGACGTAACGGTTTTAAAGAGGGGGCAATGTTACGAACTACTATTAGGCAACCTGTCAAACACACAAGCTTCATAACCCAAGTACATTCTCCAGGAATCGAGAATGTCTGAGCACATACTTGAGCATGAATCATCTATTTAATTCAGGATATAAATAAGACCGCTGATGAAGTACAGAGTTAGTCTATATCTAAATGTCGAATATAAATTATATCGTGTAAAGTTAATTAGTTATGCTTTGGAAAGTCCAAGAGTAAAAATAAATGTGTGTTATGTGAACCTGTATATTGTACCGCCAGCTTGTGGAATACATAAATAGACAAAAGTGTACTAAATAAATTATAGTAGTGTTTAGTGTTGTTGAGAAGTCTTATGGTTAAGAATTTAGTTTAAGAAGATACTAGTGTTTGTAAATAGCATTAGTGTGATAGTGCTTCATTGTTAATTGGACTGAAAACATCTATAAATAAGGCATATACGGTTAATTAGATTTGTAAACAGTTATAAAGACTTTTTATTACTTGTTTTAAATTGCTGAAACGCGTTAATAGTAGCCTGTTACAATATTATTGGGGGAAGCAAAAGGTTAAGTTTGAGGAAGGAGAGTAATGTTAAGTAAAAGATAATAGAGCAACCGATAGTTCATAGGTAAAGGCGATTGTGATTGAAGTTGTTTGGTAAGGTGATCTAGAAATGGTAATTTTAGGGGAGGACCAATTGATATTATGTAGCAATACCGATGGCAGTGTAGCGGTTATGTAATAAACAAAGCACATACGACAAACTACTTAATAAAGAATATAAATACCTTAAGTCTGTGCCGCACTGGGCAAGAAAAGTCACACACAAAGGGGTAGCGGACACACAAGAACACGCACGCTCGGTGTGGTGTCGCCTTCAGGGCTCTCGTACAACTGTCTTCTGTAACCGTCCGAGTACGACTGATGTCACTTCACGCACTCGCACTGCGGCATAAGGTTTCACTCAAACTATAGGGTACCCGCACTAATGGTATTTATTGTCACCACTATTAAATTGTTCAACCAAAAATTGTATTTATGGCGGCAGGCTGAAGAAATTTGCCATGTATAACACTGTCAGTGATGATGAACGGATAAACATCTGCTCCGAGGAGCATGTCAATGATTCCTGGAGAGTTCCAGGTCGGGCCTGCAAAGTGCAGGTCGCATAAGTGTTCCCAATTATTAGGAACTTCAACGCTAGGTAATTTACCAGATATTGATGAAAGCACAAAAGTTGTGACTTCTAGAGATTTTGCAGAGTCTAAAATAGAGCGAATGGTGCAGCTGACGGCATCCCTATTGACCGCTGAAGTTGTCTGCCCAAGTCCATAAATCGGAACTTGCGAACGTATGCGTGGAAGCCAAAGTTTGCTCACGCAATCGTCTCGAATAAAGATAGCTTGGGAGCCAGGGTCTAAGAGTACCCTGATCGGTTTGTATGTACCAGAACGGTCTTGAACTTCCACAACAGCAGTGGAGAGTAAGACAGTAACCCCAAGATTTAAATTCGTCTGTGAAGACAAAACATTTGCCGGAATAGGAGGGGCTGACTGCGTGCTATTGGCATTTTTATGCATATGTGTGGCGGTCGGTTCAGCTGAACGGCTAGAAGCAGGTTGCGCTTCAAAATGTAGCAAGGTATGATGCGGCTTGGCGCAAGTTCGACAAGAATTATAAAATATGCATTGCATGGACGCATGGTCTGTACGTAAGCAATTTAATCAGAGGCGTAAGCGTTTGACAATGTTGAAACGTTCTGTCGGAGTTGTATTTAGAAACGATTGACATCTGTAAATTATGTGATTGAACTTGCAAGAAGGACAATGGTGCGAAAATAAATTCATTGAGTCACTGGAGCTAATTGGTGTGTCCAGTGAAACTACGTTAGAAGAAACTCTTGGTTTAAATTGAAACGCTGAGGATTTCTTAGGCACTGATGTGTGAGATGTATGAACAGGAGTCGAATAAGAAACAGGTGCGGTTGAAGAAAATGTTTCTAAAGCTGCACATTCTTGAGTTAAAAAATATCTCAAATCATCGAAATTGGGTATTTGCTTCGGATCCGATTGGAGTTCAAAGCGTTTTCTAGTGAACGGATCGAGTTTTTCTAAAAGAAAATCGACCAGAATAAAGTTCCAATGTTCAGTAGGAAATTTCAAGTTAGTTAGAACAGCAAGGTTCTCTGAAAAACAATCAATAAGTGCCCTAAGTTTCTTAGGGTCTTCTGATTTTAAAGGTGGAAAGTCTTGCATAGCTTTCCAATGCAAAGTTGCTAATAACCGTGGATTGCTAAATCGCTCACGCAAAGCATTATATGAAATAATAAAATTATCCCCAGAAATGGGTACAGATTTAACAATTTTCAAAGATTCTGCGCTACAGCAGTTAATAAGGTAATTTAGTTTCTCAATATTGGTCAACAAAACATTATTGTAAACAAGACTGTCAAATAAATCAATAAAAGATGGGAATTCAGTTACCTCATTATTGAAATGTGGCAGTTTTAAAGGCAACAATTTTGATCCACTACTGCATGTTGTACTTTCACTAATTTTCGGTGCTCGCGTTTCTTGTACTGCTTCAAGATGAAGCAAAATGCAATAAGCCGCATCTATCTCTTTCCGTAGAGCGTTGAAATTTAACAATTCTACATCGTTACAAGAAGCTAAGACATCAATTAACACCCTATTAAAATTGGAGTAAATGTCATTGACTCCCCTTGTTTGAATATGGAATAACGCTTTTAAACTTGAATCACCCTGTATAGCGTGGCTGAGTTCCAACATATCGATAATGCGTATTTTAAATAACTCAAGCTGAGCTAAATCGGTCTTTTTTGGAGCCATAATGAAAATGTTATTCTGAAAGACGTACAAATAAATCCTGTAAACCGTAACCCTCAGCTGTGCGCTGAGAAATATTAAATATTATGGGTTGTTGTTCAAGCACCAAAATGTAAAATAGCGCATAAATCAATAAATCACGTTTACGACTATTAGCCTCCAATGAGTCTTAAGCAACACGTCGTAAACCTAATGGTTTGTCAAACCTTTACGAAATGTTAGGATAAAATTTACAGTTTAGAACGGACGGCTTTAGACATCAAAGATCAAAGGTACACCAACGTTTAAAAATGTGGCAACATATTTGCAAGAAAGATGCAGCTTTTACATTTTATTACCCTTTGCAGATGTGTTTAATATTTCACGTTTACAAACTGACTGCAGGATTTGTATGTAATACAAAAACGCGCAATGGGTTTTAATGCAAATTAACAAATTTTATATTAAAGGATTTGTTTGTAATTAACCGCTTGGTTTAATTACGGCAAAATCGCTTAATTTAATGTAAATAGAGTATATAGCTAATATTTTACACATTTTAACCCGCTAAATATGGAGTTTAAAACACAAATTTAAAACTAAAATAAATGATTAAAACCCGCTCGCTGAAATGCAAAATAATATTCAGTTTAGGACATGCGTATAAACATAGGACAGGTAAAATCCGGCTCGAAGGAACAAATGTGTTTGGTAAGGTGATCTAGAAATGGTAATTATAGGGAAGGACCAATTGCTATTATGTAGCAATACCGATGGCAGTGTAGCGGTTATGTAATAAACAAAGCACATACGACAAACTACTTAATAAGGAATATAAATACCTTAAGCCTGTGCCGCACTGGGCAAGAAAAGTCACACACAAAGGGGTAGCGGACACACAAGAACACGCACGCTCGGTGTGGTGTCGCCTTCAGGGCTCTCGTACAACTGTCTTCTGTAACCGTCCGAGTACGACTGATGTCACTTCACGCACTCGCACTGCGGCAAAAGGTTTCACTCAAACTATAGGGTACCCGCACTAATGGTATTTATTGTCACCACTATTAAATTGTTCAATTGATGACGTAACAGAAGTGTTAGGAGTAAGGAATTACTTATGTAGATTAGTAAGTTATAACCAGGTAGTGTGGGAACGGCACGTGGAACAGATGTTAAAAAGTGTGGAACAGGAAAGTAGTCGTTTAGAGGAAAATGCAAAGGCGCAAATTCCTGAACAGTACGATATAGACTTTAAGAATAGGTCAATTAATGAAGCTCAGGATTTCTTAATTGAACGTCCAGTTGTAACCAGTTGTCAGAAAGATGTTTTAAATCAAGCGGCTAACGGTAGTACATGTGAAAGTAAGATAACACATAGAATGAGTGAAATGCCGAGGCGTCAAATTAAACCGCCTGATGGCATAAATTTATAAGGGACTAGGGCTTTGTTTTATATATTCGATATCTCTTTAGTATGCACCTTACTCTTTTCTCGATGTTATAAAGAGTAAGCGCACGACGAAGTATAAGAAATACTTCGGCACAGCTTGCATCGACCTTTATGGTTTCGGAGGCTGCGTGAGACTTGAAATCATCAGGGTAAGGGGAATGTTTGGAGAATATCTGAATGTTAAAATTTAAATATCAAGACACCTGTTTACACAACTGTAAAATAACTTAGAGAAACAAAAGTTAAAACACGATAAGGGAAATTCGACTAAATATGTATATTAATACTCAAGTTATTACAATTCCAAAGGCATGTATAAAATATACGCTTGTGCCATTAACATTGTAGACATCGCTATATATTTAAACATGATATAAGTCATATATTTAATAAATGTACTCGAGAAATTTCTATAGAGAAAACAAAATAAATAATCTCTGTTTAGAAACTCAAAATTATACTTAATGCAGTAGTAAATCAAAAAGTGATCATAATTGTACATGTAACAAATGCACATGAAATGAAAGTTCAAGTAATAAACCTTTTCACCATATGAAGCTTCAAATGTTTACATATTTTTAGGTTATGTATTAGATAATTATATTTGAAATCATTTAAGATAAGGTTATATATTAGAGAATGCTATTTGAAATCAATTAAGGTAAGTAAAAGGTAATTAATAATCAATACAAAATATTTGTAGTGATAAAGACAAATTTAAATAGAGGTTAGGCCTCTTTCTTTTAACAGAAAACGGTAAGGTAAAAGTTAAATTTCATATTACCTGTCGTATCAGTAACTGACTAATACTAAGTTACTTATTTACAGGAATCCTTCAATATCCAGGAAACTAAAACACCCTGCGTTGGAGGAACTCCTAGTGTAGGTACAAAACAAAACATGTGTTCAAACTTCGAATTGTTGTCCTTAACAGACTTCTGTTCCATAAAATTAAACTTGTAGAAATTTTTCAATAAGATAATAACTGAGCATTCATTATGTAAGGTAGAAAGAAACGAAATATAAAATACTTGTGATGATTATTTATTTTACATCATCTGGTTGTGCTGCAAACAACTTTTCCATGTGGAAAATCCAAATGAGAGAAAACACGTCGGCGTGACGCATATTTGACCAGAGAAACATATGTTACAGGAACACATAAATCCATTGGAGCACATGTTACAGGAACATATAATACAGGAACATGTATTACAGAAACATACTTGACCGGAAGATACTTGACCGAAGGATACTTGACCGAAGGACCCTAGAAAATTCAGTTGTGTTACAAAAGTGAAATCTAACACGAGGTACAAAGGAAAATGAAATCCAATAATATCTTACCATCATCATAAATACTTGATGGGATTAATGAAGAAACAACTTCTTCATCCATTAGATAACACATCTAGAAATATATTTAAATGTTAATTTATGATTTATAATTAGAAAATTTACATACCAGGTAAACACATACCAGATAAGCAATCAGGTATTCGAGAAATGAAAATTTGACACTTCAAATAAATTATTTTCGGCCATCTTCGGGATGGACGATCACTAGCTATTATTCTCAATAATACAACATTAGAACCACTCCAGTTGTGCTTCTAGAATAAACACTTCAGAAATGACCAATAGGAAAATTAGAAATGACCAATAGGAAAATTTCATATAATTATATTACAGAATTAGAACCACACCAGTTGTGACTTTAGAATGAACACTTCAGGAATAACCAATAGGAAAATTTCATTTAAATATAATTATAATACAACCAATAGGAAAATTACATATAGATATATTTATTTGTACTATGTAAACAAATTAGTAACATGTGGATTAAAACTAATAATCCAGGATTGTACGAGATAAATTCTTATAGAAAATATTAATACATAATAAAGAGAGTAATTTTATATTTAAATGTAGATATTAGCATTTATATGCTAATAGTGCCAAGCACAGATGTAACATGCTGAAATATAGGCAAAAAGGCATGTTACAAGTATAAGGAAGCTTAAGGGAACATTTGCGGAAGTCTTTATCGTTGCCGAGTGTCCAGACTCTCCAAAAATACATTAAACGTGTACAAGGCTGTTATGGCTCCCAAGAAAGCATTTTTGAGTTTCCAACGAAAAGTCTAATTAATGACTCCGGAGTATAAGAGAGGTAAGTAATTGCAACAGACACAGTAGGATGATAAATGTTTACATATTTTCATTTTGTAGGTGTGCTACACATTGATGTAATGAAAGCTACACAAACGTTGGCATTTGATAAAGCGATATTGAAAATTAGTGGGTTCACTGATTTAAGCGATTATACTCCTTTACATCAGAAAGATTTGCAAGGTGATCATGCCTTGGTGATGATGTTACAACCTTTCAGAGGCTAGTGGGTGCAGGCTTTAGCAGCATTTCTAAGTAAAGGTTGTGCATCTGCAACGGCTCTACACCACCTTGTAATTGAATGCATAATGCTCTTGGAAGATCTGGATTTTATGTGGATGTAGTAACAACTGAAGGTGCTTCCTGAAACAGTGCTATGTGAATAAAGTTTAATATTACTGAAGAAAATGCGAGTTGGGAACACATTGTGAATAGCTCAAGACGCTTGTGGTTTTGTTCCGGTTTTCTACATCTAGTAAAAAATGTCAGGAATTTTATTGTTAGCAAACCAGAAATGCAAAGCTAACTGCTACATGTTATGTGCATTATTTGTAGACATCCGATGGTGTTGTAAAAATTTGTCATCGGGACAGCGTCGTAGAGTTGAAACAACCAATGTAATACAATTTGAAACTTGCTCCAAAGTTATGTCATGATGATGTTCACCCTAAACCTTATCAAAAGATGAATGTTGAGATGCAGGGCTTCGCCAAGCCATGCGGCCGCCTGTGTGCAAAATATAATACTACGCCAAATAGGTTTTGGGCCTCTTGGAGCGACTTTTTAAAAAGTTTTTCAAAAAACTTCTATCAAATTTATTTTATACAGAAATTACAATTAATTTTTGATTTACAAGTACGTTATATTCATTAACGTTTGGAGATCGAAATAATTTTAAAATGAAATTCACTTTAATTAAATAAACTAAAATTACGGTGAGTAGCTGAACTGACAATAATGAGCTGAGAAGCTCTAGACTGACTGGCCATCTTGGGCTCTCGAGGGTATTTATGCTATCCCTGCTCCCTCACAATGCTTGTGGGAACTCCAGAGCTCATGTCTGCTATTTTCTTTATTTAATACAATGTAACAATCTTAATTCTAATAATTGTTGTCTTATAACCTACTGTGACCCGCACCTGCAGTATCAGGTTACGTCTAGAATACAATGTCTGTTTCCGTTCTCACTGTCTGGCTTGTTGAACTTTCATTAATCTTTTTATTATGTCCTTCAATTTATACAATGTAACATTTAACTTAAGTTTTAATAATTCATAATTCTTAATAGTTCCATTAATTACATATATATTCTAATTTGGGGGATATGTAACTCGCACCATTTTAAAATTGTCACTAAACATTTATACATAGGTAGGTACACATAAATTACATAACTGCATAATAACGACATCCAAAAATTAACAATAAAAAATACAAATCCATAAAGGAAGAACTAAGAATTCAATACAACATTTAAAAAAGAGAACAATATAACCTATTAAAAGCATTCTCTTTTTGCTTTTTTATCGGCAAAATCTTTAATTAATTCGTCGAAAGGAAGGAAATTCATGAGGTCATTTTCTATAGATATTGATAAATTGCCGAGTCTTTCCTGAGCCATACTAGATCTTAAAAGTTTTCATTAATTTCAGTTTTGAGAAAGACCTTTTCCTTGATGATACGGATACTAGTAGCGTTAAAAAATTCGTATAGCTACTGCGGTATTTGAAAATGTTGAAATTAATTGATTTTCAAAAATGCATTCGAGAATTGACTTAGGATCTAAATTCTTTTGCTCTGATAAGTGACATTTTAAGCATTTAATTTCATCAAATAAGTTTTTTGCGTCAATATCTGATTCTCTACGTGATTCATCTTCCAAATGTACTGATAAATATTTACACGATTTTCTCAATTCTTCTTCAGTTAAGTTAAACATTTTATTGATAAATCCAAAAAGATTATTAAATTGCTCCCAACCCTTTGGGATCTCTCATTAAAAGACGATAAGGTTTGGTCTAATATGGAGAAGAACACATTTACCTTATAATTAATTTTCGGGTCTATTATTGATTCGTCATTGCTTTCGTAATTAAACTGTTTTTTCTCTCTTCTTTGACGAACAATTTGTGTAGATAAAAAATTAGGCTCAATTTCTAATTCTTCTGCTAGTGCTTTTGCGTTTCTTAAGCCTGTGAAGAAAGTTTTTATATTGCTTATGCAGTTCAAACAAGTTTTAGATTTTTAATTCGATTTTGCATTAATTTATTAATAGAATTGATTCTGAATAATATACTATACCAAATTACTACAGAGCATAAAAATTTGTACTTTTGAATTTTTGTTGCTAGCGATCGAGCCTGGTGTGAGGTAGTAAAACTTTTGAAGATGCGAATGCTTCCACTACTTTGACGAGAGCATCGTAAACTTGATCAATCTGATATCTCAAAGATTTTATTGCGTCTATTCTACTGGACCAGCGTGTATCAGAAAACAACTATTCATCTGTATTCGTTACGTAGATCAAGTAACATGTGAAGGTAATTCGTAAATCCAAGTAATTCGTAAAGATTTTTTGGGATTTATTCCCATTTACGATCAATCTGCAGAAAACTTGGGTCGAGTCATTTTACAGAGATGTGAAGAGCTTAGACTTGACATGACTAAATGTGTTGGACAAGGTTATGTTGGTGCAGCCAATATGGCGGGACACATCCCTGGTGTTCAATCTAGAATTAGACTTATATATCCAAATGCAAGATATGTTCATTGTGCTAGCCACCGATTAAATCTTGCGATGTCAAACACCATGACAGTTCCCTCGGTTAGAAAGTGTCTTGGTGCTGTCAATGAATTAGCTAACTTTTTTAGAAATCTTCCTAATGCGAACTAAACTCCTCAAGATGCTATTTCAGTATATGCTCCAGACAGCAGAAAAAAAGACTTCTCCGTCTATGTGAAACCAGATTTATTAAAGATCATGGTAGTGTCATTACATTTGTTGAGCTGTTCGAACCCATTTGCATCAGCTTGGAAGAAATTTCTAAAAAATCCTGGAGAATATCTTCTACAGCCTTAACTTTAATGGCGACTGTAAAGAAAAGTGACTTCTTAATTAGCCTACTTGTATGTGACAAGATATTTAGCTCGACCCTCCCATTGTCTGTGTTTCTTCAAAAACAATTTTTAGATTTAGCAGCAGCTCTTGACCACGTAAAAATTGTTATAGCTAGTCTTGTAAAGCGGCGCTAAGATGCAGATATTGTTTTAAAGCAGATATTTATTTTTGCATAACATCTTGCACAAGAGATTTTTTAAACCGAGCTTAAGGTTCCCAGACAGACATCAAGGCAGAGTGCACGTGCAAATCCTCAGGTTACTGATGTTGAAGAATATTACAAAGTGACTGTGTTCATTCCTTGCATTGACCACCTTAATTTATCAGAGCGATTCATTTCAAACGATGATAAACTACAGACTTTTTAAGTGCTTCTTCCAGCTTATGTTTCAGTTGACAACGCATATAAATTGGAGAGTTTAGCTTCTTATTTTGTCGACAAAGTATCACTTTCTGTAGTAAAAGCAGAATATTTACTATGGTGTGAAAGAGCAGCCACTATCGACACAAACTTTGAGGTTTTACGTGTATTGGAAAATTGTAATGCAACATATTTTCGTACAAACTTTTTTTACGATGAAAAGAGTACAATCGTTTTCTCGCAGTTTGATGAATAATGACCGTCTTAGTGCACTTGCCATAATATCCGTTCACTGGAATATAGATGTTTAGCCTGATAAAATCATCAAGATTATGGCGGAAAAAAAATTAAGAAAACTTGTTACATTCCAAATTTAGGGATGTACAGTTTTAAATATGTGACTAAATTCCTGACATTATTTCAAATAGACTTGTGCATTTCCGCCATCCCGGACAGTTGCGTCGGTGCAAAAGAAAGAGCAGGCGCGGAGTGTGTAAGTGCGCGGTTTGGACAGGACACGAGAGGATTAGCCAACGAGACGTCAAACAGTGACGTTTACCTGTGTCGTTCCTTTGTCTTTTCTCTTTCAGAATGTAGGTTTCCCTTTACCTCTATCGTCTATCGTTGCCTTCACCTTTTTCCTTCGTCCGGCCTACGATCAAAGAAGACGAAGACATTAAATCTGGATTCAACGATGGCCTAACGTAACCCACGCCTAAACAACGCCCAACGAGATACATGGAAATCAACTTGACTCCTGCGCCATTATTTCAAATAGACTTGTGCATTTCCGCCATCCCGGACAGTTGCGTCGGCGCAAAAGAATGCGCAGGCGCGGAGTGGATAAGTGCGCGGTTTGGACAGGACAGAGAATTAACCAACGAGACGTCAAACAATGACGTTTACCTGTGTCGTTTGTCTTTTCTCTTTCAAAATGTACGTTTTCCTATACCTCTATCTTCTATTGCTGCCTTCACCTTTTTCCTTCGTCCGACCTACGATCAAAGAAGACGAAGACATTAAATCTGGATTCAACGATGGCCTAACGTAACCCACGCCCAAACAACGCCCAACGAGATACATGGAAATCAACTTGGCTCCTGCGCAAGGATGACCGCAAAATCGTGGAAAGTTCCACATTTTTAAGTGAGTACATTTTATCCTTTTCTTTAAGGTGCATCGTGTATAACTGTAAACATTTTTGGTATATGATACAATTTGGTAAATTAGGTCGTAATATCTTTATTGTGCAACATTGCGAACGTGGATAGTATCCGTGTTGCCAACTGCAAAAGTGGCTCTGAACACGCGCGCGCGAAGTATAACAGTTGCGCGAAGTATAACAGTGCCGCCAAGTATAACAGTGCCACCTAAACGTTGTGTTGAAATTTGTCTTCACCTCCGATTTATCTTATAACGTGTTAGTTTTGAATATATTTGTAGAAATTGGGTTTTTGTTTACTCAAATATAATAAAAAATAATTTTTAAAAATTTTTAATGACTTTTAAATAGAAGAAATACAATCTGGCAACATTGCATTTGGCAACATCTGTTTTATGTTGGCATGACATTAAATGCAGCTAAAATGTCAATTTGAAGCATTTTAGTTGGCCATGTTGGAAGAGTGATTGTTTACTTCATATATGTTATTTTAAAATTTAGTTAATTGGCATTTTCCCTTGTAAAAACAGTGTATTTATATTTTAAATTCTCTTAAATAATTACTTAACCTAATTTATAATGAAACTAAAGCATATACCTTTCAAATGTGTTTAGCAAATTAGCTTAACCTTACTTTATCATGTGTTTGGATTAAATATTCTTTATGTAAGTATTTTAGTTATAGATAAACAGCTTTTATGTACCATTCATTATGATTAAAAAAAAGAAAATACCTTAAAATGACACTAAGTTTAGTTAAATAATTATTCTAAACCTCAAATTTCTTTAGTTTTTTGGGTTAACGTATTAAAACCGTTGCTTAGTTAACTTATATATTATCTTACTTTACCATAATTCTAAAGTGTTTTCTTACAATCTAAATAATTAACTATAGGTTACAAATTCTTTCTAAAAGAAAATTCTGTTTCTGACACATCTGTCCTAACTAATTGAAATTTTATCTTAGTATACCTATACCTTCTAAAACGCTATAGTAAACTTGATTTCGTTACATCTGCTTTCTTAAACATTACAATAATGAGGTTGTTGATAATGTTTTGTATTTAAGCTCATTTACGATCCCCTTTAGCTACAATAGTTGTTGATAAATTCCTCAATATAAAAGCAATATTTTAATAATTTGGAATACTGTTTTTTCTATACATGTATCGCTAAAATATTGCCTTGTGTTGTGAGCATGATATTGTTTTGATAGCATATTTTTTAGTTATATCGATATTGCAACGCAGCATTTTAAAATCTATTTGGTCTAGGTGAGACTTGTCGTTGAAGTTGGTCTAGACGAGATTCGTGGTAAGTTTGTCGCCCTAGTAGTTTTTGAATCATTTTTTGAGGATGATGTTGAATTTTTTCTTTATTAGTCTAGGCGAAGCTTAAAGGAGGGCTTGTCACCCTAGCAAGTATATGCGTTGTAAGATATATTTTTCTGTGTTCTTCAACAATTTTCTTATCAGTAAATCGAGTTTTAATTACCGCTATATCTTCATACATCGATTCAGACCACACTAGGTGAAATGAAATATCTTTAAAATCGCTCAAGCTTTGCGTACATCCAAAATTTTCACGTATTTTGCCCCTGCTATCGAATTAGTTAACTTTATTCAACAATTTCTTTTTTTATACAGCACTTACCTTCTACACGTTTGCCTTATTTACCTTAAACTCGCTATTTTTTTGCTGCCTGTTGACTTCCCATTAAACTTATTGTTATCCACATATCTGTTTATTATCTAGATTCTTTAATATAACTCTGTCGCTTCATTTAATTAATCCTAGCACCCTTTTTACACCATATTATTTTGTTTTCAGCATTTATCTTACATTGTTTAATTTTGTGGTGATTGTTGTAACTTTGGTTGCAATAACTCATTGAATATTTATGATTGGTTTTAGCTGATGTTTTGAGTGGATGGTTTTTTCTTTGGGCTCACATAGAAGCCGCGGCCTATGCCATTGTAAGAAATAGTCCATATTCGCAGTTGGAAAAACTATGACTTTCTATTCCATGCGCTTTTCTTCTGAATTATTACAGTCGCCCACTTTATCTTTTATGAATACTTCTTTCTCCTTCTATTAAATCACCAGAACATATAAACATTTTTTTTGTTGTTTTTTTTATTGAACTTCGTTGTGGGGTGCTATCGCTTTTTATTGATATCTTATCGAATTCTCGGTTGTTCTTAGCATATTGGGACAGTGTGTTTGTATTTAACTGCTTATAGTGAGGCATTCTTGTGTGTTAATGGCGTTACCGTTTCTAAAAATTACCTTAAACAGTTGGTCTTTTGTGTGAAGGTATCTGTAGCGATAGTTTTAAGTTGTTGTTTCAACTTTTGTCTGATTTTCTTATCGTAGTGGATGCACTCGTTAGAGCCTAGAATTTATTTTTTAACTTATATGTCTTATCTTACCTATATAACGGCTTCAAGGAGCCACTCTATCTTGTATCTTTCTGATGGATGACAAAACGGCTTGGTAAGCTGAGGAATTCTACGCTATATCTTTAATGTATGTAGTCGTAGCGTGCCTTAGCGTGTTGGGACGTTTCGGATCCACCTATCGTTATCTAGTTTTATCTTGATATCTTTATCTTACTTATTATCTTTGATAATATCTTGAGCTTAATATCGTTATCTTACCTATTATCTTTAATAATAACTTGAGATTTTGCCTTATCTTTTTTTTGTCTTCCTAACGTTTGGTATTCACAATCAGACGTAGGAATTATTTTTTGAATATTGGGTGAAGAAGCTAACTTGATGGTAGAAATGAAATTTGTTATGTTAGTAATGTAAGAAATTAGAAAGATGGTACTGTTGGTAATTCACAACCATGTCATGAAAAAGTTTTGATGTATATTGTTTATTAAGCCAGAGTACCAGTATATAAAAATTTGCCAAAGTGCAGAGTAACTTGCTCTTTTGGGCATTTTGAAATTCGGGCATTTTCTTGCCAAAGTAGAAGCAGTTTAGATGCAATGCTTATGTGCGTGTGCACTCAAAAACTGTAAAGTTAGTTTTTAGGTTGTGTATAGGGTTTTCCAATAAGAGGTGTTATTTTGAATAGCCCGCTATTTTGATAGATGTCACTTTTGAAGCTGTCATTTTTTGACATTTGACAAGTAGAAACTACGCCATTAATAAAAATGGAATGATCACGCTTCAACAAAACATTGAAATTATTAAAATTCACTATAAAAATGGTGAAAATTTGGCAGAGACGGTTCGTAAAACTCGAACATTTTTGGATCGTCCTGAAGCACCTTGTCGGACCGCAATACAGAAATTGGTGGAAAAATTCGAGCTGTTGGGACAAGTTAGTGGTGTGAAGAATAAAACCCGTGCACGTCGCTCAAGAACAGCCGATAATATTGCTGCTGTAGCCGAAAGTGTTGAAGAAAACTCAGGTTTGTCCATTACTCGTCGTTCTTTGGAAGTAGGCATTCCACAAACGTCATTACACCGTATTTTGCATAAAGATTTGGGTCTTAAGACTTATAAAGTTCAGTTAGCACAAGAACTCAAGCCGGCCGATCATCAATAACGTCGTGTCTTTGCTGATTGGGTCGTTGAAATGTATGAAAATGATCCGGAATTCCATCAAAAAATCATCTTGAGTGATGAGGCCCATTTCCACCTCGGTAGCTTTGTCAACAAGCAAAATTGTCACATCTGGGGCTCAAAATACCCAAGAGTTATTGTTGAAAATCCTCTCTATTCTCAACGTGTGACTTTGGGGCGGTTTATGGTCCAGCGGAGTCATTGGACCTTACTTTTTCGAAAATGAGGCTGGAGCAACCGTTACGGTAAATGGATTGCGCTATCGAGAGATGATTAACGATTTTTTATGACCGGAATTGGACTGTATTGATCTGGACAACGTTTACTTTCAACAAGACGGCGCTACGTACCACACAAGCAACGAAACCATTGATCTTTTACGGGAAAAGTTTCCGGACCGTGTTATCTCTCGAAGAGGTGATCACAATTGGCCACCGAGATCTTGTGATTTAACATCTTGCGACTTCTTTCTTTGGGACCACCTGAAAGAGAAGGTCTACGCCAACAGCCCAGCGTCGATTCAAGACCTCAAAGATGGAATTCGTGAGGCTATCGAGGACATAGGGCAGCCATTTTGCGATTTGGTTATGGAAAATTTCATGAAAAGGATATTGTCCTGTAAGCGTGGTCGTGGTGGTCATTTGCCTGATGTTATTTTCCACTATTAACGGCATACCTTCCTCTTTATATTGAAATAAACATCCGATCATTTATATTAAAAAATAGCATTTTTCTTTGAATATCAAAATAACACCTCTTATTGGAAAACCCTTTAGTATATATGTTAGGCGACTTGTCGCATTTGTTTTAGTTTTAGTAGTATTTCCTGCTTTCCGGCAAATTTGTACTGTCAATTATAACTGGGCTACACTAAAGACTCGTGTGTGCATTTATAAGTGTAGTTCATAAACAATGGGGCTACACGTTCCGTTTCCTGGTTAATAGTAAGACGTGTTATCGGTTGAAAAAATCAGGTGGAGCCTAAAATAAACATTTTCTAGAATTTAAGTTAGGGTATGTGCAGGTTAGTTAGAATTTAGATTTTAAGCTTTTACCGTGCTAACAGTCATTTTTTTTTAATTTTTATCTTTTATGGCTTTGTCGCGATTGTTACATTCCAAATTTGGAGATGTACAGTTTTAAATATGTGACTAAATTCCCGCCATTATTTCAAATAGACTTGTGCTTTTCCGCCATCCCGGACAGTTGCGTCGGCTTAAAACAATGCGCAGGCGCGGAGTGGATAAGTGCGCGGTTTGGTCAGGACATGAGAGAACTAGCCAACGAGATGTCAAAGAATGACGTTTACCTGTGTCGTTCCTTTGTCTTTTCTCTTTCAGAATGTAGGTTTTCTTTACCTTTATCGTCTATCGTTGCTTTCACCTTTTTCCTTCGTCCGACCTACGATCAAAGAAGAGGAAAACATTGAATCTGGATTGGACGATGGCCTAACGTAACCCACGCCCAAACAACGCCCAACGAGATACATGGAAATCAACTTGGCTCCTGCGCAAGGATGATCGCAAAATCGTAGAGAGTTTCACATTTTTAAGTGAGTACATTTTATCTTTTTCTTCAAGATGCATCTTGTATCGCTGTAAACATTTTTGGTATGTGATACAATTTGGCAAATTAGGTCCTAATATCTTTATTGTGCAGTATTGCAAACGTGGATAGTATCCATGTTGCCAACTGCAGAAGTGGCTCTGAACACGCGCGCGCGGAGCATAACAGTTGCGCGGAGTATAACAGTTACCCGGTAGTATAACAAACTGCTTTTGTAAAAGAATTTGCCGAAATATAGTTTCACAAAAACTGTTTTATTTCATCGATTTCCTACAAGCCCCCTCCGAAACAAAAGTCTGGTTACGTGTCTGCTCGGGACACAATTATTTTTGGCTGTTTCAAGGTCATGTTTAACGTATAAATGTTAACCCTTGCACTTTTAAACAAATAATTTCCTCTTCCATCATACTTATTAACAAAACTTATTACCTAATCCTATTTCTAATAATTCTATGCAAAGTTAAAACAAATAAATATGAAATTACAAACCTATATGGCGCGGTGCGGTGATGTTTTATAATTATAATATTAATGCGAAAAGTATATGTTTTATTTTACGTACTGATCTATAAAATATAAGTGGAAGAGGCGTTTTAGTAGTTACATGCCGTTACCGTTCGAACTAAAGTATACTATTATAGATAGTTCAGTTTTTACGGATAATTTGAATATGAGTTTAAACTGAAACGTTTAAGTTGACTTTGAAACAGCCAAAAATAAATGTGTCCCGAGATGCGTGTCATTCATTCTTTCGTGATCGTGACTACCATATTCAAACTCGTTTGTGACGTCATTTGATAACGTGCGCGACCCTCTTATAGCTGTAATACTTGCTCCAATGGGTCTGCGATTGAGTGATATACGTTTACGTTTGAAGAGTAATTTAGTCTTAGAAGTAACGAAGGGTTTCAAATATTTAGTAACAAAAACATCCCATGTCTTTAACTACCAGGTATATTTAACTACTGTACAGTTAATGCAGTAATACCTATAAGAAATATAAACGTTGATAAAAGTCGATCCACTAAAATACATAAAAAGACTAATGAAATAGTATTTGTGTGGCAATGTTACATATCAGGAAGCTTTAAATATGGATACCCATAATAAGCAAAGGTTCTTCAAATGCAATTTATGTAATTATTCTGCATCACATAAAGGTCACCTGCAATATCATTTCAGGTTACATACCAACGAACGACCATTTGAATGCAACGTATGTGGTTACTCTTCAAATTTTAAATCAAATTTGCAGCGCCATGTCCGTTCACATACAAAGAAACGATCTGCCTCAGAGAAAAGTCATTTACAACACCATTTGCAGTTAAATACTAACGGACCATCATATGAATGTAACCTATGTAGTTACTCCTCAAGTTCTAAATCGCGTTTAAAGCGCCACATGCGTTTACATACCAACGAACGACCATTCGATTGCAATTTATGCAATTATTCTGCATCACAGAAAACTACTTTGCAAAATCATATACGGGTGCATACTAATGAACGACCGTTTGTATGCAATTTATGTGAATATTCTGCCTCACAGAAGGGTACTTTGCAAAACCATATGCATGTACACACTAATGAAAGACCATTCACGTGCAATTTATGTGAGTATGCCGCATCGCAAAAAAGCGCTTTATTAGGTCATTTGCAATGGCATACACACGAACGACCATACGTCTGTAATCTATGCGATTATTCTGCATCACGAAAAAATAAATTAGAACACCATAAATGGACACATACCAAGAAACGACCGTTTGCATGCAGTTTATGTAATTATTCTGGGGCACAAAAAGCAGATTTGCAAAATCATTTTAGAAGATCACATACTTATGAAAAACTATTTGCATGTAGCTCGTGTGATTATTCTGCATCGGTCAAATCTAATTTGCAAAATCACATGCTCTCACATGCTATCGAACGAAAATTTCAATGTAATCTATGTGATTATTCTACTCATTGGAAGAAAGCTCTGAAACCTCATATGAGTTTACACACTCGGGAACGACCGTTTGCATGCAATATATGTGATTTTACGACGTCATGGAAAGGTACTTTGCAAAACCATGTGCATTCCCATACAAACGTTCGACCGTTTGCTTGTAATTTGTGTGGTTATTCTGCATTGCGAAAACAGCGTCTGAAACTCCATCTGCGTTTGCATACAAAAGGACGACCATTTGAATGCAAGTTGTGTATCTATTCTTCAACCAGCAAAAGTAGCTTGGTTCTGCATATGCGTTCACATACCAACGAACGGCCGTTTTCATGTAACGTTTGCGACTACTCTGCATCACGGAAAAGTAATTTGAAGAATCATATAAAACTGCACGATAACTAACGGCAGTTAACTGAAATTTATGTAGTATACATTTCCAGAAACTAGTTTTTCCAAACCATATTGTAATCTTTAGTAACGAATTTTTTATATCTACACTTGGTGTAGTCATGCCACAATTCATAACGAGCATTTGAGGCTTTAGGTGAGTACCTATACTAACAAAGAGAAATTTTAAAGCAAGTTTAGAAATTTTCAACTCAAGAACATAGAATTAGGTTTAACAGTGATCGAGTCTCAGCTTTTCCTAGTATTTCTTTAGCTCGTTTTTCCATTCATCTTTATACAATTCTAGCTAATATTTTTGACACGTGCGCTGTCAAAACTTATTGTTCGAAAATTTCCACATCTACCCTCGCCTCTCTTTTTTGGTATAGTTACTATGATGTTAGTTTGAAATCTTTGGGCATCGCTCCTGTCTCATACATAGGGGAGAGTAGCCTAATTTGAACCAGTTTTACAAATTTCACCATAACTTCAAAGATAATACACTCTAAGTGGGCAATATAAGGTCAATATACAGACGAATCTGTAAGCATTTATTTGTACAAAAAGAAACGGATAAAAATGAAAACATTTAAATAAAAAAACTAAAAACAATTGTTTTACAAAGTGGTTCAAATTTGGCTACCGGTTGGTTAAATTGAACCACTGGTATCCATAATTTGAACCAATTGTATTAAGTTTTACACATATTGCAAATCTTCTTCAATTCCAGCACACTTATCGTGTGCCCATTCTGCACCCACTTGACATCTAATCCACACTTCTGCTACGGAATTGGAATAGAAATCATGACAATACAAACACAGGTTATCTTCATCTTCTTCATTTGATTCCAATGTTTTTGTGTTTTTGGTTTTTTTTTTGTAATTTATGTTTTACCTTTTGTTGTTTATTTTTACTCTGAGTTTCTCTGTTATTGAATAAATCAGATTTAACATTTTCAATAGCTTTATTAGTTCTTATGATCTTTCTGTGTAGTTTTGCTCTCTCTGATTCTTCCTTGTTTCTTTTTTGTCTCTAAAACAGTTTTGTATGGTGTTCTTGTCAGTTGTACAACCGATGATGAAGTTTGTTTCCTTCGTCCACTGATTTGGGAATTTTTGGAAAGGGTACACATCTCTTCCAAACTTTTGTTGAACGTATTTGGACTGATTTCTGATAATACGCTTGATGAAGGTAGACAAATCTCACTATTTAAATTTGGTGGTGTTTTTTCTGCAGGAATTTGATGTATTTCCAGATTATCTACTACTATTTGTCGATCAACTGCAAGCGATGGTGCAAAACTTTCATCAGGAAAACTATTCCTATTGAAAGGTCAAATACCACGTGCTTTGAAAGCATTTTCAGCTGTTCCTACAGTTGCACCTTTCCATATGCTTCATTAATAAGCTCTGCAATGTCGTAAGCTGAAATTGCCCTTCCAACATGTGCCCGCAACCAGCTATCCTGTGCCTGCACAAAATAACTGCAACGGTTTAAAAAATGCTACGTCAAGAGGTTGAAGCCTATGTGTTGTATGTGCGGGTAACTGAAGGAATGTGAATATTATTTTCTCGGGCAAATTCGAATGCAACCAAGTTATTGCTGTGGGTCGAATGTCCATCTAAAAGTAATAAAACGTCGTAGTTAGGACCACTGTTTATGATTTTATGAAAATGTTTGAGCCAAACTAGGAAAAAGTCAGAATTTATATTACCTGAATCGGAAATCTCACAAATACTTCCACTAGGAGCTCCTCTTGTCAATTCAATGGTAAATCTTTTTCTTTTGAAAATTAGCATGGGCGGAATATAAAGGTCAGCAGCATTCGCACAGCACATAACGGTCGTGTTAATACTTCGTTCAATAATTTTCTGCATTCTTTTTTGAACTGTGGAATACCCAGACTCATCTAGATTAAATATTGTTTCCGCATCAATTTTATATTTATCCATCAATTTTTCCAAAATATCATAAAACTCTGTTACCCTTTCTCGGTTAAACCCTCTTGCACGAGCAAGCGAAGTAGATTTGGGTTGTTTCAGCGAGAGCTCTTTACGGCGTCCCACAAATCCATAAAACCATTTCTTTCCAGCCATGCATTTTATTTTATTGAATGGATGAGGGAGTTTGTGTTTTTATGCGAGTTGATATGCAATTCTTTGGATATCTTTGATTGTTAAACCAAAGAAGACTTCTTCTAACTTCAGAATATGTTTGACTAACAAAGTCTCCATTTCAGCATTACAAGTAGGTTTAGTACCGATTTTTTTAATGCAGTTATTTGCGATTTTGTTTTGTCCCCGAACATGTCTTAGAAGGGCGATTTGTTGATGTTTAATCTTCGTTGGCATTTGTTTAAACCAACCCCATCTTTGTAAGCCTTAATGGCAAACTCCATATCCTTTTCGGACCATTTACAATAATTTCCCCTTTTCTTTGATGGCATTTTTCTGAAAAACATATGCATAAATAAATTCTTCATGGAAAATCATTTAAGATGTTATTGAATAAGTAATTTTTGGTAAAGTACGTTGGTAAATAAAATAGATCGAACAGGTTTCCTAAAATGAATCGGTTCAATTTTTGAATCCCACACCAGGTTCATCTTAGGGAACAACAAGAATTTATCTTTTACATAACCTAAAATTTGTATTTACAAGTGTTTTTAGTTGAAATTTGCAAAACACAACAAAAATAGTGCAACAAATGTGATAGTAATAGATTACAGTACTCACCTTAACAATTTTTTTTTGAATATCTTAGTTTTTACCTTAAAAATATTACAAAAATTACGAGCAAAACAAGTTTTATGCTGTACGTGATTAACAGAACATACGAATGTCGATCCAATAGAAGAACTGTAAGTTTCTGCTAACACGGCCTTGAGATTTGAACACTAGATGGCGCATACTGTTTCAGAATAAGAAATTATTGAGATGGTTCAATTTAGGTAGTGGTTCAAATTAGGCTACTCACCCCTATAGCTTACAAGTTGGAAGAGACGTTCTGTTACTGCTTGTCCAGCGGCTTTTAGAGTTTCTGCTTGCACCACCAGGCGCCTTACTATTTTTCAGACCCTTTAATGCTAATTCAAACTCACCTCAAAGTATATGATATTCCAATCATCATTTTCAATGTCTGATTCATGTTATAATGCTAATATTTCCACACCTGCATGTAAATATTCTTGCCATCTACTTTCTCTACATTTTCTATAATGACGTTTTCTCTGGAGTTCCTTATATTTTTGCTATATGGTTTTATATCCCTAAAATTCATTCTAAGTAGTTTGTATGCTACGTCTATCTTTCCTATTTCCATCTTAGTTTGTACTTCTTTGCACTTTTCATCAATCTATTATTCTTTAGCTTTTCTGCATTTGCGAATAATTTTCCATTTTATGGCTTTGTATCTCTGTTTTCCTGTTTCGTCTGATCTATTTTTGTATTTTCGTCTTTTCTCTATTAAATTCAGGATATCCTTTGTGTCATTAATTAACTATGAATAACGAGCTGGCGCGTCTTATCATTTGAGTGGACAGTATTGCGAAAGGTAACAAAACGCGAACTTTAGATACGAGATCTGTATGCATGTAAAGATAAATAACAATGCATAAAGTCACTCACCAATATTGTCCTTGGTGTGTTGTTTTCTTCGTTGTTGCTGCAATGCCCCCGGGGGAGTCGGTTGAATGCACTGGTTACAAGGCACTATAGTTCATTGTTTGTATAGGTTGCCCGGTAACTCGACACAACCGTTCCGGTGCTGGGTTGGAAGAAGAGTCGTCGGCTAACTTGACAAAACTAGCTTCGCACGTGTTACACTATAAGAGACGCAAGCGCACTGCACATTTTTGTTCCACAATATAATTTCGAAGTTTAATTAATACGAAACATTCTGCCCACCAAAAATAGCTTTGGGCTTAACCGAATATTTTAATTTTGAACGAGCCTTGTATGTATGTAGAACTAAATGAATATAATAATGCTTACGAAACTATAATAAAGAACACTAAAATAATTAATATTTATTATTGAGACGGCAATGGGCATACTTTGACCATTAGTCTTTTCAAATTCCTTTGCGAAGTTTTTACGGTGGCTACACGAGGTACTCCATCGCTTCCAGAATGAAGCTCTATAGCTCTAGCGAGTCTCCAATTTAAAGGAGGAACACCCCCTTCTTTGATGAGCACTAAGGTATCAATGCCAACGCTGTCCAATCTCTTGGACCTGTACCAACGCCCACGTTAATACAATTTGTGTAAATACTCATTGTGTCATCGAAACCAAAACTGACGCATAGCTTGAAGCAACTGCCAACGAGACAACCTAGAAATTTTCAAATGAGCCAAGTCTGGGTCCGGAGGTGCTGTCAAGGGTCCTAAAGTTAAAAAGTGACCTGGTGTCAGTGGCGAAAGATCATTGGGATCCGAACTCACGCTGCACAAGGGTCTTGAATTCAACAATACTTCAATCTGTGTAATTAAAGTATGAAACTCCTCGTACGTGAGCACTTGATTTACAACGACACGAAATAAGTGAGTTTTTACCCATTTAACGGCGCTTTCCTAAATACCTCCAAAGTGAGGGATAACGGGGGGTTAAAATGTCACGAAATCGCTAACGATTCTGCAGAGTGTCGGAAATCCTATAAAAGTTGGCGATTAACGCCGACGAAATTTGTGCCGCAGTCGCTCAAAATGTGTTGACACCGACCACGACGAGCAATAAAACGACGAAGACAAGTGCTAAAGGCATCAGTCGACAAGTCTGTTACGACTTCCAAGAGCCTTAGTGGCGAAACAAACAATCACGCAAAGATATTCCTTGCAAGTTTTGGTGCCTCTTGCACGATGCATGTTAATCGTAAAACGGCCGGCAAAATCGATACCGACGGAACTAACGGCTTTGGCTTGAGAAATACGAAATGAAGGCAATTCACCCATAACTGGACTGCAGGAATAGGGCGAAGACGATAGCAATGATAACACTTAGATGTATTCTACGAACTGCGCGAAGAGATGAGATGATCCAAAATCGTTCATGAAGCAAGTACGCCGTTGTGTATACTCCCGAATGTAAATTTTGTGTGTGCACTTGTTTAATCAACAAATCTGTGATATGATGTTTATTGGATAATACCACTGAATGTTTTGCGGCATCCGGAAGACTGGAATGAATCAGTCTCCCGTCTACTCTTAAAATGTCATTCGCATCAAGAAATAAGCTTAAACGTTGCAGATGTTTAGGCAAAGGCTCACCTTGACGAACGGCTTCGATTTCAACATTGTGAACTAAATTGGACCACCTTAGCAATAACCATAAGAGCAGCGTGAAGCTTCACCGACAATAAGAATAGCGAATTGATGGTACCTTTTCTAACTATAAATATTCTCAGACAATATGCGACTATGCGTTGAATTTTGTGTAACTACGAAAATTTGTTTGATAGGTCCTCCAGTAAAGTTGATTCTACAGTAACCATAAAAGTAATGGGTCTCTCCTCAGAAGATGCTTCGAGAGAAGGGACTAACAATTTGCGCAAAGGCCAATTTTCTTCAGACAACGACAAAAATTTAGGACCTGCCCACCATAGCGGATGCGCGGGCAATACCGAAGGAAATAAATCTCTGGTAGCACAACCAGATGGGTAGTTTGTAGAACTATTGTAATTCCACTGTTCGGGAAAAATACGTTCTTGGATGTAACTAACACGGTTAGCCACAAACATTTTTAAACAATAGACAGGTGACTTAATCCAAGTCAAAGCGACAGAAGAATCAGTGTAACAACAGATTTTTTCGAAGGCTACATTTGAATATGTAGTTTTAACAAAATGTACTATTTTAGACAAAAGTACGGAAGCACACAGTTCTAGCTTGGGTATAGACAGACATTTCAAAGGGGCGACTTTTGATCTAGCCATAACAAAGTGAACAGATACTTATCCTGACGGAAATACTAAACAAAAATATGCAATAGCCGAATATCCTTTCTCGGACTCGTCACAAAAACCATGTAGTTGTACACTACAGGCTTCATCAATAGGGATATAGCGAGGAATTTGGATTGAATCAATATATGAAAATTCAGCAACAAATTTTTTCCAAAATATGACAATAGATTCAGGAGAGGATCATCCCAATCCAACCCCAACACCAAAAATTGTTAAATGAGTTGTTTGAGTGAAAAAGTAACTGGTGTAATAAATCCTAAAGGATCGTAAAGGATCGCAACTGTTGAAAGTAAAATCCGCTTGGAAAGACGATTTTCTAGAGGCTGCATTTCAAATGAAAAAACCCTTAACCAAAATATTTTTATTGGACCAACGTTTTGCGTTCTTCTAGCGTCGTTCTTTTAGCGTCGTAACGGTCAGGTCGTTTTTTTTTGAGCTGCGTTTTAGGTGTCATTCGTTGTTGTTAGTTTTGTCAGCATGGTGGTCCACCGCGATGAGGAGCCGCTGCCCAGGAGGAAGAAGGGTGATCGGTCGCAGTCTGCTAGGTCGGAGGCTGAGGGCGCTGTTGGGGGGAAACAGCTTAAGGTAGTGCTTAAGGACGTCATGTTAGAGACTCGGGAGGAGGTACAGGAGGTAGAGAAGGAGCCTGTGTCTACGGCGGTCGTGTCGGGGGAGTCGGGGCCTCCCGTGGTGGTTGCGGCGCCAGAATTGCCCCCTACTTCGAGAGCCCAGCGTACGATGTCGACTAGCAGCAACGGTAGCGTTGATGCTAGCGACCTCGATGAGCTGGAACTCTTGAAGTTTAGGGTGAGGAAGGCACACGCTGCCGTCTATGGGAAGGTGCCGACGACCTCCGCCACTATCGTCGTAGAGGATAGGAAAATGGTTCGGCACACCGTGGATGATATTCGCGACGTGACGAACCAACTGATAGGTATGGTTAGGGCGCTGCGTCTTTGTTTAGATGGTTCAGGGAGAGCAAGTGTTGTTGGGGGAAGTCCGGTGGTGAATTCTGTCGTTTTAGGAGGCCAGAGTCAGGGTGCGTCGGTGCAGCGCAAGGTCTCCTACGCCGCTGCAGCTTCAGGTTCTGCCCCTACGTTTGTTGTCAGGGTCGACGCCAGGCCAGGCCAGAAGGACGACGTGATGACGACCCTGAAACAGAAGGTCGATCCCGCTCGAGATGGGTTTGTTGTTGTCGGAGCTCGTAGGACGCGCCGGAGCGGTGTTGTGGAGTGCGCAGGTCGCGACGACGCTAAGAAGCTGCAGTTGAAGGTCGGCGGGAACTGCAAGGAATTCGTGGCGAAGACCATCGAGAAGAAACGTCCACGGGTCGTTCTTCTGGGGGTCGAAGCGGGGATGAAGGCTGAAGAGCTCGTGCGGTTGATTGCGAGCCAAAATCCCCGCTTCGGCGATTTGAAGCTAGAAGACCACCTGAGGTGGCGGAAAGGGCTTTCGGGATCCCTTCGCCAACGTAGTCTTCGAAGTGACCCCAACACTTCGAAGGCGTATATTAGCTGATGCTATTAACCTCAGGTGGCGAAGAGTATGGGCCCGGGACCACTTCTCGATGACCCAGTGTTACCGGTGCTACGAGTACGGCCATCGATCGATGGATTGCAGGGAGAAGGTACAGTGGCGCGGTAACTGTGCCGAGGTCGGGCATGAATTCAAGAATTGCCGGAAGGCAGTCCCCTGCTGTGTGGTTTGCGCTAGGGCAAACGACAGAACTGGCGGTGGCGCAAAGGTCGATACGCGCCACGACGCCAAGTCGAGTAGATGCCCCACCATGCAACGTCTGAAGCACGCAATCACACGAAACATCGATTATGGACTGTGAAGATAAAACAAAGTCAATAAGAAGCAAGAAGATTAAATTCGCGCAACTAAATCTCGGGAAAGGTAAAGGGGCAACAAATAACTTCGTAAAGTTATTCATCGAAAATAATATCGACATCGGGCTTATACAGGAACCGCACCTGTATGGCCACAAAATAACAGGTTTTGGGAGGGATGTTACCGTCTTAAACGCGAATAGTGAACGACCACGTAGCGGGATAATAATAAATAATGGGACGTGCGCCGGAATTATATTAAATAATTTATCGAATGAATTTTTAACGACGGCCGAAATCAAATCAGGGGAAAATGCGTTCTAGGTAATAAGCGCGTACGTCCCGCCGGTCGATTTCCGGCGGGAAAATCCCCAAACCGAAGATAATATTATTCGTAAAATCGACAGGAATAAAAATCTAATCATCGGGGGAGATTTTAATGCCAAGTCGTCACTATGGGGCAGTCCTATCGAAGACGATAGAGGTTCGCAGGTTGCTGATCTTTTTACGGAATGGGACCTTAGTGTGATAAACGCTAATGATTCATCTACGTTTGAGGGGCATAGAGGCAGCAGTTTTATAGATATTACTGCAGTCTCGCACGAAATGTTAGAAACGATTTGTAATTGGAAATTAAGGTCGGAAGAGGAAACGCTCTCTGACCATAAATTAATAACATGGGACGTTGAAACCAAAACAAACGCGGTTCTGTAATAAAAAAGCAAATTGGGAGCGATTTAAACAAAAATTTGGCGAAAGTATCCTTGTGCTCGAAAATGAGCTATTTAACTGCCGAGAGGCAGACGAAGTAGAAACACTCGCGAAAAAACTAAACGACGCGGTGGTAGATGCGTCGTCGTATTCCATGCCGCAAAAGAGAACATTTAAAGACAGCGTACCGTGGTGGACCCGGGAACTAACCACCAAGCGGGCAGAAACGCGTAACCTAAAGCGCCGCTATCAACGCGCCTCGGGAGATATAAGAGAACAACGGAGAATAGAATAAAATCAAAGTTACCGCGAATATAAAATATCAATAGAAGAAACGCGAACGAATAAATTTAAAGAATTCTGCACGCGAAACTCAGAGAAAGAACCCTGGGGAACCGCATACCGCGTAATCAGAGGAAAACAACAAAAAATCGCGCTAAGTAATATAAAGAAAACAAATGGCGAATACACGGAAGGTTTTAAAACCACGGCGGAATATTTACTAGAGAAATTTTTCCCATCGGATAATCCCGAGGGGGATGAAGGGTCACACGATTTAGTACGCCGGGAAGCTGCACAGGCGCAAGGAACAGGTGCCGATAAGGCAATCCTAGTTCACGAGGTCGTCAGGGCTCTTAGGAGGATGAATCCTAAGAAAGCACCGGGGCATGATGGAATCACTTCAGACGCAGCTCTGGAGGCGTGCCTGTTAGCCCCGCGTGTGTTTGTCGGGTTGTTTAATCTTTGTTTAGAAAGGGGCGTTTTTCCGCGTTGCTGGAAAATTCAGAACGTGAAATTTATACCCAAACCTAAAAAGGCGGATGTGTCAGATCCGGGCAGCTATCGTCCAATTAGCTTGCTACCGGTGCTGGGGAAAGTTTTAGATCGCGTTATGACTACGCGTATTGAGCACCTAGTGCGAAACAGCGGCGGTTTTAATAACTGAAAGTTTGGTTTCGTGGAGGGCAAGTCGACTATCGACGCGTTAGAGTTCGTTGTCGGTGAAATAAAGCAAGCGAGAGATGCTAAATAGTACTGTGTCGTTGTTGCTTTGGACATTTCAGGAGCATTTGATGCTGCCTGGTGGCCATTAATCGTTTGCGAGTTAGATCGTAGGGGTTGTCCGCGAAACTTGATGTCCTTGGTCAAGAGTTATTTCTCGGGGCGATTGGCACAGGTTGAAATTCCGGGTGAAGTTCTGTCGCGTGAGGTGGAAAGGAGATGTCCCGCAGGGTCATCTTCTGGTCCCACATTTTGGAAGTTGTTGTATGAGAGCATCTTTAGGGTCAAGTTGCCCGCAGGATGCTCAATCGTTGGGTTTGCGGATGACACGCTTTTAATTGTAAGATCGAGATTGTTAATAGATATGCGCACAAAACCGAACGAGGCGCTTAATAAATTACACGAATGGTCGCAGGCGGTAAAATTAAAATTTAACACGGCGAAGTCAGAGGCGCTTTATTTCGGCACGAAACCAGGACAGAGACCTCCTAGGCTAGAGCTAGGATGGGAGAAAATCCCGTTTCAAGATTGTATTACCTACCTCGGCGTCAAGATCGACGATAAATTAAATTGGAAAGCGCACGTACAATACGTAAAAAGTAAGGGGGGCGAAATATCAAATAAAATGATAGCGGTGGCTAAAATCAAGTGGGGTTTCAGGGGCGAATCGCTGAGGACGGTTTATGCCGGAGCAATTAAGCCGGCGATGCTGTACGCAGCTTCTGTATGGGCAGAAGGTTGTAAAGTCATGGAGGTGCGTCAATTGACGAGCGTACAACGCATAACCGCAGTAAAAGCGGCGAGGGCGTGCAGGACCACCTCCACGGAGGCGGTCTTGGTGATCAGTAGGACTCTCCCTATCGAATATGTCGTAAGGGAGATTAGAGATAGGCGATTAATAAATAAAGGAAAAGGGCGCAAAATTATCGAAGATCTTAATCTTGGTAATAGGGAAATTGCAAGAAAGATCGTGGTATCTGAGTTGGGGCACCCGGCTGATATTAGAGGAATCGAGTTTGTCGAAGGTGATGAGGATGCGATGGGTATCAGAATTTATACGGACGGTTCACGTATGGACGATGGGCAAGCAGGCGCGGCGTTTGTCGTGTATAAGCAGGAAAGGGAGGTGTTTCGGTTTCAAACCAAACTCGCGAACTGGAGCACAATTTTCCAGTGCGAATTGGTAGCCATACGAGAGGCTATCGATTACGTAATAAACCATACGGGCAGAGACGAGTATTATATAATGAGTGATAGTAAATCGGCGCTGACGGCTTTAACAAACATGAACACCTCGACAGACCTTCAAGCGGACGTCTGGAGAATAGCGCGTACGGCGCTCGATTTTCGACGTTTAAGGTTCTGTTGGGTCAGGTCGCACAATGGTAACGTAGGAAACGATAGGGCTGATGAATTAACTAAAGAGGCCGCGACGGAAGACTTTCGAATATCACCTTCGTCGATACCGAAGTCTTTGATTAAAAAAAGTTGCGTGAAAGCTCAATCCGACAAAGGGAAGAGAGGTGGAACAACGCTGCCACGGGCAGGTTGACCCACAAATTCATACCGAGCTTAGAAGCTAGAGGCAAGATCGAGGTAAAACTCGATCATAAAATGGTTCAGTTGATAACAGGGTACGGCGCCCTGAAAGCGTATTTACATAGGTTCGGGTTAACCAACAACGACCGCTGTAAATGCGGTGAGGGCGCGGAAAGCGCAGAGCACGTGCTCTTCGACTGCCCGCTTGAAGCGGCAAATTGAGGGTTGGCTGATACGAAATTAGCTATCGTAGGTCTAGCATGGCCAGAGGTTCATCGCCTTAGTCGGGGAACAGCGGACGATCCACACATCCCTCAAGATCAACCTGGAGGTGTTTGGTGGATACACCAAGATGGGTGTGCCAGAGGGTGTTGAGGACGTGAAATCCTTCAACACCCGAAACTTAGTTATCACGTCATCCAGCGATCTGGGGGAGGTCTACAACTCCTTTGTGGAGAGGATGTCGGCTAAGTTAGAGGAATTTCAAGAACGGGACTCTGTTAAGTTTTGAAAAATTATTATTTTTTTTCTAATTTTTTAAATTTTAGGATGGACTCTGAAAAATGTACTGTACTTGGAGGTGAATGTAAACAAGTACAACCCTTTGCGAGGATCTTCGTATATACCTTTATCAAAATGGGTTCGTGACAAGGCTGCTGTTATTAATATACAGAATAATGACGAAGCATGCTTTGCGTGGTGTGTTGTGGCTGCATTGTACCCCGTTAATGAGCACGCTTATCGTGTATTGAGCTATCCACACTACTCCGAAATATTGGACTTGAATGACATCAATTTCCCTATGGAATTTAAGAATATACCCCGGTTCGAGGAGCAAAACGACGTCAGTGTCAACGTGTTTGGTATAGAAGGGAAATCGATTGTGGGACCTTTGCATTTTACCCAGAAGAAAAGAGCACGGCATGTAAATCTTTTACATATCCAAGATGGCAAAAAGGAATACTTTTGTTTAATTAAAAACTTGAATGGGTTGCTCGGAAAACAATTATCAAAGGATAAACATCACAAATGGTTGTGTGATGGGTGCCTGATATACTTCCGTTCTGAAGAAGAGCTGCGGAAACACGCAGAACAAGACTGTAATCACGTTGCAACCAGCATGCCCAACCACTTCAATAACATCCTGGAGTTTACGAACGTGCACAAACAGATGAGGGTGCCGTTTGTTGTGTACGCGGACTTCGAAAGCTTGTTGAAACCCATTTCTTCGGCAGCACAGGACCCCTCCCGCTCCTTTACTAACAGCACCCACCAACACGAACCATACAGCTTCGCCTATTACGTTAAATGCTCCTACGATGAAACTCTTAACAAGTTTGAGTTGTACAGAGGAGTTGATGCCGCCAAAGTCTTTATGCAGAAGTTGAAGGAGGTGTTACGGTGCCACCGTAGCATAAACGAAAAGGATGCCGGACTAACGTAGTCGTAGATTGGGAGTGAGTGTAGGATTAAACAAGAACGAATATATCGAATAGCTGAAATAAAAAAGACTAGGTTATGTAGAAATGTAAGCAATGACCACACCTTAATCGGTCTGATATCAGTATTTATAATAATAAAAGTAAAATAGCCTGACTAGATAGTTTATTCATGGAAGGTTGAGTGGGGTTTGTTAATAACAATTATTTATAGGTACAGTACTTATGACAGTTTTCTCTACAATTTTAGTGTACAGTTAATGCTTAACTCAAGAAATAGGTTACCATAATTATGTAACCCTCTCACTAATAATTCGTAATTTACAATTTACTGCAATAGTTCAACCTGTGAGTATTTGTTTGTAAATTTAATGCCGCGATGTGTTTAATTTTGAAAGCACGTTTTAACTGATACAATCATAATAAATAATTTTTGCTTTTGCTTACTAGATGGAATATATTTTGTTGCATTTATATAAAGATTTGGCGCCTGAATCTGGGCTTCTGTATCTGTAAAATTTGGTATGTATTTATTCCATGCATATTTTATAATTTGTTTTCAATGTTTAATGATTTGTTATGATTATGTAAATGTTTATTTCAGTTTTAGCTCAGCGTTTATAACTGCAAAATTTATGTCTCGTTTTATAATCTAACCATTACGTTAGTTTGAAGAATCGAAAGTATATTATAACCTGCAATTCTATCGGTAACTAATATTGAGTTTTATTGTTCTTGTTATGATGTGATTATAGCAAACCTCTGCTATGATCCCGTATCAACGCGTTTGCACCCTTGTACCCTTTGTTTGGTACTATCATAGCATCATGTTTAACTTCATGTTTGTTTATAAATATTTATTTGTCAATCAATTTGTAGTAATGTTTATGCAACGATAGAATGTAGGTTACCCATTGTGAACCATATTGCCAAACGGGCAGGAAACGATAAATATGTATGTTTAAGCCTTTGCTGAATTTATTAACATGTTATGGCCGTGCGGGGTGGAACTTGGTAGTCAAGGTCCTTATCTTCCCGGTGTTCTTCCTTTTCAACTTTAGGCAGATAGTAATGGCTTAGCCGTCTCTGTTACACTCTAGAATAGATTATCTAAACTACACTAAATTTTCTTCAGTCTTATATGCAGAATGTTTGAGTAACAGTTGACATCCCGTAATATTAAAAGTGCACAGGGTGCTTGTTCGCCGCCTCATCCTTGGAGAAGTGTCTTTATGCAGTTAGAAGCGCAGAGTTGTTGAGGTTATATCTGTGATACTCTTTCCTCAACGTTAACCTAGGGAGTCTGGCCTGTTTGCTCTTGTAATTCATGTTTTAATTGATGGTAACTAAATTTTGAGGTTATCATATAATAATTAAAATAGGGTCGTTAATTATTGTAGTTTTATTTCAAACCTACCCGCCTTAACGCCATCTCAGTGTATATTTGAGTTAAGTTTCGGTCACACAACGTAGGTGTCACTAGCCACAGCCACTAGACGACTCGATCATGAGGCCAGGTATTATCAAGAGAGGGCGTTCGTTCGTTCTTCAGGTGCGTTACATTACAGTGTGTCGTTTAGCGTGTTTTTAAATTCGCTGCCGAGCAGTTTTTTTGTTTGTATCCTTATTTACCGACGCCATTGGTTATTCGGAACAACTCGTAAAATCGGTACTGGAAATTAACTGGGAAGTTCACGCCGAACACAAAACAGAAGTATAAACGTTGATAAAAATCGATCTACGTAATACATAAAAAACTGTAGGAATAATATTTCTGTGGCTAAATTACATATCAGAGAGTTTCTCTAAAACATGGATTCTCATAACAAACAAAGGCCCATGAAGTGTAAATTATGTAATTATTCTACTTCACATAAAGGTCACTTGCAATACCATTTGCGGTTACATACTGACGAACGACCGTTTGAATGCAATGTATGTAGTTACTCTTCAAATTTTAAATCGAATTTGCTGCGCCATGTCCGTTCACATACAAACAAACGACCATTGGATTACAATTTATGCGATCATTCGATATCACAGAAAGAAACTTTGCAAAACCATATGCAGGTAGATACTAATAAACGAGTATATGTGTGCAATTTATGCGAATACATCGCATCTCAAAAAAGTACTTTGCGAATCCATTTGAGATGGCATGCTCACGAACGAACATATGCTTGTAATTTTTGCGATTATTCTACATCACAAAAAGAAAAATTGAAGCGTCATAAATGGTCACACACCAAGCAACGACCGTTTACATGCAGTTTATGTGATTATTCTGGGGCACTGAACAGTGATTTGCAAAACCATTTTAAGAGGTCTCATACTTATGAAAGACTATTTGCTTGTAATTTGTGTGATTATTCTGCTTCTGTAAAATATAATTTGCAGAGCCACATGCTGTCACATGCTACGGAACAAAAATTTGAGTGTTATTTATGTGGTTATTCTACTAATTGGAAGCAAGCTTTGGGACCTCATATGCATTTGCACGCTCAGGAACGACCATTTGCGTGTAATTTATGTGGCTTTACTACATCATGGAAAGGTAGTTTGCGAAACCATTTTCGTTCTCATACAAACGTTCGACCGTATGTTTGTAATTTGTGTAGTTATTCTGCATTGCGAAAAGACCGTCTGATATTCCATCTATGTTTACATACTAAAGGGCGACCATTTGAATGCAATTTGTGTATCTATTCTTCAACCAATAAGAATAGCCTGAAACTGCATATGCGTTCACATACCGACGAACGATCGTTTTCATGTAATGTTTGCGATTACTCTTCATCGCTGGAAAGTACTTTGCAAAATCATATACGATTGCACACTAACTAACGACAGTTAAATATAAGTTATGTACCTAATTTCTAGAAACTAGCTTTTCAAAACTATGTGGTCTTTAGAAACGAATTTTATTATACAATTGGTGTAGTCATGCCGCAATTCATAAAGAACTTTGATGTTTTACGTAGGTACCCATAGTAACGAAAGAAAATTTTAAAGCAAGTTAAGAAATGTTAAACTCAAGAACGTTGAATTAGTATTGTAGCGAGCTACTACTACCGCGTTTCTCTAATTTAAAACAAGTAATAACAATAGTCTTTATTACTCACTGTTCACAAGTCTACTTAACAGTATATGCCTTATTTATAGATGTTTTCAGTCTAATTAACAATGAAGCACTATCACACTAATGAATTTACGAGCACTAATATCTTCTTAAACTAACTCCTTTACCATAGGTCCATTAATAACAGTAACACAACTATTATTTATTACACTTCTATCTATTTATGTATACTACAAGATGCATGTACATTAGACACATCATATACAGGTAGTACTTTTCCACGACCAACCAAATCTGGTCTCACAATAGTCCTTGTCGCTCCTGTATCCACGAGTAATCGGACAACCCTACCATTAATTCTACCATCAATATAAATGCTGTCCAGACTTCCCAACGACGATGCAGCACGGATGATAATCTCCGGGGCACTACGTTGTGCTGTCGACGTTCGCCCCCTTACATTGACTTGCTCTAGTTTTCCTGCTGCTCCACCGGTTGTTTTGCTGGTTGAGTGCAGCGTCTCTGTATATGACCAACTTCACCGTAGGTCCAGCATCGCAGACGCCATCTCCGCGGTTGTTGTCTTTCCAGCCTTTCCGCCACACGGTTGATTATTTCATCTATGCTGTTCTGAGCTTGACCAGGTTCCTCTAAGGCAGACCGAACTTTGTGATTCACCCTGTGTGATGTCTACTTAGCTGCTTCAAATCCAAGCGCATGAGCCAGTGCGTCATCTAACATTTTTGGCCGTGCTAATTTTAGCGCTTGCTGTATTTCGCCATCTTAACGCCATCAACAAATATTTCTACAGCCAGTTGTTCGCGGAAATTATCTGGTGCCGTTGGATAAGTCAATCTAACTAATCTGGCGATGTCATGTTCGAATTCTTGCAGGCTTTCACTTGTCTTTTGCGAGCGGTTCTTAACTTGTGCGTGGTAAACCTGTTGAAGGTGAGCATCTCCATATCTCATCTCAAGCTTCGATGTTAAGAGGCCGTAATCATTCTGCTGGTGATCGGGAATCGTTTGTAAGATGTTAAGAGCTTTCCGCTGTAGGGCCACTATTAAGGAGAAAGCTTTCTCTTTGTTGCACCACCGTTGACTATTGCAGCAGCTTCAAATTGTTTCAAATATGTGGGCCAAGATGTTTTACCATCGAATGTGGGTGGTTTCACTTTAAATTTTGACGGTATTGACTCGCTTTCTACCATGTTTCTTATTTCTGGAATGTTCTGATTTACAACTTGGTTTGCTAATTCAAGTGGCCGCGTTGTTAGTGAAATCACTTGTTCTTACAGCCTTATCATATCTTCTTCCATTTTTACCAATTTACTGTCCAACTTTTGCTCAACTGTTTTTACATGTTCGGTGACATTTTCTTTCAATGCAATGGAGCTTTCAATTAATTTCTTCTCCATTTTCTCAGCATTTTCACTAAGTGTCAATTCTAGTTTAGCCGACCTCTCCTCCATACCGGATTTAAAATCCTTGAGGAAATTCATTAAAGTTTCTGCCTCCATTTTACTTTGACTTCTTGTAACTGGCATATACAAACTACTTAAATATCTTTAGACTTGTGTTCTCCTTTTAAATTAATTACTATATACCCCACACAGACTAACACCAGTGTAGCGGGCTACTACTACCGCGTTTCTCTAATTTAAAACAAGTAATAACAAGAGTCTTTATTACTCACTGTTCACAAGTCTACTTAACAGTATATGCCTTATTTATAGATGTTTTCAGTCTAATTAACAATGAAGCACTATCACACTAATGAATTTACAAGCACTAATATCTTCTTAAACTAACTCCTTTACCATAGGTCCATTAATAACACTAATACAACTATTATTTATTACACTTCTATCTATTTATGTATATTACAAGATGCATGTTCATTAGACACATCATATAACATTTATGTATACTCTTGGACTTCCAAAAGCTCAACTACTTTTACTTTACACGATATAATTTATATTCGACATTCTGGTATAGACTAACCCTGTTCATCGGTCTTATTTATACCGTGAATTAAAAAGGATGACTCATCCTCCAGTAATTGCCAGAAACTTCTCGGTCGCTGTAGAATATGCAGTGCTTGCGGCGCTTGTGTATGTTTGACGGGTTGCCTAATAGTAGCTCGCAACTGTATTAACAACGGAGTGTAAGCTAGAGAACTAATAATAATCAAAGCTACTAGCAGAATTGGTTTAAATTTGTTATAGGGACAATATAGCTTAGGCGAATGTAATTAGTATAGCTTACACTTTCATTTGTTTTATTAACTCGAGTTCTGCGGTTTATTGTGGGTGACGATCTAAGAAAAATTGTATGTCCGCATGAGTCATAGTTGTAAAGAAAAATTCTTACGTGGTTCAATAATTATATCATAAGCCGTTTTAGCACTAACTGTATTTATTTTTAGTAAATTCTAGAAACTTAAATTACGGTTTATTCTGGTGATTTTCTGTTTAAATTCTTTTTTAAATATTGCCTAACTCTTAATCACAAAAATGTCAAAAATTCTTTCAATCATTTTAACACGTTCACTACTCACGGCGCGGATCCGCATCCATTCGGTTACACACCGAGTGCGCACGCCGCGGATCCGCGTCTTATACAGCTTTAGGTTAGATGTTTTAGCATTTCGTAAGCACTGCAGTTGGGTATTTGATGCTTGGTGAGCACTTAAGTGTATCACAAGAGAATATTAATTCAGCGCCAGTTTTCAGTTTCAGGGTTATGTTGTAACGAAAACGATTATCCGCTTTTTAAATATACGCTTTTGTTCCATATACCTATTCAATAAATATTAAATTCCAATAGAAACAATATATTACGGATTCATACGCCCCACCTATATTTAAATATTCAAAGTAAAATTTAAGAACTCTTCTATTTGTATGTATCTTGATACAATATCCCCCTTCCTGCGCGTGATCGGATAAGCAACGTAGCCTCGTGGTCAAGCTTTATTTTGATATCGGGATGTAATCAGAATACAAGTATTAACGTGGGCCTGCAGGTTTTCGATAAAACATGCCCTCCCAAAAAGTAGTGAAGTGGAGTCGTCGAGTACCATGGCTTCATTTTTAGTTATAGTACCGACCTAAGATAGTCAAAAATACATATCTACGCGCAAGTACGAAAGTAGGAACTTATAACGAAGTACAGAATTATGTCGAAGTAAATTAAAGCAAGTACGAAAATATGAATTAATACGAATTTATATCGAAGTAAAGTAACGCAAGTATGAATTTATATTGAAATAAAGTAAAAACATATGAATACGCAAACACGTAATAAATTCTTTTGGATATTGGTTGTGCTGTAAATGCAGTTTTAAATGTTGCTATGCGAGAGGGTGGAAATTTCCACATATGCTTGGTTAGTATAGAGGTCAAGCTTGGACACATGTATCAGCTGCGCGCACCTACCATTGTAAGTACGTAGATGTTTAAAGAATTTGGTTGCCTAGCAGATATTTCATATCCTCAATTTTATAGCTATATTCATTTCACGGAACAATCATTTACGATGTACAAATAATTTTTGAAAATTCTATATATGTTTACTTAAAAGTTGATACACGAAATTTTTGTGAAAGTTTTATGATCATTTAATTTGATACACCTATAATTTTATTCAAAATTTAATAATCGAATAGTGCATAAATGTTCATATTATTTCCAAGATAATTTTGTAGTTACAAGGTTATACCAAAATGTTCGTATAACTAAACATGTGATAGGTTGATATTTGTTTGCCACATTATAGTGTATAACATATTTTAACAGTACACCTGAAGTACAGCTAAATACAGACAATAAGTGTTTTTTGACCTTTGATTCTTTTAAATATATCAATTAAAAATATACTTCTGTAATCTATAAAAAAAAACTGAGCATTAACTTAATTCTTGTAAACTCGAACAGGATCCTATTCAAGTATCATGATTAAACTGTAATATAAAAATAAAAAGCATATATTTCTCATAGAGAATTAACGTAAATTATTCAATTATAAATATTCTGTAAGTATTCAGAATTTAATGCTAGATCTTAATAAAGTAATTGTTTCGAAAGTCTCAGTACAGATAACTTTGTACAAGCGATGTATATATTATAGTGGTTTTAAAAGATTAAAAATAAATATGAACGAAGCAATTTCAAAACACCCTGTATAAGGGAACAACCAGAAATTACGTGCGAAATTTATTCCAGTTAGTTAATTTTTAAGTATCAGGTATTAACGAAATTTTACAAATAATTAATAAAATTTAAGTAGGTTTGCAAAGAAATTAAATAGTAGAAGCCAATGTCATTGATTTATTAATTTAATTAATTTTAATTGAACGATTATTGACTTATAATATGCATAAAAGCGTGTAAAAATCCAATAATACCAAGGTGACATGCGTTGCTAACAAACAAATATATCAGTAGGGTTGGAATACTGTGAAATCCAACTCTTAGAAATGTATTTAAAACGTTCGTTACGACTGAACACTTGCGTGGTTTGGAAATGTCAGCTTCTACGTAAATTTTAGAAATAAAGCTACAAGTTCAACGAATATCAGTAAACCGTCGCATCTATTCGTAGTAAAAATTAACGAGGGGTTATTGAAATCACGTAGGAAGTCCACGTGGGTTCAAATAGCAGATGGTCCGGAATATTGATTTTCTACCACTCAAACCAGGTTAGAAAGAGACGTAGAAAACGCATAAGCAAGAGTTGACGATAGTATAGGACAGACTTGTAGGACGTCAGTAAATATACGATTGGTCGATATAGTTAGTTGAACGCGAAACAGACACGAGGATAGTGTAGCGTAGTTTTCTGAAAATATCATAACGACGTGCAGAAATTCGCGGGATTAAGTATTGGCTGAGTGCAAAATTGTAAGAATGTGTTCTTGTTAACAGGGGATTTCGGATAAATGTGGCCAGGAGAGGTTACATTCGAAGGATATAAATACTCTAAAGAAGTAGCACGGCTCTTCTCTTTTAACTTCGTGCTCTTAATATTTCGATCGCTCCAAACAACGTATGAAAGTTAACACGAGTTGTAAGTATTATAAAATCATTTAAATTATATTGCATGGTGGTAGCCTCTTAATTAGTACGCGGTTAGTGTGCCGAGATTACAATTTTTTTATTGAGGTATCACCTATAATTTTTAACCAACTCGTGTCGGGACATTAAGTAACGTGGTTTGAAGCAACTAATTGAGAAAGACGTATCTTTAAATTGGATTTGGAATTGGATTACACCGTGGAGGCGGCGTTGGCGGATCGGCTTAGATGGAGTTCGTCTAGTAACAGCTAGAAACGGCCTGCAGAACACATAAAAGAAATACATGGCATCGTTCACAGAGCAGAAATCTCCTAGAAATTTCCAGGTAACGATTTGAAATTGTGATTCTTATAAACTGTGAATATTGGGTGACGTATGAGAGTGATTTTCAAGGTAGTGTGAATTATTAACGTATTGAACATAATACGTGTAAATAACTTTATTATGGTATTTAACTAGAAATTTGAAGGTATCTATAAAGCTTTTTAACGTTCCATCAGAACGTGGAATTTTGTGAAGAGTACATGGCTTTGTTTTGTTATTTGTTGTAAGAGTATGCAAAGTAGAAAATCATACATAATTAGCTGGGTTATCATGAGCTCACCCTACCCCAGAGTTTACTTAGATTAAAAACAAAATAAATTATAAAGAAGGAATTTCAAAGAAGGTATTATTCAAGGCCCATTTACTCCGGGTACATTTTATGAGTTTGATGATTTAAAAATATAATACAGGACATTACAAAATAGGGTTTACTGAAGTGTAATGTGATCAATGTTGTAACAATTTTATTTTAGCAGTAAAAGAACCTATTCATTAAACGTACAATGAATATTGAAATACCTTTATTAACTAAAATAAAGATTCGAGTAACAATCAAATTTTATAGTATTACTATATCTAGGATTAGTAGTCTATTTGTTTCGGAGTTCGGTGCAATTCCACAGCCACTGGCGCGCGCGTGAGAGGTTCGAGAACCCCTTATGATCCTCCCACCATGCAAGAACGCAGCGAGCGCACTCGTCGATAGTTAAAGGCAGCGTGAAGATGCATTCAAAAGAATGGCGAGTGACCTCCGGGTCGCCTTATTTTGGTGAAACACTTCCTGAGTAACGGTTAGTACTTAATCCACATTTTGCATATTCGTTATCATATTAGCTAATTTAAAAATTTATTTAGCGCAACGACATGTCAGAAACCGCAACAATACGTCAGAAATTGCAACGACAATTTAGAAACCTTAACTTATGGACTACACAATGAAAGATTATATTTGTAAATAAAATTAGACAACGGAGGAGTACGCTATGAAGTAATGCTGCCGTGAACCAATGTGAGAAATCCGCTTCGCTCCTACATCTGTATTAAAGCATGGAAAACAAGCATATTTAGCTGCAGGCCCCGCACTGCGAAGTTGTTTCCATTGCAACCAAGGACGACAGCCGGTAATTGGGTTCGTAATAGAATTAAGAATTTCCTCAGTACTTCCTTCTGAAAGTACATTATTTCATTTTGTTTGTTGGATATACAAAATTGTTATTCAGTTTACCTGTGATTAAGCTGGTTTTCCCAGTATCGGGTTTGATTTCACTTAGTTCCGTAAATATGTGACTACACGTGGCTACAACGTAAATTAACAGCTGCTATTACGTCACCTGTTTGTTTGAACAATGCCGTCAACAATTGCACAATGGCTAACAGATGTTTAGCATTACAGTACTGCCACTTTTGATAAAATTAGAGAATATTTTGGTGATTCTTTTGACTTCAAACTAATTTAATTTTGTTAAATTAATGAGAAAATTTCGTATATTCATTTGTAAATGACCTACACAGATCTGGTTGGGTTATAAAAAACTTAATATTGTTAGTTACACTAAACTGTAATATATTTGAGTAAGGATCAGTTGATAAACCTTACAACAATTTTGCAAGAATATCAAATATTTATTTTATTTAATTATAATGAAATTTTATTTACTGAAACAAAGAAAATTCTTTCTAGTAAATTAATAATCTACCATTTAAAGTTTTTTATTCTGATCTGGTTTGATCAGACCTGATAAACAAAAGACAGCAAGAGTTAAATTTTATGATTCCATTATGTAGAAAATATTCTCTATGCATTTTAGGTATACTTGAGGGACGCAAATAGTGTTCCCATTTTTTATGGTGACTTAATATTATTCTTTCTTACAGGAGCAGTGTCTTATTCTGTTAAGACAAGTTTGTATGTCAGCGAAGGCGATCTTTTTCTTTGGGTCTCCAAGTCCGCCCTTAGAAATTTGCTATGCCATTAATATAAATCCAATCTGGACTTGGTGGCGCCTGTTTGTTTTAGTTTGAGTGTGACCCCCTTCAGATTTCGACTTACCCCCATTGCTCATAGCTCTACCCAAGGAATAGACCCTAGTTACGTCGGAAGACTTAGTTTTGCAGACACCTAACTTGAAGTATGGTGTTAATAAAGTAGTGTTTTAGTAAGTCAAGAAAAAAAACGCTTCACTGGCGCCCAACGTGGGGCTTCGAAATTTGTTTGTTCATAGTTTGATTTACTTCGAAATTTGTTTGTTCATAATTTGATTTACCTCGAAATTTGTTTATTCAAAATTAATTTTACTTCGAGATTCGTTCGTTCAAAAATTATTTTTTACTCTGAAACTTGTTTGTTCAAAAATAATTTTACTTTGAAATAGTCTGTTCAAAATTTATTTTTGCTTCGAAATTTGTTTATTCAAAATTTAATTTGCTTTGAAATTTGTTAGCTCAAAATTTATTTTGCTTTGAAGTCCATTTGTCCAAAAATTATTTTGCTCCAAAATTTGTTTGCTTAAAGTTTATTTGACATTTAGATTTGTTTGTTCGCTTTTGATAAAAGATTGGTTGTAACGTTAAACCACAGTCAATCAATTAATTAACTTAGTTAAATTTATTTTTGACTTTAATTCTGTTTTGACCCCTTAAATTTTTTTTGATATTGTTTTGGCAAAAATAATTTTACCAAAAACACTTTTTGATTTTTACCTTTAGTAGTACAATTTGTTTTGATCACTTTTGTAAGGTTCAGATCATTTAGATTTATCAGGTTTGATTCCATTAGGCTTTTGTAATCATGTCGGATATTCCAAATTGTTTGTCTGCTTAAAGAAGAATTGGGAGTAGTGAGTGAGAAACCAGTTTTGAGGAAAATTTTAGGTAGATTGTTAGCTAAAGAAATAGATAAGCCTGGTTGTTTGATTGATCTTTCGTGTTATGAAGTAGATTTTGCAACGGAAAGTAAAGAAATTTCAGTTTCAGTTGAGTCAGTCCGTAATGTTGTGTCCGAGTTTGAAGGCGACTCATCAGACTCAATTTTTAGAAGAGCTTGTTCAAGGTTAAACCACCTTTCGGGGCGAGTTAAGCGCATGAAAATTCCTTCAATAAATCCGATGAAGCAATTAAGTTTAGAAATGAGACAGTAGCAACGATATTAACCCTTGAAGCTGACTTATACGATAAAATCAATAAAAGTACAGAGTCCACCCATTTGGATCGGTCCGTTGTAGTATCTCCTTCAGTTGCTAGTGCACCTATTCATTCGACTTCGTATATAACGCCTTCAGTACCTATAGGTTCATGGCCTGTAAAATTCTCAGGTGACCCCAAACAACTACATTCATTTTTAGATAGAGTTAGTGATTTAGCACAATCACGTAAGGTATCCGAAGCTGATTTATTTGGATCAGCATGTGAACTTTTGTGGGTGACGCTTTAGTTTGGTTTAGAACAGTGAAAATTCTTTGAGAGACTGGAACTCCTTGTTAGAACGTTTAAGGGAAGATTTTCTACCTGGTTCTTCAGATGATGACATTTGGGAAAAGATCAGAAATCGTCGTCAAGGTAAAGACGAAAGATTATTTTATTTGTCGCGCATATGCAAACCCTCTTTAGTAGACTGACCAACGAGCCAGCAGAAGTTACTAAAGTTAAGATGATAAGAAGAAATTTGGTTCCTGAATATATTTCAGCACTTGCATTGTCGGACATTCAAGATTTGTCTACCTTAGTAAATTTGTGTAAGAGGTTAGAAGAAGCTTCTTTGATGAAACTAAATTTGGTTTCAGCATCTTCTAGTAAACCTAACAAGAATTTGCAACCCTCTAAGCATCCATTTGAGAACAAACATCCTGGGTTGAATGAAAAATTTGTGCTGTTAAGAGTAGAGTATTTCAGAATAAATTAGTCAATCCTCACGTAACAGTAGCGGATAAGAGCTCTTTGGAGTCCTCAGTTTGTAATTCCTCTAGTCCCGATAAAGGAATCACTTTTGTTTGTTGGAATTGCTCCCGTAGTGGACATTGGTTTAGAGATTGTAGAGCAGCTAAAAAATTTTTGTTTTGGATGTGGTCGAAAAGGCGTTAAGGCAACGTCATGTCCACAATGTTCAAAAACCAGTAAGGCGGCAGGTACATAGTGGTCGGTATCCTGTTCCGCGTCATAAGGCTACGGTTATGATTTGTAAACAAGAAAAATATTTTTGTAAAGACGAGTGGTCGAGATGGCTTACAGTTGTTAAAAATTTTGTCAGGACTCTCGAAGCCTAAGAATAATACTCTGTTTATTGAGAAGCAGTGTGATAATCGACCTTATATTATGGTGAAATTAATGGATAGAGACATTACCGGTCTTCTAGATTCGGGATGCACTACCTCAGTGGTAGGATCCTTAGCCCTTTCAATTGTTAGAGAATTAGACTTGAAAATTTTAGTTCAGCAAAACAGGTATCACTACAGCTGATGGTTCAATAAAGTCTGTTGTAGGCTCAGTAGATTTGCCAATTTGTATAGGTAATGATTGCCGCATCCTTAATGCATTAGTGGTTCCATCCCTACCGCATACATTTATTTTCGGTAGTGACTTTGCAAAATTATTTGGTGTAGTTGCTGACTTTAGAAGTAATAATTGGTTTATCCAAAGTAATGCTGGGAACGACATAGGGTATATAGGTTCATTTTCCATCCCTTTGAACACTGAAGATTCTTTATGTGGTTTACATGACCTTTCAGATGCTCAATGTGCAGGCACAAGAGTTAATAAATTCATTTAGTGAGATTAGCAGCGAAGATAGATTAGGACGAACTCACCTAATCGAATTGGACATAGACACAGGCAATGCCAAACCCTTCCACAAGAAACCATATGTCATGTCACCATATATGGGTAAGATATTGAATGAGGAATTGGACGACATGCTTAGACTTAAAGTTATAGAACCGTGTACTAGTCCGTGGTCCTCTCCAGTTTTGTTGGTTAAGAAGGCAGATGGAGAATATCGTTTGTTTTGATGGTAGAACCCTGAACGACTTAACTGTTCATGATTCGTACCCCTTGCGAACGTAGATAGAATTCTCAATATGTTGAGAGGTGCGAACTACATTTCGTCACTGGATTTGAGAAAATCGTTTTGGCAAATCCTCTTAGTGAGTCGTCTAAGGATAAGACTGCCTTCAGTGTTATTTCACGAGGACAATTTAGATTTACATGCATGCCATTTGGGTTGAAGAATGCTGCGCAGACGCAACAACGTTTAGTAGATGTAATTTTTGGTCCACGTTTTGAACCCCATGTATTTTGTTATTTGGACGACATAATTTTATGTTCGTCATCTTTTGAAGAACATCTAAAGTTATTGGTAGAGGTTAAGCAACGGTTAAAGGAAGCTAACCTTACTATAAATATAAGTAAATGTGAATTTTTAAAAGACACTTAAATTTTGGGTTATATAGTAGGTTCTAACTCACTTCGTACAGATCCCGATAAGGTGTCGGCGATGGTTAACTTTCCCGTCCGAAAACCACAACGGAGATTAAAAGGTTTATAGGAATGTGCAGCTGGTACCGGCGCTTTATAAAGAATTTTTCGTCTTTAGTTTCGCCTATTAATGACCTCATTAAAAGTAAGAAAAAGGTCAAACTGTGAACTGGAGTGCGGAAGCAGAAAATTCATTTGTGCTGATCAAGCAAGCATTAGTTTCTGCACCTCTTCTTTCGCAGCCAGACTACTCGGCACCCTTTATTGTTGAGTGTGACGCAAGCAACACTGGGTTAGGAGCTGTGTTGATTTAGAATGTAAACGGAGAAGAGCGTGTAATTTCGTACGCAAGCAAAACCCTGAGCCGTACTGAGCGCAATTATTCCACCACTGAAAGAGAGTGTTTAGCAGTTATTTTGCAATTGAGAAATTTCGTCCGTGGGTAGAAGGAGTTCGCTTCACAGTTGTCACCAATCATTTTCGTTACTTTGGTTGAGTAATCTTCAGAATCCAACTGGAAAACTCGCCAGATGGTCAGTTCGATTAAGGCAACACTCATTTGATTTGGTGCATAGAAAAGGAAAGTTCAATATAGTCCCAGATTGTCTTAGTCGTGGTGTTCCTTTAGAAAATCCAGAAGTTAATTTAGTAGAGATTAAACTTGATACAGTAGACTTGTGGTATGAATCTTTGAGAAAGAAAATTTTGTTGTCACCGAAAAGCTACCCACAATGGAAAGTGGAAGATGGGTTTATTTATAAGTTTATACCTTCCTATTACCGCATTCGGCGAATGTTGTAGAGTGGAAACACTTAGTGCCAAAGTCTCAGCGTTTAGATGTCATTAAATCATGCCATGACCCCTTCAGCAGGACATTTTGGTTCCTTAAAACTTTGTCTCGTGTTCAAGAATTATATTATTGGCCAAAGATGATCTTTGACGTACGTAAATTTTGTAGGAAATGTTTGATTTGCGGTGCTCAAAACCACCCAATAAAGGTCCCCTTGGCATGATGGGAAAGGAGAAAGAGGTTGGACTACCATTCCAAACCATTGCATTAGATTTGATGGGTCCGTTTCCTCGTTCCAAACGCGGACATAAATGGCTCTTAGTTGTTGGTGATTGGTTCTCGAAGTATTCGATTTTGCAACCTTTACGTAGTGCCACGGCACATTTGATCGAGAAATTTTGGAGGAAAAAGTATTTCTTGTCTATGGAGTACCACAGTTTGTTATTTGTGATAATGGTCCACAATTAATTGGACGTATTTTTAAAGCTTTGTGTGCAAGGTACGAAATTCAAAAGATTTGGTATAATGCTGTTTATGCTCCTCAATGCAATTTTGTGGAAAGAATCAATAAGACAGTTGGTACAGCAATCCGTTCATACGTAGAAGAACATGATACGTGGGATATGGAGATATCAAAGATCCAATACGCAATCAACTCAGCAAAACATGAGTCCACCAACTATTCGCCAAATTTTTAGTTTTTGGTCGTCAGGTACCTTTAAGTGGAAAAGCTTATAATGATAATTTTATACCTGGTGAAGGATGTTGATGTCGTCTCCAGTAGTAGACCTTCTTATGTTTTGGATCGTCAACCTTTGTTTGATATTTTTGGAAATGTCCGTGAAAATTTGCATGTAGCTTATCAACGTTCGAGTAAACGCTACAATCTTAGGAGAAGAGACATTTCATTCCGAGTCGGAGAAAGTGTTTGGAGAGCTAATAAGGTCCTCTCGAGTGCTAGTGATAAATTTTCCGCTAAGTTAGCCCCTAAGTTCGTTATGAGTAAAGTTCGGAAAAACATTCCAATTTAGTATATGAGTTAGAGAACGAAGATGGGAACAAGAGCAGGGAAATGGCACGTAAAGGACTTGAAACCAGTTGAAGCGTCGTATCCAAATGAAAATGATGATCCTGACGATTAATTCCAGTCCGATCATCTCTTTGATATTAAGTAATGACGTAGTGGTTTGTTTTGTTTTGTTCCGATTTTTAATTTAGTGTCGTTTCACTAATTTTGAGTATTTTATTTGAGAAGTGAAATAAGTGGTTAGAGATTTTGTAAATTTTGTAGGTTTGAGGTGTGCCTTGGAGTGCACGCTGGACATTTTGCTCGCGCGTTGCTCAGAGATGTGTTTGGAGGATGTCTTTGACAGATATCCTTACAATGTAGAAGTAGGTGGGCTATTTAATTGTTGGTCCTGATTTCTACATATCGAGGTAGAGAGAATATTAGATTATTCTTTCCCTTGTTCCTTTTGACCGTTCGAAGTTCTTTGATTTGATAAGGTCAAAGTTGGCTTGGTGAGTCTCACCATTTGCTCCATCACTAATGAGATCAGTTGTTTGTTAGAACTTAGTGATAGGATATTCAGTAGGGTGTAGGATAGTACAGCCCTGACTGGCTCAGTTTTGTATTTGCATTTGATAAGTAACCTTATGGTTAGGTTACCTTTGTTTTGATCATCTCTTTACGATGAAGCGATGATATTTTGTATTTGCATTTGATAAGTAACCTTATGGTTAGGTCACTTTTGTTTTGATTATCACTTTGTGATGATGGTGTTTAAATATAGACCTATTAGTAGGGTCTTACTTTTGATTATCACCTTGTAGTGATGATGTTTTGAATAGTTATGCTGTCTTGATGAGGAAGCATTCCTTTTTTTGTAGATAGAGCTAAATGAGCTCCTGGAAGTGAAGTTTTTTTTGAAATTAGAAGTAAATCGTAAGTGTTTGGTTATAGGTAAGAAATATTAGCCTTGTTAGAAGTATGAATCTCAAGTCAGGAAATATTGTAAATTTGAATTTTTTTTGTCCCGTGGAGTGTTTGACTTTCTAATTTGACCCCCTCCCAATTTTGATTATTACCGATTGTGACTCCCCGATTTTGTCTCCCGATGGACGTCAGGTACGCGTAGTTACCAACACACTCATTTGTAAATATTTGTCCCCCCCATTTGAATAAATTTATAAAATTGCATAGTTAGTTAGGAAGGTAGGAAAGGCTAGTATTGTTATAAAAAATTTTTTTGTATTTGTTATATTTGAAGTTTTTCTAAAAAAAAATTTTTTCTTTTAGGAAAGGGTAGTGTAACAATTTTATTTTAGCAGTAAAAGAACCTATTCATTAAACGTACAATGAATATTGAAATACCTTTATTAACTAAAATAAAGATTCGAGTAACAATCAAATTTTTATAGTATTACTATATCTAGGATTAGTAGTCTATTTGTTTCGGAGTTCGGTGCAATTCCACAGCCACTGGCGCGCGCGTGAGAGGTTCGAGAACCCCACTTATGATCCTCCCACCATGCAAGAACGCAGCGAGCGCACTCGTCGATAGTTAAAGGCAGCGTGAAGATGCATTCAAAAAGAATGGCGAGTGACCTCCGGGTCGCCTTATTTTGGTGAAACACTTCCTGAGTAACGGTTAGTACTTAATCCACATTTTGCATATTCGTTATCATATTAGCTAATTTAAAAATTTATTTAGCGCAACGACATGTCAGAAACCGCAACAATACGTCAGAAATTGCAACGACAATTTAGAAACCTTAACTTATGGACTACACAATGAAAGATTATATTTGTAAATAAAATTAGACAACGGAGGAGTACGCTATGAAGTAATGCTGCCGTGAACCAATGTGAGAAATCCGCTTCGCTCCTACATCTGTATTAAAGCATGGAAAACAAGCATATTTAGCTGCAGGCCCCGCACTGCGAAGTTGTTTCCATTGCAACCAAGGACGACAGCCGGTAATTGGGTTCGTAATAGAATTAAGAATTTCCTCAGTACTTCCTTCTGAAAGTACATTATTTCATTTTGTTTGTTGGATATACAAAATTGTTATTCAGTTTACCTGTGATTAGACTGGTTTTCCCCAGTATCGGGTTTGATTTCACTTAGTTCCGTAAATATGTGACTACACGTGGCTACAACGTAAATTAACAGCTGCTATTACGTCACCTGTTTGTTTGAACAATGCCGTCAACAATTGCACAATGGCTAACAGATGTTTAGCATTACAGTACTGCCACTTTTGATAAAATTAGAGAATATCTTGGTGATTCTTTGACTTCAAACTAATATTAATTTTGTTAAATTAATGAGAAAATTTCGTATATTCATTTGTAAGTGACCTACACAGATCTGGTTGGGTTATAAAAAAACTTAATATTGTTAGTTACACTAAACTGTAATATATTTGAGTAAGGATCAGTTGATAAACCTTACAACAATTTTGCAAGAATATCAAATATTTATTTTATTTAATTATAATGAAATTTTATTTACTGAAACAAAATAAATTATACAGAAGGAATTTCAAAGAAGGTATTATTCAAGGCCCATTCACTCCGGGTACATTTTATGAGTTTGATGATTTAAAAATATAATACAGGACATTACAAAATAGGGTTTACTGAAGTGTAATGTGATCAATGTAATGTGGACAATATTAAATTTCATGTGTAAATAGTAATAAGTAAAAAATTGTATGTTGGTTGTATTTTGTGGTTTTATTGCGAGTGTGTGTGTACGATTGAGAATATGAGAGTGAATCTAGATACCCAAGAGGAGGTCCAAATGAGCTAGCCGGAAGCAGTTGAAGAAGGCCGTTCAACCGAGGAAAAGAGGAAAACGGGTAAGAAATATTTTTTTGCATTATTTAATTTGTGAATTTTCGAGTTTTGAAAATTTTGTAAAATTTTCGAAAATATTTTTGTTGGTGAGGTTCTTACCCGAGTTTCAGGGCAAAATTATATATATATATATATATATATATATATATATATATATTTCAATTAATAGAAAGAATAATAAGTTGTTGTAAAGCTTTCTTTCATTGAAGTCAGCAATAATTATTCCATAGAAGCAACCAACCACATTTATAATTTTTTTGTAGAGAAGAGATATATTATTGGTGTTCTTTTTATCAAATAGAACAAATATAAATTTCATCTTGTTGTTTAATTACACAGTTGCAGTTCTTATGTTATTAATTGAACTACGCTTGTGTTATACATCCCGAATTTTAATAGGCTATGGGCCCAGTGTATAACACTTTTATTGGTGAAAGTTTATATGGTCGGTAAAACAGTTAACAAAGTATTACACTTTAGATGGTGAAACATTTATATGGTGATAGATAGTTCCTAAAAGCCGGTAATACAGTTACCAAAGTTCATAAGATACCTCGCGCAAGCGCAATGAATAAGGCAGTGACGCCTCTAGGAGGAAAGCGCAAACCTTTACAGATTTGGGCGCGGCCATCCACCATGACGTCATCGATACAAAAGGTATATTACGCAATAATCAGAAATATAAAAATTAAACAGTGAAAGATAAAATCGAATAATTTTAACAAACAAATTACTCACATAAGATATCCGGCTTTTCCCAGGTACGCCTATCATCCTTCCGGGTCAATAATGAAGGTATTGCTCCGGGCTCCGGTGGTGTTGGCTGAGCATGGACATCCGGTCGTGGGCTGCTCCAGGGGTCGTATCAGTCCTAAATGTAGTGGAACGACAGGAATAGGTTAATTAGGGAAAGACAAACAAAGATAAGCAAGACAAGGGAATCCACATAATAAGATAAGATATGATACCCGGCACGACTATTTCACTTCAAGATTAAAGGAAAACAGCCACGATTTAGCGCGTCACGAAAACACTTCTCCCCACTCTTTGTCTAGTATTGCTCTACCCCTCTAGGGATAAGCACACTGCGCAAATGCACTACTCTAACGTACGGAAGTACCGCCTAGTCCATTTAAAATTCCCGCGCACTGCGTATTTAAATTTATGCCGCGAAACTTCCATACATAAAAACTTAACCTAAAAACATGTTTAAGTGCAATGGCACGTAACAAGTGTTGGTTCTTTAAATAAGGCATAATACGGGAAACAACGGAACAGTAAGATGTGGTATATTTATTGTGTGTAGCATTCGTAAAATTGAAACTAATAGCGAATTCACCTACTGTAAACACAATTAAACCTTTTAATGGGGAAGGTTATCGTAATTGGAAATTTAGAGTTAAATTAATTTTAAAACAGAAATGTATTGTTGAAATTCTGGAAGACGAGTTACGTTTCGGGTTTTGGGAGCGGTGTTTTTAAAAACTTCTTTCAAAACTTCGTAACAATTTATTTATTTTTCAAACAGATATTAAATATGGAATTTTAACAAACTGGTTTAAAATTACTCTAAGTCGAAAAATAATGTTGCGAGCTACTATTAGGCAATCCGTCAAACATACAATCGCCGCAAGCACTGTATATGCTCCATGGTCCGAGAAGCTTCTGGCAATTACTGGAGGATGAGTCATCCTTTTTAATTCACGGTGTAAATAAGACCGATGATGAAGTACAGAGTTAGTCTATATCAGAATGTCGAATATAAATTATATCGTGTAAAGTTATATAGTTGAGCTTTAGGAAGACTAACAGTAAACATAAATGTTGTATTATGTGAACGTGTCAAATGTACATGCAGCTTGTAGAATACATAAATAGACAAAAGTGTAATAAATAAATTATAGTAGTGTTTAGTGTTGCTAAGAAGACTTATAGTTAAGGAACTAGTTTAAGTTATTAGTGCTTGTAAAGTCAATAGTGTGATAGTGCTTCATTGTTAATTGGACTGTAAACATCTATAAATAAGGCATATACTGTTAATTATACTTGTGAACAGTGAGTAATAAAGACTCTTGTTATTACTTGTTTTAAATTAGTGAAACGCGCTAGTAGTAGCCCGCTACAATAATTAATAATTGTCATATTATTAGTGAGTAGCCTAAGCAAACTGCTATGTTAAAGCTGAAATATTTATGACTGACTTACTGTCGTGATCTGGGGCTCCCGGACTATTTATGTTGTCCCTGTCCCTCACAATTCTGTGGGAACTTGCAGAGCTCATAATTTTTTTTATTGGTTCTAACGTTTCAGTAGTCTGCTACCTGAAATTTAAGCAGACCTGGCTTCCCACAAAAGTAACCGTCAGTAAGGCGTGTGTGTGTGTGTGTGTGTGTGTGTGTATGTATGTGTGTGCGCGCTTGAAGGCATGTGTGTGTGTGTGTGTGTGTGTGTGTGTGTGTGTGTGTGATGTTGATGTCCGTGTTACGTTCCCCTCTAGGACCAGGACCATCGGCAGCCGGATATCCCAGTCGTCAAAGAAGAACATTTAACGGACATTGCCTTGTCAGTCCGGACCATCGGCATTACATGTGATTTACCAATGCTCACCCGAAGGTACTACATTGGCCAGGAAGCGAGTTTTTACCTGGAAAATTTTGAATTTTCCGAATCCTTGCTGTTCCAAGCAAGGTAGGGATCTTTAACGTGCGTGACAACACTCACACACGGGACCTCATTTACCTCTCATCCGAACGAGGGTGTATTTTTGAGAAAAATGCTCGCCTAACATTTTTCAAGCGGACCGTGTCGGGATTCGAACCCGGGACCTTGGGCGTAGTAGTCACACACATACCACTACGCCACGGAGCCGCCTCGGACCATCGGCAGCCGGAAATCTAGATGTTAAAAAGCAATGTGTGTGAATAGGTTGTGTTTGTATGTGTGTGTGTGTGTATGTGTATGTGTGCGTGTGTGTGTGTGTGTGGTTGTGTATATGTGTGTTGTGTTTGTGATGATGTCCGTGTTACGATTCCTTCTAGAACCAGGACCATCACCAGCCGGATACCCTATCGTCAAAAAGAACACTCGACGGATTTGCCTTATCAATCAGGACCTAAGTAATGGCGGTTTCTTAACCGTCTGTGACCTGCCACCTGCAGTATCACTATCGTCTGGGATACAATGTATTGCATCCGTTCTTATGAACTGTTAATAACCTTTATTTAATTATCCGTGATTACATTGTTGCACTTGACTTAATAACTTCTTTAACAATTTATAATAATTCCTAATAACTTCTATTTTGTTATACATACATAAATTGGGGATACATAACTGACGTAGCTCCTTTTGACATAATGAAATTCTTGGAATTTAAGAAAAATGATGCCATTGCGAGATATGTAATCGTTGCTAATTTAGGAATGTTATCAATATTAAAAGTAACCTATGAAAAGAAATGTATATCTAACCAAATTACCTACAACGCAAGTTGAGAACTATCAGATTCTCTGGAAGTGGTTCGTTATGAATAATTCCGCCAACAACAAAACACGGTACAAACAAAGCTTTTCTAAGGCATCGTCGCCCTTGTTAGATAACTGAAATAACTGGGATAGAGGGCGACTAGCAAGATATTCCTATAGAGAGAGCGATTATCAAGGGTAGACCGTGAGAACAATTACTGGTTTCCGTCAGACAGAAGTTGAGCAGCAACTATTCAGGTTACTGGGAGAATGTCGATAATTTGAATAAGACTTGACATGCCTAACCAATAGCAAAATAAATCATTGGCTTGTGTTAACACGTTCATTACCATTGGCATCAGGACACTGGCGTTTTGATAACCGCAAATCAACAGAGATTGCATGGTTTGGTACCACATGTCAAGATCAGATTACTGTCACGCGGATCTGCAACGTCGGGTCTATGGATTTGCGCTTTACAATTTAGGCCATTATATGTGAAAATCAGTTCTCATTGAATGATAAAACGAGTTTATTGGGGGCGATGGGCGATATCGAATATCGATATCGATTACATATCGTACGATATATCGATATCGTACGACGTATCGATGCGTATCGATATGGTATCGATGCGTATCGGCGCGGTCGATATATCGATGCGTATCGATACGTATCGATGCGTATCGATGCATATCGATACGTAGCGGCGTATAGCATGATAGCGGTCGGAACGCAGACGATATACATATCGAGACGATATCGATATCGACATGATACGCATCTATAAATTTTTCTACTTTTCTTTGAAATAAAATCACAAGATCGTTTTGAAATAATGTATTGACACCGATCTTCACTTAAGATTGTTTGTTATCAATTAAAGTTTCAAGTTTAATATTTGTGACAGTATTATACAGGGTGGGCGATGTACGAATATCGATATATCGAATATCGATACGTATCGACGTACGATACATATCGACACATATCGATATCGATACATATCGATACATATCGAGTATCGATATATCGTTTTTGCTGTATGCCGAGGTCGTATCGATGCGTATCGACACGATATCGATACGCCGACCAGCCCTTATTACATAACATATCAATTAAATATAAAAAAATGATTAATCGCAACATTACAATTAATCGTTTCTAATTCTAAAGGCCGATAAACAAAAAGTTTAAAAATAATGGAAATTATAAACGAATTAGAAAGATGGTAAACCTATTAAAATAACAACGATGAAACAAATAACATAATAACACAGCTCGCGGAACGAAAATAAATATAAACCACAATCAAAACTACCGATGACGCAAACATTCGTTTAAACATAGGCCAGGTATATCTGGGCAATGACATTCGTAACTTTCTTTGTTGTAGAAATTTTACATTTTTCTTTGAGTTTCTCCTTCTTATTTTAGTTATTTTAGGTGAAAGTTTACCTGTTGCCAATCGATCAGTAGTTGTTATAGTCAGACCAACGGCAGCAACAGAAAATTTATTGCCGATAATGTTTAACATTATCACATGAAAATATGAATGGGCAGAGCAACGTATTTCCACAGCTCGCAGCACTAACATATGGTCGCGATCAACGCCACATATAATCGTTATATTTTAAAATGCACGGTTTATTTACATTCTGTTCTTTTCGTTTTAGTATCCTTTAAAATATTTTCAGATAGGTGAAGACATCCTTTTGTCCTTCATTTCCACTAAATATCATTCTGTATTTTTTTAGTCTCGCCTTTTTAACAGCTTTTTCCAGGAAGTTCCTGACGTTTAAATTCAAACAATCCTCAGCTAAATCAACCGCTGTGTATCAAACATGTCAAACAGGTCTGCATCCGTCATTCATTGCAGAACTTTTTCGAATAGCCCTTTCCTCCTACAGTGCACCAGTTGTAACGCGTCATATATATAAACATATCTTATATTTCACAGTTTATTTAAAATATGCGCTGCGCGATAAACGATGAGCGGTAAAGCCAGTTGATGGTACGGGCGTGAACGATGCAGCGATGCCAGCCGCGCCATGCCGAGTATCAGGTACATTAGTCGACGTACTTATAAAGCTGATATTTCACCTGTATCCGCGCAACATTTGCAGCTTGAGATTTACAGTTATTACGGGTAAGACGGCTTGTGAAGCGGTGTTGCACGATGGCGTTAGCCGACGATGATAACACGACACCGTGCACCGGCATTATTGCATACCAGACTTCTAGACAATCAGAATGTTCAACTTTATTTAACCAGATAATTTGTGCGTGAATCGGTTCGCACAGAGAATCGCATTATAAACGTTATAAACATTGTTGCTGGCTTTTGTACGACGTGAAATACATGTATTTCAACAAATTATCAATAATAATGTTCGGCCTGTTGTTGTATGTTGAACGAACCCCTGAAAACATCACGTCTTTCAGTGCCGGCACGATTCACATCTACACGTGATATATGTTCAAAACCATACCCGCAAAATGTACTGACGCCATATTTATGACGTTTGTTTTGATGAATTGCTTAAAGACGTCACCGTCTCGCCACAGTACTCATCACCGCCCGGTTATCATGCATTTTACGTGGACGTATTTTATAAATTAGCCAGCTTGTCATCAGCAAATTGCTGACACTTATAAATGACAAAGCCATCCCCGCTCATGATACCATGAAAACATTTCACCAGCAGCGTCAGTATTCGTTTGTTCAAGTCCCAACACATTCAATTAATGTATGGAATTCTGGAACTGTAGGGGTTTCACCGAGTTATCCTAGAATTTGCGCCAACTCCCGCAATCGTCCTCCATTCATTCATGTAATATTTAAATCAGAAAGACTTACGAAAGAATCAGATGAAACTTTGGGTGAAACAATTCAACCCCTCTTGTACAGTGAAAGTTTCAGATCAGGGTGTGCAGTCATATGCGAGGTTTGTAAATCATCTGAGTGAGGTTCGTCTACATTATTTACAGTCAACTGCCTATATCCTGGAACCGTCATCATTTCTTCGAAATAACTAAACAATCCACAGCATAATACTATAAAGCACGTTTACCGACCAGAGCAAGATGACGAACCATCATCATTTGGTATATACACTTCGTCAAAGTCATATTCATTAGAATAACCATATCAGTGATTAACTTAACCTGTTTTTGCCCTTTAAGACGTGAACAACCGTTCGATTATCGTCTATATTTGCAGTAACTTTATCATCGAAAATCACATTACACAAATTCCTCAGGTACAGTGTGTTCTACTCTACCTTAGATGCAGAGCCTGTTGTTTTGAGGACAACAATGGCTTTTGAGAAAAGGTCCTCCAGATCTTTTCAGCCAGCTAATCTCAGGAGGGCTATGATAAACGCATGATCGCCAACGAAACGTTACGACGAATGTTATAGAAGAGAATCTATCCGAGATCTCGACGAATAAAAAAATAATACTTTTTGACTTTGCAATGGAATGACTTCCTCGTACAACCCGAAAATTTATCATTTTAAATACTACGTTAGAGCCTGAACATTATCACAAAATTAAAGTGCAAATGGCGAGAATGGAAAATTATTAAATAACCAACACAATATCTTCTTTCACAAAAATTAATGTGGTTGGTTTTATGGAATATTGCTGACTTCAATGAAAGAAAGTTTTACAACAACTTATATATATATATATATTTCAATTAATAGAAAGAATAATAAGTTGTTGTAAAGCTTTCTTTCATTGAAGTCAGCAATAATTATTCCATAGAAGCAACCAACCACATTTATAATTTTTTTGTAGAGAAGAGATATATTATTGGTGTTGGTTTTAATTTTTTTTAAGCATAATTTTCGCCATTTGCTCTGTCTTTACTTTAATTTTTTGTGATAAAGTGACTAGGCTCTAACGTAGCCCTAGTCTAAAATTATTTAGGAGTGATTAAATTTTCAGGTTGTACGAGGAAGTCGTTCCCATTCCAGATTGCAAAGTCAAAAGTAAGTATTATTTTTTTTATACGTTGCTCGTCTTAAGGATTTTTTTTCGAAGATTTCCGTATCTGATCTTCGGATAGATTCTCTTTATAACATTCATTAAGATACGGTGGCGTCCAATAAAATTTCTTTCGTTTTATCGTATACCATCCTACGACCCTAGATCATAGCTCTGCCCTAAGTTGAAGAAGCTTAGCTGGCTGGAAGATCTCATTAGAGGGACCTTTTTCTCTCAAAGCCATTTAACATCCTTTTTACCCTGGGCTTAAACGTTAAACAGGAACCCCTCATAATCTATCAAGGCTCTGCCGTCTATAAGGTAGAGTAGACACACTATTTACCTTTTGAGGAATTTAGTATGTAACAATGTGCTGATTTTATTCGATATTAAAGTTACTGCAAATATAGACGATAATCAGACGGGTTGTTCACGTCTTAAAGGGCAAAAAATAACCGTTAAAGACCCAGTTAATCTAACTGATCAAGAATTAGAATATTTTTAAACACATTCAGATAATGAATATGACTTTGAAGAAAGTGAAGACGAATATATACCAAATGATGATGGTTCGTCAGAATCTTGCTCTGATTCGGGTAAACATTCTTTATAGTATTATATACTGTAGATTGTTTAGTTATTTCAAGAAATGATGACAATGTGGCGGTTCCAGGATATAGGCAGTTGACTGTAAATAATGTAGACGAACCTCACTCAGATGATTTACAAACCTCACATATATAATTGTGGCTACACAACCCTGATCTGAAACAATTTCACTGTACAAGAGGGGTTGAATTGTTGGTTCGAAAACTCCAAAGTGACCATCCTGCTGATTACTTCTTTCTTATAGCCGACGAAAGTCTTTCTGATTTAAATATTACAGAGACAAATGAATGTGCGGAGAAACTATTTTTGACGGGAGTTGGCGCAAATTCTAGGATAACTCGGTGGAAACCCCTTACAGTTCCAGAATTCCATACATTAATTGAATTGTTGTTGCACAGGGGGACTTGAAGAACAAACCGAATACAAGACTATTGGAAAACTGATGCTCTTTTTAATTTAAAATGTTTTCATGGTATCATGAGCGGGGATGGCTTTTTAATCATTTATAAGTGTCAGCAATTTGCTAAAAATCTTACATGACAAGCTGCTATTGAGGATAGAATTTATAAAATACGTCCATTACTTGAATTCTTCAACAATAAAATGCACTTGATAAATAGCCAGGAAAAAACCTCTCGCTTGATGAGTCAATGATACTGTGGCGAGGACGATTAGTCTTTAAGCAATTCATCAAAAACAAACGTCATAAATATGGCGTCAGTACGTTTTGACAGAGTTTGCGGGTATGGTTTTGAACATGAATATATACACTGTGTAGATGTGAATCCGTGCCGAGCACAAAGAAAGACGTGATACTCTTAATTGTTTTCAGGGGTTCGGGTTAGCAAATATACAACAACAGGCCGAGGGCAGTATAACATTTATTATTAACAGTTGAAATACATACAGAAATTATTTCACACGTCGTACCGCTGGTAATAAAAAGCCAACTTAACAATGTTTATAACGTTTTATAATACGTCCAATTAAATACCTCTTAATGCGAACCGATTACGGCACGTGCTAGCGCACAAATTATCTGGTTAAATAAAAGTTGAACATTTACGTTCTAGAAGTCCTTGCAGGTGCAAGTGTATAAATACATGCCGGTGCGCCGGGTGGCTTCATCACGTTATCTTTCACTCGGAGTTTACACTAACACCATCGTCAACACCCTTAATTACGCTACACAAGCATCTTCATTACCCGTAAAGATTTACATAATAACTCAATAAATCTCTAAAAAACTACTAGCAAATATTTGCACTTGATATTTACAGAGTAAATATCAAAGCTTTTATACTAGAGGTATGTGAACATCCGACTAAAATACCTTATAATTAATAAACCTGATACACCCTCGGCATAGACAGCTGGCATAGCCACCTGTATCCACGCGCATCTAAACATCAACTAACTACCCGTCCCCTCGATTGACCTTGCTAACTAAGCACCCCGTATTTTATCAAGCACGGCTGGAAATACCATGCTCATGTATTTATCGCGCAGCGCCCATATTTTAAATAAACTTATGAAATATAAGATTAATATATGTTTACATATATGACGCGTTACAACTGGTGCACTGAATTCTTTAGGAGGAAAGGGCTATTCAAGAAAAAGTTGTACTGCATTTAATGAAGAATTATTTTGGATATGGCCATTTGCTGTTTATTGACAATTATTACACAGCAGTTGATTTAGCTGAGGATTGTTTGAATTCAAAACGTCAGGAACTTCCTAGGGAAGTAAAGGAAGCAAATTTAAAAAAAGGCGAGACTAAAGGAAAATACAGGAATGATATTTTAGTTGGAAAATGGAAGGACAAAAAGGATGTCTTGTACCTATCTACAGAGTTTGAAAATATTTTAAAGGATACTAAAAACGAAAAAGAACAGAATGTAAATAAACCATTACCGATTTTAAAATATAACGATTATATGTGTGGCGTTGATCGCAAAGACCATATGTTAGTGTACTACCCTTGCGAGAGAAATACGTTGCTCTGGTATAAAAAATTGGCCAATCATATTTTTCATGTGATGATGTTAAATTCCTATTATCTATTTAATAAATTTTCTGGCAAAAAAATGTCAGTGTACGATTTTCGCTTACTGGTCATTAAACAACTACTATATAAACCAATTAATCCGATGAAAGCAACAGTAAACTTTCAACATTTTCTACCTAAAATAACAACTAAAAATAAGAAGGGAGAAACTCAAAGAAAAAAATGTAAAATTTCTACAACAAAAAAATTAAGAAAGGGTACAATATACGAATGTTACATATGCCCAGATATACCTGGCCTATGTTTAAACGAATGTTTTGCATTGTATCATCGGTAGTTTTGATTGTGGTTTATATTTATTTTCGTTCCGGGCTTGGTGTTTTTTTTTATGTTATTTTATTTAATTCCTTTTTAATCATCATTAATTGTTATTTTAATAGGTTTACCATCTTTCTAATATTCGTTTTACTTAATTTCCATTATTTTTTAAACTTTTTTGTTTATCGGCCTTTTAGAATTAGAAACGATTAATTCGTGTAATGTGTTTGCGAGTTTAATCTTTAAATTATCATTTTTTTTTATATTTAATTGATATGTTATGTAATAATAAATAGGGCTGGGTCGGCGTATCGATATATCGATACGTATCGATACGACACCCGTATCGACCCCCCCGATACAGCAAAAAATAAATATCGATATATCGATACTCGATATGTATCGATATGTATCGATACGTATCGATATGTATCGATATGTATCGATACGTATCGATACGTATCGATATTCGGTATAGAATATGTATCGATATTCGATACGCAAAATCCCGTATCGCCCACCCCTATATACATACTTATGTCACAAATATTAAACTTGAAACTTTAATTATTTTGATAACAAACAATCTTAAGTGAAAGATCGAATTGTCAGTAAATACATTATTTCAAAACGATCTTGTGATTTTATTTCCAAAGAAAGAGTAGAAAAATTTATAGATGCGTATCGATTCGTGCCGATAGGTATCGCTACGTCTCGATATGTATACTTAATCTACACGTCTAAGCGTTCCGATACAAATCGCTATATATATCTATACATACCGCTACGTATCGATATGCATCGATACGCATCGATACGTATCGATACGCATCGATATGTATCGATACGCACCGATACGCATCGATACATATCGATACGCATCGATACGTATCGATACGTATCGATATTCGATATATCGATACATATCGATATAGAATATGTATCGATATTCGATACGCAAAATCCCGTATCGCCCACCCCTAATAATAAACTCGTTTTATCATTCAATAGAGAACTGATTTTCACATATAATGGCCTAAATTGTAAAGCGCAAATCCATGTCCTATAGAATAACCCAATAACATTTGTTCCCGAGTGCTCACAGCGCAGATCCGCGGCCCTTTGACAGTAAGTCTGATCTTGACATGTGGTACCAAACCATGCAATCTCAACCACTTTCTATATATTTAATTTAGCAATTTATCAAAAACGCCAGTCAGCTCCTGGTGAAGATGGTCCAATGCCAATGAGTAGTGAACGTGTTAACACAAGCACCATGATTATAATAAATTATTTTGCTATTGGTTAGCCATGTGTCAAGTCTTATTCAAATTATCGACATTCTCCTCCCCAGTAACCTGAATAGTTGCTTGCAATCAGGTTAACTCTTCTTTATGTCTATCTTGGCTAATTTTACAGCAGATCGTGTCAACAAACCAGTAATTGTTCTCACAGTAGCATTACGTAGTTGGCCATCTATACCCTTGATAACAGAGTCTTTCGCTCCTCGTTGCCAATAATTTCTATAGGAATATCTTGCTAAGTGATACGCCCTCTATCCCAGTTATTTCGAAGTTATCTAAGGGTGATAGTAGGGTAGCTAAGCCGGTTTGGCAACAGAGATCCACAGCAAGATATGTATACGCCGGTTCGAGAACAATATGAACAGCTAAGCCGCTTTGGGAAACAAAACGTGCAGCAAGATATGTATACGCCGCTTTGAGAACAAAATTGTCTTTGTGTGTAAATTTGTTGCGTCGTGGGGTCGTTAGGTCTTTGGGGTGTGCGTTCGGCGGGGTCGTTAGATTTTTGTTGTGGGGTGGTGCGCGTGCGCTGGGTGGAGATATTTTCTTAGGAAATTTTTTAGCAGCGTTCCCGACGTTAAATATTAAATATTAAATTTTAAAAAATGTTGTGTGTGTAGAAAATGGAGTTCACGTGTTGGTTCGTATTTTCTGGGGTAGGTTAAGCTAAAAATTAAAACGCCGCTGTGAAGAATTTTTAATATTAGGCAAACGCGTGCAAGTGATAAAGAGTGTTTTAGCTCTCCTCATAAGCTGCGTTTTGTACGAAGTAGCAAATAAAATTGAGAAAATATACGAAATGTTATATGATGGAGGTCAAATTTTAAACGTTTGCAGGTAAAATCTTGTAAAAGAAGTCGTTCACATCTCGCAATTTCAATGTCGCGATAAAATACTAAGAATTTGCATGCAGTCGAATATAACAACGTGTTTGGAATTATAAATCTATGGTTATATGATGGAGGTCAAATTTTTAAACGTCTGCAGGTAAAATCTTGTAAAAAGAAGTCGTTCACTTCTCCAATTTCAATGTCACGATAAAATACTAAGAATCTGCATGCAGTCGAATATAACAACGTGTTTGGAATTATAAATCTCTGGTAATATATATGTAAATCGCACCGACATTCGACTTTTAATATAATGTATTTAATTAACATAAGGTGTGTGTGTGTTTGCAAAAACATTTCAAGGCAGGTATGTCGTATATCCTTTTGGTTACATCATCCCAAAATAATTTATACAAGTACACTGAACTTGCTATTATCAAGGATTTCTTGCTTATGGATTAACTTTACAACTCAGGGTGTAGCATCAAGGTTTTAACATCACTCTCAAACTATATAACTTAATAATAATAGCTTTCCTTAGCACCAATATCATTTAGAAAATATGTGTTTCTTTAATATTTATTTAATGAATACTTCTTTCTATAAATTCATTTAGCAAAGTAAGTAAATCTTCGCCATCATCTGGGGACCATGGTTGTGGTGGTTGTGGTGGTGGTGGTGACATTTGTGCTGGCGTATGTCGGTCTGCCACCTCCGTATATCGCATATTACTGTAACAATAAGAAAAATAAACCTAAGTTTTATTATATAACAATTTTTTCAGTAGTAAATATAAATTGAAAATTAGTTTATACAAATAAATATTTGTTACTTACGGGTTTAAGAGTCTAAGCATTTGACGCTTCACTGTCGGCTTTGCGAACCAGGGCACCCCAGTTCTATTTGTTGGCGATATAATTGCAGTTGGTTTCATTTTGTTAGTTAATGGTTAAATTTACTGTATTATATATACTTAGAAATGTAATAAACTTATAAGCAAGGTTATATTTTAAATTTTTATTGCTAAAACCATGAATAATTTTATATCCACATCAACCGTGTACTATTCAGAATCCTGTTTGATATATATTCAATTGATGTAGTTATTTGGTCATGATGAAACATCAACACTGTATTTAGCATACTAATTTTGAAGAATTTACATGTATTAACTTTTATAATTCAAGGTGTAGCATCAGGTATTCTTTCTTTGCGTCATTCTCAAACAATAGAAGTTAATAATAGCGTTCATTAGCATCAAGGTTACAAAGTTGCAATGAGATTAAAATGTAAATTTTAATGGTTTTCTACAAAACGTGAATAATTTTATAACCACATTGGAATGTTTTAATGCATACATTAAATATAATGGGATTGTATATAATTATACAATCGCATAAATTTAAAGTAATCACGTCGTTTCTATGTGGGGAATCTTGTTGCAAAGCATATATATATATGGAGACATTGAGTTAAGATGTTAGTTTCTGTTTGTTATTGAACAGCCAGCGTCAATATTGCAAAATGAATACTTCAATAGTGTTAGATGTTCAAGGGTTCAAAACTGTAAACAATAAGTTCATATATAAAGAAGTCGCTATTGTTCCATTATTGGCATCATCAAATGATGTAAGTACTTACATACTAAAACCACCGCATCCATGGGGTGAATTATTGCTAGACCATAAACGTCAAAATGCATGGCTAATAGAACATTTTCATGGTATTAAGTGGGAGTGTGGTGAGTTGCCCTATGGATGCTTGCAACATGTATTAAGTCCAATATTAAATGAAGCGACGAATGTATATGTAAAGGGGTTAGAAAAACGGGCATGGGTAATGTCCGAATTTTCTAACCTCAACATCATCAATGTTGAAGCTTTGGGGTGTCCACCTTCTTTACAAGAGTTAAAGGAGTGGAATTGCCCCAACACTTCAAAATGTTCATATCACGCAAGACATTGCACATCATTCAGTTGTGCAGCGGAAAATGCGATTGTACTGAAGTATTGGATGAATAATTATAGTCAATAATTCAACCGGTAAAATCCACCATCGTAAATAGTTAGAGTTTTGCGTTCAAAGTAGAAACATGTATGCTGCAACAGTTAATAAAAACTTGAATAAGAATGGTGGTAATGCAAATTGTTTATCGGTCGATGCAATTCAAAATGATAATGCAAATTTTTCATGGGCTGATGCAAACGCAGAATTATCACTAAAATCAACACGTCCTACAGCATTTAATAAGTATCGCGAGGAATTAGTATCAACATGGTCAACATTTTTACATGTGGAATTGGGTTTATTACTGGAAGTTGGTATTTCAACGCGGTATGAACTAAATGCAGTAGTGCAAATATCTAATGTTATTGCTCCACAAAGCTTTCTATGTTTTAATGTTAAGGAATGGAATGAAATTTCAAGTTTAAGAAGCGAACATTTCCTTCGTAATATGCTAATTCTACAAAAGGAACCTGAATATAGAGATCAAGAAATATCCATTGGTTATGGAATAAAGCTGCATGCCATTTACGATATCTGCAGCAACTTTCCATATATTGGAATAAGTCATAATGGTAGTGCTACGCTCGTGTTTTCTGAGGAAGCAATTAATAAATTATTTTCAATGGCATTCATAGTTAACGATTGTTTATTTACAATTAATGATTCTTCAATTGATTACATCTATAATCAATTTATAGATAACATAGCGTCCTCTTTTACCAAACAGTGTGGTGCAATCAACGATGATTGTATTATATCTACAGGTAAATTGGTTGCGGAAAATATGCAAGCACTTACGAAATTATCAAGAACCAGCTACTTTATTCAACATTCTTTAGAATTTAAGTTTTATATGAAATTATTGTTGCTTTTCCAAATAAATTTTTATGTGATGTAAAAATAAAATGAACTAAAATTAATTTTTTATTATATTTTGTACATTTTTAACATTACGATAAACTTTCATCATCATAATTATCATACATACTGCTAGATTGTAAGTACGAATTCACTAGTTTGTCCAATTTTAATAACTTTGTCAATACATCGTAAAGTTGTTGCATTAATCCTTTGTTTGCACAATAAATGTTAAATATGGATAGATCAAAGTGGCCAGATTGAACTACTTTGCCTAGAAATTCACTATATTCGTGAAATTTGTTTTATTGATAAAATATAGATGACCATTGGTATATCGAAAATGGTTGTAATATGCGAAGGAATATCTGGAAATGCATGTGATTGTAAAAATGTGCTTTGGGTTGCTTAGTACATTCATCGTATTCCATGAGTTGATTTTCGCCATAAAATATCAATGTACGTCCAGTATAGGTATTTACAGCCGCATTGACCCGAACACGATTAGGAATGTAAAAGTGAGTGTATGCTCTAGGCCATCCATTGACTAGCTGCATGCTAGGAAATTGCAACAGATATACTTGATTGTTGCTAAAGAAAACCACATCACCATTTGGTTTCTGATATACGGCATCTAAACGTTTAAACGTGTGTGGAAGAAAAGGTAGCCAATCTATTATGTTCTTAGCCGGTTCAATGTAAGTGCTATTTAGAGCTGATATCCAAACCCATTTTTCATAAAACATATATATGCGTTTATTTAGAATTAGAAAATGTTCAATTTCAATGTTACATAGGTCTGGCGGTAGTTTGTTCGGTGAGGTCGGCTTATTGGGGGAGTTAGGTTTAAAAGCAGCGGTAGTTGATTTAACGGTGGTAGATGCTGATGATGGTGGTGGGTACAGGGACTGTATTCCTGCAATATCATCCTCATGTAAATCAAGATGATGATTTTCTAAATATGAATACATAACTGCATTAACATTATTTGAATGTCTTAACCCTAATGTATGACCAATTTCATGAAGTAGCACCTCATAATAACTTATATATCCACTGGGTGGTGAATTTGAGTGTTCCATATACCAAGACTCATCATAATCCATGTGTATTTCAGACACAACATCGTCGCTGGATGGAAAGAAAGCATGTGCTAACCCACCACCAGGTCCATCAAAATCATCCTTACACCGCTCATTAGGGTTTGTTGAAGCCCTCATGTAATGATTTTGTTGTTGGAATGTTATTAATATATCATAACTCTGTGGATTGTATATAAATACAAGATTTGTGTGTTTTGCCCAAACTTTAAATGCTTCAACCGTCCGAGCTAAGATGCGAAAATCATTCGTTAATACTGTGTAATTTAAAACACGCTTTGTCAATTTGGTTTGATGTACATTGTATGCTTCAGAAATATTGTCTTTATTTGTACATCTAGGTTTTGACATTAACTTTAAAGTTTCTTTATTTAGTTCACCATCAACCGGCAGTTGGTAATATGTTTGAAATGCTTTTAAGGCATTTTAATTATCGATTTGCGATTTTCAATAGAGGCCCCACTAACATTATGAGTTTCAATATATCCATATTTGTTTAGATAAACGTTTGCCATTTCTAAGCCAAATTCACTGTTTGTGTAAATTTCATCTTCACACCTCACTTCCCTGCCGATGGGGAAATTAAGGAAGATTAAAAGCACTGCGAGTGGAACAGCAACAACCTCCATGACTATCAATAATATACTAACAAAACACTGTTATTTAAATAATATATTACATATGTATTTCAATCATCTTTTATAAGAAATAACGATTTTAAAGTTTACGTATAATGCCAGTAAATGGTTCATATTCAATAAGTACGTCATGCATAATCATGCAGTAAGCAACAGTTTCAACTTCAAATGCTTTTGATGCTTCAATTTCAATTTTAAATCTGCTACTATATTATGGATGCTTTCATTTTGTCTGGTGCAGTTGATTACAAAAATTGGCTGCTGTTTAAACTCCTCATAACTGAGAAGAGAACATACCGAACTCTCGAACGGTTCATAATATTGAGATCGATAATTCAAATATTCATTATAAGCATCCATGTACTTGTTGTCGGTAAAAGAAAGGTTTTGCTGCTCATACGGGTATCTTCTATTGTTGATATTAGCCTTTATATTTGTAGCGTTTGCATGATTAAATGTAGACGCATCTGCATCCTTATGGTTGCGCTTTTTGGTTTGAAAGGTGATGAATATCCATTGAGGGCGCTGAAAACCCGTACTACTCTTAACAGGCCAAACCAAAGATGTAGTGGACGGTAGGCTTGGATAGGTATACAAGTCACGTGCATGAAAAGCTACTTGTATTCGCGAATTTTGTTAATTTCTTTGTAAATAGACAATTTTGTGGCATCGTTGAGCATTACGTGTGGTACTTTCCATACTACTTTTGTGAGAGTAATTTTTGGTATAGAAGTACCCTTACAACAATCAATATCAGACTTTGAACGTACCAACGTTAATTCTTGTCGAACGTTGAGCAACGGTGTTTTGTATCCTTCGGCAAATCCAAGCACGTGCTTTAATGGTATTGAAGCGCAAAAGAATCTTTAGCTTCATTAAGCAAAGGTAAGGGTTTATTTTCCACACTCCATCCTGCATGCATCATACAACGACTTTGCTCGCGTGTATACGAACAAACGCCTTTGATTGTGCTGTTAATTCCGGGCAATCTAACCGTTTCGATAACCTGATCACCCAGCGTAAATCTAATTTCTTCAAAAGAAACAACATGGCATTATTCGTGAAAGCATAATCCTTAATTTGAGCTTCTGTTGGACTAAGAGTACCTTCCAAGTATATAATGCTGTCATAAGTTGCAGTCATAAGATCAGCTTTTGGATAACAATATTGATTTCATCCGAGTTTCCATAGGCGTTTGTCGTATATGGGTGATATGTTCGACGATCATATTCTGTAATCGTATCTTCGGACGCTACACTGTTGAATAGCCCTCTTATTGCGCCTTCCATGTTTATTAAGCACTTTATAACCGAGATATTCTAAAATTGAACGTCCTGATCTGTTAATGCACCAGGTGTTTGCTGACCTGCAGGTTGAGGTGAACTGATTGAGTATACTCTAGCACCAAAAATATTAAGCCCCATATTTTTAAGTTCTAATCTAATAGATACTTTCTCTGCACCAAAGTCCACCAATTTACCCTCTTGATTGACCAACCGTAGCGTAATGTTATCTATTTGTTGAACGATCACAGGCAAGTATGTGATGGATACAGGTTCTTTAATTAATTTATATCCAGGCTCTACGTGTACATCAAATTCAAAATTGTATGTGACTGCTCGCTATTCCTATACGCTCCACCAGTAAGATTACACTCCACATGTATATTGGTCGCATCAAATATTTGTACTGATTGTTGAGAGAAATGATTTTTATTTGCCTGATATGTGCCAGGAGTGAACCCAAGCATTTGACCAATAGCATCATTGCGTTTAAAAATCACTGTGTACATGGATTTCATTTCGCATTGCAATGTGTTATTGTTAGCCTTTAGAATAAACTTCAATGCACTACTTGGGGGCTATCTATTGCATTGTTTATATATTTTCCAAGTTCAGAAATTTCATATGCTCCAGGTGGAATTGTAATCATTTTATTTTAGCATTATTATCATCATCGTTATCAATAACATTATTATTATTATCCTTTTATCATCCAAATAATAAAACTTGTTATTACCTGCATGAATATTGCGTATAGAGTTGCATCCGTAAAACCCCACCAAACCTAACCCATATTTATATTCTGAATCAAGTTCAATTGGAGGAAATAGTTGGCAGAAAGCACGTTTCCACACCTGTCAACGTAAACGTTTGTGTCATGACTACCATTAAATTTAAAATCAAACAACTATATACCATAAAATTATTTATTGTATAAGAAGTTCAAACATAAATGTCCACATATTGAGGTATTAAAATTTTGCTCCCGATTGTAATTATAAGTAAGATTACAGTCTCTTAAGTATCTCACTATTTCAAGCGGTGGTGTTAAATCTCCAAAACTATCATAGTAAATAACTTTCTTGCCACGTTTTTGTATGCAACCCAGTGCGTTCCATTTCCAACGTTGTCATCTAAGTTTACAATAGCAGATTCGTTAACATGAGGCTTTGCTGGCAGTGCATCACGCATAAATACTCCTCTAAAGAAAGGTAAACCTTTAGCATATTTCTTTAGATCTGAATCAAATAGTGCTCTACGTGGCAAGTTTACAAGTTTTTTCGATTGGGTTTTAAGTATAAGGCAAATCCTTTTTATTGCGCGATGAAAGATATAACCCTTCACCTTTTTACCTAAAGCTATATCCTCTAAGGTGACATTATGACGTTGATTTTCCTCCAATTGTTTTTAGCTGCCGAAGCATCGTTGACAGCTTTAGCGACCCCTGCAACACCGCCAGCTAGTGCTCCTGCAGCTGAAAGACCTGCAAATAGTGGCACTAGAAATGGAAGAAAGCCTCCTGCTTTGGGTATGGGAATAATTCGAGGAAATCGCACTCTTTTTTCCACCTGCGGTTTTAACTGCTTTTCTTGCAGCAAGTAAACTCATATTGATAAATTTCTTCACATTTGAATCTTTGACAATATGCTTTACAGCAGTTCTAATTGGTGTCAATATGCCCCTTTAAATGAACAACACTGTCTCTTTTCTTCCTCTTTATCCTTCTTGATGTAACCCCATACCCAGTTTGGTTTTAATTTTCATTGCATTGGTTACGGCCCAAGCGGCTGCTTTCTCCAAACTGAGCGTTGTTCGATTTCACTCGGTTCCAAGCGCCTTCTGCTAGAACTTTATCAGCTCTGTGTCGTGCGGTCAAGTCGTCAGGGTTTTGAGCATAAGCAATATCGTGATCGCGACACAATCTATCTAGATCGTTAATGCCGGAATCACCTCGTACTAATCGTTCTTGTAACTTGGTGCCTGGCCCACAAAATTGGTATCCCGGTACATGAAGCTCTACCGGTAATTTGTTTATCAAGGTGTTTAGAACACCCCTTCCTTTACAACGTTTAGCCATCAACTGATTAGTATTATTAAAACATTCGACTTAATATGAAGTTTATACGGCAGCCTCAACAATTAAGTATAGACGATCATAATTTTTTAAAATCTGAAGTCGTGGGAAAGCATGGACCTTTATTTCCAACATCAATCAGGGCGATAATATGCGGACCATCAGGATGTGGAAAGACCAATGTAATGATTAGTTTATTGGAGGCACCACACGGATTAAGGTTTGAAAATGTGGCGTGTATTCCAAATCATTGGAACAAGCTAAATACAAATATTTAGAGCAACTTTTAAATCTATAAAGGGCATTAAGTACTACGCCTATAGCGATAAAGAGAATGTCACCCCTCCAGAAGCAATCAGTAAAAATACGATAATGATATTTGACGATATTTCATGCTTAAATCAGGATATAATTCGCGAATATTTTAGCAGGGGTCGACATTCGGGTGTAGATTCATTTTATCTGTGTCAAACGTATTCTAAAGTACCAAAACAATTAATACGTGATAATGTTAACATAGTTGTCCTATTTAAACAAGATCATTTAAATTTAAAACACATATATGATGAACATGTTGGTACCGATATGACTTTTGATCATTTTAAATTAATGTGCTCGCGATGTTGGCTGGAAAAATATGATTTTCTATGCATTGCAAAAGACTTTAATTATGGACGATATCGAAAGGGATTTGATTGTTATATAACAATATAAACTTTCTATAACCACTTTACTGCAGCTCAGTTTCTACTCTGCAAGCCAACAAGATGGATGTCACTGATAGAACGATTAAAGAAAGATTAACGAAAACTAGACGTTCAATTAATCGTAAACTTAAAGCTCTTAAGAGGGTGAACTTGATACTCAGCGAATGGTTGAAACAGCATATAAACCAATAATTGAACCATTACTGCAGATTGCTAAAACAAAAAATATGCATCTGTTAACCATAAATTGAAATCAAAGTTGGCAGTTGCAGATAGTTCTGCTGATGTTGCTGCTCTTGGCATTTTGCCTAAAGTTGAAGTAAAGGATGATGATGATGATGATGATGATCATGTTGTTACTGGTGAATTTCTAGAGCGATATGAGCATCCTTTACCTAGAAAATATATAGAACTAATCATTCAAAATTCAGAAGATGAAATCGATTATGGTCATAGTGCCCTCCGATACGATGCTAGTACAGATCACTGGAGTATGGGAAATGCTTTAGTTACCATAACACCTAAATCAGCTGATTTAGTTATAAATGGTAAAACTTATAAAGGCACTCCAGGATTATATGAACTTTTAATACTTAAAAACCTGAAAAGTATACCAAGAATGATCAAAAGGAGTACAGAAAGATTTTAGAAGCTACTAACGCTCTTAAACGGAACTATGATCCTCAAAACAAAATTATTGGCTCCAGATCGTATAAGTACATCAAAATTATTAAACCAATACTAGATGCACCAGTAGGATATGGTCTGTTGAAAGAAGTCAACGCTAAAACAAAGGAGTATGTGACTGGAACACACCTCACGAACTAGTTGAGCGACTTAGATTGTTACACGCATCAAAATCGGCAGGTCATACTGGTCACAATAATGAAATAATTAGTATTGAAGAAGAGCTCAGAGAAGAAGGGATCATTGCATAATAGCATTTTGAAAGATGAGTATCGATAAGTTTGGTACACATTCATCCACAAAATATCGGCTTCATTATACATTTGATGATCAATATGATATGCAATACAAAAACTTTGTAATGTTATAGAACCACAAGCTGATTATGATGCTGCCAATAAGCGATACGTGGATACCTGTATTAGTAATTTACACAAACAGCTGCTGAATACAATTGAGGAAAAGTGTAATGTGCAAACAACATCAACTTCAACAACATCACCGATCTCGACAATAACAACTTCACCAGCATCAACCTCTATAACCTCGTCAATCTCACTAACTACAACACCAGCTTTGTCATCTCCAACGTTGCAAGGTTCTAATCGTTAGTATTATTATTGATGTCAACGGTTTCGACTGTCGATTGCACATCAAGAGAAAAAATAATAGTTACCCAGTATTGTGCACTTTCCTTATAATGTCAAAGCTTACCGTTGTTGAAGAATTGTATAAAGCAGCCAGAAAAAATTTTCCTAGAAAACGTACCATTATTAAACACAGAGACGATCTCTGGCAAGCCGACTTTATCGAATTTGATCAATATTTTAAGGAAAATGCCAATTATAGGTATGTGTTAGTGGTGATAGATTGTTATTCAAAATATCTATGGACACGTCCTTTAAAATCAAAAAATGCAATTGATGTTTGCCGGGCAATGACATCCATTTTTAACGAAGGTCGTGTGCCTGATAATTTACAAACCGATAATGGTAAAGAATTTTACAACAGCAGATATGAAAAATTAATGAAGATGCATAACATTAATCATTACTCTACATTCAGTACAAAAAGGCTGCCATAGTTATACGAGTAATTAGAACGTTAAAGAATGAATTATTCAAACAATTTAGCCTTAGACGTAAATGTAAATGGTTGGATGCATTGCCTAATATTACTCAACAGTATAATAACAAAAACATTCGAAAATTAAAATGAAGCCTAAAGATGTCACCGAATTCACATATTTACCACAGTTTAATGCCTTGAAAGTAATGGGGTGATAAAACTTAAAGTTGGCGACCATGTTCGAATTTCGAAATATAAGTCTGATTTTCCCAAAGGTTACATGCCAAATTATTCCACAGAAATCTTTAAAATTGTTAAAATAGTAGTTGGCAATCCTGCTACCTATCTACTTCAAGATTACAAAGGTGAACCGATTTTGGGGCAATTTTATGCAGAAGAACTGCAGAAAACCTCACATCCTGATGTTTTTCTTGTTGAAAAGTGTTACGCCAAAAGGAGATCGTCTATTTGTAAAATGGTTGGGGTTTGATAATTCTCACAATTCATGGATAAAAAATCCAATTTGTAATGGCGGGGAAGTGGGGTTTCCAAAAAATATAATGAACATTTTTCTCACGTGATTTCAGTATCGCAAAAGGTCTTTGCAATCATGGTTGAAGAAAGTAGTGTTGAAAGTGATTATTATGATTTTGATGTATCATCATCATCCGAAGATGTTGATTATGATGCTGCAATCAATCAATATCTAGATAAAGTTGAACATGCTAGCAAAAGTGAACATTATTTACTGCTACAAACCACATTTCCACTCTCATACTATAACATCAAAGTAGGTTTATCTCCAGCTCGACAGTTTACACCTGCAATTGATTTAAATCGACATAGCTACTTAAATGATGATGGTAACAATAAAATTAGTTTAAGCGATGTTGAGTGGAATCACCTTATGGAATTGCTTAATAACAAAGTTAACTTCTTTACTATGCAACAACCATTGGATGGCAATGGTAATGACGATGATTCAATCATTGACACGTGCAAGTTACAACAAGTCGTATACAATGATGAAAAGTTTTAAAACTTACTAAACATGATGTTGAATATATGCTTTGTGAAAATGATGTAGTTCAGATTTTGGAAGCAAATCAATGTATAGTGGTTGATCAAGTAAACCTCTTAAAAGAAATGAACTTTTATGCATACTATAGAAATGTTTTAGATTTAGTGAAAAATTATTCTAATAATGATGAATATTGCATGTTTCAGACTTTGGAGACTTTTAATAATTTATGCAGTTTATGCAGTTTGTGTATTGGTCTAAAGCAATGCATCTTTTACTATTATGATAGAATTTTATGCGATTTGAATGATTTAAAATAGTGTATTCAGTTCAATAATATACAAATTGAGAAAAACATTTTTTATTTCTATTATTACATATACAACAACCGCAATCCATTATACAACATTTAAACTTGTGTAATATAATCAATATGAGTATAATATTCTGACTCATCGATTACTTGAAATAAAGGCATTCTTTCACATCTGCAACACCAATAACTCATGTTCCATATAAGATCTGGTACTATACAAGCATCTTCAAATACCATAAATTTTGTATTTTTAATTACACCCTTAACACCTCTCATACATTCCTTGCAACATGAATAACTCTCAGTAGAAGCTGTGATAGTACTTAATTTTTCCCAAGAATGTACAACTACACGATTGTATCGCTCTGCAAATTGAGGCATGCGATTTGTTGGAATATACATTAAACACATGTATTGCTCTTCAGACAAAGGTTTTGTAAAATCCCACTTATGAAGTATGTCCTCTTCACCTGTTGTTAAAACAGTAGCCAAAAAATGATCCCATCCAATTTCCTCAAATATGTATAGGTATTCTGCCAGAAAATTGGAATACATTATTGGATTGATGTGTTCTTTTATATACATTATATTGATTCTAGTTGGATCGTTGTGGCAGTTGACCAACTTCTCCAAATACTTCGACGCATGCTTTTCAAAATCATTTTGTAGTAGCACAGACTTAAGAAATTTGAGGTTAACTTCATAAATATCTGCACTATTAAACATTCCAATAACGGTTCTTTTATGTCTTTGTATACTGTTTTTGGAAGTATTGATTTTAACATACCAATATGACTCTGGTTGGTTAACCCAATTTGATTCAGTATTGTTTTTATGCTAATTGTCAGTAAACTAGGCACTTCAATTTCTTTTTGATTTTCTACTAATTGTTCAACATCCATACTGTTAACTATAATGGGAAGCGGTTATCTGTAAAACAAATAAAATATTTAGTAAGTTTTTCTTAATAATTGCTTGTTTTAAACTTCTAAAAAATATATTTATTCCATCATCGCGATACTATAATGTCCCCACGGTAATGTATCATGTGAATGTGGTATTAGACTACGTTTATCATCATATGGACTTAATGCAATTTTTCCTGAATTATTGTAAATACATCATGAGCGTAGGAACGGAACGTGGCTTGCTTAAGTTTCTTTTCTTTAAAATCTTTTAAACATGAAACATAGTCTTCAAAAGTTATTTCATTTTTACTACATTATATTTGATACCTTTGGATTTTTATAACACCATGATTACGTGTTTTATTTTCCTTCTCATTTGGATTGCATTCCAACTTGTAACTATACATTTTCGATCGTAACCCAGCAAAATGTGTTATTATTACACCGTTTGTTTCATCCTTCATGAGCCCCAAAGCTTTGTTGTTAACCCGAGGTATTCCATAGCGATTATTTACATCATACCCAGAAGTGTCAAACTTTGAGAGATTTGACTTAATAAGTTCGTTATATACATCGTCACAAGTTAACTCATAAATAAACGAATCGGTATCGCTATACATGAGCTTGCAATTTTCCACCTTCATGATTGGAAGCATAAAATTGTAGTGAAAATTGTACATACAAATTTTAGAAATATCTAATATGGACATACCAACATATAATGGTTTATTAAAGATTAATTCGGTTTTGTTTAGCTCAATAGCCATTAACTCATCATCGAAAATTGTGTAACTATGAAACATGGGGCTTGCCATCCAATTTTTGCTCCATAACGGCCCTCCCAACGTTTAACTAGCTTTACAACACGGTGCTTTCGAATATTTTCCATTGTTTTTCCAAATACCGCATTGTTCATTAATTTGAATAAATTTTCTCGAACTCATTCTTTGCAAGTTTCCGAAGCTCAGTATTCAAATCAATATAGGGTTTTAACCAACAACTTTGTTTAAATTTTAGAACTCGATGGATTTTTGTCAATTTAAGTCCGTTTAACAACGCCTGTTTAAGATTCCTGTAATGTAAAATGTACTTAGTTTTATTGGATAAGGTGGTCATTAATTTAGGCAATTTTGATCCTGGAGGGATCTGATGTTCTGCACAAAACGGCATATCGCGGTGTAAATCATGTAAATATTCAGGATACTCCAAATCAACCTCCAAAATATATCCATCTGGAGCATCATCTGGAATTGAAATAATATCGAGATTAATGTCAACCCATTCAAAGTCTCCGTATGGTAATGCTTGCGACATTGCCCACCCGTAAGATTGTTAGCATCCAAATATAAAAGATATTTGGATTGTTTAGATGCATCATAATTATGCATGTATCTATTGTTAGCTTCGGAATATCGGTTGCTCACCTGACTAATACCACCTCTAATAGCGTTTTCAATAAACATAATTTTATCAATGTCCATAAGCAACTCTAACTTATATTTTGTATGCTTAAGCATGCAATCCCAAGCATACCCTGGTAAGGTGAAGTACCAAGCAGGATCGAGCCCATATGTGGCAAACGACTTTTCCGGAAATTGTTCAAAAACACACGTTAACAACATTATATCGGTTTTCATATAAAGTAAGGCATACTCCGAAATGTTTTTTATTTGAAATGCATTCCAAACTTTTAGAGCATGGTTATACATATCCTCAGTGACATGTTCACCAGTCAACATGCTATAGAAGTTTTCAATTTTTGGAAGTTCAAATTCATCCAGTTTAGACAATGAATCAATGTAGTCGTATGGAAATACACCTTTTCTTGTTAATAAGTTCAATTTATTTGAACAGACATTTGAAAATTCTTTGATAAATATTTGAAATCTGAAGGTTGCAATGTGGCCACTAAACTGTCTAAAGATGAATTTAAAAATCTCAAAGAATCAATGAAACGAAACTTTATCTTAGCATCACCATCATCATCAGCATCTAGATCGTTCAGAGTAAATGAAATGTATTTCTCTTTGTTTAATGGCAATAAACTAATATTACCCTTTTTTGATAATTCTCGTATCATGAAATGGGAATCGTATCCACTCATATTATGAAACACAACCGGTACAACAAAACTATTTCTAAAGTTGAGGTTACAATGTTGGTGTGCAAAACCTCTGAAGTTGCCAGTAAAGTGGCAGTGGTCTCTAACGATGATAGCGTTTTCAGAAAATGCATTTTCACATATAGAGCAATGTGTTGCAATAATGTTATTATGAGGTTCAATCATTGGTTCAATATGTTTGAATTTACTTCGAACAAATTTTGCAACTTCCACCATTTCGTTTGCAAACCAATCTATACAATCTTCCCCCAAATAATTTTTAAAAAATGATAACGATTCATCATAGTCACATTTTAAATAATAACCAGCACTAAAAGCTTTATGATGTTGATACTTTAAAGTGCTTGGAATATTTTGATAACTATGATTTTTAACAGGTTTTAAAATAGTCTCAAAATCGGAATAAATTATAAAAGGTACTTTTTGCTTATAAACATAATTCTTAAATTCAACATGACGATGCCTAGGATATGAAATTCTACAGATATTTACTTGTTCGCAATATTTAGAGTGATCATTTAATTTATCGAGGGTGTTAAAGTAATTCAGACAACGATCGCAAATATATTTTTTATGATTATGTTTATTTAGTTGACTGCCAATAAGCCGCGATAAACTTTTATCCAAACATAATGGTATTTTATTTCAACATTTTCAAAATCCTCACTTGGAGTATTATAATTGTTTACGTTTGGAAAATATTGATTTTGAATTATGAGTAAATTTACATGCTTCTCAGCTTTCTGCATAGTAAGCCTTGTTGGCACCACACTATAGAACGATTTTTCTTTAGCGCAATTTAATTCTAAACTGTATACATTTATGGAAATTTTATTCATATTTTCAAATTTTGAAATATTTTTAATCGACATCGGCATTTCCAATCCTTCAACATTCAAAACTAATCTGTAGTGTGGATATGAGGATGTGAGATTACTTCTTATTTTAGAGGAAATAATGCTGAAACAATTGCCCAAAAAAAGCAACACTCATCTGAATTTTTCACGTTGATGCATGCATATTTATTTGAAATTTGCTTTGGAAGCGGAATAAAAGATGAAACACGTCCATTGCCCATTTCGTATTTATTAATATTAACTTCCATCGATACAATTTTTTCAAAGCCCAGCCTGATTTTGATTCCTGAAACTCCGATAGTTTTGTTCTTAGTTTATCAACCACATCATCACGAAACCATGATGTTAAATCCGTCGCTACGTCAATCGCCACATTTTTCGTATTAAAATGTTTAAAATCCGTTATATTATTTTCATCAATATTAGATGTTTTAATGAATTCTCCGCAAAGTGTAATATTAATTTTATTAAATTTAATTTTTTAAACTATTTTTATTTTAATTTTAATTACCTTAAAGCAATCATTAAAAATGCCATTAAGTCCTTATGATGCATGTTTATTATAACGCCTGTTCTAATTCTTCTTGCAAAAGCGGAAACCAAATCAATCCATTTGACCCCCAAACGTGATGGTTGTGAAACCGATTGAATGCCGCTTCCTACATGAAAATTTTTAATTGATGATTGGATGCTTTTAACAATCCCATATTGGTTTGAATTTGCCTTAACTGACCTAAATTTAAGTCGCCATGTCTAACCGCCTTTACAAATAACCTTAAGTATCGTTTGATATATTTTAACAAAATTTCAGCTTCTTTAATTGTATACCTTTTAAATAAAATATTGCATGCGTTATTAACTTTAAAAACAATTTCGCTACTTAAAGTATTAATATGTTCAGTCATTATTCAAAACAAGCAATAATTATAAAACATACCAATTATTTTTTTTTTCTAAATGTGTTCTATTCTGTAGGAAACAAGATGATTGGGTCTTTTAATATCTATTAGTTCTAATACGGTTTTGCGTATTTTCCAGAACCCAATTCCTCAATGTTTTTCTCCACAATTCCGTGTTGCGTTGTGGTAGAAATGAAATATTGTCCGCTAACTCAATCAGTACACAATCACCATATTTGGAATGTACTATTCTTGCTCTGTAGATTCTTTGTGGAACGTTTAGTGGCAATTCGGCTAACCTCTTTGCCTCTTTTCTAGGGCCTACAACGGACTGTTTATTATTGTTTTGTATTACTTGATCCATCTACAAACAACAGCAATGCTGTTACAAACTTGCAAATATTATAAAGTAAAATATTCTTTTACAAATAAAGAAAAATGTAACTTACTTTTTATACTAACGCTGCACGTATACTGAGCACTTCAAAAACGCAGGTTCAAATAATGGTGAAATTAAACGAGTTATATATATATACAATGTCTAATGCGTCATCTACATTCAATCACCAAACCGCTAAAAGTAAAAGAATTTTTATTGCCACATAAATTAAATGTATAATTACATTTAAATATTTAAATATATTCAAATTGCTAAAATGTAAGCAAGACATCCTTGATATAAGATTAAATTAATTTTTATTTAAAAGTCAAATAAATCGTGATGCAAGATGGTATAATTTGCATACCAATAAGGAAATATACGGCATACCTGTCTTGACATGTTTTTGCAAAACACACACACCTTATGTTAATTAAATACATTATATTAAAAGTCGAATGTCGACGTGATTTACATATATTACCATAGATTTATAATTCCAAACACGTTGTTATATTCGACTGCATGCAAATTCTTAGTATTTTATCGCGACATTGAAATTGCGAGATGTGAACGACTTCTTTTTTACAAGATTTTACCTGCAAACGTTTAAAATTTGACCTCCATCATATAACATTTCGTATATTTTCTCAATTTTATTTGCTACTTCGTACAAAACGCAGCTTATGAGGAGAGCTAAAACACTCTTTATCACTTGCACGCGTTTGCCTAATATTAAAAATTCTTCACAGCGGCGTTTTAATTTTTAGCTTAACCTACCCCAGAAAAATACGAACCAACACGTGAACTCCATTTTCTACACACACAACATTTTTTTAAAATTTAATATTTAATATTTAACGTCGGGAACGCTGCTAAAAAATTTCCTAAGAAAATATCTCCACCCCAGCGCACGCGCACCACCCCACAACAAAAATCTAACGACCCCGCCGAACGCACACCCCAAAGACCTAACGACCCCACGACGCAACAAATTTACACACAAAGACAATTTTGTTCTCAAAGCGGCGTATACATATCTTGCTGCACGTTTTGTTTCCCAAAGCGGCTTAGCTGTTCATATTGTTCTCGAACCGGCGTATACATATCTTGCTGTGGATCTCTGTTGCCAAACCGGCTTAGCTACCCTACTGGTGATGGAAATATAAACAAGGGCGACGATGCCTTAGAAAAGCTTTGTTTGTACCGTGTTTATTTGTTGGCGGAATTATTCACTTAACGAACCACTTCCAGAGAATCTGATAGTTCTCAACTTGCGTTGTAGGTAATTTGGTTAGATATACATTTCTTTTCATAGGTTACTTTTAATATTGATAACATTCCTAAATTAGCAACGATTACATATCTCGCAATGGCATCATTTTTCTTAAATTCCAAGAATTTCATTATGTCAAAAGGAGCTACGTCAGTTATGTATCCCCCAATTTATGTATGTATAACAAAATAGAAGTTATTAGGAATTATTATAAATTGTTAAAGAAGTTATTAAGTCAAGTGCAACAATGTAATCCACGGATAATTAAATAAAGGTTATTAACAGTTCATAAGAACGGATGCAATACATTGTATCCCAGACGATAGTGATACTGCAGGTGGCAGGTCACAGACGGTTAAGAAACCGCCATTACTTAGGTCCTGATTGATAAGGCAAATCCGTCGAGTGTTCTTTTTTGACGATAGGGTATCCGGCTGGTGATGGTCCTGGTTCTAGAAGGGAATCGTAACACGGACATCATCACAAACACAACACACATATACACAACCCACACACACACACGCACACGAACACACATACACACACACACACACACAACACACGCCCTCAAGCCCGCACACATACACACACACACTTTACAAACACAACCTATTCACACACTTACATTGCTTTTTAACATCTAGATTTCCGGCTGCCGATGGTCCGAGGCGGCTCCGTGGCGTAGTGGTATGTGTGTGACTACTACGCCCAAGGTCCCGGGTTCGAATCCCGACACGGTCCGCTTGAAAAATGTTAGGCGAGCATTTTTCTCAAAAATACACCCTCGTTCGGATGAGAGGTAAAATGGAGGTCCCGTGTGTGAGTGTTGTCACGCACGTTAAAGATCCCTACCTTGCTTGGAACAGCAAGGATTCGGAAAAATTCAAAATTTTCCAGGTAAAAAAAACTCGCTTCCTGGCCAATGTAGTACCTTCGGGTGGAGCATTGGTAAATCACATGTAATGCCGATGGTCCGGACTGACAAGGCAATGTCCGTTAAATGTTCTTCTTTGACGACTGGGATATCCGGCTGCCGATGGTCCTGGTCCTAGAGGGGGAACGTAACACGGACATCAACATCACACACACACACACACACACACACACACACACACACACACACATAACACATGCCTTCAAGCGCGCGCACACACACACATACACACACACACACACACACACACACACACACGCCTTACTGACGGTTACTTTCTGTGGGGAAGCCAGGTCTGCTTAAATTTCAGGTAGCAGACTACTGAAACGTTAGAACCAATAAAAAAAATTATGAGCTCTGCAAGTTCCCACAGAATTGTGAGGGACAGGGACAACATAAATAGTCCGGGAGCCCCAGATCACGACAGTAAGTCAGTCATAAATATTTCAGCTTTAACATAGCAGTTTGCTTAGGCTACTCACTAATAATATGACAATTATTAATTATTGTAGCGGGCTACTACTAGCGCGTTTCACTAATTTAAAACAAGTAATAACAAGAGTCTTTATTACTCACTGTTCACAAGTATAATTAACAGTATATGCCTTATTTATAGATGTTTACAGTCCAATTAACAATGAAGCACTATCACACTATTGACTTTACAAGCACTAATAACTTCTTAAACTAGTTCCTTAACTATAAGTCTTCTTAGCAACACTAAACACTACTATAATTTATTTATTACACTTTTGTCTATTTATGTATTCTACAAGCTGCATGTACATTTGACACGTTCACATAATACAACATTTATGTTTACTGTTAGTCTTCCTAAAGCTCAACTATATAACTTTACACGATATAATTTATATTCGACATTCTGATATAGACTAACTCTGTACTTCATCATCGGTCTTATTTACACCGTGAATTAAAAAGGATGACTCATCCTCCAGTAATTGCCAGAAGCTTCTCGGACCATGGAGCATATACAGTGCTTGCGGCGATTGTATGTTTGACGGATTGCCTAATAGTAGCTCGCAACATTATTTTTCGACTTAGAGTAATTTTAAACCAGTTTGTTAAAATTCCATATTTAATATCTGTTTGAAAAATAAATAAATTGTTACGAAGTTTTGAAAGAAGTTTTTAAAAACACCGCTCCCAAAACCCGAAACGTAACTCGTCTTCCAGAATTTCAACAATACATTTCTGTTTTAAAATTAATTTAACTCTAAATTTCCAATTACGATAACCTTCCCCATTAAAAGGTTTAATTGTGTTTACAGTAGGTGAATTCGCTATTAGTTTCAATTTTACGAATGCTACACACAATAAATATACCACATCTTACTGTTCCGTTGTTTCCCGTATTATGCCTTATTTAAAGAACCAACACTTGTTACGTGCCATTGCACTTAAACATGTTTTAGGTTAAGTTTTTATGTATGGAAGTTTCGCGGCATAAATTTAAATACGCAGTGCGCGGGAATTTTAAATGGACTAGGCGGTACTTCCGTACGTTAGAGTAGTGCATTTGCGCAGTGTGCTTATCCCTAGAGGGGTAGAGCAATACTAGACAAAGAGTGGGGAGAAGTGTTTTCGTGACGCGCTAAATCGTGGCTGTTTTCCTTTAATCTTGAAGTGAAATAGTCGTGCCGGGTATCATATCTTATCTTATTATGTGGATTCCCTTGTCTTGCTTATCTTTGTTTGTCTTTCCCTAATTAACCTATTCCTGTCGTTCCACTACATTTAGGACTGATACAACCCCTGGAGCAGCCCACGACCGGATGTCCATGCTCAGCCAACACCACCGGAGCCCGGAGCAATACCTTCATTATTGACCCGGAAGGATGATAGGCGTACCTGGGAAAAGCCGGATATCTTATGTGAGTAATTTGTTTGTTAAAATTATTCGATTTTATCTTTCACTGTTTAATTTTTATATTTCTGATTATTGCGTAATATACCTTTTGTATCGATGACGTCATGGTGGATGGCCGCGCCCAAATCTGTAAAAGGTTTGCGCTTTCCTCCGCTAGAGGCGTCACTCGCCTTATTCATTGCGCTTGCGCGAGGTATCTTATGAACTTTGGTAACTGTATTACCGGCTTTTAGGAACTATCTATCACCATATAAATGTTTCACCATCTAAAGTGTAATACTTTGTTAACTGTTTTACCGACCATATAAACTTTCACCAATAAAAGTGTTATACACTGGGCCCATAGCCTATTAAAATTCGGGATGTATAACACAAGCGTAGTTCAATTAATAACATAAGAACTGCAACTGTGTAATTAAACAACAAGATGAAATTTATATTTGTTCTATTTGATAAAAAGAAAGTAAAAACCTTCTGCAATTAGTTTTCGTTTTTGCAAGACTACACCTTCAAGTTTCACAAGACCAGAACTCAGAGTTGCCAATGTTGAAATTGAAAATTATCCACAAAGTGGTTCTAAATTATCAGATTTTATCCCCCATAATTATAAATTTCTGTCGTGAAAATAAAAAATGAACTCTTGTTTTATTGTATAATTGTAGTAAAAAAACAATTTTTAATAGTAAACAAAAACAAAGTTTTATAAAAAGAATACATTTTTCTAAAAGTTTCTAATATTTATGCATTTTCTCTAAGTTAACTCTATAAGAACAAAAATATGTAACGCTACATATACATAGGCTGTGGCACTTATTTATTTTGATCCCAAATTTTTGTATTTAGCATTTCTTTGTTCGGTGTGAATAAAACGCAGCCAGCCACATCTTTAATGCCCTGTTTGGTAGCTAAAATAGCTTTTAAGGTAGAGGTATTTAAGAGGTTCCTCTTGTCTGATTTTACATTATGCAGATCACAATATTCTCTCAACTGACGCATTTGAAAAGGGTAGTATGAGTAGCATAGAAATAACTTCTTTTAAGTTAGGAAATATTTCTTTATTAGCAGCATATTTTTTAAATTGAAGACATCTGCCCAATACTCATTGACATCGTGTACATCTAGTTCCAATTTATTAAAACCTAAAAGAGCATGCTGCCGCAATTCTGAATCCAGAGCTACTATATTTAAACTCGTTAAGGGTTGAATCCAGTTCAACTGACCTCACTATGTTTTTACTAAGTGTCACTTTTAGTTTAACTGACCTCTCTTTCATTTTCTCAACATTTTCACTTAACCTTTTCATTTTCGCAGCATTTTCACTTAACTTGTAACATATAAATTTTCTATAAATTTGTTCATTGACTTTAGCGCGGTGCATTTGTTATTTTAGTCATTATTTAACAACATTTATATAATTCATTCAGTCATTATTGCATATTTAATAACCAATAAACTCCAAAAGCACACTTTAATTCTGATTACAATTAAAATCTACTATATACTACATATTCCTTAACATTTATAACACATAACATTTATAACATTTATATATACAAACTTGTTAACGTGTTCCTACTTCTTAAAGTATCTAAGATTTCAAATTGTTCCGACGATTGGCGATCGTTTGTCACTTTTCGTTTCTTAGTTGAACTGGAAGGTCGCTTGGTGTTGAGAACACTCAACATGTGCAGGAAAAATCAAGTTTTCCTGGCGAAGACGTCGTAAAAGACGGACAGAATGTTAAAAGTTGTCCAAGACAACTAAAGTAGAAATGTAGTGTACAAATCCCTTGGCGAACGTGCAACTTTGAAAACTTTGAAACTTTGAAACTCTGAAATGTTAAAACTTTGAAAACTTCCAAAACTTTGATAACTCTGGAAATGTGGATAGTTTTGTAATAATTTTGATGTAATTTCTCGTAATATCGATGCAGTTTTGGATCAACGAAAATATTTTATTTGGTTTGATTTAATTAAATTTATGGAACTCGTTTAGAAGGTAAATGAGTAAGCAACTTTGATCCACACGTGGCCGACGTCGCTATGCAGCCGGCGTGTTCTACTGATGCACATGTCATTTGAAGGTTACAGGTCATTGCCGCTATCGGTAAGAAAGTATTAGTTTCTAAAATAATGTTAACGTTACAAAGTCCATTACGTAAATTTTGCATGTAATGATTTCCTTTTGAAGCTTGTTTTACTTCAGGTTGCCGTATGCAATTTATTATAACTTGTATAAATAATTTTGTTAATTAATTTCCAATAGATCATTTTGTAAAGTATAAAGTACAATGAGTAGTATAACCTTTTCTAATTAATAGTGTGTTCAACTTAAGATATCATATCTCGTCGATTGTACAGGTGTAGACATACTTCGTCACAGTTATCTTGTTTATGACAAATTAAAATTTTAATATGTTAATTTATAAGACCTGAGTCCTAAATGATGAAAATTGGAACTTAAAGTAATCTGTCAATTTTGATAATTGCCAAAAGTTAAATAAGAAATATTTAAACATTGTGAGGTCGAGTAGCGCTACAGTGACTACCTAATAAAAAAAATAATGTCCATAATTAAATATCTGATTTAAAAATTACTTTCATAAGAATTGAATTTTATTAAGTACTCTTATTTATTATGATGTTATTTACTTTTCTTAAAAGAGAATACAGAATTATTTTTTTTGGACTTCAGTTCATTTTTTAGTAATATTAAATTCTCCAAATTTTGTTCGGTGTTAACAAGGTAAACTTATCCGAAAGAGCATCAATATAGTAGAAACCAATTGAACTTAATTTAAAGATTACAGATTCATACTGATCCATAATATATATAGGGTGTCTATGTTGGTAGAAATTATGTTTCAGAGTCACCCCACTCATCGTTAGATCCTTGAAGAAGACGATCAGATGTAAGTATGATATGTGTGACAATCAAACTTTGTATTTAAAGTGGTTTGTGATAATATAGGTTTCCAAATTTTCCTTTAAGCAAATTCATTTAGTCAGTTGCTTTATAAAAAATTTAGGTGGCGTCCTTTATTTTGTTTCGTTCAACTTAAATATACCCACTAACCCAAGCTCATGCGACCGTGGGCCAAAAACCCAGTTAGCTAAATGTCTTAAGAGTGTTCTTTTACTATAAGCCAATTTCCATCGAAACCTTACCCTGGGCTTGACACAGTTACATAAGAATTCTCGATAGGTAATATTAATCTACCACAATTTTATGGTAGAATAGATTGATAGAAAAATATAGATAATAAACTTTTCTTCCATACCGGATTCATAATCCTTAAGGAAATTCATTAAAGTTTCTGCGTCCATTTTACTTTGGCTTCTTGTAACTGGTATATACAAACTACTCGAATGTCTTTAGATTTGTGTTTTTTTTTTCTTTTGATACACCCAACACAGCCTGACACCAGTGTAGCTGGCTACTATTAACACGTTTCACAAAATTAAAACAAGTAATAACAAGTCTTTATTACTAACTGTTCACACGTCTAATTAACAGTATATGCCTTATTTATAGATATTTTTCCGTCCAATTAACAATGAAGCACTATCACACTAATGCTATTTACAAGCACTAATATCTTCTTAAACAAAATCCTTAACCATAGATGTTTGTTGTGGTTTTAGCATTTTTCTTAATCTTCTTTGGGAATTAAACCATTCATAGTTTTTACAATCATTTTTATTAAAAATGTGGAACGTTTCACGATTTTGCGTGCCATCCTGTCATCATCATTATGAACAACATTTCATCCATGTCATCATCATCATGGTTTAATTAACAAAGAAGATTAAGAAAAACACTAACACTACTATAATTTATTTATTACATTTTTGTCTATTTATGTACAAGCTGTCGGTACAATAAACACGTTCACATAACACAAATTTATATTTACTATAGGACTTTCAAAAGCGTAACTAACCAACTTTACACAAAATGATTTATATAAGACATTTTGATATAGACTAACTCCTACATTCATCACGGATCCTATATATACCCTATAATTAAATAGATGACTCATATTCTACTGTTTGCCGGAATGTTCCAGACTTCTGTGGAATATACCTTCGGTTATGCAGCTGTGTGTTTGATGGGTTGCCTAATAGTAGTTCGTAACAATATTACTAATTTTCATGTTGCTACTAACTTGTTGCATATTAAATTTGTACTTTTCGCTTATACTATGTTTCATTCAAACACTTTTATATGCTACTAAATCGTATTTACAAACTTTACAAAATGCCAAATCATTGCCTCTTTTAGAAGTTTGCTTGATTTTGTGACCCAATACTTAAGTTCTGGAACTTTTAACCAAACAGCACACAACCTCGATATTTTTCGTTTTTTACTGGAGGTTGGGGTAGTAGCCTCAGTACTGTCACTTTTCGAGTCGCTATCTGCCTCGTATTCGGTATCAGAATTGTCTGATTCTACATTCTAAAAGATAGACGTACTCTAATTAAAACCAAAAATAAAAATAAATACGTACCTGAACATTTTTTGTAGAAGAAGCTTCAAATATACTGTTTGATTTCGAATTTTCTCCATCGTTACCATTTTCAGAATTATCACCGTCAGCGCCTTTCTACATAATGTGTAAACAGTTAACACAAGTAGAATAATTTTTTATTACTTACCTTCAATAACCATTTACTTAACATATTACCTGTTGTCATATTTAACACATATGTGGAAGAATTGTTACGTGCCAAAGTGGCACTAAACATTTTCTTAGCTTAATTTTTATGTGCGGAAGTTTAGGCGCCTTTAAATTTAAAAGACTCGGTGCGCGTATTTCCGTCACGTTAAAAGTGGGTTGGACGAATAATTTCGCGCCGACGCGTGAAAGGACAGAAAAGTGGGTTTTTTTTCCGGTGGTCTTTTAACGTGGCTTTTTGCCTCTGCCCTTCGTGAAGAGCGGTTTTGTTCAGGTATCGTATCGTGCCCTATCTTGTATCTATGTAGATTTCCTTGCCTTGTTTAACTGTTTGTCGCTCCTATACCTGGTTTTCCCTGTTTATTCCCTACATAGGTAGGAGACAATTTGAAGCCGTCTAGGGCAACCGAGTGCACGACCCCGGGAACAAATTGGAGGCCATGCTCCGCCAACAGCACCGGAGCAGTCACCATCTTTAAACACTCCGGAGTGGAGCCCTGAGATCCAGTCGAAGCCATTTGGATGGACGTTAGGCGTACCCTCCGTTAATTGCCTTAAAGGGGCCATCAGTAGCCCTGATGGACGTCAACAGAAGCCAACTTTAACTCAGGGACATATTCATGTGATCATTTCGCTGTTACAAACTATTGTACCAAAATTGGCATATTTTCCGTCAATGGCGTATTTAATTTGTATATTGGTGACGTCATTGACAGATGGGCGCGCCAAAATCTGTACAAAGATTAGCGTTACCAACTGCCGTTGTGTCTAGTAAACCGCGCTTGCGGTGTTGTATTTATGAACTTTTAAAGTGTAAGAGGATAAGGAAATACTCGTAACTTAAGCCATAAACCACACTAATAAAATAAAAAGAATGTTGCTTTATAATATAAAAGCACCTTCTAATTTACTGCGTGTCGCCTGTTGTGTGTGTTATTAACTTATTTATGCTGCGGGGAATTACAAACGATGCTTAAAGGAACTGGAGCGATATTTGTATTTGACTGGATGTTGCCACATCTATTTATCTTGGCAGGAATATACGAGAAAAATTTTCACGTTACTATTTAAATAGAACTTAAAATATTATTTGAAGTGTAGCTTCAAAGCTGTGACGTGCGTTTATACGTAGAGAATACAATTTAGTATTTTGATGTAAAGAATGTGTAAAGAATAAGTAAACAATGTATACAATATGTAGAATGTAAACAACGCCTAATTGCGGTTATAATCATATCATACGTACTTATACTATTATACTTCATAGTTTCATACCTAACCCGAAGTGTCAATATTAAAGGGCTAAAAATTAATTTGTTTAAAATGGGGGGATAGAAAACAAAATGTAGATGCATTTAATGAGTTAGGATTTATCCTTGTAAATGTAAACAAAAAAAAGTATGTTGCTGCATGTGAAGTTTGTAAGGAAAATTTAACAAATACATTTCTAGGTTACAAGCACACAGGTAAGTGATTTCTTATTTAAATACTGTGTTTAATTTAAAATTTGTAAAAACATATGTCAAAGAAACGCCTCAAATGTAAAGCAAACATCACTACTATGACAGCTTGTGGTGTTGGCTTGCAGGACTTCAAAAAAGAAAAACGTTCAAATTTTGATTACGATTCCTATGATTCGCAAAAATCCATTTCACTTCATGACTCAGATTCAGATGCACTTTCGGTAATAGAAGACTCTGCTGTTATAGACACAACTAATACCAGTGTTATTAATTCTAATTCTGAAGCAGCATGTGTAGCAGAATTGCTGTTTGATTCAATAACTGGCCAAATGATTACTATTAGAAATGAGAATGTACGCGTTATAGAATTTGTAGGCGATCTATACCATGTTTATCTTTATTTTAGAATATAGACCTTAAATCCTTACTGCGGAGCATGCCATCGCCTTTTCCTGATGTAACAGAAAAAGACATAAGTCAATTTCTGCATCTTCACTATCGACGGGCAGTCAGAAATCTTATTGTAGTTCTGACACAGAATCACAGTATTCACAGTCTAATCTCTCGACTCGTTTATCAAGTTCCAGTTGTCCACTACCACTATGTCCTTAGGACACAGTCACTGAAGTCAATTGGGAGTTTCAACAATAAAATCAGGAAATTGCATGGCGTAAAAAATAATAACAAAGTTTCCTCTTTTGTTGATCAAACAAATCCTAAGGAAATTGAAGAAATGAATAATGCATTGGCAAATTTTTTTTGGGTGTAATATACCACTTTCTGTAATAGAATCGGATCACTTCAAAAATTTTGTTAATAGGCTTCGCCCGGCAGATTTACCTAAATTACCTATCCGTAAAGTGTTGTCAACAACACTATTAGACACTGTATGTCAACAATGTATAGATACAAATTCTAAATCATTAAATGTATATTCGGCCCTTTTAATTGATGGCTGGAAAAACACATCCAGCAATACAAAAACAGTAGTATCTATGCTTCATGATACAGGAGGTTCCCAAGCTTTTCTGAATGCGTGGGATTTGACTGGGGACTCTGAAACAGGAGATGAACTAACAGAGATTGCTAACGAATCTATTCAGTTAGCAAAGAACTTATATAATACAAATGTTTATGCTGTCCTTTCCGATAATGCTTCAGCTATGCTTAAAATGGGTCGAACTGTTCAAATATGGCATTTGAATCGCAATGCCCAAGCAGTTAATTTATTAGGTAAAGATATACTGGATGAAGAATTTACAAAAAAATGTCATTACTGTTTTAAGAGAATTTAAACAATCTGACTTTGAACGAGCATTATTTGATAATCATGGTTCTCGAATAAAACTACCTTGTGATAAAAGACGCTGTTTGTACAGAGATTCTTATGTTTGTCTAATAAAAAATTTGCACATTATGCAAAATCTCATTGTTAATGATGACAATTTCAAGAAAATTAAATCTTGTATAAAGTCGTTAGTTTTTAATAATGATTTTGCTCACGAAGTCAAAGCACATATTTTGATTTTTAATCCAATTTGTACATTAATTAACAGAGCACAAAGTGCAAACTTTTCTGCATAGGAAGCCACAGATTTATAGTAAAATTTTAAGTTCTTAGATGAATTTATACATCTAAGTACAAATCCAGAATACCGACGCACTCTGGCATTAAATGTTTATAATCTGACTGCTTTTTACCCACATTCTGTTTACCATAAAAGTGCAGATTCAAGACTTTTGACGACGCAACTTGAAAAGATTCACAATTTTTTACTTGAAAATCTGGACGAAGGAGGCATTAATAGCTTACATAATTTTAAGGAAAGTACAGGAGTTTTCCAAACTTTAAGTGAAAAAAATGTTGTCGATCCAATGGTCTTTTGGAATATGTCAAAAATTAAGCATCCAAATCCCTCGGAAGTTGCAATTAAATTATGCAGATACCAGTTCAAATAGAAAGACTTTTTTCAAATTGGTCGTACGTGCACTCATCTATGAGAAATATGTTAACCTTGAACGTTCTAAAAAGTTGTTACATATATATTTCTCATTAAAAATTGTTGATAAAAATGCAAGTGATGAATATTAATTTCGTTTTGTATGTTTTTATATTTGATTTTTATTTTAGGATAATATTCATATCTGTATATATTTTGTACTTTTAACAACGTAACTTCGTATATACTATTCTTTTCTAAAAAAAAGTCAAATACTATTAAAGCTTTAAATTTTGAGGTTAGAAAAGCTATTACTGGTATTCTTTACGTAAAAAGTAAAACAAAGGTGATATAAAAAATGCATTCTTTACGTGTAAAATATTGCGTAAAGAGTACCTGTAAACTATACGGCACATCGCTGCTTCGAAGTTCTTGGGGAATCAAAAATATCCATAAATTATCCGCATAATGATAGGGTTAGAAAATTATCCGCGATGCTTTCTAATTATCCTCAAATCGGATAATTATCCGCAAATTGGTAACACAGCCAGTACTGCTAACTTACATCTAAAAGTAACTAACTTAAAACACAGACTCTAGTAGAATTGTACATATTATAATAGTTCAACACTAATATGGTATTAGTCGAGCAATACCGAATTACCGCAATCTAGCCAATAGTGTAATGCCGCCCATCAAATATCACCAAGAATAGCTAACGAGTGCCTCCTTTTCCGTCTTGAAAAACAATTTTTCTCTTGTTCAGTGGGATATAGTTGAAAACAGGAATGAAAGCATTGTTATTCAAGTTTACGTACTGTATTCTAGATATACTTTTAAATCAATACATTATTGAGGTGAGTACTTAGTAACTATTTAAGTATAGCAACGTGCAAGTGAATTACTTGTGCCATACAAGATACAAAAATTATACCTTTGAATTATTTAACACGTTAAATAAACAATGACTCACGCAATAATACAATTTTGGTTAGATTGTCACTCGCTATAGCCGCAGAACTCGGGCGATAAAACAAATGAAAGCGTAAGCTATATTAGTTACATTCGCCTAAACTATACTGTTTCGATTACAAATTTTACACTATTCTGTTAGTAACTTCGATTAAGGTACACCGGAGCAAGTGAATATATGGGGCAAGTGGAAATCTGAAATTTTAAAAGTATTTAAAATAGCACTCGGGCTGCCATCTGCTATATAACAGCAAAACTTAGTCCCTTTTAGTTCCTGAATATATTTTTAGGGAGTTGTTTTTCGGTTACCGTAAATGAAGAAACACAAAGTTGCTACAGACAAAGCAAGAAAGAAGCTTAACAGAAAATCGGTGCAAGCAACTTCAGACCTAGTGATGAAGAAAACTTTGGTCAAACTGAATCTCATGAAGACAATGAATGGCATAACTCTTCATCCTCTGCTATAGAAGAAGAAATTCATCGAGATGCATTACCAGACGATTTTGTCCTTATAAAAATTCCAATTGCAACTAATCCTAATAATTACCATCATTATGTTGCACAGGTTCTACAATGTTTCGATCAAGAAGTTGAAATCAGCTGCTTTCGCAAGTCATCTAAAAGTGATGGCAAATTCTTTTTCCCAACAGTGCCAGATGTTTCAATTGCATTTCAAGACCAAATTGTGCTAATTTTACCTATAGCTACGAGTTCTCAGTCGTGTACAAAACGACAGCAATCTTATCTTTCATTTTGTGTTGATTTAGGCCAATATATGTTCGATAAAATTTTTTATAAATAAATAAATAAAATAAAGCTTTGATAAACTATTTGTTTCCACTATCCCCGTGCCGTATATACATAGTTTTACGAAGAAACTCAGCATATTGTCCACTTACCCCATATAAAGGGGAAAGTGGAGATTATTACAACAAACTGCAATTCCCCATTAGAATTTTGGTTATTTTTAAGTAAGCACTTTTGTACCAATGTACTTTTAACAAGTTGAAAATGCAAGGCATTGTCGCAACGAACTTCCAAATGTAGACTTACTTTAAAACAATTTAAAGAAATTAAAATTATTATGTTGTAATAATTATAAGTATTCAGATAAAATAAAAATTAATTCCCCGGGGGGGTCGGGTATCCGTGGTCAGATTTTGTGGGGGGTACCATATTTCGACTCAGCTATGTTAGGGGAGTCCAAATATGTATCGCACATTAATTTTGGACCTATTTGAAATTTTAATTTTCCCGACGGAATATCGCGGGGGCACGGCGTCCCCGTGGCCCGATTTCAACTGACATCAAAACTTAAGCTCAGGACACCGAGCTGAATCGATTGATGTATCACACATTGATGTCCGACCATTAGAAAGGCCTCGGACGGACACACGGACAGACAGACGGACGACAAATCGATTTCATAAACGAACGAAGTTCGTTGAAAAGCAAGGTTAATACTATAACATGCTACAATTATTACGAATTAGACAAGTTTTTTCGACTTTTATAGACGCAAAGGTTTCAATTATTGATTTTTACGGTTTCATTTGCCCCGGTGTACCTTATTATTAATTGTCTAGCTTAGGCTCGATCGTTGTTTATACTAATTCAATGTTATTGAGTTGAATATGTCTTCACTTGATTTAAAATGTTCCTTCGTTAGTATGAGTACACACACCTAAAGCCTCAAATGATCTCTATGAATTTCTGCATGACTACACTAATTGCATCAAGAAATTCGTTGATGAAGACCACACCTAGTTTTGAGAAGCTTGTTTCTGGGAATGCGCAACAATTACAAAACTTACATTTAACTGTCGTTAGTTAGTGTGCATTCGTATATGATTTTGCAAAGTACTTTTCAGCGATGCAGAGTAATTACAAACATTACACGAAAACGGTCGTTCATTAGTATGCGAAGGCATATGCTGCATCAAGTTACTTTTGCTGGTTGAAGAATAGATACACAAATTGCATTCAAATGGTCTTCCTTTAGTATGCAAGCGCATATGAAGTTTTAGACGCTGTTTTCGTAATGCAGAATAACTACACAATTTACATACAAACGGTCGAATGTTTGTATGGAAACGCAAATGATTTCGCAAACTATCTTTCCATGATGTAGTAAAGTCGCAGAAATTACACGCAAAGGGTCGTTTCTGAGCGTGCAAGTGCATATGAGGTCCCAAAGCTTGCTTCCAACGAGTAGAATAACCACATAGATAACACTCAAATTTTTGTTTCTTAGCATGTGACAGCATGTGGCTCTGCAAATTAGATTTGACCGATGCAGAGTAATCACACAAACTACATGAAAATAGTCTTTCATAAGTATGAGACCTCCTAAAATGGTTTTGCAAATCACTACTCAGTGCCCCAGAATAATCGCATAAACTGCATGCAAACGGTCGTTCTTTGGTATGTGACCATTTATGGTGTTTCAAATTATTTTTTTGTGATGTAGAATAATCACAAAAGTTACAGGCATATGTTTGCTCGTGAGTGTGACATCGCAAATGGTTTCTCAAAGTACTTTTTTGTGATGTGGCATATTCGCAAAAATTACATACGTATAGTCGTTTATTAGTATGTACCTGCACATCGTTTTGCAAAGTACCTTTCTGTGAGGTCAAATAATGGTATAAATTGTAATCCGATGGTTGTTTGTTTGTATGTGAACGGACATGGCGTAGCAAATTTGATTTAAAATTTGAAGAGTAACTACATACATTGCATTCATATGGTCGTTCGTCAGTATGTAGCCGCAAATGATATTGCAAGTGACCTTTATGTAATGTAGAATAATTACATAATTTGCATTTCAAGAACCTTTGTTTATTATGGGAATCCATATGTTTTAGAAAAGCTTTCAGGTACGTTATATAGTCACACAAATGTTATTTCAATAGTTTTTTTTTCGCATTGCGGGGATGAACTTATACCTACGTTTACATTTTCTTTGTGTATTAGCGCATGCTTTAATTGTAGAGATGTTGAATATACAGGTTAGTTGAAGACTTAAAGACGTTTTTTGTAACTAAATATTGAAGATCTTCGGCTAATAATTCTTCAAACATAAACTTACATCAATCAAACACATGCTTATTGAAGTGAATTTTATAGTTGTGGTAAAGTTGCGTACGTTCTCAAACATCTTCACAAATGTGCTTTAATATTATAGTTGCAATTACGGAAGAATTAACGCACCTCTATAACCGGTCCACGATAGAATAAACTAGAGGGCAGGTCGTATTAACAGTCATTTGGGCTTTGCATAAAAGGCTTAGTTATTATTTCATTTTAATAATTGTAATACGTTAATATTTATCAACTTACCTTGTGTAATCAACTACCTAATATATATATATATATATATATATATATATATATATATATATATATATATATATGTTGTGGTTTCAAAGGGTTAAATTTGGGATTAACAGTACAATTTAGACCACCCTGTATAGAGAAAAGAATAAATTATTTACGCGCAAAATTTATTTAATTCATTTAGGGAGAACGGACAAGTATTGACGTATTTTTATAATTAATAATGGTAGGTTAGAAAGTACATAAAGAAAAACAGTTGTAAAACAAATAGAAACGCATAGTTAATTTTAATTTATGTTAATTCAACAAGTAAAAGCATAATAAAACCCACTAGGGTAAGGAAAATCAATAATTCCAAGGCAAGAGGTTTCTTTGTAACAAGCAAACGTCAGTTTATCTAATACGACGAAAAATAAACTCCAAGAATTGTTGTGCTAAACGGTTTATAATTAACGAACACCTGCATTTTTAAAAGGTTACATTCGTCGAAATTATGAGCATAATAAGACAGGACTTCATAGAAAATAATTTCAACCGTCAGTTGGTTTGAACAACAAGCTAACAAATTTCTTAAAGAGCAAGGGAGATGCACGACGGTTATATGTTACAGATACAGACAGAGATAAAAGCGTTGATATTGAATACGCACGTACTAATACACGTGGAGTGGAGATGAGCTGTCAGCAATATCGATTTTCTACAACTCAAGTGGGGGTTTGAACGCGACAGAGATAAAAATATTACAGGCAGGGTTTTATGACGGCACAGAATAGTATCATTGGATAGGAACAGATAGTCTTCCAAACGTAGACAAACGCGACAGGTGGAAGCGATTTCGGATACGTACGGCACGGCACGTTCACGGAGTAAATTTTAGGAATCTTCAACACGGTGATATCAAAATTTGCAGAATCTTAATTTGAAAATAAGCTTTTCGCGTGAAGTGTGTCCGGGAAGTAGTATTTTGAAAGATATAAATACTCTAGCTAAATTAGGGGGGTTCTCTTTGTCTTCTCGTTGCTTGTATACTACTTTACTACGATAGACCAACATTATAGTAGAAGTTTTGTTATGTGAGTATTAGATATGTTCATAATACAGTAAATATTGTGCTAGCACGTGTAACTTGGTAGTAGTGGCCTTCTATTTACTAACGAGAGATACGTGTAGTGTAAATTAAATTAATAGAGGTCTTGCTACTACCATACCAAGCTAGAAAACCAATAAATAGAAACATAATATAGGTGGGTAAGCATCACAAACAACCGGATTGTATGCTGGTATGGAATGGTACTTTGAAACAAGGCGCTTGACGAATTAATTGGGGTTATCGTCTGTGAATCCGCTCAGTCTGACAGCGCATGGGCACGAAGCTAAGGTGTTCTGGTGATCTTCGTCGAAGGAATGGAGGCCTGAAGCATTCTCCAGGTAATTTATTTGAAATTTCTGTTGTCTGAGAAACTTTTGTAAAATTTTGTGCTGTGTGAGTGAATTTTGGGGTTTATTTATGGTTATATAAACTTATTGGAAAAGATACCTGTACTGGACAATCTATTGTGGTTATTTAAATATTGAAAAGGGGTATTTAAAACTTACAAAATTTTATTCTGAATATAAATTAGATTGTAAAGGGTAAACGGTTCTATCAATTTTGTATTAATTTATGCAAGGTAAAAGGCATATATTAAATAAACTGGGTTATTATGAGCTCACCATACTCCAGTGTACAATCAATTAGGGTAATATGTGGGGCCCATTTACTCATATCGTATTATATTTGTTTGCAAATAATTAGAAAAGCAAGGACTTTAAAAACATATCTTATTTTGAGTTTGTAATTAGTGTATATTAAACTGGTTTTATACATGTGAATAATTTGTCTGTAAATAGCGATAAATAAAGAATTGTATGATTGTTGTATTATTTGGTGATTTTATTGAATGGTGTGCGAGTGTGAAGGAAGAATGGTTTTATATTTAGGTATCCGAGAAGAGGTACAGCTGAGCTAGCCAGGGAAGCTGCCTGAAGATTGTTGCAGCAGAATAAACGGGTAAGAAATGTTTTTTTTGAAATTTTTTATTTTTGAAAAGTATTTGATGACACTGGTAATGTTAAAAGTTTAAGTCCCCGACCATAGCAATATATATTGCCGTGGAACACCGCTCTGATTTAGTACTCTTTCAAAAAACATTCGAGCCCCAACTTTGGGCCGTCATAAATTGCCGTGGATCTTAGGTAAAATCCTCACCAATAAAAATTATATTCGAAATCTTATTAAATTTTCAAATTCAAAAATAGAAAAATTTTCAAAAATTAAATAATTTACAAAAAAAATATTTCTACCCGTTTTCCTCTCTTCCTCAGTTAAATTGCCAATTTTCTGCCCCTGCTTCCGGCTAGCTCATTTGGACTTCCTCTTAGATATCTAGATTCACTCTCATATTCTCAATCGTACACACACACTCGCAATAAAACCACAAAATACAACCAACATACAATCTTTTATTTATTACTATTTACAAATGAAATTCAATATTGTCCATATTTCATTGATCACGTTACACTTCAGTAAATCTTATTTAGTAATGTCCTGTATTTTATTTTTAAATCAGCAAACACATAAAATGTACCCGGAGTAAATGGGCCTTGAATAATACCTTCTCTAAAATTCTTTCTTTATAATTTATTTTGTTTTTTTCCTAAGTAAACTCTGGGGTATGGTGAGCTCATGATAACCCAGCTAATTATGCATAATGTATGCCCTTCTACTTTGCATACTCTTACAACAAATTAACAAAACAAAGCCATGTACTCTTCAAAAAATTTCACGTTCTGATGGAACGTTAAAAAGCTTTATAGACACCTTCAAATTTCTAGTTAAATACCATAATAAAGTTATTTACACGTATTATGTTTAATACGCAAATAATCCACCTTACCTTCAAAAACACTCTCATACGTCACTCAATATTCACAGTTTATAAGAATCACAATTTCAAATCGTTACCTGGAAATTTCTAGACGATCTCCACTCTGTGAACGATGCCATGTATTTCTTCTATCTGGTCTGCAGGCCGTTTCTCGCTGTTACTAGACGAACCAAATCTAAGTTGAACTGCTAATGCCGCCTTCACGGTGTAATCAAATTCCAAATTCCATTTAAACATACGTCTTTCACAATTAGTTGCTTAAAACCACGTTACTTAATGTCCCGACACGAGTTGGTTAAAAATTATAGGTGATACCTGAATTAAAAAATGTAATCTCGGCACACTAACCGCGTACTAATTAAGAGGCTACCACCATGCAATATAATTTAAATGATTTTATAATACTTACAACACGTGATACTTTCATACGTCGTTTTAAGCGATCGAAACATTAAGGGCCTTCACCACGTTGTCCAAAAACATTTATACACTTAGGCTGCCACCTCCTGGCCGCCTTTTCATCCGACATCCCCATCTACAACAACACATTCTTACAATTTTGCACTCAACCAATATTTAATCCCGCGAATTTTAGCACGTTGTTATAATATTTTCAGAAAACAACGCTACACTATCCTCGTGTTTGTTTCAAGTCAAATTAACCATATCGACCAATCGTAGACCTACTGACGCTTCACAAATCCCGCCTATACAACCGTTGTCCTATGCTTATGCGTTTTTTACGTCTCTTTCTAACCTTGCTTGAGTGGTAGAAAATCAATATTTCTGTTTATTTGCTATCTACATCACGTGGACTTACTACGTGATTTAAATAACCCCTCATAAGTATTTCCAGAGAACGCATGCGACGGTTTACCCGATATACGTAGAATCTTCATCTTTATCTATACAAAATTATTGGAACTTGACATTTAAAATTCTGCAGGTGTTTAATCTTAACGAGCGTTTTAAATAACACTTCTACGAGTTGGATTTTCCACGTATTGCAACCCCACTTGTATATTTGTTTGTTAGCAACGCGTCTCACCTTGGTATTATTGACCTTTACACGCTTTTATGCATATGATACGTCAATAACCGTTTAATTAATTTCAATTAAATTAATAAATTAATGACATTGACTTCTACCATTTAATTTCATTGCAAACCTACTAAATATTTATCATTATTTGTACAATTTGATTAATACCCGTTACTTAAAAATGAACTAACTGGAATAAATTTCGCCCGTAAATTCTGTTTATTCCTTTATACAGGGTGTTTTAAAATTGCTTCGTTTATATTTATTTTTAATCTTTTAAAACCACTATAATATATATATATATATATATATATATATAAATATACATTTAATACTTGACTTATAGCCGTAATTTTGAGCGTTGCTTCCTGTCTATAACTGACATGAGTCAAAAACTTGACAATGTCAGATAGGATTGATAAAAATGCTGAACGTAATTAAAAGTTAGACTAATGTATGTTTGTGTACACGATTCAGATTTGTAAATTTTCCAATTATAGTCATCAACCTCGGTGGCGTAATTGGTAAACGCATAATCCCTGAAAGACTAAGATACAAATTTAACTCCTGTTCAAGACCTTATATTTTCCTTCTTTTAATTACCATTTATACAGTATGAAATATTTTCTCTCATAAAAAGCATTTAGAACATTTACAACATTGTTTCTTTCAAGCATAAAATAATTTCTAAAAAGTATTTATTACACAGAAATTATTGCTTACCTTATTTTAAATTTACAGAATTAAACTTTTTTTTTTGTGGATGGTTTACCTGGTTATAATTATTTCCACGCTTGTAAGATTTGTTTTGGCCAAAAAAATCCTTGTCAGGCAATCTATTAAAAGGTCAGAGTATTTTGAACTCTAAACACAAACTCCTGATAAAAAAATACGTTACAAGAAAAAATTATTAGGACTACCTTAAACTATATCCAAATACTATAATATCAGTTAAAATAAATCTAAAATTAATACTTGCAAAATCCACAAAAATGCACCTCCTAATTAAAATCTTCTTATTTTTAAATTGATTTCTAATTCAGCTTACAAGTTTCTCCATGTTGAAAACAGGGATTACCAAAGTAAATATCTGGTTAAATCTTACTTTGGATTATTTAATAAAATTTTCATTTTAAAATAGCTTTATTTTGAAGAATTTTATTCATTGTAATTCCACTTTTAAATGTAATTTTCGTTTACAAAACATCACTTCCATAATTATTACAACCTCGCAACTATTAAATTACAGTATTTTTGCTATATACTCTAATTACTATCTTCGCATAGCAACAGTTCGTGCTTTAATTAAAATTACGTTTCGCGATTTAATAACAGACTTGAATAAATAAATCCTAATCAATAAAGGCTTCTATATATACTTAAAATTATCTATATCTAAAAGCTACTAGAGAAATGAGAAACATTATGATGCAAGATTCTCAGAAAAACCAATTAGCGTCTAAAATCGCGGCGTTTATTCCAAGTAATATCGTTCTAGTTATACATGCTATCTCTCCTTGTTTAACACATATACTATTGCTTTGCAAAATTTAGAGTAATATAAAATTCCTATAAAGGAATAGGAAAAACGTCATATAACATACATAATAGTTATAACTTGTTTTCAGAAAGAACAATTATGTTTGCTGTGACTGATAATGCTTCCAACATGGCAAAATCTTTTAAAATGTATAGTGTTCCAGAGTATTTCAATTAAAAATATCAATTTGTTACAAAATTGTTATGATATAATAATAAAATACTTACCAGATTTTGAAGACGGACTAAATTATGATGAGGATAAAATATTATCGTTGTATTTTACATACCCTAAATTTAATTGCGATAAAGGATACTGAAAAAGCCATATAAGCTCTTTGACAACTAATCCTACATATTCTGCGATGTCGTAGGGTACATGTTAGTGTAGGCGACACCTCAATTATTAGGACGGTGGGGAAAGGCTGTTCTCAAGGCGGCGTCTTGTCACCACTACTGTGGAATCTGGTAGTGGACGACTTTCTTCGACGTCTTAACGAGGCGGACTTTTATACGATATGATAAACGGACGACATAGATATAGAGGTAGTCGGAAAATTCGAGCAAGTGCTGTGCAACTTGATGCAAACTGCTCGTAAGCTAACAGAACGATAGTGCGTTGAAAACTCCCTGACCATCAACCCCAACAAAACGGGGCTGATGCTCTCCACCAATAAAAGGAAGCTACTGTTAACAAGAGTGCCATTACTTTTCCAAATCTTTTTAGCTCTTTTGGATGAGGTCAAGTATCCGGGTATCATACTTGACAAAAGCTGAATTGGGCCAAACGTCTCCAAACCAAAACTACAAAATGCTATCATGGTCTTCTGGTAGTGCAGACGAGCTATAGGTAAACTTCGGGGCCTTTTTTCCCAAATGCTGTTCTGTGTTTGTTTTCCAGACCAATGCTTTGCTATGGCGCTGTAGTCTGGGAGCCCAGGATCAGGCTGACACTCTACAGCTTTGGAGGTCATTCTCAGCCTCACTACGCTTGATCTTCATGTGGTGGAGATGGCGACAATAAGGCTACGGGTCAAAGGGTTGTGGATCGATAAGGGTTGCGGAGGAAGACATCACAGTAACCTAAGGGAGGCGGTGTGCACGATGCCACTTTTAAATGAGGTGGTGGATTCGATCGCATCCAAAATAATATTCAGGAAGCACTTCAGTGTCTTTATCGACCCTGAGGACCCTGGATCAAAATCAAATCAAGGTTTAGGGGCAGGCATCTATTCGGATGATCTGACCCTTCATATTAGTGTGACACTAAGCTCGGTAGCTACCCTCTTTCAAGCAGAGGTAGTTGCCATCATGCCGGCGAATCTGCCATTTTGGAACGTGGACTCAAAACAAACAAAACGCAATTTCGTGCGACAGTAGGACAGCTTCAATGACCCTAAACATGCAGAAGCTCCTCTCAGAGGTGGTATTACAGTGCCACCACACGTTAGAGATTAGTTCCTGCAGTAATGTCCTCGAACTTGTCTGGATCGAAGGATACTCGCGAGCGCATGGTAACGAGCAGTCGGACGAATCTGGCGAAACTTGGTTCAGCTCAGAGCTATATCGGCTCTGAACCGTTGGTTCCCATATCACTTTCTGCATTGGTTTCCATGCTAAAAATGGCAACCCTCCGGTTGCATCATATCGCCCCTGTAGGGTAAAATTCAAAATAGTAAAGTAACATCAATTCGACACTTAATGGTGTTTAAGAAAATGTTTAAAAGTAAGGTAAATTGGCAAAACGCACGTGGATTACTTTGTATACACACGCGCGCAGGCATACACGCACGCATGTACGCACGCATCCACGCACTCGTACACACAGGAAGTCACACACACACACACGTACGCACACACGCACGCATGCTCACACCAACACAAAAGCACGCGCATGAGTACACGTGCATTCACATGCATTTGGCATATATACGGGGTTTTTGAAATATCGTTTAAAGATTTTAAGGGCATGTAGTACGATCGAAAATAAGGTTGAAAGTCGTAATAAACATATGTCCACAAATTACCTGTTTACGAGATAACAGCGATTTTATCGCAGAATAACTTTACTTTATTAAGATGTTATTGCATTTTAACATAAAATAGATTATAACTAAAGAAGTTGTTTAAAATGACGTCCTTCCATTTCGACACAGGATCTACATCTTCTTTCAAAGGAAGCGCGCACTTTTTCAAAAAAAGGGGGTTTCTCGAATTATCTGGCAACAGCGTTCTACTCGTTGGCGCAACTCTGGAAGATCGTCTATCGTTGTTGCGTATACTAAACTTTTCAAACAACCCCAGATACAAAAGACCAACGGGTTTAGATCGGGAGATCTTGGAGTTCAAACAATGGGACCTGCTCGCCCTATCCATCTCCCAAGAAATTCATTGTTAAGATGTTCTCTGACAGCAAGCGTAAAGTGCGATGGAGCTCCATCCTGCATAAACCAGAGGTTCAGTCTCAGATTTAGAGGTAAATCTTCCAAAAGTTCAGGTAAAGTATTTTCCAAGAACTCGAGGTATGCAAGACCTGGGCGGCTTCGTGGCGTAGTTGGTATGTGTGTGACTACTACGCACAAGGTCCCAGGTTCGAATCCCGACACGGTCCGCTTGAAAAATGTTAGGCGAGCATTTTTCACAAAAATACACCCTCGTTCGGATGAGAGGTAAAATGGAGGTCCCGTGTGTGAGAGTTGTCATGCACGTTTAAGATCCCTACCTTGCGTGGAACAGCAAGGGTTCGGCAAAATTCCAAATATTCCAGGTAAAAACAACTCGCTTCCTGGCCAATGTAGTATCTTCGGGTGGAGCATAGGAAAATCACATGTAAGGTATGCAAGACCTGTTAATTGTGGCAAAACAATCGGTTCTAACAACTGTTCCCTATCATGCTTAACTAGATGTTTAGAGAAAAACGTTGCTGGTGTCTGATTTCAACGATAGCATGAGGATTCTCGTCACACCAAACGTGATTGTTGTGTAAATTAAATATTCCATTTTTAGTAAAACCGGTTTCATCAGTGAAAAGGATGTTATCAGTGAAATCTTGCCGATCAGCAGCTGTTCGCAAAAACCACTCACAGAAAGTCATTCTCGCTTCTTAATCCGCAGCAGTAAGGGCTTGTACCTTTTGGATATGGTAGGGGTATAAAAGCTGCTCATAAAGAATTCTTCAGACAAGATGGCTGCTTACACCCACTTGAGTAGAAATTTTTCTAAGACTAGTTTCGGGATTTTCAGCAACAATATTCAACATTCAATTTTCTATCTGTAGAGTACATGCTATTCTCTGCCGTCTAGTATCATAAGACTGCTTCTCAAACAAACCAGTTTCTCGTAGGCGTTCAAATACCGCCTGAAATATCACATGCGAAAGGAGTTGGCGTTCAGGAAACGTTTCAGCATAGAAGCGATGTGTTTGTAAAGAATTCCCATTGGCACGACCGTATATGAACACCATATAGTTCATTTCAGCATTAGAATACGCAACCATTGTAATTGCTACAAATTGCACAAAACGTAAAATTAAACTGTCATAAAACAAAAACTGATAAGCAGCTGTTTACTGGGATATGTTATCGTTTACTTATTTATTATCTCGTAAACAGTTAATGTGTGGACATGTTTATTATGACTTTCAACCTTATTTTAGATCGCACTACATGCCCTTAAAATTTTTAAACGATGTTTTAAAACACCCTGTATATGCACGCACGCCCGCCCGCATACACACACACACTCACACGCACGCACCCATCCACGCAGACATACGCGCGCCCAAGTAGTCACGCACGCACTCATGCACGCACGTACGCATGCACCCACGCCCGTACCCTCACCCGTGTACGCACACACCGACGCCCGCGCACACACCCACGCCTACACAATACACACGCACACACACACTCACGAATGCATGCACACATATCCACATCCACACTTAGGCACGCACGCACTTATGTACGCACGCACAAACCCACACACGCACACGTGTGCACACACACGTGTCACACACACGTGTCCACACACGCGTGTACACACACAAATGTATTTTTAAACAAATCGTCTAAACTTTAAAAAATAATGTGCATCATTTTATAAAAGTCAAATGGAACATACAAAACTGCTAAAAGGATATACCTATTATTTGTGTGGCAACTCAAGTATTGCAAGATATTGCTATCTTTATGGTATTATAAATGAACTTTATCTAAATCTAATTAAAGCTGTTAAAGTAACTACATTATGAATAACCTTTCAAAAAAGCATATCATTCAACAGAACTATATACAATAAAACAGCAGCAATGATTAAGGTTTTAAGTTATATCAAAAAATAAACCCCAAATTGAATTAATTTTTTAGGGAAGTGTAACACTTATAACTGGAGGTGCTTCTGGATTAGGCAAAATTACTGCTGAATATCTTGTAAAACTTGGTGGTTTTGTAACAATATGCGATCTGCCCACAAGTAATGGTGTAGACGTTGCTAAACAATTGGGCGAAGATAAATGTATATTTGTTCCAGCAGATGTAAGTTTGTGCACTATGTTTTTATTATTCTAAATAATTATGTACGTACATTATATTTCATTAAAAAAGAGAAGGTATATAAGGGTCAGCGGAAAGAGCAAGCTTGATTATCACATTAAGGTTGAACAAGTGAGGTATGGACAAACCAAACCTCTGTAGCGGTTAAAAGCCTCAAAAGGATTGCACTAAAAGGCAAGGAACTGCTAATTCCATACTAATAAAGTTGTAGGCTAACATTGACCTAACAGTACTTAAAACTAATTAACGTAAGAGTTCAAATTGTAGACAAAATATAAAATTTGTAGTCACTTTTAATAGTAAGATAGGTGTCATTATTAATAAATCAAAATTAAATTTGTTGTTACTCCATTTAATCTACTTTCAATATCAACCAAACTTACGAAGTAAGTTAGGTTAATAGGATCGCTACGTCGCCGTCGTCGCCGCCGTCGTCCGTTGCACGTTTTTTTCGTTTTACAAACATTTGATATATGGATCTTGTTCAGTTTTTTACGATGATTAAGAATATGCTAGCCAATTTTCGATATCTCATCTAGTTTTCGAGTAATTCGACTTTAAAGTCGAAATTTTGGTTATATAAAACTTCAATATAACAAAATATAAATATTATTTTTAGGTTAATATCGACCTCCTGAGCATATTTTTACATAGCATCAATACTCTATGTTGATTGGTTTTCGAGTTATTCGACTTTGAAAAATATGTTCGAAAAATTTTATAAAATTGTTTTTTAGTATAAGATAGTTTGATAATACCTAACTTGAAGAGATTGTATTGACTTTATTGTTTTAAAAGTTATAGGCATTGAAAATATTATGTGTTGCAAAATATTGCGGTTATGATTGTCAGAATTTCAACAAACGTTTAAATAATTTATCTTGTTATAATAAATATTTCACCACAGCTGTGATTAGGTTAACAAACAACAATTAATAAACTTAAATTAACAAAAAGTTATAATTTAGTAAATATGTAAAATTATCTCTTGTTTTTTGTGTATAATTAGCTATTACATATTGACTATATCAGAATTAATAATTAAGCAATCTGTTACGGCATTCCGTGCAGACAAGAAAAAAAGCAGCAAAGTAAATAAAGGAAATCGCCTACACCGAATATCGCAACAAAACAGGGACTGAACGGTAGAATCGAACTTGAATAGAATTAGATTTCAGGCTAGCTAAAAAAATCGTAGAATGGGGGTGGGTGATACAGAAAGAACAAATTGGAAACCTCAGTAAAAAACATATTACCAACATAGAGTCCCAAAAAGACTATTTACAAAAATCAAAACACATTTACGTATGGTTCGGTATAATGTGATGTATACAAAGCGTCAATTTACATATAGTACAGATAAACTTAAACATTCTAAAATACAGGGAATACATTTCTATTATCTAAATACTGTAAGTGTAAAAATTTGAGGTTGATTTTTTTTTTATTTAACCCTTCGAGAATTCTTATATCATAATAGCAAGCCCAGGGTAAAGTTAGGATAGAAAACTGTATTTAGTGAAAGAAAACTCTTGAAAGACTTTTAGCTAATTGGGTTTTGACCCGCGGCCGCATAAGATTGGGTCAGTGGGTTTATTAAATTTGGGAAATAAAATAATGGACGCCACCTAAATTTTTTATAATGCAACTGACTGAATCAATTTGCAAAAAAGGAAAATTTGGAAACATAAATTATGACCAGCCTCGTTAAATTCAAAGATTGATTACCACAAATATGTTACTTACTTCTGTTCGTCTTCTTCAATGGACTGACGAAGTCCTAGGATAGCTCTGAAACATAAACACTATCCACAAAGCTACCATATATATCTTATAGTCCTGTATAAACACAAAATCCTTATTTTCAGTTTCAATTAATTTATATCGTATCATTTTGGAGTAAGTCAATAATTCTTCAATAATAAACTGAAGTCAAAAATAATTATACCCTATTCATGTTAAATATGGGATGACGTAATAATTCAAATAAATGCTGCGTTGTCATGATTAAGTTATTTTATGTGTATTTCCTGATCAGAGTAACCATTTCTTGTGCGTGCGAATCCAAATGTTTAGGCATTCTAAATGTCAAATACTCGAAACTTGCAATGTATAAAGTGTTTTAGTACTGAAAAAAACTGTTTTATTTAGCAAATATAAAGAACAAACGATTTACTACAAAACTAAACAATGACAATAAAATGAGAAATGTCAACGTAATAGAAGTAAAAATTGTTGCAACACCGAACAGAACTGCAAACTGTTACACACTAAATCCTAATATCATTAAACCTACGTTCATAGTTACGTTTACATTTTACAATTGCTACACTTTATTACTGTTTATGACGTCATTCCATATTTAACGTGAATAGGGTATATATATATATATATATATATATATATATATATATATATATATATATTCTTATGCTCCTTATTTATTATTTAATTTATGATTTTATATATGATATGAAAATATTTACTTTTTATTTCGTGCTTTATCTACGTTTGGTCGGTTTAGAAAACAAAACTGTATTAATATGCCTCGACTATTTGAAACTCGCCTTCCCAGGGTATCCACCTACTTACCGTGGGTTCAGTGATAAGTAGATGTGCAATGCACCAACCAAACTGCACTACCTTTATTTTTGTACCTGTAATCTTTTATTTGTATATGCCAAAATTTTTATAACAGATCCACGTAGCCTTGTGCCAAATAAATTAATATTACCAAATTTTGACTTTGACGTTCAAAACACACAGTACTCACCTGATTTAAACGTCGCCGTCGGCCTCTATGAAAACTGGCTCAAAATCTCACTCGCCGTATGCGTCTTTACAATGCGTGGCACTATCACTACGAATAATCTGCTGTCCAGACTCCAGGTTTCTTTATATTAATTTTGATATCCTCCAAATCTAAAATAAATATGACCAAATTTAGAATTTTGACTAATTTCAATTCTACTTCCCCTGCGCTAATTTTCCTGATGTTGAATCTTCTTTACTCGTACTATTCCTGCTACTCCAATGCTTTCCTTTTTCAAATCTGCTCGTTCTAATTCAATATTTCCTTTTCCTTTACCTGCTCTTTCCAAATCACTGCTTTCTTCTAATTACCACTCGATACCATTCTATCCATAATACAATATCCAAATCAATTCCAATAATATCTCCTTCAGTTTCATAAATCCTATTCAATACCTTTCTGCCTTTAATCAACTTGTTCCAATATCCAACTATTTATTTCGCCTGTTCCACTGTCGCTCTAATCCACTCTTACACTTTTCTACTCGTCGTTACTATTATTTATTTATTACTCTCGCTTATCCGTACTCTTCTTTATATAAATTAAACTCTTAAACTTTTCAAATTCATTTATTAACTCTTTGTAATATTCAAAATTTAGCGCAGTATATAAAACATGTCTTACTACCAAAATGTTTATAAATCGACTCTTATTTATCTTTTCCCTAGGTGATTATAATAATTAAAATATGCCTACTCTTTAATACATTTTATACATTTTCCATCCAAAAAAATCGTCCCAACAAGTCTGTGTCACTGATACCTTATAATCCTTCTTTTACACTTTCCTATTTTATATCTAAATGTTCAATCATTGGTCCCTAATACTGCATCACCCTTCAATCATATTTGACAATATTTTTCACTTATGATTTTGATATTACAAGTTTGTCCAAAGGTTGATTCTACTAAAATAAGTGCCGAAATGTTTCACATATAAACCTGGATCTGCGTGGTAAATAGTGGAATTTCTACAGACGCATCCGGTTTTTCGATTAGCAAATGTACATTCTATGGCTTATTAATATACAACTCAGTGTAAATCCTTGAATACTGTGCTTTATCACGTTATCAAGTCATTGTTTTTTACGTCTTGGCATTTATACTTTGACTAATATATTTCAAATACTTTAACATTTGTAAAGTACGGCAAACATAAAATTTTCAGTTACGGGATCTGATATTTGGCTTTCTTTTGGCACACACTACCTTCAACAAATAACCTTTATACCCTTTTTCTTACTGACACTTTAATATATATTCCTTTTTAAGACAAGTTATGAGCCATTATAAATGTAATTTAATAAAAACAAAATTCTTATTACCGTAATTTCCAAGTTTTACACAGAGCGCGTAAAACAAATTTTTAAGCTTTAATTACTACTAAATCTTAAAATGATTTATGATTTTTATGTGACAAAATTTATTTTTAATAATTAATAGTCTGGGGTAGCGCTACGAAAGACCTTACGTTTCTTTTAGAATTATTCAACTTTCAACAAAATTATTAAATGTTTAATTTAAGTTTAACCTTCACCTTTCTGGTTTTAGGTTTTATTAAGTCAACATCTTTACACGTAATTTGAGGTAAACAAGATAAACAGTATCATTAAAATTGAATATTAAACCTGATTTTATAAATAACAAGTGGGGATCACTTATCTGACAAAATACTTACAGTGTAAAGCTGGTAAAGTTTGAGAATAATTTGTGAACTTGAACACATCATCAATTATATACCAATTTAAAAAGATGGTAACCCTTTCAACAAAATACATCATAAAATTATTCATAAAACAAATAAGTAGTTGATTCCATACTGCAACATGAGGTAATCTACAACCTCTCAACAAATCACTACATTTGTACGGAATGAGTCATCGTAAAATGCAGCATAACCAAAAAAAACCTTAACAGTCTTACCCAGTGACATCCAATGACCTGCTAACATTTAAATCACATGTTGTTCAACCAACAATTTACTGCATGTCTAGGTGCGGACCGGAAATCCATTTTTAGTCCAACATAACTGCATACAAGTTTATATAATAAATGGGTTGCATGAAAATAAAATAAGTTGAACGTAAATTAAGTTGCACTGTAATAAATTTCATTATAAATTTAGCTTGATTTCATATTCAAACAAACCGTTACGAGGATGTAGTTATAATTAACACATGAGTTGTATCAGACAACTCTTAACCAGCTGACCTTTCTATTTCGACGTTTTTGCCAGGAAAACTTAATTTTCGGCACCACCTTTACTGTCTGATAACAGCAAGCGACCTTTCACTTCAATAAGAAAACGAAAAGTGATTATCTGTCACGAATAGACGATCGAACTGGTATATCTTAAATACTATAGTTAAAGAATTGAGAGCACGTAAAATGGTTTGTAAATATGTTATCAGCTGTAACCACACAATACGTTGCAGATTGCAAATCCGAGTAAAATTGTAGTGTGCTTTGCAATTTGTTGGGTTATTAAATCTACAAGAGTACTAGAACCAATAATAGAATAAAACGTTGTTGAGTAAATACTAAAATAACGAATTTATAGCGGTAATGTCGACAAATAATTTTACTAGAAATTTTTAAGTGTTACAATACGAAAATACTTACAACATGATCAGTCCTAAATATGTACAAGAAATATAGAAATGATACAGTAACATCTGCTTTGACGAGTGCGCCTCGTAAAATTTAAGAACGTAACATAAAATTTTAAACAGCTTAATCAAATAGTAACCAGCAAGTTTTTGACGTTAACATTAATTTACATAGAAAAATAAACAGTAGAAAGTGCTCTAACGCAAGCTTTAAAAATAAGGTACATAATCGTTTGTGTTGTGAGCGTGCATTTGGTAACACATAGTCTGCAATTTAGTGTGGAATCAACATAAAAAGGATGTGTCTATCTTCCAAAACAGCAACACAAATAAAGCAAACAATAATTTATTGTACCATGAGCTATCGGCTTTTTTCTGGTACTATCTTAGGAAAAGGAAATGCGACTGCACTTATAGGCGGCTGGGTGCTGGAACCACCAACTTAACTTATATAAGACAAAAAGCATTTTAGTCTCGCGATTCACAACACGTTTTCGCTAAAAGGATACTGTATTGAATGTCCCGCTTTCAAAGCATGGTCTGTATTTATAAGAAAAGAACCATGTATGGGCAAGGTAGTTGGTTTTTAAAAATATCGCCGAAAGATTAAGTGTGAAGAAGCAGCTGCAAAAACACCAGCTGTAACAGCGTGCAAACAAGGAGATAACGGCTACCAAAAATTGTTAACAAAGGAGGACAATCTTATTATTTCTGACATCTGCACAGCTACAACATAAAATATCTCGCTTAATGAAAGTATAAACTTAGTATAGATAACCAACCCATTCCAACTGTTCATCTACAAAACAGATGGTTAAGCGGTCTTACCTTCTAAGAGAAAGCAATGAATTTCTGTGCAGCTGTGGTTGAAACACATTCGCTGCAAGTGTAGAACTTATTTGAAGTGACTTTGTAACGTGAAATTTCTAAGTAGCTATTTGATTTTATAAGGCAAAATATTATAGAGTAAATACTTGATGAAAACTAATTTCAAACGGAGAGAAATCACGCTCGTTGATCGATAGCTTTTATGATTTGTTTAGAAATTTTAGGGCGTTTTAAATAGAAGTGGTATGAATTTATATTTATGCAGAAAAAATCGCTTGTAGGATTTTGAACGTAACAAATCATTAATACACATTCATATCCAAAATCAATTAAACCGGAAAATCCCTACAATTAAAACTCGTAAAGTTTCTTGTACGTCTCGGAGATACAATAAGTTCTCTCACAATTTAAAGTATGAAAAACTAATTTTTCACCGCTAAGCTTCTTAAGTTATCATTATCGACAGTTATTGAGGATTGCTTTTACTGTCACTTATTAAAAAGATAGTTAATAGTGGATTTTCTTAACCACTAACTTAAGAAGTGCCATTATTTACTCCATTGCTTAAACGAGAAGTAGTTCTTCTTTCCCTAGGTCAATAATAACAGTCAAAGTCCCTAGGTCAATAATGAAAAAACGCCCACTATTCTAGTCAAATGACGTTTAATATTACCAATCAAAATATTTTAGTTTGACAGATTATCTGTATAAAACTTCTAGACCAATTTGCCAGTGACTAGAAACTTTTAATAGTTAGCTATATAAACTTACTGATAAATCTAAAACAATTTGTCTGATATGTTGAGGCCTCAGTCTATTGTTAAATAAAAAGTAAGTTCCTCAGTAATCAAAGCGCACGCTATCTTACGTCGATTGACCAAAGGGAGGAGGACTCTGTTATCGCAACAATAAAGGTCGTCGTAATTAGTATGAATTTGACAGTCCATTAGAAAATCTCTCGCGCCGGTTTAGCAACTTTGTTAACATCGGTTACCACCCCTAGTTCCTTCCATTTAACCCTCCTATGACCTTCTGTCTAAACAGGTGGATTATAGTGTTGTGATAGTTTTACATGCGGTAAGTTCTCCACCACATTTATTATTTTCACATACAATTTTATTTTTTTGTTACGAACTGCATCTCTCGTTCAGCTAAGGCTTAAACATGATATTTTTGTAGCTTTCTTTTTTTCACGTCATTCTTTGAACTGAGTGTATGCACATATATACAATTTTCGAGACTTATCTGGCAAAAAATAACAACTAGCGCTGTTTACAAGTTGTGCAAGCTGAGGTGGGGGTCCCATTTATTTCTACTTCTGAGCCATTATCGCCTATTTCTACTATTGCCGTGTTATCGGGGACAGTCTCTGGAACACTCGAACCTTTTCCTAACAACCATTCAAGCCCCACGAATTGGGCGTCATCAGATTGCTGTGGTCGAGGATTAAACTTTTAGCATTGAGCCAGTGTCATCAAATAATTTTCAAAAATAAAAAAAATTTCAAAACAAAATTTCTTATCCGCTTATTTCTGCTTCAAAAATCTTCAGCAGCTTCCTGGCTAGCTCAGCTGTGCCTCTTCTCGGATACCTAAATATAAAACCATTCTTCCTTCACACTCGCACACCATTCAATAAAATCACCAAGTAATACAACAATCATACAATCTTTTATTTACCGCTATTTACAGACAAATTATTCACAAGTATAAACAGTTTGGTACACTAATTATAAACTCAAAATGTGATATGTTTTAAAGTCCTTGCTTTTCTAATTATTTGCAAACAAATTTAATAAAATATGAGTAGATGGGCACCACATAATACCCTAAATTGATTGTACACTGGAGTATGGTGAGCTCATAATAACCCAGTTTATTTAGTATATGCCTTTTACCTTCCATAGATTAATACAAAAGTTATAGACCAGTTTACCCTTTACAATCTAATTTATATTCAGAATAAAATTTAGTAAGTTTTAAATACATCTTTTTTAAATATTTAAATAACCCCAATAAATTGTCCAGTACATGTATCTTTTTCAATAAATTTATATAACCATAAATAAACCCCAAAATTCACTCACACATCACCAAAATTTCACAAAAGTTTATCAGACAGAAATTCAAATAAATTACCTGGAGAATGCTTTAGGCCTCCATTCCTTCGACGACGATTACCAGAACACCTTGGCTGTGATACTCAGCAGATTCACAGACGATAACCCCAATTATTCGCCAAGCGCCTCGTTTCAAAGTATCATTCCATAACAGCATACAATCCTGGTTGTTTGTGATGCTTACCCCCCACGTATTTATTGATTTTCTAGCTTAGTATAGTAGTAGTCGGACCTCTATTAATTTAATATACACTATACGTATTTCGCGTTAATAAATAGAAGGCCACTACTACTAACTTACACATGTTAGCACTATATTTACTGCATTATGAACATATCTAATACTCACAAACAAAAAACTTTATTATAATGTTGGTCTATTGCAGTAAAGTAGTATAAAAGCGACGAGAAGACAAAGAGAGCCGTAATAATTTAGTTAGAGTATTTATATCATTTCAAAATGCTACACCCGGACACACTTCACGCAAAAAGCTTATTTTCAAATTAAAACTCTACAAATTTTGATACAACCGTGTTGAAAATTCCTGAAATTTACTCTGTCTCCGTGCCGTACGTATCCGAAATCGCTCCCACTGTCGGTTTGTCTACGTTTGGAAAACTGTCTGTTCTTAACCAATGATACTATTCTGCGTCGTCATAAAACCCCGCCTGTAATATTTTTTATCTCTGACTGATGCATGTCTGCTGTCGCCCACTTGAGTTATAGAAAATCGATATTGCTGACAGCTTATCTCCACTCCACGTGTATTAGTACGTGCGTATTCAATATCAACGCTTTTATCTCTGTCTCTATCTGTAATATATTACCGATAGTGCATTTCCCTTGCTCTTTAAGAACTTTGTCAGCTTGTTATTCAAACCAAACTGACGGTTGAAAATCTTTTCTATGAAGTCCTGTCTTATTATGCTCATAATTTCGACGAATGTAACCTTTTTAAAATACGCATGTGTTTGTTAATTATCGACCGTTTAGCACAACAATTCTTAGATTTTATATTCGCCGTATCAGATAAAACTAACGTTTGTTGGTTACAACGAACTTTTGCCTTGGAATTATTGATTTTCCTTACCCTAGTGGGGTTTCTTATGCTTTTACGTGTTGAATTAAAATAAATTAAAATTAATTATGCGTATTCTATTTGTTTTAAAACTGCTTTTCTTTATGTACTTTAAACCTTTCAATCATTAATTATAAAAATACGTCAATACTTGTCCGTTCTCCCTAAATGAATTAAATAAATTTTGCGCCTAAATAATTTGTTCTTTTCTCTATACAGGGTGGTTGAAATTTAACCCTTTCAATCCATAACAATATATATATATATATATATATATATATATATATATATATATTGCTGTGATATTCTCCTGTGAATGCGGGAACTGGGTCCTTTCAACAAAAAAAATTCTAGTCCCACCGATTGGGCGTCATAAACTGCTGTGGTCCTGTTTTCGCCTCGGCTGCTCACCTAATTTTATAAACCTCCTCATTCATAAAATTAAACAACACATTCCTACCACAAACATCAACGTTATCTCTATTTACATCAATATTCAGAATACATTAAATTTTCAAATTAAATTTCAGCATAAAATTCAGTTTTAAAAAGAATTTCAAGATTAATTTTATTATCACTTTAACGTGCATCCAGAATTAAAGTCCTTGTTGGATGCCTACTAATTAATATAACAATATAAGCAGACCGGAGTCTGAGTATAAAGGAGCATCTACCACCCTTTACGTTAATTAACCAGGTTCGTCTAATTGAGCTCAAAGACATACCCAAAGTTTCATCATATTCCCGAACATCAATACTAAATACCCTTTCTACTTAAACAAGCAAATTTCACCTTAACATTAAAATTTTATGGTTAGTACAATTTCACTAATGTCCATTTAAAGTAAATCAATTATAAAGTTATTCAACACACACAAAATGTCAAACAAAATAGTATAATTTACCTGAAGGTTACTGTCCTCGTAGCTTCAATGTACATCGTCCCTTTAGTTAATCACACCATTCCAACAGGATTATATTTACGGCTTCTAATTCTCAACGCTTTTAAAATTTTCTCCTTCACCATTTATTTAAAGTTGTTTCTGGGTTTTCCGGAACTCATCTGTGTATATCTGACCCTTGTTTCGTGGATCCAGACACGTATTTGAACCATTTAATTATTAACACCCCGAAAAATAGCAAAGAAATTCATGCGTCTTTCACCAATATACGCCAAAACTGCCTACTTTTGTGTATACATTTGTCGTTGTAAATTTTGCTAATTGGTACAGTGATACTAAATTTTATTACCTTGTATCTAAGTGCACTGAAGTACATTCATGTTAGCACGTAAATAACAAACTATTTTGAATCACTAAAATATACGAGCAAAATTTTAAATTATTTTATCAAACTAAAATGCACTGTTTAACATCTTGAATCAAGTCGCGGATGTAAGAGCTTTTAACGCATCGAATAGTCAAAAGTCTAAGAGAGCTTGTTTATATTCACCTCGGTATATATAGCAAAAAGCCTGTCTGTCGGTCTGTTCCCCAAAACGGGTAATTCTAAAGAATTTCTCATTCTCTGTTCCCAGTCCGTCGCTCGCGCGTCGGTTTTACGAATTTTCACTCGCCCCATTTAAATCTCAGAAATTCACACGGCACGCAAACATGTCCGAGAAAAACTAATTAATTTTGTACAGAAATCGTTGTTTCTACCTCTGATATTTGCATCCTATTTTCAACCAATTGTGACCCTCGTGACGTTGCTTAAATCACGCCTTTTACTATATGTGTCTTTGCTTGACGCATTTCTCTTTCCTTTTCTAACCTGTTCGTATTGGTGCAAATTGATATTCTTTATTATCGATTATATTCCAGTCCATGTGGACTATCTGGGTTAAATAACCCCGTATCGCACCTTCTCGTGACTATTATGTGACGGTTTCTACAAGATTCTCTGAACCATTAATTATCTACACAATTTTCGCCGAATGAGCTTTTAAATAAACCCTGTTTTGTATTTCGTGCTAAAGCATCTGACCGTTTCCAATATCCTTAGAATCGACATGTTTATCTAAACAAATTAAACTGAAATTGCCTTTTAAAATACGCAGGTGTGTTCAAACATCCTACTTCTAACTAACACTTCTAGGATTTGCATTTTAGTGGGTTTTTACCAGTTTCTATAGATATTATCTGTACGTTTTGTTCAATACCGGTTACTTGAAATAGAGTTAATTAAGATAAATTTTGCACGTAATTTCCATTTGTTTAGGAATAATTACATTACACGCAGAGCTTTTTAATACTGCTTCTTTTGATATAAAGCGTCTTGTACATGATTTAAATCTCTTATGTTTAATGAAACTAATAAATTTTTATGCTTCACGGTTTTAATAAAGCGTATTATTTAATAAAATTCCTTATACACGGTGATTAAAATTATTTGATGTGATTATTTAATTTTCTACCCTGGTCTAAATATGAGTAATATATATATATATATATATATATATATATATATATATATATTACTTAAACCAATTAAAACTACTTCGAGTAACCTAACATTTAACATCAACCAAATTTTTATAATTTGACATACTCTAACATCTATCCTATTTAGTATTTTAAAAACTTAAAAATAATTTTGACTTGCTAACAAATTTGTACGTTTTAGTGTTAGTAATAAAAGAAATTCTTTATATACCTCGGCTTAGAGTAAAATTATAAATCTCGTACCTTATAAAAGTGATCGACCTAGGTATATAATATACTATTATTAACCCAAGTCAATTGAATCATTTTTTATAGTAAAATACTTAAATGCATATCCGGTTTTTTTTAATTTATGAATCTTGTTGCATAAATATCTATATTAAGTATTATTAAAACTATCGAAGGATTATTGTGGTAATTCAAGCCAAATGGCTGTTTTGGAATACTCCTTATTTGAAGATTTTGCGCTCCAAGTGTGTCAGTGCACAGCAGGTAGCTTCTAGTGGTCGTTGGAATGCACTATCGCACCTGGAACTGCAATTACACCATCAATTCCTGATGTCCTCACCAAAGACTACACGTTCTCAAACCTCACCAAATTGTATAACACCATCCGTCATGGCAATCAGCTACTCAAATATCTCGACTACCAAGTAACGGTACATCCAAATCCCCCAACTACGCTACTGGTTCATCTACCATAGGTAAACCACCAATCGATTTATCAATACTCCTCTCTCATCCATTAGTGTGCACAACTTGCAACAACCACCAAAATATAAAGCCTCCTTTACGCACAGTACTCAAACGTGCTTCGTATTTGCCAAACTGTATTTCATCAAATTTTTATACTGCTAGTAAAACATTATACCAACTTGTGTGTGATAATATTAACTTAAAATTCACTTGATTAAAAAAAATAAATTAACAGTAATTTCTTCATCAACACGTCGATAATCAGCACAAGAGCAAAAGAGCGAAAGAGACCTCTATCACCATCTCCTCGTGGTTATATAGCCAAATCTACCCCCCGTAACTTGAAATTTCTCGTAAATCCCTCAATACAAACAAACTAGCCTTCTTGGTAATTTTTACAACGGTTGAGACTTTTCCACAAACAAAATTTCAAACTGCCTCTAAATTCTAATAACACACGAGCTAACGTTCAACAATTCTTAGTAAATCTCGTATTCGTGCTTCAACCGTATTCGAAATCTTAGAATTTTGAAACATACAAATAGCATTTTACCAAGAAAATATACTTTAGATTCACAACGGTTCTTTATTTCGCCGAATCCGAGCCCCTACTAAATAAGCTCCTTGGTTAGCATACGCCCATTATAATACACGTATTAACGTCGTCTCACTCTATCCCACATACGAAAATTTCCTCTTTCTTACATCATACCCACTCTATATTTCATATTCCTACCTCCAGTTATCCCTATCCTAATTTCATATGTATTCTACACCGTCCATCTTTTACACCATGTTTGCAAGTTTGATTATACCTAAAATAATATTTACCCCTTCTAATCAATCTTACAACTATCGTCTGTCTCCCTTTTATATAAGCAATCCAATAACACTTTTTGTTCCTTATATGCAAGCTTCATCTGTCCTTGATGAAATCGACCACTTTAACTGATATACAAAATACCTTCATCCTACTCTTATAAATACACAATCTATTAATCTTTCTTTGTCTCCCAAATTTCTTTCAAAGTCAAACGAACCCTTAACACATATTTTGTGCACGCTAGAATGATGGTTGAGCTTGTTTATCACTTCACAACGCTACCAAAAAATCCTTTGCAAATCTTTTCCAACACGTAAATGAACCTGTTTTCAACACTATACGAGTTACGTTTTGGCCCTTGAAAGCTGCTTTTTTAAAAACTCTTCTTCCAAAACTTCTTGTATCAAATGTTTATTTATTCAGAAATTACATGTGGAATTTTGAAAAACTATTTAAAATTAGTGTAAGTCGAAATTACTAATAATTTATGTTAAATTAGGGCGAGTAGCCTGAACAACCAACTATGTAAAAGCTGTGAGGTTCAAGACTGACTGACCATCTTGGGGCTCCCGTGGTATTTATGTTGTCCCTGCCCCTCACATTTCTGTGGGGTTGCAGAGCTCATGTCTGCTTATTTTTTATTCAATTTACACAATACAAAGTAACAATGTGACCTGCACCTGCAGTATCACTTACGTCTGGAATACACTGTATTTACTTCCGTTCTCACAACTTGCTTGTGAACTTTCATTAACTTTTTCTTTATTTATCCTTGAATTACAATGTTGCATCTAACTTAAGTTTCTTAATAATTTCTATTAATTATATGTACATTGATTTGGGGGATATGTAACTTACGTTATAACTACTCGTTGTTGTTTTAGCTTTTGAAGGTTACACAAATGCTAAAACTTTTCATTACAACTATGATAAAATTATACACTAGGGATATTTACAATTATAACACGTTATTAAAAATTGGTATTTATGCTTGAAGGATTGTGCTCCATATCATTTAACCATTGTGAAAGCTTTAAGAATATTTACACACGCTAAAGATTGATGTAAATATACTCTTACACTGTAATGAACATTTCCATTAGAATCATTAAATACTACACTAGAAATTTAGGAAAGCGTTTTAAAGTTTGAATAATTCGTAGTTACACGCAGAACGAAGTAAACAGTTTCTAGTTCGCAAGTTTCTATTATTTGATTGCAGGAAACGAACGTCACCTTATAGGTCAAAAGTGAAATTATTGGGGAAACTGTATTCTGAACTGTGCTCCATTATTTATTATAGATTAATTCTGATATATTTATTCAAGGTGACATCGGAAAAGGATGTGCAACATTTAATAACATTAATTAAAGAGAAATATGGAAGACTAGATAATGTCGTTAATTGTGCAGGAATATTCAGGACTGAGTTGACATATAATTCCAAGACGAACAAGCCCCACGATCTTGAACTATATTCTGATGTTCTAAATGTAAGTAAAAATTTTGAATACATCTAAATTGCTACAAAGTGTTTTAGGTAAACACGGTGGGTACTTTTAATGTAATTCGATTAGCGGTCGATTTAATAAGAAAGAATAAGCCAAACGCAGATGAACAACGCGGGGTTATAATTAATACAACTAGTGTCATAGGCTTTGAAGGACAAATAGGAATGGTTGCTTATTCGGCCAGCAAGGCGGCGGTTACCGGAATGACTTTACCTTTAGCGAGAGAATTGGCTTCCTTTGGTATACGAGTTTGTGCAATATCTCCTGGTAAGTATAACCATCATAAGGCTATCTCGGGTGCGTGGATTTTTGAAAATCTTGTCACGTAGACTCGTGTTCATCGTAAACATTAAAAACTTTTGACTATAATACGTTTTCCGGGTTAGAAGCATCACACAAAATCCACGTTTTGAATTGGGTTTCATCAGGAAGTAGCGTGATCGCTCATTGTAAACTAGCACTTATGAGCGGGTAGCCTAACATATGAAACTATGCAGCGTAGCGGGCATAATTTGTGAGATAAGAAAAAATTGCGCGATCCAAAAAAAATAATATTTGCAAAAGTAATGGTTAGATTTTAATAAAATTTGGCAATATACTACTTACCACTAAACTTTATTTTATTTTATCAAAAGTTTGATACTAAAACTTAACTTAACCTATCTGTATACTTTAATCAAAATGTCAACTGTATTGATAAATTTACTTTTATAAATCAATAGATATTTTGTAAAAAATGTTTTATTGTCTCTTTAAGCCTATATAATACTTGTACAGTGTGGTAGTTAGAAACAGTCATTTTTATGAAGAAGTAGTTTGTAAAATTCAGACAATAACAACCTAAACTAATGTATTTATTATATGTCCTGAGTTATTTATATAAACTATTTAAGTTTATTATAATGTATAAATTATTTTATTGTATTTGAAAAATATTTTCTAACACTAATATTTTTTAAATGTGTGATATTTAAAAAACATTCTCCCTTATGAAGGGTCATGTCGCAAAACTGGCACATAAAACAGGTTAAACTCCTTTTCTTGTGAGTAGCATATACACGACATTGTTTCTTGGGGTTCTTTTTTTTGCCACCCCTAAATATTTGTATAATTTTATGTTTTTTGGCATCCAATAATTTGTTTGAAAAAACGTTTTTTCTACATGTAATACTGCGTCCTGGATCATCGGGATTATCTAGAACTCTATCATCAAGATTATCTCTAACATTACCACTTATCCATTCTTTGGCCACAACGTGCAAAAATCTTTTATAACTTTTTTTTTAATTGACATTTAAAGTTTTAAAAACTTTAAAAGCGTTGAAAAGAGCTCTATTTAGCAAAAACATCACTACCCTTTTCGCCCATTTTTTTGTGCGTCGTGCAATAGAATAACATGGCAAGTACTGACCAGCGCGGTCGACACCTTTCATGAATTTATTATAATCGATAACACATATCGGCTTCCAAACGTTTTCTCTTGTCTTCCAATGAATATTTGTACTTTCTATGATAGTGGCAGAATGAATTTTTGATATCATTCGAACTGGTATTTTTGATTGCCAGCATTGTAAAAGAATACCGTTTCGACGACAAAACATAGATTTACCTTTTTTTAAATTTGCATTTTGTTAACATGCAGGAAGGCTTCTATTTATACGCATAGTACCACAACTTCGGAATTCATTTTGTAACAAGACTTAACTCGTATCGACACTATTGTAATAATTGTCTATGTAGACGTGGTGCCATGAGTTTGCATACGGCTGTAAGAGGAGTAGAATTGTCTCCTAAAGGCGACTTCCTTCACCATGATATATTTGGAAATTGCATATATATATATTGTTGTGATAAGGGGTTATTTAGGGGTGTATTCAGTAACAAGGGTCGTGCAGTAACCATAAATTGCAATAGGAAGCAGAAAACTCCATTTATTTAGCAAAAAATTTAATAATTCATACATTATGTAAATAGTAGGCATTTAACACCCTGTATATAAATCATAGTTAGCTTTAAACAAAGCGAATAAGCATATCTTACAACAATAGTACTCGTATTTGGCAGGAAAATAGGTAATTCATACATTAGATAAATAACAAGTATTCAACACTCTGTATATACAGCTTTATTAATTTCAAACAATGCAATTGAGAATATCTTTCAGTAAAAGTTTGCGTATTCAGAGGAAAGAATAGTACAGGTAATTAAACACGCATTGAGAAGTGTTCTAATTAGTTATAATATAATACGGAGATAAGAGATAAAACCTAACGAAGATTTGTGTAAGTGCGTGGAAACAATAAACATTTTTGATAAGACAACGCAGTTCAAACACGCGTAAAATAAACGAAAATAGAATTAAAATTATATTATTTATTTTGTACAACATGCAAAAGGCGGTATCTACACAAAACAACGTATGGTCAAGATAAAGATGTATCAATAGCAAACACCATTACCTGGAAAATTGAATATGTTACATCAGAAAATGCATAAAATACAAAGACCGTATTGGTTAAGATATCTACCAGACTTGTTGATAACCCAGTCCACATGTAAGTGGGATGAGCCTATATTAACACCGAGCAATGATAAGACAGGTCACTTTTAAACTCAAACAGGGCAAAGCTGTGTCGCTGCTAAACAGAAAGTCAGGCGTAATTTAATATTTAATCGTATATAATAGTGTACGTTATAGTGACAAATAAAGTGCAACAATGAATACTTCTTTTGCCGTTTAACGGCTCCGAATGTATGGATAATCCTAATTGGTTGATAATAATTTTGAATGTGATGAGAATATTTTAAATCTATGGTACATCTTTTTATAATTCGAAGGTACGGTATAATAGTTTAAATGTGTGGATAGATATAATAATTCAAATGTAGAGATATTTTAAATGGATTAATATAATATTTCAAATCAGCGTTGACGATTTTGGTACAATTCTGGTACAATTTTGGGTTGCGAGAATCAATAAAGAAGCACGCAGTAATTTATGGAAAACGAGGGGTTCAACTAAACAGAGCAGTGATAGATGAATGAAGACAACAAAAGGGCTGTTGATCCACAATCTGAAGAACAACTTGTAGCAGGTCAGATCTAATTAGTTTTAAGATATTTTTTTCTATTTAAATTTCAATCCTGAATTTATTCAATTTATATAAAAGTCTTTAGATAGATTATATGAACTAGTGAAATTAATATATGATACAGGTGAGGTTCCAATAGATTTCGAAAAAAATATTATTATCGCAATCCCAAAAAAGTCAGGAGCTGATAGGTGTGAGAATTTTAGAACGGTTAGTTTAACTTCTCATGCTTCCAAAATACTAACAATAATAATTAAAAATAGAGTAGAAGCTTTGACTGAGAATTATTTAGGCGAAGACCAATATGGTTTTCGTAAAGACAGAGGGACTAGAGAACCGATACTAATGATTAGGGTAATTATCGAAAAAGGTTACAAAAAATAAAAGACTCATTTCGCATTTGTAGATTTAGAAAAAGCATTTGATAGGGTTAATTGGATTGTTATGTTCAGGGTTTTGCAAAAATAGGAATCTCTCATAGGGATAGAAAAATTATTTACAGTCTATATAAAACCAAAGTGTAGTAATTAGATTTGATGAAATAGAAAAGGAAGCTAAGATTAGAAATGGTGTTAGACAGGGTTGTATACTGTCTCCTTGATTTTTAATGTTTATATTGAGGAAGCTTTAAACTTAGCTAGAGAGAGAAAGAGATAGGTATTAGTGTACAGGGACAGAAAATAGACATGTTACGTTTTGCAGATGATATAGCCATTATAGCAGAGTCTAGAAAAGAGTTAGGAGAGTTTTAAATATTTTAGATGAGATACTACGGAGTAACTATAGTATGAGAATTAACTCGGTAAAGACAAAGATAATGACAAGTGAGTTACAGCCTAGTTATAAACCAAAATTAAAAATAGGTAATACCGAGTTAGAGGAGGTAGATGAATTTTGCTATTTAGGTAGTATAATTACAAAGGATGGACGTAGCAGAATGGATATAGTAGCTAGAATAGCTCAAGCTAGAAAAATGTTTTAAAAAGAAAAACTTACTAATAGCTAATAGTATTAGTTTAGATAATAGAAAAGTTTTTAAAGTCGTACGTATGGAGCGTTCTACTATACGGTAGTGAGACTTGGACAATTAAAGAAGTAGATAAGAAAAGGATAGAAGCTTTTGAAACTTGGTGCTATAGGAGAATGTTAAAGATTAGCTGGACAGATAGAGTAACAAACGAGGAAGTTTATAGAAGGATAGGTGAGGAACCCTGTATGTGGAAACAATTGAAGGTCAGGAGAGATAGAATGATAGGGCACCAGTTAAGACATGAGGGACTATTTAGTAAAGTCTTAGATTATAGACTACCAAATAAAAATAGAGTAGGAAGGCCTAGACAAAGCTATATTAGTCAAATAATTAGAGATTTAGGTTGTGAAGGGTATGTGAATCTTTTTAGATTAGCTCAGAATAGAAAAGAATTTAGAGCTGCGTCAAACCGACTTTAAGGAAGTTCGAAAACAAAACAAAAAAAAAATAAAAATCAGTTAACTAAATGTCACCAGGACATAACTCACAATTAGTTAGAGGTCTGGCATGTTGGTAGCGTTTCGTTGCTTAAGCCTTACCATAACATATAATTTAATAAACGTCACCATGATATAGCTCACAATTAGGTAGCGGTCTGGCATGTTGGTAGCGATTTGTTGCTTAAGCCTTACCATAACATATAATTTAATAAACGTCACCTTGACATAACTCACAATTAGGTAGCGGTCTGGCATGTTGGTAGCGTTTCGTTGCTTAAGCCTTATCATAACAGATAATTTAATAAACGTCATCATGACATAACTCACAATTAGGTAGCGGTCTGGCATGTTGGTAGCGTTTCGTTGCTTAAGCCTTACCATAACAGATAATTTAATAAACGTCATCATGACATAACTCACAATTAGGTAGCGGTTTGGCATGTTGGTAGCGTTTCGTTGCTTAAGCCTTACCATAACATATAATTTAATAAACGTCACCATGACATAACTCACAATTAGGTAGCGGTCTGGCATGTTGGTAGCGATTTGTTGCTTAAGCCTTACCATAACATATAATTTAATAAACGTCACCATAACATAACTCACAATTAGGTAGCGGTCTGGCATGTTGACAGCGATTCGTTGCTTAAGCCTTACCATAACATATAATTTAACACTTTTCCTTTTTGAAGCGGATAACCAGGTTATATTTCATTTCCCTATAAATGGTAATCGTGTAAACATGTTAGAGTTCTTTAACAACCATCAGGTTGCTAATATCTATGTAGAGCCAGCTGGATAGGAAAAAGATAGAAGGATATAGGAAGACCTAGACCAAACTATATTAGTCAAATTATTAGAAATTTAGGTTGTGAAGGGTATGTAGAGCTTTTTAGATTAGCACAGAATAGAAAAGAAGTTAGAGCTGCGTCAAACCGACCTTAAGTAAGGTCGAAAACAAAATGATGATGATGATATAAAAGTGTAACGAAGTGAGCAACAAACATTGCATATGTTAAACTTACGTAACATTTAATAAAAGGATGTAAAACGTTCGAGGTTTCTTTGGTAAAAAGAGGTAGTTTTTGGTGACTTTAGATTGATTTCAAAGCATATAAATTTTGGGGAAAACGATACATATAATGCTGATTGATTGAAGGGCGTATTTTAATATTTTTCGAAACTTGTAAATAATACTTTTTTTCATTATATAAAATTAATTGACTTCGTTTTATAATTCAAACAAATAGGTAATCATAAAGAAGTGGAGAAGAAAAAAAAATTGACCATCGTAACGTTGTGCACTCTGTGTAGATTATAAAGGGCTAGCCGTGGCATAATAATAAAATTAGTGAGATTTAAATTTGATTAGAAAACACAGAGAGGTGGAGTTATAGAAAACGTCATAACACCGAGTACGGCGTTATTATATCAATATATATTTATTGTTTCTACTTCACAAACCATTCGAATAAAAATCTCATATTTGGTGATTTTGGAAGCATTATACACCTTGAATAATAGGCGACCTCCCAAGGCATCATGCTTTCATCTAATGACAACTCCTGTTGAGGCTTATATACTTGTTAAAATTTTGTTTGAAAATAAGATGCGATTAAGCGAATTTAAGGCGATCTCTTCCATTGATGTCATTTTCATTATTAGAAAAATGTGACGAATACCATATTTGGCGGAAAGGATCTCTACTCATCACTTGCGCAAAAATTGGGGTTTCGATTGTTCAGCCTGTAGACCAATATTCATCCCTACTTTCTTTATGAACTTTGCCCATAAGTAAAAGTAATCCTAACAATTGTTTAAATTCTACTGCGGACACGTCTTTCCATTTCACAGATTTGTCTTTAAACCTATCAACATTTTGTGAGTGATAACGATTAGTTTCTTCTGTCATGTAATCGAACAAATCGTTAACTATGAAAAGTTGAACCACTTTATCCACACTTTCTGAATTATTTAGCATCTCAACAACGCCACTTTATCTTAAAAATTGTTCAATAATTGGAGGATTATCATGTTCTGACCACTTCACTACTTCATTCTCACTTTGTTCAGAATCACAAGTCTGTATCGGTAAAACTCTACGTCTTTTAGGATGAAAGAAGTCTTCATCACTTTCACACTCACTCTCAAATTTAGCAATATCGAAATCACTGAAAATTTGTGATAAATTATCTGCGTAAACTTCACTATCACTATCAGAAGCCATTGTTATTATAATAAAAAAATACTTTATAAAAAGGAATGTTCAACCGTCTAAAGCCGACTAAACACTGAATTATTTTAAAAATATATTATCAACAACCCTTTCTAGTAAATTCTGAAAATGTTTATCTAAAAAAGAAGATGTTTACTTAAACAAAAGTGTGAAACATTCGAGTTTGATTTGTATATATATTTAAATTATGCGTGGTCTGCATGAAAGCAACTCCAAGGCGAAACAAATTTATGGCTCCTTTGTTATGTAAACAAATGTTCAAAAAATAAAATTTATGAAGCCGAAATAATAGTACGAGCTAACTCTTTTAGTTTCATATGTAAACCCATCCGATAAAAATACCTTGCCCCGCTTTTAAAGTAAGTACATTCAAAAGGTAAAAATACCCGCCCCGCTAATAGCGGTTTTCGCGACGGGTAATTTTACCCGCCCCGCTTATAATGTGCTAGCAGACTCTTGCACCTAAAGATTAAAAAAAGTTTTGAGCTACGATTAAGAGAATGAAGTTATCCTATAGAAGCAAATTCAGAAGCACAATTAAACCAAAACTGTTTGAGACATCCGAAGAAAGCTTCGATTTAGTGTTTTGCAATGACCTTCACAACAACACGCAAATAAATCATGATTTGTAGTTATAACTGTCCCTGCGTAAATTTTTGCAATATTTTCTTTAATGCAGTAAGAACATCTATATATTGGCAGAAAATCGTTACAGTCCTTTCCATGAGTGAGAGATCACATCAGTATTCTAAATCAACAGTTTTTGCAATATTTGACTTTATACTGAAGTGTACAAATATTTATTAGTACCGACAGAAATTAAGATACAACAAAATAAGAAATACTAAACCTTGCAATAAACCCTTCAAATTGTTGACCATCCACTTCATAACAGAGCATACAACGGTTCTGAATTTCGATTCACCTGTGGACACATTTTCACATAACGGTTCATTACTGTCCTTACGCGTTACTTTAATTATAAGATTTATAGTTTCATGTACTATTACTATGCAAGAACAAACGGTTCATATACTTAGATTTGCAGATGATGTAGCGGTATTAGCATCTACCAAGGAAGAGTTAGAAGCTGCTCTTTATGAAATCGAAACGGTTCTAACGGAGAGATGCGGTATGAAAATTAACGAAGCTAAAACTAAAGTAGTAGTATGCAAAAAAGGAAAAAATAAATCAAAAACAAGAATACAAATATGTAACGACAACTTACAAGAGGTTAAGGATATCTGCTATTTACGAAGCCAAATAACGCAAGATGGGAAAAGCGCAAAAGATATAAAACAAAGATTAGCACAAGGACGTGCTACATTTAACAAGAAAAAGCAACTACTGTGTTCAAAGACAACAAACATAGAAACAAGGAAAAGATTGCTTAAAACATATGTGTGGAGCACAGCACTGCACGGCTGTGAAACCTGGACAGTAGAAGAAGTGGACAAGAAAAAGGTAGAAGCCTTTGAAATGTGGTGCTACAGACGTATGATAAAGATATCATGGAGAGACAAAGTTAAGAACAAAGAGGTACTAAAAATGATAGGGGAAGAAAGAAACATGTGGAGAATGGTAGAAAATAGGAGACATAGGATGATAGGCCACATACAACGGCATGAGGGAATAGTGCCGAATATATTAGAAGCATAGATAGGAAAGAAGAGAAATAGAGGCAGACCTAGGTTAGGCTACTGGACACAGATAATGAAAGATGTAGGCTGTAGGAATTTCAGGGAAATGTACAAGCTAGCTCAGAATTGAAATCAATGGAGGTACGCATCCAACCAGTCCCAAGATGGATAAATTAATGACGAAAAAGTAACTGTACTTAAACATGATGATTATTATATGCAACTAAAAGTATTGGTTGGGCAATATTCTCGAACAATTTTAATTTTGTGAAAGGATTTACTGGAAAACTATTAATTCGGCAAATGTCTAAGTGTTAAGGGCTCTTGGCAGCCACAGACTGTTTAACCCACTTCACTGAATCTCGGTGAAATAGGGCATATAATTAGAAAACAATAGAAGGGGAACCGAGCTGTATACAGGCTGTGTGAGAATTTCGGGGAACTGTGTAGGCTAGCTCAGAATATAAATAAGTGCAAGTACGTGTCCAGCCAGTTTTGAGACGGAAAACCTAAGGACGAAAAAATAAGCACAGATAAATTTGATGACTATTATAAACAATTACAGGTGCTAGTTATGAAATATCTGCCATAGATGAAATGGGTCACCTAAAATGTGACCCATGTCCCAGTGACCCAAATGAGGATGTGACCCACCACCCAATGACCCATGACCCAAATTGACACAGTGACCCAAATTGACCCAGTGACCCACATTGACCCAGTGACCCAAATTGTCCCAGTGACCCAAATTGACTCACATTGACCCAGTGACCCAAATTGACCCAGGTACCTAAATTGACCCAAATTGATGCAGTCGCAAAAATTTTCTGACTGTCAAATTGGCCCTCTGTGATGTCTTCAATTAGTGGGCGAGTTTTATCGAATAACCGATTATGAAATTTGGAAATGTTATTATTAATTTTTAATAAATATGTGCTGTTCTACGAATTACAGTTACAAAATAAATCTCAGAACTATCTGGCAGAAGCAGTAGCTGCTGTCCGAGACAATTTTAATGAGTGTGAGAAAGTTTAACAATTAAATATACTAAATGATCAAAATATTTTTCAATGACAGACGCAATAAAATATAAATTGGAATCCCGTTTTCTGACATCGAGTTGATACAGGAACATTGTTTTATATGATCTTCATCATTCTTTTAGTTAATTAGTCTTATCAAGAAAACTCGGTCTCACGGAGATTTATAAAAGTCAGCACTTATGTATAAGGTTTAAATTACAATTAAGGTTTATTCATGGTTTATCCATGCTTAATGATAATGATATACAAATTACAAAAATAATGGACACTGAAAATAACCGGGTATATAATATTAAGATTTTTGCCACAAATTATTTCAGTTCTATGTGAAAGAATACTATTATTTGAACCTACAGAATTGTATACGTTTATAACACTGCATTCTCGCGGCACAGCACCACAGCACGTTTCTTGAAAAACATGTAAAAATGCGTTTCATATTATATAAAAAGCGATGTATTGATTACAAAACATTGTAGCGTTTGCTTGAAATATAAAACGAATGCTAGCAACTAGCGGCACCAATAAGCTTATGCATTTGTGAAAATAGTTAATAAATTGAGCTGAAAGTATGGGAAAAAGATTTTTATGACTTCAATAATTCAATTTGTTACTGAATCAATTGGGTCAGTTTGGGTCACTGGGTCAGTTTGGATCACCGGGTCAATTTGGGTCACTGGGTCAATGTGGGTCACTGGGTCACTGTGGGTCACTGGGTCAATCCGGGTCAGCACACGGAACCCACTGACCCAGTGACCCAAACAAAAAAGTGACCCACTTGGACCCAGTGACCCAGTTGACCCATGACCCATTTCATCTCTGATATCTGCAACTAATGTTGAATGTGCGAAAAGATATATTGGAAAAATATTAAATCGGTAAATGTTTAAGTGCTGGGGGAACCTTTTAGCCACAGGCTGCTTACTCCACTTCACAACCACTGAGTCTCGGAGAAATAGGGTATATAACTGTAAAACAATAAAAGGAGACCGAACTGTATCTAACAAGAAAAAACAGCGCCTCTGATGAAAGACAACAAACATAGAAACAAGAAGAAAATTGTGAAAGCATATGTGTGGAGCACAGCACAGTATGCCTATAAAATACGGGCAGTAGGAAAAGCAGACAGAAAAACGGTAGCAGCCTTATGGAATGCTGCGCTTCAGATGTAGAAGGATGATGGCTTGGACAGATAAAGTTAATAACAAATAGGTTATAGAAATAGTAGGGGAACAAGGATATTTGTGGAAAAAAATAGGAGACATAGTAGGGCAGAATACCTTCTAAGGCATTTTTGGGGAATAGTATGGGATATATTACAAGCAGAGATAGGAAAAAGGAGGTAGATGCAGACCTAGATTAGATAGTGCTAGATGCAGACTGTGCAAATTTCAGGGAACACTCTAGGTTAGTTCAGAATAGGAAACAATGATGGTACGCGTCAAACCAGCTCCAGGACTGAAGACCTAATGATAATGAGTTTCATGTAGTCTAGTTTTAATGCCTTTCCTAAATACCTACTAAAATCAATTGTTTTCGATAAAATAGGTATTTAGCTTTAAATAGAAGTGTACAAATGGGGCCGCTTACTAATATTATTGTAACAATTCTAAGCAAATCTAGTAGACGTACGTGAATATTTTTTCTGACTGTTTGTCTGGTGTTGTGAACATATTTCGTGTTTTTATTGAATTTTGATGTGTTATACAAGGTTTTTAAATTCTTCCTGAAATAATGAGTTTTTATTTGTAAAAATGACCGCATGTTATTATTACACGGTGAGGTTCAAAAGAATGGAGGAATAGCGGTACGGTTGTACTAGCGTCTACATGGCGTCGTTTGGTATGCGTGTAATTACTATGCCCAAGTCCCGGGTTCAAATCCAGACACGGTCCGCTTGAAAAATGTTAAGCGAGCATTTTTCCCATAAATACACCCTCGTTCGGTTGAGGGGTAAATGCAGGCTCTGTGTGTGGGTGTTGTCACGCACGTTAAAAATCCCTACTTTGCTTGGAACAGCAAGGTTTCCACAAAATTCAAAATTTTCCAGGTAAAAAGAACTCGCTTGAATGAATGAATAAAAATCTTATTTATTTTAAGCCATACTTAGGCCATTAGCCCATTCTAGCTTGTACAATCTAATAGTAATAAAATAAAGTAAAGCAAATGAAATTAAATTCTGGTTGTCTTCTGGATGATTCTCTTATGGCCTTCTGCTGACCTCTTGAAGTTGATCCAGGGCAGGGTGGATGGAGATGTTGGGTTCAGATGTAGTTTCCACTTGGTCTTAAGAGTTTAAATCGCAGGTTCGGAATTAGGGTGAGGGTATAGGTGGTTTGTTATCTAGGATTTCTTGTAGGAAGTCGTGGAGAGGAAGGTGAAAATGTGTGACTAGGGATTTTAAATTAGGTAGTGGGGAATATATGTCTAGTTGGATGGTGTGTTTGAACTTGTTTTAGATGAAAGTGAGCGCGGGGCAATGGTGTATGAGATGTTCAGGAGTTTCAAGTGAATTGAGATGGTTACATGGACATAATGGAGAGGGGATTAAGTGGAGGGAGTGTAATTTGTAATTTGGAGCGTAATTTGCCATAACCAGTCAGGAATTGGATAGTTGTGCGGCTGGAATTTTGTATGTGGTTGGAAATGTCGGTAATGGTAGGAAATATTAGGTGGGTATATCTGCCGGTTTCGAAGTGGGACCATGATTCTTGCCAGGAATGAAAGAGGGAGTTGTAGATACGGGTCTTGATATCGGAAGTAGGGATTTTACGGTATGTGTCTGGGGATAATGTTTCATTGTGAAGATGGATTGTACGAAGGAATTTTAGGTTGCGGGTTTGAACGAACTGATATAGCTGGGTGTGTCTACGGGGGGGATTTTTGGAATTGTGTATAAGATCGCAGTAGAGGTGGTGTGGAATGCTTGGGAAACGTATATAAGGTAAAAGGGTGTACGATCGGATTTAAGATTCTACGCAAGTGGGGGGTTGTCAGAGGATACCAACAGTCAACAGCGTATCGGATGATGGGGATAATGATATTATTAAGGATTAGTTTTCTTGTAGATAGCGTTAGTTGGATTGATTTCGGTAGGGATTGTTGGATGTTATACAGGAGCATCTTGGTTTTGGATCGGATTTTTTGGATGTGGGTGTGCATTTTCAGTCGGGTTTCTAGGTGAATGCCAAGGTATGGAACAGTTTCGGAAAAGGTTAGGGCGTTCCCAAAATGTGGATAGTAGGGCTTCGGCGAAGGTCGAGGAATCCTTTTAGGAGCAGCATTTCAGATTTGGTAGGGGAGATGGGTTGTTTGTTAAGGATTGACCATTGTTCGATGTGTTGGATTAGGATTTTTACAGAGGATTGTAGTTGAAGACGGGAGTTGCCGTGGATAAGGAATGTTAGGTCGTCTGCGTATGCAAAGGTGTTTGTATTAGGAATGTTGAGGTCAAGAAGACGGTTGATGGCTAGGTTCCAAAGAGTGGGGGAAAGAATAGATCCTTGAGGACAGCCTTGTGATAGGTTCGTAGTGGCGGAGAAATAGTTTGTTTGGAGGGTTGCTGTACGGGAACTTAAGTATGATTGGATGATTTTAAAAATATTGGAGGGAAAATTTAGTATCTTTAGTTGGTTAAAAATATTGGGTCACTAGAGAGTAGAGGATGATGTTCATTCGAGGACAGCGCCACCGCCACCGCCACCGCCACCGCCGCTATCTAACCTAGGTTTTTACATGTAAAAACCCACTATAAAGTCTTATTTTTTAAGAATCTTCGCCTTGCTCCGCCTTGCTCTCTCCCTGTGGAACTCCTTGTGGAATTTTTTCCCCACCATTTTGATTACGTCACACCCGCATTCTTTCCACCCGCGAGATAAATCTTTTTCCACACTTCCACCCACGAGATAAATGTACATTGTTTGGTATCAATTAATATTAGAATTTTCTCAGCTACTCGAATCTCTAAGAATTTTTTTAGATTGCACCATCCCCGAGGGAGCTACCCCAATTTTAAGATTTCTTACCTGTAGCGATTTCTGACCGACCGCATAAATTTTTTAGTCATGCAATACATCTTGTTAGTCTAAAATTTTACGCAGAATTCGAATCTGCAAACAGATTTAAAATCGGACCACGCCCTGCAAAGTTATACCCTTTAAAGTCCGGAACCTCTAAATTTTGCTCTTTGCTCTATAAGCAAACCTAATAAATAGTTTTCTTCGTCTAGCCATTGCATCTTTCGAGATAATCCTACCTTGTTTGGTATTAATTAACATTAGATTTTTCTCAGCTACCCAAATTTCTAGGAATTTTTCAGATTGCATCATCCCCAGAGAGCTACCCTGATTTTAAGATTTCTTACCTGTAGCGACTTTTGAGCGTTCTTATAAATTGTTTTATACATGCGATACATCTTTTTAGTCTAGAATTTTACGCAAAATTCGAATCTGCAAACAGATTTGAAATCGGACCACGCCCTGCAAAATTACACACATACCCTCTGCGAGATAAATCTTTCTCCACACTTCCACCCACGAGATAAACCTACCTTGTTTGGTATCAATTAATATTAGAATTTTCTCAGCTACACAAATCTCTTTAAATTTTTTAGATAGCGCCATCCCCCCCCCCCCCCGAGAGCTACCCTGATTTTAAGTTTTCTTACCTGTAGCGACCTTTGAGCGTCCTTATAAATTTTTTTATACATGTAGCACATCTTGTTAGTCTAGAATTTTATGTAGAATCCGAATCTGTAAAGAGATTTAAAATCGAACCACCCTTACCATTTTACACTACCCTCTAAATTATAAATTTCCTGCGGCTCATACCTAAAGAAAATCTAAAACAATTCTTAAAACTTTTTATTACAGACAATTTTTACTAATACAGTTTAAATTTTGTAAACCACATTTCTAAATACATATTCACAATTTTTTATTCTTAACCTAGAACTTCTCATATCGACTTGTACTTATTAATATTTATTTCTAAATAGAGCACCTTTTCCAAAGACCAACCGGACCCGCATGTTTCAAATTCCTCTGATTTTGTTCTTATGGTTTCGCTTAAGACCTCGTACATATTTTCCAGATTACTAGAAGACGTTATAACCACATTTTTTGTGTTAAAGGATTTCACATCGGTAGTCTCTTCCCCCATTTTGGTGTAAACGCCGTAGAGTTCGCAATAGACTTTTATTGCTGTATGTTGTATTCTTCTTTCATTTATTAATCGAATAAATCGCTCTTTCTGCTTCCAAAGAAACTCGGGCACTCCATCGTCGACACTGGCGTTCTTTATGCGATAGCTAGCCATACGGTTGTTAAACGCTGTGCTAACCATTTCTACACCATCGTCGTTAGTAGCGGTAACTGATGCATTTTTATGTCTGTTGCTCCTTAAGTGTGCGGCATAGGTAGTCTTTTCCATTTCGAAATCGCATACTTTACACATAATTCGTGGTTGTTTCGTACAAGGCCCTTTAACAGCTAGCGGGGCTGAACGTTTACGGCTTAATGACATACCGTGCTGTTTTTCCTTGTGTCGCTGTAAGCTGTCCATTCTCGTAAAAGCGATACCGCAAGACCCACAGTTTAAGTACTTTGCTGCCGACGGATGTATAAGCTTAACCGTGGACGATGTTACACCACGACATTTGTTCTGGTGCCGTTTGAGAGCATCCCTTCTGGTAAAGTAGACGTGACACGGCTCGCATTTAAAAACGTTTGCAGATACCATTTTAGTACAAAACAAAATCCGCACTATAAGACTTGACTTGTAAGCGAACTAACTTATAACTAAAGAGTTTACTCTTGCGCACCTGCTTTATGTACCCTATAGAATGCAAACCGAAGGTTTCGAAGACACCGAACGAAGTTGAGGATTCAGCGGGGAACTAAATGACGTCATAATCCTTGCTGCTCGTCCAATACATTTAGCGCCAATGCATGCACCCGGTTCGCATCGTCGATGGTGCGAATGCCGTTAGTAGAAATATCGGAAACGTCTTCCATGTTATACGGATCGCGTGCATATTAAAAATTCAGAAGGGTGATATAACACGCACACAAATTGTGTGCAAGTCGTGCTGTAGAAGATGCAGTGCTACTATAACCAAAAACTTAATAAAAACACTTTATACCATTACTAAGAAAATACCAACTTGTTGTCTACAGGATACTTATTAATAAAGCAATTTAATTTTAAATAACTTCTACGTCATACTTTAGGAAATGAAGGGCTTGAATATTTTCCAAATGAATCACCGAGCGAAAGTATATGCTTAGCAGTATTAAAATTAATCATTAATTTCCCATTTTTACGACCGTGGTTAATTATAGATTAAAATTTAATTTGTGCACGTTCGAGCTTCTCGTAAACTAACATATTTTATAGCAACAATGCGTTGTATAATACATGCATACCCCTTCTCCGCGCTACTGCTATTCTTGTAATTGCTAGAAAAAGTCACTCTCCTTTTTACTGTTAGGACCGATGCAAAGCACCAATTTTTTTATACTTTCTATAGCACATCGCGCGCTTTTTTCGTATGATAATTAAATTTTATTTCTGTAGGCTTTTACACTTTCGCATAGCGGTCGACCGCACGTAATGATTTCTAGAACCGGTAAGTACTTAATATCGCCCAAATAGAGAATTAGATGCTCGATGTCTGTCAACTTCCAATTCCCTCGTAAAAGGTAGCAAAAACTCAGTCAATCATCCATTATACTTCGACCCGCTCCTGTTCTGATAATTTACAAACATTTTTCAAACGACAATGGGCCGAGAATTTTTAAACCTCCGAGGGATCTTTAAGTCGTGATCAATTACACATCCGAGCTACGCGTAAACTAACATATTTTGCAGCAACTGTATAATACATGCATACCCCTCCTCTGCACTACTGCTATTCTTGTACTTGCTTGAAAAAGTCAGTCGCCCTTTTTACGGGTAGGGCCGCTAAAAAGCACCATTCCATACTTTCTTTATAAGTGTAGCACATCGCGCACTTTTTTGTCGGATAATTGAATTTTTGTTTATGTAGGCTTTTACACTTGCTTATTTAAACATCTAATACGATCAATTAACCACTTTTGCTTATTCTAACAGGAACCACCATACATTCCGCCACACCGTTCTTTTTGATTCCAACGATCCTATGGGCTTCCGCACACTAACACCCGACGTATCTTTCCTACCATTTGTTAAACAAAAACTACCGGCATCGCTATTGTGGACGTAAACAGATGTTTGTGGATGTGTACGAGAATATGTAACCATATACATTAATCAGTCTAAGCTATTTTATTTAGTCCACGAAAACTACTATTATTTTTCTAAACCATAATTAATAATCGCCTTTATAGGTTCCACATTTTGACAATTTCCCAATGACTGGTGCTACGTACATGGAAACTTAAATTTCTTATTGGAGAATTCTTATTCTCCCACGCACTGCTGCGTAGCTGCATGCCCACCTTTGGAGGTATATGCTCGTTATAGGTTGTAAGACACTCGGTTTTACTTAACTACAATTCGTGAGATCCCTTTAATCTTTTAATCGTATCTTTCTCGTCTGCAATACAGTAGGACTTAATATTACTACCAACAAATTCTAATACTGGACCCCATTAAATATGTCTTTAATTTTCCTACAACTTTTTTGTTGACAAGTGTTATATTGTATTTATTATACGCGGGGTAGTCACTCTTTTAAGATAAATATATTTTGCTAGGTATCAACTAATATTAAATTTTTCTAGAGACCCAAATCTGTAAATAAATTTTAAATAGGACCACCCATACAAAGTTATGCCTTTTAAAGACCCAAATCACTGATTTTGCTAATCTTCCATCTTTAAAACCCTTTTTTTCGCTAACCAAGACATATGCTTTAACCAACCGTTTCCCTAGAAATCTAAAACCGCAGTGTCCCGCGAATACCACGTGGAGATAACACGTATACTCTGTCAACCAGGATAGAAGCCGGAAGGATTTGGAAAGTGGGAGAAGAACTTAAAATTATGGAATCTTAAAACTAATATATACAATAAATTTACAAAATCCATACAAATATAAACAACTATCTTATATCTTTACGCCCCATGCGTAGATTGTTGTACTATTAGGAATGATGTACCTTTTGTCATCTTCCCTCGATAAACTAATTTTATTAATAAACTGCGTATGCAAATCGTATTCTTTTACTCCGGGTACATACGCAGGCAAGTACTCGATACCATCCAAATAAAGAATTGGATGCTTGGTGACTGTTAACATCCGCTTCCCTCGTGTACGCCCAGACACATCCCAATCCATGCGCACCCTGCGCGCGCGCACCCTGCCCATGCGCGCCCCTGCGCGTGCGCACCCTGCCCATGCGCACTGCCCATGCGCACCCCTCTCTGTGCGACTGCTATTTCGGGGTAACGTCACAGCCTTTTATAAATAAAGAGCAATGTAATACTATTATAAAATGTTTATTCTGACATTACACATACCAAAATCTAAAAAAATGTAATGCCAAGCATGGACCCATTTAAACTTAATTTTAATACAAAGTTATACACAGAAGACAGTCCTTTCTTTATGTTTGTTTGCAGTGGTTTTAATTTTATCTAATTTTATTCGCAGCTTAAAATTTAAATCGACACCCAAGTCTTCTATCTCCTTTTCTAACCAATAGTTTGATACATAAAGACCGTCTAGGTTTTCGAATTGTAAAATGTACCGAAGTTTGCCTCTATATTTAAAGTCTTTGATTCCACCGACTACTAGATCCATTCCTTCGTGTAATTCTTGCAGCTTGTGACAATCTTTTAATCGCAGCTTTCCCACTATATCCTGCATACGTATCTTGTTAGCTTGATCGACTTCTTCTTGTCGGTATTGGAGGATATCCTTTTTCTCCCACACACCGTTGTGTAGTTGCATATCCACCACTTTTGGGAATATATGGTTGTTATAGGTTGTAAGACCCTCGGTTTTAAATGATCCGAAAGGTTCTTTACTAGGCAAATATACAATGTTTAGCGGAACCCCTTTACGTGTGGTGTACGCCAAGGTTACGAAACCCGCATTCCTTAGTTCTTCTTTGTTATCTGCCATTTTGATAAATACGTTTTTAGAATAACCTTTTAAAAAGTATACGGATTTAGTACCATCCTTTTCCGCAAGAACGCCTACATAACTAAAAGAGTCTTTCTTACTAACCGCAAATGCAAACAGCTTGTAGAACCCGGATGTATTTAAGTCACTCCATCGGCACATAAAATAATCTTTTAATTCTTCCTCATTTTCTCTAATAAGATGTTCTTTGTATAACACATCTTTGTATAGTTCGCGTATTGTCGCAGTGTTTTCCATGTACTCAATTTTCGTCTTTTGCATCCATTTCCTCTAATTCCAGTTGTCTTTTCCTTCCACTTACAGCGTATGGTATGCATAATGGAGCAATTTCCTTTAGCGTAAACGGATAAAGTTTACTACCAATATTTACGCGTTGTCGTACAACATCTGGACGAATGTTATGCGTATCTTTCAACCCCAATTCCGAAATGATTATTTCTTTTGGAATTGTAGAATATGGTGTTGCAGATTGTGTAAAATATGTACTGCATGCTTTAATGTAGCACTTGTGTAAGATTTTTATTTTATCTGAGCTGTCTTCCTCCTCTACTATCTCCAAATAATTTACAGGTAAATAGTTAAAACTAAAAGCCGAAAGCACATACTTTATCAATTTTTCCTTTTCCTCTGGTTTTTTGGACAACTTAATTTGCAAGCCCGTCAATTTCTTTGTATTACCATTCCCCCAATACACGTACTGTAGCAGGTTATTAAACACTAAACAGCAGCTATTTTGTAGCTTGTCCGATAGCTTACTCCACATTTTGGCAAGTGGTACCGAGTACATTGGCGCCTTTAGGAAGTATAACACTATCTTCCAATAACGTTAAACAGTCTTTTAAGGGTTATACGCCCGTTCCGCACTGACATTGCTTCCAATTGCACAATTGTATATTGTCGCTTCCAATCGCGTAATACCATGTTCTTTAGCCAAAGTAGACGCAAATGTTTCCTTAAACGCACATCTGGACAACGTAAAAATCTAGTATATGATTGCCAAGTTGTTTATTAACACCAGGACTTGTTATCTGACACACAAATTTGTTGTATATCTTAATTCTTGCATTGGTTGTTAACCATGTTAAACAATCAATTCCCAGAGTTTTATCGTTGTCAACTATAATATTACACTTTTCTTCGTATTCTCCTTTATAGCAAAAGTTATGAGTTGTAGTTAAATAATTACACATCTCCATCTTGCTAAATATACCCGCAAAATCTTGGGTTACATCCATGTCAAAAGATAGAAATAATCTTTTCGAGTTCGTCTAATATATCTGGTAGTTCCTCCAATAAAGTTTCCAACTTAACATCTGCTAGTTCCACTTTGTATGGAACACATATAGGATTTTGGAATTTTTATTAATGCATTCGAGGTCTTCTTTTCCGATAATTTCTTTTACTCTCTGGCCCATCTTGATAGTGCTTTCCAGAGAAAACGGAAGCTTAGCTTTAACACCATGTCTAGCGGAAACAAATCGGTCAAACTTTCTTCGTAGATAGCTGTTAAATGCACCACAAATTTCTTTTTTTAGGATAAACATCCTTTTGCTTGCAGAGGTTTGTTCGGCGTCAGAAAAGTCGCAAATTTTAACCAACATTATATTGTCACAAACTGGTTCTGTAATTGGTGTGTGTAGTCCACCAGTCAGCATCTGCTCGCCTTCGACATAACAAATATTACCAATATCTGTTACCAGATTATTGTTGCACATATTTTCTACCAAAAGCCATAATCCAAATCGCTCATTTGTCGGTTTCACTTTATTCCCAAGAAGTTGAGAAACGTTAATCACCTTGGAGACGCTCATGTTTACCGTTCTAGCTACTATCGAATACTAAATTAAATACGAAAAAATTGTTCTCTTATGTATTCTACAGAGTGGGGGCGTATATTGCCGAAGATAGTCGAATATGTTGTTATCCGACCTAAGCCGACAGGGATGCGCATCGACATATATCCGGATATACAGTATTGCCCGAAATAAACAGTACTGAAATTGTAATTGTTTTGTATATTTAAAAAATACATATTATTGACACTTTATTATATGTTCTAAATGTGCACCTCCTCGTTCGAGACAGACTTCATAACGATGTTCTAAGTTTCTGGTCATGTTATTGAATAAGGGTTGTCTCAGGGCTGCGAAGAAGACTCTAACGGCATCCTTTAATTCATCGATGGTTTGTGGTGCCCGTTTGAAAACGGCATTTTTAGCCATGCCCCAAATGTATGCGTCTGGAGGTGTGAGGTCTGGAGAATGTGAAGGATAAGGGAAGTCAGTAAATCGTGATATGAATTTGCTTGGAAAATGTTCTTGAAGAAATTGACGAATTGCGGCAGCAGTATGGCAAGTTGCCCGTCCTGCTGAAAAAATTGGTTTTGAAATGCCAAGTTACGTGCACGACAGAATTGACGTAGATCAGGGATAAATCGTGTTAAAATTTGTCTGTACCTCTGTTGATTAAGTGCGACTTGCCTACCATTCTCTTCGATAAAGTACGGACCAATGATTCCGTGTCCGAAACAGCACACCAGACACTCACTTTTTCACTATGTAAGGAACCTCTTGAACCTCATCGGGTCTGGCAAAGCCCAGAAATCGATTTGTGCGACGATTCACATAGCCTGACAAGTGAAAATGTGCTTCGTCTGAAAACCAAACATTTTCAAAAATTCAGGATTTTCATACTGTAACGCGAGAATTCTGGCGCAATATTCCACTCTACTGCGATAATCCCGAGGATGTAGTTGTTGATGTACCTGAATCACATACGAAAATGTACCCAGCTCCTTCAGGATTCTTTGAAAGGAAGTTCTTTTAAATCAAGTTGTAACGCTGTCCTTGCCTGGCTGACTTTCGGATTTTCTAAGATTTGCTCAAAAACACGTTCATGGTTATTGTTGTTGTTAACTGTCCTGGGACGCCCCGAGTTTCCTTTTCGTTGGCACAATACACTACCTGTATTTCTAAACTTTTCAATAACCTTCAAAATTACAGCATTACTTGGAGAACGTTTATTAAACCTTTGTGTGAATTGATCAGACACGTATAGCAAACTTGCACCATTATGTCGGCCGATTCCGTATGAACGAAAATAATGCTCTACCAGAAACACTTTCTCCTCTGTACTTAACACCATTTTTAACAATTAGGCCCTACTAATTACTTGTTTGAGGTTTACTTGACAGGTCTATACTAGCTAACTTGAGTGTAGCAGCGCACGCATAAAACACCGCCAACTTAGTTTCAGTACTGTTTATCCATCCATGACCACATGACCATATGACTGACATTGATCACATGACCACATGAATTGATAGGTTAGGCTGTTTTTAATGAGTTTTCTCATTAAAACCCATTAGCACTAATTGTTTTTAATGAGTTTTCTCATTAAAAACTCGTTACACTAATTGCTTTTTAATGAGTTTTCTCATTAAAACCCATTAGCACTAATTGCTTTTTAATGAGTTTTCTCATTAAAAACTCGTTACACTAATTGCTTTAATGAGTTTTCTCATTACTAACTCGTTAGCACTAATTGCTTTTTAATGAGTTTTCTCATTAATTTCCTTTATCTAACCTAGGTCCATACTTGGTTTTAATGGAAAACCCATTAAAGCAATTAGTGCTAATGGGTTTTAATGAGAAAACTCATTAAAAGCAATTAGTGCTAACGAGTTAGTAATGAGAAAACTCATTAAAAACAATTAGTGCTAATGGGTTTTAATGAGAAAACTCATTAAACAGCCTAACCTATCAATTTTTCATGTGGTCATGTGATCATATGGTCATGTGGTCATGTGGTCATGTGGTCATGGGCAATCATAACTTAACATCCTACATATATCCGGATATATGTCGATGCGCATCCCTGTCGGCTTAGGTCGGATAACAACATATTCGACTATCTTCGGCAATATACGCTCCCACTCTGTAGAATACATAAGAGAACAATTTTTCGTATTTAATTTAGTATTCGATAGTAGCTAGAACGGTAAACATGAGCGTCTCCAAGGTGATTAACGTTTCTCAACTTCTTGGGAATAAAGTGAAACCGACAAATGAGCGATTTGGATTATGGCTTTTGGTAGAAAATATGTGCAACAATAATCTGGTAACAGATATTGGTAATATTTGTTATGTCGAAGGCGAGCAGATGCTGACTGGTGGACTACACACACCAATTACAGAACCATTTTGTGACAATATAATGTTGGTTAAAATTTGCGACTTTTCTGACGCCGAACAAACCTCTGCAAGCAAAAGGATGTTTATCCTAAAAAGAAATTTGTGGTGCATTTAACAGCTATCTACGAAGAAAGTTTGACCGATTTGTTTCCGCTAGACATGGTGTTAAAGCTAAGCTTCCGTTTTCTCTGGAAAGCACTAACAAGATGGGCCAGAGAGTAAAAGAAATTATCGGAAAAGAAGACCTCGAATGCATTAATAAAAATTCCAAAATCCTATATGTGTTCCATACAAAGTGGAACTAGCAGATGTTAAGTTGGAAACTTTATTGGAGGAACTACCAGATATATTAGACGAACTCGAAAAGATTATTTCTATCTTTTTGACATGGATGTAACCCAAGATTTTGCGGGTATATTTAGCAAGATGGAGATGTGTAATTATTTAACTACAAACCATAACTTTTGCTATAAAGGCGAATACGAAGAAAAGTGTAATATTATAGTTGACAACGATAAAACTGTAGGAATTGATTGTTTAACATGGCTAACAACCAATGCAAGAATTAAGATATACAACAAATTTGTGTGTCAGATAACAAGTCCTGGTGTTAATAAACAACTTGGCAATCATATACTAGATTTTTTACGTTGTCCAGATGTGCGTTTAAGGGAAACATTTGCGTCTACTTTGGCTAAAGAACATGGTATTACGCGATTGGAAGCGACAATATACAATTGTGCAATTGGAAGCAATGTCAGTGCGGAACGGGCGTATAACCCCTTAAAAGACTGTTTAACGTTATTGGAAGATAGTAAGTTATACTTCCTAAAGGCGCCAATGTACTCGGTACCACTTGCCAAAATGTGGAGTAAGCTATCGGACAAGCTACAAAATAGCTGCTGTTTAGTGTTTAATAACCTGCTACAGTACGTGTATTGGGGGAATGGTAATACAAAGAAATTGACGGGCTTGCAAATTAAGTTGTCCAAAAAACCAGAGGAAAAGGAAAAATTGATAAAGTATGTGCTTTCGGCTTTTAGTTTTAACTATTTACCTGTAAATTATTTGGAGATAGTAGAGGAGGAAGACAGCTCAGATAAAATAAAAATCTTACACAAGTGCTACATTAAAGCATGCAGTACATATTTTACACAATTTGCAACACCATATTCTACAATTCCAAAAGAAATAATCATTTCGGAATTGGGGTTGAAAGATACGCATAACATTCGTCCAGATGTTGTACGACAACGCGTAAATATTGGTAGTAAACTTTATCCGTTTACGCTAAAGGAAATTGCTCCATTATGCATACCATACGCTGTAAGTGGAAGGAAAAGACAACTGGAATTAGAGGAAATGGATGCAAAAAGACGAAAATTGGAGTACATGGAAAACACTGCGACAATACGCGAACTATACAAAGATGTGTTATACAAAGAACATCTTATTAGAGAAAATGAGGAAGAATTAAAAGATTATTTTATGTGCCGATGGAGTGACTTAAATACATCCGGGTTCTACAAGCTGTTTGCATTTGCGGTTAGTAAGAAAGACTCTTTTAGTTATGTAGGCGTTCTTGCGGAAAAGGATGGTACTAAATCCGTATACTTTTTAAAAGGTTATTCTAAAAACGTATTTATCAAAATGGCAGATAACAAAGAAGAACTAAGGAATGCGGGTTTCGTAACCTTGGCGTACACCACACGTAAAGGGGTTCCGCTAAACATTGTATATTTGCCTAGTAAAGAACCTTTCGGATCATTTAAAACCGAGGGTCTTACAACCTATAACAACCATATATTCCCAAAAGTGGTGGATATGCAACTACACAACGGTGTGTGGGAGAAAAAGGATTTCCTCCAATACCGACAAGAAGAAGTCGATCAAGCTAACAAGATACGTATGCAGGATATAGTGGAAAGCTGCGATTAAAAGATTGTCACAAGCTGCAAGAATTACACGAAGGAATGGATCTAGTTGTCGGTGGAATCAAAGACTTTAAATATAGAGGCAAACTTCGGTACATTTTACAATTCGAAAACCTAGACGGTCTTTATGTATCAAACTATTGGTTAGAAAAGGAGATAGAAGACTTGGGTGTCGATTTAAATTTTAAGCTGCGAATAAAATTAGATAAAATTAAAACCACTGCAAACAAACATAAAGAAAGGACTGTCTTCTGTGTATAACTTTGTATTAAAATTAAGTTTAAATGGGTCCATGCTTGGCATTACATTTTTTTAGATTTTGGTATGTGTAATGTCAGAATAAACATTTTATAATAGTATTACATTGCTCTTTATTTATAAAAGGCTGTGACGTTACCCCGAAATAGCAGTCGCACAGAGAGGGGTGCGCATGGGCAGCGCGCATGGGCAGGGGTGCGCACGCGCAGGGGCGCGCATGGGCAGGGGTGCGCGCGCGCAGGGGTGCGCATGGGTTGGGATGTGTCTGGGCGTACACGAGGGAAGCGGATGTTAACAGTCACCAAGCATCCAATTCTTTATTTGGATGGTATCGAGTACTTGCCTGCGTATGTACCCGGAGTAAAAGAATACGATTTGCATACGCAGTTTATTAATAAAATTAGTTTATCGAGGGGAAGATGACAAAAGGTACATCATTCCTAATAGTACAACAATCTACGCATGGGGGTGTAAAGATATAAGATAGTTGTTTATATTTGTATGGATTTTGTAAATTTATTGTATATATTAGTTTTAAGATTCCATAATTTTTAAGTTCTTCTCCCACTTTCCAAATCCTTCCGGCTTCTATCCTGGTTGACAGAGTATACGTGTTATCTCCACGTGGTATTCGCGGGACACTGCGGTTTTAGATTTCTAGGGAAACGGTTGGTTAAAGCATATGTCTTGGTTAGCGAAAAAAAGGGTTTTAAAGATGGAAGATTAGCAAAAATCAGTGATTTGGGTCTTTAAAAGGCATAACTTTGTATGGGGTGGTCCTATTTAAAATTTATTTACAGATTTGGGTCTCTAGAAAAATTTAATATTAGTTGATACCTAGCAAAATATATTTATCTTAAAAGAGTGACTACCCCGCGTATAATAAATACAATATAACACTTGTCAACAAAAAAAGTTGTAGGGAAAATTAAAGACATATTTAATGGGGGTCCAGTATTAGAATTTGTTGGTAGTAATATTAAGTCCTACTGTATTGCAGACGAGAAAGATACGATTAAAAAGATTAAAGGGATCTCACGAATTGTAGTTAAGTAAAACCGAGTGTCTTACAACCTATAACGAGCATATACCTCCAAAAGGGGTGGGCATGCAGCTACGCAGCAGTGCGTGGGAGAATAAGAATTCTCTCCAATAAGAAATTTAAGTTTCCATGTACGTAGCACCAGTCATTGGGAAATTGTCAAAATGTGGAACCTATAAAGGCGATTATTAATTATGGTTTAGAAAAATAATAGTAGTTTTCGTGGACTAAATAAAATAGCTTAGACTGATTAATGTATATGGTTACATATTCTCGTACACATCCACAAACATCTGTTTACGTCCACAATAGCGATGCCGGTAGTTTTTGTTTAACAAATGGTAGGAAAGATACGTCGGGTGTTAGTGTGCGGAAGCCCATAGGATCGTTGGAATCAAAAAGAACGGTGTGGCGGAATGTATGGTGGTTCCTGTTAGAATAAGCAAAAGTGGTTAATTGATCGTATTAGATGTTTAAATAAGCAAGTGTAAAAGCCTACATAAACAAAAATTCAATTATCCGACAAAAAAGTGCGCGATGTGCTACACTTATAAAGAAAGTATGGAATGGTGCTTTTTAGCGGCCCTACCCGTAAAAAGGGCGACTGACTTTTCAAGCAAGTACAAGAATAGCAGTAGTGCAGAGGAGGGTATGCATGTATTATACAGTTGCTGCAAAATATGTTAGTTTACGCGTAGCTCGGATGTGTAATTGATCACGACTTAAAGATCCCTCGGAGGTTTAAAAATTCTCGGCCCATTGTCGTTTGAAAAATGTTTGTAAATTATCAGAACAGGAGCGGGTCGAAGTATAATGGATGATTGACTGAGTTTTTGCTACCTTTTACGAGGGAATTGGAAGTTGACAGACATCGAGCATCTAATTCTCTATTTGGGCGATATCAAGCACTTACAGGTTCTAGAAATCATTACGTGCGGTCGACCGCTATGCGAAAGTGTAAAAGCCTACAGAAATAAAATTTAATTATCATACGAAAAAGCGCGCGATGTGCTATAGAAAGTATAAAAATTGGTGCTTTGCATCGGTCCTAACAGTAAAAGGAGAGTGACTTTTTCTAGCAATTACAAGAATAGCAGTAGCGCGGAGAAGGGTATGCATGTATTATACAACGCATTGTTGCTATAAAATATGTTAGTTTACGAGAAGCTCGAACGTGCACAAATTAAATTTTAATCTATAATTAACCACGGTCGTAAAAATGGGAAATTAATGATTAATTTTAATACTGCTAAGCATATACTTTCGCTCGGTGATTCATTTGGAAAATATTCAAGCCCTCCATTTCCTAAAGTATGACGTAGAAGTTATTTAAAATTAAATTGCTTTATTAATAAGTATCCTGTAGACAACAAGTTGGTATTTTCTTAGTAATGGTTTAAAGTGTTTTTATTAAGTTTTTGGTTATAGTAGCACTGCATCTTCTACAGCACGACTTGCACACAATTTGTGTGCGTGTTATATCACCCTTCTGAATTTTTAATATGCACGCGATCCGTATAACATGGAAGACGTTTCCGATGTTTCTACTAACGGCATTCGCACCATCGACGATGCGAACCGGGTGCATGCATTGGCGCTAAATGTATTGGACGAGCAGCAAGGATTATGACGTCATTTAGTTCCCCGCTGAATCCTCAACTTCGTTCGGGTGTCTTCGGAAACCTTCGGTTTGCATTCTATAGGGTACATAAAGCAGGTGCGCAAGAGTAAACTCTTTAGTTATAAGTTAGTTCGCTTACAAGTCAAGTCTTATAGTGCGGATTTTGTTTTGTACTAAAATGGTATCTGCAAACGTTTTTAAATGCGAGCCGTGTCACGTCTACTTTACCAGAAGGGATGCTCTCAAACGGCACCAGAACAAATGTCGTGGTGTAACATCGTCCACGGTTAAGCTTATACATCCGTCGGCAGCAAAGTACTTAAACTGTGGGTCTTGCGGTATCGCTTTTACGAGAATGGACAGCTTACAGCGACACAAGGAAAAACAGCACGGTATGTCATTAAGCCGTAAACGTTCAGCCCCGCTAGCTGTTAAAGGGCCTTGTACGAAACAACCACGAATTATGTGTAAAGTATGCGATTTCGAAATGGAAAAGACTACCTATGCCGCACACTTAAGGAGCAACAGACATAAAAATGCATCAGTTACCGCTACTAACGACGATGGTGTAGAAATGGTTAGCACAGCGTTTAACAACCGTATGGCTAGCTATCGCATAAAGAACGCCAGTGTCGACGATGGAGTGCCCGAGTTTCTTTGGAAGCAGAAAGAGCGATTTATTCGATTAATAAATGAAAGAAGAATACAACATACAGCAATAAAAGTCTATTGCGAACTCTACGGCGTTTACACCAAAATGGGGGAAGAGACTACCGATGTGAAATCCTTTAACACAAAAAATGTGGTTATAACGTCTTCTAGTAATCTGGAAAATATGTACGAGGTCTTAAGCGAAACCATAAGAACAAAATCAGAGGAATTTGAAACATGCGGGTCCGGTTGGTCTTTGGAAAAGGTGCTCTATTTAGAAATAAATATTAATAAGTACAAGTCGATATGAGAAGTTCTAGGTTAAGAATAAAAAATTGTGAATATGTATTTAGAAATGTGGTTTACAAAATTTAAACTGTATTAGTAAAAATTGTCTGTAATAAAAAGTTTTAAGAATTGTTTTTAGATTTTCTTTTAGGTATGAGCCGCAGGAAATTTATAATTTAGAGGGTATGTGTAAAATGGTAAGGGGTGGTTCGATTTTAAATCTCTTTACAGATTCGGATTCTACATAAAATTCTAGACTAACAAGATGTGCTACATGTATAAAAAAATTTATAAGGACGCTCAAAGGTCGCTACAGGTAAGAAAACTTAAAATCAGGGTAGCTCTCGGGGATGGCGCTATCTAAAAAATTTAAAGAGATTTGTGTAGCTGAGAAAATTCTAATATTAATTGATACCAAACAAGGTAGGTTTATCTCGTGGGTGGAAGTGTGGAGAAAGATTTATCTCGCAGAGGGTATGTGTAATTTTGCAGGGCGTGGTCCGATTTCAAATCTGTTTGCAGATTCGAATTTTGCGTAAAATTCTAGACTAAAAAGATGTATCGCATGTATAAAACAATTTATAAGAACGCTCAAAAGTCGCTACAGGTAAGAAATCTTAAAATCAGGGTAGCTCTCTGGGAGATGATGCAATCTGAAAAATTCCTAGAAATTTGGGTAGCTGAGAAAAATCTAATGTTAATTAATACCAAACAAGGTAGGATTATCTCGAAAGATGCAATGGCTAGACGAAGAAAACTATTTATTAGGTTTGCTTATAGAGCAAAGAGCAAAATTTAGAGGTTCCGGACTTTAAAGGGGTATAACTTTGCAGGGCGTGGTCCGATTTTAAATCTGTTTGCAGATTCGAATTCTGCGTAAAATTTTAGACTAACAAGATGTATTGCATGACTAAAAAAATTTATGCGGTCGGTCAGAAATCGCTACAGGTAAGAAATCTTAAAATTGGGGTAGCTCCCTCGGGGATGGTGCAATCTAAAAAATTCTTAGAGATTCGAGTAGCTGAGAAAATTCTAATATTAATTGATACCAAACAATGTACATTTATCTCGTGGGTGGAAGTGTGGAAAAAGATTTATCTCGCGGGTGGAAAGAATGCGGGTGTGACGTAATCAAAATGGTGGGGAAAAAATTCCACAAGGAGTTCCACAGGGAGAGAGCAAGGCGGAGCAAGGCGAAGATTCTTAAAAAATAAGACTTTATAGTGGGTTTTTACATGTAAAAACCTAGGTTAGATAGCGGCGGTGGCGGTGGCGGTGGCGGTGGCGCTGTCCTCGAATGAACATCATCCTCTACTCTAGAGGAAATCAAAAGCAGAGTAAAAGTCGAGGAAAATTGCTAGAACATATTTAAATTGTGATGATTGGACTTTGGAGATAAGGGAGTGGATAGTTTGTTCAGCGCTGTGGCCTTGTCGGAAACCGTGTTGGTTGTTGGAAATTAAGGAATTGTTATCAATTTGGAACTCGAGTTTGTGTAGGATTAGTTTTTCTAGGAGTTTACCGAATGTTCAAAGGAGGGCGATTGGTCGGTAGGAACGTGGATTTTCGGGAGGTTTTGCTGGTTTTAGAAGAAGGATGATATTTGCATGTTTGAAGGTGTCAGGAAAGGTACCGGTGGTTAGACATTTTTGGAATAGCTTGTGGATAGTTTGACGGATGACTGGCCATGACTTTTGTATAATTATGTTGGGGATATTATCAGGACCTGGAGATTTATAAGGATTTAATTTGGAGATGATAGAGTCTAGAAGGTCAGTGTCGAGAATATCATCAGGAGGGGTGTTTGGGGAATGCACAATTGTTGAGATTTGGTATTGTTGGAAGGAGGGAACGTCTATAGATTTGAGAGGAATAACGGTGTTTAGAAGAAGGGATAAAGTTTTTTGGATGGTGGCGTGAGGAAGTGATGTAGGTGTTGTTAGGATTTGAATTGGAGGGGATTTAACTAACTTGCGATAGGTTTTCCAGGAATCGGCACTTGGATGGTCAACGATGTTCTTTAGATAATCCTTCTTGGCTTCATAGATGCTTCTTTTGAAGGATGAACGTAGTTAATGAAATTCTGTGCTCAGGAATATTAGATGGTCATTGTGGACTTCGTAAACGTTGAATTTTTTGACGTAGGGTGTTGAGTCTTTTCCTAGTTTCGTGTAGTGTGGGACTCCACCAGGGTGTCGTGTGTGTAACGTAGCGTCTAGTCGGAATAGTAGTGGCTGCGGCACGGTGAATGGATTGGATAATGGAGTTAGCTACTAGTGTAGCATGGTAATCTTGTGGTTGAACAGATTGAGAGGTTGAAATGTGGTTTTTTAAGGATTTTTGGAAACGGGACCAATTTGCTCTGTTGGCATTGTAAGATGATGATTTGAAAAATTGTCGTGGTGGGAGGTTGGGAAGAATTTTAAAAGTTATTGGATTATGATCGTTGGAATTTAAAAAATTGGAAAACGTTCCAGGAGTCGATTAAATTAGAGGCTGATGGAGCGGCTAAGGTAATGTCTATGTTGGATTTGTGGTTTTAGGATTCCCAAGTTGGGTTATTTGATAGAGAATTTATAATGGATAGGTTATGTTAAAGGATGAAATCTTTAAAGAATGTGTCTTTTTCGTCAGTGGTGTCATTATACCATAATGTAGATCGTGCGTTTGCGTCTGCGCATATCAGCGTCAATTTTTGTTCAAGTGTTTGTAAGGTATTGTCTAGCTGTTGTCGATAAGTTTGTATGTTTTTGCTGTATTGAAAGTATACCAAAATGACGTATAGTGTCCCAGTCTTCCAGTGCAGTTTAGCTGACAGTATTTGTGGTATAGACTGTGAAAGTATAAGGAAGGCGTCTATTTGGGGGTCGTTAATGTTGATAACTGCAGTAAGGTTAGGATCTGACGGGTGGGGATGTATAAGGGATCTGGTGTGTGGAGGTAGATTGAGAACTCTGTTGTTAACTAGGTATGGTTCTTAGAGGATGGCTAGGAATATTTTTTGTTCGGTAAAAACATGGGCTTAAATGACTGATAGGACGGAATTAGGTGGTGATTATGGATAGGCATAGGAACAATTTGTTTGGAGAGATTAATAGCCATAATCGGTGCGTAATTTGTAAATCTCAAGGGATTGCTTATATTTTCCATCTTTCAATTACCAGCTCGATTTGAAATGATCGTATATATGTATAAATATATATATATATATATATATATATATATATATATATATATATGTATGTATAAGGTATGTTAAAAAATTTCTTGTGATATAGTCCAATAATAAAACAACTAACTAAAAAGTTTTAATCAAAACTTGACGTTTTGGTAGTTTTTCCTACCATTATCAAACGCTAAAATGGAAAGAAACCATATCAGTAAAAATACATATTGAGACGATGATAACTTATTCTGAGCAATCTAAATTTATTTTGCGCTGAATACTGATCTTTGTTGGTTCATATTTTGGTTGAATCTTGGTGTGAATGTGGGCTTCGTAAAATTTGAGTTGAACGCTAGTCTTGGAAATTGTATAAATTGATTGCTAAAATTCGTGTTATTAAAATTTGAGTTATTACTTGCGGTTGGTTCATTTGTGCATGGAATGGTGTGAATTTTGGTTGAGTGGACGTATGTCTTGCGGCTTGTACGGTTTTATTGGTGAATAACTTTTACTCGCGTTGGGGTTATATAATATATTTCGATAGTACATGACGTTTTCCGCTTCCATGATCATGTTCATTGCTTTTTCTAAGTTTTGAGGATGTTGGAATCTTATTTTGTCTGATAGTCGTTCCGGTAATGCATTTATGTAGGTGTCCATTGCCATTTCGTCATACATTTTTAATTTTAGTAGGCGGATATTTTGGTCGAGTTTTTGGATTTTTAATTTCGTTAATATTAAACTTTATACGTCTTGGTATTTCATTCCGAATTGGTATGGGGATTGGTTACTTTCCATTCTTAGGTTTATCAGGTTGCGGATAAGACATTTAATATTGCGTTGGTTGCCCAAATATGCAATTAATATGCGTTTAAAGTCCTCCTATTGTTCTGAATCATCTCGGCTGGCTACTAGCGTTAGTGACCGTTCGGGCAGTTTACTTATTATTAGGAGTAAAAGTAATACATGTCTTTTGTTATCTCCTGGTTTGTAAAAGGTTTTCAAAATTATTTAACACGCGGTAATGAAATTTTCTAATACTGATCTCCCTTGAATTGGGGTATACTTTCGAGATAAATCTTTATATCTGAACTCATGACTGTTAAAGGTTGCTTTCGCTTTTAATTAATTTTAAGTTTTTGTAAAAATTGAGATTTATTTCGCGGTTTGTACTGTTACTTTTTAGTTTGGTTTGTTAATTTTCAGTTTGGATTGTGTTGAGTTATTTAAATAATCGCTTTACTTATTTTTTATACGTAGTTATACGGTGTTATAATTAAATTGCGGGTTTGTGTTTGGTAACGTCTTGTTAATTGCTGTAGCCTTGAGTTCGTTTATTTTTATACTTTACGGATGTGATAGTCGTCGCGGGTTTTAATTTTCTAAAAGGTTTCTATGTGGACTAATATTCTTGCAATAATTTGCGCTATACTTTGTACGTTTTGTTGCGCTAGTTATGATTTTATTTTATTTCTGTCCTGCTGATTAATTGAGTCTGCTTTAATTATCTCATCTCTGTAGGTGTTGTAATTGATAAGTGCATACGCTGCTTCCTTTCAATTGTATTTTCTAGTTATCTTAAATGTCTAAATATAGAGTTGCAAGTTTTTGGTCTTCCGTTTTGTTACAGTAGTTGCACCAACGTCTCCTTTATAATTTATACAATAAATTGTTTAAATTTTAAGCTTTAAGTTCCTGAAAGGTTTTGTTTTCAGTCTGATAAATGAATTGCGTCTTTCACAGTTAATTACTTCGTGCTGAAGTATTCAATCATAAAATGTCATGTTTGAATGTGGCTTTTTATAAAGTTGCGATGGGTGAATGGTTTCATTCACTAATGGTTGTTAGTAATAATTCGTATCAGAATCTCGCTTTAGGTTTGCACGTTTTATTTCAATTGGGAACGAGTGAATGGTTATTTATTCAATGATGAGAATTTGCGTTGTGGATTCGCACGCTTTGTTAAGTTATTTCAACTTGTGATGGGTTAATTTAATAATAATAATTACAATATGCTTCTATAATTTATACACTTGGAGTGTTTAATTTATAGAATGAAGGTTAAGTTCTAAATAATTCGTTACTATAAGCTTTCGGTGATAAAATGGTAGAATTGATTGCGTTCTATTTTTGTTTCAGACATGCTAAATTGAATTCGTTTTTGTTTCGTATTAATAATTCGTGCGTCAGTTATGTTTTGGTTTATTAATAATTCGTAATAATTGTACTAATAATTGCGTATATATATATATATATATATATATATATATATATATTAGTATTTGACATTATCAAAGGGTTTAGAAAGGTAGTGGTTAGTACTAAGGATAAAAACATTAATTTACCACTTTTATCAAGCTATTCTAAATTTTAAAAACACTACGGTAATCAAAGATTGATGAATAATTACTTGTTAAACGCAGATATAGAATATTATGTACTAGTGATGCAGCGTTTGAGGTTTAAAAAGCATTTTTCCACTGTTTTTCAATACGAAGGGTATCAAATGTAACTTCAACTGAATGTGTATAGGTTTTGTTGAGAGAATTATTAATTGTAATTTGTTCAGGATACTTCATTCCATTTATAAATTTTATGTACCTGAAATCAAAGTAGTTTAATATATTTTAATTATAAAGTGATAAGGTTATACAACTAAGAAAATTCCAGAGGAGGATTTCCAATTGAACCAGACATGAAGTGTTGCACCAGTAAAAGTGAGATATTTTGCAGCAGGGTCCAGCCTTTTAGGATTACGGTCCCATTGATATCGGTGAAGTATTGAAGTGTTCTTAGTAATAGAGCCGATTAAGCATACAGTTGCTGAAGTTGTAGTATTTGTAGAACCTAGAACTAAAGTCAAGTCCATTTTAAACATAAAACTAAAACGTACTTTTAACAGGTATTCACTGCACGCATTCAAGGCGATCTTGTTGTATCCTGTATCAAAGTCCATGTACAACCCAGACACATTTAAAGGAGTCGCAGGTATTTGAAGTTATCTTTAGATATACATCATTTAAAGTAATTTGTGAATAATTTGAATTTCAAACGCTTACCTAAATTAAATATTGTTGGGTCTATTTATCAATCTTTGAATAATCACGATACGCAAGCACTAAAAAGAGGTTAGGTGGTAAGGGGACAAAGAACTCACGTCTTCTTACAGAGCATAAATAATAGATTCAGTTTCCCTGAGAGAGTCTTTAAAAAGCCGTGGCATAATTAAATTTGAAAATTTGTTTAATTTAAATCATTTTAAAGGCCAACACCACATTAAGGTTGCACTTATTAAACTTTAACTCGTATTTTGAAGCATAAATTTTATTTAATATCACCATACATAATATAATATTGGCGACCAACAAACGTGGGGCGAGTTAAAGGGTAATAGGTTGCAGTGGTATAAAAAAGTTGTTGGGGCTCGATAAGTAGTGTTGCAAGCGTGGTGCTTTTGAGAGAGAACTAGCTTATTTGCAGGCTTTGAACAATTGTATTTTGGTGGGGCAAGTAAGAGGTATTTTTGAAACAAATATTATTAGAACATATCAGACGAGGAAAGAATTACCAGGTCAGGGAAGGTGTATGGTGTCGAGACTGTTGTGAGAGGGCAACCGGTGATGGAGACTGTAGCGGCAGGAGATGCAGGATATGAAAGGAGAGAATATGTGGAGCCGGAGGTGGTTGTAATTCAGCCGGACGTAGAAAAACAGGTTGGAGGAGTCAGAGAGACAGCGAACGAGGGGGACATGCTAGACATCATGCAGTTTTTAAGAGAAATTCGGAACGAGGTTAGAAATTCACAAGCGGAAGGTAGGAGAAATTTTGAGAAAATAGAGACAAACTTTGAAAATTCACAAACGGAAGTTAGGAGAAATTTTGAGAAAATGGAGACAAGATTTGAGAAATTAGAAGAAAAAAATGAGAATTCACAAGCGGAAGGTAGGAGAAATTTTGAAAAAATGGAGATAAAATTTGAAAATACACGAGTGGAAGTGAGGGAAAGATTTGAAATGATTGAGATGAAATTTGGAGGGATAAATGCGTTGATACAGAGCAGTTTGGGTTCGCTTAGAGATGAAGTAAGGATGGAAGTAGAAGACAGGGTAAAAGAAGTCGAGGAAAATTTAGTTACAGGTTTGTCGGAGCTAAGGGGTGAAATGGTAGGAGTAGATCTTAGACAGACAGAGAATCTTCAAAATTCAAAAAGGGAAGTTATGGACATTATTCAGGATGGAATTAAAGATTCAGGGGAATTAAGGGCTGATGTAATAGGATTTAAGGACAGAGTGGATGAAAAATTAGGTGTACTTGAAGGTAGTGTTAGGGTAATTAGGGAACAAGTGACAGGATTAGAAGGGGGACGTTTAGTGACAATGGACCAGGGTTATTTTAAAAATGGACGAGAGATTTTACCAAAATTTGAGGGAAGACGTTTTGAACAGCCAATGCTATACCTTGATAAGTTGGACGAAATAATGGAAGGTGAACCAGAGAGGGTGCGGATTCAAATGATAGGAGCTATTTTAAGGGGTAACGCCGAAAAATGGCACAGCATAATTAGGAAAAATTATAACACATACGAGCAATTTAAGACTCTTTTTAAGGAACAATATTGGGGTAATGCAAAACAGACTGAAATTAGAACAAAATTAATAACAGGACAATATTTGACTAGTATGGGGTCGAGAGAGGAATACATTATTGATAATTATAATCAGGCGCAACATTTGACTCCAAAATTTAGAGAAGAAGAGCTGATACAGTTTTTGTCGAGGCACATGGAAGCTGAAGTGGCTAGGGCTGTGGCCACACAAAATATTAAAACACTAAAGGAGTTCTTAGAAATAATGCGAAATTATGATATGGCAAGGGAATTTGAAAATAATAATAGATATTGGGAAGGTAGGAATACAGGGAGAAACCGGAATCAGCAGGAAAATTTTAAAATATGGAATAGGTATGACAATCACAGACAGGAACAAAGACACGGAGATAGACAAATGACACCGCAATACAATGGGAACAGAAACCAGGACCAGGGGGACAATTACCGATTTAATAACTGGAACAGAAACCAATATCAGGGAGATCAAGGGAGAACGAACAATTGGGGTCAACGGGTACATAGGGACGACAATTTTAGGGGAACAAATAACTGGAATAGAAATGACTGGGGAGACGGGAGACAATTCAACCGGAGAAATGATTTCCAACGTGGACAGCAGGACTATGGTAGTAGATACAGCGATAATGAACAATTGAAATATAATAGGGAGCGAGATAAAAGTCCAGGATATCATCGTAATGTAGGGATAAGACATTTGATGACAACAGGCAGGAACAGGGAATCAGAGAATTTGATTGAGATAGCACAGGTACACGAGGAGCCATCAGGTTTAAAAAAAACGCCGATTATGTAAATAAGTTTGTTAATTTAGAATTAGATATAGGGTTAAGTTTAGTGGATTTGGGTACGACCAGTAGTTTAAGTTTTGTGCATTCGTTGTTAGAAGACAGGGGTGAAAGAAAAAGTAGTTTACCTTTTGTGAATTTGAAGTTAAATAATTGTTTATATGTAGCATTAATTGATAGTGGGTCTGAGCTGTCATTAGTAAAAAAAGAAATAGTAGTCAAGCACGCTGAGCTATTAAAAGGGAGGATCTGCAAGATAAAACGGATAAGTTTGTGGTCTGCGATGAAAAAGAAGATATCGGTAATCGACGAAATGATTTGTGTACCAATTTCAATAGGGGGAGAAAAACTAGGAGAAGCTGAGTTTTTAGTGGCAACGGGATTATATTAAGACTTTATAATAGAGATAGATGCTATAGAAAGATTTGGGATGAAAATAGATGGCAAGGATAGAAGTGTACAGATTTTAAATATTAAGAAGAATTGGGTGGTACCTAATGAGAGTTCGAATAAAGGGATGGATATTAATAGTGATGTTTATGGCACAGGGATGATTAGGGAAAGTAATTTAGAAGGACAGGATGAGATAATGTTAGGTAATTTATTTGAGAAGGTATTTGACGAAGGACAGATTGGGATTATAGACGAGGGAATAAAGGGTAGATTATATGAGATATTTAATGAGCATGTAGGTTTATTTAATGGGGAGCCAAGGGTAGCAACTAAGTAAGTACACAAGTTAGAAGTAACAGAAGAAAATGGGTTTTACACGAAGGTATATCGGATTCCGTATAGTATGAGGGAGAGAGTTAAGATAAAAATCAAAGATATGTTGAAAAATGGAATAATAGAGCCAGCAAGGACTTCTTTTATTAATCCTATCGTTGTTGTACCCAAACCTAGTGATAAGTTAGATATAAGAATTTGTTTAGATGCCAGAAAATTAAATTTGATTACGAAAGCACAATATGAACAGCCGCAATCGATGGATAATTTATTATACAAAATTAGTGGGAGAAAGGTCTTTAGCAAATTAGATCTGAAAAACTCATTTTGGTTGATTCTTTTGCATGAAGATAGCCGAAAGTATACTGGTTTTAGCATCGAGGGAGAAATATTTCAATATAGAGTAGTTCCATTTGGTCTCGCTTCAAGTTCAGCTGCATTGGTCAGAGCCATGCAGAATTTATTAAATGAGTTCGAGGAATTTTGCACTCACTATGTCGATGATATACTGATATTCTCCAGGAGTAACGAGGAACACCTGGAACATGTAACAAAAATCATACGTAGGATAGATGAAGGAGGTTTACAGTTGAATGTAGAGAAATGTGAATTTTTCAAACGGGAAGTTGGTTATTTGGGATTTGTAATTTGTGACGAGGGCATTACGATTTGTAAAAAAAGGTTGGACGAACTTAAAAATTTAGAACAACCAAAAAATTTAAGGGGCTTGCGAGGGTTTTTAGGAGTTCTCAACTACTATAAACGTTTTATACCACATTATTCAGAATTGTGCCTACCATTGGTGGAATTACTTAGAAAGAATGAGAAATGGAGGTGGATATCTACAAAAGTTAAACTTAGTGTTAGTATTCATATTAAAATTTGATATTTGTCGAACTAAAGTTAGTATTTTAAAACGTAAGGTTAGCAGTGGGTTAATAAAATAAAAATAAGCTTATTACAATCGTCGACAATGCTTAGAGGAAAGAGAATCTTATATTTATTTTATGAACCCAGGTGGGGCTTATTTAGTATTTGACATTATCAAAGGGTTTAGAAAGGTAGTGGTTAGTACTAAGGATAAAAACATTAATTTACCACTTTTATCAAGCTATTCTAAATTTTAAAAACACTACGGTAATCAAAGATTGATGAATAATTACTTGTTAAACGCAGATATAGAATATTATGTACTAGTGATGCAGCGTTTGAGGTTTAAAAAAGCATTTTTCCACTGTTTTTCAATACGAAGGGTATCAAATGTAACTTCAACTGAATGTGTATAGGTTTTGTTGAGAGAATTATTAATTGTAATTTGTTCAGGATACTTCATTCCATTTATAAATTTTATGTACCTGAAATGAAAGTAGTTTAATATATTTTAATTATAAAGTGATAAGGTTATACAACCAAGAAAATTCCAGAGGAGGATTTCTAATTGAACCAGACATCGGGGACAAAAAACTCACGTCTTCTTACAGAGCATAAATAATAGATTCAGTTTCCCTGAGAGAGTCTTTAAAAAGCCGTGGCATAATTAAATTTGAAAATTTGTTTAATTTAAATCATTTTAAAGGCCAACACCACATTAAGGTTGCACTTATTAAACTTTAACTCGTATTTTGAAGCATAAATTTTATTTAATATCACCATACATAATATATATATATATATATATATATATATATATATATATATATAAATGCGTCTTTTCAGTTTTCTTATTTAAAAATTCTCTTGCATTTAAAAATAATTTTTCTTAATTTTTCTTTTTCTTTTTCTTAATAAATAAGTAAATTATTTTCATTAAATGTCATAGATTGCAATAATAATAATTAAAATTTATACATACATAAAATAATAAAAAATTTTTTTTTCTATTACTAGCTAATATCAATAAATCTGTAAAAAGAATACATTGGTTTAGGAAAATGAACTTACTTAATGCTTCGTTTGTTTTCTGGCTGTGGGCATGGTCGATTCTTGTTCTTCGTCCACGTTTTGTTTCTTTGAGCTCGGTCGCTGCTTGTACCTCGTTCAAATTTGTTTGGTTGGGTTCGGTCGATGCTTGTACCTCGTACAACTTGTTTGGGTTTTTCCAGAATTGGGAATTGAAATTCTTGGATACCAGTTCTCCGATTTTTGGATTCGTAGTGCTTTTTTGGATCCTACCGGCTGCGCCAGTTACGTTTCGGGCCTTGTGAGCGGTCTTTTAAAAACTTCTTCCAAAAGCTTCTTAACTAAATTTATTTATTAAACAGATATTAATGTGGTATTTCGACAAACTTGATTAAAACTAAACTAAGTCGAAAAATAATTAAATTGATATTAGGGTGAGTAGCCTAAGCAAACTGCAATGTTAAAGCTGAAATACTCAAGACTGACTGATGGTCTTGGGGCTCCCGGGGTATTTGTTGTCTCTGCCCCTCACATGTCTGTGGGAATTTGCAGAGCTAATGTCTGCTTATTTCTTAACTCTATTCATTATACAATGTAGCAATCTTAATTTTTAAGTAATTGCGATTTCTTAACCGTCTATGACCTGCAGTTGCAGTATCACTTACTGTTGGAATACAATGTATTGCATTCGTTCTCACAACTTGCTTGTGAATTGTTAATAACCTCTCTGGTTTATTCTTGAATTTACATTGTTGCATATACTTAAGTTTCTTTAACAATTTCTAATAATTCTTATTAAATTCTATTTTATTATACATACATAGATTGGGGGATACATAACTCGTGTTAAATGCAGTAAAAAACTAGAAAATCATGATACAATTCACATTAAAATTAAACAACAAGTTAAAGGAGATAGTACAGCGTTCTGATAAGAAACGCACTTTTCGAAATAAATACGTTTTGGAAACGCAGGTTGCAAACAGAAATATGTTAATTTACGTCATTTCGTTTACGTGATTTTCTACATGGAATTAATACAAATCCCAAAGTATTATCTTGACAAACAAAAGTCATGAGTGAAATTACGTGCCATGGAGAATTAGAAATTTCTGTAGTAATATCAAAGACGGTCTAAAATAAATACAGAATAGAATCTACTGGTATCCTACGTGATCAAGAAATCGTTCCGGCGAATTATTATCAGATGTATACCTGTAAAAGCCCAAAATATCCAAAACATTCTATAGCTGGTCGTAAATTTTCAACAAACAGCGTCAATAACCAATGAGTTTTTAGATGGAGCGTAGCTTATATAACACGCAAATTTGATAAGCAGATAGTCTTGATTCGAACCGAGCACAACCCGCATCCCTTTCACTCAAGAATCTACGCAACGAGTAAATATTAAAATTAAATAATCAAATTTTTGTGAAAAGTGATGTTAGAAAATTTTAAAATAAATAATAGTGAAAAATATATGAAACAAATTTCGCCGTTTGCTGGAAAACGTGAGTAAAAGTTAATTAATTAATTAAGGTTAAATATTATTTATAATTTCGCGCTTTAAAAGAGACTACGAAAATCTAAGTAAAATCCAAGTAACTCTAAGGGAGATTAAGAAAATATTAGATTATTGATTAAATGGGGTAAAATTTGGAAACTAAATAAATTGATAATATTGGGAGAAAGTCCGAATTAGAATATTGGTTTAAATCTTAGCAAAGGCGCACAAAACAGAGGACTGTTTTAAGCATTGAATAGAGCAACTCAACTGAAAATAATATTGGGGTACTTATCCACAGTACGCAGTAGCAGATTCAGAAGGACGCACAAGGAAAACTACAGGTCAGAACTATCTAGCATAAAGCATTATTTTCTCTTTATTTTTGAGCAATGACTATATTTATTATACTTGAATATTTTATGTAAAGAGTCAACAAAAAATTTCTTATATACGTGAAAAATTTCGTAGAAAAAGGGAAAAGTCTTGAACGTTCAAAGAATTTCCACTAGAGTACAGTGTCATTCTTGCTGGCTTTAAAATAAGGAAAGGGAGCTTTAATTATTGGAGATGAACAATTTAAAATTTATTGTTATTTAATTCGGGGTTTATTTTTATCATACAGTAAAACAGATTAAGCTGTGAAGTGTATATGATTTTTTTCCCTCATTATACACATAATAGTCTACTTTGTTTTTATCATTCAAAGCAGGAAAGGCATTATAGAAAAGGGAGTAAATTATTTGATTATCGTAACGTTGTGCACTCTGTGTGAATTAAACTGAGCTAGCCGAGGCATATTTAAATTTTAGGATATTAAAATACACAGAGCGATAGTGATCAGCAGGAAACCGAAAGTATGATTACTTCGCACTAAGATGTATTTGTAAATCCAACTTTCATGGATATCATAAAATCATAATAGTGAAATTACCTATACAAATCGAAGTAAATATTTGCATAGTCATAAACAAAAAATGTAGATTTGAAGCAACTTCTTTACCTCCAAAATATTTAGCGGTTACGTTTGTAGTTTGTAATTTAATCTGCACCCACCTTTATAGTAGTTCAATATCCAAATGGCGTATATACCTAAATAATGGTTTACAAAAATCTTTAATTAATATAAATGAATTTTTAGGACTATTTGATACTCCAATGTGTGATACTAGATACGGTACTGAACCATTCTTGCCAATTCTTAAAAATATGGTATTTCCTCACGGATATTCAAATCCAATTGCTTATGCGCAGCTAGTACAGAGTATTATAGAGAACCCTGTTTTAAATGGAGAAGTCATTCGATTGGACGCTGGATTACGTTTACCGCGGTAAGTTTATGTACTTCGTTATAATCTAAATATTGAAAATGGGCGTTTTTCAGGGGAGAAGAAATTTATTCAGTTTTGCACTGAATAGAATGGCGTAACACACGATTACAGCAAATGTTTTGGGGTACATATTTTCTGTAACTGTATTATTAACTATATAAAAATTTCCTACCAAGTCTCTTTGAAAATGTAGGTGTTAAAAATTCTTTGTTTTAGCGTCCATAAATTACTGTTATAATTTATATCTGTACGTATTAATACATGCTGTTGTATATTTCAAAATTACCTTTGGGAAGGTTTTAATAAACTAGAATTACAGAGCATGAAAAGTCATTTTAGGAATATCAATAGTAGACAAACACTAGATAGCCAATGTGATGACGAATAACTATTCATACATCACCATATTCTTCCCTCCTTATTGTCGAAGACATAGTCATTTAAGTACCGGGGATTCTGTTTAAGGTTACCTCTTTGTTGGAATTTGTTAATTTATTACATTATTATTGATAGTTGTACGTGTTTTGTAATATAGTGGGCAAAGATGAACAAATTATGTTTTTAATAGATTTATCCTGTTTTTGTTGCAATGCTTAGCTTTTAACTTGAAATTATTTAAGAATAGTAAGGTTGTATGTTAGTATGTTATAAATCGAGGCGTTCTTACTACGCACCCAATGATATAGGCGAGTTACTCCTGAATGACACAATAATTTATGAAATTCGTTTAATTTTTCAATAGAATTTATTATAGCCTAACACATCCTAGATAGAGCTTCTGCGGATTGGTTATGTGATCCTGGTCTGAAAACTACCTCATAATTATAACAAAATAACTCTAATCGTCACGTATGATTTTTTCATTTTTCAAATAATCATGACTAGTGCTGTCGAACATAAAAGCTACAGATTGTTGATCTTTTGTTAACTTAAAGTGATTGCCTATAAGATAGTGTCTCCACTTACGAAGAGCTTTAACTATAGCTTAAACTTTTTTTCAAAAACCGAGTGTTTTTCTTCCAAGTCATTTAATGTTCTTGAAAAAGTCACAGGGTGTACAGATTGTGACGGTGTTGCAGTCACAGTATTTTCAGAAGCATTAGCTCCTACGGTAAACGGAATATCATTGTTAATACAATTTTTCTATTTCATGTTTTAATTCTTCGAAAGCTTCCTTTGCTTTTTCAGACAAAGGAAATTTTGTACTACCAAGATGAGGTACTAAAAAATTGGAATATATGATGAATAAAGGAAAAACATATCTACTCTTCTCAAAGATATTGTCTTTTGGTGAAGGCAAATCTTTTAGCGGTTCGCTATAAAACTGCAAAAAATGCTAATTTATGCATAAACTGTCTTTGTGGCAATCACAAAACTTTGGATTGTAAGTCAACTACTTCTTGTAAAAGCTGCAAGCAACGCCATCACACGTTGTTGCTCTTTCCAACGAGCATAAGTTCTTCAACCCAAGGTAGTTCATCTCCAGCGGTTAATACGGAACACCCTTCAGCCCCGCCTGCCACTGTTCTTTCATCGGTGTCTGTTTTCGCTAGTGCCCTTACCGTTTTGTTATCCACGGCAGTAATTGAAATAAAAGATGCGTTTGGAGAGTACTAATCTGTACGTGAGCTACTTGACCCTGAAGGTCAAGCCAGCTTTCTGCGTGACAATTGCGTACCTAAACCTTCGTTAACTTGTCGTTTCTTACAAGTGTCCGTTTTTGGAATTGGTCAAAAGGAACAATCCGCAGTTCGCGCAGCAACTAGCTGCAACCGGATTCGACTCAATTATTCAATTTGATGTGGATGCATTTATATTAACAAATATATGTTCTAGCCTATTTGTATAATTGTATAATTCCTGGAAACACTTCTCTGGATTAGAGTTAGCTAATCCTAGTTGAAATACTTCGGCTCCAATAGATATGCTTCTTGGGACAGATATATATCCTTCGATTATAAATGCCGGTCATAATCAAGGCGGATCTCAGCAACCATCGGCTACCAATACAGCATTTGGTTGGCACTAATAGGTCCTGCTACGAGCACTTGGTCGCCCTCTGTGGTGCAATCATTTTTTGTTGCGGCCCAACAATCTATTAACAAAACGCTAAAGCGATTTTGAGAAGTTGAAGAGCCTCCTTCTAAAACAATCATCTCAAAGGACGAGGAAATGCCTGATGATATATTTAAGGCTATACAAGTTCGTGACCTCAGTGGCCGTTTTTGTGTAAACTTATCTTTTAAAGCAGACTCTTCCATATTTAAAAATTCGCAATCTGTAGCAGCGATTATTTTTACTCGAAACCAGACTGGCTAAACAGACAGAGTAACGTAAGATAAATTGTGAATTTATGCAAGATTACTTGCAAGCTGATCATATGACGTTGCTGAACTCACCGACTATTTCTAATAATTGCTATTTTTTCCGCATCAAAAACTTCGTGTTGTATTTGATGCTTTGGCCATGGTGTTAAATGACATTTTCTGAAACGATGCCCAGCTGGTAGGGCACAAATTGCAGAATGAAATTGCCTTTATTTTAATGCGGCTTCGAATACATGCATATGTGTTTACATGTAATATAAAACAAATGTTTCGTCGGATCTGTTTCAAATAATCACAAAAAACATCAACTAACATTGTGAAGGTTTTCTCCAGATGACCCGCTGCAAAGGTATCATGCTCAATGTAGTTACGTACGGTATTAGTTCATCCCCTTACTTGGTAATTCGTTCATTTCAAGAGTTAGCCCAAGAAGGTGCGTCTGAATTTCCTTTCGCTTCAAAAACTGCACCTCCTAATCCCACTATCAACAGCTCACTTCCCACCTCCCATCATCCACCTTCAGCCTCCCACCTCCAACTTTTGGACTGTATATACGTGTACTCTAGATTCAACTAATTGTCACGTAATGACCTTATTTTGTGGTCCAAACAATAGTACTACATCGTGCACCGAGTATATCTGTATTAATCAGCAGGTACACCGTCTACTTAAAGCTACATACTTCGACAAACAAAAGTTGCCAAAAACCATGTCTAAAAAATCTTAAAAGCTTTCGTTTCATTCAATTAAAGAAAAAAGTCAATAACAAAATCCCCCCAACTATCGACACTCCAGCGATTTTGACAGTCAATGGTGAGGGGCGGCTCCGCGGCGTAATTGGTATACGTGTCACTATTATGCCTAGAGGTCCAGAGTTCACATCCAAAACGGTCTGCTTGAAAAGTGTTAGGCTAGCATTTTTCACAAAAAACACCCTCGTTCGGATGAGAGGTAAAATGGAGGTTCCGTGTGTAAATGTTGTCATGCATCCTTACCTTGTTCGAAACAGCAAGGGTTACGCAAAATTCAAAATCTTCCACGTAAAAAACTTGCTCACTAGCCATTGTAGTACCTTCGGGTGGAGCATTGGAAAAAGCAAATGTAAGGTTAATGGTACGAGGCGTCTATGTGGATCATACAGTTACAGATATGACTGCTGATCCCTAGGTCCTAGGTTCGATTCTCAAACGGAACGCTTGAAAAATTTTAGGCGAACATTTTTCACTAAAATACGCCCTCATTTGGATTAGAAGTAAAATGTAGGTCCTGCGAGTGAGTGTTGTCGCGCAGGTTAAAAATCCCTACGTAGCTTGGAACAGCAAGTGTTCAGCAAAATAAAAAATTTCCAGATAAAAAAATCGCTTCCTGGCCAATATAGTACCTGCGGGTGGAGCATTGGAAAATCAAATGTTGAGTCAATGGTCCGAAACTAGTGTTTATTTTCGATGTCATAATAATGAAGTATCATAAAATGATGTTGAAACTTATATAATATCTTCCTACTTACTTTTTCCCGGTTCACGTATAAATGAGATGTGCATATTATTAATTTTCTTCTTTAAAATATACAGTGTAGCTTGTGTTCTGTTCTGTTCTGTTCTGTTCTGTTCTGTTCTGTTCTGCTCTGCTCTGCTCTGCTCGGCTCGGCTCGGCTCGGCTAGGCTCCGTTCCGTTCCGTTCCGTTCCGTTCCGTTCCTTTCCGTTCCGTTCCGTTCCGTTCCGTTCCGTTCCGTTCCGTTCTATTCTGTTCTGTTCTGTCTTGTTCTGTTCTATTTTGTTCTATTGAAGCATAACAGAAGGGTTTATAACCAACGACTCTAAGGCAGAGAGTGAGTTTGATGAAAACAAATAGAATACATGTTAAACTATACACTTAATTAAAACTAATTTTACTCAAAAGGGTTCTCAGAGTGCTTTGGTTTTAATTAAAACATCTCGTTGTATACAGAAGTGGCATATAAAAGTTTGTTTAGCGTGGGTAGATCATTATTTTCAAAAAAGGAACGGACCATACGTCTAAGGTTACTCTTCCTTTCACAGTCAACGTTATCCAAAATTGCTCGTTGGTGATGGTGCGGTTTTGGTCAATGCAATTCATGAGCCAGCTTGTACTTGCGTAGAATGTTCTACACAGTTTTGTCAGTAATATCTACAATGATGATATAATGAATATATTAAGTTCATGGAAAGTTATTACATTGCCTGCTGATTATGCAGAAAATGCAACATTTTCCGTCTTGTTGTTGTTGGAATTTTGTTCACCCCAAACTTAAAAAATACTTAAAATCCGCTCTTAATCGCCAACGGAAAAATGTCTAAACGGACATTTTTAGGAAACAAAAGTCTTTGCTGATCACGTAATTAATTGCACATAATCTACACAAGTATTGAGAAGAACTGTTTATAAAAGATAAAGCACTAAAGTACAACGAACGAAAGAAAGGTAAGTAAACAATAACGCAATAACAACGAAAATGAGACATTAATTGACATTTGTAAGTTAGCAATATAAAATTTAATGAATGGTTGCAAGGACCTGGTCAACCAATACAAAATTTTTAATTGCCGCTCATTTTTAGGAGGAGCACTTACTAAATCTATTGGTTAAACGCACTAAGATAAGTGTATCAAATGATGATAGGCCATTATTTTCTGTCAAATAAAAATAAAGTCTCAAATAGCATAGTATATAAGTATACTGACTTAAAATAGTTATTAATTACTTTAGTAAGTATTTAACTTATTAAGTACTTACTTACTTACTTGAAAAATAAAAGTTTTATTGACATTCACTATTTCATAAACTGGTACAATTGTGTATCACATACTAGAGCAAAGGATATTTTTCTCGATCACTTACTGGGTCATTAATGACTTTTCATTAATATTTGAATATTTCTCTTCTACCCTAGGTATATTAACAATTTTATTTTATTTAAGTAGCTACAAAATAGAAAAACCCGTAATTCCAAAACTACCACTGTGAAGATATTAACTATCTCCTTTAACTTCCTATAGGAATAATAATTTCTGCTTCCTGCTTAAGACACCTTCTGGCACATTTGCTTTATAGTACCACAAATTTTATGGAAGCTTTGAACTGCGAAATGATTCGATTGCGTCTCACTACGGATTGTACCACAATCCTACTAACGTTACAATTATCGTTCAAACCGTCGAATCAACTGCAGTTGTACTATAATTTTATTTTTCTGTACAGCTCGATTCCCTTAACAGAAAGGGGAAATCGACTAAGCAAGGGGTCTATTCCTTGGGTAGAGCATATGAGGAATGGCGGTGGCTTTTAAATAACAATTTGTAACTGACACATAACCACAATAAAGTGAGGGCGGGGGGCACTTAGTCCTAGACGTAATGAAAGCAAGGGGTAAGAACTTGGAAATCCTTAGGGGGAAAACATCGCTTTAACTGCGACAACGCAGGATCTGAAAGAAAGTAGCATTATTAGAACAAACGAAGGACACAAGAGATGTACTCTTGTTACCTTATATTGTAAAGAAAAAAAAGGTTATTTTTAATATCTGAATTTTAAATATAAGCATTAAAAAAGAAGCTTCTTGGAAACACTGTTCAAGTAAATCTTAACTTAGTTTCTTTATATTTGGACACTCTTGCCCAAAATAAAACAGTTAATTTTTTAACTCCAATGATTGGTCTTTAATTAAATTATTCTCCTTTGTTTTAAAATTTATTTACAAAAATGTACAATAAAGGCGATAGTCTCATCTTTTAAACATCAATATGTGAATATAGAAATGTTAAATGAAAGTACAATAATTATCTAAACATAACCTAAAATTTGCTCAGTTGATACTCAGATCTGTTTATCTTGGTTCATAGTTACTAATTATAATTCCAATCGAAAATAAAGGATAATTTACATCTTTAAATTTTTAGAACTAACTCGATTTGAATAAATATGAATTCGTAAGTTTATTTAATAAAGTTGATAATTCTAGATAATAACATAAGCGACAAATTGACGCAAGCAGTAATTTAGATAATATAATTATTTCTGAGCGATAGGTTTATCATAATCTTCCTGCAAAACAAAACGATACGCCCTATGTAACCATTTAATTTTGAGTATTTGTTTCATTAACAAGTTATTCAATAACTGTTCTCAGGTCATGTCCTTAGGCTAATCGCTTACCTTGTTAGTCGATCGTACCATGAAACGTCATACACAAAAACAATACCTTGACGTCGCCGTGTGTCCCAGCTTACAATTTATGGACAAACAATATTTGTGGCAGGACTTTCCGTATCTGCTATCAATGAACGTGTAATTCCTTCGCCTATGCATCATTCTTCAATAAAAATTGTTTTCGTGTTACTCGAATTTCTAAAGCAAGTCATCTTTCTCAAGGACGCCACGTTTTCGTTTCTAACCAAATGAGGTTACATAAAATCTTCCAAATTTAAACATAATATTAGATGAATTATAGATGAGTTTCTGATGGAAATTACATGAGATTTACAGGACCTTTACAGGAATACTAGACGAATTATAGTTGAGCTTTTTTTTAGAAAGCGTATTTAGAGAACTTTTTAGAGAGCGCGCTAACAGGAATCAATGGGGTTCAAGTGCTTTTAGAATTACAAGGCACAACTACCTTTTGCAATTTGCATATCGCTGGCTCGGTTTCTTTGAAAACCCATGTTGCTGTTATCGCAGCGGAAACCGGAGAGTGAATGCCATCGAGTCGACAAAATTAACACGACGAACAACTATCGTCTCTCAGCCGAAACATAGTTCAAATAACCTTAATTTAAAGAATAAGTATATATTATTATTTTTAAATAGTATACGACTCGTGATTGGGCAATACGGTACATTTCCGAATAATTATTAATAATAATATTAAAGAATTCATTACTTACTTGAATAAGTATTGCAGTGTGTAAAATAGCTAAAGGATATGCGCATTTATAAGCATCAAAGAAATTGTTACAGTACTACAGATTGTCCAATTGACTGCTATTCGTTATACTACTCTGGATTGCTTACTTGATAAAATAAATTCAATCTGCTGGTTAAGAATTGACTAGTTGCAAAAGAGATTTCGGCATCTTTAAACGATAAATTAAAGCAACCAACCGGACAATAGTAATTTCGCTCCATACTTAATATTCATCCACAAATCTTATTAAAAGAATGTAGAATTTTTCAGCGATGTACAGCAATGGTAAAAATTAATTTATATTGTTCAAATGTACATACTTTGAAAGCTCAACCTAACTGGCGTGATTTTAGGAATGCATTTTTATAAATGAGCATTCATCTGTATGCAAGTGTATTGTATGTAAAAAGACATTCGTTAGTATGCGTTCGTATATGCTTTCTTAACTGACTTTTTTTTTAATACGGCTTAATCACACAAAAAGCATTCAAATGGTCGTTCGTTAGTAAGATATAACACATATGTTTTCAGACTATTTCCTCTGATGAAACTGCACATGTTTTTTTAAGACTTTTTCGTGATGCAGAATAATCACACAACTTACATGCGAATGTGCGCTCGTTAGTATGGAACCGCATATGGATTTTTAACTTACGTTTATAAGATGCAGAAAAAGCAGATAAAAAGCATAAAAATGTACATTCCTTATTATGTGAGGGCATATGAATTTTGATAGAGTTCCTACGGAATGTAGAATAATTACATAAATTGCAAACAAATGCGTGTCTGTTAATATGCAACAGCAAATGGTGTTTTTGTGATGCAGCATAATCACATAAATTGCATGCAAATGGACGTTCGCTAGTATGCGACCCCATGTCTTTTCAAATGATCTTTTCGTGATGCGGAATACTTACACAAACTACATGCGAATGGACGTTCGTTAAAATGTGACTGCATATGTAATTGCAAGTGACTTTTTCGTAATGCAGCATAATCACACAAACTGCAAGCAAATGGTCGTTCGTTAGTATGCGACTGAATATGTGTTTGTAAATGGCTACTTTGTAATGCGGCGTAATCACATATAATGCAGGCAAATGGACGCTTGTTAGAATGCGACCACACATGTCTTTGTAAATTACTTTTTGTTGATGCGGCATAATTACACAAACTGCCTGCGTATGGACGTTCGTTGATATGCGACAGCATATGGGTTTTTAAAAAGCTTCTTCGCGTTGTGGTATAACTACATAAACTGCACGCGAATCGACGTACGTTATTATGTGACTGCATATGGGTTCATAAATTACGTTTTTGTAACGCAGTATAATTACATAAATTGCATTCGAATAGACGTTCGTTGGAATGCGACTTTATATGCTTTTGTAAATCACTTTTTTGTGGTGCGGCATAATTACACAAGTTGCAAGCAATTGATCGTTCGTTTGTATAGGACTGCATGTCTTTGTAAATAACCTCTTTGTAGTGAGATATAATTACATAAACTGCATGACAGTGGACGTTCGTTAAAACGCGATAGCATAAGGATTCTTAACTTATTTTTACAAGACGCAGAATAAGCACATAAGTTTTGTAACGAAACAGAGTGAAAACTAATTACATAAATTATACGCTAACAAACATTTCTTAGTATGCGAGTGTGCTATACATTTGTAAATTACTTTTGTGTCGTACAAAAAAAATAGGTACATGTCTGGGGGATAAAATCATACACGTCTTGTTAGGTCAATTATTGGTAATGTACATTGAACATATCAATTTCTATGGATACAAATAGCGCATTACTACCTACAATATTCTACTTTTGAGTCGAGTTGGTTGAATATTCATAAAGGCATTTTCTTTAATAGCACACATCTCCATTACTAATACAGGACACATTTTTCCAAAGCTGGCTATCGATCGCGCCGTTTACACATGAACGAACCAAAAATAAAAGATTAATTGTACAATTATTTAAACTGCCTTAATGTTAAATACTTAGGTACCTTACTTCCGTAATTATGTGAAAATTAATTTATCTTAGTGTTTTCTTAATGAATGCTTAAGATTTTAACAATATCTAAACATATCAATTTAGCAGCAATTTTGATAAATGTGTTACGTTTTTTCGTGGCAGCCACGTTGGGCGCCAAATTTATGCTACGTAACACAAAGAAAGTCAAAGAAATGACCGGGCTCAATCGGAGAGTAGGGGGGGTTGTAGAAAGCAGACTGACCTATGATGTATGCGGCGGTAAGGAGTTAGTAACAGTACCTGCAGTTAAAGAAATTAGAATAGCAACCCTGCAATAAAAAAAGATTAGTCCTGCAAACCTGAAATAAAGAAAAAGAATAGCAGCAATGCAAAGTCTAAGTTATTCAGTACTTGGTAGAATGAAAATAAAAACTGTTTAGATAAACTATATAATATAACAACGGTAAAAGCAATACAAAAATATTTAGTACAAAGTGAGGTATTATTGGGGAGTAGCAAAAACATTTCCTCACACACCAATTAAACATAAATCAGACAAAATATTAACAAAGGAAAAATAGATAAGACACAATTGGTATGAGTAATTCAGCAGTATTGATTTTTTTTCTTTCTTTTTTTTTTCTTAATCGCAGGCAAGTCTATTGTAAAAGGTATCAGAACGACGAAGATATGGCAAAACAACGGATAGATATTTAAAGTAATAATAAGTAGGAAATAGTTCAACTTACAAAAAGTCCTTCAGGAACGCTTCCTCGCATTTGAAGTGTGGGATTCACGAGGTCCTGCACTAGCGAAGCACTTCACCCTTTACTGGGAGGGTGTTGATGGAACTTATCACACGTTACCCTAATCACACCTACCTATTTCACTGGTGTTAGCAACAGACATTATCACGCGACGGAACTATGTAGCATTGATAAATTTCTTGTTACTTCTATTTCCTGAGGCAATAATTTCGAAATATGTTGTAGCACTAGTTTAATTTCAACTGGGACCAAATGTTTATTATTTTCATAAACATCCCAAAAAGGAGTGAGAAACTTCAACCGATACCTTTGTAAACCGGTATCTGTTATATTTCGCAAATAACGAAATTTGCGCAAGTAATGATCTATTTTAGATTCTTTGTTGTTAGAAAATTCAGAAACTACAGTATCACTGCACTTAAACAATCCAAAGTATGGGCTACTCGGCGCAGAAAAAGGACCGCGAAACTAGATCGCACACACCGTTTAAATATCAAAAGACAAAAAAACTAAAAAGAACCATAACGGGTAAAGCACGTGTATCACTAAAGCAAGTCCGTCAAATGTTCCTTAAAACATTTATCTCACAAGAAAAACAACTAAAAACAATTAGGAAGACACGCGTATCACTAAAATAATGTTCCGTAAAACAATCACGTGCGGTCGAGTCAACAAGTTCTATCACTTTTTTTTGTTGACAGAAAAGCAACAAAAAGAACAATTAGTAAAGCTACGCGTATCACTAAAACAATCCGACCCTTTTCAAAGCAAACAGCACACACTATGTTTTACGTAATTCATTCGTAGGATCGAAGAGCAAACTTAAACTACTCCTCTGTTAATAATACCATCGTTGTTACTACCACCGCTTATCGACTCTTATCTAAACTTGTATATCCACATAAGGAACAAAATTTATTTGAACGCCAAGACAAGAACGATGCAATTTATAATTAATACGACGCATTCGCCTAAGGAGTTAAAAAAATATAAAATATAGAAATAGTAGTTACCGAAATGTATTTACTAATTGGGAAAAAGCGTAAAATGTTCAACTATTAAAAATGCCCGTTACAAATTTTCTTGAATAGTTTATAATCTATGAAATGGTTTTTTGTGCAAACAGAAAGAGAGACGAGGAGATTCACCGCAGTCCCATCCATATCGTCACAAAGTATCAATCTCGGCTGTTGTGTGCTTATAATTAAGAATTATGCCTCTGTTATGTAATTATAAATTTTGTTTGAAGCAGTTTTTGTTTTAGGTGGATTTCGACTATAAAGATTTGATATTGTAAAGTAAATATCGGGAAGTAGTCAATTTGGGCGATTAGTAAACTCTTTTAATCAATTCAAGCTTTCGAAAAATTAATTTTCCTCATCAGAAAAACTATAATAAAAGGATTACAAAATTTCTTGGTATATAAATTGCTTACTTACGATTATACAGTCTATTTAATGCATAAGTGGAACATAACAGATATTAGAACACGCTGCCGAAATTGATGAAAACATTCCAAACACAATAATAACTAGCTTATAAAATAATGAAAAAATTCAGTAATAAAATGATTAAATATTAGTAACAAAGTAATATAAAATTATTAATTTAAAACTAATTTAGAAAATGTCAAAATATAAAATACTTTTGACATATAAATTATGTCATAAGCAAACATAAATAAAAATAATAATTAAATATAACGAGTCAAACTTGAAGTTAAAAAAATTTAAGAGTAAAAAAAATAAGGCAAATAACTAGTTACTAAGATATACGATCTTTGTTATTCTTTATAACAAAGAAGATGCGAGTAGATACTATTAAGATTTCGGGTGTCATTTTTTTTGTTGAGAGGGTGGTCTTCTAGCGCTATCGCTACCATTTCTAGGAAAATACGTTTTCTGTAATGGCTTTCCCTGAACATGATTTCAGCGTTTGTATAATTGATTGTGTGTCCAGTCTCAAGAGCATGTGACACCAATGCGCAGGTTTTTGTGTATCTGTTAAAGTCACTTTTGTGGGAAGTGATTCTGGATGAAAGCCACCTAGATGTGTGACCTATATATTGGCGTTGACAATTCTTACACGGTATGCGGTAAACAACTCCTGACTGTTGCAGTTGGGGGTATGATCTTTTAATTTGTTGAAAAGCGTCTTTCTTAACGTCAAGTTAGGTTAATTGGTGAGAGATATCCCTTTGATATCTTTAAGAGTATGACATAATTTATATGTGAGAGGAATGTAAATTTTTGGATTCGAATTAGCTGCGGGAGTTTTGTTGTGTCTGAGAGTGGGTTGGTTAATGAGAGAAGGGGTGTTGAAAAGTAATTTGTTGAGTAGTGTAATCGGGTAAGAATTTGGACGAAGAAGGTTTCTTAGAATAAGCAGGTTTTTGTATTTCAGAGTGCGATGAGAAATTAGTTCTATTCTCCTTTTCAAGCTTAAAACGAGGTTTAGTTTCATATTAATTGGATGAAAAAAATTATAATTGAGATATCTACCTGAAGAGTTAGGTTTTTAGTACCAATCAGTAATGAGATGATTATTATTATTATTATTATTATTATTATGGATAATGAGCATATCTAGAAAAAGAATAGTTCCGTTAATTTCTTTTTCAATAGTAAATTGAATAGTAGGGTTATAACTATTGAAAATCAGAAGTACTTGATTTATACTGCCTGAAGGAACACAACAAATCAGGTCATCAACGTATTTTTGAAAAAAAGAGGGGTTAAACGAAAGTTGTGGAATACAAAAATCCAAAAGGTCGTCCATTACATATTGAGCAAAAATTGGGGATACACTAGCTCTCATAGGAGTACCAAGTATTTGTTTGTAGAAATTGTTATTAAATACGAAATAAGTAGTGTCAAAAAAAAAATCAATAAGTTTCAAGAAATGTTGTTGGTTTATGTTACAATTAGGTTGTATATTATGCCAATGAGTAATGATGCTTTGTTTAACCAATTCTATAGGTATATTGCTAAAGAGAAACACTACATCAAGACTGATAATAACATAATCTGTGAGAATTTGAATATCATTGATGAAAGTAGCAAAATGAAAAGAATCCTGAACATAATATCGATTGTTGGTGTCATAAGATTTAGTAAGTATGTCAGTAATTAAAAGTATTTTATATTTTGACATTTTCTAAATTAGTTTTAAATTAATAATTTTATATTACTTTGTTACTAATATTTAATCATTTTGTTACTAAATTTTTTAATTTTTTATAAGCTAGTTATTATTGTGTTTGGAATGTTTTCATCAATTTAGGCAGCGTGTTCTAATGTCTGTTATGTTCCACTTATTCATTAAATAGACTGTATAATCGTAAGTAAGCAATTTATATACCAAGAAATTTTGTAATCCTTTTATTATAGTTTTCCTGATGAAGAAAATTAATTTTTCGAAAGCTTGAATTGATTAAAAGAGTTTACTAATCGCCCAAATTGACTACTACCCGATATTTACTATACAATATATATATATATATATATATATATATATATATATATTGTGTACGGAGATATCAGATAAAATATAATTCAAAATATATGAGTTAAAGAATTAATAGTTGCACACCTAAATGTGGAGTCGGCCTTTTAAATGTTTATAAACGGCGGCAAATCTTTCCTGATAGTACCGCAACCTGACTATGCTAACCTGTGTAGTTTTGTAAGATTTAATAAAGGAAAAATTTTGTTTTATTTATGCCACGACTTTTAAGACTTGTTCAGGGATAATTGAATCTAGCAATTTTACTCTGTAAGAAAACGTGGGTTCTTCGTCCTCTTACAGGTATATTTAACACATGCGCATAAAGCGTCGTCTAGTTAAAACCACTTAACCTCTCTTAGTACTTGTATGTCGTGGTTATATTCAAAGATTGATAAATAGACTCAGGAATGTATAATTTAAATAAACGTTTGAGATTCAAATTACTAACAAATAACTTTAAATGATGTATATATAAGGATAACCTCAAATACCTGTAACTCCTCTGAATGTGCTTGGGTTGTACATGGACCTTGATACAGGATACAACAAAATCGTCTAGCGAACGCTTGCAGTTAATACCTGTTGAAAGGAAGTTTTAGTTTTATGTTCTAATAAAATTCACTCTTTTTAGGTTCTACAACTAATAATTCAGCAGCTGTATACTTAGATAAGGCTCTATTAATAGGAACTCTTACAATACTTCACCACATAAAATGAAACGTAATCCTATACGACTGGAAACCCCGCTGCAAAATATCTAAAGCTTACTAGTGCTACTCTTCACCAACACTAGAGATGACCCTTTGTTCGCTTTACTTGGAATTACTCTTCTGTAACTTGCTTGGTTGTATAAACCTTATTAATTATTGCATGATACACTTTTTCTCCACAAACATGACACTCTTTGTAGTATTACTCCTGTTACACGCTCAAATGAAATGGATAAATTTTAAACACATGTATTATTTTTTCTAAATTCATTTACAAGCTCTCTAAAAAGCCAAAACATCTATATCGTATACAATTTTAAAATCAACTAACTTATTATAAACACTTATCACCTAGGAAATAGTCTCTCAAAAATTTACATCTTGCCTAATATCTATAATAATCTAAGAGGTACATTCATTGCTTCAGCATTATCTGTACTTAATTACTATTTTGGAACAGATACTGGTATCATTTATATAACTTGTCGTTGGTTGACATTCCACAAATTTTACCATCACTTTATGATAATTAAAAATGCTAAACTACTTTCATTTACAGGTACATAAATTAATTAATGGAATAAAGTATCCTTGCACAATTACAAACAATATTTTTAACAAAACCTATACACATTCAGTTGGAATTACATTAGATAAACGTTGTATTGAAGAACAGTGAATCAAAAATGCTTCCTTCAAACCTCAAACGCTGCATCACTAGTACATAACATTTTATCTGCGTTTAACAAGTAATTATTTATCAATCCTTATTTTATCGTAGTGTTTAAAATTTAGAATACCTTGATAGGAGTGGTAAATTAATGTGTTTACCCTCAGTACTAACAACTGTCTTTTAAACCATTTTATAATATCATACAAAAGCCCCACTTGGTTTCATAAAATAAATGTAAGATTTTATTTCTTCTAAACAGTGTCAACGATTGTAATAAGCTTATTTTTATTTTATGAAACCACTGCTAACCTTAAGTTTTTAAAATAATGACTTTAGTGTGACAAATATCAAATTTTAATATGAATAAATAACACTAGTTTTAACTTTTTTAGATATGTGTAGAAATGATTACTAATGCCTGTAATTTACTAACACCTTGTGAGATATAATGTGTATGTGTATTTATTGTATGAATGGGTATAAATGTTCTAAGTGAAATCGTCCGCGACATTCACCCCTTTCATATTCAAGCTCAAAAGTATTGCCATTGGCGAAAATTTTTCTTATTTGATAGGGCCCTTCATTTGGAAATAATAATTTTGCACAAATGTTCCTATTCCAGTTCGAAACTCTCAACCTCTTAGCGATAACTAAATCCCCAATCTGAAAATTTGTCTGTTTCTTAATTCGTCTGCATCGTTTCTCGACCTCCCTACGTTGTCTAGTCTCTGCCCTAGCTCTTGCCTGTTTTAGTAAACTGTCAATGTCCTCCACCTCATTCTGATCTCGCCAGGGTCTTGCTGATACCACCCCTTTCATTAACGTCATTGGACAAACCTTGGTCACTGAACTCGGTACATAATTTAAATAATTTTCTATCTTTGGTAAATTTCGAACCCAACTATTATGCTGTCCCTCAACCGATATTCTCAAGTACTTTATGACTTCCCTTATGTAGCGTTCACAGGGATTTGCTTCTGGATGTCGTATACTACAGAACCTAACTTTTATACCTTCCCCCCTTAATTTATCAATCACCCCTTTATTATTGAAATAAGTGGCGTTGTCCATCAATATCTTTTTCATCACCTCTGTTTGTTCAGTGTACTTTCTTATGCTTTTCAAAACATGTCTCGTGTTGCAGTTTCTGCCAGGGTATAATTTTGCGTACTTTGAAAAAATGTCCACCATCACCAAAATGTTGTAACAATTTTATTTTTGATTAATAAATCCCTTCATAAAAGTGCGAGAATAATAAAACACTTTTATTAAAATAATAGTAAAATACATTCAACAACTAAGGTAATACGTTAAAGCAGCATCGTCCTTTGGTATTCTATTTGTGGTTAAATATCTGTGTCTTCTACAGCTATTCGCAGGTGCGTTTCGGTTTGACAGTCCCCTCTTCGGACGCCTCGGTCGCCCGAGCTAGTTTTGTAATCAGTCGGCCATACGTGGAAGAAGCGATGAGATGTACCAAAGACTGCAGGCCGGCAATTTGCGTATCAACTTTGAGGAGTCGGGACACATCTTTGAATAGCGGTTGGTATCGTATGAAGGTTATTAACTTGTTTAATTTGAGATAATTTATTTAGCTCGACGTGAAGAATGCTACAATTAAAAATGCAACTTAGAAAATAGGAAATTTAACCCATTTTATGAAGACCACTTTGTTATGCGACGAGAAGAATGCAACAATTAACAATGCAACTTTGAAAATAGAAAGTTTAACCAATTTTAAGAAAACCACTTTGATATACAACGTAAAGATGCTACTTTGATGAGGCGGCGTGATTCAACATCCGGATTGCAGCAGCTGCCGAATGTATCGTGACCGTATTCGATTCTACACGTGGAACAACTCCATTTGGTAGAAGTTGTTTAGTATGAACTTGGTTCACACTACTTGCAGTAATCTTCGCATGAAATAACAAGTACCTCATCAAGGCGAGAAAAGCAGTTTTTGGTTCGTAGTTAGCTTTAAGTACTTTTTTGGTGTTTCACATTAGAAACACGTTAATTTGTTCTAATGTGTAAAAGCATGAATATTATAAAAGTTTCAACTATTGCTGAGCTGGATTTCCAGTGTCGAAATTAAAATTCACTAATTTGATGTTTTGAGAAACAACACGCGTGGTTCATTATGAATCGTTAGTAACAACAACAGGTGTTACTGACGTCACTTATTTTCTGTAGTATACTGCTGACAGATGTGTTCTTGAAAGCAAATGCTTCGAACAGCTTTAGCACAAGTTATGTAAACAAGAGTATTTTTGTGATCTGCTTTTTAGAAACTAAAACTAGCACATGTAATTTAAAAGGAAAAATTTGAGTAGTAACATTTTAGATGTAACCTGCCTGAACAGATCTGCACGGGTCGGAGTTTTTGTGTAACAAGTTTACAATATACTGTAAAATGTTTGATTATGAACAATTTAGATAAACCTGAAATTAAAATTCACGAAGTAATTCAGTTATTAATTAAATTTTTGTTGCAATTCATTTTATTTTAAAAGAGATTCTTTTTAGTAAACAATTGGTTCAAAATAAAAGTTTTTTATTTTGATCAAATATGATCAAACCTAACCCCAGAAGCTAACATCCTTAAGAGTAGAATTTTGATGCCAACTTTATATTGAAAATATCTTTTTACTACTTCTTTATGTATATTTGCGGGACACAAATAGTGTTCCACTTTTTTATTAACCTAACTATTATAATTTCTTACAGGAACAGCGTCTTATTTTATTAAGACAGGTTATTGTCATCAAAAGCGATCTTTTTTTTTCTTTGGGTCTCCACGTCCGCCCTTAGAAATATGCCATGCCATTATCCTGAATAAGTCCGGACTTGGTGGCGCCTATTTGTTTTAGATTAAGTTTGACCTACAAACAGATTTCGACTTACCCCCCCATTTCTCATAGCTCTACCCAAGGAATAGACCCCTATTTATGTCGGAAGACTTCGTTTCACTAGCGCCCATGAGTGGGGCAGGAGCCTCTAAAGAGAAACCGTAGCAATGTATTTATATTCGTTATGTCCTGGTATCAAGTTACTTACATAGTCGACTGCTACTATGTCCAAAGGTGTTTCTGTATTAATTGCCATGTGAGTATTTTGTAACGTCATGTTCTTGTCCTTTCCTAGTAAGCATGTTCTACAACTATTTATGCAGTCTTTTACCAAAGAAATGTCGTTTTTAGTGTAAAAAGTCTCCCTAAATAATAAAAAAGTCTTTCGAATTCCAATGTGTCCGTATGTCCTGTGAATTTCTACTATCATTTTTAACGCTATCTCCTTCGATAATATTAATAAGTCTTCGTCCCCAATACGTTTTACCAAAAAGTTATTCCTCAGATTAAAACCTTTATATTCAGCCCCACTTTGCTCGTCTAATTTAGTCCGAATGGTCATAATGTCCTCGTGTTGTTGCATGTTAATAAATTCCCTGGTTTGTCCATCTACCTTCGTCTCTAAATGTCTGTAATGCCACTAAAAATCCCCTTTTTTCACCCCCAGTTATGTTATCCTTTCTACTAAGAAAGTCTGCAGTCACGTTATCTTTCCCTGGCTTGTGCCTAATGTCAAAGTCATATTCTTGTAGTGTTAACGCCCACCTATATAAACGGTTGTTCAAAAATTCTTTTTTCTTTAAAAATGAAATCACAGAATTGTCAGTTTCAATAAAATATCTATTCCCCAACAAATAAAATCTCAATTTTTTCACCGAATACACGATAGCAAGCATTTCCTTCTCTGCTATTGAGTACCTTGTTTCACAATCCTTTAAGATCCTTGAAATAAAACATATTGGCACTTCCACACCATTCTGAAGCTGTACCAATTCTGCTTCTATTGCGAAATTCGATGCGTCTGTTCTTAAAATAAATTTTTCCTGCAAGTTTGGATATCGTAGAACTAATTCCTGATAAAATACAGCTTTTAACTCTTGAAAAGCATCTTCCCTTGCTTTCGTCCACTTCCATTTCTCGTTTTTCTTTAATAATTCTAGTAATGGTACACACAAGTCAGAGTAACCAGGAATGAACCTCTTATAATAATTCAGAACCCCTAAAAATCTCCTTAAAGTCCTCAAGTTTTTAGGCTGTTTTAAATTCTTTAGTTCGTCTAAACGTTTCTCGCTAATCTTTATGCTTTCGATTCCTATTATAAAACCTAGATACTTTACCCTCGTCTTGAAAAATTCACATTTATTAATGTTCAGTTTTATTCCCCCTTCGTCTAGTTTGTATAAAACTTGTCTTAAATGTTCTACGTGCTCGTTTTCATCCCTTGAAAAGATTAAAATGTCGTCGACGTAGTGAGTGCAAAAGCTTTCGTATTGATTCAGTAATATCTGCATTGCTCTAACCAATGCTGCTGATGCTGTCGATAATCCATATGGCACTACTTTAAATCTATATATTTCCCCTTCAATGCTAAACCCTGTGTATTTCCTACTATCGTGGTGCAGTGGTATAAGCCAAAAGGAGTTCTTCAAATCTAATTTGCTAAATACGCGTTTGTCATTAATTTTATACATCAAATTTTCAAATGGTTGCGGTTGCTCGTACTGCGGTTTAGTTATCGAGTTCAATTTTCGTGCGTCTAAACAAATCCTAATACTACTTTTGTCAGCCTTGGGTACAACAACGATTGGATTAACATACGGAGTCCTTGCTGGTTCAATGATACTATCTTTAATCATATTGCTTATCTCTTTCTTTACACGCTCCCTCATATAATAAGGTATCGGATATACCTTAGTGTTAAAACTTGTTTCCTCATTTACTTCTAATCGATGCACATATTCTGTATCAAACCTAGGCTTGTCGTCCCATAACCCTGTGTACTGCTCTAACATATCCCCCAATTGTTCCTTAGTTTCCTCCTTAATTATCCCTATCTGATCTTGTATCATAATCTGTTTAAAAATGCTGCATAACTTTATCCTTCCTATACCTTCATAATTGCTAATCTTTTCTATTCCATTGACCACTGACCACAACATCGTAATTATGAAGGCCGCATTTAAATTTAAATATTTGAAAAAAGAAACGGAAAAAGGCACTTGGACTTAAAGAAACTAAAAGATAAAGATATTCAAGAAAGGTTCCAAAAGAAGTCAAATGAATTGCTCAAACATATCGGGAAAATATCTGATACTAAGAAAGTAGAAACAAAATGGAATAACATTAAATCCAGCCTAGACATGGCGGCCAGAGGCATTCTGGGGTATACACAAAAAGAAAATAAAAAACCATGGATATCAAAGGATATCCTGAATTTAATAGAAAAAAAACGCAAATACAAAAATAAATCAGACGAAACAGGAAAACAGAGATACAAAGCCATAAAATGGGAAATTATTCGCAAATGCAGGAAAGCTAAAGAACGATGGATTGATCAAAAGTGCAAAGAGGTACAAACTAAGATGGAAATAGGAAAGACAGACGAAGCATACAAATTAATTAGAATGAATTTTAGGGATATAAAACCATATAGCAAAAATATAAGGGACGCGGAAAAAACGTCATTATAGAAAGTAGCTAGATGGCAGGAATATATAGGGAATTTATATTCAGGAGAGGAACTAACAGCATTAGAACAGGGATCAGACATTGAAAATGATGACCTGGGATATCCTATAATTAGAGATGAGTTTGAATTAGCATTAAAGAGTCTGAAAATGGTAAGGTGTCGGGTACAGATAAGGTGCAAGCAGTAACTCTAAAAGTCGCTGGACAAGCAGTAACAGCACGTCTCTTCCGACTTGTAAGCTATATGTATGAAACAGGTGAGATACCAAAAGATTTCAAACGTAACATTATAGTAACTATACCAAAAAAGAAAGGCGCGGATAGATGTGAAAATTTTCGAACAATAAGTTTGACAGCAAACGTGTAAAAAATATTAATTAGAATTGTACAAAAACGAATGGAAAAACGAGCTGAAGAAGTACTAGGAGAAGAACAATTTGGGTTTAGGCGAAACAGGAGAACAAGGGAGGATATCTTAGCTCTGAGGGTGATAATGAAGAAAACAATAGAGAAAGGGGAAAAGCGTATATATAGGGTTTGTAGATCTGGAAAAGCATTCGACAATGTAAAATGGAAAAAACTGTTCGAAATACTCAAAAAGATTGGAATGAGTTATAGGGATAGACGAATAGTACATAGCTTATACAAAGAGCAAACAGCAGTAATAGAATTAGAGCAGGAACGTAGAGAAGTAGACATTAGGAAAGGGGTGAGACAGGGATGTGCCCTATCCCCATGAATTTTTAACTTATACATTGAAGAGGCAATCAATACTGTCAAATGTAAGAAAACATTTGGAATTACTATGCAGGGACAAAAAATTGATATGCTTAGATTTGCAGATGATATAGTGGTATTAGCATCTAGCAAGGACGAGTTAGAAGCTGCTCCTAATGAAACAGAAACAGTTCTAACAGAGAGATACGGTATGAAAATTAACAAAACTAAAACTAAAGTACTAGTATGTAAAGGAGGGGAAAATAAATCAAAAACAGGAATACAAATATGTAACACAAACTTACTAGAGGTTAAAGATTTCTGCTACCTAGGAAGCCAAATAAAGTAAGATGGGAAAAGCGCAAAAGATATAAAACAAAGATTAGCACAAGGTCGTGCTGTATTTAACAGGAAAAAGCAACTACTGTGTTCAAAGACAACAAACATAGAAACTGTTACGCTATTTCGTGGCAGTCACGTTGGGCGCCAAATTTCTGCTACGTTGACTCGTAGCCGTGCGTAACACAAAGAAAATCAAAGAAATGATCGGGCTCAATCGGAGATTAGGGGGGGTTGTAGAAAGCAGACTGACATATGATGTATGCGGCGGTAAGGAGTTAGTGACAATACCTGCAAGAAAATTAGTTAAGCAAACCTGAAAAAAAAAAGAAAATAAGCATAGCAGCAATGAAAAGAAGTCTAAGTTATTCAGTACTTTGTAAAATGTAAATAAAACTGTTTAGATAAACTATATAATATAATCACGATAAAAGCATTACAAAAATTTTTATCACAAAGTGAGGTAATATTGGGAAGTAGCAGAAACATTTCCTCACACACCAATGAAACATAAATCAGATAAAATGTTAACAAAAGATAAATAGATAAGAGACAATTGATATGAGTAATCCAGTAGTATTGATTTTGTTTTTCTTTCTTTTTTTTTTCTTAATCGCAGGCAAGTTTATTGTAAAAGGTATCAGAACGACGAAGATATTGCAAAACAACGGATAGATATTTAAAGTCATATCAAGTAGGAAATAGTTCAACTTACAGAAAGTCCTTCAGTAACGATTCCTTGCAATTGAAGTGTGGGATTCACGATGTCCTGCACTAACAAAGCACTTCACCCTTGACTGTGAGGGTGTTGATGGAATTTCTTACACTTTACACTAATCACACCTACGTATTTCACTGGTGTTAGCAGCAGACATTATCATGCTGATGGAACTATGTAGCATTGATAAATTTCTTGTCAATTCTATTTCCTGAAACAACAATTTCAAAATATTTTGTAACACAAATCGTAGAAAAAAAGGGTAATAGCAATTTAGAATCACGTGCTTTCAAGGCACGATGTAATGCGTTAAACTAATAAAAAAAAGGACCACGAAAACTAGATCGTACACACAGTTCAAATATAAAAAGATAAATCAACAAAAAAACACAATCAATAAAGCAACGCGCATCACTAAGTCAATGTTCCGTAAACAAGCATGTGCGGTCGAGTAAAAAACGTTCGCCTATAAAGCATCTTTCCTTCAATGTCATCAGAACTACACCGCCTACAGTTAATATACAACTTTTATTTCACAAGAAAAACAACTAAAATAGTGTCGAATTGTTCATGAACAACAAGGAAACAGTATTTTTAACGTAATTAATATCTAGGAACAAAGAACAAACTACAATTTTCAAAGCAAACAGGACACAGTATTATCAACGTAAACAATATATAGGAACGAAGAACAAACCACAACTGCTCATCTGTTTATATCCACTCGTTGCTATTATAACCTCTTATCGACTATTATCTCCAGTTCGATAATAATATAAGGAACTAAATTTATACAAGCGGCAAGCCAAGAACGATGCAATTTATAATTAATTACAAGCGGTTTATCATTTTTCAATAAGTTGGAAAGTAATTTACGAATAAAAATGTTAAACGATTAAAAATGCACGTTACAAAACAAGGAAAAGATTGCTTAAAACATATGTGTGGAGCACAGCACTGTATGGCTGCGAAGCCTGGACAGTAGGAGAAGCGGACAAGAAAAAGGTAGAAGCCTTTGAAATGTGGTGCTACAGACGAATGATGAAGATATCATGGACAGACAAAGTTAAGAACGAAGAGGTACTAAAAATGGTAGGGGAAGAAAAAAATATGTGGAAAATAGTACAAAATAGCAGAGATAGGATGATAGGCCACATAATACTGCATGAGGGAATAGTGCTGAATATATTAGAAGCAGAGATAGGAAAAAAAGAAGAAGAGGTAGACCTAGGTTAGACTACTGCACACAGATTGTGAAAGATGTAGGCTGTACGAGTTTTAGGGAAATGTGTAGGCTAGCTCAGAATAGGAATCAATGGAGGTACGCATCCAACCAGTCCCAAGATGAATAAATTAATGACGAAGAAAGTAACTGCACTTAAACATGATGATTATTATAAGCAACTACAAGTACTAGGCGTGCAATATTCTTGAATAATGGTAATTGTGTGAAAGGATTTACGGAAAATCTATTATTTCGGCAAATGTCTAAGTGTTGGGGGATCTTGGCAGCCACGGGCTACTTAACCCCCTTCACCGAATCTCGGTGAAATAGGGCATAAAATTAGAAAACAATAGAAGGGGAACCGAGCTGTATACATGCTGTGTGAGAATTTCAGGGAACTATGTAAGCTAGTTCAGAAAATAGATAAGTGCAGGTACATGCCCAACCAGTTTTGAGACGGAAAACCTAATGACGAAAAAATAAGCGCAGATAAATCTGATGATTCGTATAAACAACTACAGGTGTTGGTTGTGAAATATCTGCAACTAATGTTGACTGTGCCAAAAAATATATTGGAAAAAATATTAAATTGATTAATGCTCAAGTGCTGGGGGAACTTGGCAGCCACAGGCTGCTTACCCCTCTTCACAACCACTGAATGTCGGAAAAATTGGGTACATAATTGTAAAACAATAGAAAGTTACCGAACTGCATCTAACACGAAAGGACAGTTTTTATGATGAAAGACAACAAACATAGAACAAGAAGTTGTTGAAAGCATATGTGTGGAGCACAGCACAGACAGTATGCCTATGAAATACGGGCAGTCTGAAAAGCAGACAGAAGAACGGTAGTAGCCTTTGAAATGCCGTGCTTTAGATGTATGAGGATAGACAGACAAAGGTAATAACAAATAGGTTATAGAAACAGTAGGGGAACAAGGATATCGTTGGAAAAAAATAAGAGAAAGAGAAGGGCAGAATACGTTCTAAGGCATTATTGGGAAATAGTATGGGATATATGACAAGCAGAGGTAGGAAAAAAGAGGCGGATGTAGACCGAGATCAGATAGCGATAGATGCAGACTGTGCAAATTTCAGGGAAATGTGTACGGTAGTTCATTGTGATGATACGCGTCTAACCAGTTTTAGGACTGAAGACCTAATGATGATGAATAATTAGCTAGACTTAGCTAATAGTTTGATTTGTTTATCTGAAATTTACCTTTCTTGTTGTACAAAAAATGCAATTAAATAGCAGGACGTTGGCCAGAAAGTTTCATGTACGTTTATGTTGTTTTGATTTAACCTTCAGATTTTTATACCTGCGTTAGTAATTATTATTAAGTAATTTTCTTCTGTCATATTTCTGTTAGTTACTTATTTACGAATTTGGTTAATTTTTAAAGCTGTGTTTTTGCATTTGCTGTAGACGGTTCTTTATTATCGGAATACACGCGCTGTTAATATAAATATCACAATAATAGTTACTAGCTGGCTTCGGTATAATTTATTTATTCCTTTTCTTGCGTAAGATTAGCGATTTGATTTGATTATTTTTAATTTACTAATCACTTCATGATTTATAAGCTATATATATTTTATTTGTGGATGCTTCACCTCTACAATCTTTAAAACACTAAATCACATGACTGTATTTCATGCTGTAATAATTATCTATTGAAAGGTTTTTTTAGAACGAGCTGGTAGCAAATGATTAAAGCACTTCGAGAACAAGTTCCAATCAGTACGAGTTTTTTAAGCGGATGTGCTGGCCATGATTGAGGTGAACAGTATATTATATATAATAAAAATTAAAGCAAATTGGATTAATTGTTGTAGGGAAGTGTAACACTAGTAACAGGAGGTAGTTCTGGACTTGGAAAAGCAACAGTTGAACATCTAATAAAACTAGGCGGTTTTGTAGCAATATGCGATTTGTCAACCAGTAGTGGTCAAGAGATTGCAAAAAAATTGGGAGAAGATAAATGCACGTTTGTTCCTGTTGATGTAAGTTTACTTTATATATTATAAATGTTTATAGTTCCGGGTTGGAACTGTGTCATTTTATAACCTAAGGTCGACGTTTCGCCCACTTTTGTAAGGGGCTTCATCAGAACAAAAAATAAAATTAAATGTAAAATAATAATAATAAAAATAAGAATCATAAAATAATAATTAGACAAGTGTAAAAAGTATAAAAGGTATGAAGAGTTACTTCTGAACTAGCAGACTCACCAACCCATCTAAGCCAAAAGGTGTCTTGTTACAAAGTAACTGGTGAAAGTAGCGAAAGTGGTGGTTTATTCAGGGCGAGAACTTGATGCTTGAGTGATCATGAATAGAGAGGAGTGTGCGACGAATCAGCGAACGTTACGGTTCTGCTTTTGTGAACATAAGGTCGTTTTCCAAATGGGAGAAAAGTAGTAGCCATCGTCTTTGTTTAAATTGTTAGAATTTTTAATGATTTTTATGGGTTCTATGATTTTTCTATTGTAGAAAAATGGAAGTCTGGCAATTAGTTTTGTCTTGGTATGGCCTGTTTCATATTGGTGTTCGGCCACTGCTGAGCGATTGTACTGATTTGTTCTTAAGCATCGCTTATGCTCGTTTAGTCTAGTCTGCACAAACCGTCCTGTTTTTCCTATGTACACTAAACCACAGCTGCAAGGTATACTATATACGCCTGGGGCTTTAAGATTGCTTTCTGGATCTTTTGAAGATGGTAATGTTTGTGAAATTTTATTTACGGTCTTATAGATTGTTTTGATGTTGTGTTTACGTAGAATTTTGCCAATTCGGTCTGTTGCTCTGTGTATATATGGAAGGGTTGCTAAAGATCGTGTGTCTGAATTACAGCGTGGTTTGGGGGTTTGTGTTGGATGCAGATGCCGGCTTAGAACTCTGCTGATATCTGAGTTGCGATAGCCATTTTTTGTAAGACTAGTTTTCAGATGGGTCAGTTGATAAGATAAATATTCTGGTTGTAAAATCTTAATTGCACAGTGTACTAGAGAGTTGATTACCGATGATTTTTATGGCGGATGATGATGTAAAGACGGATGTAGGTATCTGTTTGTGTGTGTTGGTTCACTGTATACGGAATGACCTAGTCGTCCGTTGGGTTGACGCCCCACCAGAACGTCAAGAAATGACAGAGTTCTGTTCTTTTCAATTTCTATAGTGAACTTAATATCTTTATGTTGATTGTTTATGTGACCTAGAAAATTATTGAGCGTTTGGTGTCCATGGGGCCGGATTACAAAAGTGTTATCTACATAACAAAACCAAGTTTTTAGTTTAAGGTCTGTAGATTCTAGAACCATCGATTCCAAAGACTCCATGAATATATTGGCCACAATAGAGATAGAGGTGAGCACATGGGTGTACCAGAAGTTTGTTTGTAAAGTTGTCCGTCGAAGACAAAATAGATAGAAGTTAAGCATTTTTCAATGAGTGTGGTCAGGTACTCAAATTCGTTTTCTTGAGGTATGAGTTGTTTATTAATGGAGATAGTGTCTATGACAAGTACGTTAGTGAATAGGCATGTTTCGTCAAAACTGACTAGTATATCATCAGGGTCTAGTTCAATATTTGCAATTAGTTCTATAAAATGAGTGGAGTTTTAAACATTAGTAGGGCTGTTGCCGGAATAAAGTTTTAAGAAATTTGCCAGGTATTTTGCCAGATGGTATGTTGGTGAATCAATTGTGCTCACTATCAGACCGAGGGTTTATGGACTTTAGGAAGGCCGTACAAGCGAGGTGGTTTAGATTCGCGAAGCATAATGCGTTTTTGGATAGCATTGGGAATATTATAGGATTTGATAAGTGCTGAAATTTCCCGTTCAAGTTTTGAAGTAGAATCTTTGGTTAGAGGAGTGTAGGAACTGTATTGTAATATTTATACGTCTACTGTATCTTATCGGAAGAGTAATAATGCCTACGATCAGTTGTAACGAGTTACTTAGATCGTGCAAAACAAATTTGGAGGTCAAACGCCTAATGGTTTGAAACATTGTGCCCGAAATATATTAGTACAAATTAACCTTGAAATAAAAAATCAAATTGAATTCAATAAAACTTCAATTCGGAAATATGTACCTGATTTTCGTACCACTCTGCGTCGATAATAATACTTCTGGTATATAGAAGTACTAATTCTAAGTGGATTCTAAGGGGACAATTCTAATTGAATTTTGGTACAATTTTGGTACAATTCTAAGCTGCGTCGAAAGCATTTAAGAGAACAGATTCAAGGCATTTGCAGACAAATATAAAATAAAGAAGCACGAAGTGATTTTTGGAAAACAAGGGGTAACTGTACTTAAATACTGGTTCAACTAAGCAGAGCATTGGTAGACGATTGAAGACAACAACGGGGGTGTTGATCCGCAATACGAACAACATATCACAGGTCAGATCTATTTAATTTTATGATATTTTTCAATTTAAATTTCAATACTGAATGTATTCAATTTATCCAAACTTGCAATGAAGTCAACAAGAAACATTTGCATACGTTAAACTTAAGTAATAAATCATAAAGAGGTCTAGAACGTTCCAGATTTTTTTGTGTAGTTTTTGGTAACTTTATGTTGAATTAAAAGTATATAAATTTTGGGATAAATGATATATATGATATTAATCGATTGAAGAGTGTATTTAAAGAAGTTCAAACATTGTAATTATTATTTCCGTTCATTATATGAAATTAATTGACTTCGTTTTATCAACTCAAAGAGGTAATCATAAAGGGGTGAAAAGGAGAAAATTGATCATTGTAAAGTTGTGTAGATTAAAAGAACTAGCCGTGGCATAATAATAAAATTGGTAAGATTGAAGTGAGAACAAACAGAGCGGTGGTGTTAACTAAAAACGTCATAACACCGAGTACGGCGTTATCATATCAATTTATATATATATATATATATATATATATTGTTGTGATACTGTAGCAATACCCCTATGCGCCCTTTTTGTGAATTAAAAAGATAAACATTTTTAATCTGTCAATTTTTGATTTTTAAGGTATAATTTTAATTGCGTCGGCTAGCTCAGTTTTTGAATCACGCACGGAGCTTGCGACAGTACGACAAACAAAGAATTTAAATCTAACTTTTATTTTTCCTTCCTGTTTTAATCTTTAAACCAAAACACCATTAAGCACAAATTATTATAATGTTCTCAAAAATATTTACAGCGTATGAAAAGTTTAAAGAATTCCCTAACTAGAATTTTTTTCTAATAATTGAATAAAAAAAATTTAATAATTATCATTCCCAAAGATGATCCAAAAGCCAGCAAAATCACTATTATTATTAATTGTTAACTGAACGTTCATTCAACTTCTTTTAATATTTACGTAATTTACAACATATACTCAAAAAAACAAACCTTGCCGACTCCTAACATAAATTATAATGAAAGCAATTTTTAAAGTATTTAACTTAGAAATATTCAATGCAATGTGGATTTTTAAATCATTTAGTTTAGCAACGTACAACGAAAAATTTACAAATAAAATAATAAAACATTAAGATTGGCTAACCTGTTGTTTTCAGCTCTAATCAATCCCTAGTTTAATTGTTTTCAGTATTGTCTGCATCCTTCATAGCATAGCCTTAATCACACTAGCGTCCTCCATTAAACTCCGGCACCATTTAACGTTGAAGTAAATGATTCTTGCATTTCCTCATATGTTCCATTAATCATTTATATTTGTTCCACAGTAATTGTTTAGAATTGTTCCTCAATAGTCATTTAGCGTCATTCTTATTAAGGTTAATATTAGAATTTAAATTAAAACAACTTTTAATTACTTACGCCTTTTTAAAGGATAAAACGACAAACCCTTCAACTTTCCATAATTACAATGGTATTATTTCACTTCACAATTCATCACTCTATGTAAATATTTGTGTTTTAAGAGACGTGAACTATACCTTACTTCATGACGAATTGATTTGTTTACAAATCCGGTCATATTTAAATGCATCGTCTATCTATTGACAAGCGCAAAGTTCGTTGTTATGTATTAAACTTTCATACCAGGTTTTCGGATATTCCATGGTATTATTATTGTATATTAACATCAACGCGTTACTTTTGTCACGTACCATTTCGAGTTAATAGCATTAATTCACTTGGATTTTCATACTTCTAGAAAGTAAATTATTGTTCAAATAAATTTGGTAAACTTTGATTTTAATTACTATGCCTTGCTTGTTTCCAATAAATCAGGTGTCGATTTTAATTTTCCAGTCACGTAGCCTTAATACAATGTATGCATTAAATTATATGCGTTTGCTATCTAACGCATTTTTAAACCTGCTTGTTTTAATTAGGATCCTTGACGTAAAAATGATGCGTTATCCATGCATGTCGCGTTTCAGCTTGCATTTATGTTGTTTAACGATTTGCGAATTTGTTTATTTAAATAATTCTCCAAAATATTTTTCATTAACTGAATTAATTATGCGTATGATTTATGTACAAAGCGTTGTTCCAGTCTAATCATCGTAATTCTTTTTTTCTTCAGAAAACTGTCTCGTTTTCTAAGCCCTCGTGTATTTTATTTGTAGTGTGCTATACTATTGGTCCTAACTACTCCTAAATGACCCTATTAACACAGCTATATATATACATATATATATATATATATACATATATATATATATATATATATATATATATATATATATATAACAAGACAGGTTATTTGCAGTCCGCAATAAGGAATTTGTGTAGAACACTATATATACTAGTGTAACAATTTTATTTTTGGTTGATAAATCCCTTCTTTAAAAGTCCGAAATTAATAAAGCACTTTTATTAAATAATGTCGCAATACAGTTAACAAGTAAAATAATACATTAGAACAGCATCTAGATTTGTTAGTCTATTTGGGTTGGATGTCGGTGTGTTCCACAGCCAGTCGCAGGCGTGTTTAGGTGTGACAACCTCCCCCTTTGGATCCCCCGACCGTCCGAGCGAGCGTGATAAGCACTCGGCCATACGTAGCAGAACTAGCAAGATGTATGAAAGGACGATGGCCAGTAATCTGCGTATCAATTTTAATGAGTGAGCACATTTTCTGAATAGCGGTTGGTATTGTATAAACGTTATTATTTTATTTAATTTGGAAAATTTGTTTAACGCGACGAAAGATTAGGCGACGAAAGATTAGGCGACGAAAAAGTAGGCGACGTAAAATTAGACGACAAAAAACATCTCTACAATCTACGATGCAGTTAGAATTTTGAAAACTAGAATCGACGTTAAGAAAACCACTTCACTTTTCGATGTGTACGGTGTACTTGGAAGATGGAATGTTGATCTAATTTATAGAAGATCGTTTGTTGCACCGAGTGAAGATGCTACTTTGGTAGAAATTATGCAGTAAATTTCGCATGGTGAAACAAGTACCTAATCCAGTCTAGGAATGCAGTTTTGTTTGGTTCGTAGTAGCTCTAAGAAATTCTTTTGTGTTTCACTCTAGAAACACGCTATTTTGTTCCGATGTGTAGAGGTACGAATTTGTTATTTGCTTCAACTATTGCTAAGCTGGATTTCCCAGTATCAAACTTAAAATTCACTCACTTGATTTTGTAAGAATATAAACTGTTAGTTACAATAACAGGTGTACCTACGTCACTTGTTTGTCTGAAATATGCTGCTGACACATGTATCTTTAAAAGCAGATGCTTAGCACTGTGTTACTACCACCTTTGAAAACTAGAATATTTTTGTGATCATTTTCATTATAAACTAAAATTAGTGCTTTTACTTAAAGAGAAAAATTTGTATATTAACTTTTGTAATGTAATCGACCTAAACAGATCTGAATGGGTTAGAATATCTTTGTGTAACAAGTTACACCTTGTTGTAATATATTTGATCATGAATAAGGTTGATAAACCTTACTTTAAACTTACAAAGTAATCCAAGTAATTATTTAATTTTGTTGCATTGAATTTTATTTCAAGAAAAAGAGATTCTTTTTAGTAAATTATTAGTACAAGCTTAAAGTTTTTTATTTTGATCAAGTATGATCAAACCTAACCACCGAAAATTAATATCTTTAAGAGTTGTATTTTTGATGCCAACCTTATATAGAAAATATTTTTTTTATATTTCTTTAGGTGTGTTTGCGGGACACAAACAGTGTTCCAATTCTATGTTGATCTAATTAATATACTTTCTTACAGGAGCAGCGTCTTATTCTGTTAAGACAGGTTTTTGTCAGCGAAGGCGATCTTTTTTTCTTTGGGTCTCCACGTCCGCCCTTAGAAATATGCCATGCCATTAACGTGAATCAATCCGGACTTGGTGGCGCCTATTTGTTTTAGTTTGAGTATAACCCCCAACAAATTTCGACTTACCCCCCCATTTCTCATAGCTCTACCCAAGGAATAGACCCCTAGTTACGTCGGAAGACTTCGTTTTGCTGACACCCAACTTCTAAAGTCAGATATATGTGTTAAAGAGAGAAACACTTCACTGGCGCCCATAGAAGAAGAAAAAAATGTTACACTATATATATATATATATATATATACTATATACACTATATATACATCAGTTACATCAATTTGTTTTAACTTGAAATTGTTCACGTTCGTTTTTAACTTTACCTGGCTAGTGCAACGGAATTTACTAAGTTTCTAAAATGAAATAAAACGCACTAATATCACAAAGTATTTATACAATATGAATTATTTTCTTTCATACAAAAGCATTTACAACATCGTTTCTTTCAAACATAAAATAATCTCTATGAAGTACTTGATAAAAGAATATTGTTTCATACCTTATTTTAAATTTACAAAATTAAACTTGTATTTTTGAGGATTGTTTACCTGGTTATAAATTATTTCTACGCTAGTAAGATTTGTTTTGGCCAGAAAAAATCTTTGACATATTAGCTATTAATAGGTCAGAGTATTTCGAGCTCTGAAGACAAACTCCTGGTAAAAAGAATCCCTCACACAAAAAAAATTATTAGGACTATTTTAAACTAGATTCAAATACTCTAATATCAGTTAAAAATAAATCTAGAAGTGATACTTGCAGAATCCACAAAAACTGCTCCTCGAAATAAATTATCTTTTTATTTTAAATTGACTTCAAATTCACTTACAAGATTCTTCATAAAAAAATTTTCATTTCAAATAGCAGTTACCAAAGTACATTTTTGCTTAAATCTTCCTTTCGATTATTTTATTAAAAAAGCTCTATATTGAGGAATTTTGCCTCTCCATGTAATTAATAAATTCCATGTTTCCTTATAAGTTACGTTTAAAACATCGCTTTTTTATTCATTGCAACTCTGCAACTTGCTTAAATTACAGCATGTTTACTACACACTCAAATGCTATAGCAACAGCTTGCTGTAAATCAAAATAATATTTTGTGCTCGAATGAATGAAATCCAATCAATGAATGACCACTCAATGAATAAACGCTTCCTTTATATTAAAATTTATTTGTTTCCAAAAGCTTACTAGAAAAATGTGGAACATGATGATGTAAGGTTCTTCAAAGATCTAATTAGCGTCTGTGATTTCGATATTAGTCACCTTGTTATCTGGTTCCAATTATCCGTGACGCGTTCTATCCGTTCTTGTCCCACATATACTATTATTGCGGCGTCGCATACTAACGCAAAAGACAATCGATTATTTATCATTATTCCAGGAATTTTACGGTTTATTTTCAATGTTCAAGCTGCTTCTATGAATAAAATGTTGACTTATTAATGAGTTATACAAATTTGACGTATTTTTAAATACCGATGACTTATCTTTTATATTCTAGGGAATTCTGTATTTAGAATAAAATGCAATATCCACGGAATAATTAATTCAAACTTTAATTGGTTTTTAACGCAAAAGGGGTTCCGTTTTTATAAAAATATTTGCTTTCGTTTCAGTACACAAAACTATTTTTGTTAATTTTGAGGTTTTTAAATACACGTTGATTGTAGTTTCTAAAACTAAATGCGTAAAGTACTCTTTTATGCTATTTACAGCAAATTAAATGCATTTTTATCAAAAATGTATTGACAATTAAAAAATAAATGGCTTTGTATTTATCTTAAAACGATCGATTTTTACGTTTGCATTTAAATGTGCTTTACGGTATCTTACAGTTTACATGTACAACTTACGTTACTTGCTATTTATTTACAATATTTTCAATATTTATAATATGTTAATATTATACACAAGCAATTTGCGTTCTTGCATTGAACATCAATGAATAAAAGTACGCTTGTATTATATAAAGCGCAACCATGAATTTACGGACATTTCCGTTTTTCCCGATTATATTATATCTTTAGTGGGATTTATTTGTGGAATTGGGGTTTCAATGACTTCTCGAAATCTCTTATCACGTCAATATATATATATATATATATATATATATATTGCTGTGATAAGGGGTTGTTTAAGGGTGTACTTTATAGTAAAGGTCGTTTAGAAATGAGAAATTACCATAGGCAGCAGAAAACTGCATTTATTTAGTAAAGAATTGAGAAATGGAGATAGTTTGTAAATAGTAAGCAGTCAACACCCTGTATATAAAGTATAAGTAGTTTTAAACGACGCAAATACACACAGGAAGACGCATAGTTAGCGTAGAAACCAGGAACACATGCATTAGGTAAATAGTAAATATTTAATACCCTGTAGATAAAGTTTTAGTTAATTTAGGCAATGCAAATAATGATATTTTTCAGTGGAAGCACGCGTACTTATAAGTAAACATAATAAAGTGTAATTAAACACGCATTCAAAAGAGTTCCAAGCGATTAGGTTAATACGGATATAAGAAATAGAGCTTCAGGAAGCATAATGTGAATGCGTGCAAGTAGTTAAGAACTTTGATAAAGAGAGGTGATTAAAAATTGTGTAAATAACACGCAGATATGAAAATTAAAAGTCGAATTGCATCAGTTGTTTATGGAAAAGCGATTAGATTCGTCAAAACACCGCATGTTTGATAACGAAGACAGCTGCAAGCAGGTCACAATTATTTGAGAGCATAGAAAATTACATCAGAAACTACTATAAATGCAAAGATTTGATTCGTTAAAATGAGCGACGAGTTTGTAGACCATACCCACTGACGGAGTAGGGGAGAAAAGATATATTAACAGGTACAGTGATAACGAAGTCAGTTTTGAACTCAACAAAGGCCGAAGTGCGCCACTATGAAATAAAGTGATACGTAATAATAATTCAAAGTGAAAAATTGTATAAGTGCGAAAATGAAAGTTACGATTGCCTATTAAACGTAAGTAGATTTTGGTGAATTTTATTTTAAACTAAAACATAATAATAATAGGGCTCTGAGTCCGTGGAGGATAAAAATCCAAATTTTAAAGCCGGGGGGAAAATACAATTTCCGAGTCCGTGGAGAATAAATGTAATTTCGAGTCAGGGGAAAAAAATCCAAGTTCTGAGTCCGTGGAGAATAAATGTAATTCTAAGTTCTGGGGGAAGAATAATACAATTTCTAAGTCAAAAGAAAATAAATGATGATAATCCAATTTTAAGTTCGGGGAAATTGATAAGAAGGAATAAGTCTGAAATGAGACGACAATAAATTGGTGTGCATAAGTATAAGTTAATGGTAGTCCAGAGGGTGATGGCAATAATTTAAATGCAATGGTTCAAACGTGTGGATAGACAATATTTTGAATGGGCATGTAATAATCCTGAATTGGGGGAAAATAATTGTTATTCAAATGGATGGCTTAATGCATGGGAAATATTAGTGGATGCGTCAATTGCAAAAAGAAAATAGACGAAGTTAGATTTTTTGTTGTAAGATTTCATTTTTCTATATTTTTTATTTGAATATTGAATTTGCTTAATATAAATTAATGTGACAAAGTTCACCAAAACAAAGGATTTGAATCGTATAAAGTGCGTGATATGATAAGAGGTTTCGAACGTTCTACACTTTTTCTATAAAGATAATAGGTTTTTTTAATGACTTTGGGTTTTTGATTAAAAGTATATGATTTTGATAAATGAGATTTACAACATTAATTAATTGAAAAGTGTATTTCAAATAATTTACAAAAACTGTACATAATATTTGTTTCATTATATAGAATCGAATCAACTGAATTTTATAATTCCAAATAAATGCTAGTCGAGGTCATAAGATAAAGTTAATGGAAGTGATTTGATAATTTAAACAATCAAGGAGGAGCTATAAGTTGAATACGAAATTGATAATAAGTAAGGCGGTAACGTATCAAATTTTGTTATTGGTAGACAAGGTTGGTTCAAGATAAAATCCAGTTAAGTTTCTGGAGGGAATTTATAGCAATATTAATAAGACGGCCCCACGTCGGAGGAGATAATTACAGTTCTTGTTTATTCATAGCAATATTAATATAACAGCCCAACGACGGGGCGCGATAATTCCAGTAGTTCATAGCAATATATATATATATATATATATATATATTGATAAAATAACGCCGCTTTCGGTGTAATGACGTTTTTACTTAACGCCACCGCTCTGTGTTCTCACTTCAAATTTAATCTTACTAATTTTGTTTTTATGCCACGGCTAGCCCTTTTTAATCTACACAGAGTGTACAACGTTACGATGATCAATTTTTCTCTTCTCCACCCCTTTATGATTACCTATTTGTTTGAATTAATAAAACGAAGTCAATTAATTTCATATAATAAAAAGAAATATTATTTACAATTTTTGAAAAATATTTAAATACACCCTTCAATCAATGAATATCACATGTATGATTTACCCCAAAATTTATATACTTCGAATTCAACTTAGTCACCAAAAACTACCTTTTTACCAAAGAAACCTGGAACGTTCTAGACCTCTTTATAATATATTACGTAAGTTTAACGTATGCAATGTTTGTTGTTGACTTCATTACACGTTTTATATAAATTGAATAAATTCAGTATTGAAATTTAAATAGAAAAATATCTTAAAATAAAATAGATCTGAGCTGCGATATGTTGTTGTGGATCAACACCCCTTTGTTGTCCTCATTCGTCTATCACTGCTCTGCTTGGTTGAACCAGTATTTGAGTACAGTTACCCCTTGTTTTCCAAAAATTACTTCATGCTTCTTTATTTTATATGCCTTGAATCTCGCAACTCAAAATTGTACCAGAATTGTACCAAAATATAATTGTCGACGCCGATTTGAAATATTATATTGACTCAGATTTGAACTATTTTTGTCGGCACATACTTGAAATATTATTATCGACGTAACTTGAATTATTCAGAAATACACCATAAATTTGAAGTGTTATATCAACCCAAATTTGAAGTATTATTATCATCAACGCATACTTGAAATATCCAGACTTGAAGTATTCAGAAATACACCACACATTCGAAATCTTATATCGGCCCAAATTTAAAATATTGCAACTTGAAATGTTCAAAAATACACCACACATTCGAATTATTATCATCAACGCATTCGAAGCCCTATTATTATAAATATTTAGTTTAAATAGATTACCGAAAATTCTACTCACGTTAAACGGCAAAAAACTCTTCGTAATTGTAGCACTATTATCACTGTAACATACACTTGATATTCTATTATGTTTAAATTACGCGTAACTTTCTGGTTAACAGTAACGCAGCCTTGGCCTGCATGAGTTGTAAACTGACCCGTCTTATCATTGCTCTGTGTTATATAGGCTCTTCCCACTTACTTCAACTTTAAGTTTGTTGTTTTGTATAGATATCGCCTTTTGGATAATTGAACAAAATAAATGATGTAACTTCAATGCTGTTTTCGTTTATGTATTTTTATGCGTGTTTGAAACTGTGTTTTCTTATCAAAAATGTTTATTGTTTCAGCGTAATTGCATAAAGCTTTGTTAGGTTTTATCTTCGTATTTGTTTTATAACTAATTAGAACACTTCTCAACGCGTGTTTAATTACATGTACTATCATTTCTTCTGAATATGCGTTCTATTGTTGAAAGATATTTTTACTGGCATTACTTAAAATTTATAACGGTCTATATACAGAGTGTTAAATGCTTGCTATTTACATAATATACGAATTACCTATTTTTCTGGTAAATACGCGTTCTATTGTTGTAAGATATGCTTACTTGCATCGTTTAAAGTTAATTATGGTCTATATACAAGGTGTTAAATGCTTGCTATTTACATAATGTATGAATTACCTAATTTTCTGTTAAATAAATGCAGTATTCTGATTCCTATTGCAATTTATGGTTACTACACGATCCTTGCTACTCAATAGACCCCTAAACAACCCCTTATCACAGCATTATATATATAAACTCATTTTTAACTTTTATTATAAATTGAAGTACAAACACCGATTGAATTGCATGCTAATAGTTTTCTCTTTTCTTTTCTTGGTGATTAGTGATTATTAAGTTAGTACACCTATCTGTTTTGTTTGGATATCTTTTTTGTCGCGATCCTTTTGGTGTTGATTTGTTCACAAAATGTCGCGCCCCATTTGTAATTTTTATGGGGTCCTCTTCCACCTTCTGCTTTGAACCATAAGGAATAGCCGCTAGTTAAGCCGTAAGCACTGTTTTTTTTACCATACAATTATCTACCATCCCTTCATCTGGCTAGGTCTACTCGGACTGGTATTACCGGGTCAATATAAATATACCCTAAATATTTAATTGAAGGAGAAGAAAGAGATGTTTAATGACGACCTTAAAAAGTAGTTGAAAGTATAGTAAAGTCCCATTTTATCTATATGAAAATTATACATATAGGGTTAGAGGATCAAAGTATAAGTTATTTTTTAAGATTTGCTGGTTCACTGATGAACGAATTAGTTTTATAATCAGAAGATAGTCTAAATGGGTTATCGTGTCAGGTGATGGGGTTAAAAGGGTAAAGACCACGTGAGATAAAAATCATTTGATTATTCAATATCTACACTTAATATATTTATTATATGGAGTAACGTTTTTGCCCTAATATATTACCAAGAATGTTGCGTCACATAGGGCTTTACTTATTTAGTATGTAAATACTATACTATGGTTGGGTGGGTCATAAAATAAATGAAAGGACTAGAATCAAAAGGGTTAAGTAAAATGGTTAAAAGGCTTAGGTGGAAGGGTTATTGTAAATATAATTGTCACGCAGGAAAGCTAAATGTAGCGCTCATGTTGGATGATGGAGCGAATGCTCTTTGTATCGATCAAAAATTGTCATGAGAATATACATATAAAAGCTGGTTTTATGCAGTAGTGCTCCCATAGTACATCTACTGACTAGAAAATCAGGAGTTTCTTAATGAAGTAATCTTAGATCACTGCCGTTTTTAATGTTTATACACGACCTTTCTGACGTAATCAAAAATAGCTGTTATTTGTTATTGTGCTGATGATTTGAAAATTTGTAGAAGGATTACAACTATCATGGACGGTAATCTTTTACAAAACAATTTGAATAACATATTAGACTGGTGCGATACAAACAAATTGTATTTTAATTTAAATAGGTGTGAAAAGATGTCTTACATTTTGTTGAGGACTAAGGTTACTTTTAGTTATTTTATTGCAAATGAATTAGTAAAAGAAGTAGACTGGAAAAAGGATCTAGGGGTTATTTTTAGGTCATAATTTGTTACATGCCAAAAATCGGCTATGTATCACATTTAGATTAAATATAAATTATAAGGTAGTTCCGCGAATATTTTTAAATGAACTTGTCAATTTCCGTCATTCCGGACAGTTGCGTTTGCGCAAAAAATGCGCAGGCGCAGAGTGAATGGCGCAAGTGCGCGCGGTGTGAGGAGGCGTCATTAGACTACGAGACCTGAAGCCAATAACATCTACTTGTTTCGTGTGTGTCTGTCTTTTCTCTTTTTAGGATGTAGGTTCCATTCTATTTTTATTTTCGTGTACCTCTACCTGTATTCTTCTCGTCTTACCTACGATCGAACCTAGAGGTTGGACGAATAAAATCTGACTCAACAATGTCGTGATGTGACCCACAACGAGATGGCCCTGGGATTTGGCGGTAAGGTGCGATTTAAGTGAGTGCATTGCTTTTATTTATATTTTATATTTGATCATTGTATCACTTTTAAACGTGTTTGGCATTGATACGAAATGCCGCGTAATTGTACGTTATATTAACGATTGCGCAATAATGTGAAACGCGGGAAATCTTAGCAAATTGAACTTAGATGTTCATTTAACATGTTGCATCATCAGCCTACAAAATTCTAGGATTTGTAATACGTACCAGTCAATCGTTTGTAAATATTGACATTATTTCACTTGTTGGTCAGAATAAAACTGGAATTTGCGCTTACCGTGTAGGTCCGCGGTACTTCCTAACAGTCGCAGATACTAGAAACTGTCCAAAACAACAAAACATAGGCTTCTTTGTAACTGCCCATTCTGCTAGGTTTAAAAATTTGTTTAATATACCTATCTTTCAAATGGAAACCAGACAAAACTCGCTGCTAATAGAAATTCCCCATAGATATAATAACACATCCACAGATTATCATTGTTTTCATCAACTTTTAAACAATTTAAGAAAATTTGTATGAAAGCAATTTTATAAACACGAATACTTGCGCAAACACATTCGGCATACACATGCAAACACACATACACACACACAACACACACGCGCATGCACGCACTCACGCACGCACGTATGTAAGCACGCGTGCGCGCACCCACATACACACAAATTAATATTATTTAAATTTTTCTTTCTATAGACTTTATTTTTAGTGGAAATTTGTAATTAGGGTTAAACCCTGTTCATTTCCAAATAAATAAATAAATATTCTTGATATATCTAGCTGCCGTAGGAACAAGGAACTGAGCGCATTATTTGTCTGTTGCAACTGCTTTAGATTTCTTATGAACATGAACCCAACAAAGGTCGAGTATAAGATTAGCAAAAATGATCATTTTGTAATTTTATTCAAGTTTAATTCTTTCGTATGTATCTAAGGTGACATTGGAAGATGATGTACGAAACCTTTTAACCATAATTAAGAAGAAATATGGAAGACTCGACAATGTTGTTAATTGTGCAGGAATATTCAGGGCTGGGGTGACATATAATTCAAAAACAAATCAGCCACATGATCTTGAATTGTTTTCTCGTATTTTAAATGTGAGTTAATTATTTATTACAAACCTCAATCTGTATTAAAATAGTTTTAGGTAAACACAGTAGGAACTTTCAATGTAATTCGTTTAGCCGTTGATTTGATTCGTCAAAATGAACCAAGGGCGGATGGACAACGCGGGGTTATTATTAATACAAGCAGTATATCATCCACTGATGGACAGATCGGAACCATTGCTTATGTAGCCAGTAAAGCTGCAGTATCCGGTATGACTTTACCATTAGCAAGAGAACTGTCTTCCTTTGGAATACGAGTTTGTGCAATTTCACCTGGTAATATAATTTTTTCAGGTTATTTTTTTATAGATAATTTAACACCATATTTTTTCACAATCACATGTAATCAGAAAAAGCTTCTGTATATCGTTGGATTTCCGATACTTTAACTCTGAGAAACGACAGAATTATCGCCTTTTTCATCAATGGTTTACATAAGTTTTGCTTTACGATACGTTGAACTTAATTAAAATCCTTCCAGTACTATCTTTCACTCGTACTTTGCTTAAGTTGCCTTTCAGTTACAACATTAACTTTTGTTCTATGTTCACTCTCTCTTTCTTTATCTCTCTCTCTCTCTCTCTCGGTCTCGCTTTCGCTCTCGCGTTCGCTCTCGCGTTCGCGCTTTCTCTCACCCTCGCCCTCGCTCTCGCCCTCGCTATCGCCCTCGTTCTTGCCCTTGCCCCACTCTCGCCTTGCCCTCGCCACCTTCCCCCTCTCTCTTGTTGTCATAACTTTCAGGTTGCTTGTCGTAGTTTTCTACTGTCTTCTGAGCTTATTTCTTTCGTACCTAGAACTATCCTTACCTAGATCTATTTTCACCTGGATTTTAAACTTGATGCGTTGTCTTCCTCTACACACCTTTCTGCTGCTCTGTTATATTACTGTCCTAATCATTTTTCATGTTTCAAAATTCCAATCATCCGATCGGGCTTTAATTTAATTACATTTGTAATATTTGTTTGCTCGTGAGCCATTTCTAGCATCGTATCATTACTAACTTCGTGTGTCTAGATTAAACATTACCCTAGAGTACTGCATCTCTAACGTTTCTAATCTTCAAACTTTTTATTTGTTTAACTGCATGTTTTGCCACTGCATTGTTACGCTAAAAACAAAGGCTTTAAAAAGCCATCTGGATTTTAGTTTTGCACCCGGCATCTCATAAGCCTTCGTTATCTCTTTTTATATCCATTTTACTTCTATTGGAATTTATAATGCAACTTCTTAATAACAAAATTCCGTTCTCTTTCCAATCTTCAAATTTTAGCTTTACTTCCTTCTATCTTAGATTGAGTTTAGTAGATTCTTATACCTAAATAAAATTCTTTCATTTCTGTTCAGTCCTATTTCTAACATCAAAATTTGTTTCTGCTATTATATCTAAATCTACCGTATACTTAAGCATTTGAATTCTCTTTTCTCTTCTATTTTTTTGATTTTATTTATCATGGTATTTGTGGTATAGCACATTCGTGCTCTGCATTTTCCAATTTTAAATTCTAACAGTGCGCTACTGGTACAAACAACACTAAAAGTATCTTAAACATTAGCTAAAATTAATGAGCTCGTAAACCCAATTTAAACATTATTGAAACAGGAGCAGAATGTTTCACAAGTAGATACCATAGACGACAGAGATGCAGGACTTTATAGATAGCAACTAGCTAAACAAGAAAAGTCTGTAAGATAATGCATAACGCAATACAGCCGGTACCACAATTATATGGGTACTGTAGTCTTAACGAAAACCTGCACACGAATCTTCATACTGATACACTTGATATATTGCTGGTTCATTATTAACGACAAAAGAATTAGTACGATCTCGCACGTAGCCAGACTTTTGTTTCGGAGGGGGCTTGTTGGAATTCGATGAAATTAAACAGTTTTTGTGAAACTATATTTCGGCAAATTCTTTTACAAAAGCAGTCTTCTTGATTTTGTTGCCGCCATAATGTTGATGACTTTATCAGGGTCAACATCTATATCCCAGTGAACGGATACCATGGCAAGTGCACTAAGACGATCATCATTCATCAAACTACGAGAAAACGATTTTACTCTTTTCATCGTAGAAAAAGATCTCTCTACACTTGCAGTACTCACTGGCAATGTAGCCAAAATGCTGATGAGGTAGTTTATTGTACGAAAATATGTTGCATTACAATTTTCCAATACACGTAAAACTTCAAAGTTTGCGTCGATAGTAGCAGCTCTTTCACACCATAGTAAATATTCTGCTTTTACTGCAGAAAGTGATACTTTGTCATCAAAATAAGGAGTTAAACTTTCCAATTTATTTACGTTGTCAAGTGAAACATAAGCTGGAAGAAGCACTTGAAAAGTCTGTAGTATGTCTTCGTTTGAAATGAATCGCTCTGATAAATTTTGAATAAGATGGTCAATGCAAGGAATGAACACAGTCACTTTGTAATATTCTTCAACATTAGTAACTTGAGGGTTCGCACGTGCACTCTGCCTCGATGCCAGTCTGGGAACCTTAAGCTCGGTTTGAAAAATCTCTTGTGCAAGATGTGATGCAGAAATAAATATCTGCTTGAAAACAATATCTGCATCTTCGCGCTGCTTTGCAAGACTAGCTATAACAATTTTTTGCGTGGTCAAGAGCTGCTGCTAAATCTAAAGATTGTTTTTGAAGAAACACAGACAATGGGAGAGTCAAGCTAAATATCTTGTCACATACAAGTAGGCTAATTAAGAAGTCACTTTTCTCAACAGCCGCCAATAAAGTTGAGGCTGTAGAAGATATTTTCCACGACTTTTTAGAAATTTCTTCCAAGCTGACGCAAATGGGTTCAAACAGCTCAACAAATGTAATGACACTGTCATGTCTTTCAATGAATCTGGTTTCACATAGACGGAGAAGTCTTTTTTTTTGCTGTCTGGAGCATATACTGAAATAGCATCTTGAAGAGTTTTGTTCGCATTAGGATGATTTCTAAAAAAGTTAGCTAATTCATTGACAACACCAAGACAGTTTCTAACCGAGGGAACTGTCATGGTATTTGACAGTGCAAGATTTAATCGGTGGCTAGCACAATGAACATATCTTGCATTTGGATATATATGTCTAATTCTAGATTGAACACCAGAGATGTGTCCCGCCATATTGGCTGCACCATCATAACCTTGCCCAACGCATTTAGTCATGTCAAGTCCAAGCTCTTCACATCTCTGTAAAATGACTCGACTCAAGTTTTCTGCAGATTGATCGTAAATGGGAATAAATCCCAAAAAATCTTCACGAATTACTTGGATTTGCGAATTACCTTCACATGTTACTTGGTCTACGTAACGAACACAGATGGATCGTTGTTCTCTACTTGAAACATCCATTGTTTCGTCGGCAAGCAGACTGAAACAACTAGCTTTATTTATTTTAAAAACAATTTTTTCAATAATTAAATTCGAACATATTTGAATAATCTCATTCTGTATTTCAGGGCTGAAATACGTAGCGTTTCTATGGCTGTTAATAATATGTTTTCTTAAATCTTCATCACCAGAATTTGCCCTAAATCGCAGAAGTGCTCGAAATTTTCCATCCCTTCTCTCGGGTTTATCGAGTAAAAGAGGTCCACTGTCGTAATCACCCCTGAGGGCAATTCTTGTTGTGCAGAAAATAAAATTGTTTCAATAATGGGTTTGATGGCTGCTCTATTTTCTGCTTTTTCTCTGGCCCGTTGAGAGTTTATTTCTGACATAATGTCCTGACATTTTCCAGAATAAACTTTTAAAAAATTGTCTGCCAGAACGACGCATTTTTTGTGGTAGTTTTTTTTAGAATGATTAACGAATGTTTCTTTAGCCTTTTTCCAATCCCTGAATCCACTTGTTACCAGTTTCTCTGGAATTTCATGCTCCCCTTTTCCTACACCTTCTTGATAAAACAAATAGCAAGGCTTGCAATACACGCAATCTTTTTTTTTAGAGTACGCAAGAAAATGAAATCCGGTTTCGTGATCTGTTATCCATTTCTCTTGAAATCTTCTTTTTTGATTTGTTCCTTCAGTCATAGGAAACGTATAAGATTTTCTAGGAAGCAATATAGACGTAAGGATGTTTTTTTTAAAGTGATCATCCAAAACATCTCTTTTGACGTCCCCAATATCAAACAGATCTGCTTGCCATACCTGAAGTGCTGTAGAGGTACTCATAGAAATATTCATTGTATCATTAACACTGTTGCTAGGCGCGACAACATTACTTGGACTTGGTAACTCTGAAAAATATTTAAATGAAATTAGTTACTAAGTAGGGATTTTAATTTATAGGTACTTACCGTCATGATTACCCTTAACATTATCTTGTCTCGGTTTTTTAAAAAATGAAACGATACTTGATTGGCGTTTCATTGTTGTACTAATTTAAACAAAGACTAAATTTTACGTGTAGTTCAATCAATTTAATGACGATTGACAAACACTAACTAGATACGATGTCAACGACGAAAAAGCGACACAACGCAACCTACGTACAAAAACGTGATTTAGTTATTCAGAAATGTTTATAAAATAATAAGTATGCGAATACTGAATACGAAACAATGTGTAACAGTAGTAAAGGTTCGATCAGCTATAGTATAGACAAAGGAATTCCATGTAATCTAGCATGCCGGAACTGAACCAAATTACTGTTTATTGCCGTGGCCGTGTACGTGTGAATGCGATGCAGGTAGGTGGTAGAGAAAGGGTACCAGTGACAGGCATGCGCGCAGATGCAGTTCATTCATTCTAATCACGATCAGAGAGCAGAGAGCACACGTTTATAAATCGACAAAGCTTCCAAAACCAACAGATTCACCAATCCTATCGCATCTTTAATTCGACCATTCGTTTAAACGTCTACAAACCTCTGGTGCTATCATCAAGGGTCAAGAACATCGTCTCATCATAGTCGCCGTTCATCACATCGCAGACGACCGTTAGGAATCAACAGCTACGGAAAATTCCATCGTATTTACTGCACTTTTTAGTGCAAAAGAATCGCTATTTGCAGCATTTCTGTGTAGACTCGTAATTTTTGTACAAGGTTGTCTGAACGAATTTGTATTGTTATTGTAGATTAGATTAAGAGTTGAGATTTGTAATTGTAGCTCAATAAATAATATGTCAATGTAATGCAATGTAATTATGTAAGATGCAGTATTGCAATCGTGCTGGATTCTACTGCCGAGCGGCGAGCAACCGTGCACAATATTTCTCAGAGTTAAGTTTTCAAAGCAAAAATACTATCGTATGCTAAATATTACAACAACCCTCGGTCCTATTGTACATTTTCGTATTTAGTTAGGCGAAACCCATCGTACAAGAAGTAGTTACGAAATTTTAATTAGAGGTAGGTAATTTGCTTCACAAATCACAATCGTAAATTTTACGACATAATAGTACTATTTATTGTATTAAAGTATATAATGTTTTGTTAGTACTTTCTATTTGATCTGCTGCAGGCTGCAGTTGCAATTGCTTTGTAATTTGTACAATCTTCAAATGAATGTTAGCTATTTCAAATAAAAATGGATGATAAGTCACCGGGGAAACAAACTGAATTAAATGCATAAAGCAATATTGAGCATGCAGAGCATATTTATCAAGTTGTGAACAAGTGATAGAACTTTATATTTTCACAAAAGCAAAACTTATGATAATAATAATCGTTTTTATAAAGTCGTAAAACCACGTTAGTATTCTAGGTTTAAGGGTGTATGTTTCGGGGGCCAACGACATGGGTCCTAGATTTCGGGGGGGGGGGGGCTTCAGCCCCTCCTCTGGCTACGTGCCTGAGTACGATGTCGCATGGTAAACAAACATAGAAAACTATTCGGTACCCTCTACGCTTTTCTATTTCTATTAAAGATTGTAACATTTCAAATGCTACATGCATATTACGTATATATTACCATCTGTTACGTTCCAATTTTGCTTTAAAAACTTCCCTTGTTAATTCATAAGTTCGCTTTACGATAATTTTGTTAAATCAACTACGTTGCTATTCTCACGTCCGTCAACTTAATTAATAATAAATACACTGTCTAATACTTTTTAACTCAAATCCTTTTGCTTTAAAAACGACAAGTTTATATGCTACAATTAAATAGTATACATCCTGTATATTTTGTTTTTCTGCAATAAATACGCTTTTGAATAATTTCTCAACTTAAATCTAGTTGTTTTGAAACGACAAGTTTATGCTACAATTAATTAGTCAAAATCCTGTTTAGGTATCCATGAGCGGGTTATACCTTCCAATAACGTATAATTGCCTTCTAGTGGGTTTCCCATCTAAAGATTTGTCAAAATAATATATCTTACTATTCTCTGGTAAAACCGTGTTTTCCAGTTTCAATTGCGTTTCGATAATCCGAACGTTTGCTTTTCGAGTTCGTGTGATTTTGAACTCCTTTTAAACTTTGATTCTGCAGCTTGTGCGTTGATGCACTTAAAAAACTACTAGTTCTGTTACTCCAAAAGCGATGCACGTTTCTCCTCTATCAAATGTGTATTTGGTGTGTATCGATAAGCGCTCCTGAATTGGTAATATTAGTAAGATTTTCCTTTTTCTTAACTCTTAGCTAGAGGCTAAATTGCTTGTTGCATAGTCCGATTATTCATTAATGTAGATCAACTGCTCTTGCATGTAGACTGCCGTTACAATTACAGTAGTAGCCTGGTTGTTGCTGACTACCGCGGCGATGCTGTGTCAATTCGCTACCGAGGGCTGACGTGATAAGTATCCCGACACATGTATGTGACTTGTTTTCCTTTTCTAACATACCCAGGGATAAACCCAATTTGAAATTAGATACGCTAATGTTTGTTTTGGTAAAATCCTCACTAGAAAAGTTTCGAACTTTAATGCTTATGCTTTTTATACTTAACCCATTTGCTTATACGAAAGTAGCAGCAGTATTCTTTTTTTTACTGATTATAGTTACAACAAATGCTTCGTGTGGTAAAATCCTTACTAGAAAGGTTTCTAAATTTACGGTTTTTAATTAACCCATCCCCATCCGCTTATACGAAAGTATCAGTGTTATTTTTTTTGGTACTGATTAGATCTATTGCATGTTAGCTACGAATTGCGCACTTCGTGGAACAATTAGTGAATTTGTCCATAGAGTAAAATTGTTTTATTAAATAGTAACCTTAATTAATTTTGTTTTGCTGTTTCGATAGAAATTTCTATATTTGCGCTTTTTTATTGTAAATAAAAAATCGTTGGCGATGTATTATTTTTGTGTAACAAGGAACCCCTCCCCTCTCCGTATTGGTAGTTAGCGTGGTATATTTACTTTTCTTCCGGCTAGGTCATAGTACGTAGCATAATTTCTGACGCCCTGGCTTGGGGCCGCGATTTTTTTTTTGTGATTAATTCCTGTTTCGAGTTAATTTTTGCTCCGATTTTTTTTTATTGTTAGTGCCTAAGTTCTTATATGACCCGCATTTTCTCGGCGTGATACTACTTATGTTTCGTCCCTTATGCTCAATATTATTGGTGGGTGAATTTCAGATTATCGGACTTGTGTTTTGGCCAATAATCCTAGTCCATTGAAAACGCTGGCGCCCAAGATTTTTCTTTTTTTTCTTCCTTACCTCTCGGTACATTTTGTTCTCCCCGTCAAGTCTAGAAGAGGTTTTTTTCTCCGATATTTCATTTACTCTACAGCCCTATTCTAATTTCTATTTTGTTGTTTCACTTTTATTGGTGTCGGAAATGTTTTAGATTTTCCTGTATTCGCAATACTTTTTTTGGCTTCTATCGAGTTACGGTTAGCTTCTATTTAGTTACTCTCTACCAATTTCTTTCTTGTTCGTATTTAAAATGACTTCTTTTTGGGCTTCCTACCAAGATCTCCCAGTGTGGGAGTGGAATTTATAATTTTCTGGTACTCCGAACACTCTTACCGTACATGATTTTTTGAGACGGGTCCAAGAACTCCGACGTACTCACCGTGTGTCAGAATTGCAATTATTTGAATCTGCAGTGGACTTCTTTGAGGCTAAAGGGTTACTTTGATATCGTGGTTACCGGCATAGGTTTTCTGAGTGGAAGTCGTCTAATTTACTGATTCAACATTTTGAACTCCCGGATTTTACTTATAAGTTTGCTTCTACTGAGGAAAATACTTTTGCTTCACATAACCGAGTTGTTAAGATTTCTCCTACTCCTGCGGATAGATCCGATACTTCTTCCGTATGTTCTACTGTTCTTCTTTCTAGTTCTGCTTCTATTCGTCAGGTCATCTGCTATAATTGCGACAAACCTGGTCATGTTTGGACACGCTGTACTCGTCCTCAACCATTGCCATGGTTGCGGATATAAGGGAGCTTCTCACCGCAACTCTCCAAACTGCCATCCTACTACTAATAGGTTTTGGAATAATACTTCAACTTCTGTTCTCAGCTCTAGGAGCCAAACTTCTTCTGCTTCTTACTCTACGTTCTCTTCTGTTCCTCATCCGGGTCATCCTGCTACTACTATGAAAACCTACCCTTTTTTGGCGAATACAGCTTCGAACAAAATTTCCTCCGTTTCTATTTATACATCCTATTCTACACCTCCTTCTGCTCGTCCTACTTATTCACTCTCACCCCAAACTGTGCCTCCACCACCATTGCAACCCATACTTCGAATTAGTGACTTGCAAGTAGCTTCTCAAGTGTTAGTTTTTGCTTTCTTAAACGTTTCTACCCAAGAAATTCCTGTCGTGTCTGCAAGCACACATGTCGCTGAAGTGACGATAATTTCTAATTTAATCAGCAAAGGTCCTGTTGAAGTTCATGAACCTGTATCTTTAATGCCTGTTGCTGTTGCTGCTAAAATTTCACACGTTCCTACTTTCTTAAATTGTTCTACTCAAAAAATTTCTGTCCTGCCTGTAATAACAGCCGTAGCTAAAGTGACAATTATTCCTAATACGGATAGAGAAGGTCCTGTTGAAGTTAGGGAACCCGTAGCTGTGATGCCTGTTGCTGTTGTCGTCAAAGTTTTACCTGATTCTGTTTAGTTACTTACTCTTACTCATTTTTCTCATGCTGACAAAATTCCACTTGCTTCTGTTCTTTTAGCTAAGGTTGGTGAAATCCTAACTGATATCCTGTTATCTATTGTTGACGAAGGTCAACCTGATTCTGCTTTCTCATCTATTGTGGATGAAGTTCTCCCTGATGCTGAATGTTTTTGTAAGGTTGACAGAATTCTACCTGGTTCTGTTTCTTTGTGTAATGTTATCGAAGTATTATAGGATTCTGCCCCTTTTCCTAAGGTTGATATTCCTCCGGCCTATGGTATTTTCTTTCCTAACTGTGATTCTTTTAGTCTATTATCTAACGTCTTTGAAATTTTATCTACTTCTGTCCCTCTAGTTAACGTAACTGAAGTGTGCTCCGCTTGTGTTTCTCTTCGTAAGGTTAATTCTCGTACAGCCAATACTTTTTCTCTTTCTACCGTTGATATTCTGACAATTCATGATGTTTCCTTTTCCACCCTTGACTTTCATATCTCTAACCCCAACAACAAACAACTTTCTTCCTTAACCGTTTCGAGTTTCCTAAACTACCCTTGCCACCTCCTAAACCGCGTGCTACCATTGCTACATCCCCTGCGGTCCCTTGTTCGCGGAAAACTGCCCATAAGAGGCAGAAATTTGTCTGTACTGATGCAGAACCTGAAGATGTTGTTCAACGAAATCCTAATGCTCTTGATCTTATTTCATCTTCCATCTGGCGGCGTAAACGCCTTAAGCCCAATATCTAGTCCTTGTGTCCCAGATTCTTATACCGACTGTGCTCTCTTTCGGATTTGATTTTTGTACGTTACAATATCGTTTTACTTCCCTGTTTTACTTGGTTCTTCTTTCTTTCTTTTTCTTTCACCTTTGTGGATCTGGGAATAGAAGAGTCCTATGCTGCGACCTGCTTGCCGTAAGAGGCGACTATAGCGGTCAAACACATACACACACGCACACTCTATACACGCATAACACATACACACCCTTCTTACACCCACACACACACACACACACGCACACGCTCACACCTACTCATACATAACTACACTGGGATTCTGTTTAATTTTCTTTTTACGACTTTAGTTTTTTTGGGTTTTGTACTTGGTGTTGATTTTTTTCTTTTTTCTCGTTCCTCTCGTTCCACTTTCCTTTTCCTATCTTTTTGCTGGTCATTTGCTGTCGGTCTCTGATCCGATTGTATTTCGTCCATCCGCTCCTGTGGTAGGTGCTTTCTAGTCCGTCTTTCTTTCTTTGAAAACCACGACTTATTTTAGGACTAGTCAGCATATTTTTTCTTCCGTTCTTCGGTTTTGGCTACCACAGTTGGTAGTATATCGTTTTCTTTTTACCAGCACTATTCCTGCCTTCCTCTCTTCCTCTCGTTCTCCCTTATTGTTCCTATGTTTATTTTAGGCTTCACCTTTGGGTCCTGTTTTGGCGTACGCTGTTGGTTTTCTTCTTCACTTCTTTCTTTTACTGTTGGTTTTCTGCAGAAAACCAATCTTCTTTTGAGGTCGAACACTTTCCTGTTTCTTTATAAGAAACATCCGCCCCCCGACAACTTCTTCAGTGTCCATACCGTTCCATCTTAGTCCTTGTTGCTTGTTCTCTTCCTTCCTCCCTTTTTCCCCCTTCTATTATTGGTCCTTCAAACTGGACGAGAGTTCCTTTTTTATTTATGGGGTGTTTCTTATTTTCCTTTTTCTGTTGTCGTTTTGTTTCGTCTTCGTAACGTTTTCTTTTAGTTTTAAGCGATTTTTTTTTGTTTTGGTTTTTGTTCTCTTTGAGTTTTTTCCCACTGTTGTTTTTGGTCCTGCCCACTCCCGTACTTTTGTTTTCCTATCATGATGATTACTGGACCGAAACTTATAAAAAAAATATTTTTAGAAACTTTTTAGAACTAATCCTTTTTCAAATGATACTTCACACGATATATTTACTAAAACTTTTCCTTTTGACCGAATTAACCCCCGTTATTTTAATCTAAAAATATTTTTTTTCTATTTTCTGACTGTCGATCTATGTGCGCGCCATAAATACCTAGCATTGTGCCACATTTCAAATTCTTACGTTACACAGTTTTCGAAAAAACCTCTGTGACAGACGGACGGACGGACACGAGAGTGATCTTATAAAGGTTCCGTTATACCTTATAAGGTACGGAACCCTAAAAATAACCAACAAATTTAATTAATTTATAAATATGTTTGTAACAATATCATGAAAACCTCATGAGTTTGCTTAACGGTATCTGTACATTGGCTCTTACCAACCAAATAAAAACTTTTGCTATTGTTATCCCTTAGACCAACGCAAAATTTAGGCAAACAAATTACTTAAATGATGATTTGCACTATACTTTTATTTTTAGTTAATTCAAATTGATTTTTAGGATTGTTTGATACCCCAATGACTGCTCATGTACGTGATAGTAAGGCGTATCTAGCTATCTATAAAACCATAGTGTTTCCTCGTGGTATTGCAAATCCAAGTGCTTATGCAAAGTTAGTTCAGAGTATTATAGAGAATCCTATATTAAATGGAGAAGATATTAGGTTAGATGCTGCATGTCGTACAGACCCGTAAGTATTAATACTCTTTCATGAACAAATTAATCATACATTTTTTCAGAGGTGAGGAAATGTTGTCCCTCATATAACTAGTGCTGCTGCATAACATATTCAATAGGCAGGGGCTGGATTTTAGCAAACACGTTTTGTAAATTCACTATTAATATAAAATAAAGTTGCATTCTACAGAAAGTCTTGTTTAGCTGCTTTTGTTTTGTTTTGGTTTATTAATGTAAATTTTTGTAATAATTTAAAATGCTTGAACATAATTTGTTAAAATGCGTTAATTACTCAAATGGGAAGATTGGTGTAATAGACGACCTAAAAAGGAAGCAATGGTTGAAATAAATATCCATTTTACAGAACACAGGCTTTACTGACGGCAAACAGTTAAAAACCAGTAAACTCTACACTGGCGATTGCTCTTTGGAGCAGGGCTGCGCCATCCTAACAGTAAGTGTGTTCACTGAATACAGGCGGCACATCAGAAAGACGACAATTTTTGGTAAATAGAGTGGCGGAAAAGGAAGTTTTTTAATTAAACTATATGTCTGCTACAAGTAGAGATGTCTCCATTGTTGCAAATACAACAAAATTAAAAGAAAAAAATTAATTAGTGCATGTGGGTTGTGCAAAGTGCGATTATAACATCCTTGTTTAAACGGTTATCAAACGATTGTAAAAAGCCCAAGTCGGTTGCAGAAGAGAGTACGATAGCTAAACGGTACTTTGATTAAGAGATTGAGAGATTTTCCAGTGTTTTGGAAAAATTAATCCACTTTTAGATGACGATATGACAGTTAGGCGCAGATATAATGGCGAGATAACGTGTTTATCCGCCGACCTCGCGGAAATAAAAGAATATTAGAATATGCTACACGAGGAAATTAAACCCGCATCCCACAGGTTTGATCTATTTTTAGGAAGTTTTATGATAGCAAATAACATAATCGTACATAACGAGAGGGAGCTTCATCAAACAATTTTAAGTGTCTACAATGCTGCGTCCGAAACGCTATGAAAGAAATGTTATACTTCTAAAATACAGTTCTAACCATATAACACATATAATTATAGTAATACTCAATCCTATCAATAAATCCTCGGCAAATGAATGAAAGTTATTACAAACACTTACTCTAGAGTAATAACATATGTTGAGCGTCTCAGGGTGCGCGGTCCATTCTGCTGTATCCTGTAGAAAGACTCGAGTTGCTGCAGCAACCGGTAGGGCTTCCTCCACGAGACGATAGGAAAGGTAAAAGGAGGGGAACAACAGCACTCGCGTCAGTACTACCCGGTAACGGTACGATAAGTTTATCGATAAGGTAGACGTGGCGGTAAGATAGAATATTATTTCCCGCTTTTTGTCTTTTCCCACCAACTGAGGTCTACACACTTCCGCCTGTGTTCGTGGGAAGATAACTTCTTCTCACGCAAGAACCCTGGGTCAGCGCTTACGTTTGAATAAGCAACTGTCGCCGAGATCTGTGTGGCTTGCGTCAATAGAGGTTATAGTTATGCCCTTATTGGGTTTATAATCCCGGTAAGAAGTAAAACCGAAAACGTAGTTACCTTCGCAATAAAAAGTTTTTAAAAAAATATTACCAAACCAAAAGTGCTGGCAATATTTTGCACTGAAAATTAATATGAAAACAAATATGGGCGGCGAGTTTTACAACAAAAAATTTGAGAAGCTTATGCGGTCGTACGAAATAAATTATTACTTTATCACCATGAAGCTGTTGATAGTCGAAAGGTTGATAACAACAATAAAAAGTATACTACACAAAACGGTGCAACTATGGGGATTATACAAGTGATATGATATTTTGTCCGAGGTAACGGATGAATATAATAACATTGTACACTGAACAAATAAAATAACTCCCAATAAAGCAGAAGAACACCCCGAAAGTGCAACTATTTTAAAAACTAGCTATAGGTGTAGTAGCAAGAAGTCGCTTAGTGTTGGCACATCTGTAAGGATTACAAAACACTAAATAGTTTTCGATAAGGGTTGTCTCTACATTAATGGTCAACCGAACTCTTTGAGACGACAAAACTTCAATCAATTGAGCTAGTAACATACCTGCTAGAAGATATACATATTAATTCAATACTCGGAGTTTTTTTAAAGCTGAAATCTAGTTACAGCAAACCCAAATGCGCACTTAATCGAAAAGGTTCTAATATAAAAAAAAACGCATTTAATTGCAAACGCAAATCGATCATTTTAAGATAAATATAAAGCCATTTATTTTCACTTCTTAATTATAAATACATTTTTGATAAAAATGCTTTTCATTTATTGTAAATAGCGTATAATAGTACTAGCTTTACGCATTTAGCATAAAAATATACAATTTCGTGTATTTAAAAACACAATTCTAGCCTTAATTTTGTGCACTAATACACCAATACAAATATTTCCTATAAAATTGTATTAAAACGTAACTAAAGCTTAAATTAATTACCCCCTAGATTACAAAATTTATGATAAATAAAGAGTTTTTTAGAATATCAGGAATATAAAACAATGAGTCATCTGCATTTAGAATTTGTATGAACTCATAATAAATAGACGTTTATCCCAAGAAGCTGTCCGGAACACAAAAACCCAGAAAATGTAATAGAAATTTATAAGAAATATTTATGATCTTTGCATTTACTGTAAGATAAAAGGAGACCGCAAGCATTAACCTTGGGTGTTAAACAAGTACAAACAGGGCGCATCACGAAACTGGAACGAAATAACGAGGTAATAAAGCTCAACAAGTTTGAACGCTAATAAAGATTTCCAAGAAAATTACGTAAGATATGCGTTTATTATTCAGAATGGAATCGTGCGCATTCCACTACGTTTGAGAAAATAGATAATTCGGATATATAAGGAAGCATTTATTAAAATGGGAATCATTCGATTCATTTAATTCTTAAATTTGATTGCGAAATGCTATTTTGATTTAAATCGCGAGCTGTTGCTTTGGGAAGATAATATTTGACGTATGCAGTAAGCATACTGTAATCTAATGATGACATGGTTACAATGAATATAAAAGTGATGTTTTAAACGCAAATAAAAAAATGGAAATTATTAATTACCAGAGGGAAAGTTCTTCAATATAACGCTCCATTAAAAACTTTATTGAATAATCAAAAAGAAGAGTTAAACAAAAAAAAGTACTTTGGTAACTATTGTTTGAAACTAGAATTTTAAATATGAAAAATCTTGTAAGCTGATTTGGACATCAATTTAAAATGAGAAGATATTTAATTACGAGGAGCGTTTTTGTGGATTCTGCAAGTATTACTTTTAGATTTATTTTTAACTGATATTCGAGTATTTGTATTTAATTTAAAGTAGAATAATAAGTATTACTTATATAATATTCTTTTTATGAGTATTTTTTGCCAGGACAGTTTGTGTTCAGGGTTTGAAATACTCTGACCTTTTAATAGATTATCTGTCAAAGATGTTTTAGCCAAACAAACCTTGCAAGCGTGGTAATAAACAAAGTCATGTAAAATATCCATAAGAAAAAGAAAATTTAGATTTGTAAATTTATAATAAGGTAAGGAACTTTTTACAATAAATACTTCTTAGAAATTATTTTATGTTTGAAAGAAACGATATTGTAAATGTTCTATATGCTTTTATATGAGAGGAAATATTTCATACTGTATAAATGCTTTGTGATACTGCTGTGTTTGATTTCATTTTAAAAACTCCGTCAATTCCATTGAGCTAGCCAGGCAAAGTTAGAAAAAGGTAAGTGAACAATTTCAAGTTTACAGATTACTGTATCTGTATCACAGCACTCTATTAGTGACGCTTCCAACGCGACGTTGTCACAGCACTCTTTCAGCGGCGCTCCAATGCGAGGCTTTATCATATCACTCTATTTGTGACGCTTCAACGCGGGGCTTACCATATCAATCTTTTGAGTGACACTTTCAACACGGACTTACCACATCAATATATAAATATGGATATGGATATGGATTGAGTTCACAATAGGTATGACGCACCAAAAACTTTCCAATTGAATTTTCATATTTTGAGATTCCGCCCAGCTTGGTCTGAAACTTATTTTTAGTTTACTTTCGATTTGTTAAAATCAAGTAGGCTTTTACAGTTAAACAAAAATTCGCTATTTGTCAATTTCGTTTGGGTAAAGTACCTTTTCCGTTTATAGTACGCCAAAAGTCACTAAAAAAAGTTGTTCAGAATGAAAAGTTATGGCGTTATGCAATTTTTAAGAATGATCGGCCTACTTTGATATTAGAAGTAGAAAATAGGAGAATTTTTTTTTTATTATTTACGATTACATTATAAATTTTAGATGAGAAACCGAGATGATTACTTATAACAATTACTCTATTTGGTATCATCCAAAATCTGCACATTTTTCTATTTTAACTCTAAAATCGTCGTATACTTTCGCTATGTCAATGGGTTAATTTCATCTACAGCATTACTAATTTTTTGGTTTAATAAGTCTACTTAATTGGCGATGCTGTAGATGTAATTAACCCAATGACCATAGCGAAAGTATACGAAAGTTTAGAGTTAGGATAAAAAACGTGCAGATCTTGAAGGAAGACAAATAGAGTAATTGTAGTAAGTAATTACCCTGTTTTTTCATCTAAGATTTATAATGTAATCGTAAATAATAAAAAATATTTTTCTTCTATTTTTTACTTCTAATATCAAAGTAGGTCGATTAATCTTAAAAATTGCATAACACCATAACTTTTCATTCTAAACAACTTTTCTTAGTGACATTTTGGCGTACTATGAACGAAAAAGGTACTTTACCCAAACGAATTTGACAAATAACGGATTTTTGTTCAACCGTAAAAGCCTACTTGATTTTAACAAATCGAAAGTAAAATAAAAAGAAGTTTCAGATCAAACAAGGCGGAATCCCAAAATATGAAAATTCAAATCGAAAATTTTTGGTCCATCATACCTGTTGTGAACTCAATCCGGGTATACACTATATATATATATATATATATATATATATATATATATATATATATATTACTCATATTTAGACCAGGGTAGAAAATTAAATAATCACATCAAATAATTTTAATCACCGTGTAGAAGCTTTGGGAAAAGATACGCGTTATTAAAAAAAAACCGTGAAGCATAAAAATTCATTCGTTTCATTAAAAATAAGAGATTTAAATCATGTACAAGACGCTTTATATCAAAAGAAGCAGTATTAAAAAGCTCTACGTAAAGAAATAAAGAGAAATTACGTGCAAAATTTATATTAATTAACTCTATTTTAAGTAACCGGTATTAAACGAAACGTACAGATAATAATTAATATTTAGTTAGGATTCACTAAAATTTAAAGGGTATTAATTTTAATTGAAGTTAATTGAACCGTTAGTAACATATAATATCTATAAAACTTGTAAAACCCAATAAAATGCAAATCGTAGAGGGTTAGTTAGAAGTAGGATGTTTGAACACCTGCGTATTTTTAAAAGGCTCATTCTGCGTAAATGTTGCAGATAATTAATGGTTACAAAGAATCTTGGAGAAACCGTAGCTTAATATTCACGGGAAGGCGCGATACGGGGTTATTTAACCCAGATAGTCCACATGGACTGAAATAATCGATAATAAAGAATATCAATTTGCACTAATAAGAACAGGGTAGATAGAGACAGATAATATGCGCAAGACCGAGGCACATATAGTAAAAGGAGTGAGTAGAGCAACGTCATAGGGTTGCGATTGGTTGAAAGTAAAGGCAAAATTTGAGAGGTAAAATAACATTTCTGTATAAAATTCAATTAGTTATTTCCAGACGTTGCGTGCCGTGTTGAAATTTCTGAGATTTAACTGGGGCGAGTGCAAAATTCGTAAAAATCGCATGCCGGGCTGCGGAATGGGAACATAGCAGGCGAAATTCTTTAGAATTGTCCGTTTTGGAGACTCGACCGACAGACAGGCTAACCTCTATATATACCCAGGGGAATATGAACAAGCTCTCTTAGATCTTCGACTTGATTCAATGCGTTAAACAGTGCTTTTTAGTTTTCCGGTTTTGATTAAATAATTTAAACAGTTTGCTCGAATATTTTTGTGATGTAAAACAGCTTGTTCTTTACGTGCTACAATAAATGTACTTTAGTGCACTTAGAAAAGAAGATACAAGTAGGCAGTTTTGGCGTATATTGGTGAAAGAAGTATGAATTTCTTTGCTATTTTTCGGGGGTATTAATAATTAAATGGTGCATAAACGTGTCTGGATCCACAAAACAAGGTTCAGATATACACAGATGAGTTCCGGAAAAGCCCTGAAACAACTTTAAATAAATGGTGATGGAGAAAATTTTAAAAGCGTTGAGAATCAGAAGCCGTAAATATAACCCAGTTGGAATGGTGTAATTAACAAAGGGACGATGTACATTGAAGCTACGAGTGCAGTAACCTTCAGGTAAATTATACTATTTTGTTCGAACTTTGATATTTTGGTGTGTTGAATAACTTTATAATTTGTTTATTTAAAATGGACAGTAGTGAAATTGTACTAACAATAATATTTTAATTTTAAGGTGAAATTTGCTTGTTTAAGTAGAAAGGGTATTTAGTATTGATGTTCTGGATTATGATGAAAATATGGGTATGTCTTTGAGCTCAATTAGACGAACCTGGTTAATTAACGTAAAGGGTGGTTGATGCTCCTTTGTACTCAGACTCCGGTCTGCATATATTGTTATAGTAATTAGTAGGCATCCTACAAGGACTTTAATTCTGGATGCACATTAAAATGATAATAAATTTAATTTTGAAATTTTCTGATATTAAAATTTATGCTGAATATTAATTTTGAAATTTTAATGTATTGTGAATATTGATGTAAATAGAGTTGACGTTGATGTTTGTGGTAGGAATGTGTTTGTTTTTTTTATGTATGAGGATGAAAGCTATCTAGAGGAGCAGCCGAGGCGATTAACGGAAGAAAGTCAATGGACCAACACAGTTAAGGTAATGAATAGCTTTTTGTAGGTTTCACAGCATTCTTGACGCCCAAAAGTGAGGCTCGATTATAAAGCGTAGTTCACGGATTTTGTAGGTTTCACAGCATTCTTGACGCACAATCTGTGGGGCTCGATTCGAAAAGCGGAGTACCCGGATTTTGGTGGTTTCACAGCATTCTTTGGCGACCCAAAAGTGAGGCTCGAGTTCCAAATAAAATTTTTGTGATTTTATTCCAGGAAACTGGCGATCTGAGAGAGAGAGAGTTTTTGTGTGTGTATAAATTTAGGAGTATTTTAGAGTGTGTGAGAGTGATTAGAACGTATGCAGAGAAAAGAGTGGTTAAGGAGTCAAGGAGTGGAAATTGGAAGTGACGATAGTGCATTGTGTGAGAAAAATTCTAAAATAGAAGAAGCTGGAGGCAGTAGAGATCAGTCAAGGACGGAATCAGGGGATCAAGGAAACGAGATGATAATGAGAATGCTAGAGAGGATGAACGAAGAATCTAATAGAGCTAGGGAAGAATCCAATAGAAAATTAGAACAGCTAAGCGATGAATCTAATAGAGCTAGGGAGGAGTCCAACCAAAAATTAGAGCAGATAAGCGGGAAAATTGAGCAGTCGACTAAAGAATTTACAGAATTTAAAAATAGTCTTACCGTGAAAATGGGGGAGGTTGAAAATAGGGTTGAAAAAAATGAGCGTGATATTACAGGTCTTCGACAGGAAATGGGACATTTAAGGTCCGAAGTACGCATTTTTTGTGAAGAAGAGATTAATATAAAAATGACTGAAGTGACGGACTCATGTAGGGATCAGTTAGGCAGGGTAGAACGCGAAGTTAGTAGTATCAAATACAACATGTCAAGTTTAACGGGGGATGGTCCCAGATTTTCTCCAGGTGGAGTAGCATTGGACCAACACATGAAGTTTTATGGCGATAACAGGGTAAATCCACAAATTTTTATTAATAGTGTAAGAAATCTAGTGGGAAATTTATTTGACGAACAGACTAAACTGAATACGATAAAGGCTTTATTAAAGGACAATGCGGAAGCATGGTACAATTTAGTAGGACAGGACATAGACACCTACACGGAGTTTGAAGACAGATTTTTAAAGCACTACTGGAGTGACCACAGACAAGACCAGGTACGAGACGACTTAATCACAGGAAATTTAAGGAGAATTTTCAGGAAGTAGGAGCAATATGCTATACGCAAGTATAGCATAGCAAAGCAACTGAACCCACCACTGACGGACCGACAAATTATCAAGTATTTATCACGACACTTCGAGGTAGAAGTAAGACAACACGTAGCACTACAGAACATAGTGGACAGAGAAATGTTTTTAGAATACCTGCATAGGTACGACGACGTAAGTAGTGAACGACCTCGGGATAATAGGGAAAGACAGATCAACACAGTTAGGTTTGACAATAGACGGGACAACGATGCTAGAAGGTGGAATAGTTACGGATACCAGCGACAGAATTGGGAACAGAGACGACCATACGTTAGAAGTAATAGTTTAGGAAGGGGACCTGCACCGAGACCGGAACCTACCAGAAGGAATAGTTCACCGGACATGAGGGGGACAGCTAATATAGACACGGAACGAGTGGAAACGCCTAAGACATACGCTGAGGTTACGGCTAGACCAGGACCGAGTAGGGAAAACAGACCTAGACAGGATTTTTAGAACGCGACAGACCACTAGATTTCAGTGTAAATGTATATGAACATCCACGTAAATTTTTCAAAATTGAGGAGGAAGTAGAGCCAGAAACTAAGGAAAAATTATGTTTGCCAATTATTAATTTAGAAATTTTTGAGAATAATGTAGAAGTATTACTTGATACAGGGGCAGAGGCGAGTTTAATATCGGAGGAATTCGTCAGCAAAATTAGGGATAAGGTTTGTGATAGAATTATGCCTATAAAGCGTAGCCATTTAGTAGCTTCAAATAAAAAGAAGTTTGCTGTAGTAAATAGTGTTGTGGTGCTTAGGATAGATATAGGAGATTTAAGCTGTGAACAGGAGTTTGTAATTGTACCTGGACTGAAGTTTCAGAGCATTTTAGGTGTTGACTGTATGATGAAGTTAGGGGTTTTGATAGATATGGAACGGAAGGTAATAAGGATTAAGGATAGGGTAGTGCCATGGAAGGGCAGTTATGAAGTCACAGAGGATGACACGGGGTTTAGTATTAATGTAGTAGAGGTAGAGGATGATGAAGTTAAACAGATCAACACAATAAGATGTCCAGAGGATAGGAGAGTAGAGGTTCAAGCTTTATTACAAAAACATGCAGAATTAGTGGGGGTAGAAGCAACAGCAGCATATCGGGAGCAGGTGAAGGCAGAATTAAATAAAATGTTGGAAGATGGCATAATAGAGGTATCAAACACTCATTTCATAAATCCGTTGGTGGTAGTTAAGAAAAAGGATGATAGCATTCGTTTATGTTTAGATGCACGAAAAATTAATCAACGGACCAAACCGCAATTCCATTGTCCAACATGCATGGACACATTTTTGACGAGGTTAAGTGGCAAGTTTGTTTTTAATAAAGTAGATTTAAGGAATTCATTCTGGCAGATTCCATTACATAAGAATTCTAGAAGGTACATAGGATTTTCCGTAGAGAGAAAAATCGATAATTGTAAGGTAGTATCGTTTGGTTTGTCGGCAGAAAAGGAAACAATGATAGTGAGAAACAGACAAGTGTAGGGACTGAAGAAGAAGCAATATTTAAGAGTAAGGATAATAGGGATGATAAGTGTATTGTATGTGAGATAATAGGGATGATAAGTATAGATATAAAAGGGGGAGAAATAGGGATGAAGAGTATTAGGTTGGTGAGAAGAAAGACTTGGAGGGTCAAGAAGAGAGTTAGATTTAAATAACTTGATGAACAAAGGATAGAGATAGGTAAATTTTAGTATAGATATAGAATAGAGAGTAGAAGTAAGTGTTTATAGAAAATAAAGCTAGGTATAGGATAAATATGGGAGATAGTTAGAAATAGGTGTTTAGGATGAGAATAAAGAGTAAATGTAGGAAGAATATAAGATAGGTTAAGTATAGATATTTCATATAAGATTAGTGGAGAGTTAGGAATAGAGTAAGAGTAGGATAGGTATATAGGATTAGGTAGGGGGAAGTAACGTATAGTGAAGATTAGTTAAAAGGTTAGGAATAGGATAGGTATATAGGATGTATATAGGATTAGATGGAGAAGTAGGATGCAGTTAGGGATAATTTTAGTTTATAAAATTAGGTGAGTTAGGAATAGGATAGGGATATAGGACAGGTGTAAATAATTTTATGGATTGGATATAAGTTGGGTAAGTTAGATAGATAAGGGTAGAGAGAGATAGGCAATTTTTTTGTAAATGTTTTTTGGCAGTCTAAATGTTTTATATTTGAATTCGAATAAGTGGGATTATTTGTATTCAAATAGGGGGAAAATACTCGTATTTAGACCAGGGTAGAAAATTAAATAATCACATCAAATAATTTTAATCACCGTGTAGAAGCTTTGGGAAAAGATACGCGTTATTAAAAAAAAAAAAAACCGTGAAGCATAAAAATTCATTCGTTTCATTAAAAATAAGAGATTTAAATCATGTACAAGACGCTTTATATCAAAAGAAGCAGTATTAAAAAGCTCTACATAAAGAAACAAAGAGAAATTACGTGCAAAATTTATATTAATTAACTCTATTTTAAGTAACCGGTATTAAACAAAACGTACAGATAATAATTAATATTTAGTTAGGATTCACTAAAATTTAAAGGGTATTAATTTTAATTGAAGTTAATTGAACCGTTAGTAACATATAATATCTATAAAAAACTTGTAAAAACCCAATAAAATGCAAATCGTAGAGGGGTTAGTTAGAAGTAGGATGTTTGAACACCTGCGTATTTTTAAAAGGCTCATTCTGCGTAAATGTTGCAGATAATTAATGGTTACAAGAATCTTGGAGAAACCGTGGCTTAATATTCACGGGAAGGCGCGATACGGGGTTATTTAACCCAGATAGTCCACATCGACTGAAATAATCGATAATAAAGAATATCAATTTGCACTAATAAGATCAGGGTAGATAGAGACAGATAATATGCGCAAGACCGAGGCACATATAGTAAAAGGCGTGAGTAGAGCAACGTCATAGAGTTGCAATTGGTTGAAAGTAAAAGGCAAAATTTGAGAGGTAAAAATAACATTTCTGTATAAAATTCAATTAGTTATTTCCAGACGTCGCGTGCCGTGTTGAAATTTCTGAGATTTAACTGGGGCGAGTGCAAAATTCGTAAAAATCGCATGCCGGGCTGCGGAATGGGAACATAGCAGGCGAAATTCTTTAGAATTGTCCGTTTTGGAGACTCGACCGACAGACAGGCTAACCTCTATATATACCCAGGGGAATATGAACAAGCTTTCTTAGATCTTCGACTTGATTCAATGCGTTAAACAGTCCTTTTTAGTTTTCCGGTTTTGATTAAATAATTTAAACAGTTTGCTCGAATATTTTTGTGATGTAAAACAGCTTGTTCTTTACGTGCTACAATAAATGTACTTTAGTGCACTTAGAAAAGAAGATACAAGTAGGCAGTTTTGGCGTATATTGGTGAAAGAAGTATGAATTTCTTTGCTATTTTTCGGGGGTATTAATAATTAAATGGTGCATAAACGTGTCTGGATCTACAAAACAAGGTTAAGATATACACAGATGAGTTCCGGAAAAGCCCTGAAACAACTTTAAATAAATGGTGATGGAGAAAATTTTAAAAGCGTTGAGAATCAGAAGCCGTAAATATAACCCAGTTGGAATGGTGTAATTAACAAAGGGACGATGTACATTGAAGCTACGAGTGCAGTAACCTTCAGGTAAATTATACTATTTTGTTCGAACTTTGATATTTTGGTGTGTGTTGAATAACTTTATAATTTGTTTATTTAAAACGGACAGTAGTGAAATTGTACTAACAATAATATTTTAATTTTAAGGTGAAATTTGCTTGTTTAAGTAGAAAGGGGTATTTAGTATTTATGTTCTGGATTATGATGAAAATATGGGTATGTCTTTGAGCTCAATTAGACGAACCTGGTTAATTAACGTAAAGGGTGGTTGATGCTCCTTTGTACTCAGACTCCGGTCTGCATATATTGTTATAGTAATTAGTAGGCATCCTACAAGGACTTTAATTCTGGATGCACATTAAAATGATAATAAATTTAATTTTGAAATTTTCTGATATTAAAATTTATGCTGAATATTAATTTTGAAATTTTAATGTATTGTGAATATTGATGTAAATAGAGATGACGTTGATGTTTGTGGTAGGAATGTGTTTGTATTTTTTATGTATGAGGATGAAAGCTATCTAGAGGAGCAGCCGAGGCGATTAACGGAAGAAAGTCAATGGACCAACACAGTTAAGGTAATGAAAAGCTTTTTGTAGGTTTCACAGCATTCTTGACGCCCAAAAGTGAGGCTCGATTATAAAGCGTAGTTCACGGATTTTGTAGGTTTCACAGCAATATATATATATATATATATATATATATATATATATATTAAATTGCTTTTATTTAGTCATATGAAAGTCCTCAAAATAATAAAACTTTCAGATTTAAATATCTAGGTGTTAGTGTTAGAAACTTTATATATTTGCCCTTGTTTTCTAATGGAATTTGATACAATGGGTCAGAAATTTTTACAATCTTTTAGATTCAGTAGATTATAAGCTTGGCCGAATATGGGTAGCATCATTCTAAAAGTACATGTATTTGAGTTTGTATTATCAGTGACATTGGAGCTGAATAATTTGTTCATAAATATCTTACCGCTTTATAAATTTGCCCGAAAATGCAGTTAAATTTAAAATTGCTTCAATTGAACAACTCAGAGAGCTCTCAAAATAAATAACGATTCCTGATTTAAATATCTATGCGTTAGTGCTATAAGCCCTATATACTTGCCCGAAGACACAGTAAAATTAAATTGTTTCAATTGAACAACCACAAGATATTTTTTTTTAAATAAATTTTTATACGATTGAGAAATAATTTAAATAGCACATATAGACATGATATTTTTATGCGTTAAAGCTTAAAACTGCCAATCTGAAAGTCCTATATACAAATCGTCGATGTTGCGAGTTTTTTGTTAACTACAATTGTGTGGTGTATTTAAATAGCGTTGATAGAAGGGTCGACTAATTAGACTAGAGATTCCTCGATTCCAATTAGACCTTTGTATAACACGGTTGGCATACACTAAGACGTTCCTGCATTAGGGCTGGCTGTCCGGAAAGTTATGATCTATTAAGACATGCTCTATAGGTAAAGAATCGAAAGGAAATAATCGGAGATTTCTTCAATGCGCTCATGAGGGAAGGCGGAGCCTATTTTCAAGGACCCTATTTAGAAAGAAAGCTGGTTAAAGGAGACAATTGCGTGTGAGACACCCCATTCTTACCTCTCTCTCTTTGAGGTGGGGGTAATGTGCGATTATTACAATCGTAGCATAACTGCGATGATGTTAAAGAGTAGAATAATTATACACGAAACGTTAGATATCTTATTGGGTCGCCGTAAAGAACATGGACGGCACACACTGACACTAGACACCCTTTTTGTGAATTAGAAAGGTAAAAATTTGTAATCCGTCAATTTTTAATTTTTAATGTATAATTTTAATTGCGTCGGCTAGCTCAGTTTTTGAATTACGCACAGAGCTTGCGACAATACGACGAACAAAGCATTTAAATCTACCTTCTACCTCTCCTAACTGTTTTAATCTCTAAACCAAAACACCATTAAGCACAAATTATTATAATGTTCTCAAAAATATTTACAACGTATGAAAAGTTTAAAGAATTCCCTTACTAGAATTTTCTTCTAATAATTGAATAAGAAAATTTCATAATTATAATTCCCAACGATGATCAAAAAAGCAAGCAAAATCACTATTATTATTAATTATTAACTGAAGCCTGATGAACGTTTATTTAACCTCTTTTACTATTTCCGTAATTTACAACGTATATTCAAAAATTAAATTTTGCCGAACCCTCACATAAATAATCATGAAAGCAATTTCTAAAGTATTTAAATTAGTAATATTTAATTAAATGTTAAATCTTAAGCTATTCAGATTAGCAATGTGCAATGAAATATCCACAAATAAAATAATAAAATAATAAACATTCAGATTGGTTAACCTGTTATTTTTCAGCTTGAATCAGTCTCTGGTCCAACCGTTTTCGGTATTGTGTGCATCCCTCATAGCATCGCCTTAAACACACTAGCGTACTCCATTAAACTCATTGACAATTTATCGTTGCTTATTGCATTTTCTTATTTATTCCAGTAATAATCATTCATAATCGCTTCAGCATTTATTTAAACTTGTTCCCGTATTTCTTTAGACTTGTCTCCAGTGATTCTTTAGAGTCCTTCTTATTAAGGTTAATATAGAATTTAAATTAAAACAACTTTTAGTTACTTACGCTTTTTCTATTTAAGGGTAAAACGACAAACCCATTAATTTTCCATTTCAGTGGTGTTATTTTACACTTCACAATTACTCACTTCAAGTGGATATTTTTGTTTTCAGAGACGTGAACTATACTTTACTTCATTATGAACTGATTTGTTTACAAATCTGGTCATATTTAAATGAACCGCCTATCTATTGACAAGCGCAAAGTTCGTTGTTTCTGTACAAACTTCCATACCAGGTTTGCGGATATTCCATGGTATTATATCGTATATTAATATCAACGCGATGCTTTTGGTCACGTACCATTTCGAGTTAATAGCATTGAATCGCTTAGATTTTCATACTTCTAGATAAGTAAGTCATTGTTTGTTCAAATAAATTTGGTGAACTTTGATTTTGATTACCATGCCTCGCTTGTTTCCAATAAATCAAGTGTTGATTTTAATTTTCCAGTCACGTAGACTAAATACAATGCATGCCTTAAATTATGTGTGTTTGCTATTTTACGCATTTTTAAACCTGCTTGTTTTAATTAGGATTCTTGATGTAATAATGTTGCGTAATCCCTCCTTGTCGCGTTTCAGCTTGCATTTCTGTTGTTTAACGACTTGCGAATTTGTTTTATTCAAATCAATCTTCAAAATATTTTTTATTAACTGAATTAATTATGATTATTATTTATATACAAGGCGTTGTGATTTACTTTTCAGTTTAATCATCGTATTTCTTGTTTTCTTCAGAAAACTGTGTCGTTTTCTGAGTCCTTATGTATTTTACGTGGAGTGCGCTACACTCTTGGTCCTAACTAACCCTAAATGACCCTATTAACACAGTAATATATATATATATATATATATATATATATATATATATATATATGTCGTGTTATTTTATTAATATGTTTTGCCCCTATGATTGGGTGCCATAAAATGCTGTGTTATTTCCCCTATATTAGGCCCCACGACTTGGGCAGACCAAAAAATGCTGTGATACTTTACCAGTCCCTACGATAAGCGTCATAAAATCTGTGTTAACCCCTTTTTATTAATCAAGCACTTGTAAAAATGTTAATTTATAGATCTCTTTGCCTCAACTAGCCGATTCAATTAAATAAAGCAATTCTACAATACAGAGTATAATGATTAAATTTTTACAACCTTTTTAAATATCTTCCCCTTTTTCAGAATATATTCAATTTGTCAGATTTTGAAAAAATGAAGTCAGCAAAACGAGCTTTTTGTTGTATTTGGAGACCTTTTGAAACGTTTCAAGATGCGTATTACCTTTCATAAATTTATCAAAGAAACCCCGGTTTTGTCGGCTCTCACATTTTTGAATTATTATTGAATTAAAATAGTTTACAGAAATAAAATAATATCAAAATATCTAACCTTGAGTGGTTCAGTAGCTTCTCCACATCCCCAAGAGTTTCCGTGTCCAGTCTGAATGTTCTGAGTCGAATTTGAAAGTCGACATCCAACCAAAGTACTATCCAAATCGTTATTGATGAGTTTAATCCAATAAAAGGTTTTCCATCTTCGTAATTAACAAAACAGTAATAAAATATTTACCATGTCAATTATTGCCAAATTAATTTAACAGGCAGTAATATCTAGACTCGTATCCAAAGTCGTATCCAAAACTCGTACCCAAGACTCGTATCCAAGAGTCGTATTCAGGACTCTGTTTTATTTATTTTTAGAAATTGTATAATTTCACTAAATCTGGTTTACTTACATCTGTAATAGGACGGCTCGCTTACATAATTTTTACACTCTTATAAAAATGATTTCACTTTACTTTTATTTAACCGTTTGCGTGAATAATTTAGCACTTTTGAGTATAGTGACTGCCCAGTTTCAAATTTATACTTACTCGTTGTTCAATTGTTATCGTATTTATAGGCCTTGCTCCTTTTGTTTGATATTCGTTGATTCCACGTGTTGGGCGACACCAATTGTCTTATCTCTTGTGTTATTTCGGAAACTTTACCAATTGTGTAGTTTAATTACTTGGAAGAACGTTCAAGTTTTCACGTATTCATTTATATAGCATTACCTTTACTTTAGGAATCCCAGGAATTTTCGTTCATTAAATCACGTATCTTTGTTATTTGCTCAATCTAATCTAAATAGAAATAAATTCGGTGTTTGTTTATTTCCAAGTTAAATTGGATTTTTGAACAAATGTAATACTTTTCTATCACGTACGATTTTCAAATAATGCATAATTTAGCCTGCGTAAATGATGATATATTTAACGCACTTGTTGAATATTTATCTAGCCAACTTATTTAAGTTTTCCGTTGATTTAATTTCTATGCATTTCATTACATTTTTTAATTCTTATCTTTGCTCGTAACTACTCTTGGGTATGCGTTTAATCGCTTGTACTGTTATATACAGTGTGCTCTCAACTAACAATATTTACAACGACATATTTACTATTCTAATATCTGTAATTATGTGCTTTTGTTATTTGGGGTGTTTTTGTTTTTCTACGACCCTATGACTTAACCTACCCCTATATTAACCCTATAATTACAGCAATATATATATATATATATATATATATATATATATATATATCTATTTTCAGGTTCTTTAACTCACCTACTGCTTCTGACTTCTGACTTCTGACAATTCCACGCTAAGACTAGCAGAATGTTCACGACTCTTTTTTATACTTTCTGATCACATCGCCCGAAGTAGTCCCTTCTTGGAGATCCGAACGGGGGACTATTTTAACTCCGGAATTTTTTACCCCAGAGGATGCCATAATCTGTAATAGCAATTTAAGTACGCTGTGTACTTGGGAGGTAATGTGGTGGTTTCTCGCTGCCTTCCACATCGCAGTATTGTACTTTAGAATGCCATACCGACCCCTATGGTCTCTGCCACTCTAAGTACCTGAAAAGCTGCTGCTCTCTTTCGGGGACCTATCTTAGTCTGGTTCCTCATTAGAGACCCTATTACTTTGGTTGGACCTATAGTTCAGCTCCTTAAGAAAACATATAACAGAAAACAGACCCAACTTTTAATAAAGAAGTATTTGTTAAGCAATGTTGACGTATGTTTAACTATTCTGAAGATAAACTGTCTTTAAGAAATTATAACCTTAATATTAAAGTTTATTTTAAACCCTTTAATGATATAGAAATTTATTTATTTTATCAATATCAAAAGGTTATAGGCGACAAACCCAATAATGTAAACTAACATGTGATAGTCAAGGTGCTACCTAAGATAACCAAACAACTTGTTTTCGTTGTAAAACAAAGACCTTGGTTCCAACTTATAATGCATTTGTCTGTTATAATCACTTCTTATCATTATCAAACTAATTAAGCGTTTTAAAGAGACTTTAAACGATTACTATTGAAAGTGTTTTCTAAAGAAGGTCATTTAGTATCAAACATTTTCAGTTCAACGTTCATGATGATGAAGGTATATCATTTAAAATAGAACAAATAAAAATTTAATTTGTTGTAGGGAACTGTAACACTAGTAACAGGAGGTGCATCTGGCTTAGGTAAAGCTACAGCAGAGCATTTTGTAAAACTAGGTGGATTTGTAACAATATGTGATTTAGCGACAAGTAGTGGTGAAAAAGTAGCTGTGGAACTTGGAGCTATTCAATGTATTTTTGTTCCTGCAGATGTAAGTTGTTTAGAACAATGATCAATTTACATTAGTAACTAAACTAAGTATTTAAAATTATAAAAAGATTCTTTTGGTAGCAATAAGTATCGGCTTTTCTTGAAACGATAGTTTAAAAAAATTACTAAATTAAAAAATTTATCACCATGGCTGTTGGTCATCTACACCGCATTCTAACTCACAGGGTTGACGGTTTAGGTTGGCAGCTATAAAACTACAACTCACCTTATAAAGGTTTGCAAAAAATGTTAATTTCGCATATATTAATATTTATCAATAGTATAAAAATCTAAAACTTTGAACCTGTGTTACTACTATCTGACGAAATGTTTTGTGAAAGCCCCAAAATTCTAGAAAGATGATTTTTAAATTATTATGATTCAATTTATTCCCTCTGGGAAAATAGCAAACAAATGTCATTTGGATATTTATGATGATTCTGTCAGGTTCGCATCGACTGATCTCACTCCTGTTCTATCTTACAAATTTATAAAAATCGGTCAAATATAATTTCACTTATTGTTGACCACCAAACTTGAATCCAAATAACTGATTGTCTCCTATTTGGCAAATTATAATGGTTATTAATTACAAACGGTTTTGTTAAGTGCTCATACAAAATTTTATATACCATGGTTGCTAATTTCTGAATTATTTAGTGAAAAAAGAAATTCCTAATTTTAGAAACTACGCGAGTTAAGGTTCGGGCTTTTGGAGCGATGTTTTTAAAAAACGTTTCCAAAACTTAACAAATTTATTTATCTTAAACAGAAAACATTGTGAAATTTTGACAAACTGTTCTTTACTTTAAACCAAAAGAATTAATTAATTGTACTAATATTAGGGCGAGTAGCCTAGGTAAACAACAATGCAAAAGCTGTAATACTCAGACTGACTGCCGGGCCTTGACCTCCCGGGCCTTTTATAATATCCTGCCCCCTAACATGGCTGTGGGAACTTGCTCAGCTCATGTCTGCTTATTCTTAATTCTACACTTTGTAACGTGCATTTTTGTAGTTTAACATTTTACGCTTTTTTCCAATTAGTAAATACATTTCGGTAACTACTATTTCTATGTTTCATATTTATTAACTCTTTGGGCGAATGCGTCGTATTATAATGAGTGGATTGCATCGTTCTTGTCTTGCCGTGCATATAAATTTTGTTCCTTATGTGGATATACAAGTCTAGATAAGAGACGATAAGAGGTTGTAAAAGCAACGAGTGGATATAAACAGATGAGCAGTTGTAGTTTGTTCTTTGTTCCTATATGTTAATTACGGTAAAAATACTGTTTTCATTTTTGCTTTGAAAATAGTGAGAATTAATGCGGAATGAATTTTCGAATTGTCCATGAACAAGCACGGCACGATTTTAGTTATTTGTCTTGTGAAATAAAGTTGTATATTAACTGTAGTAAGTGTAGTTCTAATTCCATTTGAAGGAAGTATGCTTTATAGGCGAACGTGTTTACTCGACCGCACGTGTTTTACGGAAAATCGACGGACGGTTTTAGTGATACGCGTTGCTTTACTAATTGTGTTTTTTGTTGATTTTCTGTTGGAAATAAAAATGGTAGAACTTGTTGGACTCGACCTGCACACGTGTTGTGCGGAGCATTTGACGGGCTTGCTTAGTGTTTGCACGTGCTTTATTGATTGTGTTTTTTTTAGTTGATTTGTCTTTTTATATTTGACCTGTGTGTGCGATCTAGTTTTCGTGGTCCTTTTTTTTATCAGAGTAGTGCATACTTTGGATTATCCAAATACAGTTGATACTGTAGTTTCTGAATTTTCTAACCCCAAAGAATCTAAAATAGAACATTGTTTGCGCAAATTTCGTTATTCAAAAGCATTAGATTTTTCTTTGTTACCATAGGTAGCAGATAAAACACCTCACGTTACTGTTAGTTTAATGCATTACATCGTGCCTTGAAAGCCCGTGATTCTAAATTTTTATTACCATTTTTTTTTCGGTTTGTGTTAGAAAATATTTCGAAATTATTGTCTGAGGAAATAGAATTAACAAGAAATTTATCAATGCTACATAGTTCCATCAGCGTGATAATGTCTGCTGCTAACACCAGTGAAATACGTAGAAGTGATTCGGGTAACGTGTGATAAGTTCCATCAACACCCTCCCAGTCAAGGGTGAAGTGCTGCGTTAGTGCCGGACATCGTGAATCCCACACTTCAATTGCAAGGAAGCGTTACTGAAGGACCTTTTGTAAGTTAAACTATTTCCTACTTGTTCTTACTGTAAATATCTATCCGTTGTTTTGCCATATCTTTGTCGTTCGGATACCTTTTACAATAGAATTGCATGCTATTAAAAAAAAAAAAAGAGAAACAAAACAAATTAGTTTGAGTAATTTGAATATTTGGACAGGAAAGAAAAAAAAATCAATGCTACTGGATTGCTCATATCAATTGTGTCTTATCTATTTATCTTTTGTTAACATTTTGTTTGATTTATGTTTAATTGGTGTGTGAGGAAACGTTTCTGCTACTCCCCAATATTACCTCACTTTGTGCTAAAAATTTTTGTATTGCTTTTACCGTTGTTATATTATATAGATTATCTAAACAGTTTTTTTTACATTCTACAAAGTACTGAACAATCTATGCTCGATCAGCATGCTATGCTTTCTCTTTATTTCAGGTTTGCAGGACTAATTTTTTTTATTGCAGGTTTACTATTCTAATTTTTTTTATTGCAGGTATTGTTACTAACTCCTTACAGCCGCGTACATTATATGTTGGTCTGCTTTCTACACCCCCCCCCAATCTCCGATTGAGTCCGGTCATTTCTTTGATTTTCTTGGTGTTACGCACGGCTACAAGCCAACGTAGCATAAATTTGGCGCCCAACGTGGCTGCCTCGAAGTAACGTAACAACTTTGTTACATTGCTTCAATCTTATTTCTAGGTAATTGCGATATCTTAACCGTCTGTGACCTGCCACCTGCAGTATGACTGTCGTCTCGGATACAAAGTTGCATATCCGTTCTCATGAACTGTTAATAACCTGTCTGGTTGATCCTTGTATTATATTGTTGCAATTATGATTTATTTAACAATTTCTAATAATTCCTATTAGATTCTATTATTTAATATATATACATACATATATATATATATATATATATATATATATATTTATATATATATATAAGTAAATTGGGAGGTACATAACTCGCGTAAGAGGTTCCCAGGGAAGATACGCTTTATTGAAGGCTATCTAAAGAAATAGCTGACCTAGGTTGGAAAGTACATATCCGTTTATATAATGGTTAATGCCATTATCTTGCACTTTCTAGGTGGTAAATGTAAAAACGAAGGGTAAAATAATTATAGTAACAATTTGAGTGTGCTGAGAAAATTTTAATCGTTTTAAGATTGCTATGATTGCCTGACATTTTTAGGCATATTATTTGTTAGAATAATCTTAAGAATCTAAAGACTTAGAAAGCCAAAGATTCTTCTCTGTATATTTTTCTAAACAAAAGTTACACGAACCTTTTCCTAGCAGCTCAAAAATTTTGAGCAAAAAAAGTATGCCTCAAAAGTGGTGTCTTATTCGTTTCTTTACAACATACGGACTTTGTTTAAGCCTTTATTACGAATACGGTTAATTCCTTGATGTAAAGAGTGCACAAATAAAAACAAAACAGCCACTGTCATTACCTTGGTCAACATTTTGAACAAGCTTTCAGACTAGTCAACTTTTAATTGAAAAAGGGCTTTGTACCGGCATTTCCGATAAATTATCTGCATTAACTATCGTTAGTATTTTTCGTTTTTAATTTTACCTTGCATTTGTCATTGAATACCATGAATTACATACATCTAAGGCCAAACGAAACTACCTTTGAGTTTATAAGTAGAAATATAAAACTAGCGAAATTTGAAACGACCATCGGCTACAATTGAAAGCCAATTTCGGTAACCAAAAAATTAGAAATCCATCATTCGTAAACTGCCTCTTGATCTAGCACAACAATAAAAAGTTTCAGAATCTTTTGACGGCATTAAAGATGTAATTTACAATATAGATCGGCAACGGAATTGAAACATACCTTATCGTATTTAATACATTTGAAACGCCTTGAACTTTTTGCTTTAATATAAAATGAGGTTGAGAAAAAGCAAAATTGGACTTTCTTTCTGACATTGTACTATTGGAAGATTCAGTTTTAAAAAAACTAAATTTGGATTCAGATATATCTTCGCTTGCCTCTAATGTAACTAACATGAATCACAACCTGTTCTTTCTACACAAAAAGTAATACCTATTTTAAAAATTGAATTTAATCTTCTCTGATTATGATTTAAAAATTAGTTTGGTGTCTTTTCTTGAACGTATCAAAACCCAAAAACTGCTAGGAACGTTACCGTTGAACAATTGTTTCTTGCTTCTCCAGACCTCCTTAGTTACGCTGCTTTAGACTTATGGCGGAAGTTGATACTGTTCTTTCCCATAATCAATTTATCCCTTACTTTAAATTGTTGATTATGCCCCAGAAAATTTTAAAAGTTTAACTTCAAAATCTTTAAATGAGCTTAATTCGCTTAGTCTAGTCCGAATCAAATCTCGGCACTTTCTTTCAACATAGATCTTACTATATTTTATTTTGTTTATGAAACAAATTATAAAGAACATATTTATATATATATATATATATATATATATATATATATATTCCTGTGAAATACGCCTTCGGTCACGGGAACTGGTACTTTCTGCTGATCATTCGAGCCCCACATATTGGGCGTCAAGATATGCTGTGAAACCTACAAAAAAACTTCACCAGAGTAAAAAAAAATATTCGAGCCTCTCGAATTGGGCACCAAGATTTGCTGTGATATTCGCCTTGTTGAATCTCTTCTGATAGTCGCCTTTTTACTCTTTCCGCCTCTGCTGCTCACCTAGTTAGAACTTTCATCCTCATTCATAAAAAAAACAAACACATTCCTACCACAAACATCAACATTAACTCTATTTACATCAATATTCATAATACATTAAAATTTCAAAATTAAATTTCAGCATAAATTTCAGTATCATAAAATTTCAAGTTTAAATATGTCATCATTTTTAATTTGCATCCAGAATTAAAGTCCTGGTAGGATGCATACTAATTAAGTTACAATATGTGCAGACCTAAGTCTGAATAAAAGGGAGCATCTCCCACCCCTTTACGTTAATTTAACAGGTTAGTCTAATTGAGCTCAAAGACAGACCCAAATTTTTATCATAATCAAAAACATAAACCTGATAAATACTCCTTTCTACTTATACAAGAAAATTTTACCTTAAAACTAAAAATTTGTTGTTTATACAAATTTACTACTGTCCATTTTTTATCAAACAAATTATAAAGATATTCAACACACACCAAAACATCTAAAATCGAACAAAATGCATAATTTACCTGAAGGTTACTGCACTCGTGGCTTCAATGTACATCGGACTTGCTCATCCCACCATTCCAGCTGGTTTATGTTTACGGCTTTAGATTCTGAACGCTTTTAAAATTTTTGTACACCACCATTCGTCTAAATTGGTTCAGGACTTCTCAGGAACTCATCTATGTATATCTAAATCTTGTTTTGTGGATCCAATCACGTTTACGAATAACACTTGATTACTCACCCCCGAAAATTAGCAAAGCAATTCATGATTCGTTCACGCTATACAAAGCTGCATACTTAAATGTATTTATTTATCGCTACTTATCTATCTTTTCTAAGTCTACTAATACATAATAACTTGTATCGTAGCACGTATTCTGCTTGCAGTATCGTATAACATCAAAAAATAAAGAGCAAACTGTTTTAAAGTATTCAATAAAATCAAAAATCTAAGAGCCAAACTGTTTAAAGTATTGAATAAAAATCGAAAATCTAAGAGATCGAAACTCATATAGCACGGGTTTATATAACGGCTTGCTTGCACGTCGGATTTGTTCCTCAACGGACAATTTTTAGAATTTCGCATTCTATGTTCCCTTTTGACAGTCCGGCACAGCGATTCTACAAAATTTGCACACGTCTCGCAACGCGTCTGCGAACAACTAATTCATTTTGTATAGAAATTGTTGTTTCCACCTCTCATATCTGCCTCTTATTTCAACCAATCGTTTCCTCGTGACGTTGCTCAAATCAGGCCCTTAATTATCTGTGTCTCTGCTTTACCTGTTTTATTTCTAACCTGGTCTTAGTGATGCAAATCGATATTCTTTACTATCGGTTATTTCAGTCCACGTGGATTCCTATGTTAATATAAGCTACGGTTTATCCGACCGTTTGCAATATACGCAGAATTTTCATGTTTATCCAAACAAATTAAACAGAACGTGATATTTAAAATACGCAGGTGTTTAATCGTAATACTTCTACGATTTGGATATTCCACGTATTTTAACCCTCTTGATATATTTGTATGCTAGCAACGCGTCTAATATCTGGTATTATTGGGTTTTTAAAAGCTTTTATGCATATTATACCTTAATAATCGTTCAATTAACTCCAATTAAAATAATAATGAATGGCATTGACTTCTACCCTTTAATTTTTAGCGAATACTAATTAAATATCAATTATTATTTGTACACTTTATTTAATACTCGTTACTTAAAAATTGAATTAATTAATATAAATTTCACACGTAATTGCTATTTGTTTCTTTATATAGAAAGCGTCTAGTGAATAATTTAAATCCCTTATTTTTAATGAAACGAATAAATTTTTATGCTCCACGGTTTTAATAACGCGTATTATCTAATAAAATTCTATACAAACCCTACATTCTAATTGAATGATTTAAATCTTCACAGTAGGCCTTTAATTACGCGTACTTTTCCCAAAGCTTCCTTATACACGGTGATTAAAATTATTTGATGTCGTTAATTAATTTTCTACCCTGGTCTAAATTTGAGTAATATATATATATATATATTGCTGTGAAATGCTCCTTTGTCTGCGGGAACTGGCTCCTTTCAACAAAAAAATTCTAGTCCCACCGATTGGGCGTCATAAACTGCTGTGATCCTCTTTTCGCCTCGGCTGCTCACCTAATTTTATAAACCTCCTCATTCATAAAATTAAACAACACATTCCTACCACAAACATCAACGTTAACTCTATTTACATCAATATTCAGAATACATTAAATTTTCAAATTAAATTTCAGCATAAAATTCAGTTTTAAAAAGAATTTCAAGATTAATTTTATTATCATTTTAAAGTGCATCCAGAATTAAAGTCCTTGTTGGATGCCTACTAATTAATATAACAATATATGCAGAGTAAAAAGGGAGCATCTACCACCCCTTTACGTTAATTAACCAGGTTCGTCTAATTGAGCTCAAAGACATACCTAAAATTTCATCATAATCCAGAACATCAATACTAAATACCCTTTTCTACTTAAACAAGCAAATTTCATCTTAACATTAAAATTTTATGGTTAGTACAATTTCACTAATGTCCATTTAAAGTAAATCAATTATAAAGTAATTCAACACACACAAAATGTCAAACAAAATAGTATAATTTACCTGAAGGTCACTGTCCTCGTAGCTTCAATGTACATCGTCCCTTTAGTTAATCACACCATTCCAACAGGATTATATTTACGGCTTCTAATTCTCAACGCTTTTAAAATTTTCTCCATCACCATTTATTTAAAGTTGTTTCTGGGCTTTTCCGGAACTCATCTGTGTATATCTGACCCTTGTTTCGTGGATCCAGACACGTATTTGAACCATTTAATTATTAACACCCCGAAAAATAGCAAAGAAATTCATGCGTCTTTCACCAATATACGCCAAAACTGCCTACTTTTGTGTATACATTTGTCGTTGTAAATTTTGCTAATTGGTACAGTGATACTAAATTTCATTACCTTGTATCTAAGTGCACTGAAGTACATTCATGTTAGCACGTAAATAACAAACTATTTTGAATCACTAAAATATACGAGCAAAATTTTAAATTATTTTATCAAACTAAAATGCACTGTTTAACATCTTGAATCAAGTCGCGGATGTAAGAGCTTTTAACGCATCGAATAGTCAAAAGTCTAAGAGGCCGAAATTCATATTACCACCGGTATATAGCAAAAAGCCTGTCTGTCGGTCTGTTCCCCAAAACGGGTAATTCTAAAGAATTTCTCATTCTATGTTCCCAGTCCGTCGCTCGCGCGTCGGTTTTACGAATTTTCACTCGCCCCATTTAAATCTCAGAAAATTTCCACACGGCACGCAACGTCTGAGAATACTAATTAATTTTGTACAAAAATTGTTGTTTCTACCTCTGATATTTGCATCCTATTTTCAACCAATTGTGACCCTCGTGACGATGCTTAAATCACGCCTTTTACTATATGTGTCTTTGCTTGACGCACTTTCTCTTTCCTTTTCTAACCTGTTCGTATTGGTGCAAATTGATATTCTTTATTATCGATTATATTTTAGTCCATGTGGACTATCTGGGTTAAATAACCCCGTATCGCACATTCTCGTGAATATTAAGCCCCGGTTTCTCCAAGATTCTTTGAAACCATTTGTTATCTACACAATTTTCGCCGTACGTGATATTTAAACTACGCAGGTGTTCAAAATAATATTAATTCTCAGAGCTTTTAAATAAACCCTGTTTTGTATTTCGTGCTAAAGCATCTGACCGTTTCCAATATCCTTAGAATCGACATGTTTATCTAAACAAATTAAACTGAAATTGCCTTTTAAAATACGCAGGTGTGTTCAAACATCCTACTTCTAACTAACACTTCTAGGATTTGCTTTTTATTGGGTTTTACAAGTTTCTATAGATATTATCTGTTACTAACGATTCAATTAACTTAAATTAAAATTGACTTCTATCCTTTCATTTTAGCGAATACAAGTTAAATATTAATTATTATGTGTACACTTTGTTTTACTACCGGTTACTTAAAATAGGGTTAATTAATATAAATTTTGCACGTAATTTCCATTTGTTTAGGAATAATTACATTACACGCAGAGCTTTTTAATACTGCTTCTTTTGATATAAAGCGTCTTGTACATGATTTAAATCTCTTATGTTTAATGAAACTAATAAATTTTTATGCTTCACGGTTTTAATAACGCGTATTATCTAATAAAATTCCTTATACACGGTGATTAAAATTATTTGATGTGATTATTTAATTCTCTACCCTGGTCTAAATATGAGTAATATATATATATATATATATATATATATATATATATCATAATCTCGTATAATTGTTTTATTCAGCTGTCATTTTTAACTTGGTAATTTAAATTTTAAGGTTAAGAAAGTTAGCAAAATACGGTTTTGTTTGTTTATTTAAAATGTATTAAACTTTGGTACAATATCTCAAGTACATTGTAAAGATTACTAAATTCATTCATAAATAGGCCTGTTTAACTACCTTTCCTTCAGACGCTTCTGAGACAAGGAAATCACTAACGTAATATCACCTTCCAGAAGGAATTTCGACGTTCAAGTCAGCATATTCTTACTGTAAAGCTGGGAAATGTTTACGATTTTTAGGTAGAAATTGTCAGTGATTACTGCTAATTTCTAAAGGAGGTCTTACATTAACATACGAAATGTAACGACCTCTTGTGCATAGTGATCACTGGTCAGGTCCAGATACTTTAAACTAAATTTTTTGTTATATTAAATGTGAGCAATTTAAATGTACAATATGAAATAAACCTTGAGGGTGCTGCAACTATAGTAAACAGAAATTTATTAGAGAATATTTTTCTAAACTACAATTTCAGCAGTGTGGCTAAAATATATATATTACAGTATACGTGTTTTTAAAAGTATATTTATAAAAGCAAATGTTTGTTTACATACAAAAATAACTAAGTCAATTGGAGATTAATCACTTAGAAATAACAAGAATGGTATTTATTATAACGATCATGTTGGGGCTACGTCGACTAGTCCGTATAAGAATCCAAAACATTTGTCTCCTATTGTGAAAAGAAGTTATATTAATGGCTTAAAATATTATTTTAATCTAATTTTTATATACATACTTAAATTACAATAAACATTTTCATATCTAGAAAAACATTAACAACTAATTCTCAAAATGTCTTGCAATAAAAGCAGTCTTTATTATATTACCCCGCACATTATGAGGCACAGGGGGTACCGGCACAATTTTATCGCCAAGCAGAATACTGAATAAATTCTTTTTTAACCATCACAGCAATATTATGTAATACTGCAGTAACAGTTATTATACGAACAGTGGTTCATCAGCTATAATTGGTACTTTTATTTATACAACAAAATCGCTGTTCCACTGCGCAAATGTTCACTCAATAACATTACGAGTTGTTATCTGAGCTGTATTGCATCTCCGTCCAAGCTCTTGTCTGTGGAATGTATATTGGAATAAAAATAAATCACAACTGTGGATATGCACTGTCGTCTAATCGCAACCCTGCAATTTGACGCTGTTCAATGTAGTTTCAAAGAACTGTTATTAAAAACCAAGACATGTAATAGCCATGTCATAAAATTGTCCGTGAGGTTCTGCTACCACTTGTATATTTCACGACATCCAACTTTTACGGTTTCTATATGCTTCAGCTGCTGGTCCTCCTGGGCCCTCTTCTCAATATGTGTGCAGTCAAAACAACCGACTACTCCCGAAAATCGGTCTATAGTATAAAATTGTTGTGTAATAGTTCTTAACACATTTGGAGTTGGAAACTTCACCTATTTGCCTAAATTTCCTGTCAGGATTTCAGAAATTTCTTTTACTATTCGACATGCACTTAACTGTCTAATGCCGTCTAAATTACCACATACTCGCTAAAATAATAATATTATGTTATACGTTATGTAAGTTTCAGACTGATTTGCGCATACTTAATCCAGTTCAGTAGCATAATTTCGTAATGCTGCGCACACTTTTACAAGAGATGGTGCTAGTGAATCTATTAAATTGTTGGTTCTTGACCTTCAGGAAATACCAATGGTAGTAATACATTGAAAACCGAAAACGTTGAACTAATTCTGTGTTACAATATTTTTCAAGGGGGTTCTGGAAATTTCGTATGTAGTATCTAAAATTTTACCAATGTATTTTTCAGTACAAATAATTTATATAATTTTAGGTTATGTAATTGCGTGCATGTTTTACACTACTCCAATGAAATAATTTATTACAATTACCTTGAAATGGGCAAATAATTGGGTTCTTCAACGTACTGAACAAATTCCCAAAAATCATTTTCCATTTTGCAATAAATACACTCAAGTATTAATGAATAATTTTGCCTGGCGTGGGGAAAGTAATTCGAGCATACGGAACAAAAATCGAAATAAATTGTTGGTTATTTTGCAAAAAGAAAAGCCTGTGACCGGTTTCACTGTTCTAGCAGATCATCAGTCCGACGCATCTACTTTTTCAAATCAACCAACTAAGCTCTGGCATATACACAAATTAAGGTGTATTTATAGTGCAAATGTTTCTCATACGTCCTCTATACTCGAATATAAGCAACTAACTATCGATGACTGTTTCTAGTCCTCGACGTGATTGTGTAGATGGCACTGCTAGACAAAATTTTAATAGCGAGTCAAAAGACAGATGAAAAATAAAATAAACAAATGACCTGTTACCTACTTACCACTGGCGAACTTTCTAAGAAGATATTGCACCCAGTGCTAAACGAGTAAGTTGGTCGACGGAAACTATTGCGTTTCAATTAGATATTGATGAATAGTTTTGCCCGGAATGGGGACCGTAATTCGAGCATAGGGAACGAAAATCAATATAAATTGTTAGTTATTTTGCAAAAAGAAAATCCCGTGACCGGTTTCACTGTTCTTGCAGATCATCAGACGGACGCATCTTTTTTTGCAAAACAACCAACCAAGTTCTGGCATAATGCACAAATTAAAATGTATATATAGGGTAAATGTTTCTCATGCGCCCTGTATACTTGAATACAAGCAACTAACTATCGATGATTGTTTCCAGTCTCCGACGTGATAGTGTAGATGACGTTGTCAAACAAAATTTTAATAGCGAGTCAAAAAACAAGATGAAAAATGAAATAAAGAAATGACCTGTTACCTACTTAACACTGGCAGACCTTCTGTTAAGTAGGTAACAGGTTATTTGTTTATTTAATTTTTCATCTTCTCTTTTCACTCTCTATTAAAATTTTGTCTGGTAATGTCATCTACACTATCACGTCGGGGACTAAAAACAGTCATTGATAGTTCGTTGCTTACATTCGAATACAGAGGACGTATGAGAAACATTTGCACTATAAATACACCTTAATTTGTGTATTATGCCAGCACTTGGTTGTTTTGCAAAAAGAGATGCGTCCGTCTGATGATCTAAAAGAATAGTGAAACCGGGCTTTTCTTTTTGCAAAATAACAAACAATTTATATTGATTTTCGTTCACAATGCTCGAATTACATTCCTTGTACCAGGCAAAATTATTCATTCATATTTAATTGCAAATGTATTGGTTTCTGTTTTCCTCGTTTAGCACTAAGTACAGTATCTTCATAGAAGGTCCGCCAGTGTTCAGTAGGTAACAGGTCATTTGTTTATATCATTTTTTATTTTGTCTTTTGACTCGCTATTAAAATTTTGTCTGGCAATGCCATCTACACTATCACGTCGGAGACTGGAAATAGTCATCGATAGTTAGTTGCTTATATTCGAGTATAAAGGGCGCATGAGAAACATTTGCACTATAAATACACCTTAATTTGTGTATTATGCCAGACCTTAGTTGGTTGTTTTGCAAAAAGAGATGCGTCCGTCTGATGATCTGCAAGAACAGTAAAACCGGTCACGGGTTTTTTTTGCAAAATAACCAACAATTTATAATGATTTTCGTTCCCTATGCTTGAATTACTTTCCTTGTACCAAGCAAAATTATTTATTCATATTTAATTGGAAATGTATTGGTTTCTGTTTTCCTCGTTTAGCACTAGGTATAGTACCTTCATAGAAGGTCCGTCGGTGTTAAGTAGGTAACTGGTCATTTATTTATTTCATTTTGTCTTTTGACTCGCTATTAAAATTTTGTCTGGCAATGTCATCTACACTATCACGTCGGCGACTGGAAACAGTCATCGATAGTTAGTTGCTTATATTCGAGTATAGAGGGCGCATGAGAAACATTTGCACTATAAATACATCTTAATTTGTGTATTATGCCAGAACTTAGTTGGTTGTTTTGCAAAAAAAAATTCGTCCGTCTGATGATCTGTCAGAACAGCGAAACCGGTCACGGGTTTTCTTTTGCAAAATAACCAACAATTTATATTGATTTTTGTTCTCTATGCTCGAATTACTTTCCCCATGCCAGGCAAAATTATTCGTTGATATTTAATTGGAAACGTATTGGTTTTCGTCTACCAACTTCTTCGTTTATCACTGGATGCAGTATCTTCTTAGAAGGTCCGCCAGCGTTAAGTAGGTAACAGGTCATTTGTTTATTTCAAATACACTCAAGGTTAGTACTAAACTACATTTTGCTTTGCTTAAGTTTAACCTTAAGTTCCGCCTTTATTTGTACAGGAGAGATGGTTATATTAGGTTCCTAAATACCAAAAGAGTAAAAGTGAAGCAATACTTCAGCGTGACTGTAACTTAACTGTAGTATAAGAATTTGGCCCTTAGACATTGATGAATCCCAACTGCGATGAAGCATTTGTCGTCACTATGCTACAGGATATTTTTATAGTTTAATTTTATAGATACAGGAATGTTATATGCAACACAATATCATGGGCTTATATAAAAATACTCCGATAGTAAGAATTGCAATACCTAAGCTGGAAATAAAGATCTAGTATATCGTTTACGTATATTATATTCTACAAACATCCATAAAAACTTACAATCAAAACCGTTAATTAATTATTATTTTAATATACAATAAACATTTTTTAAGGTGACAGTGGAAAAGGATGTTGAAAATTTAATAGAGACAATTAAAAAAACATACGGAAGACTCGATTATGTTGTCAATTGTGCAGGAATATTCAAGCCAGAACTTGTGTATAATTCAATTACTAACAAACCACATGATCTTGAAATATTTTCGAATATTTTAAAGGTAAGTCTGCTGTTGATATAAATTTAAATACCGTATTGAAATTTTTAGGTAAATGTTTTGGGTACCTTCAATGTAATTTGTCTAGCGGTGGGATTAATTAAGCAAAATGACCCTAACACAGATGGACAACGTGGTGTTATTGTTAATACATCCAGTGTGTCAGGTTTTGATGGTCAAATAGCAAGTGTTGCCTATGCTGCCAGTAAAGCTGCAGTTGCTGGAATGACTTTACCATTAGCAAGAGAGTTGGCCGAATTTGGTATACGAGTTTGTACAATTGCTCCTGGTAAGTATGAATAATACTAGAACATTAGTTTCAAAATTGTTAACGTCGACACTTCTAAATTATAGATTTTTGAGTATATTTTTGGTAAATTACAGGCAAAACGCCTTTTACGTATAATTTAGAATAAACAGGAAGAAGGAACAAACACAAAACTATTGAATCAATCATGGAATTAGCTAGCTTAAGTCGTAAGTGTGCCGCTCATTAAAATATGATAAAATAAATATCATATGTATATATACCGTGTGATCCAAAAGTCAGTTTAACGAATAAGTCTATTTCTTAGAAATAAATAATCAATTAATTTAATTTTTAATGTAATCCCTCGGTAAACTGACTTTTGGATCACCCGGTATATATATATATATATATATATATATATATATATATTTGTTTGAGGAATTTTCTTGGGTTTTAGGTCAAAACATTAATATATAGTTTTACATTTTATTGTGCCATAACCTCACTCGACCATACGTACGTTTCGACTGCTTGAGCCTTTTTCAATGGTTCAGTCATTCCTATAAATTAATTTACTAATATACTAACCTACCCTTATATAATTTTGTCACTTACCCTAAACTATTCTATTCGTTATACATTTAACAATTAAATAAACTAAGCCTATTTGTATGTCATTTACAAGTACGTTACAAAATTCTTAACCTACCTTATTGTCACTTACCCTAAACTATTCTATTCGTTATACATTTAACAATTAAATAAACTAAGCCTATTTGTATGTCATTTACAAGTACGTTACAAAATTCTTAACCTACCTTATTGTTGAATGTGTGTATATAACCGCATGTGTTGTATTAATACAAAATGTTATCCTAAACTATCTATTATCTATTAATACATTGCTATCACTCCAGTAAACCTGATCATCTATTTTAAATTATATATTTATATCCGATATTTCTCAATTTTATGTCCATTAGTTTTATTTTATTATTATTTTTTTGTTCATTTATTTAATTAAATTATGATAGATTTTACTCAAATTTTTTATATCTATTTTGTCATTAATTGCTGTGGAATTTAATGTTATGAAAATCATTTCATATAACTCTCTTTTTCTTTGGTTTGATTCAATTTTAAGTATTGCCGTTTTCTCGTAATTAAATTTGTGTTTATTTTGTGTTTCATGTTTAGTTAGGGCGGTCGCATTGTTTTTATCATATTTATGTCCATTCAAACGTTTCTCAAGATGCTGCATGCTTTGGCCAATGTATACACTGTCACATCCTTCTTGGCATGGGATCTTATATACGGTGTGGGTTTTTTATTTTTAGGTATTTTATCTTTTATTTTAGTAAATAAATTTTTATTTATGGTAAAGTTATGGTAAAGTTATATGCGTTTTGTCCTTTTTTTTATTTTTGCCTATATTTTTTTGTTATGTTGTAGTATTTATTTATTTGTTTTTTAAAGATTGCATCTATAAAGTGTTTAGGGTAATTGTTTTCCATAAGAGCATGTTTAGCTTTTATAATTGCTTTATGTCTGTATTCAGGATTTGACAATTTTATGGCTCTGTCTGCCAAACCTATTACTACGGCCTTTTTGTGGGCAATATGATGTTGCGAGTGGTAGTTGATATACCTTCCCGACCACGTTTTTTTATTATACCATTCAGTTTTTAGTACCTGTTCCTTTTTGGTGTGTATAGTCATATCTAGAAAATTTAGTTTGTTGTTTTTTTCAATTTCTATGGTAAATTGTAGTTTTTCATGAAAACTATTAAATAATTTAAGAGTATATTCTATTTTATCTATTGGAACCGCACAAATACAATCATCAACGTATCTATAGAAAAAAAGTATGTCAAATTCAATCTTTCTTAAAATGGTTGTCTCAAGTTCTTCTAGCACTAATTGTGCGATCCTCAAACAAATATAGAGTGAAAAGGTCAAGAAAAATAAAAGCATTTAATATATATATATATATATATATATATATATATATATATATATATTTTAGTATTTGACATTATCAAAGGGTTTAGAAAGATAGTTGTTAGTACTACGGATAAAAACATTTATTTACCACTTTTATCAAGCTATTCTAAAATTTAAAAACACTACGGTTAACAAAGACTGATGAATAATTACTTGTTAAATGCAGATATAGAATATTATGTACTAATGATGCAGCGTTTGAGGTTTAAAAAAGCATTTTTCCAATGTTTCCAATACGAAGGGTATCTAATGTAACTTCAATTGAATGTTGTAATAGTAATAGTTTTAGTTTTAAATAAAACGGGGGTAATTAAAACTTTTGTAACTTTATTACCCTTTATCCTCGTGACTATCAGCTATATACCAAAACTCTCTATTTTTAATCTGATGTCACTAGGTCGAGATTTTCTTCTTTAGACTCCAAGCCCAGGGTAATGTCAGATGGAAAACGGCTTTAGACAAAGAAAACTCTTAGGGGTTAAACGGCTAGTAGAGTGTTAGCTCTGGGTAGATCATGAGCATGGGTCATGGGTGGATAATCGACCAAAAATATTTTTAATAGGCGCCACCGTATTTTTTAGTACAAGTGCCAACAAAATTTAACTGTGTTTGTATAAGGGGAATGCGGAAACCTTATCTTAACACCACTATCATAGCCATAAAATTTGAATTTCACTCTTTATCACACACTTACCAAAACCTCAACCACCAGATGTCAAACAGTTGTCTCAGCTTTACCTGTGAACAAACAAAAACACCACATGGACACTATTTGTGTCTTCAAAAGCATATGCCAAAAATAGAATAAATGAATTTAAACATCTGTGAAATACTAAAGGGATTTATTTTCATTATTCTGTCTTTTTACTTAATGAGGGTTTGCTCTAGTTTTCTTTTTCTTAATTTAAATGTAGAATAATAAAACTTCATTCAAATGAAACAAAATGAATTCTATTCATATGTAGAAATCGGATATATATACATGTGACTGCAATATATATGCTTACTATCTTGTCATTAATTTTTTTATAAAAGAATTTTAGTGAAGTTTAACCTTCTAAATAAATATTTATAAATTAATCATTTCTATAAAATTTTAGTTTAAGCAAACATATCATAATTTATTTGTTCATATCACAAGATTTTATTTTACTATAATCATTGAAGCGCTTCCTTGACCATTTACAACAAAGATTGATCATCAGAAAAATAACGATCATAAAATGCAACTATTCAAATTTAACTGTTGTCTACACAAAAAAATATGCACGAATATCAACACCAATAAAAAGCTTTTACATGACCTTAATTGTTTTTAAGCAAAATGTGAAAATTAAATCAAGACTGCATTTGGCGTCTAGATTAGGAAACAGAATCTATACTATTTTTTTATCTGACACAAGTTGTCATTCTAAATATCTTGACACACATTGAATGCGTGTACAAGTAACTGACAAACTAAATATTTATTCGGTGTGTTATTAACTTTAAAAAACTACTTTAAATTTGTGTTATTCTAATAATCAACGTAGGAGATCTTATAATAATTTATAATACTTTCAAAGTTACGGAAAGTTTCAAACACTCACGTGTATCCAAATAAATTGCAGGTGCAAAATCATGACGTCAGCTGTTGTATTTTTCCAGCGTATTAATCATCTGTAAGTTTGAAGTACCAAGATTCTTTGTATAATAAACCATTTCTATACGGCGTATTAAATAGATAGAACGAAACCATAACTGCCTGCTTTAAATTACTGCGACGAAAATTTATTATAATTTAACATTGAAAATTGTTGTTGTAGATATGTCCATTAGATATTGCACTAAAGTGAAATATATTAGTTTAATTTATAATATTAATCTATACCAACTGTCTTAAATGATGTATATTATTGTTCCATGTTCTCAACTCAAGTTCTTCTTTCTGACTCTATTAGACGCCTCGTGTTTTAGTCGAGCCATCTTGACTTTTATCAGTAGTCTACAAAAAGCGACTTGATTCTTCGACGTTGGAAACAAAAGTGCTCATAATTAACTGGACTACGCTTGGCAACAAGCCATAGAATATAAATCTCCTAGATTCTATGTGTTATTGGGAATATTATACTTTACTTTTTATTGGCTGAATATTTACGAATTAAATGCTTTAAAATTTATCTGTTTTATTATTAATTTATTAGGCTTGGTGCAACAAGAAAAAAAATACGTTACAATGTGTATAGGTTTTGTCTATAAAATTATTATTTGTAATTTGTGGAGGATACTTTATGCCATTTATAAGTTTGATTTACCTAAAATGAAAGTCGTTTAATATATTTTAATTATAAAGTGAAATGAAGTTATGAAATGTCAAATGAAATTAAATAATACCAAAGCTGTTCTAAAATAGTAATTAAGTAGAGTTAAGGTTAAAATATTGAATGCATCCCATATATATTATTAGTTAGTAGGCTAGATGTAATTGTTTTGGTTGTCCTAGGTGATAGTTGTTTAGAGAAAGAATTAATTGATAAAAAAATTTGGTTAAAAAAGATTGAATATAAAATTGTATCCTGAATAGGTGGTTTTGGCTTGAGGAGCCTTGTAATAAAATTTATCACAATTAATAGATGTGTTTTTAAGTACGTGCATTTAATTGAATTGTAATAGAAAGTGAAAAGGTTATACGACAAAAAAAATTTACAAAAGAGATTTCCAATTATACTAACGTCGGGGCATCTTTTATGTATTGAAGAGTTGCAGCTGTGATAGTGAATTATTCTGCAGCAGGGTCCAGTTTTCTTGGATTACAGATCAGTTAGTTGGTGAAGTAGTAGTTAATTGTAGAACCTAAAACTATAGTAAAATCCTTTTTGAACATAAACTAAAACATACTTTTATTAGGTAGTCACTGAAAGCGTTCGAGGCGATCTTGTGGTATCCTGTTTCAAAGCCCATGTACACCCAGACACATTCAACGGAGTTGCAGGTATTTTAAGTTATCTTTATATACACTTCATTTAAAGTAATTTGTGAATAATTTAAATTTCAAACGTTTAACTAAATTAAATATTTGTTGAATAGATTTATCAATCTTTGTATAATCACGATACGCAAGCATTAAAAAGAGGTTAGGTGCTTTTGATCTAACAACGCTTTAGGCGCCTGTGCTTTAAATACCTGTAAGGGGACAAAGAACCCACGTCTTCTTACAGAGTTTAAATAGTAGATTCAGTTTCCCTGAGCGAGTTTCTAAAAGCCGTGGCATAATTAAATTGGAAAATTTATTTTATATAAATCATTTTAAAGGCCAACACCACATTAAGGTTGCACTTATTACTTTTTAACTCATATTTTAAAGCATAATTTCATTTAATATCACCATACATAATAATATATATATATATATATGTATATTTTGCTGTGGATCGGGGACTTAGGGGTTTGACATCGCCAGTGTCAACAACCGATTTTCAAAAAAAAAAATAAAAAAATTTAGAAAAATATTCTTACCCGTTTATTCTGCTGCCACAATCTCTTCAGCAGCTTCCCTGGCTAGCTCAACTGTGCTTCTTCTCGAATACCTAATTTACAATCATTATCTCTTCCCACTCGCACACCATTCAATAAAATCATCAAATAATACAACAATCATACAATCTTTTATTTACCGCTATTTACAAACAAATTATTCACAGATATAAACAGTTCGGTACACAAATTACAACTCACTAAGTGACATGTTTTAAAGTTCTTGTTTTAAATTATTATGTGCAAACACATTTAATAAAAATATGAGTAGATGGGCCCAAAATAATACCCTATATTTATTCTACTCTGGAGTATGGTGAGCTCATAATAACCCAGTTTATTAATGTATTCCTTTTACCTTGCATAAAATTACTACAAAACTAATAAACCCATGTACCCTTAACAATCCAATTTAAATTCAAAATGAAATTTAGTAAGATTTACATACACCCTTTTTCAATATTTTAAATCACCCTATTAATTGTCAAGTACATGTATCTTTTCCGATAGGTTATATAACCATAAATAACCCCGATGTTCACTCACACATCACCAAATAATTCCAAAAGTTTATCAGATAACAAAAAATTCAACTCAGTTACCTGGAAAATGCCTCAAGCCTCCATCACTCCAACGATGGTTACCAGAACCTCTTGGCTTCGTGACTATGCGCTCTGATCCTCCACATATTCATAGATGATAACCCCAGTATTCGAAAAGCCTTGCTTCCAATTACCATTCCATAACAGCATACAAACTCACGTATATTATACTTCTATTTATTAGTTTACTAGATTGGTATGGTATTAGTTGGACCTCAGTTAATTTAATTCACTCGACACTACTCACGTTAATAACTATAAGGTCTCAACTCCCAAGTTACAGGAGCTAGTACTACATTTACTGACTTATGGATAATTTTTAATACTCACAACAACTCTACTATAACGTCGGTCTATCGTTGAAAGTAGTTAAAAGCGATGAAAATATAAAGAGGAAGCTCCCAATTCTCTCAGAGTATTTATATCTTTCAACATGCCACCTCTAAGCCACACTTCACGCGAAAAACTTATTTTAAAATAACACTTCTGCAAATTTTGATATAACCGACTTAAAGCTTCCAGAAATTTACCTCGTGGACACGCCGTATAATCCGAAATTTGCTTCCACCTGTTGCATGTTCGTCCGTTTATAAAACTATTTATTTCAACCAATGATTCTGTTCTGTGTTGTCATGAAACTCCGCCTGCAATATTTTTATCTTTGTCTTATGCATATTTGATGTCGCGTTCCACACCCCACTTGAGTTGTAGAAAACCGATATTGCTGACAGCGTCTCATCACTCCACGTGTATTCATTACGTGAGTTTTGAAACCAATGCTTTTATATCCGTCTCGATCTGTAGCATATTACTGATCGTGCATCTCACCTACTCTTTAAGAAACTCTGTTAGCTTGTTATTCGAAGCAACTGACAGTTGAACACTATTTTCTATGAAGCCCGCTTTATTATGCTGATAATTTCAAAGAAGGTAACCTTTTAAACATGCAGGTGTTCTTAATTATAGACCGTTCGAAACAAAAATCCTTGGAGTTTATATTTCAGCCTATCCGATACAACTGACGTCCTTGTTTGTTACCAAGAAACCTTTTGCCTTCGGATTATTGATTTTCTATCCTCCGGTGTGTTTTCTAATGCTATTTCACGTCGAATTAAAATAAATTAAATTAATTATGCGTTTCTATTTGTTTTTAAAACTGGTTTTCTTTATGTACCTTTAATCTTTCAATCATTACTTATAAAATTACGTCAATACTTGTCCGTTTAAATTAAATAAATTTTGCGCGTAAATAATTTGCTCGTTCTTCTATACGGGGTGTTTAAAATTGCATTGTTTACCCCAAATTTAATCCTTTGAATTTATAACAATATACACATTGGTATGGCTTGTAACATTTAAAAGATTAATAAAATGAACTCTTGTTGAACATCAATAAAATGGTGTAAACTATTGCCTGAATATGCCCATATTACCATGCTAGTTCAGTTTAAATGAAACAACGAGAATCCAACATCAAACTTATAATGACTTCAAATATTCATTAACAAACAATGTTTCAAATAATAATTGCAACATCTACATACATCTTTCTTTAACACACATTATCCAAAAAAATATATACGAGCATACTTATAAATAAAGTTCTATATCGTCGGCACGTCTTAAGTCTAAAAAAATTTTTATAACTGTTAAATACTAAGAGTTCATAAAATCTATCTTTCTATTAGTATTTCACAAATGTTTCCTTATGTAAAGCACGCTATGTATAATTTTTTTAAAAAATGAACATACATAATTTGAATAATCCGTCTTATCCCGTAGTTAAACGTAGCTCATCAGATACATTCAATACACTTTTATAATAACCAAATTTAAGAGAAATTTGACCTAATAAAAATTTTGAATTATTCACTTACAAAAAAAAATTATAATCAAAATTCTTATGTAATCTATCTAATTTTAATAAGCAGAGTAAACCAAATATTTTTTAAAAAAATTTAAAACAACGATATACTTGCTATCACCATTAGATTATGCTGGTGGTTATAAACCAGCCCATGTCCAAATCGAATAATTAATTAAATCTCCTCATCCATATACATGCCGTTTTATTCTTTTAAAAGTGAACGTGAACTACTCTCAATTAATTAGCAAATTGACCCCGTTCTGATTCTTGATCCCATTTATATATTTGGATCCAGATCAATGAGTTTGTTTTTATCCACGTAACTGATGTCACTTTCCTGGAAATTAGCTTGCGATGATACTTCATTAGGACGTTATCTTATCTAAGTTGCTGTTATCTTTGATTTATTACATCATTAAATATCTTACTATAGTTTGTAATTTATATTGTTTAATAAATGAATGTTAAAATGTTTATCTGTGACCTTGACTAATAACTGTTATTACGCGTTTTACAATCGTTTTCCTTTGATTTATGGGTTTCTAAACGCCTTATCTCACATTACAGTCCCCTAATTAAAATGTTCATTCATGCTATTTTGCTATTGTGTGAATAAACCTAGATATTCTAATAATCTAGAAATATGAAACACGCGACTTGCATGTTTTGTATAATGATGTTGATGTAAGAAACCAAATCAAGAAAACAATAATTACTCAAAATACTTTTGATACGATAAGTGTATATAAATTGTGTATGTATAAAATAGTTAATGTATTTTCCGGGTTTGGACTTTGCCTGCATCTAGTTGAAATAAAAAAATAAGGTATCGTTTTAATAACAAATATTAAATGAAATATTAAACTGTTCTGCACGGACATCCACCTTGAAGAAATTCTAGGATACTAGAACGGGTAGAATGGCTAGCACGTTTCAGTAAACTAAAGAGCCGTACTGTAGGTTTAGTCAAACTAGCAGGGTTCTTAGAGAGGAGTTAAACCGTCTAAAATAGGTCCCTGAAAGAGGGCAGCAGTTATTTCGGTACTTAAAATGGTAGAAACCAAGGGGTCGGTATGGCATTCTAAAACACACTGCTGCGATATAGAAAACAAGGGGGAACCAGCAAATTGCCTCCCAAGTACACAGTGTTACCAAAAGCGCTTTTTTCAAATGATGGGATCCTCTGGGGTAAAAGATTACGAAGTTAAAATGGCCTTCATTTCGGATTTGCGGGTGGGAACGACTTTGAAGTATGTGATTGACTAGTTCAAAAGAAGAACCAGGAACATTTCGAGAGTCAAAGTGTGAAATGTTAGAAGCATGGAGCAGGTAGGTAAGCTAGAGAATTTGAAAATTGAAATGGATAAGTTAGTATTCGACATAGTAGGGATTAACTAAGTTCGGTAGCCAGAAGCAAGGGATTCTTGGAGCGGAGACTTTAAGATAATTGACACAAGATCAGAGGAAGAAAATTCAAGAGTGGGGCTAGTAATGCGGAAATAGACGGAAAATGTGCAGAAAGCTACTGACAAAAAGAACGAAAGGGTACTCATAGTTAGATGAGAATCTAAACCGGTAAATACGGTATTAATACACATATAGATGCCTACCTCTAGCTACAGTGATAAGGAGGTAGAAGAGATCTACAAAGATATCGAAGATATACTAGGATTCGTAAATAACGTGAAAATTTAATAATTACGGGAGATTTTGATGTAAAGATAAGTGAGTGGAGGGAAGGAATGGTAGTAGGTTTATTTGGTTTTGGCACGAGAAACGACAGGGGAAATTGGCTAGTAGAATTTTGCGACAAAGACAATTTAACCATCACAAACACATTATTCCAGCATCATGCTTGAGGATGATACACCTGGAAGATGCCAGGAGGCATAGATAGATATCAAATATATTACATTCTTGTATAACAACGATTTATGGATCAAGTAAAAGACTGTAGAAGTTACCCAAAGATTTAAATACTGATCACAACAGAGTAACTATGGAAGACGAGCTTAAATTCAAAAATTAAAAAAAAACAGAAAAGGCACTTTGACTTTGAGAAACCAAAAGATAAAGATATCCAAAAAAAGATTTGAAAAAAATCAGAGGAATTGCTAAAAGACATCGGGAAAATTTCTGATACCTAGGAAGTAGAAAGAGAATGGAATAATATTAAATGTAGCTTAGACATGACGGTTAGAGATATTATGGGGTCTAAAGAGAAGGAAAATAAGAAACTATGGGTAACAAAGAATATTCTAAATGTAATGTAAGAAAGTCAAAAATACAATACAGAGCAAACTAAGCAGGGAAACATAGATACAAAGCTATAGAATGGGAAATTATTTGCAAATGCAAAAAAGGTAAATAACAATGGATTGATGAAAAGTTGAAAGAGGTACAAACTAGGATGGAGCGCGGGAGCAGACGTCATTATAGAAAATGTAGAGAAAGCGGTTAGATGGCAAAAATTTATAGATAATTTATATGCAACACCGGAACTAGCTGCATTAAAATAGGAGCTAGACATTGATAAGGATGGCTTGGGATATACTATACTTAGAAAAGAATTCGAATTAGCATTAAGAAACCTAAAAACTAATAAAGTACTGGGTATAGATAAGGTACAAGAAGAAACTCTAAAAGCCGCTGGACAAGCTGTAAAAGAACATCTCTTCAAACTTGTAACTTATATGTATGGGGTAGGCAAGATACCAAAAGATTTTACCATAATCTCTATATCAAAAAAGAGAGGTTCAGTGGATGTGAAAATTTCCGAATAATAAATTTAACGGCACACGTATCAAAAATTTGAACTAAAATTGTACAAAGACGGATGGAAAAATGGACCGAAGAAATAATAGAGAAAGATCAATTTGTGTTTAGGCGAAATAAGGGAACACGGGAGGCAATTTTAGTCTTAATGGTGAAAACGGAGAAGTAGTGTATATAGGGTTTGTAATCTGGAAAAAGCGAACGGCAATAAAAAATGGGAAAAATCTTCGAAGTACTCAATGTAAAATGCGGCGTAAATTTCGAATAGCTCAAAGGCGAGATAAAATGGACTGTATTTAAATTTAATGATATTTTAACAAGCAACAGATAATTAAGTGTTCGTCAACAAATCAAAATAAAAGCGTTTACTTTAGCACCTACCTTTAATGGTGCGGCGGCAGATGAAAGAAACGTTGGAACCAATTAACAACATGCGGCACGTGCAAACTCGACAGCGGTTCATACACAAAGCGGTTCACACACAAAGCGGTGTGAACAATTGAAAGGACGACACTATCCTTGTACAATCAATGTAGTATATTCGATAGTGGTATATGCGACTACGACTGTAGGCGACTGCGGTCTGGGCGATACTACTTGAGCAAGCTTCTTGGATATTCCAATCGATATTGTTTGCGGCCGCGCACTAACACAACGTTCACCATTCACGGCACAGGTTAGCGGGTGCTTAGTAAAACACATTGGAGAGAATTTGCACTAACAAAAATTTAATCTACCGCTACGAAGTTAGAATAACCAACAAGCTCAATGTCATAATAAATTTTAACTATAAATTATTTACAAGAACGGAACAATCAAAAAGATTGGAATGAGCTATAGGGATAAACGGATAGTACATAGCTTAATACAAAGAATAAACTGCTGTAATAGAATTATAGCAGGAACGTAGAGAAGTAAATATTACAAAATAGATGGGACAGGGATGTGACATATCCGTTAATTTTAACTTATATATCGAAGAGGCAACGAATACCGCCAAATGTAGAAATACATTTAGAATTATTATGCAGAGACGACCAATTGATATGCTTAGATTTGCCGATGATATAGCGGTATTAGCATTTAGCAAGAAAGAGTTGCAACCTGATCTTAATGAAATGGGAACAGTATTGACAGAGAGGTATGGTATAAAAATTAACAAAGGTAAAGCTAAAGTATTGGTCTGTGAAGGAGAGGTAAATAGGTCAAAAACTAGAATACAAATAGGAAACGAGAACTTACAAGAATACAAGCATTTTTGCTACCTAGAAGATCAAATAAGAAAGATGGAAAAAGTGCAAAAGAAATAAAACAAAGATTAGCACAAGATTGTGCTACATATAACAAGAAAAAGTAATTACTGTGTTCAAAGACAACAAACATAGAAACAAGTAAAAGATTGCTCAAAGCATATGTGTGCAGCACAGCACTGCCGGCTGTGAAAAGTGGACTATAAGAAAAGAGGACAGGAAAAAGGAACTTTTGGAATGTGGTGTTACAGCCGTATGATGAAGATATTATGAACAAACAAAGTTAAGAACATATAGATTCTAGAACTGGTAGAGGAAGGAAGAAATATGTGGAAAACAGTAAAAATAGGAAAGATACAACGATAGTATACGTACTAATGCACGAGGATATAGTGCGAAATATATTGGAAGCAGAGACAGGAACAAAGTAAAATAGAGATAGACCTAGATTAGACTATTGTAGACAGATAGTAAAAGATATAGGCTGTGAAAATTTCAGGAAAATGTCTAGCTTAGAAGAGAATAGGAATCAATGGAGGTCCAGGAAGGAAAACTTTGTGATGAAAAGGTAATTTCATTTGAACCTGATGATTATCTTAAACAACTACTGGTGGTGTTTTTGCAATATTCTCAACAAATGTTGGTTGTGCAAAAGGAGTAATTGGAAACTATTGATTTGGCAAGTGTCTAAATTGTGGAAAATCTTGGTAGTCGTCAGGTTACTTAACCCCCTTCGTGTACCATTGAATATCGGTGAAATAGGGTATACTTTTAAAAAACAATAGTAGGGAAAAATGCAGAAGATATAAAGAAAGGATTAGCACTAGGTCGTGCTGTTACAAGAAAAAGCAGCTGCTGTGTTACAAGATATCAAATATAGAGAAAAAAAAGGATTGTTGAAAGCGAATGTGTGAAGCACAGCACTGTATGGCTGAGAAACCTAGACAGTAGGAGAAGCGGGCACGAAAAAAATAGAATCCTTGGCAATACGGTACTTCAGACGTATGATGAAGAAAGATATCATGGACAAATAAAGTTAAGAAAAAAAGACACCAGAAGTGGTAGGAGAAAACAGAAATATGTGGGAAACAATAAAAGATAGGAACGACAGGATGATAGGACAGTTACTAAGGCATGAGGGAGTACTGCGTGATGTATTATATTAGATGCAGAGATAGGAGAAAAGAGAGGTAGAGGTAGACCTAGATTAAACTAATACATACAGATAGTGTGAAAGTAAGAAATGTATAAGTTAGCTCAGAATAGGAAAAAATTGAAGTACACATCCAAACAGCTCTAGGATTGAAGACCCAATGATGATGAAATATTAAATTAATAAATTTTAATTTGCTTGATAGCTGACTAGAAGGATTTATCCAGTACGATCGTTTATTGTCAACTTAATAATCCACCTAACTTGTATATTATAATAATTACCAATTACAACTTGGACGTTTACTTGGAGCTTTTTGTTTATTATTTTTCTGGAACACCATCGATTGTGTTAGAAAATCCCCTTCTTGAAAGGTAGGTTGAACCGTTAGAGAGCCATGCGGAGGAGAAAGGCAAGTAGTCTCTTACTGGAGTGCTGTAAGTGATCCCAATAACCCATAGATTAATATATTATGTATTAATTAGTTCAAAATATCTGAATACTGCTATTTAAATTAATTGAGTGTTGTAATTGTGTTTCAATCAGAACTTAACAATTGAAATATGACCTGCACGCTTAGAATTATGTAGTTGTGTGGTTTATTGTGGGAAAATTGTGTCAACATTCAGAACTGTATTTAATACATTAAAGCTTTCGGTCAACCACGATAACTTTTTTCATCTGGTTATTGGATTCTTAATGGCATCTACCGTTATCCATTCTCTTTACATGTGGTTAACTCCATCCACTCTACAACCATAAACAACTTATTATCTTACGCATGTATTTTAAGTTGCTAGTGACGATCTCTTTCTGGCTGAACTACGTAAACAACCTAATTTATCAATCAGTTCTTAAAATCCTATTGAAAATATATACTTAATCTATTTTATTTGTTTGTCTGGTTTAGCTACTATAGTTGCGTATATCTCTAAAATACGGATATCACCATAGCAGAAAATTTAAAAAGTTTACCGGCACCATTTATTAAGAGCAATAATCTGTTTAGGGCTCACGTGAAATAGAAAGTAAACTTAGTAGGTATGCTATAAGCGTACGAAGCACAAAAATTGGTTCTTATATATAAATTCACTTATGAATATTTTCGGTTTAGAAAGACCATTATAATGTATACAAAGATCAGTCGCTCCACTTGCCTTTTGTATCGAAAAATGATCCTTTTGGAATTTATATCTCCTTATCGAAAAAACAATTTCTATCTCGTACCCTGAGAACATATCTAATTACAGTATACCAAGATTTCTGTTTTAAAATAAAAACCGCAGCTATTTAAATTTGTATGCCTATATACTTCACTCATTGATTTATTTATTAAAACTGTAGCAAATATCATCCATTACATGGTGTCTAAATAAAAAAATTTTAGGTGCCTTCGATACACCAATAATCGGCCCTGCATACAATTCTGAAACAATTTCAGTAATACTTAAAAGCATAGTATTTCCTCATGGATTTGCAAGCCCAAGTGCATTTGCAAAGTTTGTGCAGAGTATCGTGGAAAATCCAATTTTGAATGGAGAAGTGGTTCGATTAGACGCTGGGCTACGTTTACAAGCGTAAGTAGTAATACTGTGTTACAAATACATTACAAAAATATTTTGCAGGGGCAAGGAACAATACAATAATTTTAAGCAAAACTCTTAAATTGTCACTACCATTGTGCCACAGTTGTTTGCTCCTTACATTATTAATAAAGCATATACTTTCCCTTACTTGCTTAACTTATACATTTTGTTACAATCATTCAAACTATCGCGGACAGACACTTCTTCTAATACAGAACTACAAATATTTCAATGTAATAGTACGGTATCAGTAGGGTAAGTTCACCGATTCTAACACCAGATCCTAAAATATTTGACCAAAACGCAGACCGGATGTACAACCAAATGAGAGAATATTTTTTCAAAAGTTTGAATGTAAACCAATTTTTAAGATAAAACTACCGCTTTGCTCAAACATTTCTATTATACTTATTTCTTAAAATAAACTGTACACTGTACACTACATTTACGCAATCTGTGCCAATAGTTCCAGAAATCCACCATTAAATTTTCTCACCAAACACACAGAAGTAAACTACTGGGGGAAAAAACGAGAACGTAAGAGGTTTACAAAATTGCTAGTAGTACAAGCTCAAACCGAAAAAAATCCTAAACACGTAATAATAAATGAGTGACAATAGACTGGGGGTAAGCCCTATTTCAGCTATGCACCTGAAAAGAACATAACGAATTATGGCAGAAACGAACATGTAATCACCGAAAGACTAGATCACATACTATTCCATAGTCCAGTAATTCAGGGTGTGGCGCAGCACCATATCACAGTACAAAATCACAAGACACAGTAAGAAATAAAAACACAGCTGCATTTAATTTGTTGGGATATAAAGTGTCAGAAAATGCTCATAAGCAATGCATGGCAATACATTAACCCGTTGACTGCCGCAAGTTTAAAATTTTGAGGATCTCATAGGTCGCAATATTTTTTTTTTGTTGTAGTTGTTGCGAGATGTACAAATATATGTATGCAATTTTTTTCAGATTTGTTTTTTTCAGGAAGTAGTATTTTTAGGTCTGAATCATGTCTGAACCACGCGGCGCTAGAACACATTTTTTCACAAGCAGGCCGAATGACGCGTACGTGATTCACAGAAACAAGTTGAAACTTGTGTTTTGTGCATTATTGTAGACGTATACTTCTGTTACTTATTCATTTATATCGTGCTAGTAAATGTAGTTGGTCGAGTGTGCATTTTTTGACACTAGAAAATGGGCGATTATGAAAAAGAATAACTTAGATTAGAAGCCCTGATGAATGAAATTTTATCTGATGAAGAACCGTTTGAATATTCATTTGAAACTTTGCATCCAAGTGAATCGAGTTCTTCGTCTTCCACAGAGATTGATACTCGTGTTCGAAAAAAGAGGAAAATCGAATCTGCAGTTTAAAACGCACAAGTATGTCTACCCAGTACTTCTCAGGCAGCTGTAGAAGAAACAATTAAGGACGTAATAAAAATCTCCACTGGAGTAATTCGTCGTTCGATGCAATAATTAGCGAAGTAAATTCGGCTAATATAAAATGAAATGAAATTACTGGAGATAATTTGAAAACATTTGTATTTGATACTAATTCGAGAATAATAGAAGACGTGTTCAAGAAATGCATAACAAACAACCCGTTGATTTTTTTTTTATTTGTTGATGAAGAACTTGTTACGATCAATTTCACCCGACTAAATATTTTCGTTCAATTTCCGACTTTCTCAAATTTCTCCGACACTTCAACCTCGACATTTTGTATAACTACTTGTTATAGGTGACGCTTCTAATCAAGTATTACAATTTTGTAATTCATTTTGTACATTTTATTTCAAGTTTACAATAGTTCGTTAGTCAACCAATATTACACCTCTATATCGGTGTATTAGCGTAACGTCCTAATTCATACAAGTATTGTTATCAATACATGCTACGCAGTTTGAATAGTCTAGAAGTTTTCTTTTACATTTGGTTGTTAATTTGATATGCGCTTATCGCGCTATTAAACATTCTTTTCCCGAGAATTTGAAAGTGTAAGAACATACTACTCAATATTACTTTACAAAGAAAAAAGTATTTGCACCAATTCTGTTCTACGCTCATCGTTCTGATTCTTCCTTTTTGAAATACAGCATGGAGTATACCCGTGCTTCAGTTGTTACGTTAATCGTGGCACCACGTTGGGCGCCAAATTTATGCTACGTTGACTCGTAGCCGAGCGTAACACCAAGAAAATCAAAGAAATGACCGGGCTCAATCGGAGATTAGGGGGGGTTGTAGAACGCAGACCAACTTATAACGTACGTGGCTGTAAGGAATTAGTAACAATACCTGCAATAAAAAAAGTTAGAATAGCAGACCAAAAAAAAAAATTAGTCCTGCCAATCTGAAATAAAGAAAAAAGCACAGCATGCTGATCGAGCATAGATTGTTCAGTACTTTGTAGAATATAAAAAAAAACCTGTTTGGATAATCTATATAATATAACAACGGTAACAGCAATACAAAAATTTTTAGTACAAAGTGAGGTAATATTGGGGAGTAGCGGAAACGTTTCCTCACACACCAATTAAACATAAATCAGACAAAATTTTAACAAAAGATAAATAGGTAAGCACAATTGATATGAGTCATCCAGTATTGTTGATTTGTCTTTTTTTTTAAATAGCATGCAAGTCTATGGTAAAAGGTATCAGAACGACAAAGATATGGCAAAACAACGGATAGATATTTAAAGTAATAACAAGTAGGAAATAGTTCAACTTACAAAAGGTCCTTCAGTAATGCTTCCTTGCAATTGAAGTGTGGGATTCACGATGTCCGGCACTAACGAAGCACTACACCCTTGACTGTGAGGATGTTGATGGAACTTCTCACACGTTACCCTAATCACACCTACGTATTTCACTGGTGTTAGCAGCAGACATTATCACGCGACGGAACTATGTAGCATTGATAAATTTCTTGTTAATTCTATTTCCCGAGACAATAATTTCGAAATATTTTGTAGCACTAGTTTAATTTCAACTGGGACCAAATGTATATTATTTTCATAAACATCCAAAAAGCAGCGAGAAACTTCAACCAATACCTTTGTAAACCGGTAATCTGTTATATTTCGCCAATAACGAAATTTGCGCAAGCAATGTTCTATTGTAGATTCTTTGGGGTTAGCAAATCCAGAAACTACAGTATCAACTGTATTTGGATAATCCAAAGTATGCACTACTCTGATAAAATAAAAAAAAGGACCGCGAAACTAGATCGCACACACACAGTTTAAATATCAGAAGACAAAGCACCAAACAAAAAAACCACAATGAGTAAAACACGCGTGCAGGTCGAGTTTAACAAGTTCTACCACTTTTATTTCCAACAGAAAATCAACTAAAAACAATTAGTAAGGCACGCGTAAACAATAAAACCGTCCGTCAAATGTTCCGTAAAAAACACGTGCGTCGACCAAACACGTTCGCCTATAAACCATACTACTTTAATCGAAATTAGCACTACACCCTCTACAGTTAATATACAACTTTTATTTCACAAGAAAAACAACTAAAATCGTGCCGTGCTTGTTCAGGAACAATTCGAAAATTGATACCGCATTAAGGCTCACTATTGTCAAAGCAAACAGAAACAGTATTTTCAACGTAATTAATATGTAGGAACCAAGAACAAGCTACAACTACTTATCTGTTTATATCAACTCGTTGCTATTACAACCTCTTATCGTCTCTTATCTAGACTTGTATATCCACATATTATAATACGACGCATTCGCCAACGAGTTAATAAATATCAAATATAGAAATAGTAGTTACAACAATGTATTTACGAATTGGGAAAAAGCGTAAAAAGGTTAAGCTATAAAAATGCACGTTACATAGTTACCGCCTGTTATTTTTGCCGCCAACTACTTGGTTTCTCTTCTGTTGTCTAAATTAATGGTTTACTCTCCTGATTATTGTTTGCTGTCCGCTGATTCCGAGGTACTGTTTGGGTTGCTGCCATACTGTTAATTACACGCCACCTTGGCTGTTCCATCTCTGGCACGGATTAATTTTGGTGAGATTAGTTTAAGGCGTTATGATAACTACATCTATACTGGGACTTTTGATACCAGTAGAAGAAAAAATATATAACTTCAGGGTACTGACGTAATATAATTGGATGTATACTAAATTCTCAGCCTATTTATTCTAATATGTACTTACATATTTATAGTAGCCTGGAGCGCAACATTTGATGTATCTATTTAGTTCTGACACACGTTAGTAAACCTTTCCTCGCCACGCAAACATGATGTGGATAACATTATGCTAAGTGAAATATCTTTAACTGTTTAGTAGCACGCAATTTTATTCTCAGAACAATATTTTATACCAGCGCTGATAGTACAAATATTTGATTTATTACTGTAGGTTTGCAGTATATTTTGTACAGCAAGTCTCCTTGAAAACGTTTTCATTTGTGCATTAGGCTACAGTTCTAGTCAATACACGTATGTCTCAGTGTTACATATTTGCTTTGATTCACTTGATTACCTGAAAGTTACTGAAAGTGTTTAGCGTTGTGGTAAAGTGTGAATATATAAGTCTATACTATTAAGTTTTTTTATTCCTTGGGTGGTGTTATTAAAATGTTGACTAGACCGGCTAACGCTCTTGTCCAAATCATTTTTTTACTAATTATTATATTGTTGTCTTTATTTCAGCACAGCGATTTGTTTTGTTCGATTTATCGTATACTACCGACCCCAATCCCCGATTGGTCTACTCCGGCAAATCCTTTCGGTGGCGTTACGAGAACCTGGCTTACGTAACCTGGACAAACATAAACACAAATTAACATTTCAAACACGCTTCACACACACATACACACACGCGCGCGCACACACACACGCACGCACACACACACACACACACAAACACACAAAACACCTCTTATGCACTGCGCAAACACAAAACACCATTCACACACTTACATTGCCTTTTCAACATCTGGATTTCCGGCTGCCGATGGTACGGACTGATAAGGCAAATCCGTTGAGCATTCTCCCTTGACGACTAGGATATCCGGCTGCCGATGGTCCTGGTTCTAGAGGGGGGACGTATCACGGACATCAACATCACAAACACAAAACACATACAACAACCCTCACCAACACACACACACACACACACACACACACACACACACACACACATAACAGACATCGTCAAGCCCGCGCACATACACACACTCACACACACTTTACAAACACAACCTATTCACACACTTACATTGCCTTATCAACATCTGGATTTTCGGCTGCCGATGGTCCGGACTGATGAGGAAATATGCGTTGAATGTTCCTTTTTGACGACTGGGATATCAGCCTTCCGATGGTCCTGGTCCTAAAAGGGGAACGTTACACGGATACCAACATCACACACAACACAGATACACACAACACACACACACACACACACACACAAACACACACACACACATACCCTCAAGCGCGCACGCGTGCACACACACACACACACACACACACACACACACACACACCGTACCGACGGTTACCTTCTGTGGGGAAGCCAGGTTTGCTTAAATTTCAGGTAACAGACTACTGAAATGTTGGAACAAATAAATAAATAAAAATAAATAAATATACGTCTACAAAGCAAAAATAATTAATACTTTGTTAAAGGTAAAACGTCTATTACGAATAGCTTTAAATTAAAATGAAAAGAGGTTTTATGTCAGAAGTAACTAGCATATTTCGTTTGTAACGGGCATTTTTATAGTTTGAACATTTTACGCTCTACTCAATTCTTAAAATACATCGTTTTTGGATCGCTGTTTGTATAAAGTAAATACTTCCGCCTAGTTTTCAGATTGGTATGCAATTTGACTCGTGTGTATTAATTTTAAAAGATAGTTTAATTGTAAATTGGAATACTTGTAAATTACGTTCCAACTTATCATTAATAATTAAAACCGCTGTAATTAATATGTGAATATACGGGTCTAGATAAGAGACGATAAGCGGTTGTACAACAACGAGTTAAATAAACAGATTAGAGTGAGGAGTTGTAGTTTGCCCTTGGTTCCTATGTATTAATTACGTTGAAAAATACTGTTTCTTTCTTTGCTTTTGACAATAGTGAGAATTAATGCGGGACTGTTTCTTTTTTTTTTGTCTTCATGAACAAGCACGACGCGATTTTAGTTGTATATTACCTGTAGGCGGTGTAGTTCTAATTTCATTGAAGAAAAGATGTTTTTATAGGCGAAGTGTTTGTTTACGGAACATTGACTTAGTGATTACGCATTGCTTTACTAACTGTGTTTTTGTTGATTTTCTGTTGGAAATAAAAGTGGTAGTTATGTTCTTGGTTCCGATATGCTTTACGGAACATTTGACGGACGGTGTTATTTGCTTACGCGTACTTTACTAATTTGTGGTTTTTAGTTGTTTGGCTTGTGAAATAATAGTCGTAGAACTTACTAAACTGACCGATTCTTTCTTTAGGATTAATGTGTGTGCGATCTAGTCTAGTGTCCCTTTGTTTTATCAGATTAGTGCATACCTGGGATTATTTAAATACAGTGGATACTGTAGTTTCTGCATTTTTCTAAACACCATAGAATCTAAAATCGATCAGTGCTTGCGCGAATTTCGTTATTTGCGAAATATAACAGCTTACTGGTTTACAAAGGTACTGGTTGAAGTTTCTCACTGCTTTTTGGAGGTTTATGAAAATAGTATACATTTGATCCCAGTGGAAATTAAACTAGTGTTACAAAAGATTTCGAAATTATTGTCTCAGGAAATAGAGTTAACAAGAATTTATCAATGCTACATGGTTCCATCAGCATGATAATGTCTGCTGCTAACGCCAGTGAAATACATAGGTGTGATTAGTGTAAAGTGTAAGAAATTCCATCAACACCCTCACAGTCAAGGGTGAAGTGCTTCGTTAGCGTAGGACATCGTGAATCTCACACTTCCGTTGCAAGGAAGCGTTGCTGAAGGACTTTTGTAAGTTGAACTATTTTCTACTTGTTATTACTTTAAATATCTATCCGTTGCTTTACCATATCTTTGTCGTTCTGATACCTTTTACAAAAGACTTGCATGCTATTTTAAAACATAAAAAAAGAGACAGAAAGAAAAACCAATACTACTAAATTACTCATACCAATTGTGTCTTACCTATTTATTTACTGAATTACTCATATCAATTGTGTCTTACCTATTTATTTTTTTTAACATTTTGTCTGATTTATGTTTAATTGGTGTGTGAGGAAACGTTTCTGCTACTCCCCAATTTTACCTCACTTTGCACTAAACATTTTTTTGTATTGCTTTTACTGTTGTTAGATTATAGAGTTTATCTAAACAGTTTCTTTTATTTACATTCTACAAAGTACTGAATAACTTAGACGTTTCATTGCTGCTATGCTTATTCTTTTTTTTCAGGTTTGCTTAACTTATTAATTTTATTGCAGGTATTATCACTAACTCCTTACGGCCGCGTACATGGTATGTTGGTCTGCTTTCTACAACCCCCCCCCCTCTCTCCGATTGAGCCTGGTCATTTCTTTGATTTTCTTTGTCACTTCTTTGATTTTCTTGGTGTTACGCTCGGCTACGAGTCAACGTAGTATAACTTTGGTGCCCAACGCGCCAGCCACGAAAAAAAAAACGTAACACGTTGGTTTCATAATGGTGAAAACGGAATAAAATTAAGAAATTACTAACAAAATAAACGCCAAAAATATTATAAAAATTAGTTTGTCAACTTTTTGAATTTATCAAGGTTTTTTCTGGTTGGTCCTGCTTAATGTGAAACCACTATTCTCAAAACGGTCTACTTTCTTCATTCAGCTGCTCTAGGAGATTGTTACTTTAGTATTTTCCAAAATAATAATATATACTTTCTTGGATATCACTTTTTCACACCAAATTTATTTATCTCTAAGAAAGCCTCAAAACTTAACTGCTTGATAATTTTCTCTCACGAATATTACGATTTGTAGGATTATTTGAATGGCAGACTAAATGTTGTGTAAAATTACCTAACACATCCACAATTGTTATTTTCTTGATGGTCTTCTTACCTGCAGGCGCGGATTCACGGATTGGTCTACCTACCTCCCCCTTCCTTCCCACCCATCGTAAGTAAGAACAAAGATTTTTTTAATGACGATAGATGAGTAAGTATTTTAATCGTGCTTGGATAATTTTTGGAGTTGCTAGAATTTGATCTTATTAACACGCGCTGATTGGCTGGTATAATGTTTTCTACTATTTTCGAAATAAACGTATTCTATGATGAGTGCTGTATTAGAAAGCTACGACGCGTGACAACATCTTCCCGTAAAAACGGTCCGGTTGAAAGGGACGTTGAAAACGAAAAGTGTGGCGCCAGGCTTATAATGTATCACGTGGAGCTCGACACAAGAGCTGACTCACTTAGTTGTTCTCGAGCTGGAAACTGTAACGGTCACTGTTAAACGGCGTAACTAACCGTAGTTATATTGAGAATATCCATTTTATTATACCAGATAACCAGATGTATTTGTGGATTTTGTTTTTGGTGATGTTTGTTTAAATGATTACGATATTACTCAGCTGCTACACAATTATCATGGTAAGAAGAAACAGTTTGAAGGCGAAGGCACTGTAGTTATAAAATATTGTATGATTCTAAAATATAAATATAAGGTATACATTTTCATTTATCTTATCTATCTGTATTTGATTTCAGGCAGATCAGAAGTCCAAGATTAAAACTACAGGACAAAGAACTTCAACGCAAGCAACGCTGTCAAACTTTTTTAGTAAAAAGGTGAATAGAGATAATACTGTACCATCAAGTAGTAATATTAACGCAAAAGACGCTGAGAATGAAAGTGAAGTAGTTAATGTTACCCAGAAGCAAAAAGCAAATGTTGAAGATCCACCGAAAGTATCAATTACTTGCTCAGAAGGTCATCAGACGTTAGAGGGAACCGAAACGGAACAAGATACCGTTTATGACATAGGAAATTTTATTGGTAAAATTTTGGACGAATTCACCAAGGAGCAACTCTTGGTTAACCACTGGAAACCTTCAAAAGATTATATTTCCCTTGTGTTGGGCTAAAAAAAAGTGGGAAAGACAGTTACAGGCGGCTTTCAGATAAACTATTTTCTCAATATGAGTGGTTGGTGCTTTTGGAAATTCAGAAAGGACTGTTTTGTGTTATTGTACGTTGTTTGATTCGCACACAGTTGGTGGAATTCCACTCAAAAATTTTGTCATAAAGCCAGTGACAGATTATATGCATTTGCTAGGAAAAGATAGATATATAACGACTCATGCTAAGAATGCTTATCAAAGGGCATCGATGGAAAAGAGAAAAGAATTCCTCAAGAGGGTCAACAAACCAAGTCTTCAACAGGAATACCAGATCAATAAACATCAACAAAAAGAAGTTTTAGAAAATAGGGAAAAACTCTATTTAGAATTGTATATTATTTCTTGATATTCAAAACGTTCCCTTCCTAGGACATCGCAACGATGGAGATTTAGGCGAAACTGCCAATGCTTGATGGTAATTTTTGTGAGTTAGTTCGCTTCAGAGCAGAAGCTTGAGATCTAGTTCCTGCCAGGCATTTTGAAACTGTGGCTAGAAATGCTAAGTGTACATGCAAGACTGTGCAAAATGAACTGATTAGTTGCTGCGCTGAAGAAATAACTAAAATCATAATTGAAAGAGTTTTAGAGAGTAAATGGTACAGCATAGTTTTTAATGAGACTTCAGATGGTACACGTCAGTCACAACTTACATTTGTAATTCGTTACGGGTATAACTTTGATATCTATAAAGATTTTATTGAGTTTTGAATCCAAAAAGAAAAACGTATCCACAAGAAGAAGGATCATGTAATCTTGAAGTTGCTGATAGTCCATTAACTGGTGAAACTATATGAATGTTAGTCTTAAACTTTATGAAAAGACATGGTCTTCCGAAAAAGTATTGCGTTGGAGTAGCTACTGATGGCTGTAGTGCAATGGTGTCTGAAGCAAAGGGGGCTGTTTCTTTCATTTTAAAAGAGTCTGATAATGCTATCCAGTGTATTTGCTTTAATCATGCTCTAAACTTGTCCATATCAAAGTCAACGGAGATTATTCATTTGAAACGAAGTTTAGGTGCCATAAAAAGTGTTGTTGCTTTTTCCAACGCATCTTCAAAGCGTAATATTGCGTTAAAAGATATTTTAGGAGGACAGCTGTTAGAGCTTTGCGAAACCAGGTGCATTGAAAGACACGAGAACATTTTTCTTTTTTAAAAATCTCTGAATGAAATCAACAAAGCGCTCGTAAGGGTGTCAGAGTGGGATGAGACCGATACTGCAACAACAACATATTTTCTTTATTTATCACTAATGGATTCTTCTTCTACTGCGACTGTTATTTGCCTGACAATCATTTTATCAATGACGTTGCCTCTAAGCAGGTTGCTTAAAAAGACTTAAATTTTGCAAGAAATACTATTAAAGAAACCATCGAACTACTCAAAGAACAAAAGGGAAATTAGCACAAATGTGTTTAATTACCTGTTTATTGAAGCCGAAAAGTTAGCTTTGTTATTAAACACAAAAATAAGTATTCCTAGAATAGTGAACAAGCAAACAAAACGAGATAATTATAAAACTGAAAATCCTGAAGACTATTATACAGTCGCAGCATTCATTCCAATATTAGATCATGTCCTCCTAAACGATATCAGAGAAAGACTTTTTTTCTGACAAATTCTTGATAGCCTATAATTTGTGTATGTTCATTCCAGCCGAAGAAATGAAAGCTGATTTAACAGCTGAGGATGTCAAGGACAAGTTATTGGAGGTTGCTAAAGAATATTCCTTTGTTACAGAATCGAAAAAAATGTTGGAAGGAGAGTTCCTCCATTGGTCAAAAAGATTGAAAGCATCAAAAGAATCTCAGCCAGAGGTACCAAAAAATGCTTTAGAGGCTTTAAAAGAATGCGACGAGGAAGTATACCCAAACATCACTAGGCTCCTGCGTATTCTGTGTTCCTTACCAGTAACGCGTCGCAATAGCGGAAAGATCTTTTAGTACTTTACGCCTAGTAAAAGACGAGATGAGGAGTACTATAACGGAAATTAGGTTGTCTGGTCTTGCTCTTATGTATGCTCATGGGGATATTGTAAAGAAAATTGATCACGACCAAGTAATTGATAGATTTGCAAAGCAAAATAGAAGAAGGCTGAATCTTGTTATATAAATATTTTGTAAAGTTCATAGAAGTTCCTGATTATTTCTTGATTTTGTTCTTTTATAAACTTTCCTAAATCCACTTCTGTTTCACTTCTATGTTTATAATGTACCTAAAGTATTACTTGACTTCCCCCCCCCCTAAGTTTTTCTAGATTCGCCCCTGCCTACCCGGTACATATATACAAAGCATTCGTGCTGACTGTTATCTGGCAGCATCTTATACACACACTTTAAAAACAATTAGTTAGGCTTTTAAAGATAATACTTTTGGTTAATAAACACTCAAGATAATCCGACCCCTAACTACAGTAATTGAAGTTGTCACTTGAAGGTACTGCATACCAAATAAAAGATTTTGTACACGTGTACAACAATTGGCCCACAGACAAACAGCTGATATTGCGCTAAAATAATGCTATTGTGTTTCTAGAAGAAGACATGAATTTTAATATCTGTCTAGTAAAGGTATCCGTTATTGTTTAAGACATTTAGGCGACAGATTCGTCTGCAATTTGTACGCGTGAATTGCGGGTGATATAACTGATATTTTAAATTAATGTTGCACTACGAGTTATGTAACCCCCAATTTACCTATGTATTAAACAATAGAATCTAATAAAAATTATTAGAAATTGTTAAATAAATCATAAGTCAATTGCAACAATGTAATACAAGGATAAACCAGACAGGTTATTAACAGTTCATGAGAACGGATATGCAACTTTGTATCCGAGACGACAGTGATACTGCAGGTGGCAGGTCACAGACGGTTAAGATATCGCAATTACCTAGAAATAAGATTGTAACAATGTAGCAAAGTGTAGAATTAAGAAAAAGCAGACATGAGATCTGTAAGTTCCAACAGCCATGTGAGGGGGTAGGATTATTATAAAAAGCCCGGGAGCTCAAGGACCCGGCAGTCAGTCAAAGTATTCAGCTTTAGCATTACAGTTTGATTAAGCGACTTACAAATTAGTACAGTTAATTAATTTATTTTGGCTTAAAGTAAAAAATAGTTTGTCAAAATTCCACATTAATTTCTGTATTAATTAAAAATAAATTTGTTAAGTTTTGGAAACGTTTTTAAAAACGCAGCTCCCAAGGCCCGAACCTTAACTGCTGAAGTCGGCAGGATGTCAAAAGAGTACTAAAAATCCAAAAATCGTAAGACTGGTGACCAAGAATTTCAATTCGCAATTTTGGCAAAACCCAAACAGAAGTTGGACAAGATACACAAATCGAACGAATCCAACAAAACAAAACCAACGTACAATCATCGACGACTCCATGGAACCATCAAAGAAATTAATGTAAGTTCATTTTCTTAAAACCAAATTGATTTTTACAAACAATAATTGATATATGCTAGTATAAGAAAAATTGTTTTTTTATTATTATTATATGTACAGAATTTTATTTTATGCCAATATTTTTTTGAAAATAGTTTACGAAGAAAAATTATTTTCAAACGAGAATTTATTTTCAGAAAGTTTATTTTTAAAGTAAACGAGAACTATTTTATGAGACTTAAATTTTAAAGAGATTTTTAGAGCAAAAGAGACTTGATTTTTAAGAGATTTTTTTTTATTACAATTATTAAACAAACCGAAAAATAACCTAAAATAATTGGCGCACATTTATTAAATTAATACCAAACCAAAGTACAAATAATTATTAATACGAAAATTAACTGACGTACAATTATTAAATTAATACGAAAACGCAACGGTTTAATCCAGCAAACGTAAAAACAAAACGCAAATTAACTTCATCATTTAATACCAAAAGCTAAACGCAATTCTTATAAACAAACGCAACAGAAACGATCTATTCCATACTTAAAAACTTCATTAGAAAAACGACTATTCAAAGAATTAACTTTCAGAACATTTCTATAAATTAAAGAAACGCATTTTGCACTACGATTTATAAATAATTAATTCATCACGGAGTAAAATAAAGCGCATAAAATTACGAACAACATTGAACAAAACTACTCATCATCGCAAACCTATAAATAACTGTCATTACTAAAAAGCTATAATTGCAAAGACGTACAACATAACTGAATATTCTTTATACGGAGTGAAAAAGCGAATTATTTAAATGACTAACTGAAAACAACACCTTTTAGAAAAGTATTAATAAATCCAATAAGTATAATCGCATATTATACAAAACCATTTACGCAATTAAATTATCAAAAAACTAAACTATATCTTCAAGTAGACAAAACTTTGTGATTAAATTACGAAGGTAAGGTGTAACAAAGTAATTAATTGAAAACTTGCAGACTTTATATTTAAAATTCAAGGTAAACAAGACAGACGAGTTACACATTTATGTAATTCAATTAATACCGACGGATAAGATATAATTACAATACACCGAATAAAAGCAGCAGAACCAAACGAAGATAAAACCATAACTGACGCAAAACATACAAAGTGAAATAGGTACTGCGAGAAATTATTTATTGACATCAGAATCTTTCAGAAAACAAAACTCAAGTAAAATTCACGACAAATTAACGTCCGCGAGATAAAAACAAGCGAATTCAAGGCTACAGAAATTAATCCAACATCATCGAGTATAAATTCCACAAATTTATTACCGCACCGTGTAACCAAGTACAAATAATAACAATTACGATTCTATAAATAACCCGACGCAATCAAAACTGAATATTAACAAATACAACCAAAAATAACAATACAAACAGCGAAATAAATCTTAATTTTTACAAAATTTAAAATTACTCAAAAGCGAAAGCAACCCTTAACCAAAATGAGTGCAGATATAAAACTTTACCTGGAAATAATTCAAATTTTTAATGGCGAGCAAGCTCATTTTGCGAATTTCATTGGAGCATGCGAAATGTTTTTGAAAACCTTCTACAAACCCGGAAATAACGAATGATATTCATTACTCTTACGTCTGATAATAAGCAAACTGACCGGAAGGGCACTAACCTTAATTGCCAGTCGAGACGACCTTGAAGAATGGTAAGACTTTAAACGCCTACTAATCACATATTTTGACGTCCAACGTAACATAAAATGCCTTATACGCGACCTGATAAATCTCAGAATGGAAAATAACCAATCCCCGTATCAATTCGGAATGAAATGCCAAGACGTGAGAAGTCTAATCCTAACAAAATTAAAAATCAAAGAACCCGATCAAAATATTTGATATTTAAAAACGACAATTTATGACGAAATGACACTGGACACATATATAAACGCTTTACCAGAACAACTATCAGATAAGATCAGATTCCAACGTCCCCAAAACCTACAAGAAGCCATGAACCTGGTTAATAGAAGAAAAAAATGTAATGTGTTACCGAAACAGACTATACAACCCCAACTCAAATAAAAGTTATGCAAGTTATACAAGCCGTGAGACAAACAATTCCTCAACAAATATTCACATCCTTCAACGCACAAACAAATCAACCGTGAATTAATAACCCAAATTTCAACAATACGAATTTTAATAACCAATATAAACATTTTTCAAAACCAACGTTTAACCCAAATTTTACGAAATACGCATTTCAAAAAAAATTCAACCAAAACGCAAATCAACAAAGACCAGCATTCAGCGCGAACCCAATTAGAAATACACCAATAAATAGTAATAACAATCCTAATAACTATTACAAACTAACGGCCATGGATACCTCATCTGGTAACACCAGACAAAATACTAAAATAACCCATATCCGACCAAACCCTCATCAGAAACGCAATTTTACATCGGAAGAACTATTTCACCAAGTAGAAAAATTTGACAATGACCAGAATAATTACATTCAGCCTAGTACGAACGACGAATCAAACCATGCAGAAACTTATAAACGCGACGAACAGTACAAAAATTACGAAGAGGAAAACGAAGAAAACTGGTGCTCAAATTTTCAGATAGACCGATTCATAAACGACCAAACTTAATAAAATTAAATAACATAAATCACCTAGTACTACCATACATAGAAATACCCCACGCCAAATTCAAACTATTAATCGATACCGGATCCTCAAAAACATTAATTAGCCCCTGAACCGTGAAGAAACATTATTTAGATTATGTTAAAAGAGAACCATTTAAAATTAAAACAGCCCATCAAACAACACTACACCAATTCATAGCTAATATACCCTGACCGAGAACATTCAATGTAAAAATGAAGCATACATTTTGTATTTTCGAATTCAACGACAAATATGACGGACTAATCGGATTGGAGCTTCTAAGAAAATTAGGAGCCAACATTGACATAAAGAATCGTTATTTAAGGACGAAATACGGAAAGATCCCAATTAAATTTCAAAACACTGAAATCGAACAAAAATACACGATAGAACCCCGAATGGAAAGAAAATTAAAAATCCCAGTAAATTATAACAACAAAATAGGAATAATATATCGTTTAACATTCCAACAAAGAGTAGAGACCACAACTGCCTTAGTACAAATAAAAGATAATTATGCAACCACAACAATATTAAATTCATATGACTATCCCGTAGAACTATCACTAACAGACCCAATTAACATAGAAGAATTAAATTTTAACGAAATGGAAATAGATGAAAATTTAGAAGACAATTACAACCTCGTAGAAAACGACAAAATGTTAAGAGAAAATTTAAGTAACATTTGCTTTAATACCGACATCAATCGAGAAGAGCAAGGAGCAATTAAAAACGTATGTTTTGAATACCGCGACATATTCCACTGCGAACTAACAGACAACAAGCCAATCTTTACAAAAGCATATAGACAACCTCATGCAAGCCAAATAGAAGCTGACAGACAAGTAGCAGACTTATTAGAACAAGACATAATCCAGCACTCCAATTCACCATGGAGCAGCCCCGTGTTAATAGTACCTAAGGAGTTAGGCGCAACCGGAAAGAGAAAGTACAGAATGGTAATAGACTACAGAAAGTTAAATGAAAAAACGGTAGATGACAAATATCCACTACCAAATATAACCAAAATTCTAGACAAATTAGGCAAATGCCAATATTTTTCAACATTAGACCTAGCATCAGGATACCTTCAGGTGGAAATGGAAGAAAAAGATATATAAAAAACAGCCTTCAGCACACCTAGAGGACATTACGAATACAAACGAATGCCATTTGGATTAAAGAACGCACCCCCTACTTTCCAGAGAGTCATGGACAATATACTACAAGGAATACACAATGAAAAATGCCTTGTGTACCTAGACGACATCATAGTTTATTCCACATCATTGGTAGAACATATAGAAAAACTGAAAGAAGTATTTGAAAGACTAAGACAAGCACATTTCAAAGTACAATTGGACAAAAGTGAATTTTTACAAAAGGAAGTATCATTTTTAGGACATATAATAACACCCCAAGGAGTAATGCCAAACCCCGATAAAACAAATGCAGTTCTAAATTAGCCTTTACCAAAAACAACTAAAGAAATTAAAGGATTTCTAGGACTTAGTGGTTACTATCGCAAATTCATTAAAGGTTACGCTCAGATAACCAAGCCCCTGACAGATTGTTTAAAAAAGGGAAACAAAATTGAACACACCCCGGAATTCATTAAAGCCGTAGACAAAATTAAAAATATATTAACGAATCACCCCGTATTAGAATACCCAGACTTTTCAAAACCATTTATATTAACGACAGACGCATCGGACGTAGCATCAGACGCAGTATTGAGCCAAGGAAAAGTAGGTAGCGATAAACCAATCAGCTACGCATCTAGAACCCTAAATGCAACCGAACAAAAATATAGTACCATAGAAAAAAAATTATTAGCCATAATTTGGGCAACAAAATATTTTAGACCTTACTTATACGGAAGAAAATTTTACATATACACCGATCGTAGACCATTAGTATGGCTATGCAAACTTAAAGAACTAAATTCGAAATTACAACGATAACGAATCAGACTAGAAGAATATGATTACGAAATTATATATAAAAAGTTAATTTATAACAACAACGCAGACGCTTTATGTAGAATACAACTCAATGCATTAGAAATAGAATCCATTGTAGGAAACGTAGACGAAACAGAAATAAGGGAAGATTTAGAAAAGATCGACACTATACATTCGGCACAAAATGAAGAATCTAAAACCGCGATTAAAATCTTAAACGAAGCAATCGATATAAAACCCAATCAATTTATAACTACTGAAGTTTTAAATAATTCCAATCCCGTAAAATATACAAAGATAGATAACAAAAAGATATACCAAATTCAAATAACCAAAGATGACAACGAGGAGCAAATAATTAAAGTTCTAAAAGAATACGCCCCCGAGAAAAAACGATTTTATTTTTATTTCAACACCGAACACATTTTCAGAATTATACGTTAAATTATTCAATAACTCTGGCCCTGAACTTATCAGATGTACGAGAAAATTAATAACACTAGACAACCCTGACGAAATAAATGATGTAATTAGAAATCAACACGAAGGAAAAACCAATCATCGTGGAATTAGTGAAACCATAAAGCAACTCATGAGACGTTACTATTTTAAATACATGAAAGAATTGACCAAAGATTTCATTAACTAATGTGAACTATGCGACAAAGCGAAATACGACAGAAAACCCGCAAAGATATCCTTAATGTTAACCAAAACACTAGACAAACTATTTCAAAAATTACATGCCGACACTCTAGTAGTAGAAGCACAAAATTATTTAACAATTGTAGATGCATTCATAAAAATAGGGCAAGCAATACCAATCACATCCAAAAATTGCATTGATGTAACTCAAGGATTTTTATAGTACTTTACATTTTATGGAACACCCGAAACAATAACGTTAGATAACGGCAGCGAATTTAGAAATGAGACAATACAAAACACTTTAGGACTCCACAAAATAAAAATTCATTTCATAACGGAAAACCACCCTGAATCAAATGGACTGGTTGAACGACTACATTCAACACTGTTAGAACAAATCCGATTATTAAGAATAACTTATAAGAAGGTACACATAACCAATTTAATGTCATATGCACTAATCGCCTATAATACGACAAATTTTACATTCTTAAAACTAACTTTAGCAAATTCAGATTCACGCAATCCCTATGACATACACTACAACATAGAAGTATATCAACAATGCGCGAAAGATCACAGAGAAAACTAAAAATAACCTATAACAAAGTAAAAAATAAATTAGATAACGATAAGGAACGTATCACCACAACCCGTAATAAAAATACCGACACAAATAAATTTTCAATAGGCGTGTATGAAAAAAATTTCCAAAGTAAGCAACATAAAACGGCACCCAGAAATTTAAGCCCATTTAAAATTAAGAAAATATCCGACAAAAATATAGCAGTAGTAGACAGCTACAAAATAACAAAGTACATTCACTTGAAAAACTTAAGACACCCTGTAATTTCAGATGGACAATCATCACGCTTACCGTCAACCCCCGCCCAGGTAGAACGGACAAATAAATACTAATAGAAGATATAAAAAACAAACCCGATATACTACCAATAAAATTGGGCAGTATGCAAAATACCATAGACTATTGGACATTCGCACAAAAATTCGACCTAACAGAATTAAAACAAGAATTTCAAATAACCAAAAACTATTATTACCAACTAAAACAATCAATGGACACAACAAAATTCGGAAAGGAATACGCAATCGAAATGATGAATTATGACAGCATAATAAAAAGTATTTTAAGAAACATAGAAGATAAATTTAGTAGATTATTACCCACCGAACAAACTACGAAACGAAAGAGAGGACTAATCAACGGATTAAGCAATATAATAAAAGCTATCACATGCAATTTAGATAATCAAGACGCAGAACGTTATGACAACGCAATACAACAATTAATTGAGAACCAAAACTACATATAAACCATAATTAGCACCCAAATATCACTAACCCAATCAACAACTATGACATTCAAGGAAACGTTAAGAAAGCTAGTAAGAAATCAAGATAGTATAGTGAATAGAATACAAACCCTTGAAACCAACATGCGAACTACCATGTAAGGCATGCGAAATTTAATTAGATTCAATACAATATTTACGCAAATAATATCAACCCTTACTTTAATTCAACAAATTTTAGCAGCGCTAGAAAACGCAGTAACATTTGCAAAATTAAATACCCTACACTCTAGTATCATTGAGCCAACCGATTTATTAAAAGAATTACTAAAAATTAGATCATTTATAACTAACAGTAGATTACATTTTGATGTAACAGAATCAAATTTTCTAATAATTGAAAAAATAGCTATAGTTAAAAGCTACATTAAAAATAACGAAATAATATTTTTAATAGAAATCCCGATTGTAGAAAGTAACAATTATAATTATTATCATTTACTTGCTTTTCCAACGAAAGTTACTAGCACATACCAAGTTATCATACCCAAAACTAAATTTCTATCCTTAAATGAAATGAGATATGGTTATACTGTTACGTGCCAATAAATTGGCACTTAAACATTTTTTAGGTTAATTTTGATGTGCGGAAGTTTCGCGCCATAAATACGTTTGCGCGAAATTGCGCGGGAACTTCGCGCCGATGCGTGAAAGGACAAAAAGTGGGAGAAGTGTTTCCGTGAGACGCTGTAACGTGACCGTTTTCCTTTGAACATCGAGGAGGGCGGTCGTGTCAGGCCGTTTTTGCCTTTGAACATCGAGAAGGGCGGTCGTGTCTAGTATCGTATCTTTATTTTTATTATGTAGATTTCCTTTTGCTTATCTTGTCTGTTTTTACCTAATTAACCTATTCCTTTTCGTTCCGCTACGTATAGAAATCTCATACGACCCTGGAGCAGTCCCACGACCCTAGAACGAGCCGGATGTCCATGCTCCACCAACAGCACCGGAGCCGTCACCATCTTTAACTATCTTAATGGGGGCTCTAGCCATTGGAAGGCGTACTCTCCGTTAATTGTCTTAAACGGGGCCATCAGAAGCCCTTATGGACGTGCTGACGCCATCTTTATCTATCTTGAAGGACGCTTGGCGGACTTCGTGGAAATCTGGACCTATTATGTGAGTACCTTATTGACATAATTGTTTCCTAATTTAATTTATATATTGCGTAATTGCGTAATTAAAATTGCTGATTGGGTGACATCATTGACAGATGGGCGCGCCAAATCTGTATAAGATTAGCGCTACCGCCTGCCGTGGCGTCGCTTATTCCGCGCTTGCGCGATGTATTTACGACGTTTAAAATGTAAGAATTGCGTTTTAAACTGTAAGAATACAAACAAAAAATGTACTGAAGTAACACCAAACCAATACTTATGCCAATCGATGACAACAACAACCATTCAAGAAGACAGCCCTTGTGAAGTACAACTATTAAAATTTTCAAATCATTACGAAAACTGTGAAGTCAAACCAGTGCAAACATGAAAATTCAAAAGGTTACAGAAAACAAATGGATAGCCATTTCAGCAACAGAAGTAATAGCAACCATCTACTGCAATCAAGATGAAAATAACCTGGCATTAACCGGAAGCAAACTAATCACCCTTAAAGAAGACTGTTACCTAAAATTGAAAGACTAAGTAATCAGAGTTTATCAACACCCCATAGCAACAAAGAAACTTGCAAACCTACCAGAACTACAGTTCAAAATAGAACAACAAGAAGACGAAAAAATAGTCAAGAAACCCATGAAGCTAGAGCATCTAGAGACGACCTCAACCACGCCATGAAATTAATGGAAAGTTACAAAGAACATTTAAGTGAACTCAAAACGCCAAAGTTACACTATGACAATATAAGCGTTTGAACAATTGTGTTAATCATTCTAATATTTTTTCTAATTGTATATGTATTTTACAAAATGTATCTTAGATATAAGAATAAAGGAAACAGTTTTAGATTTAAGGAAACAAAGAGAAATAAAGAAACAATAAGCGTACCCTTAGAAACAATGAATTTTAAATAATAAAATTAAATAATGAATTTTATGTATTTAAAAAATTAAGTAAAACCTTAATTTTTCATTTACAGTGGGAGGAATTATGTATCCTTCAATTTACCTATATATTAAATAATAGAATCTAATAGGAATTATTAGAAATTGTTAAATAAATCATAAATCAATTGCAACAATGTAATACAAGGATAAACCAGACAAGTTATTTACATTTCAGGATAACGGATATGCAACTTTGTACCCAAGACGACAGTGATACTGTAGGCGGCAGGTCACAGACGATTAAGATATCGCAATTACCTAAAAATAAGATTGAAACAATGTAACAAAGTATAGAATTAAGAATATGCAGACATGAGATCTGCAAGTTCCCACAGCCATGTGAGAGGGTAAGATTATTATAAAAAGCCCGGGAGCTCAAGGACCCGGCAGTCAGTCAAAGTATTCAGCTTTAGCATTGCAGTTTGCTTAGGCGACTCACAAATTAGTTCAATTAATTAATTTATTTTGATTTAAAGTAAAGGACAGTTTGTCAAAATTCCACATTAATTTCGGTATTAATTAAAAATAAATTTGTTAAGTTTTGGAAACGTTTTTTAAAAACGCAGCTCCCAAGGCCCGAACCTTAACTTGCGTTAAACTAATTTTGAGGTTGGGGCTATGATAGTGTCAGAGATGGAAAAGATATGAGAATTAAAACGTGTTCGATAATTTATATAGGCCAATAAGAAAAAGCTAAAGAACAGGCGAATTAAATTTTAATAAATGAGTACTTATTAAGTAATGAATGTAACGTATCTAAAATTAAGCATCTAATATCTGAGTTGATATATAAAAAATAGTTTATCTTCGCTATAGAACGGGAAGCTTAATTACAAGACGTAATATATTAAGCAATTAAGCAATTGCAAAACCCCATTTACTGTCATCAAATTAGTAAATTGTTTTTAAGAAACTTTGAGTTAATACTATTTATAACACTGCACGTTTCAGAGGAAGGTCATTTAGTAACAAATATTTGCAGTGACGCGTTCATAATGATGAAGGTATTTCACTAAAATAAAACAAATAAAAATTTATTTTTTATAGGGAACTGTAACATTAGTAACAGGAGGTGCATCGGGTTTGGGCAAAGCCACAGCCGAGCATTTTATAAAACTCGGTGGATTTGTAACAATATGTGATTTGGCAACAAGTAATGGTTCAACAGTTGCCAGAGAACTTGGAGATGAGCGATGTATTTTTGTTCCTGCAGATGTAAGTTTTTCTTTTAGTTATCAGTACTAAAGCAATGGCCAATACAACGCATTTAAATTTATAACAAAAATTTTATGGGCGATAATTAAGAGTGGTCTTCCCCGGTGTGATACCTAAACCTTTAGTGGATCACCAAATTTTTGCGCAAAAATAACTCTGTTCATAACAACACTTAATTTAGTACCTATCGTAACTTATAAGGTTGACTATCCTAGTTTCAAAATCATGAAATTATAACCCAAACTACAAAAAATTGTAAATTGAATATTTAATTTTGGCACACAAATATCTGCTAGTGGTATGATAATCTCAAACTCTGGTAATTATAAGTAAGAACTCTGGAGTAAGATTCAAATTCAACATAATATAAATCTGCTTAAGCACAATAGTATGTAAGCTACCTTCGTACATCCTGGTCATTTTTGGTAGATATAAAGGTCATCCACCCCGAGATCGCCGCAAATATTCCCACATCTGGTAACAAAAATTAGCACTATAATTTTCTTCAACTAAGCATTTTTAGCCGCAGGCCCATATTAGCAAATATTCGCACATCTGGTAACAAAAATTCGCACAATAGTTTTCTTCGAACAAACACTGTATAGCCGCAGGCGAGAGCTCAGCACCCCGATCTGGCACGGTTTTTGTTCTCAGCACCCCGATCTGGGTCATCTAACCTTAATTGGCAAACAATCGCACATCTGGTAACAGTTTTAAATAACATTGTCAATATAAATTTGCACAATAGTTTTCTTCAACTAAACATATTTTAGCTGCAGGCGAGGGCTCAGCACCCCGATCTGGCACGGATCTTGTTCTCAGCACCCCGATCTGGACCATCTAACCTTAATCGGCAAATATTCGCCTAAATTGCACAAGAGTTTTCTTCGACTAAACATTCTTAGTCTCCGAGGATCTCTGACATCATAACTCAATGTTAATTCCCATAAGGAGGGACTCCCATAAGGAGTAATGTATCAGACAGAGCCAGACAAATATTCGCACATCTGGTAACAAAATTTACGCAATAGTTTGCTTTAACTAAACATTCTTAGCTTCCGAGCGTATGGATCGAGCACTCGGCACCCCGAGCCGGGCCGACGGGCTCCCGTCATCCTTCCCCGGGTCCCCCGAATCTGCAAATTCTCCCAGCTAGCAACATTTACATAAATCTGCAAACCAATAAGCATGCCAATAAACTAAAGAAGACATGTATCCATTTATTTGCAAATAGGCGTTTAAACACAAGCACATTATTGTCGGTTTAACTAGCTTTTAATGGAAAGGTGTGGGGAAAAAACTTACAGCTTATAAACTAAAACGTCAGGATGTATTATTATTAACAACCTATTGGAAAATATCAATAAGCGTTAATACAGTTTATTCGGTATACTAACCATTAATAGCACAAATTTGCATACAGTTAAGATACATAGATCGGCAAAAAATTTCGCAAATGAGAAAATGTTAATTTTAGTCTAATTCAAAGTCTATGTTCACAGTTGCACCGACTTTATCCCGGCTAATCATATAAACATTTTTCTTACCATCAATTAGCTCGCTGAAGGTTTTTATTCCATCAAGTTTTAAGTAGTTGAAAAAGCGCGCTGGTAAAAACACAAAAATCATCGCTTTCAACAATAGCACGATCCCCATACTTTGTTGACACAGACCTGACTCTTAAGACACAATATTTTCTATCGGTGACAAGCTCAGACGCGCTTATTGTAGTTTTACGTTTCATAACCGCATTTAATTTTGTAAAATCCATATTTTATATGAGCTGGCAAATAAGAAAATATAGTGTTAAAAATTAGGGCGGAAATTTAAATATTACAATTAAATCACTTATGAGGTAAGACCGAAATATAACTTTTAAAAATGTAAAAGACATAATTCTGCGTCTTGATGCAAGAATAATAATTTTAAACTAAAAAAGACTTACCTGCTTGTACCTCGTTCTTTGGCAGTTGAAACTGATATTTTGAAATACTAAAAACCCTAGGCCACACTTACATGAATCAACAGATCCTTTCCAATCAACATAAATCCTGTTATAAAACACGACCATCGAATTTGATTCCCTTTCACCGAACGCTCTACTTTCTTATTGTTTATGGAAAATTTCAAAAAAATATTTATTACCCCTAAAGTATTTGGTAAAACAACGTTACATCAAATGCGATAACTACATGGGTTTAAATAGAGGTATTGGCAAACTAAAAGCTGCTAAAATACATCAACTATTGCTGTAGAGTATAAAACGATGAGGTGCTTGGACGATTGACAAACATTTGCCAGCCCTGCATAACAAATTTTAGACGCACAGGCCATATTGCAAAAACAGTCTTTGAGAAGGATTCGTATTTTAGATATATGCGTAAATAAAATTCAAACTAAAACAATATCTTTAGCGTAAAAGCACCAAGGGCAGAAACTTGACCTTTCCAAGCATATTAAAACAGGCTATATTAGAAATATATTTTTTACATGTCTCTTAACAAGGGGTAATTCGCGAAAAATATTACCCAAGAAATGATTTTAATTATGGAAATCTCCATAAATAAAAACAAATAATAAACAACGTCTTCGACCTTATTAAAATGTTACATAATTAATAGCCGGTAATTTGTTGGCACAAAAGCAAGCTGTTTGTATGCATTACGATACATTACTCGTAGAACCGAATTGGAAAATTTTTCAGATTTTCGATAATATTTACGTAGAAAGGAGTGTTAAAACGCAGTGTTATTTATAATTCAATAGCATATTATGCAAAATCTGAAACCTCGAATTTCTGCAAAACGATAACGAGCGAGCATAAGCTATCAAGGTTTATTTATTTTCAGGTTAATTATACGTCCTTTTTAAACCACTGAACAATGTCACAGTTATTTACACCTATTAGAATGTAAATGGTATATTTTGGATGACAGAAAAAACAAACACATTCTATACATTACGAAACATTACTCATTAGAATTGAATTGGAAAAATTTTCAAAAATGTTTTATTAACCTTAAGGTATTTGGTAAAACAACGTTACATTAAATCGCGATAATTACATGGGTTTAAATAGAGGTATTGGCAAACTAAAAGCCGCTAAAATACATCAACTATTGCTGTAGGGTATAAAACGATGAGGTGCCTGGACAATTGACAAACATACGCCAGCCCTGCATAACAAATTTTACACGCACAGACCATATTGCAAAACAGTCTTTGAGAAGGATTCGTATTTTAGATATATGCGTAAACAAATTCAATCTATAACAATGTCTAAACCAAAAAGCGCTCCATTTTTAAAGTGAAATCTTTGACGTGAACGCGCCATGGTAATTACGAGCGACATTTCATCATCTATTTACATCGTTACAACATCCAGATTTTCCAAAGCATATTTTAAATCTTGTTTAATTTGGTGAATGTAAAACTAATTAGATTGCTCCAAGTTTTTATATGTATATAAAACGCAAGAAACGGACACCAAAATCAGTGCAGTTACCGGTTTATCTAAGTAAAACGCGAAATACTTTTTACCGTCGTCCAGTTTGAATCTGTAAGGGTAAGTAGAATTTGTTGTTTACGGCATTTAATATTTCGCTGAAAACATAATGCATTTTATTAGCTTAAATATTAACCTGAAAACTTGTCATTTTCTCTGCATGTTCTAAGTCGTAATTAAAAAAAAACGGCTTTTAGTACAATAATTTTTTTGCAATAAAAAACAGAAATTCAAAAGGAATATGATTCATCTGTGAGAGGGTTCATAAATAACTAAACTGTGATAATTCACACATATGCTAAATTTAAAGCTACTCTGTTGAGAGTATTCAGGCGGCCTCGTTAATACCGTATTATTTAACAAATAATTCACATTCTTTGCGGCGTTTCGCAATACTTTTTCCACTAAATAAATATTTGGAGAATTTGAAATTTGCAACTCCTTTTTGTGGAACAACCTCAAGAACGGTTTATCGTTTAAGCCCCAAGCAAATAAGTGATAGGCTTCGTATGTTGAATTTGTATCACTTTAAATAATACCGTTGCCCTGCGGGGATATAGCCTTTATCAAAAACAGTCTTATATTTAGATATACGTACTATACCCTCTATTTTAAACAAAATGTTTCGGCTTGAAACAGTTAAGAAAAAGCTGCGATACCTTAAACCTCTGCGTATTACATACCAACAACTGTTTAAATTGCGCTCGAGGCAATGTGTTTGTATTAAGAAATATTGTAAATAAATACCTTTATAATTTTAATTGTTTTCATTTAACATTGACATATATTGGCAAAAGCCTAGATAAATCTGATAACACAAACCCTGTTAAATAAATGCGTTCTAATAAACTAAACCGTACCTTTTGATGGTTTGTAAAAAATTTCTGTTGAAGCACTTTTAACTGAATCAAAACACTATAAATACACCCTCTAACTTTTAACGCAATTTTAAGCCTCACTTAAAAGAGTAGCCGTTTTAATATGCAGACATGCTCGTACTGAACATCTGGTTGTTCATTATTGACTGCTAGGAATGCCGTATTGTTAAAGCACTGATCAACGCTAATTATTAGCCTTCCAGCAATACATGCATAAGTATAATTACATTCAATAACCTTTATGCTCAAGAATTGTATTTTCCGGTCAATGTTGTACATTACATGTATAACAAATTTATATAAATATTATTGGAATACCATAAATACGCTTTGAGATTCAACGCGATATCTAATTATATCTTTTAACGAGCGATACATCGCCCTCCACAGGATGTGCTGTATTTATTGTATCAACAGGATAAAACCTACTCATAATCGACGCACTTTTTTAGCATCTTCTGAACCAATCAAATCGTCGCGGCTCTCAAATTCGCGATAGCCAAGAAAACATATAGATTTTGTAAAAATCATCTGAACGGGTTAGACGGCGACTCAACGATAAAGTATATTTTTGCTATAAATAGTACCTGTATATGGAACCGTTTATGTAAAAACATCATTACCCGCGTCCTTATAGCTAACGAATTTGTGAATCTTGAACAGTTTGGTATTACAAATTTGAAACAGTACGAAAAGATGGTTAATCTAACCGGTGTATATTGCATTCAACAGGGTTTAGTATCCTTGGAAGAATCAGAAACAAAATCTATTACACATACCGGGAGGAGGCCCGACCCCATATTCCAAAATGAAACGGTTCTTCTGGAACGAGTTGTTTAATATTCTTTATAGATACTTCCATGTTATTGAGTTTAACCCTTGTTGTAGGTATGGGAATTTTCGGTGATAGCTTGTAAATGAGAAGCGGCTACTTGCAAGGTATCGATTAAGCCAACGTTTATTTGCAATAAAATCTTTAACATCCGCCGAAACTTTGGATTGGGACTAACCATTAACAGCTTCTTTTATATTTATATACTCGTCGAAATTCTTCCGATACCGTCCCTTATCCAAATCAAAATCTTTTACAACAGTTATAAAATTATGTTTTGAGTCACCCCAACACTGTAAACACATTTCTTTAAATTTCGAATATGTCATGTCACCGCTTATATGATCAAGAAAGATATGGCGAAGGTTTGTGTCATCCTGTTTCCATAATGCGATTACATTGGCGTTACCTCAGAGTCTATGTTTTAAGACACTAGCGTAAGTTTGACATAGGTAGAACGAATCTATTGCTTTATGTTGGCCGAACGAGAAAAACTGTGTGATTTTGCTTTGCTCGTTTGCAGGCATATCATTGAAAACCACAATTGAATCTTCTTTGGTATCTCTGGGTTCAATCAAATCATCGTAATTTTCAAGCTCATGGTACCCAATTTCGTGGTGAAAAAACGTTTCTTAACAATTCGTATTTCGGCCGATATAAATTTTTAGAAAACACATAGATGTTTTGGAATCTAAGACCGTTCTCGTGCAGGATCAGTGATATTAAAGCATAGGTCTTCTCACAACTCGATGGTCCAGCGAATATAGCTCGTATGTTAGACGAGATCAATGGATCATGTTTAGCCATATTATTAGGTGTAGAAGCCAAGAATTCGTTAAAGTTCTGCACCGGTACTTTAACTTCTTGTATAGCATCACCCATGTCTCTCACATTTTCTTGCATAGGAACACCATTCTTCTTTTGAGGTTTACGGAGATCCAAATACCTGCCTAACGTTCTTCTGCGTATACCATATCGCCTACTTGCAGAGTTAACACTTATACCCTTTTGTATTTCACTAATTGCATTCTCTAAAGATTCTTTGGTGTGCATATTTCAAATATAAGTTTAAGCTGATTCAAATTGAAAATAATACCCCCCTTATATACCAACATTACAAGAATGCGCATGGGCAGGGTTGCGCACCCGCAGAGGTGCGCATGGACAGGGGTGCGCATTCGCAGGGGTGCATATGGGCAGGGGATGCGCGCGCGCAGGGGTGCGCATCAGCACAGGCATGCTTAGGCGTACTCCGGAATATGTGAGATACTGCGTCGGATCACCAAAAATCTTATTAATATTAAAACAACATAGATTTTATACTATTTTATTAAAAATATATACAAAATATTTAATTGTAAATAAATCTATTAACAATTTCCGTAAACGGATTATATTCAAACATAGAGTCATGTATAATTAAAGCATAAGCCTTCATCGACAGTTCAAAATTTCTTGAAGCTTCTAACTCCATTCTTACATCAACCGTTGCGTCCTTGATGCTTTCAAATTGATGACGACAGTCGATTATAAAGACGGGTGAGTCCTTAAACCTGTTGTAGTCCATTAAACATTTATTTGACGATTTGTTCGGATAGTATTTTTCCATAAAAGATGCATAAGACAGGTACGCTGGCATGTAGTCGTTCTGCTCGAAATCCAAATTTAATCGACCTTGAGGGAATGTCTGAGAGTTTAAAAACACTTTGACAGTGGTTATAATGGCATTCGTAAAGTTCGCAGCATTTTCTTCTTTTTTGTCGTACTTCCCATTTTGCAGCGCCAGTAATATCCACCGAGCCTTCTCTGTTTCGTTCGATACTTTAATTCTCCATACTTGCGACTTTGATTGTGTTAGAGACGGTAATTCGTGTAGTTTCCATTTTCTGAATGCGACCATTATAGATGATTGATTTTGCATTTCTGAAAGCAGCGAAGCCTTGGCGAAGTCACTTAATGTTATATGCGGAACCTCCTATGAAATACGTTGTATTTTGAACGTTACTGTATTTCCAATCGACTTGTAGCAATTTACGTCCGACTTGGATCTGATTAAAATCAGTTCTTGAGGCATGTTGACGATAGTTTTCTTGTAATCTTCAAAAAACCCAAAAATGGTTTTTAGCGGTATAGCACAACTAAATCGTCCATCTTGGAATATGGTATCAGGATTCCACCCGGTATGTGTAATAGATTTTGTTTCTGATTCTTCGATGGATACTAAACCCTTAATAGTTCTTGTAATTCCAGGGATTCTGCAGACATCTATTTGATTATTACCCAATTTGTATTGAATTTCTTCAAACAGAAAATATGGTGCATTTCTAGTAAATTCGTAAGCTTTAGGATCTGGTTCCGCTGCTCTAATCGGGTCTACAGTTGATGACGCTTCTCTTAAGGCCTCCGTAGGCTTATAGGTACCCCTTATAGATATGAAACTTTCATGGGGATATGTGATGTTATCACTGCTCTGGATTTCAATCAAAATTCGATCTTTGTTTTCCGCATTCAATGTAAAGGGTATATATGTATAAAAATCTTCCTTTATTATAGTTTCGTCTAATTTATAACTTCCAAACACATCCAATTTGGGTACGTCCTCATATTTAAGCCTTCCAAGTTTAACGTTTTCATCACCGTGGAGATCTAAGCTGCGTTTACTTCTGCCGCCCATCATTTATAACTTTTAATCCTAAGAATTTTAAGAAACGTATTTCTTCTGCTGCAATTCTCTCGACAACTTGACGCTTTGACGTTGTATTCACTTCTGATCGTCTTGGGGTGTTGCAGCGTGTTTTATATACAAAATCGATGGGCATTTTCAGCTAATTTTTATTTCCAGTCTCACACAGGTGTATGTGAAAAGTTTACCAATTCACCCAAATGATCGACTAATTTGATTGTAATATTATCAATTTCTGTCACGCTCAGTGGATAATATATGACGTGGTTAGGCTCCTTTTCCAGATTATACCCAGGTGGTACAGACAGACTGAATTCAAATATGCTGTGGGTAAGAAAATTGTTTCTGAACGATCCTGCAGTGATATTGGTTTGCGATTGGTAAACCCCAATATGCTTGCCCCCAAATCAATCGGTATACTGCTTCGTATAGAACACTTTAGTGTATTATTGTTTGCGCTCAGTTAAAAAATTTTGTTCTCGTTGATGTCTGGCTTCTGACTGTACCATTTTTTGAAAACATCCTGTATATATGCATTTATTTCATCTAATTCGTATGATCCGGGTTCAATGGTTATTCTGCGATGCTCTGGATCGTTAAAGTATAAGGTATTGTTTCCTGGATGTATGTTTTGCACAGTGTTACAAGTATACAGCACCACTAGGCCCAAAGCATATTCACCGTCCTGTTTCAATTTAATCGGTGGGTAAATGGGTCCTGTCGATATGACATTACCATACCCGAACACGCTACGCTCACTGTTTTAGCCATTGTCACTAAGAAACTTTAACACTAAATGCCCACAATTGTAAGTGTTGTAAGTATGCTCCGGTACACTGTTATAATAGACTTTACAACCTCGAAAATATCTCTTCACTTCTTCCGGTGATCTCAAGTCTCCAAACGAATCGTAGTAAAACACACTATTTCCACGTTTTCGGTACCCAACCCAATGTGTACCTGATCCTTTGGTGGTATCCAAATTAATCACACCCGACTCGTTGACATGTGGTCTTATCTTCTTCAACTGATCTCTAGAAAAGACGTTGCAAAAATGAGGAATGTTAGATGCGTAGTTACTTATATCCACGGCGGTGAGAGCTCTTCGAGGTAATTTTCTTAGTTTTTTGATACTTTTTTACAAATGCCACGCCCCTGTTTGTATGGTTTCAAGAATAACGCTGTGCCTTTTTTGTACGGTTTTAAAATTAGACCATTTCCTTTTTCCCATCGGCAATGGCTTCCATAGATCTGTTGTGTCGTTCACTCTCCTTAAGCTGTTCGTTAGCTGTCTTGACATCATTTACAGCTTTAGCTATCCCCGCAGCGCCACCTGTTAGGGCTCCTAGAGCACTTAGTCCAGCGAATATCGGAATCAATGGTAGAAAACATCCTTTCTGTGGAACGCGTATAATACGCGGGACTTTAATTTTGCGTCTCCCACCAGCACCCTTTATGATTTTTTTACCAATTAGAATACCAACGTCTAGCAGCTTTTTCAAGTTGTCGGAGCCAACTCGGTCTATTGCGGATCGTATTTTCTTTAAGAATCCGCCTTTGAAACTTATTTTCTTCTGTAAGCCCATACCCATTTTTCTCTTCGCTTTCATAGCGTTTGTTACAAACCAAGCTGCAGCTTTTTCCCCAAACTTTGCGTACTTAGACTTAACTGGCCCCCAGGCTTCTTTTTCTAAAATTTTATCTGCTCGCTGTCTGGCTGGGAGGTCGTCGGGGTACTTGGAGTATGCAATGTCGTGTTCTTTACACAATTTATCCAATTCGTTTATTCCAGGATCGTCTCTTGCTAAGCGCTCATTCAACTTTGTACCAGGGCCACAGTACTGATAACCTGGAATATGCAACTCAAACGGTAACCTGTTTATAGCGTTGTTGATTAAACCCTCTCCAGACTGCACAATCATCGATGTCCACACTTTCACACTCAACAACTAAATGAGCCAACAGAAGTAAAACATCTCTATTTATACTTTTACGATTTGTTTAATAAATACCGTGGATATTATAATAAATACGACTTACAAAATAAAAACATTTTCAAAGTCTTAAAATAAATAAATTTTACAAATTTAATAGTCTTTTAAGTGTTTATGAATACAATTTTGGTTATCAGTCTAACATGCTTTTTTTTTATTTTAACTTTATACTTATTAATATCTATTAATAATAATTAGTTATGGTTCCGGGTTGGGACCGTGTCATTTTATAAATTAAGGTCGACGTTTCGCCCGCTTTTGTAAGGGCCTTCATCAGGACAATGAATATATTAAAAGTTAAGAATGATAATATTAAATAGACATGTCACAGTGTAAAGAGAAGAGTTACTCCTGAACTAGCAGACTCACTAGCCCATTCATAGCCAAAAGGTGTTTACAATATCCGTAAAGGTTTTTGTGATATTGTCGGAGGCTTTCACGGCCGGAGTCATTATAATTATTTATGGTTCCGGGTTGGGACCGTGTCATTTTATAAATTAAGGTCGACGTTTCGCCCGCCTTTGTAAGGGGCTTCAGAATCCACAGACTTTAAACCAAAAACTTGGTTCCGTTATGTAGACGACACTTTTGTAATCTGGCCCCATGGACATCAAACGCTTAATAATTTTCTAGATCACATAAACAATCAACATAAAGATATTAAGTTCACTATAGAAATTGAAAAGAACGGAACTCTGCCATTCCTTGACGTTCTGGTAGAGCGCAAACGTAACGGACGACTAGGTCATTCCGTATATCGAAAACCCACACACACAGACAGATACCTACATGCGTTGTCACATCATCACCCCTCACAAAAATTATCGGTAATCAACTCTCTAGTCCACCGTGCAATGAAGATTTCACAACCGGAAAACTTATCTAATGAACTGGCCCATCTTAAAACTAGTCTTATAAAAAACGGCTATCGCAACTCAGATATCGGCAGAGTAATAAACCGACATGAACATCCTACACGAACCCCTAAACCACGCTGTAATATCGATACACGAACTTTAGCAATCCTTCCATATATACACAGAGTAACAGACCGAATTGGCAAAATTCTACGTAAACACAACATCAGACAAAATCTATAAACCCACTAATAAAATTTCACAAATATTACCAACCCCAAAAGATTCCGAAAATAGTCTTAAAGGCCCAGGCGTATATAATATACCCTGCAGTTGCGGTCTAGTATACATAGGAGAAACAGGACGGTCAGTACAGACTAGACTAAACGAGCATAGGCGGTAGCGGTAGCCGAACACCAACATGAAACAGGCCATACTATCAACTTCGACAAGACGAAGCTGATTGCCAGAATTTTATTTTTCTACAATATAAAAATTAGAGAATCCATAGAAATCAATAAAAATTCTAATAATCTAAACAAAGACGATGGCTACTACCTTTCCCCTATTTGGAAAACAAGCCTATGTTCACAACAGCGGAACCGTGACGTTCACTGATCCACTACGACACTCCTCTCTATGCATGATCACTCATGCATCAAGTTCTCGCCCTATATAAACCACCACTTTCGCTAATTTCACCAGATACTTCGCCACAAGACACCTTTTAGCTATGAATGGGCTAGTGAGTCTGCTAGTTCAGGAGTAACTCTTCTCTTTACACTGTGACTTGTCTATTTAATATTATCATTCTTAACTTTTAATATATTTATTGTCCTGATGAATCCCCTTACAAAAGCGGGCGAAACGTCGCCCTTAATTTATAAAATGACACGGTCCCAACCCGGAACCATAAATAATTATAATGACTCCGGCCGTGAAAGCCTCCGACAATATCATCTATTAATAAACTGAAAATTAAACGCAGTACTTCTCTTTTATGAGGTTGTAGTGGAGCATGCGCTGCGGTATCCGGAATCTTCGGACAAAGACTCTCTCTCAAACATTTGTGTTAGCGATAGTGCCACGGTTACATATTCAGCGTATTGGTCGGGGTGACGTAGCTATTTCAAGAATTGTATGATAATTTGCATTGGTGCAGTCATCAAATAGATAACGACTTGTGAAGAGTTCGCTTTGTATTAAAATTGTATCTTTTCTTCATCTGTCACCTCGATATTTCCTCCACGATTTGCATTATGCATTTACTATATCACCAATATACGACTCGTAAAATGCTGGAAAGCCTCGAGTATTCAACCCTTACAACTTGTAGCTTATTACTTCACTCATCTTGAATATCTTAAATACTTCGCTTTGATTCAAAACAATAACATTTCGTTCTTTTGTAATTTCCATGTTAAAGGTATTCTCTTCTTGAAAATCGGTTCCCATCCACACACTTTTAATATCGGAAGTGTTCACTACCAATTTCAATGTAAACCCGTGATCAAGTTGTATTAAAATCTCACCATCATCATTAGATAACCGATTTAGCGATACTTAATTTGCTTCTCGAGCAAATTCTCAAATTTTAAACTCGACTTGACAGTTGTAGAAATTTCTCCAATCATTGTAACTCATTTTTACAGCATAATCTCTACATATGCTCGTGCAGCAAACAATTTGAAGCGCTGGTTCCAGAACGGCATATAAATCGAGTCCAACTTGTATATTGTGATGGTGTTGTTGACGTGGGAATCTGCTTAGGGCTAAACAGATTTACTTACTAAATTATTTAGGTCTAACTGCGGTACAGGGAAATCATCCACAACGTCAACACCGACAACGTCCATTATTTTAAACTTTGATGCCCGATTAACTCGAAGATATTTCTCAAACTGAATTTTTAGATTCACATTTCTCGTCTTATATATTGGATGGTAGAGGTCATGCGCAGTTCAATCTTGTACCAACTTGGGGTTTTATGTGGGGGAGAAACATGTTTTTACAGGAAAAGACAACAATTCCAAGATCTAAATAATTATGTGATCGTGGGGCTTTTTTCCGAGTTTATCTGGTGAACTAGAAATACAAGTTTTTACAGGAAAAACAATCTCAAGGTCTAAATAAATATGTTGTCGTGGGTTTTTTCCAATGGGTTGTTAATAATACATCCTGACGTTTTAGTTTATAAGCTGTAAGTTTTTTCCCCACACCTCTACACTAAGAGCTAGTTGATGCTAAGAAAAATGTTTATATGATTAGCCGGGGTAAAGTCGGTGCAACAGTAAACATAGACTTTGAATTAGACTAAAATTAACATTTTCTCATTTGCGGAATTTTTGCCGATCTATGCAAATTTGTGCTATTAATGGTTAGTATACCGAATATAAACTGTATTAACGCTTATTGTTATTTTCTAATGGGTTGTTGATAATAATACAGCCTGACGTTTTAGTTTATAAGCTGTAAGTTTTTCCCCACACCTCTCCACTAAGAGATAGTTGAACCGAAAATAATGTGCTTGTGTTTAAACACCTATTTGCAAATAAATGGATACATGTCTTTTTAGTTTATTGGCTTGCTTATTAGTTTGCAGATTTATGTAAATGTTGCTAGCTGGGAGAATTTGCAGATTCGGGGGACCCGGGGAAGGATGACGGCGGCCCGTCGGCCCGGCTCGGGGAGCCGAGTGCGCGATCCATACCCTCGGAGGCTAAGAATGTTTAGTTGAAGAAAACTGTTGTTCAAATTTTGTTACCAGATGTGCGAATATTTGTCTGTCTCTGTCAGATACATTACTCTTTATGGGAGTCCCTCTTTATGGGAATTAACATTGAGTTATGACGTCAGAGACACTCGAAGGCTAAGAATGTGTAGTCGAAGAAAACTCTTGTGCAATTTAGGCGAATATTTGCCAGTTAAGGTTAGATGACCCAGATCGGGGTGCTGAGAACAAAATCCGTGCCAGATCGGGGTGCTGAGCCCTCGCCTGCAGCTAAAAAATGTTTAGTTGAAGAAAACTATTGTGCTAATTTTTGTTACCAGATGTGGGAATATTTGCGGCGACCTCGGGGTGGATGACCTTTGTATCTACCAAAAATGACCAGGATGGACTTAGAATTTCCCATGTTAAATCCCATAAGAAAACCGGTTTTTTTATCTCGTACGAAGGTAGCTTACCTACTCACAATTATTTTTCATTTAATAAGTATTTTAACCACTAAGTGGTCAACAACAGTAGAAAACCTTTAAAAAAATAAATATGGTGCGGCTCACGATATCGCCTGGATCCTATATCGTATACCTTTATATCTACAAAAAACTATTTGTCACCTAATACGTATTTTGGAAGGACTAGTATACAATATATTAGAAACAGAGAAAAGAAAAAAGGAAAGGTAGAGGTATACCTAGATTAGATTATTGTACCCAGATAGCGAAAGATGAAGGCTGTGGACGTTTCAGGCAAATGTGTAGGTTAGCTCAGAACAGGAAACAATGTAGGGGCGCGTCCAACCAGTTTTAGGACTGAAGACCTATTGATGATGATTCAAAAATGCTAACTTATAGCTAAACAATAAATAATGTGTGATGTTTCAGAAAAATACATGAATGACTCCCAATTTTGTCAAAACGTGATCTTACAGCATTGCAGGTAATTGTGTTATGTAAAAATTGTAGAGATTGTAATACTAGAGGTGGGAATAAAGATCTAGTATGTCGTTTTACGTGTTATATCTTCTACCATAATTATCAAGAACCATTAATTAATTATTATTTTAATATATAATAAACATTAATTTAAGGTGACACTTGAAAAGGACGTTGAAAATTTGCTATCTATAATTAAGAAAGCATATGGTAGACTAGATTATGTTGTCAACTGTGCAGGAGTATTCAAGGAAGAGCTTGTGTTTAATTCAAAACTAAGAAACCACACGATCTGGAAATGTTTTCTAATATTCTAAAAGTAAGACTACTATCATTACAAATTCAAATTCTATGATGGAATTTTTAGGTAAATGTTTTGGGTACCTTCAATGTAATTCGTATTGCGGTGGGTTTAATGAAGCAAAATCATCCTAATGCAGATGGACAACGTGGTGTTATTGTAAATACATCTAGTATAATGGCTTTTGAGGGACAAATATCATGTGTTGCATATTCCGCTAGTAAAGCAGCAGTTGCTGGCATGACTTTACCTTTAGCAAGAGAGTTGGCCGAATTTGGTATCCGAGTTTGTGCAATTGCCCCTGGTAAGTATCACTAATACTAAAAGATTAATTTCTAAGTTATTACTTTGCCATTGTTTCAAATTATAGTTAAGTAAATACGCGTTGTTGAACCTGCAAAATTATTTTATTAATTAATTAACTCGATTAAAGCTCTTTCGACTCTTCGTGGTCATTTCCAGTGTTCTAAAAGAAAATCTTAATTATTATTATTACAACAACAACAACACCAATCACGGTATTCCCTTTCGGGGTAACCAAACCTAGCACCCTTTTCTGGGAGGATTTGCACAGTATAACTTTAGACTACTACATTACGTTTATTCTCAGCACCACTCACAATCTTTCTCAACATCGCTCAGTCCCTACACACTTCATATACCTCTTCAACATTCATACATTGCTTTTGGCATACTTTTCACCTGTCGTTCTTTCAGAACCTCCTCTACTACATCCAACCATCTTTTACGCAGTATGTCCTTTACAGCTCTACCAGTCATCTTGCTTAGATATATACGTTTGCTAAGTCTATTTTTGTTCATTCTTTTTTATGGCCAAACCGACTGAGCGTACTTGTTTTCCAAAAATCACTTCGTGCTTCTTTATATTTATATTTCTCTTCATACGCTTCGAATCTCTTCCCTTAAATGCTTTCGAGGCAGATTAGAATTGTACCAAAATTCGATTGAAATTGTCCCCTTAGAATCCAATTAGAATTAGAATTTTCCCCTTAAAATCCACTTAAAATTAGAACTTCTATATACCATAAGTATTATTGTCGACACAGATTTGAATTGTCCAGAATTCTGTTTCACAATTTTCTTCAACGTCCCGTATTTTGATATTTAAATTCGGGATTTTACCGTTCGTCTCACTTTCATATTTCTCCTGCTTTGATTTCACCATTCCAACATGATACCATACACAGTCGATTTTTTCCGTGATCCTCACGATTTTCTCTTACATTTGCGCTCTCATTTCTGCAATTGTTTGGTTGGTTTCCCTTAATCTATCACTTAGAATTTTAATTTCCTTATCTAATTTTTCGCTGTTCTCGTTCATTTTTGTCGTGATGTTTTTCATGGCCTCCTCATATTTTTCCATTTTACTATGCAGTACCATCAAAATTTCCATCATTTTCGTTTTTTGTGAGGTCGGTTGTTCCTCGCTGGAACTCCTTTCAAAGGTTATACTTTCTTGGAATCCTCTCTCCATTTTTGAAATTATTATATTTGTACTAAACTTTTAAATACTAAATAAATCTGCCTAAATTTAATTAATGTACAAATTTCTATGAATTTTTGATTTTGTAATTTTCTCAAATTAAAAACTCTTTAAATTATAGCCCTAGTTTAATTTATTAATTTTATTTTAAATCCCACGGTCGTATTTTCAAATTTCTTTAATTCGAGTCTCTTCGTTCAGGTCGCTGTATTTTATCGTGGTAAATATTCTCAACCCTTACCTTCGGGTATTAAACTTCCATCTTTATTGTTTTTGGATCTATGTCTTTTTAACTCATATTTGTTCGTTCCCTGCTTTATAATTATACCCTTACTATGTATTCTATGTCCTAAAAATTTAATTCTATCTTGAAAAAATTCGCACTACTTTAAATTCAAACATAAACCTGCTATATTTAGCTCTAATAAAATTCTTTCTAAATGTACAAAGTGTTGCTCTACACTATCGCTAAATATCAACACATCATCCTCGTATGGGATACACAATTCCTCATACTGTCCCAAAATATTCTGCATCGCTTTCACTAATGCAGCCGTACTCGAGGACAAACCAAGCGGGACCACTTTAAATTGGAATATTCGTCCTTCTACAGAAAAATTCGTATATTTCCTTAATTCTCGCGCTAATGGAATCAACCAAAATGAATTCTTTAAGTCTAATTTGCTATAGATTTTCTTATTACCTATTCTCGTTAATATGCTATCCATTGTTGGTGGACAATTGTATTGCGGTTTCGTTTGCTTATTAATCTTTCTTGCAACTAGACACAACCTGATGCTATCATCACTTTTTTTCACGACAACTAATGGATTCACAAAGTGTGTACTGGAGCTTTCTATCATAGCTTCACGTAACATTTCTTCTATTTCTTCCTTTACTCTATTCCTGTATGCTACTGGAATAGGATATAATTGAGTGTTAAACGGTTCAGTGTTTATTACTTCCAACTTGTGCACATAACCTGTGGCAATTCTTGATTTCGACCCTATTAATTCTGAATGCTTTATTAATAACAAATTTACCCTGCTCCTTAAATCTTCTGGACATTTAATCTCTTCATTCATATTCGTATTCCCCTCATTATCTATTTCATCATCAAACTGATTAATATTCACGAAATCACCCTCTATTTCTATATTACCTTCTTCATACCATTTAATACATTTCCCATTACACTCTATTTCTTGGCATTCTGCATTTATCTTCAACCCCAACTTGTCTATAATATCCATCCCAAATATAATATCTATTTTTAGTCCAAGTACAACCATAAAATCATTTTCCCATTTCACATCTCCCATTTCACATTTCAGAATTACCATTTAATTTATTATACTAAATCTCTTATTATTTGGTCCCACCAAATTACACCTCGTTATAGGTATCGCTTTATCCCTCAATTTCCCTCGTTTAACAAATTCTTCCGCAACAAATGATGCTTCTGCCCCAGTATCAATCAATACTCTAACTATTCTATTTTTTACCTTTAAATTAACTATCGGTAATAGGTTTCTTTCAAATCTTCCTAATTCATTTTCCGTTTCATGTTTAATAAATTCGCGCTGGGTTTCGTATCCGTTTATCCGTAGAAATTTACTTGAGTCGTCCGTACCTAAAAATTTTGGTTTCTTGTGGAAGGTCCTGCCTGATTCGTTATCTCTGCTTGTGTGCAATTAATATTCCTCGTTTACATGCGTCGATCCTGATTTTCCTGCCTATTTATTTCTCGATTATTATTTTCCTCGTGATTAGCCCGTTCTATTTGTTGCCTTGGTATCTGACCCGTATTTCTAATTCGCCTGACATCATCATATTAAAATTGTTATAATTCCCCCTATTAAAATTTCTCCTATGATCATAATTGTTTCTTTGATAATTAGTAGTCCAAGTCTCAGTATTTCTTTGCGTCCTTATAAAATTCGTGCGTCGATCCCTAGTATTATTTTCCGTTTTATAATTGGTTTCGAACTCATCATATCTTTGTAAATATTATATAAATGTGTCTCGGTCCACTATATTCTATATCCTTATATATCGTTTTACTTCTGCGTTAAAATGCCCTGCCAAATATTTTATAATTTGTTTATCGTGTAAAGGAGGATTTAATTGTTTTGGTACGGTAAACTTTTCAATAGCATATAATTCCCGCGTCATTCCTCTATCTGAACTGTACCTTCACATGCTCGGGTCATTCCTAACTTTATCCTGTTGATTATTCCCCCAAAAGTGTCGTAGACATTTTTGTTCAAACTATTGAAATGTTTCGACCTCACTTTCAACTAAGTTTTACCACATTTCAGCTCACCCTCTCAGCATCGATTTTACTAAGTTTAATTTATATTGCTCGTCTGTTGAGTCCTGTACTAACATTTTAATATTTTTCAAGAAGATTTTTGGATTTAATTTTCCGTCCCCGTAAAATTTAGTATATTGGTCGATTAAAAGATTTCGTTGAATTGGCATCATGGGTTCCCTACTATTAAAATTTCCTGAATTAGTTTTTAAAATACTTATTTCCCGATTTATTGTTCTGAATTCCTATTGCTATTTATAGTTGCTACACGACCCTTGCTGCGCAATACACCCCTAAACAACCCCTTATCACAGCAATATATATACATATATATTGTTATATATACTGTGATCCTACCTTATTAGTGATAGGCGTAATATATCTATCTGTCACTCCTTGTCTTATTTTAGAGCCTTGTTGAGTTATGCCACACAATTTATCTTTAAATATTTTACACGGCTGCTGCACTTAAATATTTTACAGGGCCGTCAAACACGTGGCGGAATCTACCTAGGGTGGGTCCGTCCTAAGCAAACACCTCTCAACTAGACACCTAAACAAATATTCAAGGATTTTTTTCAAAATAATTTTAAAAGCCAAAAGTATTCCCAAACACTAGTTCCACTTTTATAAATTTGATTAAAGCACTGCGTAGATATTAAATACTAATACCTGGAATCCAGATACAAGCGCCGCCTTCCAGCCGTCCTGAAGCCAAGTGACCAACTGCAGGCACCTCCTGTAAATAATAAGTAACTCGAGCAACTGGTAATCTCCAGACTATAAAACTACTAATATTTCTACAAATTTTATGTTATACAAATACTCAGATAACTCCAATTCCACTATGCTTTCGTCTTCAAACAATAACGGTACAGACCAGCACTCCCTCTTTTAATTAACTTTTATTCGCCGTAAAACTGCTACTATTTGCTATCTCCAGGTACAACTTGACTTTCAAAACTTTCTCGTAACTTTTTAAATGTAATAAAACTCATAACAGTACAAAAACACGTCTATTTTTCAGTAATATAAATTTGAAGTCCCTTATAAAATAAAACCGTCTTCTTTTGTTTCCGTTGCCATGACAACTATCTCTACGCACACTATGTAATTTATAATTATTAATAATTGATTAATAATACAGTTGTTTCTCTAGATACATTCATTTTCTAGATGGTTTGTAATCCAGTGATTTATGTATATTGAACTTTTTACAATATTGAAAATAGCTAACAAACTTTGATGGTTCAGCTTTTAAATTGTACGCAACAGACATTTATGTCTTATTCGGTAAACGTCCTGTCATTACATAACCAATCTTTAATTGTTAAAACATATTCAAACTGAAATTGATTTACAAATTTTACGGGAGTAGTAACACTTAACTCCTTAAAATTTTAAAAGCGTACCGTATACCGCACAATTTTGATATTTGTTTTTACATTCAAAAGATTCTGAAAACGCTAACTCCAAATTAAATTTCATATACGTGCAACCATAACAATTAAAATACGTATACAATGCAAACTTATAACTAGCTTAGCCTGGTCTATGGCCGGTATATGTTGTTGAATGCAATGCAGTTTCAAAAGCTTTATAAATTTATAAACGTGGAATAGTTGTTGTTAATTTATAAACCAAAAATACCTGAAAGAAAATACTCAAACAAAACCAAATATACCCCCATTCTAGCAAAGTCGTTTCGAAGCCCTATTTAAACATTTTATAAGCCCACCCCCTTCTTGACAGTATATAAGGCCCCACTGATTTTAAATAAAAATGAAAATTTGCTTCCTGGATATAAGTAATTCTTTTTATGGTTGAGAAATTTTAAATTTTAGTTAAAATCACTATAGTTTTTTTTTTCTTTATGTATGAGGATTAAGTGTTAGTTTCTGTATATTCTGTATAGTTTTAAGCTCGTTAGTATTATTTACAGTGTGAATTTTATTCTTGCGATACTTTACTTTCCACATGGAAATATGGATACAAATTTTCTATATGAAAACGTCCCCGACATTCACCCCTGTCATTCTCCAATTCGTAAGTATTCCCTTCTGCAAAAATTCTTCTCACTCGATAAGGACCTTCGTATGGAAATAACAACTTGGCACAAATATTTCTTTCCCAATTTGACCTTCTCAATCTTTTAACAATAACAAGATCCCCAACTGAAAAAACCACTTGCTTCTTGATTTTCTTGTTACGTTTCTCCAACTCCCTTCTTTGTATCGTTTCGACTTGTTGTTTGGCTTTATGCAACAACTCCGTTATATCCTCCACTTTTGTTCAGCTCTCCACGGTCTTGCTGGAATCACCTTCTTCATCAATGTCACAGGACACATTCCTGTCACTGAACTTGGTACAAAATTAATATATTCTTCTATTTGCGGTAAATACCTTACCCACCGATCATGTTGTTCCTGCGTTATTAACCTCAAAAACTTTATTACTTCTCGAATGTATCTTTCACACGGATTTCCTTGAGGATGTCTAATACTACAGAATGTCATCTTTATTCCATCCTTCCTTAATTTACTTTCAACCCTTCGATTACGAAAATACGTTGCATTGTCCAACAATACCCTATTCATCTTACCAATTCGTTCTACAAACTTTCTTACAGAACTCAATACATGCCTAGAATTACATCTCCTCGCTGGATAAAGCTGCACAAACTTTGTAAAAATATCAACTACAACTAAAATATGCTGATATCCGTTCCTACCCGGTATCAAATTACTCAAGTAATCCATTGCCACAATATCTAATGGACCTTCCGCTCTTATACATCTAACTTGATTCTGCAACACCACATTCTTATCCTTTCCTAACAAACACGTCTCACACAGATTTATGCAATTTTTCACCAATTTTCTATCGTTTCGTGCATAGAAAGCTTCCTAAATATCAAGAACGTCTTACGAATCCCTATATGACCAAACGTAGTATGAATTTCCTGGATCAGCTCAACGGCTACCTGTGTCGTTAACACTAATAATTCATCATCCCATAACCTTTTCACCAAAACTCCCTCGACCATATAAAATCTCTGTCTTGTTCTAAATTCTCTGAATAATTTTTCTCTGATCACCCTTATTTCTTCGTGTGCTTGCATCCGATGAAATCTGGCATTCGACCATCTTCCCAGATCTTCAAACACTTGCAATGCAATCAAAATCCATTCCTACTATCCGTTAGCAACCCTTCATCCTTCCTACTAAAAAATCAGCCGTAACATTTTCTTTACCAGGTTTATGTCTAATCTCAAAATCATATTCCTGCAATACTAACGCCCATCTATACAATTGACTGTTCAAAACTCTTTCTTCTTCAGAAACGTGACCACTGTGTTATCCGATTCAACAGAAATTTATTACCCAATAAATAAAATCTTAACTTATTCACAGCATATACGATTGCCAGCATCTCTTTTCCGCTGTCGAATACCTAGTCTCGCAGTCTTTCAGAGCCCTCGAAATAAAACAAATTGGCACTTCTCTCTTCTTGAACCTGCACCAACTCAGCCCCTATTGCAAAACTCGAAGCGTCTGTCCTTAAAATAAATGGATCCGTAAAATTGGGATATTTTAATGACAGTTCCTATAAAATACCGCCTTCAACTCCCGAAATGCCTGCTCCTTTGCTCGTTCCATTTCCACCTTTCGTTCTTTTTAACAACTCCAACAATGGAATGCACAACTCCGAATATTTTGGTATGAATCGACGATAATAATTTAATACACCTAAAATCCTCTTAAACCTTTAAAATTTCTTGGCTGTTTCAAATTCTTCAACTCGTCCAAGCGTTTTTCACAAATTCTAATTCCTTCGCTGCCAACGACAAACCCCAAATACTTTACCTGGTCCTTAAAAACTCACACTTCTTCGAATTCAACCTCAAACCTCCCTCGTCTAACCTTCGGATCACTTTTCTTAAATGTTCTAAATGTTCTAACTCGTTCTTAGAAAAATCAAAATATCATCGACATAGTGCGTACAGAAGTTTTCGTACTCATCTAATAACTTCTGCATGGCTCGAACTAATGCAGCGGATGACGTTGAAAGACCAAATGGAACAACTCTGTACTGATAAATCTCCCTTCAATGCTAAATCCAGTATACTTCCGACTTTCCTCATGCAAAGGAATTAGCCAAAAGAATTCTTTAAGTCCAGTTTGCTAAAACTTTCATCTCGCTTACCTTGTATAACAAATTATCTAGTGATTTTGGTTGTTCAAATTGTGGTTTAGTAATCGCATTCAATCTCCTAGCATCTAAACATATTCTTAATTCTAAATTATCAGATTTAGGCACAACCACTACCGGATTGATATAGGGTGTTCTCGCTGATTCAATAATTCCCTCTTTTAACATCTTTTAATCTCATTTTCACTCGACCCCTTAATGCAAATGGTATTGGATATACCCTAGTACGAAAACTTCCCTCGTCTGTGACCTCTAACTTATGCGTATACTCCTTCGCAAACCTAGGCTCATTACTAAAACTCCTGCATGTCTATTAAACACCTCATATAACATTTCCTTCATATCCACCCCTATTAATCCTATCTGTTCCTCATCAAATACCTTCTCAAATATATTACATAACCGTAACTCATCAATTCCATCATAAATTCTATTCTTAGTCTTTCCTGATCCTATACTATCTGTATTTATCTCATCCCTAGTATCCCGATTATCCTTAGGCACCACCCATTTCTTCTCTAAATTTAATACCTTTACCATTCGTGCTTTACCATCTATAACCAGTCCAAATTCCTCAATTACGTCTATCCCTACAATAAAATCTAAATATAATCCTCTTGCTATCCAAAACTCTACTTCACCTAGTCTGGTACTTCCTAATACAATCGATACTCGTACAACTTTGTCTATCGTAGTTAACTTCCTCTTAATCGCAGACCATAAATTAATACTCTTAACCCTACAAATTTTTCCTTTGAATAATTCTGCATGTTTCAAAACTATTTCCTCTCTCACCAGCGATAACTGCGACCCTGTATCTATCAATGCCGTGTAAACAGAATCCCTAAACTAATATGAATAAATGGTAACTCCGCCTTCTTTCAAACTTATTATCTAACAACTTATCTACTAAACTAATACTATGCTGTGTCCCTAAATCTGATTTTCCTAACACTAATAAATCGACGTTTTTTTTTTGTACCGTGGGTTCATCGTGGACCTCCACTTTCTCTATCCTATCCTCCGATCTCTGTCGCGTGTCTCTTGTTGTTACGTGTTGGATCGTCAAGTTTCTATCTGTCTCCCGTTCCCTGTCTCTAATCCCTGTCGGTATTTCCCCCTGATCCGTTGATCTCTGCTCGCTTTCTCTCTGCCACCTCTGTCCAAAACTCGTTCTTTGCTGTCCAAAACCTCTGTCATTCCTATCCTTCCTGTTCCAGTCATTGTTCCCCCTATAATTATCGTCTCTATTAAAACGTTGTTCCCAATTATTATTCGTTCTCCTTTGATTTCCCTGATATTGCTTTCTGTAGTTGTCCTGTCCATTCTCCCTATAATTGTATCCTTGCACCCCAGTCCTCTGGTAGTCTGTGCTATTCCTATTCCTATCCCAATTCCTATTATCACTATTTTCCTGGTATTCGTTTCAAACGTCCTAGCTACGTCATAATTTCGCATCATTTCCAAAAGTCTCTTAAAGTCCGAACGTTTTGTATCGCTACGGCCCTAGTTATTTCCGCCTCCATATGCCTTGACAACAATAATATAATTTCATCTTCTCTTAATTTAGGAATCAGGTGCTGCGCCTGGTTATACTTTTCAATCACATAATTTTCTCTCGATCCTTGGTATGACCTATAGTTCCCAGTGTTTAAATCCGTTCGAATATTAGCCTGATGCGTGTTTCCCCAATATTGTTCTATGAATAGCCTTCGAAATTCCTCGTACGAACTATATTGCCTCCTCACGATACAGTGCCATTTCTCTGCACAACCCCCCAATGTCACGCTCACCATCTGCATCTTCACCCTCTCAGGCTCACTCTCTACCATCTCGTCCAACTTGCTAAGATAGACCATCGGCTGCTCATTCTTTCTGCCTTCAAACCTCGGCAAGGTCTCTTTCCTAGCCTATACTGGTATCCTGCATCACAAACAACTCTTCCCTTTCCAATTCAACCAACTGTTCTCTCATCTGTCTAACATTCCCTTCAAGACCAGACAATCCATTTACCGTATTCCCCAGAACCGTCGTATCCTTCTCAGCTTCTCTGCCACCTCCTGACTCGCCCGCAATTTGCCTATAATTTCGTTTTTAGAGTTAATATTGTCCTCCGTCTGAATCCGAACTATTTCACCTAAATTCTGCAATTTTTCTGTCTGTCTAACTTCGACCATGTACAGCTCTTCCTTTAATTCATTTAAACCTGTTGTTACCTTCCTTCTACAACCTGGACTCTATCCTCTACGTCCTTCAGAACTTCATCCTTAAATGAACACAAACTGCTCTGTATTGATACATTAATTCCTTCAATTTTCATTTCCATCATATCAAATTTTTCCTTAACTTCCGCTTGTGAATTTCTAACTTCGGCCAACAATGATCCTCTCAATTCTTCATGCGACTTAGTTAACGACCCTTTTAATTCCAACAAAACCATCATCACATCTTGGATCTGCATATTCTCTTTTCCCTTATCAATTTCATTTTCTCCCGATGTACCCCCTGAATTCACAATAATCACCTCCGGCTCCACATATCCTCCAGCTTCATCCCTAGCATCCCCTGCTGCTACAGTCTTAACCACCGGTTGCCCTCTCACACCAGTCTCAACTCCATAAACTTTCCCTGACCTCGTGATTCTCTCCTCATCAGACATGTCCCTTTAATTTTCAAAATAAACTTCAATGATGTGCCCCACTAAGCTACACAACCTCTGCAAATCTGAATCAGCCCTATCGAGCCCCACCTTTAGGCGAACAAATATTTTGTTGCGAAGTTATTTACCTAATCGAGCCCCACGTTGGGCGCCATCTGTTATATATACTGTGATCCTACCTTATTAGTGATAGGCGTAATATATCTATCCGTCACTCCTTGTCTTATTTTAGAGCCTTGTTGAGTTATGCCACACAATTTATCTTTAAATATTTTACACGGCTGCTGCACTTAAATATTTTACAGGACCGTCAAACACGTGGCGGAATCTACCTAGGGTGGGTCCGTCCTAAGCAAACACCTCTCAACTAGACACCTAAACAAATATTCAAGGATTTTTTCAAAATAATTTTAAAAGCCAAAAGTATTCCCAAACACTAGTTCCACTTTTATAAATTTGATTAAAGCACTGCGTAGATATTAAATACTAATACCTGGAATCCAGATACAAGCGCCGCCTTCCAGCCGTCCTGAAGCCAAGTGACCAACTGCAGGCACCTCCTGTAAATAATAAGTAACTCGAGCAACTGGTAATCTCCAGACTATAAAACTACTAATATTTCTACAAATTTTATGTTATACAAATACTCAGATAACTCCAATTCCACTATGCTTTCGTCTTCAAACAATAACGGTACAGACCAGCACTCCCTCTTTTAATTAACTTTTATTCGCCGTAAAACTGCTACTATTTGCTATCTCCAGGTACAACTTGACTTTCAAAACTTTCTCGTAACTTTTAAATGTAATAAAACTCATAACAGTACAAAACACGTCTATTTTTAGTAATATAAATTTGAAGTCCCTTATAAAATAAAAACCGTCTTCTTTTGTTTCCGTTGCCATGACAACTATCTCTACGCACACTATGTAATTTATAATTATTAATAATTGATTAATAATACAGTTGTTTTCTCTAGATACATTCATTTTCTAGATGGTTTGTAATCCAGTGATTTATGTATATTGAACTTTTTACAATATTGAAAATAGCTAACAAACTTTGATGGTTCAGCTTTTAAATTGTACGCAACAGACATTTATGTCTTATTCGGTAAACGTCCTGTCATTACATAACCAATCTTTAATTGTTAAAACATATTCAAACTGAAATTGATTTACAAATTTTACGGGAGTAGTATCACTTAACTCCTTAAAATTTTAAAAGCGTACCGTATACCACACAATTTTGATATTTGTTTTTACATTCAAAAGATTCTGAAAACGCTAACTCCAAATTAAATTTCATATACGTGCAACCATAACAATTAAAATACGTATACAATGCAAACTTATAACTAGCTTAGCCTGGTCTATGGCCGGTATATGTTGTTGAATGCAATGCAGTTTCAAAAGCTTTATAAATTTATAAACGTGGAATAGTTGTTGTTAATTTATAAACCAAAAATACCTGAAAGAAAATACTCAAACAAAACCAAATATACCCCCATTCTAGCAAAGTCGTTTCGAAGCCCTATTTAAACATTTTATAAGCCCACCCCCTTCTTGACAGTATAATATATACAGGGTGAGTTTTTAGTGTGGCAACGGTCGATAACTTCGTTATTATAAAAGCTACGTAAACCAAATTTGGAGGCGTATTAGGCATGTCTAAAGTGCACATTTTAAAAATATTTGGAAGCATACAGGGTGTTTCATAATTCCAGGGCATATTTAACTTATATTTTCTTAAATAGAACACCCTATATATTATTACATTTTTGAAAATCCCATAAAAAGAGCTTTAATTTGATATAAAATTGTATCTGTCTATTTCTTTTAGTATTTGAGATATTCAACTGTTTTTAGAAAAAATGACCCCAATTGGATACATTGTCACTGCACTAATATACAACTTATGTTAATTTTCAAGATCCAGAAAATTTTACCATATACCATAGTATATTTGTAAATATCACTTTTTTTAAATTTCTTCCCAGTATACAGGGTGTGTCAGGTTTCGCAAAATGCAATTTTTAAAATTTTTTTTAAATGGCACCCTACCAATTTTATTGCTACAATGGATAGTTCATTAAGTGTTCTTTCATTTTTGTTAAGCATTCCCTATACCTAAATCCATTACTTTCTTAAATATTTTTGATTTTCTTCAAATTTTGTGAATGTTTTTAATTTACATAACTAAAAATAACTTACTATTGGAGAAAATTATAAAACAATTAATACATTTTGATTAACAATCAACTACAGTTATCCAATAACAATTTTCACTAAAGATATAACAACCTACAATAATACGCTATCAACAGAATTCTGCCAGATCAACAATATGCATTTTATAGAAAATGTTCAAACAGGAAATCAGGCAGGCTTTGAAAAAAATAACTATTACATGTAAAGTGTCATTTAGGTTTATTAATTGTAGTGTGTTGTCATTTAACAGGATATCTCTCTTGGTATATTCTTGATGCAAGTAGGTAATTTTTTAAACTTGCTCTCAATACCCAAATCATATTTATTTGTTCTTCCACTGTAAAATTCATTTTGAAAACTCCTTCAAAGATTACATTTAAAACAGAACAATGACAACACACTACAATTAATAAACCTAAATGACATTTTGATTGTAATTTTTTTTTTTTTCAACTCTGCCTGATTTCCTGTTTGAACATTTTCTATAAAATGCATATTGTTGATCTGGCAGAATTCTGTTGATAGCGTATTATTGTAGGTTGTTATATCTTTAGTGAAAATTGTTATTGGATAACTGTAGTTGATTGTTAATCAAAATGTATTAATTGTTTTATAATATTCTCCAATAGTAAGTTATTTTTAGTTATGTAAATTAAAAACATTCACAAAATTTGAAGAAAATCAAAAATATCTCAGAAAGTAATGGATTTAGGTATAGGGAATGCTTAACAAAAATGAAAGGACACTTAATGAACTATCCATTGTAGCAATAAAATTGGTAGGGTGCCATTTAAAAAAAATTTTAAAAATTGCATTTTGCGAAACCTGACACACCCTGTATACTGGGAAAAAATTTAAAAAAAGTGATATTTACAAATATACTATGGTATATGGTAAAATTTTCTGGATCTTGAAAATTAACATAAGTTGTGTATTAGTGCAGTGACAATGTATCCAATTGGGTCATTTTCTAAAACAGTTGAATATCTCAAATACTAAAAGAAATAGACAGATACAATTTTATATCAAATTAAAGCTCTTTTTATGGGCTTTTCAAAAATGTAATAATATATAGGGTGTTCCATTTAAGAAAATATAAGTTAAATATGCCCTGGAATTATGAAGCACCCTGTATGCTTCCAAATATTTTTAAAATGTGCACTTTAGGCATGCCTAATATGCGTCCAAATTTGGTTTACGTAGCTTTTATAATAACGGAGTTATCGACCGTTGCCACACTAAAAACTCACCCTGTATATATAAAATGTCAAAATGGCGTAATTATTTTTTGGGATATTTCCTTCAATTGATGCGTAAATATTAAAAATCCATCTGCATTTATTGTTTACGTTTCGGTTTATTTAAAACCTTAATCATAACCTAACACATTACAAATAGAAACAGTTACAAAGTCAAAAGTACTTACAATAAAAACTTGAATTAAAATATAAAAACTTTACATGCGATATCGATTTTGAATATATTTTATGTAGCTGTCATTTAATAACTACTAGATACATTTGTGTTTTGGTCTTGAAAGGTATTTTATGTGTGTAACAGAAAACTTTATAACAGAACAGAAGTGAAATTTTTGTTTTTGTAAATTTTTTTAAAACTGTATAGATATGTGTATATAGTGTTTAAATTTTGTGTGTCTTGTTTGTTGTTAATACTGTCATTTAGTTGTTGAATATGAAATGCTTCTAAGAATAGTCTATGTTTATAATTGTTTTCAATTTCTAAAATTTTAACATTGTCGTAGTTCGGTGAGTGGAGTGTGTTCACTACGTACGAACTATATGCTCTGGGTGGAACATGAGCTGTGGGTCGGGGTTGAATTGTGACCAAAAATATGAAGAATAAGGCGCCACCGTATTTTTCTATACAGAGAAGACCTTACTCAAGTCCCTTGTACAAGGCAAATGCGGAAACCTTTATTCTATAACCGCTATACTGTTTATTAAAGACAACATAATCCCTGAAGTTTCTTACCTTATGGCTCGACCTTGATCTTAGTAATTCACTGCTACACCTGTGAACAAATTAAACAAAGAATAACACTGTTTGTGCATTTATACTCAAAAATTTTTTAAATTCAAATGGAATTAACTTTCATTCATCCTAATTAAAAAGAATAGTCTTGTTCAAAAATAAAAATCTATTCCTCTAGTATTCAATTATGTGCTTTTTTACAAAATATCTTTCTTTATATTGTGATTAATTTAATTTATGAAAATTATTTACAAAGGCACTGTATAAAATCAGTACCAATCAAATTAAATGTGGTTTTATTAACAAATAGATAAAGCATAAAGTTGCTTTCTAAACTGTTGCTTATTGATAACAAAAATGTTAGTTTTGGTAGATCTACCTTAACCTTACAATGGATAATTCCAAATAGTTATTAATGAAATAGCAAACATAGAAGTTTAATTTCTAAGTTCTCATAAATAGAAGAATTTACTTTCTATAACACGTAATGACATCTACCGTAGTTTCATTGAATTAATGAAAGAATTAGATATGTAAAAGTTACAGATTCCTATTGCTTAATATTGAAAAATATAATTGTGGTCTGTCCTTGACTTATTTAGAAGTTTAAATAACTTGATTAAACCAAAAAATAATCTGATTACAATGTCCATAGTTCAGCTAACATACGAAAACAATTTTCTACATACCAGAACTCCGTCTGTCTAAAAAATACCATAAAGGAAGCTTACGTCAGCATTGAAATACGGAAATCTCCAATTTAGAACGAATAATTGTACTGCATACTGAAATTCCACATTACTCGGCCTCCATTTTGAGTAATTAAATTTCGCCAGATCCACACCATGAACAAAGCGTAAAAACCTATATTTTCTTCTTGCTTTTAATGAAAAATAACATAAACCAGTCTCCTGATTACCAATCTGCATGTTAATTTAAAGTTGCTTTATGCATAAAATTAAACCACGAAAATTATCAAACGTTGCATGATAATTTAACTTGAATACTATATGTACAATTTCATGTTATATATAAATAAAGTTGCATGTTACCACGGCCTTTCACAAAAATTTCACGTCATCTACGAGCCGTTCCAACAAATGGACAATCAAAAGTGCCTTTCGGAGATGACATTCTCCTAACAGAACTTAATCCGCACGTGCTTCCAACACGAAAGACTGCAAAAAACCATTGTTTCTAGGAACAATTCGACCTGCTTTCACCACAGCTGTATTGGAAGTGTCTGGGGTCAAGCGAGTTGCTGCCCGGCAACACAATCACTTCACAATTTCTTAAATAGATGGAGCTCTAGGAATGATACTAAATGGAAACTTTTATTTTGTCACCGTGGAAATTAAATTTTTATTGAATGCTAATACTTTATTGGGCAATAGGTAATATTTAATTAGTGGATTGAATAACATTATTATGCATTATATTGTTTATTATTAAATAAAGGGATTAATTATATGAACATATCTAGGTAGAAAATAAAATTGCTACACTGTTAAATTTTATCTTCCTTACATAATGAGAATTTATAAATTAACGAGTGTAATAATCTGCAATAGAACAAGAATTAAACCTTATTCAACGAATTAACATAAAAAGCAATTAGTATAATAAATGTTCAAATTAAAGCTTTGATTTAAATATTGGTGGACGTCACGACTGTTATGTAGAGAACAACCATCCATCTAAAACCAAATTTCGTCATATTCTGGCGCAACTTCATTTATAGCTGGTGATATTTCTTCGGACAATAGTTCTAAAAAACGTTCAGACGTTAAATTTCCGACAAGGAAAAACGATCCAATAATAAATGCCCCAAGATACAGACCCAAACATTTAATTTTTGTGGATATTGGGTTCTCGTTTCTAAATAATTTTGAGGATTTTGTGTAGCCCAAATCCTACAATTTTGCGTGTTTGGCTCATTGTGAAGCGTGAACGTGCACTCATCTGTAAACAGATATTTCTTAAAAAACTTATATTTTCGTTTGCTTTTTTGATAATGTTGTAGCAAAACTCAACCCTTTTCTCATATCATTTGGACGCAATTCTTGATTGCACTGATATTTGGCATATTTGTAGGATCGGTACTTGTGCTTTTTCAAAATTTTGTGTGCTGTAGTGTAGTGTAGCCCAACATTTTCAGCTAGTTGGCACACACTTACATTAGGATTTTTAGTTACTGAAAGTAATACGTCGACAACGTTTGCATTATCTAGATGTCTTACATTCTGTTGGACGTTTTCACTTCATTTACACTTATTATTTAAAGTACCAGTAACTTCACATTTGCGAATCATTCTTCCAACAGTAATGTAACTTGGAATTGGTCAATCCGGATATTCAAGAGCAAACATATCACTTAGTGCTTGTGCACTAACACCAGAATAGTACTATTTTACCACTAAGATCTTTTCATTCAAAGAATACATAATACATAAATACGTCTAAATTTGTGGGTAAAGCGCTAAAATTACAGCTTACTAACAATTGTTTTTTGTTTCAACGAATCCAAGGCACAACCTATTTTTGTTAAAATAGTAGTTTTAATTTCCTTAATTTTAACCCCTGTATAAAGAGTAAGAAAATAATTAATGATACTGTTGTATACAGTATTTTTTTCTCTACAAGAAACATGTTTACACTTTTTTTCTAAAATAATTTGGAAAGCCAATATTTGAACATTAAGAATTTAACATGGAAATCCATATAGTGCGTGAAACAATTCTACACCCGGCATACTCATAGAGTATAGCGTGTGTCATATTAAAAACATTCCGTTATAAATTGTAGGAATAATTTCTGAAAAGTTTTAGCTTCATTTCTATGATTTAAAACCGTTTAGCTTACAAGCAAAGTGGCAGTTACATTATTAAGTAAAGGCGTTTTAAGAGGTTTTGAAGAAACCTTCCATGTATCATTAAACTATAAACAGATGTAACCGTCGTATGTTTTCGTGTATTTAATAGGGTAAAACGTTGCACAAACAACAGAAACTCCAGGTAGTTGTTAGTTCAGACGTTAATTAGATTAAATTTATAGCCTCTTAAAAAGATGTAAAATTTAAGTTTTAAGGGTAACTGTTGATTGTTACGAAGGAAGTTTGCAAACGAAGATGCAAAGTAAGAGATGAGTGATTTTAGCGCATATGTTGGAGTGAAATAGATATAACACGTGTTGTGTTGAGAGGCGTAGTATTAAAGCGTTTGCGTTCGTTAATTTGAGCGAATACAAGATTAGTGGAGTAAGTAGCAGTTGTTAGTTATACCACAGACATGGAAAACAAAGTAAGAGATAGTTAATTTTAGCGCATATATTGGAGTGAGATAGACATAACACTTATTATTTTGAGGGGCGTAGTTTAAAACCATAGCGTTCGTTGATTGGGGTTCGTACAAGGTTATTTTAAGATAGGGTGTCAAAATTTGATGAATTCATTTAGTAACGTGCGAGTGTTTGTTAGCTTCAAGTCATTTTCAAAGAAATGAGTGTCGTTTAAATAAAATACAAGGAAAATTGTGTACATTAGAGAGGTGTTTGTGGAAACGAGTGGCAGTTGAAGGTTTTACGAAGAATTGTTGTGTAGGAATGTTTGTATTGTAGAAATTATTAAGAATTTGGCAGATCTGAGGGGTAGAGAAAGAGAATATCTCTTTTACGCTATTAATTTTCAACAAGTGTATGTCGCTGGCTTAGTCTCAACTAGCTTACTGTTATTATATCTCGACAAGCTGACGGCTCTAATGCCAGAAATGCTTTTACGTTTTCTGTAGAAGTTTAATTTGATGTAAGTAAAAACAGTTTGCTTTTAATTTGCACTAAGTGTGCAAAGCATCTACTTTGAAATGGAGTCGATATCAGTGTTTGGTCGGTTTGGTGGTTTACAAACAAATTTATGGTATTAATTGAGGTTTGGGAGTTTAGAAGCCTTGGTAAACGAGATCACGTCTTGGTCTTATGGTCGCAGCCTTGCAGTTTATGGGGTTGCAATCCAGATTGGGGTGTTCCTGAATACCGCGGTCACCGATAGAATGATGGCAGGCCCGTGTGCAGTTATGGAATCCAGGTAACTGATGCTTTTTCATTGTATATGTGTGTGAACAGGTGCATTGAGGTATATAATTTTATGAACTAAAAGGACAAATTTGAGAAAGGATTCCGATTGAAAAATTTAATTTGAATTATGTATATTGTATTTATTTTATGTGGGAATTTATGATAAGAAGTGATTTATAATATTTGATTTATGTACAAGGTAAAAGGGTCTTTATGATTATTGATGTGCAAAAATTAGTACGAAAGGTTAAGGTTTACTATGAACTCGTAAGAAACCAGGGTTATAGTAGGAAATGTGGTAAAGCCCTATTGATTTCTCTGATTGTATTAATTGGAAAAATTTATCTGGAAATATTTTTGATATCGAAATGTATTGTTAAGGGAATGTTGGGGGGGGGGGTGTATATATGTAGCCTATCGATTACGTAATAAACCATACGGGCAGAGACGAGTATTATATAATCAGTGATAGTAAATCGGCACTGACGGTTTTAACAAACATGAACACCTCGACAGACTTCCAAACGGACGTCTGGATGATAGCACATACTGCGCTCGAGTTTCGACATTTAAAGTTCTGTTGGGTCAGGTCGCACGATGGTAACATAGGAAACGATAGGGCTGATGAATTAGCTAAATAGGCCACAACGAGCGTCTTTCGGATATCACATTCGTCGATACCGAGGTCTATAATTAAAATAAAGCTGCGCGAAAAGTCAATCCGACAATGGGAAGAGAGGTGGAACAACGCTGCCACGGGCAGGTTGACCCACAAATTCATACCGAGCATAGAAGCTAGAAATACGATCGAAGTGAAACTCGATCATAAAATGGTGCAACTGATAACAGGGCACGGCGCACTGAAAGCGTATTTACAAAGATTCGGTTTAACCGAATGCGAATGCGGTAAAGGCGCAGAAAGCGCAGAGCACGTGCTCTTCGACTGCCTACTCGAGTTGTCAAATCGAAGGTTATCTGATGTGAAATTAGCTATCGCAGGACTAGCATGGCCAAAGAACCTAGAAGAAGTCAGGGAAGTGGCTAACCAGAAAGCGTTCTGAACAGTCTTCAAAGAATTTTCGGGAAGGGTCGCGAGATTAGACGGTGATAACCGCGCGTAAATCGGAAGTGGTAGGGGAGGATTGAAAAAATTTTTGATTTTGACTTGGCATGAGAAACGGACATGAGCATGATATAACCAAAACCTGTATAAAAGTAAAAAAAAATTAAAAAAATATTAAAAATAAAATAAAAAAATGAAAAGCAAAAACTAAAGCAAAAATCAATAACCAAAATCTAATATGCAAGACAAACCCCACACCACTAAAACAATCACTGTCCCACCTTATAGCGCGGAAAAATCGGAATCTGGAATAAACTATAACACATAAATAACAAACAAAATAAATCAGTAAATCCTAATTAACTTAAATCAGCAAATAAATAAAGAAATAAAATAGAGTGAAGCCACGCATCCCCCAGGACTTAAAAGTGATAGTGATTGTGATCCCTCTAGAACGTTTAGTGCATACCCACCAAAACTTGAACAGTGCATCATCTCTCCTTAGCAGTAAGATACTAATAGACGTAAAAAGACGACCAGATCTTCGGATGCTTGGGAAATTTATATACGAGGTAGGATTAAAATTGTGGCGGCTGTACTCTCATAAGCATTGACTTGTATTAATAAGGAGATTTTGAAATAATCTAATGAGCATGTTTTATGCGTAATGGCGCTAGCCATCATAATGCTTATGCGAGTGCAACTGATAATTTGGGCGATGCTTATGCTAATTTATGCACTGTTGCATGCTTTTGCATATTTAGATATTTATTAATTTATCTTATGTTTATTTATATACTTATATTATATTTATACTTATTTTATATTTATATTTTTCCCTGTATTTTTATTCTGTAGATTGATTTTATTTCCTAGACGTTTTGCCGCCAATTTTTGGTGGCAGTATATACAGGAAAGAAGATTGTACTTATAATATGTAAGTTAGGGAATAATAGGGAACGACCTGGACAAATTTAGGATAAAATTTGAATAAATACTTAAACCAAAAGGGACGAATTTGTAAATATATAAAACAGGCTGGATTCACTACTAAACATTTGGCGAATGCTTAGAAAATTTGAATCCATTTTAATATTAGCTAGATAGATTTGGATAGTTTTAAGACGACCCTTCAGGTCGAACCGGTAAGCAAAGCTGGCAGCTGCTATCCGGTATTACGGATCCCTCCCCATTCATTTTTGCGTGTGTCTTGTATATCGGGCTAACTCCAGAATCAACGCTAGGGATACCATTCTTTAAACCCTATTTTTAGTTTCAGTTTGCTAGATTTTTATTTAGTGTTGATTAACCTGAAGGTAGATTAAATTTAGAGCACGTTTACTTTTCGCGTTTGAACCCAATGTAGTACCTTCGGGTGGAGCATTGGGGATGTGCCGGCAAACATAGCTGCCCTTAATTACATTATAATGTATTTAATATGTAAATAATATGTGAAAGAGGAGTATAATTTTGATTTTGGTGTGTATATTTTTCCTTATCTGTTAATAAAAGTAGGCGAATTACCGGAGCAGCATTTTTTTTGAGTAGTTAGCTTTATTTTCAGAAAGCAACTGAGCAGACGTGGCAAACTTCATTAAGTAGAGGTAGCATTTAAAATAGGTACATCACATCATCACCAACAGAAGCACTCTTAGCAGCTCCTAGAGCTCGTAGCAATTTTTGGCACCCAAGTCGTGGGACTCTTAGGCAGATATCCTTTTGAGGGAAGCACGTAGCAATTTTATGGACCCGAACGTTGTGAGTGTGTGTGTGTGTGTGTGTGTGTTATTATTATTATTATTATTATTATTTATTACAACAGTTGAATATTTACAAATTATACAGAAGATTAGAGTATTTTACAATAAGAGTGGATACATACAGATGATACAGTTTTTATGTACGTATATATACATACACACATACCTACATATAGACACACACACACACGCACGCACGCACGCACGCACGCACGCACGCACGCACGCACGCACGCACGCACGCACGCACGCACGCACGCACGCACGCACGCACGCACGCACGCACCCACCCACCCACACACACACACACACACACTCACACACACACACACACACACACTCTAGATAGCATGCTTGTTTTTCTTCTTTATTAAAATCTATTGTAGACCAGTAAATAGTACTTTTCGCAAGGGTTATAAGGAAGTCTATTAAATCTCCAGCTTTACTACTACTTGGGAAGCCGCAGTACAAATCTCTGATCAAGATTTTCTTTCCTGTTTGCAAGGATTGGATTATGACCACAATTCGTTTTCATAGTTCCGCACCTATTAACAATTCAGTATAATATGCCAGGCATTTCCTTCTTCTTCGCACCACGGACATTTCCTTTCTTGGAGAATTCCGGTTTTCTGTAAATATATACTGTCTGCTAATCTATTGTTTGCTAATCTCTAAGCTACTGTTCTGTCGTGTTCTAAAGATGGTGATGTAAAAAATGTTGTCCATTTGACTTTGTCATCAGACCAATGTCGTTCGAGTGGATCTACAGTATTGAAAAATGCCGATGTTAGGGACTTCTGCAGGATACTCTTTGTATTCTTTTGTATAGGAATTATTCTTTCAAAAAAATGTACCAATGGTTTTAAATTGGGGTAGACTTCTTTACCTTTTTCCCATAAATCCTTAAAGTGCAACTTGAAGAAAGCTTGTATTGTCTTGTACTGGGAAAGCATCTCACTACGAACTAACTGTGAATTGTTAGTTAAAGTGTTTGAGATTTGTTCATCAGATTGCCAGCTGTTTTTGTTTGTCATAAAGTTTTCCAATGTTGTGAAACCAAGATCTTTGCATCTGGCACTGAAAAGTTTAGGCTTCTTGGTAGTGGTGACTAATCTAAATGATCCAGTAGAAATATTATGTAGGTCGCTTAAAGTTCTCGGAAATTCAGGTATTGTGATAGTAAGGTTAGTCCAGGTTTCAAACAAAATATTGATAAAGGGATTGTGATAAGTGTTATGTAGGCGGTCGTGCAGGTTTGTACTACATAGCCATTGCCAGGACACATGATATGGGTTACTCTTTGTAACAAAATGTCTCGTTAATAAAGTTAATTTCTCGTTAGGAGTACTTGCAATTAATCGAAGTTTTAGCTGTAAGTGGAAGGATTGTTGTGTCGTTTTGAGATGGACTAACCTTACGCCTCTTTGTGGTATAGATAGATGTAGATCTCTAGAAATCGTCCAGTGCCTTTTATTCCACCTAAACTCAATTAACTTCTTTTGAAGAGCCGTTAGCTGTGCTGATGTGAAGGGTAGGACCTGAAGGTAATGCCACAATTTTGGAGCTATGTATTTGTTAACAATTGTTTTGCGTCCAATGAGAGACGCACCCAGTGCGATTTTTTTCTAAGTCTATAGACCTATCTGTTCTACCTACAAGTTCTTCAAAAATTATCTGTGTGTTGATTTTTATGTTATCCGAAAACAGAACACTCAATATTTTTATGTTTTGAAACGACCAAGAATATCCTAAGAGCTGATCAGACCTGAACTTCCACGCGCCAGTCCGAAAACCTTGTGATTTGGTTTCGTTAATTTTCAATCCAAATTGGTCTTGAAGCACACCTCACAATTTTTTTTTACTTTTCAAAGTCACTATCTATAGATATAAATAGTGAAACGTTGTCTGCGTACGCACTAACAACAAGTTTTTGCTACGCATCTATAGGCATAGGAAAACCAACCAGGAAGTTTCGGCACAATTGGAGGAAAGGTTCAATGGATAACGTGAAAAGAGGCCCTGAAAGAGGACATCCTTGTCTGATTTCTTTAAAAAGTTTAATTTCGCTAGTAAGATAGGCCCCTACCCTTACGTGGGCTTTGGCTTGTGTATATAAAGCTTTTATGTATCCTTTAAACCGTTCTCCAAAACCAAACAAGTCCAATATCTTAAACAGATACTTGTGATTTACTAAATCAAAGGCAGTCTCTTGATCCAGATTTAGAATTGCTAGGGGTAAATGGTTGTCGTTAGCATATAGGATGGCATCCCTGTGCAGATATAATACGTTGTATATAGTTCTGTTTGGAATTGAGAAGCACTGATCAAGGTTTATGAGTGTATGGACTACGTTCATTATTCTGTTTGCAATACACTTCGCTATTATTTTGAGGTCTACATTTAATAGCGAGATTGGTCGCCATGCATTTATCTCTGTAAAGCAGGATCCTTTTTTTGCTATAAATGTAATAATTCCTTTGTTAGTAGACTTAGGTAATATTCCTTTTTGTAGCGCTTTGTTAAACACTCGATAAAAAGGGGTTTGAAGATCATTCCAGAATGTTTTGTAGAATTCTGCTGTTAGACCATCTATTCTCGGTCCTTCGTTTTTATTCAACAGATCTTCATGGTCTGTAATACCTTTTATGTTGGCTAAATTAATAACTTCAATTTGGAGGGGGTTGATAAGAACCTGTCGAGGAAGCCATTGTTCTTCTTTCAATGAACGCCGCTTTAACAAGCATTCTTTTGATGCATCCATCTTCATCTCGCCTTATAGCGGTTTTGGATGTATTAAATGATATATTTGTGGAGTAGATTTTGGTATTCCATTGGTTTAAACGTTTATTTTTCTACTCACAATACCGCCTTGCGGATATTTTCTGCTTTTACTTATATTAGGTGAGCCACGTTTTTCCTGTTTTGTGTGTTCTGATATTAATTATTTATCTTTCAGAATCTTGTATTGTATGAATATCAAAGTTGCTCTTTGTTAGCTACTAATTCATTGAAACCCACTTCTGTGGTAAAGTATATTTTCCTGAAATTTCAGCACTAATATTACTTATTTCAGGGTGCTTAATCTTGGTTATAATTTTGGTATTAATTTTGTGTCATGTAAACAGATCTTTATATCAGCCCTTGGATGCTCCTTGTGAGTCCGTTTCAATTCTGTATTAATCATCCGTTTGGATTCCCGTTTAAATTCAATATTAAATATTACTTCATTCAGTGGCTTGGGTACTAAAAAATTGTTGGAAGCAGAAAGCATTGATTAGTGATCCCGACTCCAGGTTGTATTCTTAGAAGTTAGTGATACCTATTGCTGTATTTATTGTGTGTTACGTTACGCAAGTATTGGCGTAATTATTGTTTATTGTTGATTGAATCCGTATAATTAGCCGTATGCTGGTTATATTATTGCATTGTTATTGGTAAAATATCAAACTCTTGGTATCCTACCACCAGCTGCTCGTGTGTTTACTCATGTTACAGGTTAGCACTGGAGCACAGCGATTCACTAGCTAGTAATTGCATCGTCCAGTTATGCTCAATTTATTCCGCTTTTTGGCGAGTAATCATTTACATTAATTAATATTTATTGCTAACCTGTAGGTGAAAAGCCATTTGTGTGTATTTTTGTAAGGCCTTTCTCCTCTGTGTTTCTGAAATTTACTTACTAGCGAGAAATATTTTGCGGCTAGTTTAATGTCAATTTGTACTCGCCAACAAACGAAAAATACCTTATATTCATTGCTTTTATTGGGATACCGGTTTATATATTACCCTTTATGTGTGTTATTAAAATACGTTTATATTTGCATTGCCACTGTGGTGTGTATTTAATTCCAGATAAATTGCTTGTGCTTGTAGTTCAGTTATTTTGAAATATAGTTATATGATTGTAGAGACTACCGTTGTTATACTTATTTTGCTCTTTAGGTGTGATATTATCCGAAACCTGTGGGACTTGGGGTTTCGTAGTTCTTTCGGCATTTTAATCAAGTCTCTGGCGCAGGAATCAAGATCCACCCCTGCAGAAGAGTCTTTGTTAGCCGAGGTGCAAAAGTCACCGTATCTACCCTAAAGAACCCACGTTTGTAGCTTTCATCAAATTACCGTGACACAGAATAAAATAGTAATTTCCTTAATAGAAAGTTTTAATTTTTCCCATTGTACAGGAGAGTCATCTAAATCAGTGTTGTCGAGAAAATTGAACAAGAAATCTTTTATATAACGAACGTATTTTATATCTTCTAAAAGTTGATTTGGTAATTTCCAGTAAGGGCAACGAGATTCATAATTTTTGGATGAAAGTTTTAGTTCAACGGCAAGTGATAGATGATCAGAAAAGGAGCAATGTGTATTGGCTGATATTAGATACTTTATAATGTTTTTGCTACAGTAGAAACGATCTAGCCTTGAAGCAGACGCAGAAGTTACAAATGTGTAGACAGGACGCCCAGGATTTAATGTACTCCAACAGTCACTGAGGTGGAACGTTTGTACAATTTCTTGAAGCTTTTTGGACAGAGCCGGTCGGTATTCTACTAAATTTTTTCTATCAACTACTAAATCTAGCGTACAGTTAAAGTCTCCTCCAAGAATGACTTGTACGTGACCACTGGCGGACATAATGCTGCTCAAACCATTTTTAAAGACTCGCTAGTATTTGTAGATACTTTTCAGTATCATATGGGAAGTACACATATATTATATACAATTTCATATTACCAATTAGTAGTAGCGCTGACTGCAAATATGATTCAATCAGAATTTAGTGGTTTGATAGTTTTAGATCGCATCCTTCTTTTACTAAGAGCATCGTTCCGGAATAGTTTCGACATGACGGATTTATTAGTGATGTGTAGTTTGGTATACTCCTTAAATGATTTATATTGTTAATGTTAGTCTCCTGCAGCATCATTACATTAGGTTGAGCTAGTTGTAAGAAGTCCTTTAGTTGGAAAAACTTCCATTCACTCCTATTGCTTTTAGTGTTTAGAGTTAAAAATTTAATGTGACTCTTATCCATAGTTAGAAAGAGGGGATGGGGTATATGTAGAATAATGTATATATTAGTACGAGCTTAGTATGCTAGCTAAACTTTCGGTTGACTGTGTTTCTGCTATTGAAGTTTGTGATCCCATAGGTAAAAATGAACCTATTGAGATCTCTGTCTCATCTGCTGATAAACTATTTTTGATAGTCGTTATTAATTTTTACACCGTTGTTTGAGTGCTCTTTCTTTGTATTGCCGGACGCTTGCTTTAGCAACATTAACAGGTCTTGAATGTTATCAGTATACTTTTTAGCTACTGCTAGAGGATCTGCGTTTGCTTTTATCTCTTTCACGAAGTCAACAAAGCGAGTATATTCTATTATACATTCAAAGTTGGACCATAGCACTTCCATACCTTCGTACAGATCTAAGGAGTCATTATTATTGCTAGGTTTGTCTCTTTTGTTTTTTTTTACGTTTATTACTTGTAGATGTGTTAACTGCTACAAATGGAAGCTTTACAAAATCTCGATTTGTTTCAGATGTAACGTAACTGCTAATTGATGTTTCTTGTATAATATTGTTACCTGGTGTTGGGGCTGGAGAGTAAGTAATGATTTCTCCTTCGTTGGCGACAGCCAAGTTATCAGGTGGTTCCAGGGTAGATGAGGGTGCTCTCTTATTTCTGTATATAATATTAGTATCCGAGTAAACATTGGTGTACACCTCGTTATTGGATCGTGCACAGTTAGCTGATATGTGCCCCACTTCCTGACAGATAAAACAGCGCAACTGATCATCAGACAAAAACATCTGGTAATCCTCGTTTTCATATGTTATGATAAACGTGTTCAGTAATTCTTGATTTTCATTATCTGCTATATAAACCCGGCGGTAAAAACTCATTATATGCTTAAATCCATTTAAGCCGATTCCCGCACCTATGAAGGAAACAGGTGAGAGTCGCTTCAGATTATTTTCCTTAAGCGCAGTCTCTAAAACTATATGTGGTATACAAGACGGAACATTAGACAAAATAATTCTTTTTGAAGGACTCATCAGCTTTCTCACTGATATGAATAAATTATTAACGTTAATTCCTCAGGGGTCCAATACAAACGACGATACAATTTCCTTTGAGGTTAAATAAATACAGACTCTGCCCATTGACATCCTTGATGCAAACTGAATAAGTTTAGGATCAATTAGTTTTCCAACAAGTATTATGTAATCCTTGACTTGTATTCTGTCAATCGTTTCAAATACAATTGCTTGTTCTTTCTTTGGGAATATATTTGCTTTAATAGCATCAGAAAACAAAGCTGGTTTATTACGATCGGTTGTTGTAATGTTATCTGTGATACGTGAATTTCTAGTTTTAAGTGAATTTGTATAATATCAGTAGTCTTCTTAATTTTCTTTGGGAATTAAACCACTTATATTTTTTAAAATCAACTTTATTTACGTTTCGATCCATGACCTAGGATCGTTGTCAAAATCAGTAGTGTTATCGTTGTCGAAACCCCAGCGAGCAGAAGCTTCGTTCTCTACATTAGAATCCATTTTATATTCACCTATCAATTTCAATACAGGACATTGTACCGTATTTTTTCCGTAGTTACACTTCGCTTATTAATCTAAAATAATACCGCAATAATATAAAAATATAATTTGTAAATTTCCGTACAATAAAAATAATTCATAAAATTTATAATAGCATATAGACTCCTTTGCTCTTGAGGTCTAAGTTTCGTTAATAAACTTCGTCGAGTTGTCATTTCGAGTTACTTTTCTATCGGCGTCTGAACGGGTAAGCTGCTATTAGCGGCGTAGTAAAGTCAAGATGGTGGTATCCAGGCACGTGACCTGTAACACAGTCCGCAAGAAGTTAGAATTGATTGAATCTTCGTGTCTGAAAGTAGTTCCTAGCGGTTTTAGCGTGATGATTTTTTTATGTTCTACCTAGAGCAGTTCGGTTGATTCCTGCAGGCCAAAGGAGATAGAAGCTCCCCCTCATCGTTAAAACAGTTGGTATAATAAAGTAAATAAATTTTATTAATGGTTTCCTCTTAGTGCAATATCTCGGAAGCAATATCTAGAAAATTTAGTTTGGGATTTAGAATACTAAATTCTATAGGATGTAATTAAGGAGGAATTGGTTTCTTAAATAATGTTTTATTCAGAAGAATTCTCATAGTTCCACCGATAAATTCGTCCGTATTCATGTGTTTCCTGTTTGTGCATCGCAGAACGCAGGTGTTAATAGAATATCCCACAGCTGAGGTTATAGTTCGATTTCTTTTGGCCGTACTGTACTTCCACACGTGAGTGATATTTAGCATTTAATCACATTTATAATTATTTAATCGTAATACGAAAAATACAAGGTTGAAGCTTTACCTAGATTAAAGTAACTTAAAAATTATTTAGTGAAAGAAAGAATTCCGTAATAAATTTGTAACCTTGCATAAATTTTAAAGATGGCTATGCTGTTTGCTTATCATAATTATCTCACAAACACATAACGTTAACTAAACTGAAAAAGTTGTTAGTGACATATGATGTCAAAGAAATATTCAGCTGTCCAAATCTAAATATCACATGTTATTTGACGCTAATCTAAAAATATATTTAATAATTTTGAGGTCATGTACTTTGATTGTTAAACAACGTGATGCATTCTTTTTATACATATTAAGTAAAACTAACCATATGTTGAAAAATGCTATTTTATGAGATCCTAAATAATTAAATTAAATTGTGAAGTCAATGTACTACACCTAGCTGGGAATTAAAATGTGTAATATGAATTATTAAGTGAACTAAGACTTTTTAGAAAATTTGTATGAAATATTCCATTTAGAGATTATTATGTTTTTTTTTTTAATACAAAACCTTATTAATTTTCTGTTCTATAAAATTAATAGTAGAAAAACATTATATTAAAACAAATCAAGAAATTTAATCAAATAGAATCCATTTTTGCATAACTCTTGTATTATTCAAAATACAAGTAAAACTTATAGGTCATTCATGAGCAGACATTGTGTCTACCGATAACAAATACCCTGGGTGTATATTTTTGGAACTTAAATTCTATTATATTATTTTTGGTAAATATTTTTAAGGACACAAACGGTGTCCATGTTGTGCATTTGTTTGTTCACAGGTTAAGTCAAAACATCTATAAGACATCTAGTAATTGAAATTTTGGTAAGTGCTTTACAAAGGTGAAATTCAGGTTTTGTGGCTATATTAGTGGTGTTGATATAAGGTTTCCGCATTTCCCTAATAACAGATAATTTTTGTAGGTTGTTGTATTGAAAAATACGGTGGCGCTCATTATTTATATTTTTGGTCATTTGACAACCCATGACCCACGCTCATGATCTACCCAGAGCTAACACTCTACTAGCCGTTTATGTCTAAAGAGTTTTTCTTTTCCTCAAGCCGTCTTCCATCCAACTTTACCTTGGGCTTTCATTGTTAATAAGAAATTCTCGACCTTGTGATATCAAGGGTTTAGGAAATATAAGGGTGAAATTTGTTATCTGAAAATTCACGAAGGTAAAATTTTTTTTTGATTTCAACCTCATCGGTATAGGACTTGTAGTTGTATGCAACTTATAGGAAAGAATAACAGGTTAAACACAGATAGCACAGCTGTTATCACTATCTAGTCTTTGCTTACATACAATGTTTATATTTAATGGTGTATATATAGACTAAATTATATGCAAAATGACAAAATCAAAACAAAATAAAGTCAATTTGCGAACTTACGTGTTCATATATCCGAGATATATATTCATAGATTGCACTACACTATTACAAGCACCAAAGAGTTCTACCAAACTAAGAAATAACTACAATTTTTACCAGCAAACGAAAAACACGTCCTTTCACTTCGAAAACTCGTGTGTGTGTGCGCGCGTGTGCGTGTGTGCGCGTGTGTGCGCGTGTGTGTGCGCGTGTGCGTGTGTATTACATGTGTGCGTGTGTGCATGCATGCGTGTGTGGGTGTGTACGTGTGTGCGTGCGTGCGTGCGTGCGTGCGTGCTTGCGTGCGTGCGTGCGTGCGTGTCTATGTATCTTGCGATATATTAAAATGTATTTATTTTGAAACTGAAACCAGAGTTAATTTGAACTAGCGAATATCTGTTTATTCCACAAGCTACGGCAAATATTAACATATGTTTTTTGAGTGCAATTAATTTTTAGGTATGTTCGATACACCGAATGTCACCTGCATGCATGATACTGAAGTAGTAGCAACAGCACTTAAAAGTATAGTATTTCCTCCTGGAACTGCAAATCCGACTGCATTCGCAAAGTTTGTGCAGAGTATTGTAGAAAATCCAGTTTTGAATGGAGAAGTCGTTCGATTAGACGCAGGACTACGTTTGCAAGCGTAAGTTTTAGTAGGTACTTTAACACATATATTACAAATAATATTTTGTAGGGGCGAGGAACAATACAGAATGCTCAAGTAGAACATAGATTTTTAATTTTACCGAGTCATCATTGCATGTTTTACAAAAATAAAATTTGCACACTTCTTTGCTCACTTGATTTACTCTCTTATTACTGACACCGACCTAGTGTGAACATCTCCTTTGGATTATACGCTGACTGTTTTTGGCATACAAGCACAAATTTGTTAGGATACTAGCATAATAACAGTAAGATAAATTGAACGATTTTATCCGGACTATAAACGCCACATGATGGATTTTGCACAAATTTTAAAATACCTGATGAAAATGTAAACGGATTGATCGAATCTAACGTTTTCTCAAAAATTCAAATTCGGGATTATGTTTTAGATGACTACCGCCTTCTTCAGCCATAACTATCATACTCATTTTTTAAGATAGACAATCAAGTAACATATCCAATACAGTGTAGTTGTGTCTGTAAATTGAATTTAACATTTATCATCGTCATTAAGTTTTCAGTCCTGGAACTGGTTGGAAGCGTACCTCGATTGTTTCCTATTCTGAGCTAACCTACACATTTTCCTAAAATACCTACAGCCTACATCTTTCACCATCTGTGGGCAATAGTATAATATAATCTAGGACTACCACTATCTCTTTTTTTCTTTTTCTGCTTTTAATATATCCCGCAATATTCTCTCATGCCTTGAAACGTGTCCTATTATCCCATCTCTCCTTTTTAACTGCTGTAACCTTCCCTAAGCTCTATAGCGAAAGGGTACCAAATATATAACACGCCGTTCAAAAGCACAACACGGAACAACTACTAAAACATACACTATTCGACCGGACTGCGGAAACTGCAAGGCGTGTACCCAAGACTAGGTCAACGGTGAGTGGGGCGGGTTACCAAAGAATTCGCACAACTAGCACGTAAGCTGTAGTAAACAAATAAGCGCCATCCAATTAAATGTACCTGAATCTCCGCTAATAAATTGGAATATTACCTTCCTGGAAAATCGGCATCCAACCTAATATACATACAACACAGTACAAACAGGCACAAACCAAATACTATAAATCAGCAATATCAATAATCATAACTATATTTAAAACCATAAATAGCAATTCACATCACTGTTAGTATCGCATAATTGCAATAAACTAATTTTATATATCTGTAAATATTCGAGTCAATTATTGCGTTCAGAATTGATTTTATTATATTTTAAACAATCCTTCAAAACAATATGGATCCATATTTTAACATGTTTAATCTCCAATTGAAATATATTAAAACTTGTTATTGAACTGAAATGTGATTTAGTACTAATGTTGACATACTAGAATCAAGAATCTGATCACAAAACTATTTACCTGAATGTAAAATAAATTTATATCTACTTATGTTGGCAACACTGTAATAGTTGTCAATTAGGTTTAGAATTGCTAGTTAGAAACTACGTCATAAATTAGTAAATGCGCAGTCGTTGACAGGAAGTGCACTGAAAATTTACTGAAAACTGTCAACGTCAATGTACACGTGATAAATAGTTCACTACTCTTATTATTTTCAAATATCAGATAAAGAAAAATAGCATGCGTCTACGAACCACATCAGCTACAATTAATCCTTGCCCAGACGACTTCTTGTAAGTCCATCCATTGAGAAATGGATGAATCCAACACCATCAGTCTTGAAACCATCTGGGGGTCAATTTTTGAGCGTTCGCAACTACTGACATTTATAGCAACTTTACGAAACCATATGATTTCCTATTTTTGAGCATGCGCATCTTTAAGTATTCGCAACCTCATGTGCGCTTATTTGCGAGCGGCTTGTTAGTGGCGCAATTGTCAAGTTTATTCGTATGTTGGAGGTTAGGTTTTGCAAAATTTACTTTTATTGGAAAAAGTGACGTTGTATCTTTAATTATTGTTTATTGACAGAAATTAGTGTACAATATTAAAAAAGGATGAGTTGATGAACGTTCTTGTAATAAGTAACTTGGAGCACGCGGAAAATTTACTATCGACCTAATGTAACGCATAAGCCAAAAGATCCTTTCACAGAATTAAATGAAAGACAATTTGTAAATATGTTTAGATTATCGAAGGAGCTATGCCGATTGTTAGAAAACCGTGGATTAGTACAAGGACTTTGAGCGTTGATTTATGTTTCAGTTAAATCGTTTATTAAACGCTAAAATTTACAAGTATCTTTTCCACCGATTGACAGCTTCTAACAACAAAAAATACTTTCCTGACAGTAACTAAAGGTAAGGCTACTCGACTATACATTCATTTTAAATAAAAATCACATCAATGCACAGTAACTATAAGTACGCCAGCGGTGAATAGAACTATTTGTAAGGCTCGTTTATACTCCCCCTGGTAAGTAATCACCAGGAACTTGCTTACTATCGACCTCTTCCAAGTCTAGAACAGCCAATTTTACCGATGGTCGAGTATATACCTCACCTGAAGGTACTTGAATCACCGCACTGCGCACTTGCCCATCCGCGCCTTTAATCACATCAATTACTCTGCCTTTTCGCCATAAATTGCGATGGCAGTTTTCATCGCATATAATAACAAATGTTTCCAATAGCGACAGGTTTTACGGAAACGTGCCACTTTGAACGCCGGGTGAGTGTAGGAACATACTCTTTGACCCATCTTTTCCAAAATGTTTGCGCTCTTTGCTGTGAGACTCGGTAACCTTTCCTAGATATAAGACAACTTGCATCGCATTCGTCTAGGGATTTTAAACCATTAGAACATCCGAGTAAAAAGTGGTTTGGAGTAAGCGCCTCATCAATCTCTTTGGATAATGGTATATATGTCAGCGGTCTAGTATTTATAATATTTTCGACTTCTATAAACACAGCATGTAAAAGCTCATCACTGGGGTTGCGTTGCTTTGGCATAACTTCAAGAAGATTGGATTTCACCGATCGCACCAGCCTTTCCCAAGTTTCGCCCATATGAGGCGAAGCAGGGGGTATGAAACTCCATTTCACATCAGCGAAACTTTCTTGAAGTTTGTCTGTGTTTAATTTCCTAAGTTCTTCAGCTAAAAGCTTACTAGCACCCCTAAAATTAGTGCCATTGTCACTAAAAATTTCAATAGGCATGCCACGCCGACCAACAAAACATCGTAATGCTAAAATACAGGAGTCTGTGGTAAGACTATGGGCAACTTCTAGGTGTATGGCTCGTACAGTCATGCAGGTAAACAGAACTCCCCATCGCTTTTCAACGCGTCGTCCAATCGCTGCATGAAAGGGACCAAAGTAGTCGACTCCGACATAAGTGAAAGGGCGTACGTATGGCATTAAACGGGCCTTTGGTAAATTTCCCATTAACGGCGGATTTGGAGCTGCCTTTTTTTTTGCAGTACGCACAGTTTTTTCTAATTTTAGCAAAAACTGCACGCAGCTTCAAGATAAAGTACAGTTGGCGTAACTCGTTGATAACGGTCTCGTGATTCTGGTGTTTAAAGAGTTGGTGGTCGTACATTATAAATCGTATAGTAACACCATGATCAGCGAGTATTACATGATGTTTATTTTTCCATTCAAACCCTTCGAAAGCATCACCTATGCGTCTTTTTACTCTTAACACTTCATGTTCGTCCATGAACGGTGAAAGCGAGTATAACCGACTGCTTTTATTTAAAACTGCGGAGTGGTTTTGGTTTAAAAGTGTGTACTCTTCTGAAAAGCAGTCCTGTTGACGCCTTTTGAATAGGTCGTTTTCTGCCATTCTTTTTTCCGTTAGTGTTAGTTTTCCGTTTTGTACCGCAGCTCCTTTTGTTCTGTTTAACAGGATGAAAACATATCTTCGGACGAAGGCTTGAGCTCAAATAAGAGAAATCCAACTTGAAATGTTGTCAGGGTTAGCGGTTACTACTTTAGACGATTCGGTCCTTGTTACATTAATACGGAGCTCAGGATCAGGCTCACTATTTTTTCGAAAGGTACTTTTAGGCCAAGAAAACACACTGTTCTTTAAGAACGAGGGTCCCGCAAACCAGCTACAAGTCTTGTCTATCTTCGGCGCACTTTTCCATTTAGTAGCATCATCGGCAACGTTTAATTCAGTTGGTAACCACCGCCATTCTTCGACATCACTCTTTTCTAAGATCTCGCTAATTCTCAAACTAACAAACTGCTTGTAACTTCTAGCGTCAGATTTAATCCAACTCAAGACATTACTGGAGTCCGTCCAAAATACTCGTCGGCAAATGTTAAACGAATGTGCTTTTATTATTGATTGGGCCAGGCGACAAACTAATACCGCGGCTTGCAATTCAAGCCTTGGGATAGACAAGGGTTTCTGGGGAGCCACTTTAGTTTTTGAGCCAACTAGCGCAACATCAATTGCGCTTTCAGTTAGAATACGAAAATATGCTACCGCAGCGTAAGCATTTTCACTAGCATCTACCAGTAAGTGCAATACTAAATGAACCATTCATTGCCGAGTAACATCGAGGAATTTTTACCGTTTCAATAGTTATTAAAACTTTTATCCACATTGTCCACATTGCATACTGTTCATCCGTAATTTTATCATCCCAATTAATTCCAGACCGCCAAATATTTTGAAGTAGAATTTTGATATACACGAGAAAAAATGATATAAATCCTAAGGGATCGTAAATCAGCATAAGCGTCTTCAAAACTTCTCTTTTTGTAGGTTTTCTTTGGCCCTGCAAGATTTCAACCCCAATTCGTTTTGTGTTTAATATGAAAGAGAAAAAATCATCTTTTGAGTTCCACCATAATCTCAGAACCTTATCGGGTGAAGATTCAATGCCGGTTATAATTTTCTGAACACGACTGGGTGTATCGCCAATTGCTTCAAGTACAGTCAGAATTTGAAAGCCAATTTCTAATGTGAAATCCTCCTGATGCATGTATATGTATCACTGTTCCTGCAAGCTCAATCATCTCGTCCTCGGTGTCAGTACTGTCAAGCCAATCATCAACATAGTGATTTTGTTGAATGGCGTACACCGCTCGAGGATAAATGGAAGCAAATGTTTCTGCATTCTTATTTTTACGAATTGCGCCGAACTCGGCGCACAAGTTGCCCCAAATGTCATCACTTTCATAAGGTAATAGCAAGGATTAATAGCAAAAATTGGCAAGTACCAGATCGGAAGATTAGTATTGATCTCGTTAGTGTCTAACTTACGCACATACTTTTTGCGAATATGTTCATTTATTTGAGTGCATATATTTTCAGCCAGGATCGGATCTTTCTCCATTATCCTTTCAAGGTGCAGCTATCTTCGCAAAGCCATGTGATAGCTATCGGGTAGTTTAAATTTGTCAAACTTCCAAAGCAACCCAGTTTCATAATGGCCATCAACCTTGTTGGTGGTAGATTCCAAAATAGATCGTGATCTTTGGTTTTCTTTAGACTCCAATTTAGAATCAAGCTGAACACCTGTGTTTTCGAGTGAGAAATACTGCTTAACCAGTTCATGCAGGTTTTCTTCGCGACATTCACAAATAACATGCACGTTAGAAACTGCTGCCTGTCTTGGTCGTCTTTGTGGCCCAAAAATTGACCATCCAAGGCGTGTTTTAGTTGCCATGGGTTCAAACCATTTACCTTCCCTCTTATCGAGTGGAATACATAACTTATAGTTATCAAGACCGATCAAGACCGTAGGTTTTGCAGACTTATATGCGGTTATTGGCAAGCTCTCTAGATGAGGGAAACACCCGCATGTAGCGTTTGACCATGACTGTAGTGGCAAATCTAGATCACGGACGGTTCTGGCTCTAGTAATAAAATACCCCCTGGAATCTGTGGTTTTACCACAAATTTCAAAGAGACAGTTTGCGAAGACTCTTCCGTTCTAGTTACGTCGCCAGTCCACCGTAGACATAATTCTCTGGTAGGACCCTGTAGCTTTAGTTTTCTCGCGACGCTTTCTTCTAAGAGGGTTGAATTTGAACCTTCGTCTAAAAACGCATAGGTTTCGACCCGTATACCATTATTGCACAGTATTACAGGTAAAATTCTAAACAAAATAGGTTGTGTGGTTGAATAGTCTGAATGCACAGCGACGTTATTAAATGATCTTTCAAAGGACTTTTCTTGAGGACCCGTATGCAGTTTTTGTTGGTTACCTACCTTGTTTTCTTGTTTGTTTATAGCTGATAGGTGAAGACATGAGTGGTGCCTAAGAATGCAGTTATCAACGCCACACTGTTTTTTAGACCAACAGTATTTTGGATTGTGCTTTTTTAGACACTTACAACATAACTTATTAGTGTCAACGTATTCTTTGCGGTCGTTTGGAGAAAGGCTAAGGAACTTTTCACAACTTTCGAGTTTATGGACCGACGACCCACAGATATAACAAAGAGTGTTGTTAGATTTCAATGACTGCGACGCCTTTCCTTTTTTAGCGGCTGTTATGTTTGATAATGAATGATAGTAACCTTGAAAATTAACTTTTACATTTCCCCTTGTAGTAGATGTTGCTTTACAAGCCCCTTTAGCCAAATTCATTAACCATCCACTAAAGGTTTTTAAGCTTGTTTCGTTTTCAAACTCAAGGAACCAATTTAGTTTGTGTTACGAGGGCAATTTTTCGGCCAACTCCTGTAAAGAAGGGATTCTGTAGATATCCACCTAAATCAGTTGCTTCTACCATTGCGCAGAAATTCTGGACTTCGATGGCATAATGAACTAAATGGTCAAGCTGGTCCGCTTTGATTGGAGGGATTGACTTTATTTTTCTTTGTATCTCCATAAGGATGGCTTCTGGTTGACCATATATCATCTCAAGAGTTTCGATCGCTTTAGGCACCGTTTCCGGGTTGATCAAAACTCCACGTACCTTATCAAGAGCGGAACCCTTTAAGACGCGTTGTAACCTAAGCAGATTTTCTTCTTGAGAAAAATTGCAGCGCATCGTTGATTGGCGGTAATTACTTATAAAAACTGGCCAAAGCTCTCTTCTAACACCATCGAAAATTGGTAGTTTTTTAGGTAATATTTGTCGTGCGACAAGGTTGTCGGGGGTGAGAACACCTTGGTAATGTGACAGCACCTCTTGTTTTTGCCCTTTTAAAGAATGAACGTCGCAACGTTTTAAGTTTTTAAGATTAGGCGGGACGCTCGTGAGAGCACTTTTGATACTGTTTGAGGTGCCTTCTTCAAATTCAAGTCCATGACTAGTGTCCTCAATCCATTGCCTTATTCGGACTCTACGTTCGCTCGACGGGACCGAGCTGGAATGCGCCTTTGATACACTACCGGAGCCCGAAACAGCTTTTAACTGCTCGTATTTCTTGTTTACAAAATTTTCTTGAATCTGTTTTAATTCTTCTATGCGGCTAAGCTCTAGCTGGGCAATAGATGGTGCTCGGGATGTTTTACCATCCAGTCGTGAACGCTGTACATGTGATTTTTGTTCTGCTAGACACTTTTTACATATCCAGTCCCGATTCTCAATAGAGCTGTTCACTTCTGCGCATTCAAAATGGTACCATTGCAGACATTTATCACATGCGACCAATTTATCCGCACTATCCCGCTTCCGACAACCTTCATAAGTACAATTATTGTGGTTGCCGGTCGCATTTACCTGCTCTTTAACGTTGTCCATTAGATGCTTTCAGATTTAAAGGGTGTAATTTTTTACCCAAGTTGTAAATTTTAGAATGTTAGAAAACCGTGGATTAGTACAAGGACTTTGAGCGTTGATTTATGTTTCAGTTAAATCCTTTATTAAACGCTAAAATTTACAAGTATCTTTTCCACTGATTGACAGCTTCTAACAACAAAAAATACTTTCTTGACAGTAACTAAAGGTAAGGCTACTCGACTATACATTCATTTTAAATAAAAATCACATCAATGCACAGTAACTATAAGTACGCCAGCGGTGAATAGAACTATTGTAAGGCTCGTTTATACCGATATTTAATAGAATATTTAGAACCCTATATGCATCCTCAGCTGCGATCAACTGATTTAGATTTGCAGTCAAGGGTAAAGTTGAAAATGTATAATGCGACGTTCTTTTAATTCTAATTATTAGGTATTGGCTGCATTGAGATTTTTTGGAAGTGGAAGTTATCAGTTAGATGTAGGATCGAATAAATTTATTGAGTTATCTTAATCCAGTGTCAGGAAGTGTGTGAGAGAAGTTGTAACCGCATTGGGACAACCTGCTGTATTTGACGAATGGGTAAAATTTCCAAAAGATTTTGAAGAACTTAACAAAGTGCGACAGAAGTGAATTGTCAAAATAAGTAATGCTGTTAATGCATGCGTATATTCAGTTAAAGTATAAGTTCTAAACTATCAAATATTTTTTTAGATTTTATGAGCAGCATGGCTTTCCAGGTGTAATTGGCTGCATATACTGCACTCACGTTGTTATTGTACCACCAGGTTCAGATGATCTAGAACATCCTGAGCACCTATATGAAAAACCGAAAAAACTATCATTCTATTAATGTACAATTGGTAACAATAATTATATGTTAGCACTTCATTTAAACTGCAATAAATATGTTTTAGATATGTGATTCTAACTTAAAAATAATTAACGTTAATGCTAAATATCCTGGCAGTACCAACGATGCTGCTCAAATGTGCAGAATGTACTAAGAAATATACATGCACGTGGTAGTACAAATTATTTAGTATTTAGTATTTTTAATCATATGATGTTCATAAAATTGTATTCATTATTTGTATATTTTGAATAGGAGATTCTGATTATCCCCTTCGTACATGGTTATTAACACCGTTTAACGAAGTAGAAGATGATAGTCCAGAGAGCTATTACAACACCGTACACAAGAACACACGGGTTAAAATTGAATGCTGTAATGGTGTATAGAAAGCAAGGTTTCGTTGTTTACATAAAAACCGAGTACTCCATTATGCACCTGAAATAACATGTAATATTATAATTGCCTGCGTAGTATTACATAATATATGTCTGGAATACAGAGATCCTCAACCGGACGATATTGCAGATGCAGAAGAAAATATTGATGAAGATGGCAATCCATTTAGCGAGGAAGACAATTTAACAAGAAAAATAAATCCTGAATTTGGCTAATGGAAGAAGAGCTAGGATGAAACTTGTCCGTTCTCTAAATGCAGGACGAGGAAATTAATGCATTGCAAGTTTTTTCTAATACAATTTCTATCTATAAATGCAAATCAATAAACACATTTGTATCGTATTGTTTATTTAATTTAATTACATAGGTATGTTTCACTAATGTGTAATATCTTAACTAATACTAAAGTTATTCTGAAACGGAAACCTAGCAAACATCAAATAAGTATTTACATATTATACAAACAGCAGTAATTCCTTACAAACTAACGTTTTGTGCAAGTTTCTTTAAACTCTCAGCGATTGACTCAAGGGCATTCACTTTTCTGGCTTTCAGTGATTCGATGTTCTTTAAGCAAGAAATCTTTTCTTTATAGTATTCCCTTTTCAGGTCTAATTTCTCATTCAAGTTGTCCTTGAGTGCAGTAGCTGCGTCGGCAGAGTTAATTAAATGTTCCAATTTTTTGGGAATGTTTTTTTACTAATATGTTGTAACGTATTTTTTTTCTAGTTACACTTTGTTCTTTAAAATAAAAATAAAACAGCTATAATTTAAAATATTTAATTTGTGAATTACCGTCCAATAGAAATTAATACATAAAATTGATAATAACACATAGATTCCTTTACCTTTATGCTCTAAAGTTCGTTACTAAGCTCTGTCGAGTTGTCAATTTGTTCACTTCATTATCAGCGTTCGAACGGGCAAGCTGCTCTGCAGGATAAGTGAAGTCAAGATGGTCGTGTGTAAGCACGTGGCTTCTAACAATGTTAGGAAAAAGAAGATTAATTGATTGATTCTTGGTGTCTGGAGGTCGAGCCTAACAGCTGTAGCGTGAGCATGATTTTCTATAAGCTTCACCTAGAGCGGTTCAGTTGATCCCTGCAGGCCTAAGGAGATAGAAGCCCCTTTGACATCATTAATACAGTTAGTATAAATTAATTAAATAGATTATACTAACATTTTTCATCTTAGTGCAATATCTTAAAAAAATATCTTAACGCAATACCTTGACGCAATATCTTAAGGCAATATTTTAAGAAGGCAATTACATATGTGTTCCGTATATTTCAACTTCACCAATAAATAACATCAAATAAGTAAATATTGGAGCTAAAATTTTGTTAGAGAATTAAATTCAATCAAACTGAGGTTGGTTTCGTTATGTAATAGTTGTATTCTGAAGAACTTTGATATTCGATGGTTATGGAAATTTCCGACAGCTGAAGTCAAAGTCCTATATCTTTCGTTCAGAGCAGTTTCGTAGCACGTGAGTGTACCTTAGGATTTAATCACTTTGAACATTAATTAAATTGCAATAAAGAATATAACATTAAAATTTTGAGTAACGTAAAAAGCTTTTAATGAAACAGCAAATTAAATAACAAATCTATTGTATGTCAGAATGTTTACACGTACACAAAGTGTACATTTGGTAAAGCTGTGAATAACATTTTATGTCAGATATATAAAAAACATAGATTCAGTTGTCCTATCTAGACGTCACATGTCGTCTTACTTTAATTTAAAATATGTTTAAATATTTTGAGGTCATGAACTTGCATTTTTCATCGACATGTGAAATTCGCGTAGTTACTGTTAAATAAAAATAACTTAGAGTAATTACATTCTACAATATCAGCACTTTGATAATTAAATTTTATTGTGAACGTCAGGGAAGTACTTCATTGATTTAAAGAAATTCATGTATTATGAGTAACTTAGAAAATTTCAAGTCAGTATATTTAAATTTTGTAGAAAGATCCATTCAGAGATCTTCCTAATTTTGAATGCAAAACTTTACTAGTATATTTCTGTTCTAGAAAAATAATTAAGTGAAAATTTTTTAAGAGATACGAATTTAAATATTATAATTACATGAATCCAGAAATTTATCCAAATAGAATCTATTTTGTTTTTGAATGACTTTTTATTATTTAGAATTCAAGTAAAAAAATTACAAGTCATCCCCGATTAGAAATTGTGTGTAATGAAAACAAATTCCCTGGGTATATATTTTAGAAGCCTAAATTCTATTATTTTATTTTTGGCAAATATTTTTGAGGACACAAATGGTGTCCATGTTGTACCTTTGTTTGTTCACAGGTCAAGCCGAGACATCTGTATGACACCTGGTGTTTGAGGTCTTGGTAAGTGTGTTTTATAGAGTGAAATTCAGGTTTTATGGCTATGTTAGTGGTGTTGACATAAGGTTTCCGCATTCTCCTTATACAAGCACAGTTAAATTATGTTGGTTATTGTATTGAAAAATACGGTGGCGCTCATTAAATATATTTTTGGTTTTTTAATAACCCATGACGACCCAAGCTCATAATCTACCCAGAACTAACACTCGACTAGCCGTTTATGTCTTAAGAGTTTTTCTTTATCTCAAGCCATTCTCCATCCAACTTTACCTTGGGCTTACATTAATAAGAGGAAATTCTCGACCTTGTGATATCAGGTTAGGGTTTTCGAAATTTAAAGGTATAATTTTTTTAAGTTGATAGTCACGAGGATAAAGTTAATAATAAAAAATCAAGCAAGAAAGAATTTTTTATTACAATGTCTCTTGTGTAAATCCTGTTTCGGTTGATCCAATTTAATCATTTTAGGTAACTGCACTTCTGCCAGAGTTAGTGTGGATGAACAAGACGGTTTCACTAATGGTGTATGTATTGGGGACTTATTTTTGTAAACAATTGTAGTTGAATCCATAATTGCTCTTGCCGTTAACATTTGGTCGTCATTTTCTTCTTCAGCATCACTTTCCACTTCAAAAATAGGTGTGTCGTTATTAAATTGAAAGTTAACGCTTGATTCTTTAGCATCGTGTCCCTCTACAGACACTTTTTTAATTATTTCCAATACATCATCTTCCAACGAAGTTAACGTATCATTAATAAGTGGTCCACCTCCAGTTTGTCTATAATTACTATTATTTTTGGCCTGTTTAATTCTGCTGCGAATATCATGTCATGCCTATAATAAAGCATATCGAGAATAATGTATAGATTAAGATAAGCAAACTCACTTTCCGCCAACCTTTCCAATCCTTAATAGCTCCGGGAGTACTATTTAAAATGTTTGTAATATTCATCCAATCATTAGTGGCATCTTTTATTGAATAAGTGGCTGTTTGTTTCCCACTAATCAATTGTGGCTTCTTTCTTACAAACTCCACTAATAACTCTTTTTGCTTGCTTAACGCATTCATTCCACGTTTTTTCAAGGCTGCCATTTTAATGGAAATATGGTTTAATATTTTGAGTAATAAATAATACAGCAAACTTCTATATCACATTGATAAGTGAGGTTATGTTATGCTTATTTTCTAGTTCACAAGCGGTAGTTTAAACATACATCCTTCGGCAATGTTGTCAAATCGATAATGCGTGTTCTAGCGAATCGTATTTTTGTACTTGCGTAAGCTCTTCAAAAATTGACTTTAACAAACGTATACGTTTTATTTCATACATAACTTTACGTATTCGCAAATAACCGAACATTCTCAAAAATTGACCTCCTGATGATTTGCTCTTGTAACACACCAAAATTGCGATATTCTTCACAAGCCTTATTGCTGTAGACACAACAACTACATGCGCGATACTACCACAAGCCCTGTCGGGCAACGACTTCAATAACAGCTGTAGATAACACGAACGTAACTGATAACCAACTCAAAAATTCTGTTCTCACAAGTCCTATCTAATATAGGTTAATTAAAGCAATTCGAAACGACTTCTAACCAACACAAAAATGCTTTAATAAATTTTCTGGATAGGCAAAATCCCAAAATGGAGTGCTAACCTATGCACGACCGCCAAATCCAGATGAGAAACAAAGAAATGAATTGTCGGCAATGAACTCGGTTTTGACAAGTCTTATCACACATACGATTAACAAATAAAAATTGAGCATTATCTGAAATTTTCTGAAAGTCAATAAAATAATTCCACGCAAATTATAATCCAAGCTGCCATATTTAAATTAATTACTAATAAACAAATATTATTATACGATTTTTCAACACTAAGGCCTAACCAATAAAATTTGAAAGATTTCATGACTGCTAAATTTACCGAAGTTAACGACGTACATCCAACATTTAATCAAATTGAAAGAGAAAACTGTAATTAATTCGTAACAGAAATTTAAAACGTTACACTGCTTTCCACATATTTCCTTCTTCACCTACTACTTTTATTACCTCTTTGTTCTTAACTATGTAGGTCCATGATATCTTAAACGTATGTTTGAAGCACAACATTTTAAAAGCGGATTTTGGTATTAATTTTTTCTTCTTTATTTGACCATTGTTTAACGTGAGTAGTTTTCATGTCATGATACGCTGCTTATTAATATAGTAGTTGTCGGTAAACTGATATTTGATGATTTTGTTGTACTTGTACTTCCTTTATAGCCCACTATAGTTATGTTATTGAATGTGTTAGAGGTTTATTAAAAATCCTGGAATATTGAGTGACTTCAAGGTTAGTTTGAATCCTCTCGTGGTTGTGTTATTTCTACAGTCATCTGACGCCCATATATATTTGTATTTAGCTTTTAGATCGTTTACTCTTAGACCTTTGTGGTTCCTGCAGTCTTAATTACACGTCTCGTGTGAGTTGGTCTGGAGAATTAAATAGTAATCAACTCTTCAGGATCCCACTATACCTATAACAAATTTTTATTTCCGTGACAATTGCTCAATTTAATTTTTGAGTGCTAGTGAGTTAATTTTATTTATTTTGGTAACATGTATGTGAGTAAGTACTTAACTACATCTATTTGATCTTGCTTTTTATAAGGTGTACTTCTTTTTAATGATGTATTACAATAAACGACCTGGAGTGTTAGCCAATTTAATATCCTGCAATGCAGTCTGCAGGTATTGTATGTTCGCGCGAGAAATATTAAAATTCATATTTCAATATGTAAGTTGCGATCGTGTATTTACCACAATCGTCGTTCCAGCTGATACGATAAATAATTTACCTGTGGGCGCATATGTAAAGACAGTCGGTTTCGAGTTTTCGTTGAATAAAGTCGCTTTCGAGTTTTCGTTAAGAAGAGTCGCCTTTGAGTTTCCGTGGAATAAAGACGTGTTTGTTTGTGTTCGACATTATTATATGTAAGTTGTCATAAATCGATGTTTGCGTTTCGGTATTAAATTATGTTAGTGTGAATATCCATATGCTTCTTTCCAATTTCCTACAACATTCAGAAGACCGAAACAATTACACCAGTGCTGCTACCACTTGGTAAGTGACGTTTTTTTTACCTGTGATTTGTTAAGTTTACGTACATTAATACAGCTCTGTTATCGGTGGTCCGCTTATTATCGAAGAAAAATTAATTACATGTCGTCCGATTAGTGATGGATTCGAACCGAACCGAACCGAACCTTGCCCTAAGTTCGGTTCGGTTCGAAAACCTTTTAGTCCGGTTCGGTTCGAGGTTCGGTTCGAAAATATATATTCCGGTTCGGTTCGGTTCGGTTCGAAAAAAACGAACCGAACCTCGAACCGAACCGAACCGGTTCGACATTTTGATATTTTAAACAACGATTGCATTAAACTACAACAATTTAAATGTTTAATGTAGTTTTTATATTTAGTAGTTGCTACTTTCAAACCCAACATTAATTTACTTTAGATTTTAGTTGCATAAATCATATTAATACTATTTGTCCAGGTTTGATTTTTTAATACGTACTCTCTTTAACGAAGCGTAATTACAATGAGGTTAATAGTGAAAACCACCCCCCAAGATTGAAAATGTGCTAATAATTGATGATTTTTACTAATGTTATTTTACCGTGCAAGAACGAAATCTTTGCAATTACTTTTATTTTAGTTAGTATAAAAAGAATATCAGGACAATAAGGTGTTACTGATTTCTGATACAGTACAAACAAAAAGCTGATTGTCAGTTTATCTTTATAATAAAAAATTAAACAATAAGGGAATTATATACACTTTGTACAATACAAGAATAATGAAACTGTGCTGATATAACAATTCGTATATAAATAAATTCTTACAAAAATAGCCTTAAACACTTAATATAAAAACATTAAAAACTTTAAAATCATTGTATTGCTTCATTTTATTACTATTATATATATATATATATATATATATATATATATATTATATATTGTTGTGGTTTTAAAGGGCTAAATTTAAGTATAAACAAAGCAATTTCAAACACCCTGTATAGAGGAAACAACCAAAATTTACGTGCGAAATTTATGTCATTTAGTTAATTTAAAGGAACAAGTATTAACAAAAATTTACAAATAGTGATTAAAATTGAGATAGGTTCGTAAAGAAAATAAATTGGAGAAGCCAATGCAAATTATTAATTAATTTAATTTAATTGAGTTTAATTGAACGGGTAATTACGTCTAATACACATAAAAGCATGAAAAATCGATAATACCAAGGTGAAACGCTTTGCTAACACACAAACTGCCGTTGAATATAAAATACCTTGAAACGCAATCTCCTAGAAATGTTGTGTTAAAACGTTTGTTAATTGTACACCTGCAGGTTTTAGAAATGTCAGTTTCCCTTTATTTGTGTAGATAAAAGACAGTATTCAAAGTATATCGGGTAAACGGTCGGACGGTTTGCGTAAATGTTAACTAAAAGTTTCCTTAAAGCGCAGAAGGGATAGACGATCAATGAAATGCTTCGGAAAGAGACAGGCATAATAACAGTTCACCTCAAAACGCACGTATTCAGTCCACATGGGTTAGTTTGAAACGTGGACAGTAATATAAATTTCTACCACTCAAACAAGGTTAGAAGGAAACATAGAATATGCATAAGAAAGGAATAGCGTTAGTATAGGCGGGGTTTTTAAGACGTCACGAAATATATCATTGGTCTATATAGTTAGTTGTAGAACAGACAAACACGGGAATATTGAATGTTAATTTTTCAGAAAATATCGTAACGACGCGCTAAATTTCGAAGATTTCAAAAACGGTTGAACCAAAATTTGAAGAACGAATTAGTTTAATTAAATGTTTCGCGTTAGGAGGGTCTGGAGAGGTTACATTCGAAGTGTATAAATACTTTAAAAGAATTAGCATCGCGCTTTTTTAACTTCGTTCTCTTAGTACTTTCATCGCTTCAGACTACGAACAGAAATTTACCACCAGCTTGTAAGTATATAAAAATGTTTAATTTTAATAGTACTGTGTCGGCATCATAATTTGATACGCAAATTGTGCGAGTCTAAATTTTATTGAGGTGCAACATATATCTTAACAAGCTCGTGAAGTAACGTATATTAAATTAAATTAAACTAAAGTACGCAATTATGAAAGAAGTGTAATACATTTGAATTTGGATTTGGATGCATCGTGAAGGCAGAGCATGCAGCACAACTTAGATGGTGTTCATCTACAAATAGCTAGAAGCGGCCAGTAGAGCAGAACCACGAAACCGAGAGCGAAAACAACTTAACAGCTTCGTCAACGGAGTAGAGATCTTCAAGAAATTCCAGGTAACGCTTTAGAATTTGTTGTTTTATAAACTATGAAGATTGTTGTAATGTGTGAAAGTGAACTATGAAGGTATTTTGCATTATTTTGCGTATTGAAAATAATACGTATAACTAACTTTTATTATGGTATTTAAATATAAATCTAAAGGTGTATATAAAGCTTATTAACGTTCCATCAGGAATTTAAATATTTATTGTTACGAGTACATGGGTTTTTTGTTTGCAGTAAGCGTATGCTAAGTAAAAAGCATACATTAATCATACAAAAAAACTGGGTTATCATGAGCTCACTATAGTTCAGAGTGTCCTAATTAAAATTAATTGTAAATAAAGAACGAAAAATAAGGTATTATTCAGGACCCATTTACTTCGGTTACATTCAATGTGTTTAGTATTTCTAGTTAAAATACTGGACTTTACAAAAATAAAAGTTATTGAGGTGTAACTTGAGCACCAAAATGTAAATAATCTTGAAGTTCTTTTTGTAAATAGTGGTAAATAAATATTGTATGATTGTTGTATTATTTTGTGGTTTTATTGGGAGTGTGCGTGAACGATAAAAAGTATGATAGTGAATCTAGGTATCCAAGAGGAGGTCCAACTGAGCTAGCCAGGAAAGCGGTTGAAGAATTAAGGTGATAAAGAAGGAATCTGGGTAAGCAATTATTTTTTTTGTAATTTATGACAATTTTTGGAAAATAAATAAAAATCCTCGAATGTTTTTTGAGAAAGGACTGAGCTAGAGCGAGGAACCACGGCAAATTATGGCGCTGAACGTGGAGCTCGAGTTCCAGATAGAATTTTAACAATTTTATTCCAGGAAACTGGCGATCTGAAAGAAAGAGAGTCTGGTTTTTATAAATTTAAAAATATTTTGAGTGTGTGGGGGAGTGATTTGAACGTATGCAGAGAAAGGAGTGGTTAAGGAGTCAAGGAGTGGAAATTGAAAGTGACGATAGCGCCTTGTGTGATATAAATTTGAAAATGGAGGAAGCTGGAGGTAGTAAGGATCAGTCAAGGACGGAATCAGGAGAAGCTGGAAATGAATTAATTTTGAGAATGCTAGAGAGGATGAATGAAGAATCTAACAGAACATTAGAGGAAATGAGATTAAGTAGGAAAAAATCTAACAAGAAGTTTGAGGAGATTAGAGAAATGGGGGAAGAATCAAAGAAAAGAGTGGAGCAAATGAGTGTGGAATCGAATCGAAAGTTTGAGCAAATTAGTCATAAAATTGATAATTCGACAAAAGAATTTTCGGATTTTAAAAATAGTTTGCCGGTAAAAATGGGGGAAGTGGAAAATAGGGTTGATAAAAATGAGCGGGATATTAGAGGTTTAAATTAGGAAATGGGACAATTAAGGGCTGATGTGAAGATTTTTTGTGAGGACGAGATTAATGCTAAAATGACTGAGGTAACAGACTCGTGTAAGGATCAGTTAGGTCGGGTTGAGAGAGAGTGACCGGGATTAAACAGAATGTAGCGACTTTAATGGGGGATGGTCCAAGGTTTGTAACAGGTAATGTGTCATTAGAGCAACAAATGAAATTTTATGGGGATGGTAGGGTAAACCCGCAAATATTCATTAACAATATTAGAGGTTTAATAAGTAATTTATACGATGAACAGTCAAAATTAAATGTTATAAAAGCTTTACTAAAAGACCATGCTAAAGCTTGGTACACTTTAATAGGACAAGAAATTGACACTTACACTGACTTTGAGGACAGGTTTTTGAAACATTACTGGAGTAACCACAGACAGGACCAAGTACGAGACGATTTGATCACGGGGAAATTTAAAGGAGAATTTTTAGGAAGTAGGGAGCAATATGCTATACGAAAGTATAGCATAGCGAAACAACTGAACCCACCACTGACGGACCGACAGATCATAAAATACTTGTCGAGACATTTTGAGGTTGAAGTGAGACAGCACGTAGCGTTACAGAACATTGTGGACAGAGAGATGTTTCTGGAGTACCTGCAGAGGTATGATGACGTTAACAGTGGACGACCTAGGGAAAATAGGGAAAGACAGGTAAACACGGTTAAATTCGACAACAGACGGGACAGTTACCCAAGACGGGGGAATAATTTTACGTATCAGCGACAAAATTGGAAACCGCGACGGACATTTTATAGGAGCAACAGTGTAGGTAGGGGACCTGCACCTAGACCGGGACCAACGAGACAGAACAGTTCACCGGTCATGAGGGAAACAGCAAATACAAACAGGGAAGGTAACAACACGAACCGATTGGAAACGCCAAGGACATATGCGGAAGTAACAGCAAGACCAGGACCGAGTAGAGAGAACAGACCAGGACAGGATTTTTAGAGCAGGATAAACCACTAGACATCACTGTCTACAAATATGAACATCCTAGGGAATTTTTGAAAATAGAAGAAGAAATTGAGCCAGAAATTATAGAAAAATTTTGTTTGCCCATAATTGAGATTAAAATTTTTGAGAAAAATTTAAGAGCGTTATTAGATTCAGGAACTGAGGCGAGTTTGGTATCGGAGGAATTCGTCAATGAAATTAAAAATAAAGTGTGTGGCAGGATAATGCCAATAAAAAGAAGTCACCTGGTTGCGCCGAATAAAAAACGATTTGCTGTTGTGAATAGCGTGGTTATTTTGAAAGTAGAGTTAGGTTCAGTAAGCTGTGAACAAGAGTTTATAATTGTACCTGGGTTACAGTTTAAAGAAATATTAGGGGTCGATTGCATGATGAAGTTAGGGGTTATAATTGATATGGAGAGGAAAATAGTTAGGATTGGGGATAGGATATTGCCCTGGAAGGCAAGTTATGATGTCACAAAAGATGACATGGGGTTATGTATAAATAGTATAGAGGGAGATGATGAAGAGGTGAGACAGATCGACTCAGGCAAATATAAGGTGGAAAGGTTAGATGAGGTACAAGTAATAGTGAAAAAAGAGGCTGAAGAAGTAGAAGTAGAGTCAGGCGCAGAGTTAATAGTGGATAACGAGTCAGAATTAAGAAAGATAGAAGTAAAAATAGCATTATGTGACACACAAGAAGTAAATATAGGCATAAATGAGTTAAGGGGCAAAGATAATTTTGGTAATTTGAATTTGAATTTAAAAGATTTTTCTGAAATGAATATTGCACATAAAGGGTCTAGAAGAGAGGAAAAGTTTTATATAGAGGGGAAAGATAAAGATGTTGAGGTAGTATCGTTGGGTTTGTCCGCAGAAAAAGAAATAATAATAAATGAGAAACAAACAAGTATAGGGACGAAAGAAGAAATATTTAAGAGTCAGAATAATAGGGATGATTTTATTTTATGTGAAGTAACAGGGATGATAAGAATAGAAATAGAAGGAGTAGAAATAAGGATGAAGAGTATTAGGATAGTTAGAAGAAAGACTTGGAGGATTAAGAAAAGAGTTAGATTTAAATAAGAAAATGAAGATTAATGACAAAAAATAGAGATAGGTGAATTTTAGTGTGGAAGTAGAATAGTTAGAGATAGAAGTAGGTATATAGAAAAGTAGATGTAGGAATAGGACAAATAAGAATAGATGTATATAGAAAAGGAGAAGTAGGTGTTTATAGAAAACAAGACTAGGTATAGGATAAATATGGGAGATAGTTAGATATAGATATAGAATTAGGTAGGTAGAGGTAAGATAAGAATAGATAGTGATAGTAGGTAGGGTTAAAAGATATGAAAAGTAAAGATAAAGAGAAAAGTATAAAAGAGGTACGTAAAGAGTCAATAAAGGACTAAAAGGGTGAAATGAAAAGAGAAAATAAAATGAAATAAGAGGGTGAAAAGTTAATAATAGATAGAAATAGTTAGGTAAAAGGTAGCGATAGGTGTGAATAAGTAATTAGAAGTAAAGATAGGTGTAGATAGATAGAAATAAGTAGAGATAGGTGTAGAAATAGATAGAAATAGGTAGATAAATAGTGATAGGTTGGATAAATAGGTATAGGTAGTGTTAGGTGAGTAGATAGGTGTATAGAAATAGCAGGTAAGATTAAATTAGAGTGTAGTTATTTAAATTCAGAAAAACCGGGAAGGGTTTTTACTGGAATTGAAATAGGGGGATTATGTAGTGGTTTTAAAGGGCTAAATTTAAGTATAAACAAAGCAATTTCAAACACCCTGTATAGAGGAAACAACCAAAATTTACGTGCGAAATTTATGTCATTTTGTTAATTTAAAGGTACAAGTATTAACAAAAAATTACAAATAGTGATTAAAATTTAGATAGGTTCGTAAAGAAAATAAATTGGAGAAGCTAATGCAAATTATTAATTAATTTAATTGAGTTTATTTGAACGGGTAATTACGTCTAATACGCATAAAAGCATGAAAAATCGATAATACCAAGGTGAAACGCTTTGCTAACACATAAACAGCCGTTGGATATAAAATACCTTGAAACGCAACCTCCTAGAAATGTTGTGTTAAAACGTTTGTTAATTGAACACCTGCAGGTTTTGGAAATGTCAGGTTCCCCTTATTTGTGTAGATAAAAGACAGTATTTAAAGTATATCGGGTAAACGCTCGGACGGTTCGCGTAAATGTTAACTAAAAGTTTCCTTAAAGCGCAGAAGAGATAGACGATCAATGAAATGCTTGGGAAAGAGACAGGCATAATAACAGTTCACCTCAAAACGCACGTATTCAATCCACATGGGTTAGTTTGAAACGCGGACAGTAATATCGATTTCTACCACTCAAACAAGGTTAGAAGGAAACAGAATATGCATAAGAGAGGAATAGCGTTAGTATAGGCGGGGTTTTTAAGACGTCACGAAATATATCATTGGTTTATATAGTTAGTTGTAGAACAGACAAGCACGGGAATATTGAATGTTAATTTTTTAGAAAATATGATAACGACGCGCTAAATTTCGAAGATTTCGAAAACGGTTGAACCAAAATTTGAAGAACGAATTAGTTTAATTAAATGTTTTGCGTTAGGAGGGTCTGGAGAGGTTACATTCGAAGTGTATAAATACTCTAAAAGAATTAGCATCGCGCTCTTTTAACTTCGTTCTCTTAGTACTTTCATCGCTTCAGACTACGAACAGAAATTTACCACCAGCTTGTAAGTATATAAAAATTTGTAATTTTAATAGTACTGTGTCGGCCTCATAATTTGATACGCAGATTGTGCGAGTCTAAATTTTATAGAGGTGCAACATATATCTTAACAAGCTCGTGAAGTAACGTAAATTAAATTAAATTAAACTAAAGTACGCAATTATGAAAGACGTGTAATACATTTGGATTTCGATTTGGATGCATCGTGAAGGCAGAGCATGCAGCACAACTTAGATGGTGTTCATCTACAAATAGTTAGAAGCGGCCAGTAGAGCAGAACCACAAAACCGAGAGCGAAAACAACTTAACGGCTTCGTCAACGGAGTAGAGATCTTCAAGAAATTCCAGGTAACGCTTTAGAATTTGTTGTTTTTATAAACTATGAAGATTGTTGTGATGTGTGAGAGTGAACTATGAAGGTATTTTGCATTATTTTGCGTATTGAAAATAATACGTATAACTAACTTTTATTATGGTATTTAAATATAAATCTAAAGGTGTATATAAAGCTTATTAACGTTCCATCAGGAATTTAAATTTTTATTGTTACGAGTACATGGGTTTTTTGTTTGCAGTAAGCGTATGCTAAGTAAAAAGCATACATTAATCATACAAAAAACTGGGTTATCATGAGCTCACCATACTTCAGAGTGTCCTAATTAAAATTAATTATAAATAAAGAACGAAAAATAAGGTATTATTCAGGACCCATTTACTCCGGTTACATTCAATGTGTTTAATCTTTCTAGTTAAAATACTGGACTTTACAAAAATAGAAGTTATTGAGGTGTAACTTGAGCACCGAAATGTAAATAATCTTGAAGTTTTATTTGTAAATAGTGGTAAATAAATATTGTATGATTGTTGTGTTATTTTGTGGTTTTATTGGGAGTGTGCGTGAACGATAAAAAGTATGATAGTGAATCTAGGTATCCAAGAGGAGGTTCAACTGAGCTAGCCAGAGAAGCGGTTGAAGAATTAAGGTGATGAAGAGAGGAATCTGCGTAAGAAATTATTTTTTTTGAAATTTATGACAATTTTTGGAAAATAAATAAAATCCTCGAATGTTTTTTGAGAAAGGACTGAGCTTGAGCGAGGAACCACGGCAATATATGTATATATATTTTAGTAATGTATAATCTATAGTGCATAATAATACAACTGATTCTAATATAATGGCAGTTACTTATTTATAGTTATACTGTTTAAGTTGGGAAATGATTTTCCTACCCAAGAATTAAAGCACAGTAGACTTTTAGCTGATTCATGATTAAGTTTATTCCTCTGCTTCCTTATAACCAAACCTGATTTTGAGAACAGTCTTTCAGAAGAGATTGAGGTTGCTGTCACACTATACAGCAACCTCAATCCTACTACTCAGTATCGAAAACCTTTCCTTGTTAATTTGCCACCACTTTAAAATATTTTCATCACCATTGTAACGCGGTACTGCTAAATATATTGCTAATTCGTCGGCCTTGTCTTCCCTTCTTCTTTTGGATTTGTACAGCTTAGAGACACTAAAATCGTCTTTTGAATCTTCAGAAAATTTGGGCAAAGGAGAGTGCATGTTTGGCCCTTGTGTTGTATATTCTTCATAGAGGTTATTGAAGAAGTTCGGCGATTCCACTTTTAAGTGGCTTCCCCAACTAGTGTGGTCAAAGAGCTCTATTTTGTGTCTAGGATCGAGCACTAGTACAGCACAATATAGCCAATTGGTAAGACGATAATGTTTTAATATTTTATTTCTTGAACCCTGGTATGCTATCAACAACTGCTCATCGACTGTAGATCTATTTGCTTTTTCATTAAATTGTGTTATCTCTTCTTCTATTCTATCCAATTAAATATTAATACAAACTACCGCGGAGGGTAAGGTAACGTGCCTGTCTCCTCCTAACTTATCAGTTACTCTTTTAAGCATTTTTAAAAAATTACACATGTTCCCTAAGATTTACCACTTACTTTCATTAAGTTTTCAATTTTTTAGAGTAGGATCACTTTCGCACAAGCATATTAGTCCTCGCTTTAACTTAAAAGCTATATCTAACATATTATAAGTGGAATTCCACCATGTAGGAGTATCTAGAATCGGTGAAAGCTCTGTAGACACATCGACAGTCTAACAAGCGCTTTTAATTCGCTGTTTCAATAGCTCGGATCTTCTAATTTTCTTAACGGCTATTCGAATTCTCTCGATACAATTGAGTTTGACTTTACTGTTAAATTCATCTTTGTCACTATTACTGCTACATTCATCTTCATCTTCAATTTCTTCTTCATCAGTTCGTTCAGGGCTTAAGTTCAATGTACGGAATAAATATTGCACGGTCAGATTTAAAACATGTGCCATGCATCTATTAAAGTGCTGGTTTACGCTGTCAAACGTCGGATGCAGTATATTCAATTATTTCATGAATGAAGTATCGACTGAAGCGTTGTCAACAGTTATGCATTGTGTCCTTTATTCAATGCCGTAGTTTTTTTACTGTTTCAAAAAAAACCTTAGCTATGCCTTTTCCTGTGTGTCCACCGTAAAAGGGAACGAAGTCTATCCGTCTAACGTAAAAGATATTTTTGAACTGTTGTTTTGCAGTATGTTCATAGCAATGTTTTCTAGTTCGTCAAATCGTTCTAAAAACATTCATCACTGTCATAGTCTGCCATTGTTTAAATTTTTACTTTAAGTGTAAATAGTTGTTTCCTTCAAAATTCGAGTTCGGGCAATAACTAACAAAGCTTTTCAATCTTTCTCAATAAAGAAACTAACATCGACTGATAGGGCTTGCAATTGGTTGGTCAAAACAGACAAATACAACAGCAATAAAAATAAAATTGAAACCTTGCATAGCCATTAGAAATATCAATACAAACCCATATTCTAGGGAAAGATGTTGTAAATCTATTTAAGTATTTTTTTTTTAAAAGACAATATCAAATGGTTCTCGAAAAAAATCGTAAATCTACCTCAAACAGCGTTTAAGTTTTTCATAATAAAATATAACAGTATTTATGGCATGGGCATTATATCTGCTTATTAGCATTATATTGTGTTATTTTATGCCGACATTGATTAAAAAGTTTATGCCGCCACGAGTCATAAACTTCAACCCTTGGTTTTGAGAGAAGGTTCGGGGCTATTCTTCTGGAGTATCGGCTACTTCTAAAGACGTTGGGGGTAATGGCCACACTAAATAAACAGTAAATATTATGGTGCCATGCGTTTTGTAACACCATTTGTTGAGCGATTATGTACAAACGAAAAGGATATTAGTTTTTGCTACAGGGTCACCTTTTTGAATATTAATAGAGAGCACATTTTCATACAAAAGTTAAAAAATTCAACATGATGGATTAGTCATATATCTTTAATTAAGAATTAAATTGTTTCGTTTACTCTGAAAACGTCTGTAATCTCTAGACCGTGACGTCGGCTTATATATGTTTAAGATGGTTTTGCGACACGACTTCTGTTAATTAAATAAAATAAACTGGTTTTTAAAACCAAATTTTCAAAATCAATTTGAGTTTCTTAAATATATAATTTTAGTTATAAACAAGCAACAATTTGAAATAAGGAGCATTAAACAAATCGAACTAATCTAGAATTTTTTTATCTACAAGCGTGCCTCGATGACAAAATTTATTAGATGTGTAACTCTAATACCCATTACATTTTTTACCTATTGGCTTAAAACTCGAGGACCATATACATTAGAAAATCGTTCTATTTCTTACATGCTTGCAACTAGAGATTTTTAAAATATGCATTTAAGAGAAATTAAGATTGACATGTTCTTAGCGAAAATTAAATTTTTAAACTAAATTTTTATTTAAAAAGTCGAACCTTTCGAACCGAACCTTGAGCTAGGTTCGGTTCGGTTCGAAAAATTTGCCGGTCCGATTCGAGGTTCAGTTCGAAAATAAAATGTCCGGTTTGGTTCGGTTCGGTTCGAAAAATCGAACCGAACCTCGAACCTGTTCGGTTCGTGTCCATCCTTACGTCCGATATCGGGGTTGTATTAACATTGTAGTATATTTTCTCTACTACGAAGGTTGTCTAGCACAACCAAATAATAAAACGTGATGAGTAATAGCTTTAATTATTAGACTTCCAGACATACATACGCTTATTTGTATTATAAGGCAAAAGTGATTTGTAATGTTAAATAATAATAGATCGATGGCACGTCCGTACCTTTAGACCGACCGATACATACTCATTCTATTGTAATATACAAATATTACTAAAAGCTCTAGCAGTATTAATTTTAATTCAATATTTTCACTTGTTGATGGGCTAATTCTGCTTTAAAAAAACTACAGAGTGGAAGTAGATGTAGAACGGAAGAGTAACTACAACGTATGACCGTTCTCCTCTATACAGTGTGCCTGAGAATATCAGAAATACAAGTACAAATTTATAGGGTATGTAGATAATGTAATAATAGAGGAAAAGTTCCTATAAACATTTGTCGTCTGACACCGAACTAACATTTTGAGATACAGAGTGTTAAAGTTTCAATTTGCTCTTTGATTTTAGTGAATTACTTTTTTAATATGGGATATTTTGAACAAAATTTTGTAGAAATATATTTTATGAAGGAATGAACAAAAAGTGCTATTATTTTTGGTGTAAACTGTAGAAAGCGCTCGAGAGATTACTCAAAGTAGACACAAAGATTGTAACTTCAGAGTTGTAGGTTTTCTAGAATTTCAACATAAGTGTTAGTAGTAATATTACGTCATCGTCATTAGGTTTTCAGTCCTGGAACTGGTTAGACGCGTACCCTTATTGTTTCCTATTCTGAACTACCCTACACATTTCCCTGAAATTTGCACAGTCTGCATATATCACTGTCTGATCTAGGTCTCCCTCTACTTCCTTTTTCTTGTCTCTGCTGGTAACGTATCCCCATACTATTCCCCAAATATGCCTTAGAAAGTATTCTGCTCTTATATTTCTCCTATTTTCCTTCTACAGATATCTTTATTCCCTTACTATTTCTATAACCTATTTGTTATTAACTTTGTGTGTCCATGCTATCGACCTCATACATCTGAAGCATAATATTCCAAAAGGCGGCTACAGTTTTTCTGTCTGCTTTTCTTACTACCCGTATTTCATAGGCATACTGTGCTGTGCTCCACACATATGCTTTCAACAATTTCCTTGGTGTTTCTATGTTTGCTGTTTTTTAACTAGCAGCTGTTCTTTCTTGTTAGATGCAGTTCGACCCCCTTCTATTGGTTTACAATTATATACCCTATTTCTCCGACATTCAGTGGCTGCCAAGTCCCACAGCACTTAAACATTTGCTGAATTAATATTTTTCTAATATATCTTTTCGCACAGTCTGCAGTAGTTGCAGATATTTCACAACCAACACCTGTAGTTGTGTATAACAAACATCCAATTTATCTGCGCTTATTTTTTCATCATTTGGTTTTCCGTCTCAAAACTGGTTGGACAAGTACCTCCACTTATTTATATTATGAGCTAGACTACACAGTTCACTGAAATTCCCACACAGCCTATATACAGTGCATTTACATTTCCAATGCTCCACCCAAAGGTACTACATTGGCCAGGAGGCGAGTTTTTTGTTGCCTGGAAAATTTAGAATTTTGCCGAACCCTTGCCGTTCCAGGCAAGGTAGGGATCTTTAACGTGCGTGACAACACTCACACACGGGACCTCCATTTAACCTCTCATCCGAACAATGGCGTAATTTTTGTGAAAAATGCTCACCTGTCATTTTTCAAGCAGTCGGCCGTGTCGAGATTCGAACCCAGGACCTTGGGATCCGTAGTCTTACGCCTACTACATTGATCCACGGCGACGCCACAGCCTATATACAGCTCGGTTCCCCTTCTATCCTTTTCTAATTATATGCCCTATTTCAACGAGATTTAGTGGTATGTGAAGTGGGTTAAGCAGCTTGTGGCTGCCAAGGATCCCCCAACTCTTAGACATTTGTCGAATTAATAGTTTTGCAGTAGACCTTTTCGCACAATTAATATTATTCGAGAATATTGCACAACCAATACCTGTGATTGCTTATAATAATCATCATGTTTAAGTACACTAATCCTTTTTCGTTATTAGTTCATCCAACTTGGGACTGGTTGGATGCATACCTACATTGATTTCTACTCTGAGCTAGCCTACACATTTCTTTGAAATTCCTACAGCCTACGTCTTTCTTATCTGTGTGCAGTAGTCTAACTTAGGTCTACCTGTACCTCTCCTCTTACCTATCTCTGCTTCTAATATATTCCGCACTATTCCCTCATGAATTAGTATGTGGCCTATCATCCTATCTCTCCTACTTTTTTACAGTTTTCCAAATATTTCTTTCTTCCCCTACCATTTCTAGTACCTCTTTGTTCTTAACTTTGTCTGCCCATGATAACACCACATTTCAAAGGCTTCTACCTTTTTCTTGTCCACTTCTCCTACTATCCAGGCTTCACAGCCGTACAGTGCTGTGCTCCACATATATGTTTTAAGCAATTTTTTCCTAGTTTCTATGTTTGTTGTCTTTGAACACAGTAGTTGCTTTTTCTTGTTAAATGTAGCACGACCTTGTGCTAATCTTTGTTTTATATCTTTTACGTTTTTCCCATCTTGCGTTATTCGACTTCCTAGGCAGCAGAAATCCTTAACCTCTTGTAAGTTCGTGTTACATTTTTGTATTCTTGTTTTTAATTTATTTTCCGCCCCTTTGCATACTAGTACTTTAATTTTATTTTTGTTAATTTTCATACCGTATCTCTCTGTTAGAACCGTTTCCATTTCATTAAGGGCAGCTTCTAGCTCTTCTTTGTTAGATGCTAATACCGCTATATTATCTGCAAATCTAAGCATATCAATTTTTTGTCCCCGCATAGTAATTCCAAATGTCTTTCTGCATTTGACAGTATTCATTGTCTCTTCAATGTACAAGTTAAAAATTGATGGAGATAAGGTACATCCCCGTCTCACCCCTTTTCTAATGTTTACTTCCCTATGTTCTTGCTCTAATTCCATTACTGTTATTTGCTCTTTGTATAAACTATGTACTATTCGTCTATACCTAAAACTCATTCCAATCATTTTGAGTATTTCGAACATTTGTTTCCATTTTACATTGTCGAATGCTTTTTCCAGATCTACAAAACCTATATATACGTTTTTCCGTTTTTCTATTGTTTTCTCCATTAACACTCTCAGAGCTAAAATAGCCTCCCGTGTTCCCCTGTTTCGCCTATACCTAAATTGATCTTCTCCTAGTATTTCTTCAGCTCGTTTTTACATTCGTCTTTGTACAAATCTAGTTATTATTTTTAACACTTGTGCTGTCAAAATTATTGTTCGAAAATTTTCACATTTATTTGCGCCTTTCTTTTTTGTATAGTTACCATGATGTTATGCTAGTTAAGGTTCGGGCCTTGAGAGCTGTGTTTTTAAAAACTACTTCCAAAACTTCTTAATAATTTATTTGATTAATACAGAATTGAATGTGGAATTTTACAAACTTGATTAAATTAACTAAGTCGAAAAAAAGAATTAATTGTATTATTTTGAGTAGCCTAAGCAACTGCAATGTTAAAGCTAAATACTTTGACTGACTGCCGTCATCTGGGGCTTCCAGGCCATTTATAATGTCCCTACCCCCTCACATGACTGTGGGAACTTGCAGATCTCAAGTCTGCTTATTCATAATTATATTCATTAATACATTGTTACAATCTTATTTTCTAGTTAATCACGGTATCTTAACCGTCTGTGACCTGCCACCTGCAGTGTCACTATCGTCTGGAATCATTGTATTGCATCCGTTCTCATGAACTGTTAATAAACTTTATTAATTGTCCTTGTATTACATTGTTGCATTTCACTTTATAATTTCTTTAACAATTTCTAATAATTCCTAAATACTTCTATTTTATTATACATACATAGATTGGGGGATTCATAACTCGCTTGAAATCTTTGTTACGTTTAACATTTTTGGGTATCGCTTGTCTCATACATATAGCTCAAAGGTTGAAAGAGACGTTCCGTTACTGCTTGTCCAGCGGCTTTTAGAGTTTCTGCTTGCACCTTATCTGTACCCAGCGCCTTACTGCTTTTCAGACCCTTTAATGCTAATTCAAACTCATCTCTAAGTATAGGAAATCCCAAGTCATCATTTTCAATGTCTGATTCCTGTTCTAATGCCGCTAGTTCCTCTCCTGCATATAAATTCGCTATATATTCTTGCCATCTACCCACTTTCTCTACATTTTCTATAATGACGTTTCCTCCCGTGTTCCTTACATTTTTGCTATATGGTTTTATATCCCAAAATTGATTCTAATTAGTTTATATGCTTCATCTGACTTTCCTATTTCCATCTTAGTTTGTACTTCTTTGCACTTTTCATTAATCCATTGTTCTTTAGCTTTTCTGCATTTGCAAATAATTGCCCATTTTATGGCTTTGTATCTTTGTTTTCCTGTTTTCTCTGATTTATTTTTGTATTTTCGTCTTTCTTTTATTAAATTCAGGATATCCTTTGTTATTTATGACTTCTTATTTTCATTTTGTGTATCACCCAGAATACTTTTGGCCGCCGTGTCTAAGCTGAATTTAATGTTATTCCATTTTGTTACTACTTCCCTAGAATCAGATATTTTCCAGATATATTTCAGCAATTCATTTGATTTTTTTCAAATCTTTCTTGAATATCTTTATCTTTTAGTTTCCCAAAGTCAAAGTGCCTTTTTCCGTTTCTTTTTTTCAAAGTTTTAAATTTAAGTGCGGCCTTCATAATTACGATGTTGTGGTCAGTATCTATATCTGCATCTGGGTAGTTTCTACAGTCTTATACTTGATTCCTAAACCGTTGTCTAACGAGAATGTAATCTATTTGATATCTTCCTATATCTCCTGGCATCTTTCACGTATATCGTCTTCTAGCATGATGTTGAAATAATGTGTTTGTGATGATTAAATTATTCTTATCACAAAATTCTACCAGTCTGCTCCCTCTGTCGTAGATCGCTTTTACCTCTTTGTCACTGTAGCTAAAGGTGGGCTTGAATTATTACTGTGTTTAACGGTTTAAATTCTAATCTAACGACGAGTACTCTTTCGTTCTTTGTAAGTAATTTTCTACACAGTGTCTTATCTTTTTTTGTATAACTATCCCCACACCAAAATGTCCTTTCTCTGTTGCAGTATGAATTACCCTGAAGTCTTCACTCCAAAAATCGCCCGCCTCTGGCCACCGAACTTCGCTAAAAAATGCTTAGTTGAAGACAACTATTGTGCAGATTTAAGATGACAATGTTATTTAATACTGTTATCAGATGTGCGATTATTTGCAAAATAAGGTTAGATGGCGCTGGTGGTAATGACATATGTGACGTATGGAAAAATGATAACATCGTTAATGAGTTTTCCCATTAAAAACGATTATAATTAATTTTTCAATTAAAAGACGATTAGTGCTAATGGGTTTTTAATGAGAAAACCCATTAAAAAGCGATTAATGCTAATGGGTTTTAATAAGAAATCCCATTAAAAAAGCGATTAGTGCTAATGGGGTTTTAATGAGAAACCCCATTAAAAAACGATTAGTGCTAATGGGTTTTAATGAGAAACCCCATTAAAAAGCAATTAGTGCGAATGGGTTTTTAATGAAAAAACTTATTAAAAGCAATTAGTGGGAGGGATGTGGAGGGATGTGGAGAAATGTGGTGGGATATGGGGGGATGTGGAGGAATGTGGAGGGATGTGGAGGGATGTGGTGGAATGTGGAGGAATGTGGAAGGGGGTGGAGGAGGGTGGAGGAGGGTAGAGGAGGATCCAGGATGAAGGTTTTCCCTCTACTATAAAAGTTTATACTTATCAACTTATAAAATAATTTAGAATGGTTTTTGACAGGAAAGCGGAAGCTGTAACTTTTTTAGTGTCCATGTGTATTGGTGTATGTTGAACAGGTTTTTCAGGAATGTTTTTGTTACTGTGGCAGTTTGTTTTTTAATTATTATTAAGATTTCTACATTTGTTTAGTGTATTCTGAAGGTTTTCGGCAAAGAATATGTTTTTTACTGTGACTGTGTATTATTCTTCAGCAATTGTTAACGTATAGGTAAATTTCTTTACTGTATCCGAAAGGTTATCGGCAAAGCCGACTTCTGAAACAAGTTTGTATATAAAGTTCTCCAAACTTGTTTCTGAAATAAACATAATTCAGCAGCTACTTCAAGTGTAGGTGTTGAAGCATTATCATTTATGTATCAACAAAATTATTAACTATGTAGATCACTTAAGTTATAAAAGGTGCTTTAGGTTTGGCGGCGAGTTTGCATCGCGGCACGACGGTGAATTGGCCGGCGGCCAGTCGAGCTGGCCGCGCCGAGTCGGCCGCGGTGAGTTGTTTCATTGCGATGATTTCTGTCTACCGATGAACAAAGAGTGGGTGGAAAAACAGAGTACTATATAAGTCTGCAGAGCGAAAATAATTAATACTTTGTTAAAGGTAAAACGTCTGTTACGAATAGCTTTAAATTAAAATGAAAAGAGGTTTTATGCCAGAAGTAACTAGCATACTTCGTTGATTTCATACTGGTGGAAACGAAATACAATAAATAGACCACTAAAACAATATACGCCATAAAATATTATAAAAAATTAATTTTTCACCTTTTTGAATTTATCATGGTTTTTCCTGGTTAGTCGTGCTTAATATAAAAGTATCAGTCCCAAAACGGTCTATTTTCTTCATGCAGCTGCTCTAGGAAACTGTTACTTTAGTACTGTCCAAAATAAAAATATACACTTCCTAGGATATCATTTTTTTAACGCCAAATTTCTATATCTCTAAGAAAACCTCAACATTTAAAATTTTCTTCACTGTCTAACAACTCGGTGATTTTTTCTCACGACAATTACTATTTTTAGAATAATTATTTGAATGCAGACTGAATGTTTTGAAAAATTACCTAACACATCTCACAATTGTTATTTTTTTGATGGGTTTCCTATCTGATACGTATATATAAAGCATTCGTGTTGACCGTTATCTAGCGGTATCTTCTACACTCACTTTTAAAAACAAAGAATTAATTAGGCTATTAAAATAATACTTTTGGTTAATAAACATTCAAGATAATCTGACCCCTTGTAACGTATTTTTTTTCGTAGTTACACTTCGTCCATTAATATAAAATAAAACAGCCGTAATATAAAAATATAATTTGTAAAATTCCGTACAATAAAAATAATACATAAAATTTATAATAGCATATAGACTCCTTTACCTTTGAGGTCTAAGATTCGTTACTAAGCTTTGTCGAGTTGTCAATTCAATCACTTTGCTATCAACGTTTGAAGAGACAAGCTGCGATAAGCGGTCTAGTAAAGTCAAGATGGTCGTGTCTAAACACGTGGCCTGTAACACGGTCCGAAAAAGAATTAAAATTGATTAAATCTTAGTGTCTGGAGATTGTTCCTAGAGACTTTAGCGTGATGGTATTCTTTTATATGTTCCACCTAGAGCAGTTCAGTTGATCCCTGCAGGCCTAAGGAGATGGAAGCTCACCTCATCATTAATACAGTTGGTATAAATTATTTAAATAAATTTTATTAATATTTTCCTCTTAGTGCAATATCACGTAACCATATGATATGAGAATATCATATACAATATCCTATAAGTTTATCATATCAGTAATATCAAAGAATTAATTTTAAGAAAATTTAGTTTGAGATTTAGAATACCAAATTTTATACGATGTAAAATCAAGGAGAAGTTGGTTTCGTTAAATGCTGTTTTTGTTCGGAAGAGTTCTCGCAATTCCAGCAATAATCTCGTACGTATTCACGTGGCTTTTATTTGTGCATTGCAGAATGCAGATGTTAATGGAATTTCCGACAACTGAGGTTATAGTCCGATTTCTTTTGTTCGCAGCAGTATTTCTACACGTGAGTGTTTTTAGCATTTAATCACTTTCTTTATTATTTAAATTGCAATGAGAAAATATAAGATTGAACTTTAGTCACGTAAAAATCGTTTAAGGAAAGAAAGAATTACGTAATAAATTCATTGCCTGTCAGAATGATTGCACATACAGATAACGTTAACTAAGCTAGAAAGTTGTTAGTGACATATTATGTCAAATAAAAAAAATATTCCGCTGTCCAATTTTGACCTCACATGTCATGTTAAGTTAATTTAAAATATGTTTAATAATTTTGAGGTCATGTACTTTGATTTTAATTAACATGAGGAATTCTTTTAATACCTATTAAAGTAAAAGTAACTTCAGGTTGATTCATGCTATTTTATCTGAACTTAGGTAATTAAATTTGATTGTTAAAGTCAACGTAGTACTACTATGACTTGAAGAATATGTTATATGAATAATTAAGAGAACTCAAACTTTACATAAAATTTATTAAGAAAGACTCATTTAGAAATCTTTATGTTATTGAATATAAATTCTTATTATATTTCTGTTCTATAAAAAATTATTAGTTGAAAATATTATAGTAAAACGAATCAAGAAATTTAATCAAATAGAATCTATTTTATTTGCATGACTCTTTTATTATTTAAAATACAAGTAAAATTTACAAGTCATCCCTGATCAGAAATTGTGTGTAATGATAACAAATACCCTGGGTGTATACTTTTGAAACTTAAATTCTATTATTTTATTTTTGGTAAATATTTTTGAGGACACAAACGGTGTCTATGTTGTGCATTTGTCTGTTCACAGGTTAAGTCGAAACATCTGTATGACATCTGGTGTTTGAGATTTTGGTAAGTGTTTTAAAAGAGTGAAATTCAAGTTTTATGGATATGTTAGTGGTGTTGATATAAGGTTTCCGCATTCCCCTAATACAAGCACAGTTAATTTTTGTAGGTTGTTGTGTTGAAAAATACGGTGGCGCTCATTATTCATATTTTTTGGTCTTTTGACAACCCATGACCTAAACTCATGATCTACCCAGAGCTAACACTCTACTAGCCGTTTATGTCCAAAAAGTTTTTCTTTTCCTTAAGCCGTTTTCCATCCAACTCTACCTTGGGCTTACATTGTTAATAAGAAATTCTCGACCTTGTGATATCAGGTAAGGGTTTAGGAAATATAAAGGTGCAATTTGTTATCTGATAGTCGCGAAGGATAAATTTATTTTTATTCACCCTAACTACAGTAATTGATGTTGTCACTTGAAGTTACTGCATACCAAATAATAGATTATGTACACTTGAATAACAAATGGCCCACAGACAAACAGCTGAATTTGCGTTAAAAAAGATTTGCAAAATTTGTCTATTGCGTTTCTAGAAGATGACATGAAATGATTCTTCATTTGACTGTTGCATATTCTGCGCCGGTTGACAATTTTGATATGTCTAGTAAAAGTATCCGTTGTTGTTTAAGATATTTTTAGGCCACAGATCCGTCTGCAATTTAAACGCGTGAATTGCGTGTGCTATAACTGATATTTTAAATTAATGTTGCACTGTGTTAAACTAATTTTGAGGTTGGGGTTATGATAATGTCAGAGATGGAAGGAACATGAGAATTAAAACGTGTTCCATAATTTATATAGGCCAATAACAAAAACGAATTAAATTTTAATAAGTGCGTATTTGCTACGTAATGAATGTAATGTTCTAAAATTAAGCATTTAATATCTAACTTGATATATAAAAAATAGTTTATCTTCGCCATAGAACGGGAAGCTTAATTACAAGGCGTAATATATTAAGCAATTGAGCAATTGCAAAACACCATTTACTGTTATCAAATTAGAAAATTGTGTTTAAGAAACTTTGAGCTGATACTATTTATAGCACAGCACGTTTCAGAGGAAGGTTATTTAGTAACAAATATTTTCAGTGACGCCTTCACAATGATGGAGGTATTTCACTAAAATAAAACAAATAAAAATTTATTTTTTATAGGGAACTGTAACATTAGTAACAGGAGGTGCATCGGGTTTGGGCAAAGCTACAGCCGAGCATTTTGTAAAACTCGGTGGATTTGTAACAATATGTGATTTGGCAACAAGTAATGGTTCAACAGTTGCGAGGGAACTTGGAGATGACCGGTGTATTTTTGTTCCTGCAGATGTAAGTTTTTCTTTTAGCTATCAGCACTAAAGCAATGACCAATACACCTTAGCTACTAAACAAAGTATTTAAATTTATAACAAAAATACTATCGGCGACAATTAGGAGTGGTCTTCCCTGGTGTGATAGTTAAATCTTTAGTGGATCACGAAATTTTTGCACAAAGATGATTTTGTTCATAAAAACACTTAATTCAGTACCCATCGTAACTTATAAGGTTGACTATCCTAGTTTCAAAATCATGAAATTACAATCCAAATTACAAAAGATTGTAAAAGTCTGGCTGGCATACAAATATCTACCAAAAGTATGATAATCTCAAATTCTGGTAATTATAAATAAGAACTCTGTTGTAAGATTCAAATTCAATATAATATAAATCTGCTTAAGCACAATTATTTTTCATTCAATAATTACTTTAACCACTAAGTGGTCAACAACAGTAGAAAACCTTAAAAAATAAATAGGGTGCGGTTACCGATAACGGGTGGATTCTAATCGTATACCTTTATATTTACAAAAAACTATTTGTCGCATAATACGTATTTTGCAAAGTAGATGGCAGTTTTAGTTCCTACAACAAATCTTATTCTGATACGATCGGCGGGTTGATGTAAACCCCCGTTTAATATTTAATGCCTGTGTAATATTTGAATACCTTTCATAAGAACTAAACGACACATAAGTAATCATATTTACTGTTTTACTATTCGATGTAATAATTTATGGTGTACTGTAGATATATAATTTATCAAAATTATTGAATATTCCCCCCCTCACAGCCAACCTTAAATTTGAGATAATGTCATAGTATTTTACTTTCGGATTAAGAATTGAAGGAAATAATACGGTTAATTGAATTCCTAAGGAATCATAAATGCAAACGAAGAATAAACAAAAGTAGTATTGAAGTGAAGGAATGCTTTAGAAAAACATTTAGGAGGTAACGTGAAAAGAGATATAGTTTTTAAACCGGATTCGCTAAATGGAAGATTATTAGTTTTACCACCTCATCTTGAAAAAAAATTAGTTTTAAACATCCTGGAAGTAGACAAGATGCTCTAGAATGAAAATAGGTTATGTTAGGAAGCTTACTTTGTTACATTTACCCTACATAATTTACGCGCTATTTTCTCACTTTAAGCGTGGCTCTAACGCCATTGTTGTAACATCTACAGATCACGTTTTTACCGGGTGATGAAATCGCTGTCTAAGTCAATTTGCATGCACAATTTAGGTAAAAGTCAAATTACTTACGTGATATATATCTCGGAACTTCATTTCAGAGTCCAGCACGTGTTTGGGTTTGATTACGCCATGTTGAACATCAAATTGCTATCCGTCTCTAAACTTCTATTGCACTTGTAGGGGGTTGAAGGAAATAGGTAGCGGAACGATAAAGGCAAGGTACATACCTGTTTCTTAAAAAACTACACTCCACTCAGAAACTTGTTGCATGGTCCATGTCTCGTGGCTTAATGCCGCTTTCTCGAAGCGCGCACATCCGCATTCTTTTTGCGCGGACTCGACTGTCAGCGACGACGGAAGTTAGCGTATTCTTTCAAAAATACGCGGCAATTAACTTACAAATTATATCTAAACCTAAACATGATACATGGCTAGTTTGACATGTAAAAATCGCAAGCAAGCCATAAAGAAAAACATTTTTAAAAAAAGAAAAAACTTTTAGCACGGTAGAAACTTAAAGTCTAGAGCCTTACTTACATATGAACTAACTTACATTCTACTAATACGTCTTGCGAGTAAACCATGAAACGAATTGTGTAGTCCCAAGATTATCGGACTACATCTAGAGATGCACACACGAGTCTTAGATGTGGCGCAGTTATAATCGACAGCACAAATTTTGTCAAAGAGCACAAAACACTTTACTACAACTAAATACAAATGCGACAAGTCGCTTAACATCTCTACAATAACCTAAAGCTAACTTTACAGTTTTTTGAGTACGCAAGCACATAAGCATTGTATTTTACTTGTTTCTATATCGACAAGAAGATGCCCAAATTTCAAAATGCCCAAGAGAACAGGTACATTTTGACAAGTTTTTTGTGTTGGTACTCTAGCTTAATAAACAGTACACATCAAGACTTCTTATTGACATGGTTGTAAATTAACAAATTTACCAACATTACCATCTTACTATTTTTTACATTTCTAACCTAACAAATTACATTTCTACCATCAGGTTAGCTTCTTCACTCAATACTCAAAAATTTCCCACGGCTGATAATAAATACCAAACATTAGGTCAACAAAAGAAAGTAAGACAAAGTTTCAAGTTGTTACCAAAGATAATAGGTAAGATAGAGATGTTAAGATAAAACTAGGTAACAATAGATGAATCCGAAACGTCCCAGTACGCCAAGGCATGCCACAACTATAAGTTTTAAAAATATAGCGTAGAATTCCCCAGCTTACCAAGCCTTTTGTCCTCCATCGTAGAGATACAAACGAGAATGGCTCCTCAAAGCCGTTAAATAGGGAAATACTCGTACCACCAAAAGAGAGAGACCTGTGAAGCAGGTCCGTTAGTTAAAACGGTACGAGGGACCAGAAAAGCATGTGGGTTCATTCCTGCACCCGGCATTAATCGAGTTCGGTAAGACATACACTCATATCTACATACACTCATATATACTTACACTCTCAGCGGCCACGTGCGGCTGACATCGGCACCGCATGACCTAACGAACGAATCTCAGAGACGTGGTCCAGGTGTGTATGAAAACCCCTCGCGCAACCACACGGTGGCTAATAATGAAAAGGCGATAGACATATAGGGAAGGTAAAAAGAGGGAAATAGGCATTTTTGGAATATGCTAGTAACTTTCAGGTAGAAGAGAATAGAAAAAGGGTTTGCGTTGAGCAATTGCGATAGAAAAAGGTGAATCTGACTATATGGTATCTTTTTTAACTATAATTGAGTTAGTAATATAATTGATTCCTAGAATAATAGAGTTGACGTCTCAAACCAGTTTTACTAATTTAGAGTCAATTTTCGTGACATACAGTATCGCTTAAACATCACTATATTAATTAATCTTACAAGAATAATAAAGATAACCTAACTATGTATATATATTACTAACAAAATGTATCTTTACAAAGTCAAATAAAATTTAATTTTCAAATTGGTCATTATTTAAATTTTTAATTGAATTTAACATTTCTGAAAAATATAGAGAGTGTCGGAGGGATCAGATCTGTTACCTTCGATGTACAATAGAGATTATTTTTCATTTAATTTCATAAGTATCCAAACTGTGTATTGATCACTTAATCATATTTCAAGTAACTATATTTCTAAAAATATATTTAACACATATGAGATAATATATCTCGTAAATGAATTTTTAATTTATTAGTTTTAATTAAAGGTAAATTCATGCATAAAATAAGAATTTTAACGATAGTCGTTTAGTTTAATGATAAAATGTTTTTGGAACGACTCATCCTTCTGTTTATTTCTTATGACGTATAATAAACCTTTCTATAACGTGAGGACCCATCATCAGATTGCAACCCAACAAGTGCTTCTAACATTATACTGGATTCCAACAACCACGTTGAAAATTTGTCCTTGCGCGTGTCAAACAGGTTCAATAAACTGTTTCCCTAAATGGTAGCATCTTAAATAAAGCGTGATAATCCGTTTTATCAATAAATCTATACCTCCATTAATTCCGAATTTTTTTGTTGTGCCTAAAGGTGACATCCTCTACTAATTTTCAATATTTCATATTGTTGCGTAATTTTGCGTATATTTAATTTCTAAACTTAGTTACGCTGAAAAATAATAAAATTAATTATAACTTTCAGGTAAGGATTATACTAACCATTGGTTAATGTTCTTGATTTAATTACACTTGCATGCCATGAGCACAGCTATTCTAAGAATTGCCGCCAAGGAACTAAGAAAGAGCATCTTGATCTCTTAGTGGTTAAAACTCAACTAACTCGTTTCCCATTACAGCGGGCACTATCTATCGAAACAAGCAACACCAGGCGTACCTTGGGAGCAGTGGATACACAGCTACCCCGTGACTTTTCTTGAACTTGGAATAAACAAATTTATATTTAGGGTTTTTAGACATTTTTCATTTTTATTTACAAAGAGCGTGAAACTTTAGATGTTAAATAATTTTATGGGACGGAATATTCTGTTGAGATGAATTTTAAGAAAAATAAAAATGATCTATATGTTATAATATTGATTTGTAGGGAAATTAGAAAATTAACATGCTATAAAATCAATTAAAGGTTTAACTGCTTGTCACTCATCAAATACAAAACATGTAACATGTCAATTCACCGTTCCCTTGCCATATTACATTGTGGTCCCACTTCCTTCAATATAAAAGTATTATTCGTCTTAATGTTATATTAATACCGTTAACAATCACAAGATTTGTGTAACATTCCCTTTAGTATTATAAAATAATACAATAAATAAGTTGATCTTGAGTTTTAATTTAACGTTCCCTTTAGTATAAATAATATAAATAATTATGATTATATGTAATTTTCTAATTGGTAAACCTCTGAATAATGTCCATAAATACACAACTGGTGTATATATGAATCTGTTACTTAGAATAGTTTTCTTGTTTGTCCCTCTCCCAAAATGTATGATTATCTTCAAAACCAGAATAAATTTTCGTGCTCTTGAAATCTGACTTTCTTTTGTGCACATGCCGTTTCCCGATAAAGATGTCCTTTTAAGGCCAAGATGTGGTATCTGATATGTAAAATGTGTTTTCTCCTTTTATTCTTCTTTATATACATAAATATCGTTTTAGAATACTAACAAAATGTATATGGAGAAAGTCTACCTGAATTACCCATTCAAAATGAGCACGAATGGCAAGCTGATAACAAATAAACTTTCAGTTTGTTCCTCGTGGCGTATTACAATATTTCGTTTTTGTAACAAGTTTATTTTCTAAGGTCCTCCGGTGGCATATCCTCCGATGATATATCCTCCGGTGATATATTCTCTGCTGGGTTATTTTCTGGAAAAATATTCTCTAATGGAGTATTTGTTTATGCATGCTAGGCTATTTAGGCCTAATACATTAATGCTACTACTTTATAAATATTATCTATTATCGTACAAGAATTTCAAGCTGCCATTTATTTACCTTCTAAAATAAATTAAATGTCCGTTGACGAAACATATTGCTGTGGAACAAAAAGGTTTGGCTCCTACAAATTTGAAGTTTGAGGTTAACACCAAACTAAATATGGATGGTGTTCGTCTTAACAAGCAGTAAGAAGAAACCGAAACCTCTGTAGTTCTATACTAGCCAGAGCTCAATGCTTAAGTATACGTTTCTTTCATATATCATGAATACAGGTATGAGTTTATCTTATTTACTTTTGTGACGAAACAATATGCATGTGTTACATTTTAAATCTCAAATATATAGAAAAATAGTGCATGTAAAATAAAGTCATACTATTACTTACCTATTACCTTAACTAATTTAATATTACCTTTGCTTTCCTGGTATAACCTTATAAGTTGTAAATATAAAAGCTTTCATGAAACCTTTTTTTGTAGATTTTGAGGTTATGTTCAATTTAAATGTTTAATTCAAATTTTCTTAACTAATGTTAAATATAACAAAGCGTATTTATGATTTCTTTTAACTTAGAACGTTAATTTGAAATTGTGTCTAACCACAATAATAATTTTAGATTTTCTAATATCTTATCTGGTAGAGTTTAAAACAAAATTTTTAAATTATGAGAGTGTAGATATATAAACTACACTTAGTGATTTTATCACATGAAAATTTGGTTGTAAGAAAATAAAGGTATATATTTAATTTTTTTTATTAATGTCATTAACTAAACGTCGATATATAAGTTGTATTAAGGTATTTTCTTTTATCATGTTCTAAATTGCATCCCTATAACTTGTCTGGGTAAAATTTAACTTTGTTCTCTAAACCCCTGAGATATAGTCTTTTGAAATCTACCGCAGCCACAAACGGTCGATGCTAGTCCCGCCAAAGTTTTGTATAGACTCTGTTATACACCCATTCCTACCTGTAAAAAGGAAAGGTGCAAACAAATAGTAAAACAACATATAAAAACACTTATCCTTAGTATGCGATCCAAACAACTTAAATGAACTCACAGTGATAGCTACAAGTACAATATATTAGAAACACATTTGTCCTTAGTTGCGGTAGCTACCTTTGTACATCTTTGTACATCTATTTAACAACAAACCAATTGTTGATAAAACTACAACTCATGAGCTAGAATTGACGATATCAGTAATTGCTTAGTCATGAATATATCTACATAACCTATATATATATATATATATATATACATATATATATATATATATATATATATATATATATATATATATATATATTTAATATGATTGTTTGCGGGTTATAGGTCACTGGAAATAACTACTCTTCTTTAATACCTAAATTTTCGCATATATTTTATGCTTGATTACAGGTTTAACTAAAAATATATAAACACTGATTATAAGTATGAAAACTTTCAGCTACTCACAATGAGGTTGGTTATAAATATCATTGAAACATGAAATTATTACGTATGCATTAAATATTTAAAACAGCTTTTTTAAAAATGATAAAAAAATTTTGTAATATAGAAAAGGTAAAATATTGGTTTGGCAGAATTTCAAAATTTGATTAATACTATCTTGGATTTTTTTATATGTATGTATAGGTGCATGCGTAAGTAGAGGGAGGTGCCTAATTGGGTGTTTGAGTGTGTGTGTGTGTGTGTGTTTGTGTGTGTGTGTGTGTGTGTGTGTGTGTGTGTGTGTTTTAATATGTCTGTGTTCCCAAGTAACGTAAAGGTTACCATATATAATATTTGTTTATATAATTCTTGAGGATTCAAAGTTTTGTAGAAGTTTTTTCATTGGAATTGAATTTTAGGTTTAAGAGATATGCGTATATAGAACTAAGATCACCAATATCACTTTTTTTGTTCATAGATTTTGTATTTTTATAAATATGACATATTTCCATAAAAGTTCTTTTGAAAGTATTGTTTTCTATTTGAATGATATTTGGGTTGTTGAAATCCAATTTATGTCCGTCATTAAGTGCATGTGTAGCTAATGCACATGCTTTAGGTTTAGTATAAGTATCACTTTTATGTTGTGTAATTCTTTGTTTCAAATTTTGAGACGTTTGACCAATGTATGAAAGATCACAATCTAAACACTTTATTTTGTAAATAACGTTTCTTCGTAGTACCTGAGAATTTTTGTCTTTCATTTTTGAAAATAGATTACCAACACTAGTCACATTCTTTTTTACAATTTTGATGTTATGGTTTTTAAATATTTTTGTTAATTTTGGTGTTAAATTTTTTAAATAAGGCAAAGAAGCGTGAATTTGATTTATATCACCGTTTATATATTTTTTATTTTGTATATCTACAGTTAAATTATTTTCAGATCTTTGGTTATATAATAATTTGTTAACTAAAGTCTTAGGATAATTATTATTTTTTAGGATACTGCTCAGTCTTAATAAGTTTTTATTATATAGAGAAGAATGTGAAATCTTTTTTATTTTGTTTTTCATTCCTAAAATAAAGTTGACTTTTATATCGAAAGAATGATATGAGTTATAATTTAAATATCGGCCAGAGCTTGTCGGTTTCATGTACCAATCAGTAATAATTTTATTATTTTGTCTTATTAACAGAGTGTCTAAAAATGGAACAGAGTTGTTGTTTTCTACTTCTATTGTAAATTGTATGTCTGGGTTGTAATTATTAAAGTGTATTAAAATTTCGTTTGTTTTATTGTATGGTATAGCTGTTACAATGCCATCTACATACTTTTTTTATGAAAGGTAGGTGAAAACTAAGTGTAGGTATAACATAATCTAGTAACGCATTCATAACTATTTCAGCCATAATTGGACTTAAATTGGATCCCATTGGACAACCTTTTATTTGACTATAATATTTGTAATTAAAAGAAAAATAACTATTACTATAAATAAAATCAATTATATTAAGGAACGTGTTTTGTGGAATACTACAATTTTGTTCAATTTTGGGCCAAATGTTTTTGATATTATCTATAGCTAATTCCTTTGGGATACTTGTAAACAAAGAAATCGCATCTAAACTAATTGGTATATAATTATCCGGCAATTCAACATGATTTATAAATTCAACAAATTCAAACGTATCTTTTACTTGATATATATTAGTTCCTATCGATATTTTTAAAGTGTCAGATATGTATTTTTTGAAAGTTTTTCAGTTGGACTGTTATTTGAAGCAACTATTAGACGTAATTGAGTATCTGGTTTATGAATTTTTGGCAAAGCATATAATTTTGGTGCTGTACTACTGTAATTGTTTAAATCAGCTGCTTGTTGATTTGATATGTATTTTTTAGTTTTTAAATTTTTTATAATATCAAGAGTTTTCTTTTGAATACTTGAAGTTTGATCATTTTTTTGTAGTATATATGTTGAGTTTTCGTTTAACATGTTGATAAGTTTTGAATTATATTCTAATTTTGACATTGCTACTGTTAAATTTCCTTGTCAGATTTTACTATAATTATATCGTTATTTGCTTTTAAAAAATGTTTACAGTTTATGTAGTCTGCAATGAATTTTGATTTTTTTCTGCAATTTTGATGGAGGTAGTTAGTTGTGATATTGGTAATATTAGCTCTGCATAAGTTTCTTTCCCTCTCATTATCAATATTAACTAACATGTTTTCTACATCAGCCAGTAAACTAATTACAATGTTTTCATTGATTGTAGGTGAAAGGCAAAACTTTGGACCTAAGGATAATAATTGTTTTACATTATTTGGGATTTCACTATTTGAAATATTTACAAACCATTTGTCAGTTTGATTAAATTTGACATTGTTTAATTTTGAAATGTCATTTATCTTTTTCAGGTTATTTATTTTAATTTGAAAAAAATTTTTATTATATAAAATGGTTTGTCTGCGTAAAAATTCTGAAGAAATGTGATGTGGAAGTATATTATATACAGTGTGTTGAATATTGTGTAATTCATTTTCGTAATTATGGATAATGTTGTGAGTAATTCTTATTTCTAAATTTAAAATTTTTAGGGCAAGTTTATCTGTAAAATGTTTAATTTGTGAAGCCAATATTTTACCTTCGCTATCTAATAGATTAAATATATTAATGACGGACATAAATTGGATTTCAACAACCCAAATATCATTCAAATAGAAAACAATACTTTCAAAAGAACTTTTATGGAAATATGTCATATTTATAAAAATACAAAATCTATGAACAAAAATGTGATATTGGTGATCTTAGTTCTATATACGCATATCTCTGAAACCTAAAATTCAATTCCAATGAATAAACTTCTACAAAACATTGAATCCTCAAGAATTATATAAACAAATAACATTATATATGATAACCTTTACGTTACTTGGGAACACAGACATATTAAAACACACCACACACACACACACACACACACACACACACACTCAAACACACAGTTAGGCACCTCCTTCTACTTACGCATGCACCTATACATACATATAAAAAAAATCCAAGATAGTATTAATCAAATTTTTGAAATTCTGCCAAACCAATATTTTACCTTTTCTATATTACAAAATTTTTTTACCATTTTTAAAAAAGCTGTTTTAAATATTTAATGTATACGTAATAATTTCATGTCTCAATCATATTTATAACCAACCTCATTGTGAGTAGCTGAAAGTTTTCATACTTATAATCAGTGTTTATATATTTTTAGTTAAACCTGTAATCAAGCATAAAATATATGCGAAAATTTAGGTATTAAAGAAGAGTAGTTATTTCCAGTGACCTATAACCCGCAAACAATCATATTAAATTAAAACTAAAGGTCGTTAACAATACAAATTATATATATTACTCAAATTTAGACCAGGGTAGAAAATTAATTAATCACATCAAATAATTTTAATCACCGTGTAGAAGGAAGCTTTGGGAAAAGGTACACGTTATTAAAAAAACCGTGGAGCATAAAAATTCATTCGTTTCAAATAAGGGATTTAAATTATTTATAAGACGCTTTATATAAAAAGAAGCAGAATTAAAATGCTCAACGTGTAATTTAATTATTCCAAGTAAAGAAACAAATGGAAAGTATGTGCAAAATTTATATTAATTAACTCAATTTTACGTAACCGGTATTAAACAAAATCTACAAATAATAATTAATATTTAATTAGGATTCACTAAAAATTAAAGGGTAAAAGTCAACGCCATTCATTATTATTTTAATTGGACTTAATTGAACCGTTAGTAACATATAATATGCATAAAAGCGTGTAAAAACCCAATAGTATTCAAATCGTAGAAGTGTTATTTAGAAGTAGGACGATTGAACACCTGCGTATTTTTAAAAGTCTCGTTCTGCGTAAATTTTGCAGATAACAAATGGTTACAGAGAATGTTGGAGAAACCGTCGCTTAATATTCACGGGAAATGCTAATAAAGTGGGTTATTTAACAGTTCACGTGGACTGAAATAACTGATAGTAAAGAGTATCGATTTGTACCACTCAGAACAGGGTAGATAGAGACGGATAATATGCGCGGGACAGAGACACAGATGGTAAAAGGTGTGATTTGTGCAACGTCACGAGAGCGGCGATTGGTTGAAAATCAGATGCAGATATGAGGTGTAAACGTAGCAATTTCGATACAAAATTAATTAGTTATTCTCGGACGCGTTGCGAGCCGTGTGAAAATTTCTGAGATTTTCAACTGGCGCGTGTGCAAAGTTAATAGAATCGCGTGCCCGACTATCGAAAAGGGAACGTAGAATGCGAAATTCTAAGAATTGTCCGTTTTGGGGACAAAAGCGACGAACAGGCTAGCCGATATATAAATCCGGACGTTAAACAGTTTCGCTCTCTTAGATTTTGATTATTCGATGCTTTAAAAAGTGCTCTTAGATTTTCGATTTTGATTGAATACTTTAAACAGTTTGCTTTAAAACAGTTTGCTATTTACGTGCTACGATACAAGTTAGTATGCATTAGTGCACTTAGTAAAGAAGATACAAGGTAATAAAGTTTAGTTATATTTGCGAGTATTACTGTACCAAGTATCCAAATTTGTAACGAGAAATGAATAAACAAAAGTAGGCAGTTTTGGGTATAGCGTGAAAGAAGTATGAATTTCTTTGCTATTTTCAGGGGTGTTAATAATCAAATGATTCGTAAACGTGACTGGATCCACAAAACAAGAATCAGATATACACAGATGAGTTCCGGAAAAGCCCTGAAACAACTTTAGATGAATGGTGGTGTAGAAAATTTTTAAAGGATACCAGTAATCCGAGGACCTAAACATAACCCAGTTGGAATGGTGTGATTAACAGAGGGCGATGTACATTGGAGTCACGAGTGCATTAACCTTCAGGTAACTTATGCTTTGTTGTTCGATTTTTGATGTTTTGGTGTGTGTTGAATAACTTTATAATTTGTTTACTTAAAATGGACAGTAGTAAATTTGTCCTAACAACAAATTTTTAATTTTAAGGTGAAATTTTCTTGTTTAAGTAGAAAGGAGTATTTAGTATTTATGTTCTTGACGATGATGAAAATTTGGGTATGTCTTTGAGCTCAAATAGACGAACTTGGTTAATTAACGTAAAGGAGTGGGAGATGTTCCCTTTGTACTCAGACTCAGGTCTGCCAATATTGTTAAATTAATTAGTAGGCATCCTACAAGGATTTTAATTCTGGATGCACATTAAAATGATAACAAATTTAATCTTGAAATTTTCTGATACTGAAATTTATGCTGAATTTTAATTTTGAAATTTTAATGTATTGTGAATATTGATGTAAATAGAGTTAACGTTGGTGTTTGTGGTAGGAATGTGTTTGTTTTTTTTATGAATGAGGATGTAAGTTATCTAGGGAGCAGCCGAGGCCGAAAGAGGACAGAGGCGATTATCAGAAGAGAATCACAGCAAATCGTAGCGCCCAAAAGTGAGGCTCGAGTTCAAAATAATTTTTTTTTGTGATTTTATTCCAGGAAACTGGCGAGGCTTTTTGTACATTTCACAGCATATTTATGACGGCCCAACGCTGGGGCTCGATTCGAAAACCTTAGTTCCAGAATAATAGAGAGGATTCACAGTATTTATGACGCCCAATCTGTGGGGCTCGAATGTTTTTTACTCCGACGAGGATTTTACCCAGGTAACACAACATATATATATATATATATATATATATATATATATATATATTTGCTTTAGATAAGATCAATAATTGCCAAAGCATCAATACTTTCCCCTAATTTACGTGCTACAAATATTAGAAAATTCTTTTCAAATTGCTGTTGATGCTTGCCTTTGAACACAGACAGAATTACCAACCTACAGGTTTACAAATACGTCCTTAGTGATGCCGTTTCGAAGCAGTTCGAATAATAGAATAAATCGTTTTTCAAATTTACCACATAGGTCACCTGGATCTAGCCATGTGCAACCTAAGCGTGACTTTCCAAATAATTTCAATTCCATAACAATTCAAACAAATAACCTGGACGTTGATAATATCCAGCATAATTTAGAAAACGTGCCCAAAAGCTATATTTACAACCAAATGCTATGAAATTTTAAAATATAGGCGTTACATATTTTTAAAGTTGAACAAAATAATTCTATTCGAAAAATCTTTGAAATCAGAAAATGTGACAATGATCCACAATCAGCATAACAGTTACAGAGGGAAGTAAAACTGCAACAGAAACCAAACAAACATGCATATACGTGAGATTTTGTCGGGCTTCGGCTAAGATACCACGACAGACTAACTCGCGCCACTCAAAATGAGCCTTATTTAGCATTCACTATTATAATTTTTTTGTTATTGATTCACTATAGAGATGCAACGTATACCCACATGGATATAAATACCACAGATTCAAAACCGATCAATTCCTAACAAATGGCTGCACACAAACAGATAATTTAAAAAGACATTTGGCAGTGAAACAAACTTTTATTTACGATCCCAGAGAACTTTTAATATCAAAGTCAGATCTTGAACAATTATATGTACACTTCTAGGTCAAAATTAAAAATTAATGTTATTTACAAAATATCAACATTATACAAAAATGCTCCATCCTGAACGGACCTGCACCTTGAAGAAGTAATAAAATACTAGAACGGGTAGAATGGCTTTACTTATTTCAGTGGGCTAAGGAGCCGAACCATAGGTTTAACCAAATTAGTGAGGGTCTTCAGTGAGGAACCAGACTAAGGCAGATCCCCGAACGAGGGCAGCATTTCTTTCGGTACTTAGAATGGCAGATACTTTGGGGATCGGTGTGACAATCTAAAACACACTACTGCGATGTAAAAGGCAACGGAAAACCACCACATTACCTCCCAAGAACACAGTGTAATGAAAATCTTTTACAATGGTGGCATCCTCTGGTGGTATAAGATTCGGGAGTTAAATTAGTTCCCCGTTGGGATCTCTGGGAAGGGACTACTTTGGAGGTTGTGATCGACAAGCTTAAAGGAAGAGCAAAGAACATTGTGCGAGTCGCAGCGTGGAATACCAGAAGCATAAAGCAAGTAGGCAAGTTAGAGGATCTGAAAATTGTAATGATTAGGTTTGCATTAGACATAGTGGAGATTGGCGAAGTTCGGTGGCCAGGGGCTAGGAATTTTTGAAGCGGAGACCTTAGGGTAATTTATACGGAATCAGAGGAAGGAAATTCAAGTGTAGGGATAGTCATGCGGTAAAGGACAGGACACTGTGTAGAAAACTACTTACAAAAGAACGAAAGAGTGCTCATGTTTAGATTGAAATCTTCTGTAACTACAGTAATGTTACTAACTATTAGGAAACCCGTCAAACACGCAAGCTGCATAACCGAAGTATATTCTACAGAAGTCTCGAACATTCCAGCAAACACTAGAATATGAATCATCTATTTAATTATAGGGTATATATAAGATCGGTGATGAGGGAACAACAGTTAGCCTATATCCAAATGTCGTATAAAAATCATCTCGTGCATAGTTAGTTGGTCATTACGTTTTGAAAGTCTTATAGTAAATATAAATTTGTGTTATGTGAACGTGTACACTGTACCAACAGCTTCTACATAAATAGACAAAAGTGAAATGAATAAATTATAGTAGTGTTTAGTGTTGTTAAGAAGACTTATGATTAAGGTTAAGGATTTAGTTTAAGAAGATATTAGTGCTTGTAAATAGCATTAGTGAGATAGTGCTTTATTTTTAATTGGACTGAAAACATCTATAAATAAGGCATATACTGTTAATTATACTTGTGAATAGTGAGTAATAAAGACTTTTGTTATTACTTGTTCTAAATTGGTAAAACGCGTTAATAGTAGTCCGCTACAGTAATAATACAAGTATTCAAGCCCACTTCTAGCTTCAGTAATGAAGAGGTAGAAGCGATCTACAAAGATGTCGAAGGCATACTAAGATTTATAAAAGGACATGAAAATTTATTAATTACGGGAGATTTTAATGCAGTGGTGGACGAGGATAGGAAAGGAGCAGTAGTAGGTTTATTTGGTTTAGGCACGAGAAATGACAGGAAAAATAGACTGGTAGAATTTTGCGAAAAAAACAATTTACCCATCACAAACACATTATTTCAACATCATGCTAGAAAACGATTCACGTGAAGGATACCGAGAGACATAGGGAGATATCAAATAGATTACATTCTTGTTCAAAAGCTGTTTAGAAATCAGGCAACAAAAGACTGTAGAAGCTTCCCAGAAGCAGATATAGACACTGGCCAAAAAATAGTAATTGTGAATGCCGTGCTTAAATTTAAAAATTTGAAAAACGGGCCGGAAAAAAGCACTTTGACTTTGAAAAACTAAAAGTTAAAGATATCCACAAAAGATTTGAGAAGAAGTCAAACGAATTACTGAAAAACAACGAGAAAATTTATAATACTAAGGAATATTATGGTGTATAAACAAAAAAGATAGAAAGCCATGGGTAACAAAAGATATTCTAAATTTAATATAAGAAAGACGAAAATACAGAAGCAGAACAAACGAAGAAGGAAAACAGAAATACAAAGCCGTAAAATGGGAAATTATTTGCAAATGCAGGAAAGCGAAAGAGCAATGGACTGATGAAAAGTGGAAAATAGAAAAGACAGATGAGGCATACAAAAAAATAAATAAAATAAATTTTAAGAAGAATAAAACCACATAGCAAAAATATAAGGATCGCGGGAAAAAACGTCATTTTAGAAAATGTAGAGAGAGTGGTTAGATGGCAAGAATATATAGGAAATTTATATGCAGGCCAAGAACTAGAAGCACTTGAACAGAAATCGGACATTGAAAAAACGACGTGGGATATCCTACACTTAGAGATGAGTTCGAATCAGCACTAAAAGGTATGAAAAATAATAAGGCATCAGGGATAGATAAGGTGCAAGCAAAAACTCTAAAAACCGCTGGACAAGCAGTAATAGAACGTCTTTGCCAACTTGTAAGGTATAAGATAGGCGATGTATTCAAGATGTGAAAACCTTCGAACAATAAGTTTGACAGCACACGTGTCAAAAATATTAATTAGAATTGTACAAAGACGGATAGAAAAACGGGACGAAGAAAGACAAGATCAATTTGGGTTTAGGCAAAACAAGGGAAAACGTGAAGCCATTTTAGCTTTAAAAGTTTTAATGAAAAAAAAATAGAAAAAGAAGAGTGTCTGTATATAGGGTTTGTATATTTAGAAAAAGGATTTGACAATGTAAAATGGGGAAAAATGTTTAAAACACTCAAAAAGAGTGGGATGAGTTATATGGATAGACAAAATGTACATAGCTTATACAAAGAGCAAATAGCGGTAACAGAATTAGAGCATGAACGTAGTGAAATAAATATTAGGAAAGGGGTGAGACATGGATATGCCCTATCCTCATTAATTCTTAACTTATATTTTGAAGTGGCAATAAATACTGTCAAATACAGAAAGACATTTGGAATTATTATACAGGGACGAACAATTAGATTTGCAGATGATATTGCGGTATTAGCTTCTAGCAGGGAAGCAGCTCTTAATGAAATGAAAACAGTTGTAACAGAGAAATATGGTATGGAAGTTAAGAAAAATACAACTAAAGTACTAGAATGTAAAGAAGGGGTCAATAAGTCGAAAACCAGAATTCGAATAGGAAACTGGAACTTACAAGAGATTAAAGATTTTTGCTACCTAGGAAGCCAAATAACGCAAGATGGAAACAGTACAAAAGATATAAAACAAAGATTAGCATAAGGCCGTGCTTCATTTAACTGGTAAAATCAATTACGATGTTTAAAGACAACAAAACATAGAAACAAGAAATTAATTGCTAAAAACATATGAGTGGAGCACAGCACTGTACAGCTTTGAAATGTTGACAGTGGGAGAAGTGGACAGGAAAAAGGTAAAAATCTTTGAAATACGGTGCTACAGATGTATGACGTGTTATATCTAGGGGCGGGCGATACGGGATTTTGCGTATCGAATATTGATGCATATTCTATATCGATATATCGAATATCGATATATATCAATGCGTATCGATACGTATCGATGCGTATCGATGTGTATCGGTGCGTATCGATACATAATGATACGTCTCGATTCGTATAGATGCGTATCGATACGTATAGATATATATATATATATATATATATATATATATATATAGCGATTCGTATCGGAACGTTTAGATGTGTAGATTAAGTAAACATATCGAGACGTAGCGATACGTATCGGTACAAATCAATACGCATCGATAATTTATCTACTCTTTCTTTGGAAATAAAATCACACGATCGTTTTAAAATAATGTATTTACAGACAATTCGATCTTTCACTTAAGATTGTTTGTTACCAAAATAATTAAAGTTTCAATTTGTGACATAAGTATATATAGGGGTGAGCGATACGGGATTTTGCGTATCGAATATCGATACAAACTCTATATCGAATATCGATACGTATCGATACGTATCGATGCGTATCGATACGTATCGATGCGTATCGATATGTGTCGATGCGTATAGATGTGTATCAATACATATCGATACGTATCAATAAATATCGAGTGTCGATATATCGATATTTATTTTTCGCTGTCTCGGGGGTCGATACGGAGGTTGTATCGATACGTATCGATACGCCGACCCAGCCCTAGTTCTATGTTCTGCCATAATTATCAAGGACTTACGATCAAAGCCATTAATTAAATTATTTTAATATATAATAAATATTAATTTAAGGTGACACTTGAAAAGGACGTTGAAAATTTGATATCTATAATTAAGAGAACATATGGTAGACTAGATTATGTTGTCAACTGTGCAGGAATATTCAAGGTAGATCTTATTTTTAATTCAATAACTAACAAACCACACGATCTGGAAATGTTTTCCAATATTCTAAAAGTAAGACTACTATCACTATAAATTCAAATTCTATGATGCAATTTTTAGGTAAATGTTTTGGGTACCTTCAATGTAATTCGCATTGCAGTGGGTTTAATTAAGCAAAATAATCCTAGCGCAGATGGACAACGTGGTGTTATTGTTAATACATCTAGTATAACGGCTTTTGAGGGACAAATAGCATGTGTTGCATATTCCGCCAGTAAAGCAGCAGTTGCTGGCATGACTTTACCTTTAGCAAGAGAGTTGGCCGAATTTGGTATACGAGTTTGTGCAATTGCCCCTGGTAAGTATCACTAATACTAAAAGTTTAATTTCTAAGTTTTTACTTTGCCATTGTTTCAAATTATAGTTAAGTAAATACGTGTTGTTGAACCTGCGAAATTGTTTCATTAATTAATTAACTCCATGAAAGCTCTTTCGACACTTCATGGCCATTCCCAGTGGTTTAAAAGAAAATCTTAATTATTATTATTACAAGAACAATACCAATCACGGTATTCGCTTTCGGGATAACCAAACCTAGTACCTTTTTCTGGGAGGATATGGACGGGATAACTTTGGATTACTACATTACTTTTACTCCCAGCACCATTCATAATCTTTCTCCACATCGCTCAGTCCCTACACTCTTCGTTTGCCTCTGTAACATTCATACATTGCTTTTGGCATACTTTTCACCTGTCGTTCTTTCAGAACTTCTTCTACTACATCCAACCATCTTTTAAACGGTCTGCCCTTTACAGCTCTACCATTCATCTTGCTTACATGTATACGTTTTCTAAGTCTATTCTTGTTTATTCTTTCCTTATGTCTAAACCGTCTAAGCGTAATTCGCTCGCCTAACTCCTTAAGGGTCACTTGCACCTCACACTCTGCTCTGATCCATTCGTTTCGCACTTTGTCTCTCAACGTTCATCCACATACATTTCTTAGGAACCTTATTCCTGCAGCATTTATACGACTAACATGCTTCTTCTGCCAGACCGAGGTTTCGCTTCCATATAGAACACTTGGCACAAACACACCCTGTTCTAGTGGCCAGCTTTGCATTTATACTCAATCCTTCATTCTTGTTCACTGTTCACATACTACCAGACACTTTTCTACCAGCGTTTGCCCTGCTTTCTATTTCACCATCCAGCTTTAGATTATTCAAAAACCTTCTACCGAGGTACACGAAGTTATTCACTTTCTCTATCGTGTCATTGTCCATTCTAAATACAAAGTCATCAATTTCGTCAATTCTGTGAAAAATCAATTCTTTCCTCTTATTTATATTTACTTTCAATTGCATATTTCCACACGCTTCCGAAAGTCTGTCGAGCATTCGTTGCAAATCTTGGGACGATTCGGCCAACAATACTGCATTATCCGCATACAACAGCACACTGATATTTGTTCCAACAATTTTCACTATTTCCATTCCTTCGCAAGCCTGTCTGATACATTGATACATAAATACATGGAATAACAGTCATTGTGACATTGCACAGTCCTGTCTTACACCTTTCACAATGTCAAAGTATTGCCCCATGTAACCATTCACACGAACACAAACTTTACTGCCTACGTATATCGCTCTGATAGATTTTATCAACCACTTGCTTATACCGTATTTACGCAGCGCCTTCCATAATTCACTTTTGTTCACTGAGTCATACGTCTTTTCCAGATCTACAAATGCTACATACATTTTCTTTCTGGCATGCATACACTTTTCAACAATTTGTTGCATTGCGAACATCTGATCCACACATCCTCTTCCGGGCATAAAACCACATTGAACGTCCCATATCTGGCTCTGCTATCTCTTACGAACCTTCGATCACAATTTTTTCCATCTATACTGGGTACACTCAATAGACTAATCCCGCGATAATTTTTGCATTCATATTTGCTGCCTTTACCTTTGTGCAAAGGGATACGATCGCACTCTTCCAATCTTCAGGTACCTTCGCTTGTTCTATTAATTAATTAATTAATTAATTAATTTATTGTTGTGGACTATACCTAGGCCAGAGCCCATACTAGCCGTACATTATAAGTATTTGCATCTATTTAAGAACTTAGAATAAATAATTTAAGGACAACTGGGGTTCTTAAAGTTTTGGTGAGGGGAATTTGCGCCCCTACCTTAGTAGTCGACTGGGCACGTAGAGTGGTGCTGATTGTGTGCATAGTGCGAGAGTAAATTGCAAGAGTGTATATTAAATGTGTTAGTACTGCTGGTTGTGGGTGGTAGGTTAGGTTAGAAGGATTTCATTTAGAAATTGGATGAATTCTTGAGAGTAGTTAGTGACTGGGAAGTTTATGTTAGAAAGTGGGGGAGAACGGGTCAAAGTTTGTAGATAGCTTAAGGTTGATTTGTAGTAAAGAGGCTAGGGGTTAGGTGTTCTATACACAATTTCATCAGATTTTACAAACATTATGTAACATGTTTCATTTCAGTAGTAATTATCCGCATTCAATTACGAGGATAATGCGCTAAGCGTGAATTGTTTCTTATTGATCTACTTATATTAATATATCTGTGTCACATAGAGTTATTTCCAAGAGCATCTCTAGTTGTTTCTTTCGTATTCCACGGCTCTAACGTCGCAACCACTCGGTTCTTGTTTCGTCAAGTTAGTCGGCCGCTGGCAACAGCTTTATAAACATGTATTCTCGGCTAGAGGCTGGCGACCTTCGCATCAATTACTAACTATTAAGATATCTTCTACTAACGCGCGACATGTAGAATTCGTCATGTAGGATCCAAAAATTTAGAATTACCGTTATTTAGGACCTGTCGATAAGAAATTTGTCTACTAAGAAATTATGGATGTTAGTTTGGATGCAGTCATATCTAGTTAGAAATGGCTGGTAACTTTGTTTGAAGAACGTAAATTTCCATCTCGATTTATCGTGGAGCAACAAAAGCAGTTGGGTTCGTTATTAGTTGTAAGATATTTCATGCATGTGTTTTGAAGGTTAAAACACGTAAAGTTGCTATTATGTTTACAACATGTAAATTGTGTAATTTTCAATTATTGTTGAACTGGTTTTATAAGCCGTAGAACAAAATTTTGTCAGATTAGGTTTCTATAATAACAAGCTTTGTTCCATTTGAACCTTCGATAATTTCAACGTATGTTTTCGACGTCATATTTTTTTGTTTTGCACAATTGACAGATGTTATCATGAAAGCAGATGCTTTGTGCAGCTGTAATGGAATTTAAACCAAACATTCCTATTTTTGTGATTAGCTTTTATCTACATATAAATTAATAAATGTAAATATGAAAGTTCAAATCCACGTTATGTAAGATTTTAGAAATTGTAATTTACCTGAAAAGATCTGCCCAGGTTAGAACATAATTTAGTGTGTTATGCTTACAAATTATTTTCACTCAAATATTTATAGCAGGTTCATGTTTTAAAGTATAGTTGGTTGTTTTAAAAAAGTCAAAACTTTAACTTTGATGTAGTTGTTAATGACAAATTTTTTTCTTGTTAAAAAGTTCCGATATTTTAAAAAAGCTTTTTTAGTAAACAATTAGTTCAAATTTGAGGCTTTTATTTTGGTCAAATGCGATCAAATCTAATTACACAAAGGTAAAATTTTTGGGTAATAATTTGGTGCCAATATCATATTGGATATACATTTTTTTATTTTTTTTATACTTTTATAGGACACAAATGGTGTTCTACTTTTTTATTTATTTAATCTTTGCAATTTCTTACAGGAACTGCGTCTTTTTTTGATAAGACAGGTTTTTGTTAACGAAGGCGATCATTTTATCTTTGGGTTTCCACGTCCGCCCTTAGAACTGTGCTTTGCTATTATCGTAATTATCTCAGGACATGGTGGCGCCTATTTGATTTAGCTTGGCTTTGGTTTGCAAACAGAATTCGACTTCCCCCCCCCCCCACTTTTTATTGCTGTACCCAGGAATAGACCCATAGCTATGTCGAAAGATTTTTGTTCACTAGCGCCTTAATGTAGAAGAAATAACGTTTCAGTGGTGCTTTCAGTACAATAGAACAAAAATCGTTTCAGTGACGCCGCAATGTGTAGGGCTTCGAAATTTGTTTGCTTAAATTTGCTATTAGCTTCGAAATTTGTTTGCTTAAATTTGTTATTGTTCTTGAAATTTGTTTTGGCACAAATTTAGTTGAGACATTGACCTTCCTCCAGTCAGTTAATTACCTTAGTCAAATTTATTTTTAACTTTAATTTTATTTTGACCCAATAAAGATTTTATTTGATATTGTTTTGGCAAAAATCTATTTTTACCAAATTCACTTTTTGACTTTGATCTTTCGTTGCCCGAATTTGTTTTGACAATCTTCGTAAGGCTTAAATCATTTAGATTTATCAATTTAATTTTATTAAAATATTAGACTATCACAATCATGTCTGAAAAATTCCAAATTGTTTGTTTACTTAAAGAGGAACTGGAATATGAACTGAGAATCAGAGGAGTAGTGAGTGAGAGACCAGTTCTTGAGAAAAGAAAAATTTTAGGTAGACTATTAGCTAAAGAAGTCGATAAGCCTGGTTGTCTGATTGACCTTTCGAGTTATGAAGTAGATTTTGCAACGGAAAGTAAAGAGATTTCTGTTTCGGTTGAGTCAGTTCGAAATGTTTTGTCCGAATTTGACGGTGATTCGTCGGATTCAATTTTTAGGAGAGCTTGTTTAAAGTTGATTCACCTTTCTGGTCGAGTTAAACGCATGAAAATTCCTTTAATAAATTCAGAGGAAGCTATTAAGTTCAGAAATGAAACCGTAGCAACCATACTTACCCTAGAAGCTGAGTTATATGATAAAGTCAATAAGAGTACAGAGTCCACTAATTTTGATCGGTCTATTGTAGTATCACCTTCAGTTGATAGTGTGCCTACCCATTCAATTTCGTATGTAACACCTTCTTTACCTATAGTAAAATTTTCAGGGGACCCTAAACAATTATATTCATTTTTAGATAGAGTCAGCGAATTAGCGCAATCTCGTAAGGTACACGATGCTGATTTATTTGGATCAGCATGTGAACTTTTTGTGGGAAATGCTTTGATTTGGTTTAGAACTGTGAAAAATTCGTTAAAGGATTGGAATTTCTTATTAGAACGTTTAAAGGATGATTTTTTACCCGGTTTTTCAGATGATGATACTTGGGAAAAAATTAAAAATCGTCGTCAAGGAAAAGATGAAAGTATCGTTTTATTCGTTGCGCATATGCAAACCTTATTCAGTACACTTACTAATGAGCCAGCAGAAGTAACTAAAGTTAAGATGATAAGAAAAAATTTGATTCCTGATTTTATTTCAGCACTTGCGTTGTCGGACATTGAAGATGTACCTACCTTAGTAAGGTTGTGTAAAAAATTAGAAGAAGCTTCTTTGATGAAACTAAACTCAGTTTCTGCATCTTCTAGTAAGCCTAACAAGTCTTGTAGTTTTTCTAAGCATCCATTTGAGATTAAACATTCCGTTTCAAATGAAAAAGTTTATGCAGTTAAGAGTAGGGTTTATCAAAATAAATTAGTTAATCCTCAAGTACAAGTAGTTGATAATGGTACTTCTGAGCCTTCAGTTTTTAATTCGTTTGGTCCTGATAAGAAAAATAATTTTGCTTGTTGGAATTGCTCCCGTGGTGGACATTGGTTCAAGGATTGTAGAGCACCCAAAAGGATTTTTTGTTTTGGAGTGGTCGAAAAGGTGTTAAGGCAACTTCGTGTCCACAATGTTCAAAAAACTAGTAAAACGGCAGGTGCGTGGTGGTCGGCATTCTGTTTCGCGTGATAAGGCTACCGTTATGTTGTGTAAACAAAAAAAATATTTTTGCAAAGATGATTGCACAAACTCGTATACCAAATTCATAGTGTTGGTTGATTGGGGTTTGTACAAGATTATTTTAAGGTAGGATGCCAAAATACAAAAAAATCATTTAGTAACCTGCGAGTGTTTGTTAGCTTCAAGTGATTTTCAAAGAAATGAGTGTCGTTTAAATGAAGTACAAGGAAATTTGTGTACATTACGGAGGTGTTTGCGGAAACGAGTGGCCGTTGAAAGTTTTACGAAGAATTGTTGTGCACGAATGTTTGTATTCTAGAAATTTTGAAGAATTTGGCAGAACTGAAGGGTGGAGAAAGAGAATATAAACCCCAAGAGCTTGAGGTGGGGCTCTCTCTTATGCTCTTAGTTTTCAACAAGCGTACGTCGCTAGCTTAGTTTCAACTAGCTTACTGCTATTATATCTCGACAACCTGACGACTCTAATGCCAGAAATGCTTTTACGTTTTGCATAGAAGTTTAATTTGATGTAAGTAGAAACAATTTGCTTTTAATTTGCACTAAGTGTGCAAAATATCCACTTTGAAATGGGGTCCGTTTGGTGGTTTACCAACAAATTTATGGTATTAATTGAGGAGGTTTGGGAGTTTGGAAACCTTATCAAATTGGTAATCGAGATGACGTCTTGGTGTTATAGTTTCAGTCTTGCAGTGGAGGTGATTGCAATCCGGATTGGGGTGTTCCTGAATGTCGCAGTCATTGATGAAATGATGGCAGGCCCGTGTGCAGTTATGGAATCCAGGTATCTGATGTTTTTTCATTGTATATCTTTGTAAACAGGTGCTTAATGACATAGTGCAATGAGGTGTATAATTTTATGAACTAAAAAGACAAATAGGGAAAAGGTTTCTGATTGAAGAATTTAATTTGAATTATGTTTATTGTATTTTATGAGGAAATTTATGATTAGGAGTAATTTAAAATATTTGATTTATGTACAAAGTAAAAGGGTCTTTTTGATTATTGATGTGTAAGAATTAGCACGAAAGGTTAAGGTTTACTATGAGCTCGTAAGGAACCAGGGTTAAAGTAAGAAATGTGGTAAAGCCCTATTACTTTCTCTTATTATATTAATTAAAAAATTTATCTGGAATAAATTTTGTTATCGAAATGTATTGTTAAGGAAATATTTGGGGGGAGGGATGTATATAATATGTAAATAATATGTGAAAGAGGTGCATAATTTTAATTTTGGCGTGTATATTTTTCCTGATATGTTAATAAAAGTTGGCGATTTACCGGAGCAGCATTTTTGTTTTGAGTAGTTGACTTTATTTTCAAAAAGCAGCTAAGCAGTTGTGGCAAACATCATTAAGCAGAGGTAGTATTTAATATAGGTACATCACATTATCACCAACAGAAGCACTCTTAGCAGCTCCCAGAGGTCGTAGTAATTTTTGGCACTCAAGTCGTGGGACTCTTAGGCAGATATCTTTTGAGGGAAGCAAGTATCAATTATATGGAGCCGAACGTTGTGTGTGTGTGTGCGCGTGTGTGTATGTGTGTGGCGTGCGTGTGTGTGTGCGTGTATGCGTGTGTGCGTGTGTACGTGTGTGTGTGTGTGCGCGTGCGTGCGTGTGTGTCTTGCGATAGATTAAAATGTATTTATTTTAAAACTGAAACCACAATTAATTTGAACTAGCCAATATCTGTTTATTCCACAAGCTACGACAAATATCGACATCTGTTTTTTTTTGAGTGCAATTAATTTTTAGGTATGTTCGATACACCAATGGTCGCCTCCATACATGATACTGAAGTAGTAACATCAGTACTTAAAAGTATGGTATTTCCTCTTGGAGCTCCAAATCCGACTGCATTCGCAAAGTTTGTGCAGAGTATTGTAGAGAATCCAGTTTTCAACGGCGAAGTCGTTCGATTAGACGCAGGACTACGTTTACAAGCGTAAGTTTTAGTAGGTACTTTAACACAAATATATTACAAATAATATTTTGTAGGGGCGAGGAACTATACAGTTTGTGTAAGTAGAACAAAGATTTTTAATTTTACCGAATCATCATTGTACGTTTTACAATAATAAAATTTACACACTTCTTTGCTCACTTGATTTACTCTCTTATTACCGACACTGACCAAGCGCGAACATCTCCTTTAGATTATACGCCGACTGTTTTTGGCATACAAGTACAAATTGGTTAGGATACTAGCATAATAACAGTAGGATAGATTGGCCGATTTTATTCGGGACTGCAAATGCCACATGATGGACTTGGCACAAATTTTAAAATACTTGATGAAAATGTAAACCTTTTTGCTTAACCTAAAAATTCTTCACCGCCTTTAATTTTAGCTTAACCCACAAAAATCTCCGAAGTAGTCAAGTACCTAAGGGGCACAGCCCCGTTTAGAACATTCTAGGGAGCCCCATTAGGCATTTATCATTTTGAGAACGTTTAACGTCATCCACCGCGTTTCTTATTATTTTTGCTTAACCTAAAAATGGCTCATGGGGCACAGCTCGTTCAGAATACGCTAGGGAGCCCCAGTCCGCATCATTTTGAGAGTTTTTTAAAAAACGTCATCCACCACATTTCTTATTATTTTTGCCTAACCTAAAAATCTCTCTTTTCAATTAACTAATACAATGGAATATAAACGAGTGCCACGCTCTAAGGAGCCCAGATCCCCATTAAGCAAAAACACGGGCGCCCCCACCAGGGCAAAGTCCCAAAACAAGGACACTCAGCGCTGCGCCCCCGAGGGCAAAGGCCTAACGAGCTCCATTACACATTTATCATTAAGCAAACTATCAACCAACAAAGGCATCGGAGCCCCAGCGCTTCGCCAGCTTTTTATTTTTACCTGGATATACATGAGATTCTATGCTGATTTTTTTCTCAAACCGGCGTATACATATGTTGCTGTGGGTCAAATTTTCCAAACCGCGTAGCTAAACTACTATTGTTTAACGTGAGTACGCTTTCATGTCATGATATGCTGGTTATTGATATAGTACTTGTGGGTAAAGTGATATTTGATGATTTTGTTGTACTTGTACTTCCTTTATAGCCCATTAGAGTTTTGTTATTGAATGCGTTAGAGCTTTATTAAGGAATCCTGGAATATTGAGTCACTTCAAAGTTAGTTTGAACCCTCCCGTGGTTATATTATTTCTACCGTTATCTGAAGCCCATATATATTTGTATTTAGCTTTTACCTTGTTTACTCTTAGACCTTTCTGGTTCCTGAAGTGTTAACTACGCGTCTCGTGTGAGCTGGACTGCAGAATTAAATAATCAACTCTTCAGGATCCCACTATACCTATAACAGATTATTATTTCCGTGACAGTTGCTCAATTTAATTTTTGAGTGCCAGTGAGTTAATTGTTATTTACTTTGGTAACATGTATATGGGTAAGTACTTAACTACATCTATTTGATATTACTTTTTATAAGGTGTTTTTTTAATGATGTTATACGATAAACGACTGGGAGTTTTAGCCAATTTAATATCCTGCAATGCAGTTTGCAGGTATTGTAGTATACGAGGGGTGATAGGAAAGTGAGGTCTCCTATTTTTTTTTATAGAAAATGACATATATTTACAAAGTGTGCTACATCGTTGGAAAGGCCAGGGTTTTGGCTATTTTTCAACATAATCGCCATTTTTTTTCAACACTTTCCGCGATGTACTTTTGTTTGCCGGTATCGTACCACTCTGCGTCCGCCTCGCGCAGCCAGGTGTTGACCTCTTTTTTAACCTCCGCAAGTTAAGGTTTGTGGCTTCGAGCGGTTCTTTTTTAAAAAGACTCGTTGAACTTTAACACATTTATTTAAGTTTTATACAGAAGTTAAATATTGAATTTAGACAATCTTGAATTAATTATTCTAAGTCCAAAATTATTACTTAATTGTACAGTGAGTTATCTACGAACTGCAATGCAAAAGCTGAACGTTTGATGAACTGACCGCGAGTGGAGCTCCCGGTCCTTTTATAATCTCCCCACCTCTTTACAATTTTGTGGGAACTTGCTGACCTAATGTCTGCTTACACTTGACTCTATTCATAATACATAGTTGCTATCTTAAAAGCTATTCATATTTACAATGTTGCAGGCTTACTTCTGCGTAATCTCGGTACGTGATTTCCTACGACCGTCTGTGACCTGACATCTGCAGTGTCACTTATCCTTGTGCTACTCTGTAGCGCTTCCGTTCACATAAGAACGTTTATAACTGAACTATATTGTAACAAATTGTCTTTTAATTACATTGTTGCATTTTCCTAATATTTCCTAAAAACTTTCTTAGGTATTAGTTTTATATTGATATAAGAAATGGGGGATCACATAACTCGCGTTCGACCCAAACTTCTTCTTTCCTTCTAATTCCTTAACAGTCGCGCGGCGATTTCTGAGCATTTCCGCCTCCACTGCCCGAACAATCTCATCCGAGAGCGGCGGCCGGCCACTTCTCTCCTCGTCGTGAACGTTACTTCGCCCGGAATTAAACTCGCGGCACCACTTAAGCACGTTTTTAATGTTCATACAGTTTTGTCCGTAAACTTCAACCAATTGACAATGAATTTCTTTTGGTGTCACCTTTTTCGCACTTAAGAAACGTATCACCGAAGGCAATTCGCACTTGGACACTGACGCGAGGGGTACTTCCATTGTTGACGGCTGCTCAGCCAAGACTGAGCGGTCAGGCAATGACGCGCCCAGCAGCAAAGTTGTAGTGGGGGAACCAGGCAACACGGCGCTGTTACCAGATTTCTCCTAGCGCAGAACCCGGCGAAGATAAATTTAGGGATGCTGCATTACTAGGTTTGGTATATTTTAAAAAAAGCATTTTGGCAGATTGAATTATCTCCAGAGTCGTGTGAGAAAACGGCCTTTACAGTTCCACGAAGAGGACTTCAAATTTACAGTCCTTCCCTTCAGTTTATCCCAGCTAGCAGAATGACGTCATTTTGACGTCGAATACAGGTGATATTTAGTCAAGTTTCGTCAGTTGACCAAAAAATGACGTCAAAATGACCTGTTTCTTATGACGTATTTAAGACGTCAAATAAATACGTCATATTGACGTCAAAAAGTGGTGATAACGAATTGTTTTTAAAATTCTCAATTATGGAAATAATCTATTGCTAGAAGTTTTGACTTTTATTCAAAATAAGAAAAACAACCATTCAATAATACATGTCCAAATCTGCTTTAAGGCCCATGAATTACAGTCTCATAAGGGTATTGTCAATAATTCAATTGAAATTTACCAGCGCTTTTATCCAGTTGATCCTCTGCATATACTTGTATGCGCATGACTTTTAGAATTAACGAATAGCAATAGCGCGAGCAGCGACCAACGAGCGACCTCTGCCCTTCCCTATTAATCTACGTTAACGAACGATTGTGAATTTCGATGCTTATGACGGCATCCATATTAATCTTCTTGTAGTTCTTGTTCATCAGTTTATCGACAAAAATAGTTACTGTTTATATAGGTATGTATAAATTTAAATTTTACTTGTTGTGTTTGTCACATTTTATAATTATTAATATATATATATATATATATATATATATATATATATATATATATATATACAAGCTGGCTCATTTAGTGTAGGTTTACAGGTTTTTAATTTCAATTACTGCGGGAAGTGTATACCTACCTCAACAGTTAAAGTTATTCTGCAGCTAACATATAAGCTCTTTGTAATCCTTTTTCAATTATAAATACCTATTGTTACAATAATATTATGGAAATTATTTACCTTTTTCACAGGTATAAGTAAATTCATTGCTACCTGCAGTTTAATAATTACACGTATAAAGAAGCATCAAGGTAGCTTATACGCTTTGTATTATTTTGAATATTAAATTTTTTATAGTAAATTTTAGTAATTTTACACATAAGTGTACATAGGTATACCTCCAAGAACTTCATATCCACATTACATTATAATATAACCTTACTTTCGGTTCTTGCAGTAACGTAAACAATGTTGCTATTATACCTATAAGTACTTATCACTGCTTTGTAATAATAATCATATTTTTGTGATTATTATAATGTTTTTTCAGCTCTTTAAAAATGGCTTTCATAGGTGTTCAATTCGATGATGGTAACAGTGACCACAGCGGAAGTGTTGCAATAGTTAGTAAGCATTGGCTGACACCCCTTAAAAAAGAGGTGTTGTAGCCCCCTTATAAACTACAAACGCATTACGACAAAGCATTACGTAGTCATAGCGCAGCCGATGATATCTGGACTATTCATCCAATAACACGATGTTTTTTTGAATGTGGTTTTTGAGTGTGTGAGTAGGTAAGGTACCTATGTTCTAGGACAAAAAACCGGTTTTCCCCATGTTAAATCCCATAAGAAAATCTAAGGTCCATTCTGGTGATTTTTGTACCAAGCATTGAAATCCCCATAAGGAGGAATTGAGGGTCAATTCAAGTTACTTTTAACCAACACCCACGCCGTCTATTACATTCAGTTTTTAAGAATAGGATAACACTAAACTATATCAAATTTTATTGAGGATAATATATATACAATCAATATTCTACATTTGCAATAAGTATTATATTTCCTCTTGCTCCATTATTGAATAATGTCTAACAGGTAGTGTTGCATATGAACCAGGAAGCAAGTGGCGTTCATCATCGTGCGGGCTTAGGACAATCTTCTCCTGAGTGATAGTGTGGACTTGGTGCTTGGATGATCGAATTAAATTCTGCGTTACAAATACTTCCGTATAATCTTCGATACAATCAACATAATCCTCAAAAGTGATTCTATTCATTATCACTGATCTCTTAATCCCTTTAACTTTCTTTGTAATACCAAAGTCTCGGATGCCAGGTGATTCTTCCTCTTCTCGTAAGAGTTCAGTTTCTTCTTCCTCAGCTGTCTTAAAAATCCTCGTCGCATACGTCTTTGATCGTAACCCAATAAAATCTGTCATAAGACGTCCATTATTTTCATCCTTCATCATACCCAATACTTTTTTGTTAAATAGCGGAATTCCATAAATGTTGTTGGAAGGATAGTCGGAAGTATCGAAACGTTGCAAACAGTCCCGCTTCATAGTGTCATAAGGATCCAGATTTACTATTTTATAAATTAGACTATCTGTATCTGTGTAAAGAACTCGGCATCCATCTCCAAAGGCGACGTTCATATATCCATAGTTGAAATCGTAGATTGTCAACTTGGCTATGTCAAGGATGCACATTCCAACGTATATAGGCTTATTGAAAAATACTTCCGATTTAAGAAGCTCAACAGCCATAAGGTTTTCATCGAAGATTGTAACATTTTTGAATAACGGGCTGGATATCCTGGCTTCGGCTCCATATCTACTTTTCCAGTTTTGCACAAGTTTCACATTACAATGTATTCTCTTGTTCTCCATCGTTTTCCCAAAAACAGCATTGTTCATTAGCTTCAACAAGTTCTTCTCAAATTCGTTTCTTGCTTGTTTTCGAAGTTCAGTATTTAAGTCAATGTAAGATTTTAGCCAGCAGTTTTGTTTAAATTTAAGCACCCTGTGAATAGCTTTTAGTTTAAGTCCATTTTCTAAAGCCTGTTTCAGATTCCTGTAGTGGACCACATATCTTCTTTTAGCATTTAGTGTGGCCATTAATTTGGTAGTTTGAGTTTTTGATACAGGCGGTTTTCCAGTCTTCGGATCAATATGTTCAGGACAGAATGGGATGTCCTTATGTAAGTCATGTATAGATTCCGGATACTCCAAATCCACCTCCAAGATATGGCCATCATTGGCATTATCAGGAACTGATGTCACGTCGATGTTGGTGTCCACCCATTCAAATCCTCCATAGGGTAAGGGCTGGCTCATCGCCCATCCATATTGATTATTAACGTCATAGTACATAAGATACACATCGGGGTTGGAAGGATCATACGTTGGTAAATATTTATTGTTTGCCGATGCACGCCGTTCCGAACACACTTGACTAAGTCCTCCACGTATACCCTTTTCTATTAACAATAGCTGTTCGATATCTGTCAACAACTCAAGTTCTTGATGAGTATGCTTTAACATCGCAAGTGAACCCTGGAAGGGTATAATAGTGGGCGGGATCTAGTCCATAAGCTAAATGACAACTCATACGAAATTGTTCAAAAACTTCAGCCAATAGCATCACATCGGTCTTAAGGTATAAATCAGAATACTGCCCCAGGTTTTGAATATTAAATGTTTCCCACACTTTTTGTGCGTGCGCATACTGTTTCCTCGTAATTCCTCCACCTTCTAGCTTATTGTAAAACTCTTGTTGACTAGGTAGTGAAGTGTAACCCAACTTTTCAAACGAATCGATAAAATCATATGGGTATACACCTTTTTCAGTTAATAATTCAAACTTCTCATTTGTCAATCTAGAAAATTCATTTTCAACGAACTTCGTTCGTTTATGAAATCGATTTGTCGTCCGTCTGTCTGTCCGTCCGAGGCCTTTCTAATGGTCGGACATCAATGTGTGTGATACATCAATCGATTCAGCTCGGTGTCCAGAGCTTAACTTTTAATGTCAGTTAAAGTCGGGCCACGGGGACGCCGAGCCCGCGGGAAAATCTACAGGGATAATTAAAATTTTTAATAAGTTTAAAATCAATATGCGACACATATTTTAACAATTTATGGCATTTCATGCCAATTATTCCAATATTATAGACATTGTTTAAACTTAAATTTTGATTGCCGAAAATAATTAGATTCATATAAAAAAAAAATCTTATCTTATTGATGAGAACTAATATATAGCTTTTAAAATATTTATTCAATTAAATAAAATATATTAAAATGTCTCTTTTGTTGTTTATAAATTTTTGTATTTTATCTGAATACTTATAATTATTACAACATAATAATTTTAATTTCTTTAAATTGTTTTAAAGTAAGTCTACATTTGGAAGTTCGTTGCGACAATGCCTTGCATTTTCAACTTGTTTAATAACGGATATTCGTTTAGATATGAAACCAATGTTTCTAAGGATGAGCTCATAAAGCGGAAGCTATCGATGAATCTGTAGCTGATCAGGTTCTCAGACACATGTTTTGTAAAGGAGATATATTTTTCCTTTGTTACTGGTAACACTTCCACACGGCCATCCAAATCCACAGCAATACTTTTAATTATGAAATGGCTGTCATAACGAATCAAGTTGTGGAAAACTATCGGAATTGTACGAGAATCTTGATACTTGATATTACAACTCTCGTGCGCAGGTCCTCTGTAATTATTAGTCGGCACTAAATGATTATGATCACGAACTTTTTTGTCTTCTGGACTGAACGGCTTCTCACAAATATAACAATGTGTTGCAGTCGTAAATGCAGCTTCTTGTTCTCGTGTCAACGGAGACATATCATAGGGACATAAAAATACCGTCTCAACGTCTTCAACAAACTGACGTAGCTCCATAGTAAACCACTTCACACAATCTTCACCCCGATATGACCGATAAAATGATAATGAGTCATCATAATCACATTTCACATAATATCCGACACTATATGGCAAATGTTCTTGGTACTTCTTTAACATTCCGGTAGACTTCAATATACATTCCAAATCTGCATATACAATAAATGGAACTTTAACTTTGTTTCGAAAATTTCTAAAACGGAGGATTTTATTTTCTTCTGTAGGCAACGGAGGTACACCCAATTGTTTCATTTTGCAGTCAATAATATGATTACACAATTTTTCTTCAGTATTAAAGTAGTGCAGGCAGCGATCGCAAAAGTGTTTCTTCGCACAGTCAGAACTAAGTTGTGATGACACCAGCCGACTCAGGTCCTTTATCCATACATAATGGGTGTTGAATGTTTCAAATCCATCGATATGTATAAAGCATTCCATATCTTCATCATAATATTGGTTATGAATCATTAGGAGATTCACATGTCTCTTTTTCTTATTCTCCGATATAAATATAGGAACGGTAGAGAACTTGTGTTTCTTCAATTTTAAGGCGTAGACGTTAATTGATATATCATTTTGCGACTCAAAGTTCTTGATCTGATTAAGAGTCATCGGAAACTGGATTCCTTTTAAGTTCAATTTTTCAGAGTAGGGTGGATATTTGGACACTCTTTCGAGGTGCTGATCAACTGGATGTAACGCAGCCATTACGGACCACGCGAAGCAAGCTTGGTCGTTATTCTTCACATTGATACATGCATGTTTTTGTTTGATCTCAAGCGGCAGCTCAATATACAAAGATTCTCGCAGGGGATTATATTTGTTGATGTTAATTCCCTGATTAATTATATATTGCAAACACCAGCCGCTGTCTCGTTCTTGGAACTCCTCCAACTGTGTCACTATTGGTTCCATAACTTTTTCCATAAACCATTTGTCTAGATCGCTGTCTCTGAAAATGGCCGCATTAGATGTAGTGAAATATTTATATTCTTGCATAAGCTTGGCATCAGTTGCAATTTCAAACTCCCCACAGAATGTTGTGTTAACTTTTATAGCTTCATCCATTTTCAAAGCATTTTGGATTCTTCGTTTGAAAAGACTTTTACAGTCTATTAGAAATTTTCCAATATCCTTATGCTTTAGATTGCTTATTAATCCAGTCCTAATACGTCCTTTAAAGGCTGAGATGGAATCTTCCCAATGTACTCTACTTTTAGCAGTTTTCTTAGTTTTAAGTCCTGCCCCTTTTTTCTGGCCTACTTTGAATTGCAAGCGCATAGACTTAATGCTCGTCAACAAAGCCAATAGCTTCTGCTTTTCACCAACGGATTTTGCATTTCCTATCGCAGTGTTTATACGACGAATCCCCATTCGGCATTCACGAAGACCATTCATAATTATGACATCATCATGCGAAGTCTGCACTAATCTAAGCAGAGCAGCTATATACTGCACTAAATCACCAAAGAGAGACATGTTGCTCATTCAACTTTCTGTAACCGAATGACAGATGTTAGCACACGCTTCCGTATTTATACTATTTCCCCCACCCCATATTTTTATTGATTAAAACTTATTCTAAAAATTTTTAAAATATTAATTATTAAAAGCTACGCACCTTTAACAAGAACTGGAATATTAATAAGTATGATTATACAAACTTCTAGACACGATTGAATACGTTTTAAAGATAGATTTGCTCGATAAAAAACAACTAAAAATCTATCGACAGGCAGTGGTTTATATATCCACAGATGAGCGGGAGTGGGGGATGGGTTCAGAGATAACATAATTATAAACTCGAAATTTGGATCAGTCGTCACTTCTACAGTAACTTCTAGAATGTTTACCAAATAAGATCAGAGAATAATCAAATTTCACCCTATGGGGCAATTTCACCCTATGGGGCCTATGAGGCAATTTCACTCTATGGGACAATTTCACTCTATTCTGATGGAGATAAATTCATGGAACTTTGTCATTAAAGCACCCACAACCAGACTTAGATCTGATTATGCAAATAAAGGACTAGTTTAACATTGTTGCAATATCACCAAGCTATACGCAACAACAAACTTTAAATAAATTGTCTCTCAAACTTAAATGGATTTTATCATTACAGTGGTACTATATCTGGTCGAACCGAGAAACACTACAATTAAAGTGATGACGAGGACAAAATCGATGTGAATTGGCATAGCTCTGACTCCTAGCAGATGGGGTTGGACCTGTCTGACCGCAGAGTCTACAAACAGAATGATTGAATTAGCGCACATACCAATATTTATAGTGTACCCCCCGCCCAAATAGCGAACTGAAATCATCTAATGCATGCAAGTCATTAAACAGACTAAATTGTGATTAATTAAAAAACAAGCGCACTGTGACCGGTATATCAAAAACAAATTGCAACAATTTAACCGAACTTGTTTAATGTGTTTTAAGACCGCCACGGCCATCATGACGGCCACCCCATCGCGGCAACCACGTTAGAGCCAGGGCAGTCATGGAGACTGCTAAATACTATGTATTGTTTACTTATTGTGATGATATTTGAATGCAAGGTAGCTCAGTGCATTAACGTTTACCTCATAGCCCAGTCGCTAGACTTTAGATGTTGAGTTGGAACTATGCCGCAAGCACCCTGGATCTAGCTTTGGTCAGAGGCACATGCAAAGGGCAACCCACACACTCAATTATCACAACATATTATGCAATTATAACAACTTACTTAACCATGGCAAAATCATATTCTTTACTAAACAAAATATTACTGTATATTTCAGAAATTACAACACTATCTCGGTCAAATGTTATTAATCAAGAATGTGACGATTATACAAATCGATAAAGCATACTTAAATATATTAATAATTGTCTATACAAAATATAAAAATAACCCATTTTCAAATTCTAAATCAAAACCCAAAACGGTGCTAGATATAAATATAGTAATTACATCAATCGATGTGTATTACTAAAATAATGATGTAACCACAATTACAAATTTTTTATATTTTGCGCCGTTTTCAAGTCATCATCAGAAAAACTCAAAACGGCACTACTTACTAATACGACAATTGCTCCAATCAATGCGGTATATTCAAATATAAAAATAATTGTCTTTACAAAATTTGGTTATCTTTAGCCGTTTTCAAGATATAGAGCGAAATCCAAAAGGGCACTAGATATAAAAATAAAAATTTCGCTATTTGATGCGCCAGACGAAATAATGGGAAAATTGTTTTACTAAATTTAAATATCTCTAACCGTTTTCAAGATATAGAGCAAAATCCATAAGGGCACTACGTATCAAAATAACAATTGGTAAACACATACGTATCTCGATGTAGCATAAACGATAGCAATCCTGTTCAATTTATATCTTTAACCGTTTCCGTGTTATCATTAAAAACCAAGGTTACGTCCCATAAACAATTACAGATTCCTTATGCAATACGCAAATAATAGGCTTTGCAAAATTTAGCTATCTCTAACCGTTTTCAAATTATCATCAAATAAACATTTTTTAACCATAAGGTCTTAAAACGCGATTATCTCGAAAAGCAAGCAAAATTTCGAAAAAATAAATCGAAAAATCTCCCTTTAATAAAGCCCGGTTCTGATTGAATGACCTTAACCCATATAATAAATTTCATACCGATATCTTTATAAACAAAAAAATTTACAAATGACCTTAAACATGTATTGAGAGCAAAAGTTTCTACTTACATAAAAACGCTTTGGACACTTTATAATCGATATATTAACCACTATGTAAACTACGGCAAAATTAAATTTGCAGGTTGTAACACGATCGTTAACTGGAGAGAATGCTATAAAGCCAAGTTTTTTCTGAATATTCGTTATCACATAGATGGTGACCGATCTCATTTATCCATCTAATGGTGGTTAATGTAACCATTTAATGTTTACATTAACCACCACCATATGGATAAATGAGATCGGTCACCATCCACATGATAACGAATATTCAGAAATCGTGTTACAACCTGCAAATTCAATTTTGCCGTAGTTCACATAGTGGTTAATATATCGATTATAAATGTCAGCGTTTATTAGTAAACTTTGCTCTCAATGCATGTTTAAGATCATTGTAAATTTTTGTTTATAAAGATATCGGTATGAAATTTATTATGGGTTAGTCATTCAATCAGAACCGGCATTATTAAGGAATTCGTTTTTCGAAATTTGCTTGCTTTTCGAGATTAATCGCGTTTTAAGTACCATATGGTTAAAAAATAAAATGTATTTTTTGACATGACGGGTAATTGTCTTATTGAGACGTAGCCTTGGTTTTAATGATAACACGGAAACGGTTAAAGATATCAACATTTTGTAAAGACATGATTGCGTATTTGTTTATGCTAACGATCGATCTCGGTGTAATTGTTATATTGAGACGTAGTGCCTTTTGGTTTTTACATGATAACACGAAAACGGTTAGAGATACTAAATTTTGTAAAGACATTATTTGCGTATTTGATTATGCACATCTGATTGGCGTAATTGTCTATATTGAACGTAGTGCCTTTTGGTTTTTAATGATAACACGAAAACGGTTAAAGATACTAAATTTTGTAAAACAGATTTGCGTATTGTTATGCTACATGACGGTGTAATTGTTATATTGAGTACGTAGTGCCTTTTGGTTTTACATGATATACTTGAAAACGGTTAGAGATATAAATTTTGTAAAGACATTATTGCTTATTTGTTATGCTACATCAGATCGGTGTAATTGTTATTTTGATACGTAGTGCCCTTTTGGTTTTGCTCTATATCTTGAAAACGGTTAGAGATATTTAAATTTGTACAATAGACATTATTTCGTATTGAGCATAATAGCGATTATTTGTTAATTTTATATCTAGTGCCTTTTGGTTTGTCTATATCTTGAAAACGGCTAAAGATAACAAATTTTGTAAAGACAATTTATTTTATATTGTTACGCATCTGATTGTGAATTGTTGATTTAGTACGTAGTGCCGTTTTGGTTTTTCTAGAATATGACTATGAGTAAACGTTGTTAGAAATATAAAAATTTTCAATTGTTTAATCATCATATTTTGAGTAATACTACATAGATTGATGTAATTACGTATATTTGATATGTAGCACCGTTTTGGGTTTTGCTTTAGAATTGAAAAGGGTTAAATTATTAATATTTTGTATATGACATGGTTTAATATATTTAAGTACTGCTTCATATCGATTATGTATTATTTAATCTAGTCACTGATTTTGATTAATAACATTTGACTCGTAGATAGTCGTCATGTAAATCATCTAATAGTATTACAGTAATATTGTTGTTTAGTGATATCGAAGTCGATGATTTTGCCATGGTTTAAATTAAGTTGTTAAATTGCAGTAATATGTTTAGTAGATATGATTGATGGTGGGGTCCTATAATTGCATGTGCCTATCAATCAGTGTTAGTGACTCTCGCATAGTTCAATCGAACATCAACCATCTAGGCTGGGCTCATGAGGTAGAAGTTAATCACTGTCTATTGTTCAAATATCATCTTTACAATGAATGTAAACATTACATAGTATTTACAGTCTCCATGTCACTGCCTGCTTTAACGTGTTGCGCATGGGTTTTGAGTTATGATCGTGGTTTATAACAATTATAACAATTCGGTTAAATTGTATGCAATTTGATTTGTATAATCCGTCACAGTGCGTTGTTTTTAATAAATTCAAATTTAGTCTGTTTAATGATATGCATGCTTGATAGATTGTCAGATTCGCATTTGCAGTACATATGAAATATTGGTATGTGCGTGAATTGCAATCATTCTGTTTGATAGACTCTGGTAACAGGTCCAACCCTCTGCTAGAAGTCAGAGCTATGCCAATTATCGATTGTTGCATCATTAATTGAGTGTTTCTGTTCGAACCAGATATAGTACGCACTGTAATGAATAAAATCCATTTAAGTTGTGAAGACAATTATTTAAAGTTGTTGTTGCGGATAATAGCTTTGAATATTGCAACAATGTCTAAAGTCTAGTCCTTATATCTTGATAATAGATTAAGTCTGTTGTGCGTAGCTTTAATGACAAAGTTCATGAATTTAATTCATTCAGAATAAGTTTGAAATTAGATCAACATAGGTGAAATTAGCTCTCATAGAAGCCCCTATACACGTGGATTGAAATTGCCAGCCATAGTGAGTGAAATTATGATATTCTCTGACTTATTTAGGTAAATTCTGAGCTTCTGTAGAAGTGCACGACTGATCCAAATTCGAGTTTATAATTATGATATCTCGTGAACTTCCCCGACATGCGCGTCATCTGTGGATATATAAACCACTGCCTGATTGATAAGATGTTTGAAGCTTTGTTTTTATCGAGCATTAATCTATCTATTCAAAACGATATTCAATCGTGTAACTAAGAAAGTCTTGCTATAATGCATACTATTAATGATTCCAGTTCGCTTGTTAAAGGTGCGTTTAGCTGAATTTACACTAATTAAATATTGTGTAAAATTTTAGAGTAAAGTCTTTAATCAAAAAAATCAATGTGTGAAATGATGAAATAGAACAGTTTCTAACATCTGTAGATTCGGTATGCAAAGTTGAATGAATTATTGCACATGTCATCTAATTGCGTGCATTTAGTGACAGTATAGCTACACTGCTTATGATAATAGATGGCATTGAACATTGCATGATGATGTCATAAAGTTATGAATGCGTGCTTGTCGTGATATTACCGAATGGGGATTACGTCGTATAAACACTGCGAATTTGGAATATGCAAATGCTGTTGAGATGAAAAGCAGAAGCTATTGGCTTGTTGGCGAGCATTAAGTCTATGCGCTTGCAATTCGAAAGTAGGCCAGAAACAAGGGCAGGACTTAAAACTAAGAAAACTGCTAAAAGTAGAGTACATTGGGAAGATTCCATCTCAGCCTTTAATAGGACAAGTATTAGGACTGATATTCAATTAAGCAATCTAAAGCATTAAGGATATTGGAAAAGTTTCTAATATTGACGTGTAATAAGTCTTTTCAAAAGACAGGAATCCAAAATGCATTCATGACAATATGGATGAAGCTATAAAAGTTTATCACAACATTCTGTGGGAGTTTGAAAATTGCAACTGATGCCAAGCTTATGAAGAATATAAGATGATTTCACTACATTCTAATGCGGCCATCTTCAGAGACAGCGATCTAGACAAATGGTTATATGGAAAAGTTATGGAACGCAATAGTGACACAGTTGGAGGAGTTCCAAGAACGAAGACAGCGGCTGGTGTTTGCAATATATAATTAACAGGAATTAACATCAACAAATATAGTATCCTGCGAGAATCTTTGTATATTGAGTCTGCCGCTTGATGAATCAAACAAAACATTGCATGTATCAATGTGAAGAATAACGACCAAGCTTGCTTCGCGTGAGTTCCGTAATGGCTATGCGTTACATCCAGCTGATCAGCACCCCGAGAAGAGTGTCCAAATATCCACCGCTACCTGAAAAATTGAACTTAAAAGCGAATCCAGTTTCCGATGACTCTTAATCAGATCAAGAACTTCTGAGTCGCAAATGATATAGTGCAATTAACGTCTACAGCCTTACAAATTGAAGAAACACAAGTTCTCTACCGTTCTCTATATTGATATCGAGAGATTATAAGAAAAGAGACATGTGAATGCTCCTAAGTGATTCATAACCAATATTATGATGAAGATATGGAATGCTCTTATACATATCGATGGATTTGAAACATTCAACACCCATTATGTATCGCGATAAAAGACTTGAGTCGGCTGGTGTCATCTCAACTTAGTTCCGTACTGCGCGAAGAAACACTTTTGCGATCGCTGCCTGCACTACTTTAATACTGAACAAAATTGTGTAATCATATTATTGACTGCAAAATGAAACAATTGGGTGTACCTCGGTTGCCTACAGAAGATTAAATAAAATCCTGCCGATTTTAGAAATTTTCGAAACAAAGTTGAAAGTTCCATTTATTGTATATGCAGATTTGGAATGTATACTTGAAGTCTACCGGAATGGTAAAGAAGTACCAAGAACATTTGCCATATAGTGTCGGATATTATGTGAAATCGTGATTATGATGACCTCAGGTTATCATTTAATATCGGTCAATATCGTGGTGAAGATTGTTGTGAAAGTGGTTTACTATGGAGCTACGTCAGTTTGCTGAAGACGTTGAGACGGTAATTTTATGTCCACTATGATATGTCACTCCGTTGACTACGAGAACTAAGAAGCTGCATTGTGACGACTGCAACACATTGCCTTACCTATGGTTGTGAGAAGCCGTGTCAGTCCAGAAGACAAAAAGTTCGTGATCATAATCATTTAGTGCCGACTAATAATTACAGAGGACCTGCGCACGAGAGTTGTAATATCAAGTATCAAGATTCTCGTACAATTCCGATAGTCTTCCACAACTTGAGTGGTTATGACAGCCATTTCATAATTAAAAGTATTGCTGTAGATTTGGATGGCCGTGTGGAAGTGTTACCAGTAACAAAGGAAAAATATATCTCCTTTACAAAACATGTGTCTGAGAACCTGATCAGCTACAGATTCATCGATAGCTTCCGCTTTATGAGCTCATCCTTAGAAACATTGGTTTCATATCTAAACGAATATCCGTTATTAAAAAATGAATTTTCTAGATTGACAAATGAGAAGTTTGAATTATTAACTGAAAAAGGTGTATACCCATATGATTTTATCGATTCGTTTGAAAAGTTGGGTTACACTTCACTACCTAGTCAACAAGAGTTTTACAATAAGCTAGAAGGTGGAGGAATTACGAGGAAACAGTATGCGCACGCACAAAAAGTGTGGGAAACATTTAATATTCAAAACCTGGGGCAGTATTCTGACTTATACCTTAAGACCGATGTGATGCCATTGGCTGAAGTTTTTGAACAATTTCGTATGAGTTGTCATTTAACTTATGGACTAGATCCCGCCCACTATTATACCCTTCCAGGGTTCACTTGCGATGTTAAAGCATACTCATCAAGAACTTGAGTTGTTGACAGATATCGAACAGCTATTGTTTATAGAAAAGGGGATACGTGGAGGACTTAGTCAAGTGTGTTCGGAACGGCGTGCATCAGCAAACAATAAATATTTACCAACGTATGATCCTTCCAACCCCGATGTGTATCTTATGTACTATGACGTTAATAATCAATATGGATGGGCGATGAGCCAGCCCTTACCCTATGGAGGATTTGAATGGGTGGACACCAACATCGACGTGACATCAGTTCCTGATAATGCCAATGATGGCCATATCTTGGAGGTGGATTTGGAGTATCCGGAATCTATACATGACTTACATAAGGACATCCCATTCTGTCCTGAACATATTGATCCGAAGACTGGAAAACCGCCTGTATCAAAAACTCAAACTACCAAATTAATGGCCACACTAAATGCTAAAAGAAGATATGTGGTCCACTACAGGAATCTGAAACAGGCTTTAGAAAATGGACTTAAACTAAAAGCTATTCACAGGGTGCTGAAATTTAAACAAAACTGCTGGCTAAAATCTTACATTGACTTAAATACTGAACTTCGAAAACAAGCAAGAAACGAATTTGAGAAGAACTTGTTGAAGCTAATGAACAATGCTGTTTTTGGGAAAACGATGGAGAACAAGAGAATACATTGTAATGTGAAACTTGTGCAAACTGGGAAAGTAGATATGGAGCCGAAGCCAGGATATCCAGCCCGTTATTCAAAAATGTTACAATCTTCGATGAAAACCTTATGGCTGTTGAGCTTCTTAAATCGGAAGTATTTTTCAATAAGCCTATATACGTTGGAATGTGCATCTTTGACATAGCCAAGTTGACAATCTACGATTTCAACTATGGATATATGAACGCCGCCTTTGGAGATGGATGCCGAGTTCTTTACACAGATACAGATAGTCTAATTTATAAAATAGTAAATCTGGATCCTTATGACACTATGAAGCGGGACTGTTTGCAACGTTTCGATACTTCCGACTATCCTTCCAACAACATTTATGGAATTCCGCTATTTAACAAAAAAGTATTGGGTATGATGAAGGATGAAAATAATGGACGTCTTATGACAGATTTTATTGGGTTACTATCAAAGACGTATGCGACGAGGATTTTTAAGACAGCTGAGGAAGAAGAAACTGAACTCTTACGAGAAGAGGAAGAATCACCTGGCATCCGAGACTTTGGTATTACAAAGAAAGTTAAAGTTATTAAGAGATCAGTGATAATGAATAGAATCACTTTTGAGGATTATGTTGATTGTATCGAAGATTATACGGAAGTATTTGTAACGCAGAATTTAATTCGATCATCCAAGCACCAAGTCCACACTATCACTCAGGAGAAGATTGCCCTAAGCCCGCACGATGATGAACGCCACTTGCTTCCTGGTTCATATGCAACACTACCTGTTAGACATTATTCAATAATGGAGCAAGAGGAAATATAATACTTATTGCAAATGTAAATATTGATTGTAAATATATTATCCTCAATAAAATTTTATATAGTTTAGTGTTATCCTATTCTTAAAAACTGAATGTAATAGACGGCGTGGGTGTTGGTTAAAAGTAACCTGAATTGACCCTCAATTCCTCCTTATGGGGATTTCAATGCTTGGTACAAAAATGACCAGAATAGACTTTAGATTTTTTTATGGGATTTAACATGGGGAAAACTGGTTTTTTGTCCTAGAACATAGGTACTTTACCTACTTGTGTGTAACGTATAAATTATAATTCATTTAACATCTATATGTTGTAGATGATTATGAGAAAGCACGGGCAAAAATTAAACAGGTCGAAGTTACTTCGGATCTTCAGAGCGACACTGACACTAACGTGCCTGCTAAACGGAAGCGAGAACGACCTCGTCGATTATTGTCTGATAGCAGCGATGAAGATACGAGTAATAAGTCCCGTTTTGAACGTCCTCCAAGCATAAAAATTAATAAAATCAGAGCAGGTTGGTTATATAAAGTAATGAACTACATTTATAGTATTTAAACTAGGGCTGTGCTGTTTAAACTTTTATTCACTATTAAACGTTTATTGTTTGTCTAAATATTTAAACCCAACGGATAACCCGTCGAATGTAAAATGTGCGGTGAAAAAAAATCTTCAGTGGAAGATTGAGTGTTTTTCGTTTTATAATAAAACCAATAACAAAAGAATGTTTATGTATATGATTAGGACAGTTGAAAAATTTAATACAAAGTTGAGATATTTCTACATTTTGAAGTTAACATAAGTAACCAACTGCACAGCTTATATATATTTTCTTTAAATTTGTTTATTATTTGCGGTTAAATATTTAACAAAATTGTTTAAAAAGCACAGCCTTCCATTTACTATACGGAAGAATTACGGAGTTATTAAAAGTGTTTTTCATACAAGTGGTGCTAGTTATGGCGATAATAATGAATCTTTTCTAATGTGTCTTTTTTGTAAATATGCATTTCATTGAACCTATTTTAGGTTCTGTCTTTATTATTTTCTCAGAAATTAGTTTTACTTTTATTTAAAGTCTGAAAGTGACAACTGTCTTGTATCGAAAGAAGTTATTTAAAGTTTTATGCTGAGTTGTCTGTGTTTTCTTTTAAATAAAACAGTATTATTACCCAGGTAACATTGATAACAATCCATCTTATATAGCACTTTTATTATAATCACTTGACTCAATTAATTTCATTACAATTTTTTTATGATGTAAATGTCGAGGCAAGAAAGTTTAATACATTACATGTTGAGAAAGCCTTGTCAGGTGCTCTGAATTTTCAAATGGCCTCTGCTTTGTTTACGCTTTGCCTCGGCCGTTTAAAAACACCCCGCAACTGAAAGTGTACTTTAACAGTTTGCAATGTAAATGACTATTAAATATCGTGTATTACCCACAACCGTCTGCACATATGCTTGTTAATTATTCTAAAAAATGATTATATGTTTAGGTGATCAGTCCACCCAATTTTGCAAAATTGTACAGTTATCTGAATGCTCTACTCATTCAACATCAGTTATAGATGTTCATTCAGAAGGTACTTCATCTGAAATAGGTATATGCAGTGCAGTATATATACGTTATTGTTTCTCAGTCTTTCAGAAAAAGCTTTTTCAAACCCTGTATGAAATTAAAGAACAAAATAAAATTTTTTTTGATTTACTGAACAAACAAAGTCCTACTGGCATTCTAGGTCAAATTCCAGAGAATATTCCAGCCAAATGACCACTTTCTGATGTTGGGGGCATAGTCACCCTTGAAAATTATCTTTCAAATATCGATAATTTCTCTGCTTTGGTAAGAATTTATTACGGAGCTCCAAACAACCCGCAATTATATCTTTATTATAGAGCTCATATTTATCCACCTTGGAAGATCGAGATTTAACTACCAAGATCAATAGAATCCTTAAAACGATAATGAAAGATGGTGTTGCTAGTAATTACAGCTTTTATGGAAAAAAGCATAATAAGAAACCCTTCACCGATTTGAATTTAAAAAAAGTTATTGTTGGTAGGCAATTCCATAAATGTATGAGTTGTAATAATTACATGATATTCTTTCAGCTGTTGTAAAGACAGCTTCACCTGGTTCTCATGAAAAGGATATAGAAGATAATATTAAAGTTTGGTTGAAGCACGCACCGCAACGCCTAAAAATTTGCAAAAAATCTACAAGTGCACAATATTAACAATGCAGTCTGAGATTGTTAGGTTTCTCTTATTTTTAGAAAGATATTTTAGTTTTTTATTAGTGTTTATTGCGGCAGTTACATTCTCATTTTTAAGAATGTAAAATTTTAGTGTTTTTGAATTTACATGTACTTCTTATTTTTTCCAATACGGGTTATAATTTTTTGAGGGTTTTCCAAGGTGAAAAGTAAACGGTTGTATTAGTAATAATCACAAATTTGTGTACTGTTCATATATACTGCTATCAATCAATTAGGATTATGTATAAAAAGTCTAAGTTAAGAAACTCTGTAGGAAAAAGGCAAATTTATAGACGAATTGCAGAAGGTGTAGGTCATACATTAAGTGAAATAGAAGTAGGTGCTGTAGGAGGTAGCCCATTGCGATCAGAGAATGTGGTCCCTACTCAATCTTGTACAGAAGCTAATAGCTCTACCATAAGCTTTAATTCTGTTAATCATGAGATTTTAAACATTCATTCTCCATCAGATGATTTGTTGGAACACTTTTCAGAAAGTGAAGACAATTATATTATTGACTCCCAAAATCAGTCTACGTGCTTTGCAGATTCGGTAATATCGAAAAATAATATTGATTTACGGGAAGAATTACAACATTGGGCAACCAAATACACAATTTCGCATTCTGCTTTAACAGGCTTATTGCATATTTTAGGTCCAATTCATTCACAGTTACCATTAAATAGCAGAACATTATTACAAACTCCTATTAACACAGTCACCAAAAAGCTAGAAAATGGCGAGTATTGTCATTTTGGCTTAGGAAATTCTTTGACAATTGTTATGTCACACCATTCAAACTATTTATTGCGATACAGTTATTCATATTAGCTTTAACATTAATGGTTTACCCTTGTTTCACAGTTCTAACATGCAATTTTGGCCAATGTTAGGCCTTGTTAAGAATATTAATAGCGGACCATATGTTATTGGAATTTTTTGTGGACAGTCTAAACCAACACCAATATCTTTGTTTTTAGATGATTTTATTAATGAGCTATCTACGTTATTAAAAGAAGGATTTACATTTAATAACAGAACATACACTATAAATGTTCATAGTTTTATATGTGATGCTCCAGCACGTGCCTTTATAAAACAAATTAAAACACATAGTGGTTATTCGTCCTGTGAAAAATGTACAGAACCGGGTGAATATATTAATGGAAGAGTAATAATGCAAGGAATATCAGCTCCAAAAAGAACAGATCAATCATTTTTATTACAAACAGATGAAACTCATCATATTGGTATGTCCCCTTTAGTGAAACTAGAAATTGGATTAGTATCACGTGTTCCTATTGACTATATGCATTGCGTCTGTTTGGGGATAATGAGGAAATTCTTGCATACATGGATAGGGGGTCGCCCCCTTGTTAAATTATGTAGTCGTATAGTGGAGTTAGTATCAAAACGTTTACTCTTAACTAAGTGTTATATTCCAATAGAGTTTAATAGAAAACCAAGGGCTTTGTCTGAGTTGCAGCGTTGGAAGGCGACAGAATTTAGAACATTTTTACTTTATCTAGGACCCTATATACTTAAAAACATAATTGATATAGCTGTTTATGAACATTTTTTGTTCCTTCATTGTGCCATTAGTTAGTTGATTTCTGCACATCATATATCCTGTATAGGTTGTACAGTTGCGGATGATCTATTAAAAACTTTTATTAAACATTGTAAAAAAATTTATGGTATTGAATATTACGTCTATAATGTTCATATTCTTTCTCATTTATCGTCTGATGTTGAAATGTATGGCACCTTGAATCAAATTTCTGCATTTCCATTTGAAAATCACTTAGGAAAACTAAAGCGATTAATAAAAGCACCAACTAATCCACTGCAACAAATTCATCGAAGGCTAACGAAAGCTAATCTTTTGTATAATGGGGAGCCTACTGTGAAAAATAATGTTTCGCTTGAGCAAGAACACAATTTTGGCCCATTGCCAAATAATTTAAAAATATTTAAACATTTTGAGATGCTTAAATATAAAGATTTTATATTTAAAATTATCCATTTCAAATGGACCTGCACCTTGCCGAAGTTCTAAATACTAGAACAGGTGAAATGGCTTGCGTGTTCTAATGAGCTCAAGAGCCAAACTACAGGTCCAACCAAAGTAGTAGGGTCGTTAGTGAGGAACCAGACTAAGACAGGTCCCCGAAAGAGGGCAGCGGCTCTTTCGGTACTTAGATTGGCAGAGACCATAGGAGTCGGTATGGAAGCCTAAGACACACTACCGCGATGTGGAAGGCAACTGGAAACCACCACATTATCTCCCAAGTACACAGCGTACTTAAATTGTAATAAACATGATGGCATTCTCTGGGGTAAAAAATTCCAGAGTTAAAATAGTCCCCCATTCGGATCTCCGGGAGGGGACTACTTCGGAGGATGCGATCGGAAAGTTAAAAAATAGAGTCGGGAACATTCTTCGAGTCGGAGCGCGGAATGTTAGAAGTATGAAGCAAGTAGGTAAGCTAGAGAACCTAAAAATTGAAATGAATAGGTTATCACTAGACATTATAGGGATCAGCAAAGGTGGGTGGCCAGAGGCGGGGGATTTTTGGAGTGGAGACTTCAGGGTAATTCATACAGGAGCAGAGGAAGGAAATTTGGGTGTAGGGATAGTTCTGCCAAAAAAGATAGGATACTGTGTAGAAAATTACTTACAAAAGAACGAAAGAGTACTCATGGTTAGATTAGAATCTAAACCGGTAAACACAGTAATAATACAAGTATACATGCCCACCTCTAGCTACAGTGATGAAGAAGTAGAAGCCATCTACAAAGATATTGAAGACATATTAAGATATAATAAGATATTAAGATATATAAGGACATAAAAATTTAATAATTACGGGGGATTTTAATGCCGTGGTAGGTGAGGGTAGGGAAGGAGCGGTAGTAGGTTTATTTGGTTTAGGCACGAGAAACGACAGGGGAAATAGGCTGATAGAATTTTGCGACAAGAACAATTTAATCATCACAAACACATTATTTCAACATCATGCTAGAAGACGATATACGTGGAAGATGCCAGAAGATATAGAAAGATATCAAATAGATTACATTCTTGTTAGACAACGGTTTAGGAATCAAGTAAAAAACTGTAGAAGCTACCCAGAAGCAGATATAGACACTGACCACAACATAGTAATTATGAAGGCCGCACTTAAATTTAAGAATTTGAAAAAAAGAAACGGAAAAAGGCACTTGGACTTAGAGAAACTAAATGATAAAGATATTCAAGAAAGATTTGAAAAAAGTCAAATGAATTGCTCAAAGATATCGGGAAAATATCTGATACTAAGGAAGTAGAAACAGAATGGAATAACATTAAATCCAGCCTAGACATGGCGGCCAAAGATATTCTGGGGTATGATTGATTGATTGATTAACTTGGGAAGGGTGACTTAAAGCCACGCGCACTTAGGCCTCCTGGTGGGCCCATTGTGCTGCCTTCCTTGCCCTAGGTTGGTCCTTCATTGCTCAACCACCCGACCTTGCAGGTGAATTTGAGGATGTCGGACCAGGGGGTGTCTCGAATTCCGGCCTTCTCGGGCCAAAAGTCCCCCAGCATGGATCCTCGAAGTCGGGCGAGTACCGGACAGGTGCACAGAATGTGCTCCGCCGTCTCATCCTCCTGTTGACAGCCGCGACAGGTGGGGTTGTCTGACAGACCCATCCTGTGCAGGTGCTTCCTTAAAGTGCAATGCCCGGACAGAATACCTACTAGTAGCCGTAGTTTCTGTCTTGGCAAGCGTATGACAAATTTTTCTATTTTGGTCATGGGAGACCTTATAAACATTTTTGCCTGCCGGCAGCTTAATGTACAAGCCCACCTATTCTTGTGACGGCGGTGGGGTATTTGTCTTATCATGGAGAACACCACAGATGGCGCAATAGCAACCGATGGCTCAGGGCCGACAAAACCCCGAGCCGCTCCCTGCCTCGCCAAAGAATCTGCCTGTTCGTTACCATGTACTCCTGAATGCCCTTTGATCCAAACCAGTTCAAGGGCGTTTGTATCAGAAACGAGCTCGAGAACACGATGGCATTGGTATACCACCCCCGAGAGAAGCTTCTGCTTGTTTAAGCTCAGAAGAGCTGCTCTACTATCGCTCAAGATGCGTATAGCTTTGTACTGGATTCCACGTTCCAGTATGGCGTTAGCGCCGTGCATGATGGCTATGACCTCCGCTTGGAAGACAGTTACCAGCCTGCCCAGCGCAACACTTTCATGAAGGTCTAGGTCATCGGAGAAAATGCCTGCCCCGGTACCTTCATTCGTTTTGGAGCCATCTGTGTAGATGGAGATCTCCGTTAAGGAGGCGTCCTCAGTGTTTAGACAAACCCCAAAGCGCCTCCTGGAAATGATTATGGGTGCGATCGAATCAACCACTCCTCCCAAGATAGGTGCGTTCTGCACCGCCTCTCTTAGTATGTTGTGGTGTCTACCACCGCCTCCCTTATCGATCCATAGACCTTTGAACCGCAGCCTCATTGCCGCTCTCAAAGCCACCTCCTCCACATGTAGGTCCAGCGGAGTGAGGCCTAAGATGGCTTCTAAGGCTGCAGTAGGTGTGGAACGCAATGCACCTGTAATGTTTAGACAGGCCACCCTTTGGATATGAGTAAGGTCTTGGACTGTATGGGCCAGTCTGGTCCTGCGCCACCAGACTACAGCGCCATAACAGAGCATCGGCCTTACTACCATGATGTATAGCCACAGGACAGCCTTTGGTGGGAGACCCCAAAGTTTGCCTATGGCACGTTTGCATTGCCAGAACACTTGGTTGGCTTTGCTAGTTTTCATTTGTAGGTGTTTGGCCCAGTTCAGCTTCTTATCAAGTATAATGCCCAGATACTTGACTTCTGCTGATAAGGGCAGGGAAGTTTGGAAGAGCATTGGCAATTTAGTTACCGTCAGCTTCCTTTTATTGGAAAACAACACCAACGCCGTTTTGTTGGGGTTGATGGTTAAAAAGTTATCGGAGCACCAGAGCTCCGTGATCCTTAGTGCTGCTTGCATCAAATTACACAGCACTTGTTCGAATTTGCCGACTATTAGAATAGCTAAGTCGTCGGCGTAACCTATCGTGAAGAAACCTGCCTCATTAAGACGTTGGAGAAGGCTGTCCACTACTAAATTCCATAGTAGCGGTGACAGCACGCCCCTGGGGACAGCCTTTATCCACCACCCTAATTACTGAGGTTTCCACATTTATGTGTACCCGTCGACATTGCAGAATCTGCATGGTAAACTGCCGAAGGGTGTCCTCAGCTCCATGTGTCCGTAGAGCTCTATCGATGCTTGCGAAAGTAGTTTCGCTGAACGCACCCTCAATATCAATAAATGCGCCTAAGGCGGACATGTTATTGTCTAGGGTTTTCGATCCGTCCTACAACAGCGTGCAGGGCAGATTCCGTTGATTTACCTGGTATAAAGGCGTGTTGATTTGGGTGAAGTGGATAAGAAAGCATTATCCTCTCCCTCATATCATTGTCGCACAATCTCTCCAAGGTCTTTAGCAAAAAGACGTGAGACTGATCGGTCTGTAGGATTTAGCCTGGGAGTAGTCCTTCCGGCCTGGTTTAGGAATGAAGACAACTCTAACCTCTCTCCAACTGCTGGGGATGTATCTAAAAGCAATACAGCCCCTAAAAGTACCACAAGGAACGGTGTCAGCCTCTCCACTCCCCACTGTAGTAGGGCGGGAAGATGCCATCCTTTCCAGGGACTTAAACGGTTTGAGAGTTGAGATAGCCCATTTAATTTTCTCTCATCCACTACCTGGTTAGAAACCTCCCAGTCGGCCCCGTTAGCCGAGCTGGGTTGATCCAACCCGTAAGACAAAGGTCGTGTGACACTGCCTGGAAAGTGCGTGTCCGCGAGTAACTCCGCTGTTTCTGCCTCGTTGGTGGTGTATGTACCATCCACACGTTTCAGACAGCATGGTTGATGACGAGGGTCTTTGGACAAGATCCTGTTAATGCGACAGATTGCATTGGTAGACTCGACTGAGTTACAGAAGGTCTTCCATGAGTCTCTCTGTCGTTTTCTAATTGTCGTTTTGTATAGTCGCTGGTGGCTTTTATATGCCTCCCAGTCAGCCATACTTCTGGTGTTCTTTGCCTTATTAAACAGTTTGCCCAGGGTCTTTTCAGCTTCTGTAGCTCCGCGCCCCACCATGGAGTACTGGAGCGAGTAGAATCTGTCCTGACCGGGCATGCCTGTTCAAAGGACTCTACGATGGAGTTTTGTAGAGACCGAGTATCTCTGTAGCTCTTCTATAGTTTTTGGGTTGTCAGTACCTTGTGATGTCAAAAGGCGTTGCTCCGAGCTGTCTAGGTAGACAGACCTGTTGGTCGCTTTTGGGTTCCTGTATTCTTTACAGACAGCTACTGCTGCCTTTAAATTAAAACTTAACAATCTGTGATCTGACAGTGTCGCTTTAGGCGTCACCTGCCAGTTCAAGATATGCCTTGAAATGTCTGACGATGCAAGGGTTAAGTCGATGACTGTCTGGAAGCGAGATGTCACAAACATGGGTTCGCTGCCCCAGTTAAGTATCTCCAGATTCTTACTCGATATATACTCGAGTAGTAGTTTTCCACGGGGGTTAGTATCTGCGCTACCCCATACCACATGGTGCGCGTTGGAATCGCATCCGATAATCAGATGCTTTTTGTGCCTATTACAGTGATCAATGACTGCCGTCAACTCCGGAGGAGGTGAGTCATGGTCAATTGGAAAATAGGCTGAAACCAAGATTATGTCAGTAATTCCTCCCAGCCTGCATGTGATCTGTACGGCTGTGACGTCGCGGCCACTCAGTTGTGGCAGGAGGAGGGCATTTATGTGCCTGGGTATGTAGATGCATGCCCTAGGCTTAGGTTGGTTACTAGCCGCAAAGATAGTACCATTTAGACTCCCTAGTCCCGAGATTCCTGAGCATGCCACCCAGGGTTCTTGGATAAGGGCAATGGCCTGGTTATTGCTCAGGTGTCTGCATAACGATGCTGCAGCCGCCCTGCAATGTTGCAGGTTTAATTGTATAAAGTTTAGTCCCGCCATTGGTCTGTGACGGGTCAAACTTGCTTATCAAGCGTCGCTGGGCGGGCTGTCCAGCGACGCTTTACTATACTCTTCCGCAAGCCATCCCACTAGCAGCGGATCCGAGTCTGCTGCGTCCATCTGACTGCTTGACGCAGTCGATGGTTCATCTACCTCAGCCTCCTGAGGTTGCTGTAGGAGCGGAGCTCGCTGTAGCTGCTCAGGAGGTGGAGGTTGAGCCTGCTGTTGCGCGGCAGCCGGTTGAGCTGCCTCTGCGGCAGGTTGCACTTTTTGTATTTTGAGATTTAGTGAGGTGAGCTTGTAGTGTAGCTTGCCTCCCTTTCTGTTGATAATCTCCCTCACGTCTTCCCCAACGCCAAAGACTATCAGCCTCCCTGGAGGTTGATCTCTTGTGCAACAGTCCCACCTGGACGACAGTAAGGCGTGCAGCCTCCCACAGTAGTGGGAGGTTGCCAACCGCCTCCGTAATCCATGTTAGGGAGTGGTCATCCTCGCACCAGATCCGGAAGATCTCGCCCGAGTACGCCCACCTCCTAAAGGTCGGGGGAGCGCTATCATTGGGAAGAGCGAACAGATGATCGTCCAAAGCCTTCTCAATTGCTAATTGCAAGGTCTCTGCTTGGGCCTTGATAATCTTACCCCAAGGGTTGTTCTTGTCTATGACAGCCACCTGGAGGTGCCGAGCAGCTGCCTCCACGTAGCTGTCAGTGACGGGCTGTTTAGTGCTAGTCTGACAGCCCCTCTTCCGCGGTCTACCTTGCGGAGGGGTGCCCTCAGATCTAGCTCTTTTCATGCTCCGCGTCTTGGCCTCTGCAGGCCTAGAGGCGGAGGTAGATGGTTTTGAAGTGGAGGGTGTTTGATTGGCACCAGGTTGTGTCGTGGATGGGTTAGCCATAGGGCCAGCCTTTTCCACTACACCCTCCTGTGCCGCCAAACGGGCCCTCCTCCTTCTTTTCTGTTCAGCCCCACTGATTCGCTTTTTCTGTGGGCGCTGCTGTTGCCACTCCTCTGGCTTATCCTTCACCCCACCTTGGAGCTGATGTTGATGTTCTTTCCGTTGCAGTTCCTGTGGGATCTGCAACAAAACTTGAGGGGTGTCCGAAGACGCACCCTCTGGATTGACTACATTAACTATAGGATCCATGTTTTTACTAAATAAAATTCATCTTCCCAGCTCCCCACCCACCGCGGAGCCCAAATTTGGGGTGTGTAAAAACAACACCAGGGCTACCAGGAAGATATAGCTCCCCTTAAGATGACTGACGTACGAGCCCGCATACCGCTTTGTAGCAGCACACATGTAGCATGTGCTGCTCACCCACAGTACCGGCTGCAAAACCCTTCACCTCCAGGAGCTCACCCAGTCGGCAGTCTGACCCGACGACACAGCCGATTGATCGAGATGGGTTAGTCTCGACCCCCCGTCTAGGTGAAATCTGGGCCAAAGTGGCGTGTTGCCAGACACTGAGGATCTAAACCGCCTCAGGTGTGGCTCAACCACCAGGATCCCATCATTCTACCGACACGGGTCGCCTCGCACGGCACAAACACGAGGTGGCCTAGACCCCTGTGCAGACCGCTACCGGCCCATGTAGCAGTAGGGGTTTGGTGGTTTGGTCCGCGATGTGAGATTAACCTAGACCATCATCATGCGGGGTTTAGTCCGCGTTGACGTACACTCGTTCCCCCGCATATTGTAGGTTTTATTCTACTCAGCGCTCTGGATCATTACGAGTGCTAGGCTTATTCTGTCACATAACCCGATGGCAGCGAACGATTACTCGTACGGTGACATTGGGTCCCCCCTATCCGCCACCTGGGGACGCGCCCGATGGGTAGCCACCAACCACACGGGATTCTGGGGTATACACAAAAAGGAAATAAGAAACCATGGATAACAAAGGATATTCTGAATTTAATAGAAGAAAGACGAAATTACAAAAACAAATCAGACGAAACAGGAAAACAGAGATACAAAGCCATAAAATGGGAAATTATTCGAAATTGCAGGAAAGCTAAAGAACAATGGATTGATGAAAAGTGCAAAGAGGTACAAACGAAAATGGAAATAGGAAAGACAGACAAAGCATACAAATTAATTAGAATGAATTTTAGGGATATAAAAGTGTATAGCAAAAATATAAGGGACGCAAAGGAAACATCATCATAGAAAACGTAGAGAAAGTGGGTAGATGGCAAGAATATATAGGGAATTTATATGCAGGAGAGGAATTAACTGCATTAGAACAGGAATCAGACATTGAAAATGATGACCTGGGATATCCTATACTTAGGGATGAGTTTGAATTAGTCTGAATGGTAAGGCACCGGGTACAGATAAGGTGCAAGCAGAAACTTTAAAAGCCGTTGGACAAGCAGTAACAGAACGTCTCTTCCAACTTGTAAGCTATATGTATGAGACAGGTGAGATACCCAAAGATTTCAAACGTAGCATCATAGTAACTATACCAAAAAAAAGGCGCGGATAGATGTGAAAATTTTCGAACAATAAGTTTGACAGCACACGTGTCAAAAATATTGACTAGAATTGTGCAAAGACGAATGGAAAAACGGGCGGAAGAAAAACTAGGAGAAGACCAATTTGGGTTTAGGCGAAACAGGGGAACACGGGAAGCTATTTTAGCTCAGAGTGATAATGGAGAAAACAATAGAAAAAGAGGAAAGCGTGTATATAGGGTTTGTAGATCTGGAAAAAGCATTCGACAATGTAAAATGGAAAAAAATGCTTGAAATACTCAAAAAGATTGGAATGAGTTATAGGGATAGACGAATAGTACATAGCTTATACAAAGAGCATACAGCAGTAATAGAATTAGAGCAGGAACATAGAGAAGTAAACATTAGGAAAGGGGTGAGGCAGGGATGTGCCCTATCCCCATTGATTTTTAACTTGTACATAGAAGAGGCAATGAATACTGTCAAATGCAGGAAGACATTTGGAATTACTATGCAGGGACAAAAAATTGATATGCTTAGATTTGCAGATGATATAGCGGTATAAGCGTCTAGCAAGGAAAAGTTAAAAGTTGCTCTTAATGAAATGGAAACTGTTCTAACAGAGAGATACGGTATGAAAATTAACAAAGCTAAAACTAAAGTTTTAGTGTGCAAAGGTGGGGGAAAATAAATCAAAAACAAGAATACAAGTATGTAACACGAACTTACAAAAGGTTAAGGATATCTGCTACCTAGGAAACCAAATACCGCAAAATGGGAAAAGCACAAAAGATATAAAACAAAGATTAGCACAAGGTCGTGCTACATTTAACAAGAAAAAGCAACTACTGTGCTCAAAGACCATAAACATAGAAAAAGGGAAAAGATTGCTTAAAACATATGTGTGGAGAACAGCACTGTATGGCTGTGAGGCCTGGACAGTAGGAGAAGCGGACAAGAAAAAGGTAGAAGCTTTTGAAATGTGGTGCTACAGACGTATGATGAAGATATCATGGACAGACAAAGTTAAGAACGAAGAGGTACTAAAAATGGTAGGGGAAGAAAGAAATAAGTGGAAAACGGTAAAAAATAAAAGAGATAGGATGATAGGTCACATACTACGGCATGAGGGAATAGTGCGGAATATATTAGAAGCAGAGATAGGAAAAAAGAGAAGAAGAGGAAGACCTAGGTTAGACTACTGCACACAGATAGTAAAAGATGTAGGCTGTAGGAGTTTCAGGGAGATGTGTAGGCTAGCCCAGAATAGAAATCAATGAAGGTACGCATCCAACCAATCCTACGATGAATAAACTAATGACGAAGAAATAACTGTGCTTAAGCATGATGATTATTATAAGTAACTACAAGAATTGGTTGGGCAATATTCTTGAATAATGTTAAGTGTGTGAAAGGATTTACTGGAAAACCATTACTTCAACAAATGTCTAAGTGTTGGGGATCTTGGTAGCCACAGGTTGCTTAACCCCCTTCACTGAATCTCGGTGAAATAGGGCATAAAATTAGAAAAAAATAGAAGGGGAACGAACTGTATACACATACTGTGTGAGAATTTCAGGGAACTATGTAGGCTAGCTCAGAATATAAATAAGTGCAGGTACGTGTCCAACCAGTTTTTAGACGGAAAACCTAATGACGAAAAAACAAGCGCAGATAAATCTGATGATTAGTATAAACAACTAGTTGTTGGTTGCGAAATATCTGCAACTAATGATGACTGTGCGAAAAGATATATTGGAAAATTATATTAAATCAGCAAATCGTTAAGTGTTGGGGGAACTTGGCAGCCACAGGCTGCTTACCTCCCTTCACAACCACTGAAGGTCGGAGAAATAGGGTATATAATTGTAAAACAATAGAAAGTGACCGAACTGCATCTACCAAGAAAGAACAGCGCCTATGAAGAAAGACAATAAACATAGAACAAGAAGAAAATTGTTGAAAGCATATGTGTGGAGCACAGCACAGTATGCCTATGAAATACGGGAAGTCTGAAACGCAGACAGAAAAACGGTAGCAGCCGTTTGAAATTCTGTGCTTCAGATGTATGAGGACGATAGCATGGACAGACAAAGATAATAACAAATAGGTTATAGAAATAGTAGGGGAACAAGGATATCGGGGGAAAAAGATAAGAGTAATAGAAGAGCAGAATACGTTCTAATGCATTTTTGGGGAGTAATATGGGATATATTACAAGCAGAGATAGGAAAAAAGAGGTAGATGTAGACCTAGATCAGATAGTTATAGATGCAGACTATGCAAATTTCAGGGAAATGTGTAGGGTAGTTCAGAATAGGAAACAATGATGGTACGCGTCTAACCAGTTCCAGGACTGAAGACCTAATGATGATGATTTAAAATTATATTACGTTCCAACGCTGACTGTTACTGTATGGATAAGGATGGTTTGGTTCTACAATTTCACAATATTCTGATAAACGTGGATGGTGAAATTCTGATTTTGGGAAAACAATTTAAATCGTATAATAGTTTGTATTTATACCCTATTGATTCTAAAGACCTACATATTTATATTGTAGAGCAATTATCAAAAAAAAATTATTTGCGGGACATAAAGAACCTTATTGCAAAATGTATTGTTTTTGCAATTGAGGATTGTGAAGGTTGTGTATCATTACCAATAGTTCATACGTTGATCAATTAAATAATAAATATAGTCATAAAACTTGAGTACAATTAAATTTTTAGTTATACACCTAATACCCGCTTTAAGTTTTTAAATGAGAAATGATTTGTGTATTTATGTTTCTAATAATCGTTGTATGTTTACTTTGTAGATTATTGAAGTATTACAAATAAAGTAAAAAGTTTAAGACAGTTGGATACTTATATTTCATTTAACATTGAGTTTTCTTTATTGTACCACGACCTTTTAATTTTTGGAGAAATGCAGGTTGCATACAATAGATGGATGGTTTAGCTCAATCCATATAGAAGTGTGAGAACATAGAATATAGCATCATAGAAAGACATCATTCTAATGTCGATACAAATATTCAAGATATATCACGAAAGAATGAATTCATGTCGTAGGTTTTGGGAATTAAAAATGACGACATACTTTCAAATCTTATGCATTAAGTATACTCCGATAGATCATTGAAAAGTATCTCTGTTTTCAATTCAGCATCCTATGATGTGAATTCGTGATTTCCACTATATTGAATATTTGCATTGGCTACAAAAATGGAGTCTTTTCGGTGTCATATTCTAGTTTTGCTGTGACGTGTTATTGACCTCGTGGTATGACGAGATATTGACGTTCTGGAATGACGCGATATTGACGTTATGGAATAACGTAATATTGACGTCCTGCAACGACGTGATATTGACGTTCTGGAATGACGTCATTGGGTTGTGACACATTCACGTCACATTTACGTCACAATGACGTCGAATTTGAGGTCCATATGACGTAAACCATGACCAAAAAATGCCGTCAACATGACGTCATCCTACTAGCTGGGATGTAACAGTCCTCAGACTCTTTAGCGTCTAATGGATAACATTTTAGGCCCCAAATTTGATAAGGCGTTTGTCTATTTAGATGATGTCATTATAGTATCTTCCACCTTTGAAGAATACGTACAGACTTTACACGAAGTGTATGTGGCGCTGAAAGAAGCAAACCTAGTAATAAACCTAGACAAATGCGAATTTGGTAAGCCTTCTTTAAAGTATCTTGGGTTTGTAATTGATAAGGAAGGTTTACATACAGATCCAGACAAGGTGGAGGCGCCAGTTAATTATCCTACGCCTACAACAGTCACGGCAGTTAAGATGGTACCGTAGGTTTATTGAGAATTTTTCTGCATTAGTTGATCCTATTTTGACAACTATCAAAGGCCGCTCTAAACGCCAGTGAGTAAAATGGACTTTGGAAGCAGAAGCTTCTTTTAAAAAGTTAAAAGAATTATTAGTTTCGTCGCCAATATTAGTTAGTCCGGATTTTTCAAAAAGTTTTATAATACAGACCGACGCTTCTGAGGTTGGAGTTGGAGCGGTACTTTTACAAAGAGAAGGATAACAGGAGAAAGTAATAGCCTATGCCAGTAGATCTCTTACACAAGCAGAGCGATTTTATAGTGCAACTGAAAAGGAACTGAGTGCTGTACTTTTGGAGTTCAGAAATATAGACCTTATATAGAAGGTACATCTTTCAAAATTATTATTGATCACTACTCCCTACTTTGGCTAGATAGACTGAAAAATTCGTTAGGAGGGCTTGAAAGATGGAGTTTGAGACTTTCTCAATTTTCTCATGAAGTGGTGCACAGAAAGGAAAACCTAATGTTGTACCAGACGCACTTTCAAGAGCACCAGTACAGATTAATACCATAGAAATATCTTTTGCCAACCTTGAACCTTGGTACAAAAAAATGTTAGACCATACTGAGCAATGACCCGACCGGTTTCCTCTTTAGAAAAAGATTATGGTTTATTGTATAAATATGTAGCCAACAAGCATAATGTTGTCTCAAATCCTCTCGAATGGAAGCAAGTCCTTCCGAAAACTTATCGGCAGGAGATCACTCAACAAAATCATGACGATCCTACATCAGCGCATTTAGGTAGTTTTAAGACTTATGAAAAGATAGGAGCAAGATACATTGGCCAAAAATGAAATGCGATATTGTTAATTATTGTAAGAAATGTACCGTATGCCTAGCGAATGAAGCAAGTTCACACCTACAACTTGGCTTGATGGGTAAAGAAAGAAATGTCAGTATTCCTTTCAAATGATCTCTATTGACCTGATTGGACCACTGCCTCGTTCCAGGAAAAACAACACACATATTTTGGTGGTTTTTGATTGGTTTACAAAGTATGTGTTAGTGCAACCGTTGAGAAAAGCAATTATCAATGCCATCAATGCTTTTATTGAAAATGAAGCGTTCCTTATGTATGGAGTGCCGCAGATCATTACCGTGGAAAATGGACTTCAGTTTAAGGCGGGAGGTTTTAAAACGTTGATTTCGGATTACAAAGTACAAAAATTATGGTATAACGCGAATCATCCTCCACAATCCAATTGAAAGAGAGTCAATAGAGTAATCGTTACTGCCATACGATCTTATGTGAATGATAATCACAGGTTTTGGGATATTGAACTATTTAAAATAGCTCATGCTATGAGAAATGCAGTAAGTGAAATTACTGGTTTCACTCCAGCATTTTTGAATTTGGGACGTTCGATACCCATTACAGAAGATTATTATGGTAAACTTGCTGGGCATTCAGATGAAGACTTAACGGTTATTTCTAGAGAACAATTGATTAGAGATGTTAATGAAATGTCTGATGTATATAGGGATGTAGTTAAGCGTCTACATGCTGCTTATAAATGCAACTAGAAGCATTATGATTTACGCAGGCGAGATTTGCAGTTTAAAAAATGTATGGAAGAGAAATATGGTACAGTCGAGTGCTGCAGATCATTATTCTCAGAAGCTACCTCCTAAATTTATGAAATGTAAGGTGGTGGAAGAAACAGGCACTATTACTTACCGTCTGCGAAATGAGCAAGGTAAAGGCATTGGGATATGGCACATAAAAGATTCGAAAGCTAATTCTTAGATATTTTTAGTTTTTTTATCTTCTATAGTGCTTTTATTGGTTACAAACAATTTTCAGTTAGGAAATCTATTATATCTGAGTTGCTATAGTGCAGCACGCTATCTTGTTATGAGTTTTTTACTGATTTCAATTTACTCTAATCGAATCTAACTTTCTAGGGAAGATCATAGTTATCATTGCTGTGCAGGTTTCTCCACGGGAAGGGGTTGCTTTTCATTTGTTGGGGTACGTATACATTTATGTCGTGCACTCGTTTATAATGAATCCTTGCATCCGAACAATGAAATTGAAATAGAAGCCATGTTAAGGTTTCTGAGGGCGCCAGTCGTTTAACAAAGGAAAAAAAAATTATTTTATAAGATCTGCTAGTATGGGGAGGGCGATAGTGTAACAGTTCGTTGTCTGATTCAATGTTTAATTTTATTTACGGTGCTTTTCATGAGTGGTTATAGATAGTAATTTCATTATCGTAAGATGGTTCTAAATATTGCATTATAGACGCTCTATGCACACCTGCGTTAGTTTTGATAGATAACAAGTTTAATTTCCAATACGATTACTTTATGTTAGTCTGGTTTTAAGATCTCACAACGAGTACAATTTAATTGACAGAGTGGTCGGTTGGACGTAAATTTTATCGTTAGTTAGGGGTGAGTTTGGTTTATTTTTAACCGTGACCATCCTAAGATGATACTGGTTTTCATTATTTTTATAGCACCGGAATTACCGTCACGTAAATTACCGTCAGCAACATTATAAGTAGAGGATGATGTTCCTTCTGGTGCAGCGCCGCCGCCGCCGCCGCCGCCCTGGACCAAAAAGTTTTCTTCGACTAACCATTTTTCATCTTTCGAGATAAATATATCTTAAATTTTTCATCTTTCGAGATAAATGAGCATCCTCATTTCCACACACGAGATAAACCTATTTTTAAGATTTTTTACCGCTAACATTCTGAACCAAATAGTTTTCTTCGTCTAGCTAATGCATCTTTCGAGATAAACCTATCATGTTTGGTATCAATTAATATTAGAATTTTCTTAGCTACCCGAATTTCTAGGAATTTTTTAGATTGCACCATCCCCCAGGGAGCTACCACAATTTTAAGATTTCTTACCTGTTGCGATTTCCGACCGTTCTTATAAAATTTTTTAGTCATGCGATACATCTTGTTAGTCTAGAATTTTATGTAGAATTCGAATCTGCAAACAGATTTGAAATCGGATCACGCCCTGCAAAGTTATACCCCTTTAAAGCTCCCAAATCTCATTAAAATTTTTGCTCGTATATATTTAACTCCATTTTTAAAACTTTTTCGCTACCTAAGACATATGCTTTAACCAATACAAAGAAATAAGCACGCAAACTTTTAATAATTTATTTTTACAGTTTAATAACTAATCATTCCAATGTAATTTGTTTTAAATATGTAAATGGAAAGCACATTTTGCTTGTATGAAATCTATGGAATTTCTCCTGTAATGAAAAGAAGAATGCATCCGTAATTGAAAATGCGTGTCACTTACCTTCGCTAGATACCAACCATGTTAATTAGTGAATTCATAGTACCGATTTAGATTCTAATAATTAGAAATTTTGTGTATGACATCATTAACTACCTAAATTTCAGAATTATCAAAATGTAATAAACCACATTAAGTACTGTTCAATAATAATCATAAAACAATATTAGAGTGAAAGTAAATAGGTCTTATTACATATTGATATCCTACATCAATTACCTAAATTACCTTACGTGACGCTGTAGAAGCATTATAATGCAAATTCCGGAAACTTCCAATGTAGCATTAATTTTATAGCATTACTTTTGTAACTCGTAATCCAGCAAATATTCTAGAAAACACAATTACGCTATTGAATGCTAATTTGTTAACGAACATGTGAATCACATGTGAAAGCTGTATATAATTTCTTTTCTTGGGCTTTCTATTAATTATGTTGAGAATATGTTTCAATGACGTACATTTGAAATCGAAATATAATTGTTTGTAGATTACTAATAACACGAGGTAATCAGCACGTATTTAGGGAACACCGAACTTGTTGTATACAGAGTACTTACTAATAAAGCAATTTAATTTTAAATAACTTCTACGCCATATTTTTCGAAAATGGCATGCATGAATATTTTCTTTGGAAACAATCGAAGATTGCCGAAAACACTCGAAGAGCGCACAAACGCGGTCACTAAACCACAATTAATAATCGCCTTTATAGGTTTTACATTTCTACCATTACCCAATGACTTTAATTTCTTATTCGAGAGAATCCTTATTCTCCCACGCACTGTTGCGTAGCTGGATGCCCACCTGTTTTGGGAATATATGCTCGTTATAGGTTGTAGCACCCGCGGTTTTACTTAACTACATTTTGTGAGATCCCTTTAATCTTTTAATCGTGTCCTTCTCGCGTGTAATACAGTAAGACTTAGCCTTACTACCAACAAATTCTAACACCAAGTCACCGTTAAACTCGTCTTTGAATTTCTCTACAATTTTTTGTTAACATGCGGTATATTGTGTTTATTATTTGCGGAGTACACCACTTTAAACCTAAAAATAAAAACAGAATAGTTTAATACGTCTATTAATAATTTATGGTAATGTTGGCGATACAAATATGTAAAAACAAACTTTAACAAGAAAATATAATGTTTTTAATAGAATACATACATGTATTGATAACATCTATAAACCACTGTGGTAACCAGAGTCTGGCGAATCTGGGATAGCCAAATCTCTAAACATTTGTGCAAGCGATTGCCTTGCGGTTGCATGTTTTAAGTACTGAATGGGGAAACATTTAATAAGTTCCAACACTGTCAAGTAATTTAAATTGCTGCAATCATTAGACAGAGAAATACTGGCACTGCTCTCTCCTCTAATAACGTTTGAACCCCTCTTCCTCCGTCGTATTTCCACATACTCTTTTATATCACCAACAAATTTTTCGTAAAATTCTGGAAAGTTTCTACACCTTAACTCAGCCATTTTAAAGCAGATCAATTCTCGCAAATTTAATAGCTTGATGCACTCGTACGCAGGTAGCACAATAACATTCCCATCTTTCGTAATCTCCATATTATATAAATTCTCTTTTTTAAAATTGTTCAACAGCCATATACTTCTATTAAAGGCTGTGCTCAGCTGCAATTTGAAATCTTGATCCAATTGTATCTTAACAACATCGTTTCCAGTAGTCAAACCATTTAATCTGACTTGTTTTGAGTCTTGAGCAAATTGGCGAATTTGAAATTCCACTTGAAAAGTACACAATTTCTTCAAATCGAAGTAAGAGAATGTTATCGTAGAATCAGCACACATACCACTACAGCAAATAACTTGGATGGCAGGTTGAAGACCACCATATAAATCAAAACCAACTTCTAATATATGGTGGTGATAATTTGGAGGAAATTCGCCTAACCTATAGGTTGACTTACCAACTAGTTGGTTGATATTTAATTGTGGTACTCGCACATCACTTGTAACGTCAACACAAGAAAAATCCATCTTTAATTTATAATTTTAATCAAACTCGACAATACTTTGACGACTAATGCACTGGAACATGGCTCTCGCCTTTTATGCCTTTGGTCGGGCGTGCGCAGCTCCTTATTATATTAGTTGGCGTTATATGCAAGTCTTGACTGGAAAAGTGACGCGTATAATTGTTTTATAGTGGGTTTTACCTGTATGTATTTAACCACCAACGCCATTTTTAGAATTATTAAACAAAATTACTCTTAGCAGTATTTTTAATATACCATCGTGTAAGATTTCAATTATTATTGTGTTTTTCCTCAGGTTCTCAAATCCCTCGGATTTTTTTTTCAAATCGAATGACCCCTTACTGATTTGCAGATTAACCTTTTGCAAGCACCGAATATAATTCACCTTTAATCTATTTCTAAACCGTATCGCTCTGTCTTTTGAGATAAACCCCTGGTGTAACCTATAAAATTAGTATAGAATTTTCCTGGGGATTTGAAATTAATTATCACGTCTTTTAAAATTAGTTCCAACAAAGACCTGTATATATTGTATTAATATTCAAAAACCTATCAGCAAAACACCTTTGCATTTTTATTTAGATTGAGCTCGATAATAGAGTTAAACTTTAAAAATATTTATTAGTGGCTAGAATTGTTAAAATTTTCAATTAGTGAATCCACATACAAATGATTAAACCAAAAGGTATAATACATATATTAATTCTGCACGGTGACCTAGAAAGTGGTTCAATAATCTATTTTAAATGTAGCTCAACATAAGACGTATATTCTAAATAAATTTAGTGAAATGTATGATCATTAGCCTTGCATTGTTTGTCGATGACGTCAGACTATTAATTTAATAAAAGCACTTTCCACAATTCTAGTTAATATACGGGAATACACATTCTATAATTTGATTTAAATTGGGTTAATGTAAGGACAAATTATACTTATACTTTCTCTATGTACATAAATACGGGGGAAATGATACCAAAAGTTCATTTTAAGTTTATTTTGTAAAACGTAAAGTCGTTTATAGTGTAATTAATAGTAATACTGAATTTTCAGTCTTTGGTTTAAAATTTCGTGTGAGGACTATCGACAAAGAAGAGTAAGTCTTAGTTTGAATTTTGCAAACGTAGAAGAAATTAATATTTACATGTATAATTCAAAACTGTTAATCAATAATTTTTCTAGAATAAACATCTTAAGTATTGCGTGCAGTGTGTGCGAAAATGTTTTACTGGATGTGATGCCATAAAAACACAACGAAAGGCACATCGAGATGGTTTATTTCAGGAGGAACTAAAATTACAGCCAATGAGTGGGAACAAATTAAGGATTTGGAAAACCAATCGACCGCAGCGCATAAAGAACGTATAAACGCCGCAATTCAGTTAGAACGAACCAAGTTACTATTTGAAAAACCATACACCATAACAAAATCTTCTTCCAAAATCATAATTGTAGGCCTGAACCCGTTCGACGATTACAAAATAATTTTTAGATTTGTTAACACCATTTCGCAGAGCGTACTTGATGTACCCCTCAACATATTTAGGAAGTTTATATCAAATCTTCCACACATTATACGCACTATGGAAGTTGGCATGCAAAATCAGATATGCAAATTCGACAACTTGCGTTTTTATTTAAATAAGAATTGTTTAGTGAAGATGATGACATTTGATGGGAATTATATGATATTTACCAAAGGAACTTTAGAGCACTTTTTAGGGGTATCTCAGATCGTTCTCAACCATGCTAATACTTTAAAAGAACTAACGGAAAAGGGTACTCCTAATATAGATCTGTTTCTGTTAGATGTCGCAATGGAAAGATATAATAGGAATGATGTCCTACAGAATCTCGCACATGATGTAATTAAAAGCAAATACAGTAATAGTGATATTGGGGTCATATTATACGAATTTATAAGAACCTACCCAAGATTGTTTGAAAACAGTATTTGTAAACAAGTTGAGTATATGGAAGAATACAACAGGTTTCCATTCCACGCATTTACGAGCGATGTTTAAATTTTAAGCCGAAGACTGAAAATTTTGTAACACTATTAATTACACTTTTGTTTTCTTATACGTTTCTAAATTGTTGTATTTCAACTACAGATATTAATAGATGTCAATAAAATTATGTTATAGTTTTAAATAAAACGATTCTGATTAATAATTTTGTAAAACGTTTATAACACCCTTTTAAAAATAATACACGTTTTTGTTATAATTCTTTTCATAATTACTTAGATACCCATTTCAGTTACGTGGGCATTTGAAAAATTAAACAATACCAATGTATGCTTTATATTTTAAAACATAAACAAGCTAATATATACAAAAATAATTTCTAAATTCACATCATTCATTTCTTATGATAACAGTTGTGGTGGTTAAATTTTATTTTAAAACTTACAATTTAGTATATATTCCATTTGAATATCTGCCAACAGTTTTATAAACCCCATCTCCTCGACTATTTCCATAAAATCATCCAGATCCTCGGGCATTGATAACACTGCAGTACAGTGCTGTATTGCTTCCTCGTATGACTGACACATAAGACATTTTTCTCCTTCTATCGAAAAGCGTTGCCCACATTCTGCTTTTTTTACTCGTAGAGCATTGCGAAATCTTCGAATAACCTCTCCAAAGTCTTTATACATATTTATTATATTGTCTCTTTAAACCGTACAATCAACAAATAATAACTTCTACGCGAACAGTCCTTTTATATGAGCTACTCCTATTCGGATATGTACCGATCGCATCCGATTTGTGTGCACGCACGAAACAACCGGTATGGAATGTATTCTATGAACAAAATCATTACATTTCTTAAGAAAAATGCTAAGGACTTTAAAAATAATTAGAACTCTTGTTAGACCTCTAGTCTCTAGATAAACGTTATTATTTTAAGTTGTGTCACTGTTTTCTAAATCAATTTCCTACATACTTTTTCCTAAACTATGCGTATCAATTGACGGTTATACTTTACTCCATAACCGACTTGTATATATTTTCGTATTCGTCTCTAGCTAACACGTTCGTATAATAAAGATGTACAGGCTCGTCGTCAACTGGTAACTTAATCTTTTTTAAAAGCTAGCCTTTGTTTTCAACTTTAACGCTTGTTGTAGGTGTGGAAATTCTTTCCGCTATTCCTTGTGACTAGGAATCGGTGATTTTGCAAGGGATCAATCAATTGTTTGTGCACCTCTTTGAATTTTTGTAGAGATGCACCCCCCTTGTATGCCGCAAAGTTCTTTCGTACAGAATCCTGCATAAAATGAAGCTTACGTTTATTTACAATAAAATTGTTAACGTTCGTCATCATCGGACTCTGGATGGGAACTAACTTTTTTTTGAATAATGTCAAATATTTATATACTCGTCGAAATTCTTCCTATATCGACCATTATCCAAATCAAAATCTTTCACAACAGTTATAAAATTATGTTTTGAGTCACCCCAACACTGTAAACACATTTCTTTAAATTTCGGATATGTCATGTCACCACTTATATGATCCGAAAAGATATGTCTGAGATTGGTTTCATCCTGTTTCCATAATGCGATTACATTGGCGTTATCTCTGAGTCTATGTTTTAAGGCACTAGCGTAAGTTTGACATAGATAGAACGAATCTATTCCTTTATGTCGGCCGAACGAGAAAAATTGAGTGATTTTGCTTTGCTCGTTTGCAGGTATATCATCGAAAACCGCAATTGAATCTTCTTTGGTATCTCTGGGTTCAATCAAATCATCGTAATTTTCAAACTCATGGTACCCAATTTCTTCTTTTAATGGTGTAAAAACGTTTCTTAACAATTCGTATTTCGGTTGATATAAACTTTTCGAAAATACATAGACATTTTGGAATCTAAGGCCGTTCTCGTGCAGGATCAGAGATATTAAAGCGTTGGTCTTCCCACAACTCGATGGTCCCACGAATATAGCTCGTATGATAGACGGGAACAATGGGCCATGTTTACCATCCTTTCTTGCACTAGCAATAGCAAAGTTATCATAATTCTGTATAGGTATTTTAACTTCTGGTATAACATCTCTGGATACATCTCTGGATGCATCTCTGGATGCATCGTTGGAATTATGTAATTTCTTCACGTTCTGCAACCTTTTAACATATCTGCATAACGTTGTTCTAGGTATATTATATTTTTTACTAGCAGCGTAGAAACTCGAGCCATCCAGGATATCCTCTGCTGCTTTTGTAATAGATTGTTTGGAGCACCACTGATTGCTTGAATGCGACATCTTTCGAAAAATGTCTTACTATAACTAAGCTCAACCCGAAACTACTTCCTTATATACCAAATTTAATCTCCCTGCTCACATAACCACATGACCATATGACCACATGACCACATGACCGGTTAACGTTAACGTTAACGTTAACAATTTTATTGTAAATAAACGTAAGCTTCATTTTATGCAGGATTCTGTACGAAAGAACTTTGCGGCATACAAAGGGGGGGGGGGGGGTACATCTCTACAAAAATTCAAAGAGGTGCACAAACAATTGATTGATCCCTTGCAAAATCACCGATTCCTAGTCACAAGGAATAGCGGAAAGAATTTCCACACCTACAACAAGCGTTAAAGTTGAAAACAAAGGCTAGCTTTTAAAAAAGATTAAGTTACCAGTTGACGACGAGCCTGTACATCTTTATTATACGAACGTGTTAGCTAGAGACGAATACGAAAATATATACAAGTCGGTTATGGAGTAAAGTATAACCGTCAATTGATACGCATAGTTTAGGAAAAAGTATGTAGGAAATTGATTTAGAAAACAGTGACACAACTTAAAATAATAACGTTTATCTAGAGACTAGAGGTCTAACAAGAGTTCTAATTATTTTAAAGTCCTTAGCATTTTCTTAAGAAATGTAATGATTTTGTTCATAGAATACATTCCATACCGGTTGTTTCGTGCGTGCACACAAATCGGATGCGATCGGTACATATCCGAATAGGAGTAGCTCATATAAAAGGACTGTTCGCGTAGAAGTTATTATTTGTTGATTGTACGGTTTAAAGAGACAATATAATAAATATGTATAAAGACTTTGGAGAGGTTATTCGAAGATTTCGCAATGCTCTACGAGTAAAAAAAGCAGAATGTGGGCAACGCTTTTCGATAGAAGGAGAAAAATGTCTTATGTGTCAGTCATACGAGGAAGCAATACAGCACTGTACTGCAGTGTTATCAATGCCCGAGGATCTGGATGATTTTATGGAAATAGTCGAGGAGATGGGGTTTATAAAACTGTTGGCAGATATTCAAATGGAATATATACTAAATTGTAAGTTTTAAAATAAAAATTTAACCACCACAACTGTTATCATAAGAAATGAATGATGTGAATTTAGAAATTATTTTTGTATATATTAGCTTGTTTATGTTTTAAAATATAAAGCATACATTGGTATTGTTTAATTTTCAAATGCCCACGTAACTGAAATGGGTATCTAAGTAATTATGAAAAGAATTATAACAAAAACGTGTATTATTTTTAAAAGGGTGTTATAAACGTTTTACAAAATTATTAATCAGAATCGTTTTATTTAAAACTATAACATAATTTTATTGACAGCTATTAATATCTGTAGTTGAAATACAACAATTTAGAAACGTATAAGAAAACAAAAGTGTAATTAATAGTGTTACAAAATTTTCAGTCTTCGGCTTAAAATTTAAACATCGCTCGTAAATGCGTGGAATGGAAACCTGTTGTATTCTTCCATATACTCAACTTGTTTACAAATACTGTTTTCAAACAATCTTGGGTAGGTTCTTATAAATTCGTATAATATGACCCCAATATCACTATTACTGTATTTGCTTTTAATTACATCATGTGCGAGATTCTGTAGGACATCATTCCTATTATATCTTTCCATTGCGACATCTAACAGAAACAGATCTATATTAGAGTACCCTTTTCCGTTAGTTCTTTTAAAGTATTAGCATGGTTGAGAACGATCTGAGATACCCTAAAAGTGCTCTAAAGTTCCTTTGGTAAATATCATATAATTCCCATCAAATGTCATCATCTTCACTAAACAATTCTTATTTAAATAAAAACGCAAGTTGTCGAATTTGCATATCTGATTTTGCATGCCAACTTCCATAGTGCGTATAATGTGTGGAAGATTTGATATAAACTTCCTAAATATGTTGAGGGTACATCAAGTACGCTCTGCGAAATGGTGTTAACAAATCTAAAATTATTTTGTAATCGTCGAACGGGTTCAGGCCTACAATTATGATTTTGGAAGAAGATTTTGTTATGGTGTATGGTTTTCAAATAGTAACTTGGTTCGTTCTAACTGAATTGCGGCGTTTATACGTTCTTTATGCGCTGCGGTCGATTGGTTTTCCAAATCCTTAATTTGTTCCCACTCATTGGCTGTAATTTTAGTTCCTCCTGGAAATAAACCATCTCGATGTGCCTTTCGTTGTGTTTTTTTATGGCATCACATCCAGTAAAAACATTTTCGCACACACTGCACGCAATACTTAAGATGTTCATTCTAGAAAAAATTATTGATTAACAGTTTTGAATTATACATGTAAATATTAATTTCTTCTACGTTTGCAAAATTCAAACTAAGACTTACTCTTCTTTGTCGATAGTCCTCACACGAAATTTTAAACCAAAGACTGAAAATTCAGTATTACTATTAATTACACTATAAACGACTTTACGTTTTACAAAATAAACTTAAAATGAACTTTTGGTATCATTTCCCCCGTATTTATGTACATAGAGAAAGTATAAGTATAATTTGTCCTTACATTAACCCAATTTAAATCAAATTATAGAATGTGTATTCCCGTATATTAACTAGAATTGTGGAAAGTGCTTTTATTAAATTAATAGTCTGACGTCATCGACAAACAATGCAAGGCTAATGATCATACATTTCACTAAATTTATTTAGAATATACGTCTTATGTTGAACTACATTTAAAATAGATTATTGAACCACTTTCTAGGTCACCGTGCAGAATTAATATATGTATTATACCTTTTGGTTTAATCATTTGTATGTGGATTCACTAATTGAAAATTTTAACAATTCTAGCCACTAATAAATATTTTTAGAGTTTAACTCTATTATCGAGCTAAATCTAAATAAAAATGCAAAGGTGTTTTGCTGATAGGTTTTTGAATATTAATACAATATATACAGGTCTTTGTTGGAACTAATTTTAAAAGACGTGATAATTAATTTCAAATCCCCAGGAAAATTCTATACTAATTTTATAGGTTACACCAGGGGTTTATCTCAAAAGACAGAGCGATACGGTTTAGAAATAGATTAAAGGTGAATTATATTCGGTGCTTGCAAAAGGTTAATCTGCAAATCAGTAAGGGGTCATTCGATTTGAAAAAAAAATCCGAGGGATTTGAGAACCTGAGGAAAAACACAATAATAATTGAAATCTTACACGATGGTATATTAAAAATACTGCTAAGAGTAATTTTGTTTAATAATTCTAAAAATGGCGTTGGTGGTTAAATACATACAGGTAAAACCCACTATAAAACAATTATACGCGTCACTTTTCCAGTCAAGACTTGCATATAACGCCAACTAATATAATAAGGAGCTGCGCACGCCCGACCAAAGGCATAAAAGGCGAGAGCCATGTTCCAGTGCATTAGTCGTCAAAGTATTGTCGAGTTTGATTAAAATTATAAATTAAAGATGGATTTTTCTTGTGTTGACGTTACAAGTGATGTGCGAGTACCACAATTAAATATCAACCAACTAGTTGGTAAGTCAACCTATAGGTTAGGCGAATTTCCTCCAAATTATCACCACCATATATTAGAAGTTGGTTTTGATTTATATGGTGGTCTTCAACCTGCCATCCAAGTTATTTGCTGTAGTGGTATGTGTGCTGATTCTACGATAACATTCTCTTACTTCGATTTGAAGAAATTGTGTACTTTTCAAGTGGAATTCAAATTCGCCAATTTGCTCAAGACTCAAAACAAGTCAGATTAAATGGTTTGACTACTGGAAACGATGTTGTTAAGATACAATTGGATCAAGATTTCAAATTGCAGCTGAGCACAGCCTTTAATAGAAGTATATGGCTGTTGAACAATTTTAAAAAAGAGAACTTATATAATATGGAGATTACGAAAGATGGGAATGTTATTGTGCTACCTGCGTACGAGTGCATCAAGCTATTAAATTTGCGAGAATTGATTTGCTTTAAAATGGCTGAGTTAAGGTGTAGAAACTTTCCAGAATTTTACGAAAAATTTGTTGGTGATATAAAAAAAGTATGTGGAAATACGACGGAGGAAGAGGGGGTTCAAACGTTATTAGAGGGAGAGAGCAGTGCCAGTATTTCTCTGTCTAATGATTGCAGCAATTTAAATTACTTGACAGTGTTGGAACTTATTAAATGTTTCCCCATTCAGTACTTAAAACATGCAACCGCAAGGCAATCGCTTGCACAAATGTTTAGAGATTTGGCTATCCCAGATTCGCCAGACTCTGGTTACCACAGTGGTTTATAGATGTTATCAATACATGTATGTATTCTATTAAAAACATTATATTTTCTTGTTAAAGTTTGTTTTTACATATTTGTATCGCCAACATTACTATAAATTATTAATAGACGTATTAAACTATTCTGTTTTTATTTTTAGGTTTAAAGTGGTGTACTCCGCAAATAATAAACACAATATACCGCATGTTAACAAAAAATTGTAGAGAAATTCAAAGACGAGTTTAATGGTGACTTGGTGTTATAATTTGTTGGTAGTAAGGCTAAGTCTTACTGTATTACACGCGAGAAGGACACGATTAAAAGATTAAAGGGATTCACAAAATGTAGTTAAGTAAAACCGCGGGTGCTACAACCTATAACGAGCATATATTCCCAAAACAGGTGGGCATCCAGCTACGCAACAGTGCGTGGGAGAATAAGGATTCTCTTCAATAAGAAATTAAAGTCATTGGGTAATGGTAGAAATGTAAAACCTATAAAGGCGATTATTAATTGTGGTTTAGTGACCGCGTTTGTGCACTCTTCGAGTGTTTTCGGCAATCTTCGATTGTTTCCAAAGAAAATATTCATGCATGCCATTTTCGAAAAATATGGCGTAGAAGTTATTTAAAATTAAATTGCTTTATTAGTAAGTACTCTGTATACAACAAGTTCGGTGTTCCCTAAATACGTGCTGATTACCTCGTGTTATTAGTAATCTACAAACAATTATATTTCGATTTCAAATGTACGTCATTGAAACATATTCTCAACATAATTAATAGAAAGCCCAAGAAAAGAAATTATATACAGCTTTCACATGTGATTCACATGTTCGTTAACAAATTAGCATTCAATAGCGTAATTGTGTTTTCTAGAATATTTGCTGGATTACGAGTTACAAAAGTAATGCTATAAAATTAATGCTACATTGGAAGTTTCCGGAATTTGCATTATAATGCTTCTACAGCGTCACGTAAGGTAATTTAGGTAATTGATGTAGGATATCAATATGTAATAAGACCTATTTACTTTCACTCTAATATTGTTTTATGATTATTATTGAACAGTACTTAATGTGGTTTATTACATTTTGATAATTCTGAAATTTAGGTAGTTAATGATGTCATACACAAAATTTCTAATTATTAGAATCTAAATCGGTACTATGAATTCACTAATTAACATGGTTGGTATCTAGCGAAGGTAAGTGACACGCATTTTCAATTACGGATGCATTCTTCTTTTCATTACAGGAGAAATTCCATAGATTTCATACAAGCAAAATGTGCTTTCCATTTACATATTTAAAACACATTACATTGGAATGATTAGTTATTAAACTGTAAAATAAATTATTAAAATTTTGCGTGCTTATTTCTTTGTATTGGTTAAAGCATATGTCTTAGGTAGCGAAAAGGTTTTAAAATGGAGTTAAATATATACGAGCAAAAATTTTAATGAGATTTGGGAGCTTTAAAGGGTATAACTTTGCAGGGCGTGATCCGATTTCAAATCTGTTTGCAGATTCGAATTCTACATAAAATTCTAGACTAACAAGATGTATCGCATGACTAAAAAATTTTATAAGAACGGTCGGAAATCGCAACAGGTAAGAAATCTTAAAATTGTGGTAGCTCCCTGGGGGATGGTGCAATCTAAAAAATTCCTAGAAATTCGGGTAGCTAAGAAAATTCTAATATTAATTGATACCAAACAAGATAGGTTTATCTCGTGGGTGGAAATGTGGAGAAAGATTTATCTCGCAGAGGCTATGTGTGTAACATTGCAGGGCGTGCTCCGTTTTCAAATCTATTGCAGATTCGGGATGTGCGTAAAATTTTAGACTAACAAGATGTATCGCATGACTAAAAAAATTTATAAGAACGGTCGGAAATCGCAACTGGTAAGAAATCTTAAAATCAGGGTAGCTCCCTGGGGGATGATGATATCTGAAAAATTCCTAGAAATTCGGGTAGCTGAGAAAATTCTAATATTAATTGATACCAAACATGATAGGTTTATCTCGAAAGATGCATTAGCTAGACGAAGAAAACTATTTGGTTCAGAATGTTAGCGGTAAAAAATCTTAAAAATAGGTTTATCTCGTGTGTGGAAATGAGGATGCTCATTTATCTCGAAAGATGAAAAATTTAAGATATATTTATCTCGAAAGATGAAAAATGGTTAGTCGAAGAAAACTTTTTGGTCCAGGGCGGCGGCGGCGGCGGCGGCGGCGGCGGCGGCGCTGCACCAGAAGGAACATCATCCTCTACTATTATAGCCATGAATGCACCTTAATTGCTTCTGGAGTGAAACATATTTGCACGAATATTAGTTGGACTCAAGCTAGGCACGCTTGAAATTGCTGGACTTGTGTGCGGAATTTCAATATAATTCCCATCAGTAGAAAATAGGAAGTAATATTTGGAATTGATCAAAGCCCCCCAGTTGGTCACGTCATCTGTTTGTTACCACTAACGAGGTAGTTCTGACGCATGCCGATAACACCTGCCATGGTCGGCAAAGTTCTCAGCAGACAAGGTCAGAGATATATGTTGTAGTTTCTTTTTTGTTTTACAAAACCATGTTTAGTTAATTAAGTTTGGTTAACAATTATTTCAAAATTTTCAAGTATGCTCATTTAAACCTAATCATATAAATTTGCTAATGGCGTTGGTTTATTTGCCACCCTATTATCTTTTATTTAGAAGTGTTAAGGTAATTCTTGCGAAGCTCGTTAAAAAGATTTACTGACGGCAGCGTATGTAATTTGTTTAATTGGTTTTTGCAAGTGGTAAGGACAAATTATTTATCACGGTAATAATACCTGGTGGTGCAAATCAGAGTATTGAAAATAGTAAACTGTAATTTTTTCCTAGTGGACAGTATTTGTAATTACTACCCTGATTTGAACCCCAATTCGAGTATCGTAAAATGTAATATATGAGTAGACGACTTATCAGTAGAATCAGTACACGTGGTAAGTGGATGAATTGGTCAGTCGCTGGTCTTCTCTTCAATTTCCGTTGGTTTTGTTGCACTTTCAATGCTTGTGATGTCATGTGGAGTAAGTAGCACAGCCCACACAGCAGTATGTAAACTGAAGGTAAATGTTTGCAGTGAAAATCACGTAATAAACTCCCGAAAATCGTTTCCGCGTGGTAACAGTACTTGTTTGTTCTATGGTTCTTTGTTCACTCGCACTCGCTCGGGACCGATCGGCACTAATCCAAAACTTCGACAGTCACTCCATCTTGTGCTAGGTTTAGCAAGTGATCGCAAAGCAGTCCGTAAACAACGGCACTCCATTGTTTGTCTTTTTATAAATATTACAGTCGCGTATTGTGCGAACATGCCGGCCCCCCAAAAACACACAGTGTTTTCCCATAAATTTAAAGGAATGATGACGTGATATTACGTAAAATGAGTAAAACTAAAGTAACCTTAATTGAAATAGCTAGGCATTTCCTCGTCGCTGGGGACGACTTACCCGCCGTTGATGGGGTAACGAAAAGCAACGGATCTGGGACAGTTAAGAAAAAGCGAGAAATAAATATAATTGTTTGTAATGCTGCACAAAGATCCCTAACCGCGGAGTAAAATCAAAATAATTTTTTTAGGTGAATAATGTAAAAAAACTTCATGAAAATGTAAACAATAAAAGGAAAATATTTACTTGAAAATTATTAGGAATTTTTAAACATTATGTGGTAGAGGATACAGTTTCACAACTGGCCTCGTGTATGAGCCTGTAGCCGTCCTAACCAGAACGACTCGAACTTTCCCATCCTGACCGGGGTGTAACTCGGTAATCCTTCCAAGCGGCCAACAAAGAGGGATTTTGAATCAAAACTAAAGAATTAAGTTCAACTTTCGGGGACGGTTTGGTACATTTTTTTTTGATGAGAGTATTCAAATATTGGGAAGAGTATCTTGTTCAAATGTCATGACGAAGTTTCTAAATTAACTGCCATGTAGAGAGACGATTAAGTTGATTGTCGGAGTAGTCAACTTCTGGAATAGTTAAATTTAATGGTTCGGTATTTAGAAAATGGCCTGGGATTAGAGACATGAGGTCATTGGGATCAGTGCTACTGGCACACAACGGACGTGAATTTAACAAAGCCCCAATTTGACATAAAAGCGTGGTCAATTCCTCTAGATTAAGCCTCTGGTCTCCAATGACACGCAGTAAATAGAATTTTAGCATTTTTACGCCGGCGTCAGCAAGTCCGTTAAAATGAGGAGCGGACGGTGGGCTAAAATGCTAGTGTAAATCTAATTGTTGAGAAGTTTGATTAGCGATATCAAAAAAATAATTTGTAGCGCCAACAAAATTGGTACCGTTATCGGTGTAACAATCTCTAACTCTGCATCGGCGTGCGTCAAAACGGCGAAAGACAGCGACAAAACTTTTCGTGGATAGATCAAGCGTAACTTCGAGATGTATTGCCTTGGACCATGTGCAAACAAACACACAGATGTAGGTTTTATGAGCCTTTAATCCTCTCGAACGGCGTGGAGTAACGTAAAAAGGTCCACAGAAATCAATAGCTACATGTGAATATGGTTTTAATATATTGATTCTGTGAGCGGGTAAATCACCCATGAGCGGAGGTGGGTAAGGACGAGGGTTGGCTCTGAAGCATTTGAAACATTATGAAACTACTTGATAAATATTTTTTCTGGCTGAAAGAATCCAGAATTGTTGTCTTAGTAAATAATGTAACGTTTTAATTCCTGGGTGTAAGTACTTGAAATGCGTGTGTTCTACAATAAGAGAAGTAGTCTATGTGATCCAGGCAAAAGTATGTTACGTGCCGAAATTCGGCTTGTGAAAATTCCTGTAAGGTTTTAATTTGTAAGGGATTTCGCGCCAATAACTTTAAAAGACTTGTGCGCGTATTTTCATCACTTCAGACAGTGCGTTTGCGCAAAGGATTACGCAGACGCGGAGCGTGGAGGAAGGGTGGGAATTTCGGACACGTCGGGACTGGTCAGCGGGACGTGGGCGAGTGTAGTTATCTTTGTGCATTATCGTGTCTTCTTTTTCAGGTTATGTAGGTTTCCTATGTCTTTTATACCTATTATCGCTTCTACCTGTATTCCTGTCGCTCTCTACACAGAAGAAGAAGACAAATTTGAATTTGGATTCAACCGGGGGCCCAACGGATAACCCACGCCCAAACTGCTCAGCGAAGCCTAGTTGCCGCCATAATGGCGTAATGCTGTAAGAAGTCCTTCAGTTCACGTGAGTACCTTTTGGTTTTTCTTATAATTAATATAAACCTTTTTGTATGTGATAATAATTTGAAAATTTTAATGACGTAATATTTTATTTGCGCATCATTTTGCAATTATTTATCATTGCTACTAACTACTGTAGTGGCTCGCGTACCGTACAGCCGGGGGTATAATAAGCAGTGGGTGTATTGCAGTATATGAAAGTTCCGAATTTGAAACACATTAACGCTTTTTTTTCTCCTCATGCGTCGGAGTTCCACAAGGCCAAGATGGAGTTTTTCTGGGGTATCTAACAAGACCCAAGAATTTTTGTGGTCTATAAAAAAGTTAGGACCATTCCACCATAAATTATTAGTAAGTAGTTCAGAAGGGGTTTGACCTCTGAACCCCGCATCTGCAGGATTCATAGCCGACGGAATGTAGTGCCAAAGGGCTGGTGAAACGACGTCCTGAATGTAACTAACCCTGTTGGCAACAAACATGCGCCGGCGTGTCGGTGAAGCATTTAACCATTCCAAGACAATCTGGGAATCTGCCCAGGCAAAAATCTCTTGAAATTTAATTCGATCAGAAAACGTGCGTTGCACAAAGGCAATTAAGTTAGCTAAAAGTACTGCCCCTAGTAACTCAAGGCGTTCCAAACTTAAAACCTTCAAGGGGGCTATTTTACTTTTAGCGCATAGTAAAGAAACATCTACTCTTTCTTCTTTTTCGATGCGCAGAAATATAACAGCGGCATATCCCCTCATTGAGACGTCGCAAAAAGGGTGTAATGCCAAATTTTGGGAGTTTTCCAAATATATATGACATGTAAATTTGATCTCTGAAAGTAATGAAAGTTGGCCTTTCAAGCTAGTCCAGGTATCAACTATAGTTTGTGGAGAACGTCATCCCAAGCAATTTTAAATTCGCACAAACATTGCATGACGTATTTTGCTAAGAGTAAGATAGGACTTAATGTCCCGACGTTGGTTCGTCATGACATTCTTTTAAAACATTCAAACGTTGCGCTTTAGAAACGACTTCTTTCCAATCGACTTCAGGATCTACCAAATTAGGGAATTTACCAGGTACATATTTTAAAAGTTTACTATTTACAATTTTCCAATGTTTATATTTAATATGATCCCGTTCCACTTGTAGAAGCATCTTGTTATACCAAAGATCAGGTTTTTTTTCTTCAGAATCAATTTTATTTAAATTTTTATTTTCAGGTTTACCAGAATTTGTAGATTTATCAAAGGTAGGTAAGTTAACAGAAACAGTATTTATAATAGGGACCGCACGTGAAAGAGCATCGGGAACGACATTGTCTTTCCCTTTGCGGTGAATAATCTCAAAATCGTACTGTTGCAATTTCAATGACCATCGACACAACCGACCCGAAGGTTGTTGCAATTTATTTAACCAAATTAGCGAGTGGTGGTCCGTAATAACTTGGAAATGACTACCCTCTACATATGGACGTAACTTTTCGATTGACCACAACACGGCTAGGCATTCTTTTTCAGTTACAGCATATTTCCTTTCCATCGGAGTAAGTGAACGACTAATATAACAAATTACATGTTCTACTTCATCAATAACTTGAGTTAGGACGCCAGAAATCCCGTAGTCGGAAGCGTCGCATTGAATCGAGAACGGCAAATCAAAATTTGGACATGAAAGAATTGGTGCGGAAACTAAATGATTTTTTATTGTTGATAAAGCTGCGTCGCAAAATTCATCCCAAATAAATTTTCTGTTTTTTCTTAATAAAGCTGAAAGCGGAGCAATAATATTTGAAAATTCGGGTAAAAATCTCCTGTACCATGACGCCATACCAATGATTCTTCTAACTTCTTTAACGGTTTTAGATGTGGGGATATCAACAATTGCTTGGACTTTTTCGGGATCCACAAGTAACCCTTTAGAATTAATTACGTACCCTAAATATTTAAGCTCACTCTTACAAAAGTGGCATTTCTCACGACTCAGAGTCAACCCTGCTTCTTCCAAACGTTTTAAAACTTCTCGTAAAATTGTGATGTGTTCCTCAAAGGACTTTGTGCAAATAATTACATCATCTAAATATGAAAAAACAAACGGTTCCAACTCTGGACCTAAGGCGCGATCAATCAACCTCTGCCAGGTTGCCGGAGCATTATGTAAACCGAAAGGGAGTCTGGAAAATTGATAGAGACCTCTATTAGGAACGGTAAATGCGGTATACTGCTTTGAATTTGCCGTTAACGGAATTTGCCAATATGCGGATTTGATGTTGAGTGTGGATATAAATTTCGCATCTCTAAGTTTATCTAATATTGATGACACATACGGTAGCGGGTAAGCGTCACGTTCGGTAACCTTGTTCAATTTTCGGAAATACACACAAAACCTGTATGAACCTGGTTCCTTCTTCTTCACTAATAAAATCGGGTTAGACCATGCGCTATGGCTTTTTTCTACCACACCCAGTTCTAACATTTTATCTAATTCTATGTCAATCTGTTTTTGTATGGCCGGGGAAACAGGATAGTGTCGTTGCTTAATGGGGTCGCTTGAAACTTTAATATTGTGTTGAACAAAATCAGTTACTCCAAAAGTTTTTGAATTTTTAAAATGTGTGTTGACAAGTGATTCTAAAATTTCGCGTTGTTCCAGTACCAGATCAAATTTTGAATGCAGAATCGGTTCTTGAGTTACTGACAATGAAGCTAAATTAGAAAAAGTAAACTCTCCTTTGAAAATATCCGGTATAATTTGAATTGATTTCCAAAAATCAATGCCCAAAATTAAGGCATGTTTCACCTCTGGCACAATTAATACGTCTAATATTATTAATCTCTCTTTTAACCTAATCGGCAAACGAACAGTGCCTAAACTCGGCAGTTGATTTCCGTCAGCGACGTTACAGATCGGCGCCTGCTTTTTATCGATATATAAATTTAGTGTAGAAAATTTTTCTCATCCTTCTTGTCCTAAAATAGTTGTATTCGCGCCTGAATCCAAAAGACCTAACAATTCTAAACCTAAAATATTTACTGTTACATAGGGACGGTTGTCCTCCTCTGATTGTTCCATCACATAATCTAACATTAACTTATTTTTCCTAAATTTCAGTTCCTTTTCACTAATTAAATCAGAAATATATTTGGTCGAGTTATAATATATACGAGACACGATACGACCGTTTAGCGTCTCGCGTGGAAGTTTCCCTGCATTTTTCTGTTACAACGAGGGCAAGAACGAAAAGTTGTATTGTCTAAACCGCATTTATAACAGTAACCAACACGACGTGGTTCCTTACAATGCGCCTGAACATGATCGATGCCTCTACAATTCCAACAACGCGGACCTGAATTTGAATAGTTTGGATTTTGATTTACGGGAGTTTGTATAGAGTTATTAATTTTTGGGACCGAAGTCGAACTAGTTGAAGGATTATTATTGTAAGCCAGATCTGTTTCTAAATCCGTTGGTTTTTTTGAGGGTGGAACAAAATCTTGAATATAAATTTTTTGTTCTTCTAATTTTTTGCAATATTTTATTAATTCTTGAATAGACTGTATTTCGATTAAACTTAATTGGGTTTGGTAAAAAGGTAAAATGTTTTTACGTAAAATTTTTAATTGTTTTTCTAGTGACAGTGGTTCTTCAAGTCTTGTAAATAGATTGATCATAATTGCCACATAAATTCCGATTGTTTCTGATTCACCTTGGGTCCTATTATTTATTTCGTTCATTAATCTCTCATCATAATTCACCGGTAAAAATTCGTTTCTTAAGGATTCTTTTAAAGAAGACCAATTATTCACTAAATTTTTATTTGCTCGGAAAAAAATTAACGCTTTGCCTTCAAATAAATCGCATGCTTCCATGAACAATTGTTCGTCTGAAATATTACGCGCTGCTTTTAACTCGTCTATCCTATCTAAAAATGCATTTCAACGAACTTTCGCCAGAATATTTCAAATTCCATTTCGTTACCGGTACACTTTTATAAAAAATAGGGCTACTTACAGTATTTTTCTGTTCGGAGTGTAATATGGGTTTACTATCAGGTTCTTTTTCTATTTTTTTATTACTAGTATCTTCCAACTTTAATTTTTCGGCTAATTCTAATTTATCAAAATTTTCTTTTACTACCGGTTTATTTATCATTAATTTTCTAGAAGTATTTGCTTTAATTACTATAATTTTTTGACAAGTAGTTTCATAAAAACATTTTATTTCGTCTAACTGAATTATTAGATTTTCGCGAATTTCTTCATCGGTATTCTCCGAAGGAACTGAATTTTTTAGTCTGAATGTGGCATGCGCGATTTTTGTTTCTATTTTTTGTTGGTTAGCGTCCAAATTTATTTCATTTAATTGGCTTATAGCTTCTTTTATTGTTACAAAACCATTTTTTAGCGCCAGTACGTCATCCTCAAAGTCAAACGGATACTCAAAATCATTTTTACTAGAATCAAACTTTGTTTTTAATAATGGGCGTAATGTTTAACGTAATTGTTGCACAGTTAAATCCTGTGAAGAAATTCCTCTCACTTCTGCCTCATACTGTAGTTCGTGCTTGAGTAATCTTTCAACACAAATATCATAATCCATCTTAAAAATTTTTCTTTTAAATCCTACCAAAAACGTAGTAAAATGTCTCAAAATAAAACTTTTTCCACAAAAGAAAATCTTCCCCAAAACAACTTCCAATGCTTACCAACCACCTTCACAATTTTAAATATAGACACAATCGGGAAAATGTCACTATAAATACTCAACCCCCAAAAATTAAACAAAAGTTCTCCTTTTTACAAAAATTCTCTGCAACGGTGACCTATTCTATTACAAAAAATACCAAAACAGAAAATGAGAATTTGGTCGCCAATTTGTTAGGGTGATAATACTACACAAAAAACAAAAAAAAACCGACAACAAAAATACTTTGCCGTCAGGCGTCAATATGAAAAGGGAAAAAGAAATAAAAAAAAAAAATTAAATACATTTGCCATTTAGTTAAATATAAACTAGAATAAACAAATTTTTAGATGTTGGGCGCCATTTTGTTACATGCCAAATTGTCATAAAGTTGAAAAGGGGGAGGGCATGAACAAACGAGGTAAGTCTGCTCCTAGGAGTAAACTATACCGCGGCTCGGCTGGCTAGTCGCGACGGGCGTGGGTCGAAGGGGAGGGGGTTGGAAATAATATTATATTGCCGTTAGTCTTAGGTCAGGGTAATATGAGGGCACCACCCTTATCTTATTCGAGTTCCGCCTAAAATGGCACGGATTCCTAGTCCTTCAGAGAAGCCTACAAGATGAGGGAAAACTCGACTTCTTCAGACAAGAACCCGGATAAGTCCTACCTGGCCGTGAAAATGTTTAATTCCACAATTGTGCCAAGCTGATTGCAGTTCCCGGTCTTCGTACTTTATATGCACTCTACTTCCGGTTGAAATATCTAAGGTAGTAAGTCGGTCTTACCTATAAATTCCTTAGGTAACTAAGATTTCCACAAAACTTTCTATATATAAAAAAAATAAGGTAACTGAATTCCTGTTAACAAATAAATATGACTTGTCAAAATTTAGTTTCAGGGATTAATTATAACTTTACAGAGATTATGCAAAGCACGGTTCTTCTGATTTAAGCACTCACATGCGTTAATTTATTAATAAGTCACTTCTCCTTAATATCTTATTTATTAAATGACTATCTTGGATTTAATTACGGTCAACAGTATGGATAAATATATATAGATATTGACATCGAGAAAATGCTTAACTTATGCCTTAGAAGATCCTCGCGCTAATCGAATTGTACACTACTAACTAGATAATTGAAATTAAATAACCGTAACCTTAAAATTTCATTTCATATGCTACAAGAAGTAACGTCGAACAATGTATAAACAGTTTGTATTTAAATAAAACAAATTACTCACAGTTTACTGGTATAGCTACCACAGGAATTCAGCCCGCGGTTCCCCTGATGTTTTTGGTTGGTGCGTCGAAGTTCCAGGATAGCGACATCAGCAAGCGGCTCTTTTTAATTCAGCAATGAAGTCAGTGATATGTGCGGAAAACTAAATTTGGATACGATCACACGAAGAATATGTTCATCCCACTAATAAATTCTAATTGGATCAGTCACTAATCACGACCACCTTTATAAAACAATCTAAGCTCACTCGAAACTCACTACTAGCTAAAACATTCAACCTAAACGTAAAATTAATTCCGTATTTAATAAGTCAGTGTTTGTTGGGTCGGGGTTTACACTAGATTACTTCGGCGGCTCTCCACGAATTATCAATTTTCGAAATCTCTAATCCGTCCTATATAAAATAAAATAGGATCGTTCCGGTTATAACAAAACCTATATTGTCACACGCTACAAATCCTTCAAAACTATTGAAGAGTGTTAATTGCGTTCGAAGAAAACTGACCTTCGACACGAATTGTTAAATTAGTCCCGCGCGTGACTTAGTTTCACTTCTCGTCTCGTGATCAACTACCGAGCCGTCACATCTTATTCCTTTGAGTACCCAACGAACACTGCCCGTCGCATAATTCTTATTCACCATTTCAGATCATTCCTTTACTCTTCTAGTAAATGAACGGGGGTGTAACGGTGTTGCCAACTAACGCTAGTGTACATTATCATGCCTGTACCATGAAGCAGGCACGTGATACATGCTTTGTCCCTTGCGGTTAATTCTTGGAAGCACCTAACATCTGCGGTAACAGGAATGTGAAAGTCAAAGCTTGTCTATACAAAACGGGTTGTTAAGGAACGAATATACATGAATAGAATAACTGCTTAAATGTGGATTCTTTAAAATGATTCATATACCTGATGGGGTTTCGACAACAGGACTTACTAAGAATACGCTACACTAATTTAAAACTACCAACCCTTGGTTTTCCCCTTGAGAATTAGAATGTAATTTCCTTACCTTTCTAAAATATGGATTTTAAAATAAAAATATGCGAAATGGTTAAATTGTATTTACAAAGATAAAAACCGCAGGTTACACTGTAAAAACGAGTAGATTTCGAATTGATTACCTTCCCTAGCTTTATGCAACTATCCATCCAAAAACTGAATTAAAAACAGAAGGCTGGTCGAGTTCGCTTATAATTCTGCCATCCCTAAGTATATGCGGAAAAAGGCTTTGCGCCAACTAGTAAATCAATAGAGTTTGAAGGAAAATATGATTCGTCAGCGAGTTCAATACCTTATAAATGAGTCCAACTCTGATTTTCTAAAGAAAACTGCGGCATTTCGAGGCATAGCTTTGGAACTATAATTGTATCAAAAAAAAACACAGGTTCTGGTTTTCCTCTTGGCTGTACTATACAATTAGTAACACCTTCTGTGGAGCATGACGTCATTTCATTGAGCCAAAAAGTAGACGCAAAAAATTGTCGGCGACGGAGGCTTAGGCGGTGTGCACACTTGTCGCTTATGAAACTATATTGACTTGCGGGGTCAACTATAATTCTGAGTGATCTGAGAATGTCGTTACAATCATGAATATTAACCACTGCAGTGGCTAAAAGAACAGTGCTTTTTAAAGAACTGGTTACGTTACAGATGGTAGAAGCAACGTTTGGTAAAAGATCATTTGAAATAGGCGCATCGTGTCTAGTCACTGATGGCCCTGATAAAGACTGCCTTGTAGACGAAATGTTATTAGTAGGATCAGAATGCAAAGAAGTATGGTGTCCGATTTTACATATTCGACAGCGAAAAATTGATGGGCAATTCTGCCTAGTGTGGGACGAGTGTAAACAATTTACACAAAGTCGTTTTTGCTTAACGAAAGTGAGACGGTCCTTACATGTGATTTTTCAATGCTCCACCCGAAGGTACTATATTGGCCAGGAAGCGAGTTTTATTTACCTGGAAAATTTGGAATTTTACCGAACCCTTGTTGTTCCAAGTAAGATAGGAATCTTTGACGTGCGTGACATCACTCACACACGGGATCTCCATTTTACCTCTCATCCGAACGAGGGTGTATTTTTGTGAAAAATGCTCGCCTAACATTTTTCAAGCGGACCGTGTCGGGATTCGAACCCGGGACCTTGGGCGTAGTAGTCACACACACACACCACTAAGCCACAGAGCCTCCGAGTGAAACGGTCCGTGCATTTATATTTCCAATGCTCCACCAGAAGGTACTACATTGGCCAGGAGGCGAGTTTTTTGTTGCCTGGAAATTTAGAATTTTGCCGAACCCTTGCCGTTCCAGGCAAGGTAGGGATCTTTAACGTGCGTGACAACACTCACACACGGGACCTCCGTTTAACCTCTCATCCAAATGAAGGCGTAATTTTTGTGAAAAATGCTTACCTGTCATTTTTCAAGCAGTCGGCCGTGTCGGGATTTGAACCCAGGACCTTGGAATCCGTAGTCTTACGCTTACTACATTGATCCACGGCGAAGCTAGTGAGACGGTCCACAGCATTTTGTCTAAAATATTTGGGGCACTTTGAAAGAACATGACTGCAGTTGCATATAATGGTATGTAATAGTGCCACTAACGGAGCTTTGACTTTGACGACTGTCATTGCACAGCGCGGAAAATGAACTAATTTTATCATATTTTTTAGGAAATTTATTGATTCTCTGACTAGAGATTTCTATTTTAACATTGGTCGGGTTCAAGTACTGTACTGATTCGAGTGCCTTACACTTGTTTTCTAGAAATAGTAGCAGAGATTCGTATGTGGGTATTTCTACTGAAGTGTGACCAGTTTCAAAATCGGTACGTGTCGAAATGTCTAATTTTTCCAATAAAATATAAAACAACAGAAAATCCCATTTATCTGTTTCGAAATTCATTATTTTAAGCGCTGCAACGTTTTCAGAGAACACGTTCAAAAGAGAGCGAAAATCATTAGCCGTTTCTCCCTTTAATTTAAACTTAAAGATACTATTGACCGCATCTGAAGCCATAAGCCGTTTGTTTAAATATGTGATTATTAGCTTACTGTAAGCTATTTCGAAATGTTTCCCTGAAATGGGAATTCCTAAAAGTAATATCAAGGAATGATCTCGAAGAAGCGATAGAAGATATTGCATTTTATGGATGGGTGCTTACTTGTCGTTTTTAGCGATAATGTTATCGAATAGTTCGTAAAATGTTCTGAATTCTCTTCTGCCCACTCTGAAGACCGGTATCGATAATTTTGGTAATTTTGCAGACGTTTCAACTGAAACGGAACTTTGAGTGGGGTTGAGGGTACATAGCTTTATGTACACCGTTTTTGATGCATAGAAAAATTTGTCAACCTGTTTCCTTGCCGCTTCCTGTATATCAAATTGCGCGTCCTCGGTAATAATTTTAATAATTTCATTATGAAGCTCATTGAAAGCATCGAAAGACCCTTGTAAATCAGTGTATATAATACGAAAAGATGGTAAAAAAGATTCATCGGTAGCGGCTCTTACAGAGAGATTATAAACGTCTGTAATACGTTGCATGTAAATTTTGCTTTTATGCCCTACTTTTTTAAGTCAGTCATTCTAACTGGAAGATAGCAAAGAAATATCGCAAAGAAATCCTATTATAATTGTAAGTTTATACTCTGTAACATTATTTTGTAATGTTAACGATTAAACAAATTAATTAATTAAAAATTCAGTAACTTGAATAAAGTATAAACAAAAATTTACACCAATAAATCACCTCATTTTATTTAGGATCCTTTATAATAAAAGATCACATTTACCGATAGCTTCAAGCTAGTAAATTCCAGCGGCAGGTCATCATTTAAAGCTCTAGACCCTCGTAAGTCAAATACAATAAACCTCTTAAGAGTTAGGTCGGGTACAGACTGACAAATCCGATAAAATTAAAATGTATTAGTACCTTTTTAGCGTAAATAAAGAAAACCAATTTCAGTTTGAAAAGCTTAACCTTCTTAATACTTTCGTGATTGACAGCGGGTTAGACAAAACAAAATATTATAAATAGCGCAAAACTATTTCCAATTTGATTTGTTCAAATATTACAAGTAATTTTAAGTAGTCTGGAGACATCCATTGTATTTAAAATTCATTTCGGCTCAAGTAGGTTAGCCGGTCTTTGTTAAGGGCAGACTGCTGTCGCCATAGATAGGTTCCACATTGCAATAACTAAGTAATTCGTAGAAAGTAAAAGATAATTTAAACCCGTGGAAGAATAATTGCTTCCGTGATTCTCATCTAAAAAGGGATTGGATTTGGTTTCTGAAATCTTGTTTTGTGGGAGGTTCTGCTCAGTCATTGGATAACAGAAAATGCCGTACATAATTATTAGGGTAGGAATTTAGTCTATATAACTCAAGGCTTAGCCAAAAGACGGAGAGTTCTTCCAATGGGGCCGTCCGTGGTCAAGAAGTAGAGAGAAACGTAGTTTGCGGGTAGCGTTCTCTGGCATGACATAGAATATTCCACTTCGTATCACTTCTTTCCAATTTTTTCTAACGAACAAGATTTCAGAAACCAAATCCAACCCCTTTTTAGATGAGAATCACGGAAGCAATTATTCTCCCACGGGTTTAAATTATCTTTTACTTTCTACGAATTACTTAGTTATTGCAATGTGGAACCTATCTATGGCGACAGCAGTCTGCCCTTAACAAAGACCGGCTAACCTACTTGAGCCGAAATGGATTTTAAATACAATGGATGTCTCCAGACTACTTAAAATTACTTGTAATATTTGAACAAATCAAATTGGAAATAGTTTTGCGCTATTTATAATATTTTGTTTTGTCTAACCCGCTGTCAATCACAAAAGTATTAAGAAGGTTAAGCTTTTCAAACTGAAATTGGTTTTTTTTATTTACGCTAAAAAGGTACTAATATATTTTAATTTTATCGGATTTGTCAGTCTGTACCCGACCTAACTTTTAAGAGGTTTATTGTATTTGACTTACGAGGGTCTAGAGCTTTAAATGATGACCTGCCGCTGGAATTTACTAGCCTGAAGCTATCGGTAAATGTGGTCTTTTATTATAAAGGATCCTAAATAAAATGAGGTGATTTATTGGTGTAAATTTTTGTTTATACTTTATTCAAGTTACTGAATTTTTAATTAATTAATTTGTTTAATCGTTAACATTACAAAATAATGTTACACTCTTACAAAGGAGATTTTTCCAAAATCTTGTGTTAAGAGATTCACTCTTTCATTCCTATTTACTAACTTATCCTTTTCTATCCTTATCCTTATCCTAACTAGTATTTTTAAAACTAAGTTTTTGTATAAAAATAATTTTTTACATTATAAGCGTCGTTTTCAAGTTTCTTAATTATTAATATTAGGTTATTTTTATTAATATTAGGTTTTTATAACTATTTTTATTCGTCATATCCTATTGGATTTGCTTTTAAATCTTTAACATGCCAAACTCCTCTGGATTGACCTGTTTCGTCGGCTAACTCATAAGTATTTGTTGAAACTTTTTCTGTTATGGTAAAAGGACCTACATATTTCGGTGCTAATTTGGCATTGAAATACTTTGATGCGTCTGAGAGTACAAATTTTTCTTCCAGACTGTATCTCCCACTGAAAATACTACTTCTCGTCTACGTAAATCATAGTTATGTTTTGATTTATTATACGCTATTTCTAATTTCTTTGTTATTTCTTGGTATACTTTATTTAATTCCGAAATACGCTCTATTAGTTGTTTTCTTTCTAAAAATTGAATATCGCTTAAGTTTTCTGAATCCGTTATTTCACCAAAAGAAGAACCATCTATTACCATTTCTCTACCGAAATTTGCGAAATATGGCGACATGCCTATTACTTCATGAACTGCGGTACGAACAGCACACGAAACCATGGGTAATATCTTGTCCCATACTCTCTGATTATCTGACACATAAGATGCCAACATTGTCTTTAAAACGCGGTTGACTCGTTCAACAAGATTTGCTTGTGGGTGATAATATGCATTAAAAATAATTTTGGATTTATATTTGTTCATTAAATTTTTAAATAAATGACTTCGAAATTGTACACCGTTATCTACTAGAACATATTGTGGTGCTCCAAAAAGTAAAATTATAAACTCTTCTATCTTTTGAACTACGGACGATGCAGTGGCTTGTCTTAACGGGAAAAATAAGGGAAATTTTGTAAATGTATCAACTACAGATAATATACATGTATGTCCTTTTGTAGTCCTAGGTAGTGGACCTACTAAATCTATGGATATCATTTGCCAAGGTTTTGAGATTATTGGATGTCTTGACATTTTTCCTGCTGGAAGTTTTTGTTCTGGTTTGTGTGAAATACAAATTTTACATTGGTTTATATATCTTGCTACTTCTGCACGTAATTTCGGCCAAAAATATTTCTGAGATATCCTTTCATAAGTTTTAAAAATTCCTAAATGACCAGCCGTCGGTTCATCATGAAAACGTTTTAAAATTTCTTTCCTTTGTGATTTTGGAATTACTTCTTTCCAGTTGTCTGTCTCTTCGGTTAAGTTTGTAAATTTTTGTTTATACTTTATTCAAGTTACTGAATTTTTAATTAATTAATTTGTTTAATCGTCAACATTACAAAATAATGTTACAACTCAAAAAACAAACTGCTTTGAAACGAAAGTAAATTGGAAAATAAATAAGCAGCTGTTTTTATTGTAAATCCGTAAAGCGTAAACGAAACGAAAATATCAAGTTCCTAAGAAGCTTGATAGTAACCATAGAAACGTAAACAAGGCTGCCGCGTTAACACAGCGATATAAAACAAAACAGGCGTAATATCGGGAAACGAGATAGTAATGATTGTTTTATCTTGAATTTAAAATCAACAGGTGTACAACTGTTGTTAACGTAGTTATTTGATATTTTAGTTATAATAAAGGAGAATAATTTATATTTTTAGATTGAAGGAAAACACTGTGCTTTTGTCATTTAATGTATTTAGCGAACACAATAACTGCGGAAATCGTGTATCATAACGGTGAAGATCCGGCTCGAAAAACCAACAAATGGTGGTGCAAATCAGAGTATCGAAAATAGTAAACTGTAATTTTTTTTCCTAGTGAACTGTATTTATAATTACTACCCTGATTTGAACTCCAATTCGAGTAATGTAAAATGTAAATTATGAGTACATTAACAGTACACGTGGTAAGTGGATGAATTGGTCGGTCGCTGGTCTTCTTTTCAATTTCCGTTGGTTTTGTTGCACTTTCAATGTTTGTAATGTCATGTGGAGTAAGTAGCACAGCACACACGGCAATATGTAAACTGAAGGTAAATGTTTCCAGTGAAAATCACGTATTAAACTCCCAAAAATCGTTCCCGCGTGTAACAGTACTTGGTTCACTCGCGCTCGCCACGGGACCGATCGACACTAATCCAAAACTTCGACAGTCACTCCATCTCGTGCTAGGTTTAGCAAGTGATCGCGAAGCAGTCTGTAAACAGTGGCACTCCATTGTTTGTCTTTTTATAAATATTACAGTCGCGTATTGTGCGAACAACACCTAAGCGTCGGTGATTACATTGTTATTGGTTTATTATTTTTATTCAAATTAAATTAAATGTGCACACCAAATTTTTTAATGCCATCGTAAATAGTATTTTTTCTTTGTTTGGCGCTCCTAGCTACTGTGAACTGCTTGAGGTACCCACTACTTTAGCTCCCGACACTATTAACTTTTGCAACTAGCTACATGGGTAAGTTAGCTTACCGTAGAAAAAGAGGTTACAAGTTTTATGCAGTTTTACCGAATTAAGTTTAATATTTCTAGGCTTTAGATGTACCATGTCATTTTCTAATGTAAGATTAATTGAAGGCCAATACATCACGTGTGATACAACTGATATTTTAAATGAACTTTGTACTGCATTAATCTGATTTTGAGGTTGGGACTATAATAATATGAGATATCGAGATGACAGGAAAATTAAATGTGTTCGAAAATGTATAAACGTCATTAATAAAGAGCTAAAGAACAAGCAAATTTAAATTTTAATAAGCGAGTACTAATTTAAAGTATGCTGAAAATAAACATCTAGTATCTAAGTTGATATATAAAATTTAGTTTATCTTCCCTACTAAATATAAATACATAGAGCGCTTACAAAACACCACTTACCATTATCTAATTAAAAAATTATTTTTAAGTGACTTTGATCTAAATGTCTTAGAGAAAGGTCATTTAGTATCAAACATTTGCAGTGACACGTCCACAATAATGAAGGTATTTCACTAAAATAGAACAAATAAAAATTTAATTTTAATAGGGAACCGTAACATTAGTAACAGGAGGTGCATCGGGTTTAGGTAAAGCTACAGCCACCCATTTTGTAAAACTCGGTGGGTTTGTAGCAATATGTGATTTGGCGACAAGTAATGGTGCAACAGTTGCCAGGGAACTTGGAGACGATCAGTGTATTTTTGTTCCTGCAGATGTAAGTTTTTATTTTAGCTATCAGTATTAAAACAATAAGCAATATACCTTTCCACTAAATACTAAATAAAATATTAAAAACTATAAAAATTACATTGGCAACAATTAAGAGTAGTCTTTCCTGATGTGATAGTTAAGACTTTAGTGGAGCACTAAATTTTCACACAAAGATGACTTTATTATAATCGCAGCTTGCAGTTGCAAAATTACGACAAATTACAAATAAATTATTTGTGCAAAGAATCTTTAAATTTGGCATACAATTATCTATTAATGGTCTGACGATTTCAAATTCTGGTAATAATAAATAAGAACTTTGTGGTATAATTTAAATTTAACATAATAAAAATCTGCTTAAGCACCAATTATTTCACATGCATGCGTATTTTGGCCATTAAGTGGTCAACAACAGTAGGAAATGTTAAAAAATTGATATGGTGAGTGTTCGGTCTCTTTGTCGCACGTTCGCGTGGTTAATTTTAAGTTATTTAAATTTGTAGTCGTAAATCTAGTAGTAAAACTGTCATCCCTTGTTCCCTTATATCCTGCCATAAAAATTCCTTGTGCATCTGTGAATAAGGTGGACAGAGTAGTAAACAAACACTTGCTTATGGATATTGAAGCAGAACGGTCGTCGGTTTCTTCGTTCAGTGTACCGTAAGTGAGTCAAGTGCCGCAGACTTTCGTTGTTAAACCCTAAAAACCTCAGTGCAAGTGTAACGTAACATAGACTCAATTCGCATACAGTCCACTTGGTTGAAAGAATAGGAACTGCAGCTTAGAAAAACACAAAACACCGCGGAGGTAAGTCGATGTATAAATTTATAAGACCCCCGCGCGTGTACAGTGAGTTACAGATACCGCCTGACTTATAAATCGCACATCTCTTTATTTATAGAAAACTATTTGTTGCATAATACATATTTGAGACGTAGGTGGCAGTTCAAGTTACAACAAATATCATTCTGTTACAATCGGCTGTCTCATGTTGACCTCCGTTAAATATTTGATGCCGTATATTTGAGTGCTCTTCATAAGGCCTAAACGACAAAGTTTGTATTAATCATTATTTTGTTCATTATTTTGTTTTCGACCTTACTTAAGGTCGGTTTGACGCAGCTCTAACTTCTTTTCTATTTTGTGCCGATCTAAAAAGTTCTACATACGCTTCACAACCTAAATTTCTAATAATTTAACTAATATAGCTTGGTCTAGGTCTTCCTATACTCTTCTATCTTGTTCCTATCTACCTGACTCTACATACATATTAGCAATCCGATGGTTGTTAAATAACTCCAACATGTATACATGATTCCCGTTTATAAGGAAGTGAAATATTACCTGGTTATCCCTCCAAAAAGGAAAAAGTGTGTAACGGGCATTTTTCATAATTTAACATTTTACGCTATCCTCAATTCATAAATACATTTCTACAAATTACTATTTTTATATTTTATATTTATTAACTCCTTAGGCGAATGCATTGTAATTAATTATAGATTGCATCGTTCTTGTCTTGCCGTAAATATAAATTTTGTTGCTTATGTGGATACACAAATCTAGATAAGAGACGATATGAAGTTGGCATAGAACGAGTTGAATAAACAAATGAGGAGGGAGTTTTGTTCTTGGTTCCGATATATGAAGTACGTTAAAAATACTGCGTCTTTCTGCGTTTGACAATAGCGAGAATTAATGCGGGATTAATTTTTCGTATTGTTCCTGAACAATCGCGGCACGATAATTGTTGTTTTTGTTGAGTTTCTGTTGGAAATAAAAGTAGAGCTTGTTAAACTCGAGGCACGTGTGTTTTACGGAGCATTTGACGAACGGTTTTTTATTGCTTACGCGTGCTTACTAATTGTTTTTAGTTGTTTTTCGTGTGAGACAAATACTTTAAGGAACATTTGACGTACTTTACTATTTTGTGGTTTTAGTTGTTTGTCTTGTGAAATAATAGTCGTAGAACTTGCTAAACTGACCGATTCTTTCTTTAGGATTAATGTGTGTGCGATCTAGTCTAGTGTCCCGTTGTTTTATCAGATTAGTGCATACTTTGGATTATTTAAATACAGTGGATACTGTAGTTTCTGCATTTTTCTAACACCAAAGAATCTAAAATAGATCATCGCTTGCGCGAATTTCGTTATTTGCGAAATATAACAGATTACCGGTTTACAAAGGTATTGGTTGAAGTTTCTCACTGCTTTTTGGAGGTTTATGAAAATAATATACATTTGATCCCAGTGGAAATTAAACTAGTGCTACAAAATATTTCGAAATTATTGTCTCAGGAAATAGAGTTAACAAGAATTTATCAATGCTACACAGTTCCATCAGCATGATGATGTCTGCTGCTAACGCCAGTGAAATACATAGGTGTGATTAGTGTAAAGTGTAAGAAATTCCATCAACACCCCCACAGTCAAGGGTGAAGTGCTTCGTTAGTGCAGGACATCGTGAATCTCACACTTTCGTTGCAAGGAAGCGTTGCTGAAGGACGTTTGTAAGTTGAACTATTTCCTACTTGTTATTACTTTAAATATCTATCCGTTGCGTTACCATATCTTTGTCGTTCTGATACCTTTTACAATAGACTTGCCTGCTATTAAGATAAAAAAAAGAAAAAAAAAGAAATCAATCCTACTGATTTACTCATATCTATTGTGTCTTACCTATTTATCTTTTGTTAACATTTTGTCTGATTTATGTTTAATTGGTGTGTGAGGAAACGTTTCTGCTACTCCCCAATATTACCTCACTTTGTAATAAAAATTTTTATAATGCTTTTATCGTGATTATATTATATAGATTATCCAAACAGTTTTTTTTCTTACATTCTACAAAATACTGAATAATTTAGACTTATAATTGCTGCTATGCTTATTCTTTTCTTTATTTCAGGTTTGCTTAACTTTTTTTTTGCAGGTATTATCACTAACTCCTTACAGTCGCGTACATTGTATGTTGGTCTGCTTTCTACAACCCCCCTCCCACTCTCCGATTGAGCCCGGTCATTTCTTTGATTTTCTTTGTGTTACCCACGAATTACGTAACGTAACAATTTTGGCGACCAACGTGGCTGCCACGAAAAGAAACGTAACATAATTTTTGATTGTCAAAGCAAAGAAGAAGCAGTATTTTTCACGTAATTAATATATAGCAACCAAGAACGAACAAATTCCCCCCTAGCAAAATAAAGACGTCGGGGTGAAAGAAAAAAAAACGACAGACAAGGAACCAAACAAAAAGATTTTATCCGGTTCGAAGGACCAACACCAGTATAAGAGAAAAAACATTTTTTTTCCAAAAGAAGACAAAGTCATCCATCGTAACCAACAACGACAGAATAGGTAAAGAAAGCATTAAGTAAACACCCAATGAGGATTAAAGGTCTTACCTACTTTCAAAAGCGTCAAAAGATGGATGTCCCCAAAAGGGACATTTCTGTTCTCCACCTCGAAGAAAAGTTTTGGTTTCCCGCGGTGAAACCAATAGAAAAGAAAAAAAACGAGGAAGAAAACTCGTAGCAAAACTGTCAACCTCAAGTGTGCAGCAAAGAAAGAACCAAGACAAAGAAAAGGGCAAAGGCAAGCTAGTACACAATCTAGAATACTTCCAACTGAGGTAACACAGATTCGTATGAAACGATTACTGAAGCAAAGTATGGCTAACAGACCTACAAAAGCGACCAAGTCGAAATTCCTAAAGGAAAAGAAAATAGATCTGAAGCCTACCTCAAGGAATGGATGTAGAAAGCGACTATAATAGTCAAATAGTGAACATATGGTAGAACTAGCCAGAAGAAAAAGTCACGGGATGGGCTAGCTACAAAAAGATGAATAGGAATACGAAATGGGCGCCAGTGTTTTCGGACACAAGCTTCTCAAAGAAAACACAAGACCAATAAGCCAAAAAAAACATCAAGGTCATAAAAAAAAATTTAAAAAAAATCAAGAGCAAAAAAAGATCGGGCAGGAGAAAAAAAATCGGGCCCCACGTTTATCGAGCCCCACGTTTATCGAGTCCACGTTGGGCGCCAAAAATTATGTTACGTTTCTTTTCGTGGCAGCCACGTTGGGCGCCAAAATTGTTACGTTACGTAATTCGTGCGTAACACAAAGAAAATCAAAGAAATGACCGGGCTCAATCGGAGAGTAGGGGGTTGTAGAAAGCAGACCAACATACAATGTACGCGGCTGTAAGGAGTTAGTGATAATACCTGAAAAAAAAAAGTTAAGCAAACCTGAAATAAAGAAAAGAATAAGCATAGCAGCAATGATAAGTCTAAATTATTCAGTACTTTGTAGAATGTAAGAAAAAAAACTGTTTGGATAATCTATATAATATAATCACGATAAAAGCATTATAAAAATTTTTATTACAAAGTGAGGTAATATTGGGGAGTAGCAGAAACGTTTCCTCACACACCAATTAAACATAAATCAGACAAAATGTTAACAAAAGATAAATAGGTAAGACACAATAGATATGAGTAATTCAGTAGGATTGATTTCTTTTTGTTTTTTCTTTTTTTTCTTAATAGCAGGCAAGTCTATTGTAAAAGGTATCAGAACGACAAAAATATGGTAACGCAACGGATAGATATTTAAAGTAATAACAAGTAGGAAATAGTTCAACTTACAAACGTCCTTCAGCAACGCTTCCTTGCAACGGAAGTGTGAGATTCACGATGTCCTGCACTAACGAAGCACTTCACCCTTGACTGTGAGGGTGTTGATGGAATTTCTTACACTTTGCACTAATCACACCTATGTATTTCACTGGCGTTAGCAGCAGACATTATCATGCTGATGGAACTGTGTAGCATTGATAAATTCTTGTTAACTCTATTTCCTGAGACAATAATTTCGAAATATTTTGTAGCACTAGTTTAATTTCAACTGGGATCAAATGTATATTATTTTCATAAACCTCCAAAAAGCAGTGAGAAACTTCAACCAATACCTTTGTAAACCGGTATTCTGTTATATTTCGCAAATAACGAAATTCGCGCAAGCGATGATCTATTTTAGATTCTTTGGTGTTAGAAAAATGCAGAAACTACAGTACCCACTGTATTTAAATAATCCAAAGTATGCACTAATCTGATAAAACAACGGGACACTAGACTAGATCGCACACACATTAATCCTAAAGAAAGAATCGGTCAGTTTAGCAAGTTCTACGACTATTATTTCACAAGACAAACAACTAAAACCACAAAATAGTAAAGTACGTCAACTGTTCCTTTAAGCATTTGTCTCACACGAAGAACAACTAAAAACAATTAGTAAGCACGCGTAAGCAATAAAAAACCGTCCGTCAAATGCTCCGTAAAACACACGTGCCTCGAGTTTAACAAGCTCTACTTTTATTTCCAACAGAAACTCAACAAAAACAACAATTATCGTGCCGCGCTTGTTCAGGAACAATACGAAAAATTAATCCCGCATTAATTCTCGCTATTGTCAAACGCAGAAAGACGCAGTATTTTTAACGTACTTCATATATCGGAACCAAGAACAAAACTCCCTCCTCATCTGTTTATTCAACTCGTTCTATGCCAACTTCTTATCGTCTCTTATCTAGACTTGTATATCCACATAAGCATCAAAATCTATATTTACGGCAAGACAAGAACGATGCAATCTATAATTAATTACAATGCATTCGCCTAAGGAGTTAATAAATATAAAATATAAAAATAGTAATTTGTAGAAATGTATTTATGAATTGAGGATAGCGTAAAATGTTAAATTATAAAAAATGCCCGTTACAAGTGTTAAATTATATGTAATGGCAAGGCTTAAGCAGCGAAACGCTGCCAACATGCCAGACCGTTAACTAATTGTGAGTTAAGTCATGGTGACATTTAGTTAACTGATTTTTATATATTTATTTTTTTTTGTCTTGTTTTCGAACTTACTTAAGGTAGGTTTGACGCAGTTCTAAATTCTTTTCTATTCTGAGCTAGTCTAAAACAGTCCACATACCCTTCACAACCTATATCTCTAATAATTTGACTAGATTAGTCTAGGTCTTCCTACTCTATTTTTATTAGTTAGTCTATAATCTAAGACCTTACTAAATAGTCCCTCATGTCTTAACTGGTGCACAGTCATTCTATCTCTCCTGACCTTTAATTGTTTCCACATACAGGGTTCCTCATCTATCCTTCTATAAACTTTCTCGTTTATTACTCTATCTGTCCAACTAATCTTTAACATTCTCCTATAACACCAAGTTTCTAAAGCTTCTATCTTTTTCTTATCTACCTCTTTAATTGTCTAAGTCTCACTACTGTATAACGAACACTCCATACGTACGACTTTAGGAAACTTTTTCTATTATCTAAACTAATACTATTGGCTATTAGTAAGTCTTTCTTTTTTAAAAACATTTTTCTAGCTTGAGCTATTCTATCTACTATATTCCCTTTGCTACGTCCGTCCTTTGTAATTATACTACCTAAATAGCCAAATTTATCTACCCCCTCTAACTCGGAAATACCTATTTTTAATTTTGGTTTAGAACTAGACTGTAACTCACTTGTCATTATCTTCGTCTTTGTTGAGTTAATTCTCATACTATAAGTACTCTGTAGTATCTCATCTAAAATATTTAAAAACTCTCCTTTTTTCTAGACTCTGCTATAATGGCTATATCATCTGCAAAACGTAACATCTCTATTTTCTGTCCCTGTACACTAATACCTATCTCTTTTTTTCTCTCCAGCTAAGTTTAAAGCTTCCTCAATATAAACAGTAAATATTGAGGGAAATAGTATACAGCCCTGTCTAACACCATTTCTAATCTTAGCTTCCTTTTTTATTTCATCAAATCTAATTACTACGCTTTGGTTTTTATACAGACTGTAAATAATTTTTCTATCTCTATGAGAGAATGTTAAAGATTAGCTGGACAGATAGAGTAACAAACAAGGAAGTTTATAGAAGGATAGGTGAGGAACCCTGTATGTGGAAACAATTGAAGGTCAGGAGAGATAGAATGATAGGGCACAAGTTAAGACATGAGGGACTATTTAGTAAAGTCTTAGATTATAGACTACCAAATAAAAATAGAGTAGGAAGGCCTAGACAAAGCTATATTAGTCAAATTATTAGAGAATTAGGTTGTGAAGGGTATGCAGACCTTTTTAGACTAGCTCAGAATAGACAAGAATTTAGAGCTGCGTCAAACCGACTTTAAGTAAGTTCGAAAACAAAACAAAAAAAAATAAAAATCAGGTAACTAAATGTCACCATGACATAACTCACAATTAGTTAGCGGTCTGGCATGTTGGTAGCGTTTCGTTGCTTAAGCCTTACCATAACATATAATTTAATAAACCTCACCATGACATAACTCATAATTAGGTAGCGGTCTGGCATGTTGGCAGCGATTCATTGCTTAAGCCTTACCATAACATATAATTTAACACTTTTCCTTTTTGAAGGGGATAACCAGGTTATATTTCATTTCCTTGTAAATGGGAATCATGTAAACATGTTATAGTTCTTTAACAACCATCAGGTTGCTAATATCTATGTAGAGCCAGATGGATAGGAAAAAGATAGAAGGATATAGGAAGACCTAGACCAAACTATATTAGTCAAATTATTAGAAATTTAGGTTGTAAAGGGTATGTAGAGCTTTTTAGATTAGCACAGAATGGAAAAGAAGTTAGAGCTGCGTCAAACCGACCTTAAGTAAGGTCGAAAACAAAATGATGATGATGAGAGATTTCTATTTTTCGCTAAACCTTGAACATAACAATCTAGAATTAACCCCATTAAATGCTTTTTCTAAATCTACAAACGCGTAATGAGTCTTTTTATTTTTTGTAACATTTTTTCGATAATTACCCTAATCATTAGTACCGGTTCTCTAATCCCGCTGACTTTACAAACACCATATTGGTTTTCGCCTAAATAATTCTCAGTCAAAGCTTCTACTCTATTTTTAATTATTATTGTTAGTACTTTGAAACTGTGGGAAGTTAAACTAATCGTTCTAAAATTCTCACATCTATCAGCTTCTGACTTTTTTGGGATTGGAATAATAATATTTTTTTCGAAATCTATTGGGCCCTCACCTGTGTTATATATTACTTTTACTAGTTCATATAATCTGTCTAAAGTTTTCTGACTTGCATGTCTTATTAATTCTGCGGGTATATCGTCTGTTCCTATAGCGCTTTATTTAGTTATGATCACTAACAGCTTTATCAAATTCCTCTCTTAATATTGAGAACCCTATTTCTACATCCTCTTCTTGATCGTTCTCTAACTCATCCATATCGTCTCCCTGATATAAATCTTCTAAATATCTTTTACATCTATCTACTACCTCAACTTTATTTATTAGAAGCTCATTATTCTCATCTTTAATACCGTTATATTTTTTCTTATCTTCCCCAAAGCACTTTTGTAACTGCCCTGTAAGCCTTGTCTGTCTTACCTACTCTCGAATTATCTTGTATTCCCTTACAATTCTCCTCGACCCATTTATTTCTAGCTTTTCTACACTCATGGTACTATCTTACTTCTAACTCTATTATATTTTTGCTTACTTTCACTTTCTCTGAAAGGCTTAAGGTTTCTTCTATTCTCTATTAAACCTAATATCTCTTTTGTTACTCAGGGTTTGATTGCTTCTACTTTTTCCTTAAATACAGTCTGTGTTGCTGTATCATGTACAGACTATTTTATTACTTTCCATCTATTTTCTACGTTCCCTTCTAAAGCTATCTCTTTGATGTTATTATTTAATACTTGTTTATATTCCTCTTTTAACTCACTATCATTAAGCGTACCTAGATCCCATCCCTCTCTTTTAGCCGTTCTCAATTTTTTAATTTTAGATTACATTTCATTCTAACTAAGTTATGATCGCTATCTATGTCAGCCCCTGGATAACTACGACAGTTTTTAACTTGGTTTCTAACTCTTTTTTTAAACTAAAATATAATCTATTTGGTATCTAACTCTATTATCTGGCACTTTCCAGATATATCTGCTTCTAACATGTTGTTCGTATTCATATTTCGTGTTTTACTATTCGATAGAATAATTTAGGGTATACTGCAGAAATTTAATAATAGCAAAATTATTGATATTTACCTCCTGACTGCTAGCCTTAAATTTGAGATAAAGTCTAGCATTTTACTTTCGGACTAACAATGAAAAAGAAACAAAACGGTATAAATAGATTTCCCAAGAAATGAAAAATGCAATAGAATAATAAACACAAGTATAATATTAGACTAAATGAATGTTGTAGAAAGACATTTAGGCGGTCATATGAAAAAAAAAACAGTAAAGCGACTTTGCTAAACAGAAGGTTGTCAGTTTTCCATCTCAAGTTGAAGAGAAATTTATTTCCCACATTGTGAAAATAGAAAAGATTTTTGAAATGACAATACGTGAAGTTAGAAAGTTTATTTAAGATTTTTGACAAAAACAATTTAAAATAAAAAATCCTTTCAATAAAAAAAAAGAAAATTGTAGGTAAAAAGTGGTACAATACCTTCATGAAAAGATTACCAGTTCTTAATTTTTGCAATCAGAGAGTATCCCAATAGCTCTAGTAAAGTATTTAACAAATTAAATAACATCTATTTATAACATGAACGAAACAGATCGCTGATCGGTGTTTACCAACCAGAAAATACCACCATTTCTTCAAGGACCCTACAGTAGCATAAACCTCCTTTTTGACTGATGAATGTCGCTGCTCACTTTTAGATAGCGTACGAGATAAAAACGCCACAGGCCTTCCTTCTTGGCTCAGAGTCTCAATAAATGATACATCAATTGATACATCATTACGTATGCTTGTAACGGCAGACTTTGCAATTTCTTGTTTTAAGCTTTCAAAATCAGAAACAACAGACAGCAGTAAGGGGAAGCTATTAGTTAACACAAGCTGTCATATTTTTGTTGAAAAACTTATTACCCATATAGAGTAATGCGCGAGCATTCCTAAGTATCTCTTTAAAGAACCACGGTTTTCAGGCACTGGGAAGTTTAAAAGAGCTTCTAGCCTTGAAGGATCAGAGCTAAAAACGTTATCTTTAATGTAATTGCCCAGTAATGTAATGGAGTTTACAGAAAAGATGCTTTTGCTTTCGTTCAGCGTAAGGTTGTATTTTGAGAAAACTGCAAGAAGATCTTTGAGATTTTCGTCGTGTTCGCTTTGGTTTTTCCCAAAGACTGTTACGTCATTGAGATAGGCATACACGCCAGTAAGTTTTTCTTTAGAGATTATATCGTCTAAAACTCTCTGAAATCAAACAACTTTATTAGTTACCCCAAACGGAAATCTGCAAAATTTGTAGTTTTACGTTAGCTTCAAAAGCAGTATACTTCTTATCGTCTTCTCGTAGTGGTATTTGATGATAAGCATTTCGTAAGTCAATAGTACTAAATATATTGAACTTTGCTACCTCGAAGACTAATTTTTCTATGTTTGGCAGCGGATAGGCATCAAGGTAAGTGAAACGAGTTATAGTTTTCGAGTAGTCTACCACCATTCTTCTACGGTAATTAACGTTCTTTGTAATTAACACTTGGGCTCGCCAATGAGAGCGACTAGGTTCAATAACTTCATTCTGAAGCAACTGTCTAACTTCTTGGGTAATGAGCTTTTCGTCCTCGTACGAATACTTCCTCGACTTTGTAGCAACAGGCCTGCAGTCCGAAGCCAGGTTAGAAAATAAGACGGTAGCACAAGTTGTACTACATACGTTTATAAACTAGTTTTAGAACCTCCAAAACGCATGTTCACCAAACTGTGCAGCTTAAAGATATCACGGCCAATTATAACATCAGTACAAAGTTTGGAAAAAATAGTCAGCTTAACTCTACTGTACTTGTGATCCAGTATCTCCAATTCAACAAAACAGTGTCCCTCAATTCTAGATTGCTGTGAAGCTAAAGCTATAGATATAAAGTCCAAACTGGTATACGTGGTAATATTAAGAAGAGAAACATAATCTTTATCGATATAAGTTTCACTACTTCAAGTATTCACCAAGGCGTCAGCATTAAAACCATCGACTTTAATCTTAGTTACGGATTTCGATAGGCATTTGCGAGCAGCAACTACAATTTGTTCAGAATAATCGATGAGACAAGCATTAGTCGTTTTATCCATATCCTTTCCCCATTTACACAACTCGGCAAAATGCCCATACTTTTTGCATTTCCTACAAGTAACATTTTTTGCAGGGCAATTAGCACGCGGACGTCTTTTGTTCCCATAAAAATAACATTCTTGACTAGAAAAGATTGACATGTTATTACAGTTTTTAGGTTTTAACGTCTTTTCGCTAACGGTATCATATTCACCAGGTTGAATATAAGGTTCAGCATGTGTTAGGGCAAATTCAAGAGACAAGGCTTGCGTAACCGCGGCATCTAGCGTTTGGGTTGCGTTTTTCAGAAGACGCTGTCGAATATATTGCAAATTCAAACCGCTTATCTCTAATGCATCACGGTTCTCTTCAGCATTATTCGTTGCTGTCAAATCGCAATCTTTACTAAGTTGCGTTAAACTATGCAAAAAGTGATCTATAGTTTCGCTAGAGCACTGCTTGTGTTATCAACTTGTGTCTTGCAATATTTCACTTTTTTTTTAGAAAATAAGTGTTGAAACGTTTTTTAGCATCAAAATAAGAGACAGTCTTCTACGAAACTAAACACACTATGACCAATGTGATAGATGAGCAATACTAGCTTTTCTTTCTCAGCTCCCTCTTCTGTTGAGTCCAGAAAATTTTCGAAAGTAGCTATCTAATGCATCCATTCTTGGGCAGCTTCACTAGCGCAAGGATCCGAATCAAGTCAATCTGGTTTCAGTAATTTATCCATTAGTAGTATGTAGAGTAGTAACAAGAAATATTAGTTGATTAGATTGTAATAAAATAACAGTGTATTTGACAAAAGAAACGTTTATAAGGTTCTAATCAACTAAAAACTTTGCTTATAATTTGACAGCTAAATAAACATATTGCAACCCAGTAACTACGAATCTAAAAGGGTAAAGTGATTTAGCAATTAATTGCATTATTACTACAAAAACTTATAATTTTAAAACTTATTTCATTTGGCCGAACCTAAGGCAAGTCCACTCATAACAGGTAATAAACTTAAACTTACACATATGCCAGTTTGGCCTGCCAACAAACATTTGGATATTAAAGCGGCAAGCAAAGACGCAGAACCCTTGATGGTCTTTGTAATACTAACAGCAACATAATTTATTGACATTAATTCTAAAACGACAGCGGAAAATCTTGTACATTCAAGTTAAACCATACGCTTATAAAACCCAAATGGTTTGCTGAATCTCTGAAAAGGCGTATACATACCACAAGAACAATACGTTCAAATAAATGCAATTGCTAACATCTGGCATGCAGCTAATATGGTAGGATTTCCATTTAAATAGGCTAATGCATATTTATATAAGAGTAAAGTATATCAACTGGTAACGTACCGCAATAACAAGGATAGAATTGCTCTACGATTTAAGAGACCCGTTTTAGAAACCACTACATTAGTTCTACACTCGTTTTGTATATTATTATTATTTGTACTACCGATGTTAATATGCTAATTTATTATATCTAGGAAGCAATCCTTCTTTTTAAAGGAAAAGCTCAATTGTAATACTTTATTTTTTGGACCACGTCAGTATGTATTGTAGCATACTAAATTCCTCAAAAGGTAAATAGTATGTCTGCTCTACCATATAGGCGGTAGAGCCTCGATAGATTACGAGGGGTTCGTGTTTAACGGTTAAGCCCATGGTAAAAAGGATGTTAAATGGCTTTGAGAGAAAAGGGTCCCTCTAAAGAGATCTTCCAGCCAGCTAAGCTTCTTCAACTTAGGGCAGAGCTATAAGCTAGGGTCGTAGGATGGTATACGATAAAACGAAAGAAATTTTATTGGACGCCGCCGTATCTTAAAGAATGTTATGATAAGAAACTATCCGAAGATCAGATACGGAAATCTTCGAATAAAAAAGCTTAAGACGAGCAACATAAAAAAATGCTTACTTTTGTTTCTGCAATCTGGAATGAGAACGACGATCTCGTGCTATCTGAAAATTTAACCACATCTAAACATGCTCGAACTAGGGCTTCGTTAGAGCCTAGTAACTTTATCACAAAAAAATTAGAAATAGATCCACTAGTCAAAATTATACTTTCAAAAAAAACTTTTAACTTTAACACCACTAATATCTTTCTTCAATGCCAAACTTTCATATTCGTAAAATGTTTGCTTCTATAGGACAATTATTGCTGACTTCAAAAAAAGAAAGTTTTACGGCAACTTATTATTTTTTCTATTAATTTAAAAAAATATATATATACATTGTTTATATAAAGCTAACTGTACGGGGACTTTCAAAACAGTTTCTTTATTACGATTTAACAATAATCTTTGAATATTCATTGGATATTTTTAATTGCATAATTTACATTAATTCTCTATAAGAAATATATGATTTTCATTTTTCATGCTACAGTTTATTCATGATACTTGAATAGGATCCTGTTCAGTTTACAAGAAACAAATTAAATGCTCAAAAAAAAGTTTTTATAGATTATAGAACTATATTTTTAATAGACATCTTTAATGGAATAAAAGGTCAAAGAAAAATACTTATTGCCGGCATTAAGCTGTACTTCAGGTGTACTGCCAAAATGTGTTATACACAATAATTCGACAAACAATTCTTATCGTACCACATGTTTAGTTATGCAAACATTTTAATACAACTTTGTAACTTCAAAAATAATCTTACAGAAATACCTTGAAAATAAGAAGGTCATTCATGCATTATTCGAATATTAAATTTTGAACTAAATTTTACGTGAATCAATTTCACTAATCTTCAAACCTTCACAAAAATTCGAGAATTAACTTTAAATAAACATATATAGCTTCTGCGAAAATTATTTGTACATCTTAAATGAATGTTCCTTGAAAAGAATATAGGTATAAAATGCAGGATGACTCACCGCTGGCTATCACTTCCACTCCCTCGCCTAGCAACAATTGAAACTGCATCTAAAGCTCAACCAATTTCCAAAAGAATTTAAAACGTGTCTTTACTTTACTTCAGTCTTGTACTTGCCATATGGTTAACGATTGTTTTATATAATACATAATTTCCATTACTTTAATACTTGAAACTTGAAATTGATATTTTAAACTTGGAATTAATACTTAAAACTTGCTATTTGCATAACACGGGCATAATACTTCATTCTTTAAAAAAACTTGCTTCATCTTTAATACTTGGTACATTTAAAAACTTGCTTCCTATTAAATACTTGGTACTTTAAAAAACTTGCACATAGAAATATATTTACAACCATCTTAGGTCGATGCGACAACTAAAACTGAACCCATAGTATACGCTGACTCCACTTTAGTACTTGCTGGGTCGGAATGTTTAATTAAAAACCTGCAAACCCTCGATAACACTTCTATACGGATTACATGCTGATATCAAAATGGCTTGACCACTAGGCAATGTTAACTATCCAAGCATGCGCCGGGAAAGGGGATATTGAATTAAGATACAAGCAAATAGAAGAGCACTTAAAGGTTACTTTGACTATTCACATGTAGATGGGCACGATGTATGAATTCGTAATATAAGGTTTCAATAGAAGTTTAATATTTATTAAATAGGTGTATTGAACAAAAGCGTATATTTAAATAGCAGAAAATCATAATTGTTACACAGCCTCTCTCCAAAAAGAAAAAACTCTTGAATAAACAAAATAAATTATAAATAAGGATCAAAGATTTTTTTTTATAATTGTCGCAATAATAATTTCAACATAGCTAACTAACTAATTGAAAATAAACAGATACCAACTAACTTAGTCCTAAACATTGACGTAAGATCAACTCAAAAAACCTACTTGACTTGTAATATGGGGAGATGGAAATAAAAAAAACAAAAAATATTATGAGCGAATGAGTGTAATAGTAACTAACGCGTGCAACACGTCTAAAAAGGAGTCATATCCGGGAAATCCGGGAAATAGATAGGGCTTAATCGGGAAGGTCTGACACTCAAAAGTTACTCAAAGAAGTAGCAACAACAATAAGTAATTGCATATGTACAACCATACTACTACTCACTAACAAAAAAAAAACCAACGAAAAAAGAAAGACTTATAGACCTATAAATACTTTACATAAGATTCTTTATGTCCTAAACTAACTTTAAGTCACGAATATTCACACACGGACAATTGCCATTCGAACTAGACTTCGTAAAGTCCTAAGAGCAACAAAAATTTCGAGTCGGGAATTATGATTGTCTATCAAAAAAATTTTGACTACCCTACCCACATAAACTTTCCCAAAACTTGTCTTTTAGAACTCAACATCATAAACTTAAACAAAAAAAAGAAAGTACTTGAGTGCTACGTCTTACCTTTCACAAAAAGATCGGTAAAACTACCTCATTAGACTTTCAACTCCAAAACGCTTAGTCCTACCTAGACTATCATATCTCAACGCTATTCTTCATTAACTCTTAACGGAGTTCATAAAATTTAATTTCACCATTATATGTCCACATTACAGTGGACACACCAAAAACTATTCGATTTGCTATCAAATCAAATCTCTATACCAATATTGTGGTTAAAAACCTTTACTACCCAAAATATAATCATCAACTTTGACCAACTTCACAAAAAAACTCTACAAGGTGCAAGCGACTCTCGCTTACCTATACTCGAAAATCTCAAATGCAGTCAACATCATCAATGCCAACACAACCTCCATACTCAACTTTTTCAGCATCATCCAAAATCGACAACCTAAACTTAAACGATATCATCGCCACAGTCGTCATAACAAACATCAACCTAACCAATAGAATCGACCTACTAATATAATCAACGTACTCAATACAATCAACATTAACTCTATTAACATTATCTACGTTGACATAATCTATGTTGACATAGTCAACGTGCAAGTATCTCAAAGAACACCAACCTACTAAACATCAACATCAACATTATCTACGCGCAAGTCTTTCAAAAAAAATCCTTATGACACTAAACTTAAACATATTTAATACTAATATAGTCCCTACAAAAAAATATGTACAAACACGAAAGCTTGACTGTTACCTAAGCAAAATTATCACCGACATGCTCGACATACTTCAGACTGCAAAAGTTTTCTTTGACAAACAGAATTCAATGCCAAAATTTACTTTTCTAGAACGTCATTATCTAAATCTAAAGCAGAATTCGAACACGACTTACAAAAAACTGAAGTTACTCCCTTATATCCACATTTACAACAAAAAATTTTCTTTGGAGCTCTACAAAACTGAAATGTATGACCATATCGCGAACAGTTCCAACGCCCATTATTCTTCTTCACCATTCTAGGACCACTCGAGACCGGTACTGAATCATTACTCTTTAAAATGTCAGCTGGAGGGAATTGTGTTAGATATCTTTCAACTTGGCTTTTAGGTTTGGAGGAATTTTTAAACCATACTGAAGATGTATTATGAAAATTTGATCGATTATTGTCCCTTGACCTGTACGGATAACTTATCGAAACAGAAACAAATTTTTGTTTTAAATGATCAGTTTCTTCTAACTTTTTACAGAGTTTAGTCAGAGTCGCCATATCATCTATCTCTGACAATGCAAGATATGAAATGAATTTGGGCAACAAATTTTTCCTAACCATTCTAACCTTTGTAACCTCAGCAGGGCGTTGTGGTAGTCTACTAAATAAATTTTCCATATGGGAAATAAATAAAACAACTGATTCAGATTTTTTGTGATGGCGTGCTTTTATCAAATCCTAAACGTCATCTTCTGAATGAGCGGCTAAGAAATCTTCTTTTAATCGCTTAACTAAAGAATTCCAATCTTTCACGGAACTACGAATACTTCTATGCCAAATCAAACCACCTCCAAAAAATAATTCAGAGGATCCACGATATAAATCAGCTTCTGATACAGCTCCAGAATCTGCTAGTTCCTTTACTCGGTCCAAAAATTGATATACTTGTTTTGAATTACCAGAAAATTTCACAGGCCAAGAACTTATAGGTATAGAGGGGGTAAGATATGTAACAGTGGGAGTAGGTGTACTAACAACTGAGGGAGATTCTATAGTCATATCTTTACGATCAAGTGAACTACTAGCTCTATTAACTTTCTCATATAAGTCTGCTTCAAGAATAAAAATTGTAGCTAACGTCTCATTTTTAAACAGCATGGCTTCCTCTACATTTTGTGTAGGAAGTTTAATTCTCTTGACTCGACCGAAGAGATGAACCAGTCTAGATTGTACCCTTTTAGAAATAGAATCTGCAACATTACCATCAAATTCTGATAAAATATTTTTTATAGACTCAAGCAAAGAATCAATCTCTTTACGTTCTTCTAAAAATGTTGCTGTATACCCAAGAAGATTAATTAAACAACCAGGTTCTTTCACTTCCTTAGCCAAAAGTCTACCTAAAATTTTTTTTTCTCTACTATAGACCTACTACTATCTATACCTCTAATGTTTAACTCATACTCCAACTCTTCTTTGTGCAAATAAACAATCTGTAAAGTATCTGCCATTTCAAAAATTTTAAAAAAGCTTTTCAACCTCTAAATTTCTAACACTATAGTCAAAAGTGAAAACAGCACTCTCGTTCCGCTAAATATTCTTGTTCGCCAACTACAAAAAATTTTTTTACGTTGCAGTGTCAATAATTGAAATAACCAAATCGAGGCTTGACGTTAGAGCTGCTATAAATGTTTGAATCATCAAAAAAATTTTTACAAATCGAACCCCACGTTTCGGGCGTCATTGATGTAGCATACTAAATTCCTCAAAAGGTAAATAGCATGTCTGTTCTACCATATAGGCGGTAGAGCCTCGATAGATTACGAGGGGTTCCTGTTTAACGGTTAAGCCCAGGGTAAAAAGGATGTTAAATGGCTTTGAGAGAAAAGGGCCCCTCTAAAGCTATGAGCTAGGGTCGTAGGATGGTATACGATAAAACGAAAGAAATTTTATTGGACGCCACCGTATCTTAAAGAGTGTTATGATAAAAAACTATCCGAAGATCAGATACGGAAATCTTCGAATAAAAAAACTTAAGACGAGCAACATAAAAAAGTACTTACACCTTTTGTCTCTGCAATCTGGAAATGGGAACGACGATCTCGTGCTATCTGAAAATTTAACCACATCTAAACATGCTCAAACTAGGGCTTCGTTAGAGCCTAGTAATTTTATCACAAAAAAATTATAAATAAATCCACTAGCCAAAATTATACTTTCAAAAAAAACTTTTAACTTTAACACCACTAATATCTTTCTTCAATACCAAACTTTCATATTCGTAAAATGTTTGCTTCTATAGGACAATTATTGCTGACTTCAAAGAAAGAAAGTTTTACGACAACTTATTATTTTTTCTATGAATTTAAATATATATATATATATATATATATATATATATAATATATTTTAAAGATAATGACCTTCTAGTAATATCGAATTTTTTTAATGGGTTTGAGGTCATCTGGTAAAAAGAAAACTTTTTTTTAATGCCTAAATTTTCGGATTTATTTAATCCTTTATCACAGGCTTCTAAAAATGTTACAAACAACTAGGCTAAATTATACAAATATTAATTGCAACTTACAAGATGAGTTGATTCTAAAATTAACATCGAAATTAAATATTAAACATAACTTTTAGTTTTTCACTTTTAAATGTAGGAAGGATATATAATTTGTATAAGAAGAAATGTAAAATAAAATTATGTCAGATTTTGAAAGATTTCAAATTTTCTTTTTAATAGGATACCTGATACCTTTATTTAATGTATATGTTATGTTGTATGTGATAGTTGTTGTTTGTCTATATGTGTGTGTGTGTGTGTATGCGCATGCGTTAAGTTGTGTGGTGTGTATGTGTGTATGTATTTATAACGTTAAACATATTAACAAATATTACATTAGGTATGTAGCTATGTTTTAAAATTAAGTAAATACGTGTGTGTAAATCGAGGTCAAACCACTAATACCACTTTTTTTATTTATACTATCTTTTGTAATAAAAATGTGATACATTTCAAGAAATAGTCTTTTTGTTTATCTTTCTAATTCTAAAATTTTTGGATTTTGAAATCTATTCTATGATCTAAATTATTTGAATGACTCGATAAAGCACAGGAATTTGGTTTAACTTTTATGTCACTTTTGTGTTGAATAATACGTTGATTTAAGGATTGACATGTTTGTCCAATATACAGGCCATTACAATCTAAACAATTAATTTGGAACACAATATTTTTTGTAATAGTTCGGTGTTTTATCTTTTAATTTTGAAAAGAGATTATTGACTGTTAATATATTTTCTTTGCATACCGAAAATTATAATTTTAAATACTTTAATTAGCTTATGAGTTAATTCATTGTCTATATTGGGTATTGTTTTATATATTTCTAAATTTTTGCTGTTGTTACTACTTGTGTTATTTTTGTGTATATTACTGTTACTTTTGTTTGTGTTTTTTTCAGAGGTATATAGTAATTTTGTTATTAGAGGAGTAGGATAGTTGTTGTTTTTTAAAATGTTTGAAAGTTTTTTTATATTTGTATTGTAGAATGTTGGATGACATATTCTTTTAATTCGATTTTTTAAACCTAAAATGAAATTTATTTTTGTTTTGAAAGGGTGATACGAATGGTAATTTAAATATCTGTTGGAATGGCTTTGTTTTTGATACCAATCTAAAATTATTTTATTTTCATCGTTTCGAATTAATAAAGTGTCCAAGAAAGGTACCGATTTATTGGATTCTGTTTCTATTGTAAATTGGATATGACTATTATAGCTATTAAAAATATTAAGGGTTTCAATTATTTGATTTTCTGGGATAGCCGTAATTAAATCATCAACAAATTTCTTTAAAAATGGAAGGTTAAACGGAAGTTGTGGAATAACATTATTTAATAATTCATCCATAACTATTTGTGCTATAATGGGACTAAGATTTGATCCCATTGGACATCCAAAAATTTGTAAATAAAATTTATTATGAAAGGAAAAGTAACTGTTATCAAAAAGAAATGCAATGATTTGTAAAAAAATAGTTTTTGAAAATTTACAATTTGGTTCAATTGCATTCCAAAATTTAGATTGAAATCTTTGAAACTTCAAATTGGTTTAAAAATATTAGCACAGTAGAAATACCTAATAACATACAAACAATTCTTGCATTAGGTCCAAAATTTAGTTTACAACCTCCAATCAGTAGCAATGTAATTATAAAATTAGTAGCGGATTTAGAAAATTTAATTTTAGAAACGAAGGAAGAAGATAGATCGAGCTTACACCACTAATATTATTACAAACTTTGTCCGTCAAAACTCAAAAACGAAATCAAAATTCTTGTACGACTATATTCAATGCAAAAAATTTTTAAAAGAAAATGAAGATTTGTTAATAGTTAAAGCTGATAAAGGAAATGTCACCGTTGCTATATCTAAAACAAGTTATATACAAAAAATGTCTGATTTACTAATGGATAATAATATATACAATGAAATTAAAAATGATCCAACGGAAAAATTACAAAAACAAACATTAGATCTTATAAAATTATTAAGAAATAAAAAAATGATTAGTGATTTAGAGGCAAAATCATTTAATAATTATAACAGCACAATCTCAAAACTTTATGGTTTTCCAAAAATACATAAAGACAATTATCCATTCCGTCCCATTGTTGCTACTGAAACTTAGTGAAACTTTCCATGGACTTATAATTTTTCTTTATTTAATTTAATTATGGAGTGGGCCAATTAGTGAACAAAACCTCGGTGGACCCACGAGCTTTACTATAATCGCGGCTTAGTCTGGGAATTACCCCAAGGGTGAGCAATGAGTTTGGGCGTGGATATAGGGTGGGCTCGACTACAAACGGGAACAAAAAAAACGTAAATGGACGCCACTGCATCTATATAGACAATAAACAAAACTAAAGTATCCTACAGGAAGACGCAGAAACCTATAGGATATAATGATTACCAAAAAACATACAAATTACAATAAGCAATACCTCTGGAAACCTCTTGGACCTCTGCTCCAGCTTCTGCGATGTCGGACCTGCAAAAAATTGTCACACAAAAAAAATAAAATATAAGACACTGTTTGTGCCTTACAACAACAAAATATTTCGATCTTTATAGATCGATTGGCCTGAATTCAAAATCTCAACAACACCTTACCTATGAAAAAATACTCTACTGGAAATTACTTATTCTGTTTCTATTACCTGGTACTGTATCAACTTTTTTCTAAGTTCCACATTCAAAATTTTGCTTATCTAATTTGGACAATGTTAATTTCAATTAGTGAAATAAAAAGACGAAAGTTTTATTTCAAAGTATAATTTAAATGGAATTCTCTTTTGTTGCAAAAATTATTTATAAAAAAAATTTAATAATTCATATAAAATAAGTTTCAAAAATTTCTTAATGTGTTTATCTATAACCAATATAATCAACATAAAGTAAGTTTCAAAAATCTCAGAATTTGTTTCTCTACATAGAGAGTTCTTAGCATTTATAAATTATTTAATACAGTCGGGTTCTTAAACATCCATAAAACAGATCTGTTCTGGCTTACAAAAATTCTCTAAAGAACTTATTACATAACAAGTTCATATGGCTTAAGCATTATATGAATTTAAAGAAAGTCAGTTCAACATATGTTAGAAACAGCATAGATATTCTACTAATCACATAACATATTGCAAGTAAACATCTTTCAATCAAAAGTAAACTTTATACTTATTTTTCTCAATTAACATGTGCATTATGTACGTGCTTTGAATAACAACTTTTAAATTATCTAAAAGTTCAAAAATTCCTCTTATGAATAAATTTAGTTCTGAACAAAAAAAAGGTATTTAACCTATTAAATTTTTAGGGTATAATTTTCAAACTGATTTTTACGTGTGATTTGAGCATAAACATATCTTGCAAAAAAAACTTGACATTTACATTCTTTAACAAAAGTTTCTTATGATTTGGTAAATGTTAAATCAAAGCTTTGACCGTAATTAGCACGTAAAATTAATTTTCAGTAAATAGTTTTATAAGTACCTGATTGGTTTTGCCTTAATTACACGACTGTGATGCTGATAAATGTACTAGACTAACCAAAACACATAACATTCCATCTCCTTGAAATTTAGAAAGGTACGAAATATGCCTTTACTAAATGCATTCCCTCGGACAGCTTCGAAATGAGTAATTCGACAATACACAACGAAATTCCAATCTCATTGTCAAACGTGTTTCCTAAATGTGCTAGGGAAATTGAACCATCTATTAGTTTTATATAATGCTGGTTAATTACACAAGCCTCACCACTAATGAAACTCTATCTTCCCATGTTGTTACGGCTCTTCTGGTTGTCTGGGCGGCCTCACAAGAGCTCTATTGTGACGCCTCCGCGCGGCAACCACTAGTCCTTCAACGACGGTAGAGCTATTCTCAGCTTCCACCTGCAAACAAGGCTCTTTATCTTCCAACGAAGCGTACTTCTTTGTAGTTGCTTGCAAGATGGCCGCATTCGCTTCCTTGCCAACACCCTAGTTATCGCGTCACCTTACGCGCAGACGTTGTGTCTAGCAATTGCACAAGTGGACTTCAGAACGCCTGTAGCTTATGCAACTCAAGTTACGTTCAGGGTATTTGCAGATATTAAATGCGTAGGAGTCACTTCTAACTACTTCGTATAAATGAAAATAATGTAAATAGAAAAGAGGTGTTCTTCTTTATAGTAAATTAAACTATTTAACGATTTCACGCTAAATGACAAATTCGTAAAATAACAACAGCTAGAAATGTTTTTCTTTAGAGATATTTAATGTAACAAAAATTTTGTTACACTACAAACAATGCAGCAACTGAAAAGCTTTCAAAATTTATTTCTGAAATTCTAACAAAATCTATCCCTAAAAACAATCATAATATAACAGATTCTTTTAAATTTTCGGAACAAATAAACAATTTTCAATTACCAAAAAGTTATGTATTAATAAGTTTAGACGTTGTATCTCTATTTACAAACATCCCTAAAGACTTAGTTATTAACAACATCAATAAATTTTGGAATGCAATTGAACCAAATTGTAAATTTTCAAAAACTATTTTTTTACAAATCATTGAATTTCTTTTTGATAACAGTTACTTTTCCTTTCATAATAAATTTTAGTTACAAATTTTTGGATGTCTAATGGGATCAAATCTTAGTCCCATTATAGCACAAATAGTTATGGATGAATTATTAAATAATGTTATTCCACAACTTCCGTTTAACCTTCCATTTTTAAAAAAATTTGTTGATGATTTAATTACGGCTATCCCAGAAAATCAAATAGTTGAAACCCTTAATATTTTTAATAGCTATAATAGTCATATCCAATTTACAATAGAAACAGAATCCAATAAATCGGTACCTTTCTTGGACACTTTATTAATTCTAAACGATGAAAATAAAATAATTTTAGATTGGTATCAAAAACAAAGCCATTCCAACAGATATTTAAATTACCATTCGTATCACCCTTTCAAAACAAAAATAAATTTCATTTTAGGTTTAAAAAATCAAATTAAAAGAATATGTCATCCAACATTCTACAATACAAATATAAAAAAACTTTCAAACATTTTAAAAACAACAACTATCCTACTCCTCTAATAACAAAATTACTATATACCTCTGAAAAAAACACAAACAAAAGTAACAGTAATACACACAAAAATAACACAAGTAGTAACAACAGCAAAAATTTAGAAATATATAAAACAATACCCAATATAGACAATGAATTAACTCATAAGCTAATTAAAGTATTTAAAAATTATAATTTTCGGTATGCAAAGAAAAATATATTAACAGTCAATAATCTCTTTTCAAAATTAAAAGATAAAACACCCGAACTATTACAAAAAAATATTGTGTACCAAATTAATTGTTTAGATTGTAATGGCCTGTATATTGCACAAACATGTCAATCCTTAAATCAACGTATTATTCAACACAAAAGTGACATAAAAGTTAAACCAAATTCCTGTGCTTTATCGAGTCATTCAACTAATTTAGATCATAGAATAGATTTCAAAAATCCAAAAATTTTAGAATTAGAGAAAGATAAACAAAAAAGACTATTTCTTGAAATGTATCACATTTTTATTACAAAAGATAGTATAAATAAAAAAACTGATATTAGTGGTTTGAGCTCGATTTACACATACTTACTTAATTTTAAAACATAGCTACATACCTAATGTAATATTTGTTAATATGTTTAACGTTATAAATACATACACACATACACACCACACAACTTAACGCATGCGCATACACACACACACACACACACACATACAGACAAACAACAACTATCACATACAACATAACATATACAATAAATAAAGGTATCAGGTATCCTATTAAAAAAGAAAATTTGAAATCTTTCAAAATCTGACATAATTTTTATTTTTACATTTCTTCTTATACAAATTATATATCCTTCCTACATTTAAAAATGAAAAACTAAAAAGTTATGTTTAATATTTAATTTCGATGTTAATTTTAGAATCAACTCATCTTGTAAGTTGCAATTAATATTTGTATAATTTAGCCTAGTTGTTTGTAACATTTTTAGAAGCATGTGATCAAGGATTAAATAAATCCGAAAATTTAGGCATTAAAAAAAAGTTTTTTTTTTACTAGCTGACCTCAAACCCATTAAAAACATTCGATATATATATATATATATATATATATATATATATGTATATATATATATATATATATATATACATTGTTTATATAAAGCTAACTGTACGGGGACTTTCAAAACAGTTTCTTTATTACGATTTAACAATAATCTTTGAATATTCATGGGATATTTTTTAATTGCATAGTTTACATTAATTCTCTATAAGAAATATATGATTTTCATTTTTCATGCTACAGTTTATTCATGATACTTGAATAGGATCCTGTTCAGTTTACAAGAAACAAATTAAATGCTCAAAAAAAGGTTTTTATAGATTATAGAACTATATTTTTAATAGACATCTTTAATGGAATTAAAGGTCAAAGAAAAATACTTATTGTCGGCATTAAGCTGTACTTCAGGTGTACTGTCAAAATGTGTTATACACAATAATTCGGCAAACAATTCTTATCGTACCACATGTTTAGTTATGCAAACATTTTAATACAACTTTGTAACTTCAAAAATAATCTTACAGAAATACCTTGAAAATAATAAGGTCATTCATGCATTATTCGAATATTAAATTTTGAACTAAATTTTACGTGAATCAATTTAACTGATCTTCAAACCTTCACAAAAATTCGAGAATTAACTTTAAATAAAAATATATAGCTTCTGCGAAAATTATTTGTACATCTTAAATGAATGTTTCTTGAAAAGAATATAGGTATAAAATGCAGGATGACTCACCGCTGGCTATCAGTTGTGCGGAAGAGTCTGACGCTGGGGTCCGGATTTGACCTTCATACTAACCAATCATATGCGAGGGCTTCCACTCCCTCGCCTAGCAACAATTGAAACTGCATCTAAAGCTCAACCAATCTCCAAAAGAATTTAAAACGTGTCTTTACTTTACTTCAGTCTCGTACTTGCCATATGGTTAACGATTGTTTTATATAATTCATAATTTCCATTACTTTAATACTTGAAACTTGAAATTGATATTTTAAACTTGGAATTAATACTTAAAACTTGCTATTTGCATAACACGGGCATAATACTTCATTCTTTAAAAAAACTTGCTTCATCTTTAATACTTGGTACTTTAAAAAACTTGCTTCCTATTTAATACTTGGCACTTAAAACTTGCTTCCTATTTCATACTTGGTACTTTAAAAAACTTGCTTTCTATTTAATACTTGGCACTTTAAAAAACTTGCACGTAAAAACATATTTACAACCATCTTAGGTCGATGCCACAACTAAAACTGAACCCATGGTATACGTTGACTCCACTTTACTACTTGCTAGGACGGCATGTTTAATTAAAAACCTGCAGGCCCTCGATAACACTTCTATACGGATTACATGCTGATATCAAAATGGCTTGACCACGAGGCAATGTTAACTATTCAAGCATGTGCCGGGAAAGGGGATATTGAATTAAGATACAAGCAAATAAAAGAGCACTTAAAGGTTACTTTGACTATTCTAATGCAGATGGGGCACGATGTATGAATTCGTAATATAAGGTTTCAATAAAAGTTTAATATTTATTAAATAGGTGTATTGAACGAAAGCGTATATTTAAATAGCAGAAAATCGTAATTGTTACAGTATAAATATCAAAAATAAAATAAGCCCTCACATTCTGTTGTTCATCGTTTTATTTACCAAACCCGACTCCCGTACGCTTGCGCTAACACCTTGCAAAACGTACAATTCAAAAGTAACAATGTTCGGTTCATAGTTTTAAATGCATCCGACTTGAGACGCAATAGAAATAATAACCAATAGCAAACGACGGATTATTAACTATGAAATGAACAACAACGAAGCATATTACGATAATATTAGTACTTATATTAATTGTTTAATACTTAAGACGAACTGTGAAACCAAATCAGCATACTTTAATGTAGCGGCAGTGCAGTTATATACCAAAATTTGCTCCAAGATTTCAACATGTTACAACCTCGCGCGCAACCGAAGAGGCTCTGCAAAGCTTGAAATTTGAATTGATTGCACATCCACCTTACTCACCCGATCCTGCGCTTTGCGACTTTTAATTTTTCCTCTACTTAAGAGCGACCTCAAGGGTAATCATTACACCTTGAACGACGAGGTAAAGGCAGCTATCGCGTCCTGTTTGAAGAAAGTCGGAAAAATTCGTTAGTGACAAGATGAAAAAACTTGTTACACGTTGCGAGAGAAGTGTTACGCTTAACGGTGACTATGCTGAAAAATAAATATATATTTTGAACCTTAAGAATGGTACTTTTATATAATTTTTACCCGATATTGTCAATTGTTTTTGTTAGTGTTCCACAAGCATGTGTGCATCGCTTTTCAACCTACCTTCGTAATGGAGCTGAGAATAAAGTTCTAGTAGGTCCTTTATGTGTTTTCTCTTATACCAATATTCTTCAAGAACTTGCGATTCAAACCATTAATTAATATTATTTTAATATATGATAAACATCTTTTAAGGTTAGACTTGAAAAGGACGTTGAAAATTTAATATCAATAATTAAAAGAACATATGGTAGACTAGATTATGTTGTCAATTGTGCAGGAGACTACAAGGCAGAACTTGTATATAATTCAAAAACGGACAAACCACACGATCCTGAAATATTTTCCAATATTCTAAAAGTAAGACTACTACGATTATAAATTCAAATTCTAGGATGAAATTTTTAGGTAAATGTTTTGGGTACGTTCAATGTAATTCGCCTTGCAGTGGGTTTAATTAAGCAAAATAACCCTAACGCAGATGGACAACGTGGTGTTATTGTTAATACATCTAGCATATCAGGTTTTGATGGACAAATAGCAAGTGTTGCTTATTCTGCCAGTAAAGCTGCAGTTTCTGGCATGACTTTACCTTTAGCAAGAGAGTTGGCTGAATTTGGTATACGAGTTTGTGCAATTGCTCCTGGTAAGTATGATTAATACTAAAAGATTCATTTTTACGTTATTTATTTTATCATTGAGGCTTAAAATTATAGTAAAATAAATACTTGTTGTTGAATGTGCAAAATTATTTTATTAATTAACTAAATCAACCAAGGTTTTGATTTTATATGCTCATTTTCAATGGTCTACAAGCAATTCTTAAAAATTATTAGCAAAATATTAATATTGAAGGCTTACCCAATAAACTTTTGAACGTAAAATTATGACAAGGCTTAAAACTAACAAACTAAAACTAAGACGCCACAATTAAAAAGATATATATTATTAATACATAAATAAAGAACTCCGGTGGTACACTAAAACAGGGTTTATTTTTGTGAAATTAGAGATCAATGGCCCAAGTAAAAAACAGACGATACTATAAACCTGTATGACTTCATTAGTAGGACAATACAGGCATCCGAGAACAGCGCCACCGCCACAAACAGACAGACAGACAGACAGACAGACAGACAGACAAAAGCATTAATTTTTTTAAATAATACTTAGGCCAAAGGCCCATACTTATATGTACTGACGTCTGCTTATGTTTAAGGGGTTTTCTTATTTCTATAATTCGTATACTTAAATACAGAAAAAAAAGAAAGAAGAGACGCTACGGCACAAGTTTCTAGATTTCGGAGTATCAGGAGTCAGGAAAACAAGTGTAGATCCTATCTAAATGTTATGAAGTTACAATACCCGGCTGAAGGTCTAAAGTTCGCAACTTTTACCTAAGGTAAACCCTAATCATGCCTTTTCAACTCCCGACCAACGGCAGTCGGAAATCAGGAGCTGAATTGGCGAACCGACTTACGACACATATACCCCGACCATCGGCAATTAATTTTAGAAACATTTAACACATTCATAAACTCCAAATAAATACATATTAGGTTATTTAAAAGGAAACAAATCTCTTTCATACTCGACGCATTGCGTAAGTATTAGAAAGGAATAAAACGCATAAAACAAACTTTAGAAAAACAAGCATATGATATAGATATTGGGGTAAAAGGGTACGTGACATTACAATTGTAGAAATTGGTACATTTTTGTAAAGCGCGGCTTGGGTACACAAAATATGGAATTATGAGTTTTGGTATACGTGCAGGAATTAAATGGAAAATTTAATAAATTCCTGTACAAAATTATGTCTACGTGATGTTTCAAGCATAAACAACAACACCTGTTAGCAAATCCCAAGACAAAACGTTAAAATACGTACAAAGTTAAATGCATAGAGGAAGCAATTTGGATAAAACCCAACAGGTTGAGAAATAGGAGGGAACGAACTAGGTCTATAATGAACCTAAACTAATAAGAATCATTCATTTCATAAACAACACACGGCTGTACCAGTCTAGACGAATTTATTACGTGAATCTGATATTAAATGAAGTCAAAAGTGACAAAATAAAATAACGTAAAGATTCAAGTAAAAACTAGTAGAAGTGCGGGTGAAGTACATGTTAGTGAAAATTTGCCGTTAGTATTAAAAACGTAAACCTAAATTTAATTAATGTAAACATAATATTTACCACTTATTAATTTAGGGCTTTAAGAAATCATCTAAGTAATAATCTGAGTAAGGATCTGAGTAAGGATCTGAGTAAGGATCTGAGTAAGAATCTGAGTAAGGATCTAAGTAAGGATGTGAATAAGAATCTGAGTAAAGAACTGAGCAAGGATCTAAGTAATCATCTACGTAATGTTCTAAGTAATTATCTGAGTAAGAATATAAGTAAGGATCTAATCAATTATCTAAGTGATGATCTTAAACTAAATAAGCAACTAAAGAATTCACTAAAAAACGTCTACAAGTTATTGGCAAACTGTGGATTACTGGGTTAAAAGCCAAGCTAAGGGTCAACGACTGTAACTAGCAATCGATCTGGGGTAAGAAGCTTCCGTAGGAGTCAACATAAAGATACAAGGTCAGAAGTTAAATTTATAATTTCTTGAATGTTGCATGTCATATTTCAAATATTTCATACGCATAAAACTCACACGTAATATTGGTAATTTTTGTGTAAAAGGTCCAAAAAATTTTGGTTGGTACGTAAAAATTACGTTAAAAAGAGAATAGTTGTTTGAACGGTCAACAAAGCTTTCAATATAAAACATAATTATTTTTACTGGTTTTAATTGCTTAAAATTTTGGTAGTGAACAAATTTAATAAGAATATTTATTTTCATATGGTTTAAAAATTTTTTATAGCTAATGATATTACACGGACCTAGAGTTATAAATTGTACATTATCTTATCCTATTATACAAAATTTGGTGAATTTTGTTTACCGTATTCAGGTATATAAAATGTTATAAGGGAGTGGGTAAATATTCTCTGTTATCATATCATCGTTCAATCTGTGTAGGGTGTAACTGAGCTAGTTGAAACATAAATTTAATTGTGTTGAATTTAAAATTATTTTAGATTAATTTAGAAAGCAGAGATGTGACGAGCAGCAAGGAACTGAACGTTAAACACACCGGGCGTTCGGCAATATCATAGAAATATATATATATATATATATATATATATATACTGCTGTGGCATGCCCTGCGATGTGGCGTCACCAAAAGAATGATATGATAATGGCTCGCGTTGGAGTGTAGCTGAAAGAGTAATATTATACAGATACAGCAAATTGTAAAATTTGAAATTGTTGACTTACCTTCCTTTCTAACTTTGCGTGGCTAGCTCAGCGGAATTGACGAAGTTTTGAAAATGAAATCAAACAGCAATATCACAAAGCATTTATACAGTATGAAATATTTCCTTTCGTACAAAAACATACAGAACATTTACAACAACGTTTCTTTCAAACATAAAATAATTCCGAGATAATAAAAAAATTTCCTTATCTTATTTTAAATTTACAGAATTAAATTTCTTTTTTTATGGATATTTTACCTGACCTTGCTTATTCCCACGCTTGTAAGGTTTGTTTGGCCAAAAAATCCTTGACAGATAATCTATTATAAGGTCAAAGTATTTCGAACTCTGAACACAAACTTTCCTGGTAAAAATCCTTTACAATTTAAAATCCTAGTTTCAAACAGCAGTTATGAAAGTACATTTTTGGTTAAATGTTCCTTTCGACTATTTAATAAAAATTTTAAAGTAGCTTTAAATTGAAGAATTCTTTAATGATTTCCATTATTTTTATGTAATTTGCGTTTAAAACATCACTTCTATATTCATTGTAACAATGTATTTATTAAATTAAAGTATGCTTACTGCATACTTCAAATATCATCTTCGCAAAGCAACAGCTTACGACTTAAATCAAAATTACATTTTGTGATCGAATTTAAGAATCGAATGAATCCCCGTTTTTAATAAACACTTCTCTATATATACAAATTTAATTATTTCGAGAATGTAGTAGAATAGTATGTAATATTATGATGCAAGTTTTCCAGAAAAACCCATTAGCGTCTAAATTGGCGGCGTTTATTACCTCGTAATCTCTTCCACTCATTAGTGACGCGCCCCGCCTCGTTCTACTCTAACACATATACGATTATTGTGGCGTCGCATACTAATGCGAAAGATAATCAGTTTTTATAGGTTATTTAATGGATTTTATAGGCTTTTTTAATGTTCGAGCCGTTTCCTCGAATAAACGTTTATTTATTATTGAGTTCATACAAATTGACGTATTTTTCTCAATTTGAATCGAAACTTCTTTCTTAATCTCGTATATTCCAGCAAATTCTCTATTTAAAATAAATTTATGTAATCTACAGGAAAATTAATTTAAACTTTAATTGCTTTTTAATACAAAAGGAGTTACATTTTGTAGAAAATATTTGCTTTTACGTCAAAACGTGTTTTAATATACCTATTAATGTTGGAGTTGGGGTTTCAAATACACGAAATTACTTATTTTCAACCACAGAAAGTACATTTTTATTATAAATGAGTGGTTTTGTATTTATCTTAAAATGATCGATTTCAAGTCGCATTTAAAGCGTTTTAAGGTATTATAACAATTAATTATTTTTGCTAAGCTGCTAACAACTTTTGCTATTTATTTACAAAACACATATATCATACAGGGTGATAAATTATACACGTGCAATTGCATCTTTTGTTTGGCATTTTAATGAATAAAAGTACGCTTGCATTATACAGGGCGTAACCATGAATTTATAAAAATTTTATTTTTCTGGACTCTTTTATATCGTGGTAGAATTTATTTGTAGAATTTGGATTTCAATGACCTCTCGTGACCCCTTATCACGTCAATATATATATATATATATATATATATATATATATATATATTGTAGTGTCAGTAGGAGCTACAAGGGTTCTAAGGGTTGTTTTGTGTTGAAGGTAGTGTATGCCAAATAAAGTAAGCCATATATCAGATCCCGTAATTTAAAGATTTATTTTTGCCGTACTTTACATACGTTAAAGTATTTGAAATGTTAGTTGAAATGTAAGTGCCAAGACGTAAATTATAATGACTTGATGACGTGATAAAACACACAGTATTCAAGGTTTTATACTGAGTTGTAGTTTAATAGGTCATTGAACGTACATTTGCCAACCGAAAACCGGATGCGTATATGGATGTACACTATTAACCACGCAGATCCAGGTTCATATGTGTATCATTTCGGCATTATTTTTACTAGAATCAACCTTTGGACAAACATGTAACATCAAAATTATAAGTAATAGCAGTGTCAAATATGATTGAAGGGTTGTGCGATATTTAGGACCAATGATTGAACCTTATGTATAAAAATAGGAAAGTGCAAAAGACAAAGTTAAGGTATTAGTGCCACGAACTTGGTGATACGACGCTATTGGATGGTTTTTTATATATTATGTAATAAAGAGTAGGCAGATTAATATTGTAATTATCACCTAGGATAAGTAAACAAGGGAGTCGATTTCGAAATATTTTTGTATTAAGACGTGTTTATAAAACTGCGCTAAATTGTTTAAATATTTTTTTGAAGATTAAATAAATGAGTTTGAATTGTACGAGTTTAATTTATAAAGAAAGAGTAAAGATAATCAACAGTGAATAAATAATTAATAGCGGCGACGAGTAAAAGTTAAGATTGGAATTAGTGCGACAGCGAACCGGCGGAAAATAAGATTGAATTAGAACGAGATTTATATAGGCAGAAGGCATCGAACAGGAATTATAAGAGTGAAGAATATATAAGGAGTGAATTGGATATGGTTTTATGTGTAGCGGGGCATTGAGTGGAAAATAGGAACGAGGATAGATTTGGAACGAGTGGTTTTAAAAAGGAACAAGGATTGATTTGGAACGAGCGGATTAAAGGCGGAAGTATTAATTTAGAACGAGAGAAGCAAAATTAGAAGACAGCGTAAGAGTAGCAAGTGGAATCGTACGAGTCAAAGAAGAAATAACACCGGAAGAATTAGCGCAGGGGAAGTAAATACAAAAGGGTATTCTAAATTCTAAATTCGGGTTATATTTATTTTAGATTTGGGCGCAGCAAAATTGAGTCATAGATACCTGGAGGATAGACGGCAGTTTTCAAAGTGATAGTGAAACCTTGTGAAGGCGCATACGGCGAAAAGGATTTTGAGCCAGCAGTCATAGAGGCCGTTAACGACGTATAGAACAGGTGAGTACTGTGTGATATAACGTCAAAGTCAGAAATTTTGTGGTAGTAATTAATTTGGCACAAGGCTACGTGTATCATATAAAATTTGGCATATACAAAAGTAAATTATAAAAAGGTACTAAAACAAAAGATAGTGCAGTTTGGTTGGGCATTGCACATCTACTTACCACTGAACCCACGGTAAGTAGGTGGATACCCTGGGAAGAAAGAGTTCATATAGTCGAGGCATATTTAAAACATTTTGATTTATTAACCAACCAAACGTTGCTAAAGTACGTGGCGTGAAATAGGTATTTGCACATTATATAAAAATCATTAAATTAATAAAATTAAGGCGCGAAAAAGAGAGGGGTGCAGCATAAGAATATATATATATATATATATATATATATATATATATATGACAGCTAAACTGAGAATAACTAATTACAAAAGAAATTCAGAAAATTTATGTGTCGCGGTTATTGAAAATGAGCACTAAACCTGATCTGTTTGTATGGCACAACACTTACACTACACTGCTGGTACCGGGGTGTACGAGTATCTCGTCTCTGTAAGATCCGTTTGCAAGTGGAGTTAAATGGATATTGAAAATGCAGGGTTAGGTTATTAATGGAAGGTAGGGGTGTGTTGGGATCTACGTTTATTGAGTGTTTAAGTTCTTAAGTAATGTCTAATATAAGTGAGCTAGTGTTTGTTTTCTACAGTTGCATAGGTCGGTGTCTGAGAGGTTAAATTGAAAAAGTTTGGCATTAAACTTCCCGTGTCCCGTGAGAAATTGTATTGTAGGTCGGGAAGATAGAAGGATATGATTTGGGATTTCTGTGAGTGTTGGGTATATGTTGTAAATGTGTCTACCCCTACTCCAGGATTCCTGCCACAAAATCTCTAACGAACCCCGAATAAGGATCTTCAATTCAGATGGTCTTGTGTTCCCTATAAACCTTGGGAGTAGGGTGTGGTCGTATAGTTGTATCGGTTGTTTAATCTTGATGTGTTTTCGTTGAATCATAGCATGTATAGTGAGATTGATTGGACATATTTTAAGGAGGACGTACAGTACTTCCGTAGAGGTAGTTCTGCAAGCCCTAGAGCAGAAAAAAAGGAAAGGTCTGACACAGGAATGGAGAGCTCTTCTATGGTGTACGTTGATGTATCGAAACCAGTAGTCTGCAGCGTATCGTTTGATCGGTATTGTTACGTTGTTTATAATAAGTGTCTTAGTTCGTTGTGAGAGTGAGCGTGGGAAACACGTTTATAGGTCTTGAAGAAGTAATACAGTTTTATTTCTAAGGTAAGTGATGTGCGCGTTTAATTTTAAATTATTTTCCAAGTACATACCCAGATACCTAACCAATTTAAAATATTTTGGTGAGATACCTTCTAGGCGTATAGTAGAAAATTTTCTAAATCAAGTTTGCCCTTGAGGTGAATCATGTGGGTTTTTCCCGTTGAGATTGGTTGACGGTAGACATGCGACCATTGTTCGATTAAAAGCGGACTTAAAACCGATGAAGATAACCAGTGTGTATTTGGCTGGTGTTTGTTTGACTGTTGTGAATAGTGTGTGTGTGTGTGTGTGTGTGTGTGTGTATGGCCTGTTTGGTACCCCTTTGTTTTCGAAATCCGATTTGGTGCAATCAGGTTGCGTGTGTGTGTGTGTGTGTGTGTGTGTGTGTGTGTGTGTGTGCTTGCGTGCGTGCGTGCGTGCGTGCGTGCGTGCGTGTGTGTGTATGTGTGTGTGTGTGTGTGTGTGTGTGTTGATATGTTCATTTAATTGTTGTAGAATCAGTTTTTCTAGGATCTTTCTCAAGCACGGTAAAAGTGCAACGGGGCGGTATGATGTAGGTTCTGAGGCTGGTTTTTCCGGTTCAATAAAAGTTTGAGTGTGGAATACTTGTAGGTGTCGGGAATATACCGTCTGTGATATATTTTTAAAAGTGATGGAATAATTGTGTGCGTAGTATAGGATATGATACTGGAATGAGTCCGGTTGTTATGTTGTCTGGTCCAGGTGCTTTGTTTTTGCATACATTGGTAATTATGTCGTCTAGGTCCTCTAGTCGAACAGTGTTGTTAGTTCGGCTGTTCGGTGGTATCTTGTTATTGTCAATAACGTTCATTTGTTGTTCAGTCATAATGTCCAACGGTTGGATGGGAGTCAAGATGTCTAACATCGCTTGTTACGTGTTAATGGGTATCGGATCAGTGTAAAGGTGTGATGTAGCTAAGACTTGTGGTGTGTTATTGTTGACTACTTTTCTGTAGATGCTCCCAAGGGTCTGTTATGTTTTGTAGTATTTTTGTGTAATGTCGGTGTTTAGTCGATCGTATGTTGTCTTTCCATACTGGTTGCGGTGGTGTGTATACATTGTTCGTAGGGTCTCTCTTTAATTTCCTATGGCTCAATTGTTTGCGGGGTCTTGTCAAGTCAGAATTCCACCACTTGTTTAAGTTAAAGGAGTGTGTCTGTAGGGGGATAATGTGTGTAGTTGCGTTTTTTATGATTGTTGTGCTAATGTGTGCTTGAACGATTGAGTGGGTTTGTGGTGTGTTGTCTGTTATTCGCTCGTTTACTAATGTTTGCATACTTTTTGTGTAGAGATTCCAGTTTGCTTTTTTTGTTTTGTAAAGTCTGGTTTTGAAGTAAGTTCTGTGAGGATGGTTTGATGTAAGTTTGTTGATTATTGATCTATGGTCACTGCCAGATATTATATCAGTAATGTTCCAGTCTGTGATATAAGTATTGCGTCAAGACGCGAGTTGACAACGTCACATCGATGTTAGAATTATTTTGTACGGTGTGAAAAGTCGTGAGTGTCGTGTATTTGTTATGTATGTGTAAGTGATGATATGCCGTAGAAGAACTCCCTCTGGTTCTGTAGTGATGCTGTGCCACAAGATAGATTTTGCGTCTAATGCAAAAATAATCGGTTTGTCCCTCAGGGTCCTTGTAGAATGGTGTCTAGCTGTTTCAAAAAGATCCGCATCTTCAAGCCGTAATGAAAGTAACCAGTTACGATATACTAGAACCCCCGTTCCCAGCTCGGTTGACATACAGTGATATGTCGTGTTGAGAGTGTTGCTAGGTAAAGTGTCTGTGCGAGTGCTATTTGCAAGGATTGCTGCAGTGTAACTATTGTTTACAGGTTTTGGATGTTTTATGAGTGTATATTGCGGAGGTAGGTCTGGTATTGTATTTTGTATGATGTGCGGTTCTTGAACTAGCACTATGTTTTGTCATAATAGTCAGGTCAGTTCTAGTGTTGCAGTTTGTGAATGTTGTAGGTTGATTTGTATGAGGTTTAAAAATGATGTGGATGGGGGGATGCGAACGGTTTACATGAGGTCTGTAATCCATATGGTATTCTTTGCTTTGCTATTTGAAGAGATTGTTTGTAGCAAGGACAATCAGTGCTGGTGACGAGGTGATCGTGTTTTTCCAACTCTTTTGAAGTTGGCAGAAGTAGGTACAGCAGTTGGTGGCTGCACCTATGTTCTTGTTGGATGAGAACTGACGCATTTTCACAAGTTACTAGAGACTTACATACCTTCGCAGAATGACCAAATCTTTGGCAGTTGTATCATCGCGAGGTGGACATTAGATTCCACAGCGCCACCCAACGCCACCGCCACCGCTACCACCACTGCCTCCTGAATATTAGGCAACCCAAAATACATGGGCAGCGCCTCTCAACGCCTTTCTAACCTGTGACGTCATACCCGCCATCTTTGTCTGTGTAACATCCGCCAGTTTTAACATGCGTTATCTTGCTTACGTCATGGCAGTCATTTTAACAAAACTGTCACTTTTAGACATCCGCCATCTTTGCCTATATCACATGAACCATCTTTAACACGCGTTACCTTGGTTTACGTTACGGTAACTTTTTTGACATCGGCCATCTTGATTTTATCGCAACCACAATTTCGGATAACACCAGTCTCGTGTCCTCGCATAAACTGAAGCATAACTATTAAAAATATAAACTGGAATTGCTTTGCAAATCATTGTAATTCAAACACCATTAAAGATAAATAGTTAATAATTGTAAACTCATTACCTGTTAGTTTATTAATCGCAAACTCATTAACTAGTAGTCTACTAATAAGAAGCATATTAATCTATACTTGGAAACGCATTCTTAATAAAGTCGACATACAAGTGAAAGTGGTCAAATGCTTAGGCAATTTATATTAATTGCTTTTGCACGGGTCGCGTCAATGTCCACACAAACAGTTCCGATTTTGATATTTTTTTTAATTTTTGTTTTTTTATAGTATTCAAAATCAGAAACCTTTCAGAGAAGGGAAAAGAATTAATTGTATTGTTTAAACAATATGTCTGTTATTTATAGAAGGTAATAAGTTTTTGCGTGGTTTTCTTTGAAAAAATTTTCGTGTATTAATTTTGGTGTATAGTTGTTAAAAGTACAGTTGTAGTAATAATTCAATATTTACATAATATAAATTTGCTGTGCGGATCAAAAAATATGTATGCGCTACGTGTATACCTTATGTATATTGGTTTTTGGTAATACATAATATGAAATTATAATGCTATTGTTCTGTTAATGGTTATGCAACTATTAGCTCGATTTGTATTGTAAATAAGCTCTTATTATTTTCATAGGGGTTTTTTTACAGATATATCTTATTTTTTATAGTGTTCTACACTATTATACCCCCGCCGGCGCGGTACGCGAGCCACTACAGTCAGTTGGTAGCAATGTTAAATAATTGCAAAAATGACGCGCAAATAAAAGATTGCGTCATATCAATGTTCGAATTATTACAACATAATAAAAAAATTATACTAATTTTAAAGAAAACCCAAAGGGGTACTCACGTAAATTGTAGGGCGACTCCAGCATTATGTAACGTGCATTTTTGTAGTTTTAACATTTTACGCTCTTTCCCAATTTATAAAAACATTTCTACAAATTACTATTTCTATATTTAATATTTATTAACTTGTTGACGAATGCGTCGTGTTATCATGAGTGGATTGCATCGTCCTTGTCTTGCCGTTCATATAAATTTTGTTCCTTATGTGGATATACAAGTCTAGATAAGAGACGATAAGCGGTTGTAATAGCGAGGAATTGATATAAACAGGCGAGGAGTAGAGTTTTGTTCTTTGTTCCTGTTCCGATATATTAAGTACGTTAAAAATACTGCTTCTTTCTGCTTTTAACAATAGTGAGAATTAATGCAGGATTAATTTTCGTATTGTTCCTGAACAAGCACGGCATGTTTTTAGTTGATTTTCTGTTGGAAATAAAAGCGGTAAAGCTTGTTAAACTCGAGGCACGTGTGTTTTACGGAACATTTGACGGACGGTTTTATTGCTTACGCGTGCTTACTAATTGTTTTTAGTTGTTTTTCTTTTGAGACAAATGTTGTAAGGAACATTTGACGGACTTACTTTCGTGATACGCGAGTTAAAGTTCGGGCCTTTGGAGCTAGTTTTTTAAAAAAGCTTTTGACTTTAACACATTTATTTTACTTTGAAACAGATGAACTTGTACATAATACTAAAATTAATTATTGACTAGTGAGTAGCTTGAACAACGAAGTATGGAGTTCGAAGACTGACTGCCGGGCATTGAGCTCCCGGGCCTTTTATAATAACCTGCCCTCACACGGCTGTGAGAACTTGCAGATCTCATGTCTGCGTTTCTCTTAATTGTACACTTTAATACAATGTAACAACAATTCTAAGTAATTGCGGTCTGTTGACCGCCTGTGACCTGCCACCTGCAGTATCACTGCCCTCACGGATGCAAGCTGCATTCCGTTCTCATGAACTGTCGATAACCTCTCTGGGTTATCCTTGTGTTACAATGTTGCATTGAACTTATACTTTTACTTAATAATTTCTAATAATTCATATTAGATTCAATACATCAATATATATAGGTAATTGGGGATACATAACTCCTCCCACCGTAAATGAAAAATTAAGGTTTTCTTAATTTTAAATACATAAAATACATTATTTAAATTCATTTAAAATTCATTGTTTCTAATGGTATGCTTATTGTTTCCTTTTTTCTCTTTGTTTCCTTAAATCTAGAACTGTTTCCTTCATTCTTATATCTAAGGTACATTTTGTATAATACATACATGATTACAAAAATTATTAAAATGATTAATACAATTGTCCAAACACTTATATTATTATAATGTAACTTTGGCGTTTTGATTTCACTTAATTGTTCTTTATAACTTTCCACTAATTTCACGGCGTGGTTGAGATCGTCTAAGTCTAGATGCTCTAGCTTCATAGGTTTCTTTATTATTTCTTCGTCTTCTTGTTGTATTTTGAATTGTAGTTCCGGTAGGTTTGCAAGTTTCTTTGTTGCTATGGGATCTTGATAAACTCTGATAACTTCATCTTTCAATTTCACATAACAATCTTCTTTGAGGGTAATTAGTTTGCTTCCGATTAATGCTTGGTTATTTTCATCTTGGTTGCAGTGAATGGTTGCTATTACTTCTGTTGGGAAAATGGCTATCCATTTGTTATCTGTAACTTTTTGAATTTTCATATTAGTTATTTGCACTTGTTTAGTTTCACAGTTTTCGTAATGATTTGAGAATTTTAATAGTTGTACTTCACAAGGGCTGTCTTCTTGAATGGTTGTTGTCGTCATCGATTGACATAAATATTGATTTGGTGTTACTTCAGTACATTTTTCGTTTGTATAACCATATCTCAGTTCATTTAGGGATAGGAATTTGGTTTTGGGTATGATTACTTGGTATGTGCTAGTAACTTTCGTTGGAAAAGCAAATAAATGATAATATTGATAATTGTTACTTTCTACTATCGGGATTTCTATTAAAAATATTATTTTGTTTTTCTTAATGTTGCTAAAATTTGTTGCGTTAAAGTAAGGGTTGATACTATTTGAGTAAATATTGTAATTTTGTATACTGCCTAGTTTATTGGTAGTATACCGGGGTTGCTTTTTATATGTTATACTATTGGGTTGTCCGTTCTACCTGGGTGGAGGTTGACGGTAAGGGTGATGATTGTTTATCTGAATTTACAGGGTGTCTTAGGTTTTTTAAATGAATGTATTTAGTTATTTTACCGTTGTCTACTACTGCTATATTTTTATCTGATATTTTCTTAATTTTAAATGGTTCTAAATTTCTGGGTGCTGTTTTATGTCGCTTGCTTTGAAAGTTTTTCTCATATACGGTTTGTCCTATTGAAAATTTATTTGAGTCGGTATTTTTGTTTCGGTTGTGGTGATACGTTCTTTATCGTTTTCTAATTTATCTTTTACCTTGTCGTAAGTTATTTTTAGTTTTGTTTGTGATCTTTCGCATATTGTTGATATACTTCTTTATTGTAGTGTATGTCATAGGGATTTCGTGAATCTGAATGTCCTAATGTTAATTCTAAGGGTGTAAAATTTGTTGATGAGTGAATTGTGTTATTATAGGCGATTAGTGCGTATGACATTAAATTGGTTATATGTTCCTTTTATAATTTATTCTTAATAATCGAATTTGTTCTAACAGGGTTAAATGTAATCGTTCAATTAGTCCGTTTGATTCAGGGTGGTTTTCCGTTATGAAATGAATTTTTATTTTGTGTAGTTCTAAAGTGTTTTGTATTGTCTCGTTTTAAATTCGCTACCATTGTCTAAAGTTATTGATTCGGGTGTTCCGTAAAATGTGAAATATTGTAAAATCCTTGGGTCACGTCAATGCTATTTTTGGATGTGATTGGTATTGCTTGGCCTATTTTTGTGAATGCGTCTATAATTGTTAAATAGTTTTGCGCTTCTACTACTAGAGTATCGGCATGTAGTTTTGAAATGGTTTGTCGGGTGTTTTGGTTAACATTAAGGGTATCTTTGGGGTTTCCTATCGTATTTCGCTCTGTCACATAGTTCGCATTGGTTAATGAAATCTGTGGTCAAGTCCTTCATGTCTTTAAAATAATAACGTCTTATGAGTTGTTTTATTGTTTCGTTAATTCCACGATGGTTGGTTTTTCCTTCGTGTTGATTTCTAATTACATCGTTTATTTCGTCAGGGTCGTCTAGTGTTATTAGTTTTCTAGTACATCTGATGAGTTCAGGTCCAGAGTTATTGAATAGTTTAATGTATAATTCTGAAAATCTTTGGTATAAATGTTCGGTATTGAAATAAAAATAAAATCGTTTTTTCTCGGGGTGTATTCTTTAAAATTTTAATTATTTGTTCCTCGTTGTCATCTTTAGTTATTTGAATTTGATATATCTTTTGTTATCTACTTTTGTATATTTTACTGGATTGGGGTTATTTAAAACTTCGGTTATTATAAATTGGTTAGGTTTCATATCGATTGCCTCGTTTAAAATTTTAATCGCGTTTTTTGGTTCTTCGTTTTGTGTCGAATGTATTGTGTCGATCTCGTCTGGATCTTCCCTTATTTCTGTATCGTCTACGTTTCCTATAATGGATTCCGTTTCTAATGCATTGAGTTGGATTCGGCTTAAAGCGTCTGCGTTGTTGTTATAAATTCCTTTTATATATAATTTCGTAATCGTACTCTTCGAGTCTGATTCTCCATCTTTGTAATTTTGAATTTGGTTCTTTCAGTTTGCATAACCATACTAGTGGTCTATGGTCGGTATATATGTAAAATTTTCTTCCGTATAGGTAAGGTCTAAAATATTTTGTTGCCCAAATTATGGCTAATAATTCTTTTCTATAGTGCTATATTTTGTTCGGTTTCATTTAGGGTTCTGGATGCGTAGCTGATGGGTTTATCGCTACCTACTTTTCCTTGGCTCAATGCTGCGCCTAATGCTACATTCGATGCGTCTGTCGTCAGTATAAATGGTTTTGTAAAGTCTGGGTATTCTAATACAGGGTGATTCGTTAATATGTTTTAATTTTGTCTACTGCTTTAATAAATTCCGGGGTGTGTTCAATTTTGTTTCCCTTTTTTAAACAATTTGTCAGGGGTTTGGTTATCTGAGCGTAACCTTTAATGAATTTGCGGTAGTAACCACTAAGTCCTAGAAATCCTTTAATTTCTTTGTTTGTTTTTGGTAATGGGTAATTTAGAACTGCATTTGTTTTGTCTGGATTTGGCATTACTCCTTGGGGTGTTATTACATGTCCTAAAATGATACTTCTTTTTGTAAAAATTCACTTTTGTCTAATTGTACTTTAAAATGTGCTTGTCTAAGTCTTTCGAATACTTCTTTCAATCTTTCTATGTGTTCTACCAATGATGTGGAATAAACTATGATGTCGTCAAGGTATACAAGGCATTTCTCATTGTGTATTCCTCGTAATATATTGTCCATGACTCTCTGGAAAGTAGCGGGTGCGTTCTTTAGTCCAAATGGCATTCGTTTGTATTCGTAATGTCCTCTAGGTGTGCTGAAGGCTGTTTTGATATGTCTTTTCTTCCATCTCTACCTGATGGTATCCTGATGCTAGGTCTAATGTTGTAAAATATTGGCATTTGCCTAATTTGTCTAAAATTTCGGTTATATTTGGTAGTGGATATTTGTCATCTACCGTTTTTCATTTAACTTTCTATAGTCTATTACCATTCTGTACTTTCTCTTTCCGGTTGCGTCTAATTTCTTAGGTACTATTAACACGGGGCTGCTCCATGGTGAATTGGAGTGCTGGATTATGTCTTGGTCTAATAAGTCTGCTACTTGTCTGTCAGCTTCTTCTTGGCTTGCATGAGGTAGTCTGTATGCTTTTGTAAAATTGGTTTATTGTCTGTTAACTCGATATTATGTTTTACTGTGTTGGTGAATGTTAATGGTATTCCTTCACAATGGAATATGTCTCGGTATTCGAAACATAAGTTTTTAATTGCTCTTTCTTCTTCTTGATTGATATCGGTATTAAAGCGGATGTTAGTTAAATTTTCTCTTAACATTTCGTCATGTTCTATTGGGTTGTATTCGTTTTCTAAATTTTCGTCTATTTCCATTTCGTTAAAATTTATTTCTTCTACGTTAATTGGGTCTGTCAATGATAATTCTACGGGATAGTCGTTTGAATTTAATATTGTTGTGGTTGCAAAGTTATCTTTTATTTGTACTAAGGCAGTTGGGGTTTCTACTCCTTGTTGAAATGTCATATGATTTATTATTCCTAAATTTTTGTTAGATTTTACTGGGATTTTTATTTTCTTTCCGTTCGGGGTTCTATAGTGTATTTTGTTCAACTTGTGTGTTTTGAAATTTAATTGGGATTTTTCCGTATTTTGTCCTTAATAAGCGATTTTTAATGTCAATGTTGGCTCCTAATTTTCTTAGAAGGTCCATTCCGATTAATCCGTCATATTTGTCGTTAAATTCGAATACACAAAATTTATGTTTCATTTTGACATTAAATGTTCTCGGTAAGGGTATATTTGCTACGAATTGGTGTATTGTCGTTTGATGAGCTGTTTTAATTTTAAACGGTTCTCTTCCTACATAATCTAAATAGTGTTTTTGTACGGTTCTGGGGCTAATCAATGTTTTCGATGATCCGGTGTCAATTAATAGTTTGAATTTGGCGTGGGGTATTTCTATGTATGGTAATACTAAGTGATTTATGTTGTTTAAGTTTATTAAGTTTGGTCGGTTATGAATTGGTCCATTTGAAAATTTGAGTTCGAGTTTTCGTCGTCGTACTCCTCGTAAGTTTCGTATTGTTCGTCACGTTCATAAGTTTCTGCTTGGTTTGTTTCATTGTTCGTAGGTGTCTCAATGTCATTATTCTGGTCAGTGTCAAATTTTTCTATTTCTTGATGAAATAATTCTTCTGATGTAAAATTACGTTTCTGATGAGGGTTTGGTCGGATATGTGTTATTTTTGTGTTTTGTCTGGTGTTACCAGATGAGGTGTCCATTGGTGTTGGTTTGTAATAATTGTTAGGGTTGTTATGAGTATTAGTCATTGGTGTATTTCTATTGGGGTTTGCGTTGAATGCTGGTCTTGGTTGGTTTAGGTTTTGATTAAATCTCGGTTGGAATGCGGGTTTCGTAAAAGTTGGGTTGAATGTTGGTCTTGAAAAATGTTTATATTGATTATTAAAATTGGTATTGTTAAAACTTGGGTTGTTACTTCGCGGTTGATTTGTTTGTGGGTTAAAGGGTGTGAATTTTTGTTGAGGGATTGTTTGTCTTGTAGCTTGTATAGTTTTTGTTGGTGAATAACTTTTATTCGCGTTGGGGTTGTATAGTCTGTTGCGGTAATACATTACATTTTCTTCTTCTATTACTAGGCTCATAGCTTCTTCTAGATTTTGGGGTCGTTGGAATCTGATTTTATCCGATAGTCGTTCTGGTAAAGCGTTTATATATGTGTCTAGTGCCATTTCGTCATACATTTTGTTTTAAATGTCTAACGTTTTGATCGGGTTCTTCGATTTTTAATTTTGTTAAAATTAAACTTCTCACGTCTTGGCATTTCATTCCGAATTGGTAGGGGATTGATTGTGTTCCATTCTAAGGTTTATTAGGTCTCGTACCAGGCATTTTATATTACGTTGGTCTCCAAAATATGCAATTAGTAGCTGTTTAAACTGGTCCCATTCCGATAAGTCGTCCCTACTGGCAATTAAGGTTAGTGCCCTTCCGGCTAGTTTACTTATTACTAAGCGTATAAGCAATGAATTTCTTGCGTCATCTCCGGGTTTGTAAAAGGTTTTTAGGAACATTTCAGATGCTCCAATGAAATTTGAGAGATGGGCCTGCGTGCCATCGAACGTCTGAATTGTCTCTAAATAGAGACGTAAGTCTGTGTTACTCATGTTGGTTAAGGGTTGTTTTCGATTTTTTATAAAAATTTCAAAAAAAAAATTTTTTTTTTTTTGAATTAAGCTTTATTTCGTTATTTGTATGGTTACTTTTGCTTCGGATTTATTAATTTTCCGTTTGGGTTGTGAAATTTCAATTTTTGTAAAAATTGGGGTTGATTTTCTATTTGTAACGTTAATTATGCTTTGGATGTATTAGTTTTTCTTTTGGATTAAGTAATTTTGGATTTTGTAAAAATTGGGGATGATTTTCCTTTTTATGACGTTATTTTTGCTTTGGTTTTTTAAATTTTCCTTTTTAGATTGGATAACTTAGAGTTTTGTAAAAATTGATGTTGATTTAGCTATTTGAAACGTTAACTTTGGTTTTGGTTTTTAATTTTTCAATTAGATTAGGTACATAAAGATTTGGTAAAGGTTGATGTTTATTTCGTTATTTTTCGGCGTTATTTTTTAGTTAGGAATGGTTAATTTTCAGTTTGGATTGGGTGGATAAAATTTTGGTAAGAATTTGAGATTAATTTCGTACTTGTAGTATTAGATTTATTAATTTTAAGTTCATATTGCGTCGAGTTATTTTTAAAATCGTAGTCGTTCTTTGTTTATATTTAATTACACAGTGCAGTGATGTTCTTGTGAGATTTATTTCAATAATGTTAGAATAATTACCGTAGTCTGGGATTTCTGCTTCTTAAGGAATCTGAAATGGATTTATTCTCACTTAGCTTTGTTTTGGTTAAATTCTGTTAATTAATACTCTTTCCGTGGGTTTTACTGAGTTGCGTAAACGTACAGTTCGTCTGTCTTGTGTTCTACTTATAACTTAAGGTTGATTACTCCTGTACTTCATGGTTGAAATTGAATACTTTGTTGAGGTAATTGCACTTACAGGTGTTAGTTTATGGAATTAGATAATTGACTTTCCGTACTCGCTAATGTAAAGTGTTATGTCTGTTTTATTTTTAGATCTCTCGGTACTATAATGCTTGTTGGTAATTGAATCTCTTCGTAATGTGCGTTTTCAGGTTTACAATTATGAGCGTATGATAACGTTTTAGCGTTTTAATTAAAGCTTCTTATGATGACCGTTTTACTGCACTTTATAATGCTGATTAATTAGTTGAAAAACGTTTAGAGTTTATTGCAATTGTACACGCTTTTATTAATATAGAAACTGCGTCGATTTTATTATCCCGTGTATGATGCAAATTGAAATTATACTGAAAGTTGAAAGTTATTTCTTTAGTACTGTGCAAGGATTCTGAAAGCGATTTTAATAATGATATTGCGTTGTTAAGCTATACTGAAAGTTGAAAGTTATTGCACTTCTCTGATGTTCTAAGTGTATAAAAGATGCGAGCTTTGTTTTCTTAGGTGGTTTTAAGTTACCGTATTTTTAGTTAATGCAGAATGTTCTTGTGATTTATTCAGTATTATAGAGATCAATGTTTTAATTAAACGTTCTGTACTGCTTGTTCGAATTAGCTTTGAAATTAATTTCGCGTTAGTTTACCGGTTTATAAACGTGCGTTGGATCGCGGTGATTGATGTTTCTTATTTTTGGTGTTTAGTGAATGTGCGCCCGTTATTTTTGGATTATTTTGAGTTCGTTCTATTTATTATGGTAAGGATCTCTTAATATTAATTCTCATTTACTTTTAAAAAGAAAATCTCTTTTAAATTCAATTCTTATTTGCTTTTTAAGAAAAAATATCTCTTGTAAATAATCAAGTCTCATTTGCCTTTAACATTCAAGTTTCATAAAATGTTATATAGTCTCGTTTTGAAATAATTCACTTTGAACTATTTTCAAAAATATTCATAAAATACAATTCATAAACAGTAAATATAAATGGTACTCAATAGTTATAATACTAGCATATATCAATGATAGTTTTGGTTTGAAATAAAATTATGGAAATGAACTTACATTAGTTTCATCTGTTTCTTTGGTGGGTTCGATCGATTCTGTATCTTGTCCACCTTGGTTTGTTTGTTGGCCTTAGACGATTCTTGTTCCTTGTCCAACTTGGTTTGTTGCTGGATTCAGACTATGCTTGTTCTTCCTCCAACTTGGTTTGGGTTCTGCCAAAATTTCGAATAAAATTCTTGGTCACCAATCTTCCGATTTTTGGATTTTCAGTGCCCTTTTGACATCCGTTACGACTGCGCCAGTTAAAGTTCGGGCCTTTGGAGCTGGTTTTTAAAAAGCTTTTGACTTTAACACATTTATTTTACTTTGAAACAGATGAACTTGTACATAATACTAAAATTAATTATTGACTAGTGAGTAGCTTGAACAACGAAGTATGGAGTTCGAAGACTGACTGCCGGGCATTGAGCTCCCGGGCCTTTTATAATAACCTGCCCCTCACACGGCTGTGAAAACTTGCAGATCTCATGTCTGCGTTTCTCTTAATTGTACACTTTAATACAATGTAACAACTTAATTCTAAGTAATTGCGGTCTGTTGACCGCCTGTGACCTGCCACCTGCAGTATCACTGCCCTCACGGATGCACAGCTGCATTCCGTTCTCATGAACTGTCGATAACCTCTCTGGGTTATCCTTGTGTTACAATGTTGCATTGAACTTATACTTTTACTTAATAATTTCTAATAATTCATATTAGATTCAATACATCAATATATATAGGTAATTGGGGGATACATAACTCGCGTACTTTACTAATTTGTGGTTTTAGTTGTTTGTCTTGTGAAATAATAGTCGTAGAACTTGCTAAACTGACCGATTCTTTCTTTAGGATTAATGTGCGTGCGATCTAGTCTAGTGTCCCTTTGTTTTATCAGATTAGTGCATACTTTGGATTATTTAAATACAGTGGATACTGTAGTTTCTGCATCTTTCTAACACCAAAGAATCTAAAATAAATCATCGCTTGCGCGAATTTCGTTATTTACGAAATATAACAGAATACCGGTTTACAAAGGTATTGGTTGAAGTTTCTCACTGCTTTTTGGAGGTTTATGAAAATAATATACATTTGATCCCAGTTGAAATTAAACAAGTGCTACAAAACATTTCGAAATTATTGTCCCAGGAAATAGAATTAACAAGAAATTTATCAATGCTACATAGTTCCGTCGCGTGATGGTGTCTGCTGCTAACCCCAGTGAAATGCGTAGGTGTGATTAGTGTGACGTGTGATAAGTTCCATCAACACCCTCACAGTCCAGGGTGAAGTGCTTCGTTAGCGTAGGACATCGTGAATCTCACACTTCCGTTGCAAGGAAGCGTTGCTGAAGGACTTTTGTAAGTTGAACTATTTCCTACTTGTTATTACTTTAAATATCTATCCGTTGTTTTGCCATATCTTTGTCGTTCTGATACCTTTTACAAAAGACTTGCATGATATTTTAAAACATTAGAAAAAAGAAAGAAAGAAAGAAAGAAAGATCAATACTACTGAATTACTCATATCAATTGTGTCTTACCTATTTATTTTCTTTTAACATTTTGTCTGATTTATGTTTAATTGGTGTGTGAGGAAACGTTTCTGCTACTCCCCAATATTACCTCACTTTGTATTAAAAGTTTTTGTACTGCTTTTACCGTTGTTATATTATATAGATTATCCAAACAGTTTTTTTTACATTCTACCAAGTACTGAATAATTTAGACTAATCATTGCTGCTATGCTTTTTCCTTTTTTTTCTGGTTTGCTTGACTATTTTTCTTGCAGGTATTATCACTAACTCCTTACAGCCGCGTACATGGTATGTTGGTCTGCTTTCTACAACCCCCCCGAATCTCCGATTGAGCCCGGTCATTTCTTTGATTTTCTTTGTGTTACGCACGGCTACGAGCCAACGTAGCATAACTTTGGCGCCCGAACAGGGACTGCCACAAATTACGTAGCATAAATTTGGCGCCCAACGTGGATGCCTCGAAAAACAACGTAACAATTACTCCATGATGGCGGGCTCCGTTGATTTTTCTGGCGTGGGTAATCGTTAAGCCCGATCGAATCCAAATTCAATTTTGTCTTCTTCCTATTTGTATGTAGAGGTACGACAGGAAACTGGTTTAAGGAACGATAATCAAAGATAAGGCAAGGAACCTACATAACAAAAAAAGACACGATAAGACACCAAGTTAACTACATTCGTTGGCCTCTTGATCACCAGTCCCGACACGTCTGCCGAAAACCACCACCACCCCTCTTGGCACACCGCGTCGGCGCAACCTCGCGCAAACGCACTGTCTAAAGTGACGGAAATACGCGCACGTTTTTTTAAATCCTTGGTGCGAAATTTTTATAAATTAAAACTTGAATTGAAAATGTTTAGTGCCGATTTCGGCACGTAACAACACAAATTCCTTATTGCGAACTGCAAATAACTTGTCTTGTTATTATTATGATCTGCCTATACAGCAAGAAACGAGTGTCGCCACTAGAAGGTTTTTTATTTTGCAAATAAATTTTGCTTTGACATGCCGCAAATCTCAAAGATCAGACATGCTTGTATAGCCATCTAGAGAACGAAGATGTAGTTTCGGATCAATTTTTGTACTTCCACGCTTAGTAGTGTTGGTGTTTTACCACCTGATGGCGTTATTATTTACTTTTGCCATAGTAGAAAGATGCTTTCGAAATTATATCAGTATAATAGCTTCGATTACTTCACAAGGTTGTTGGAAACTAATCTGCTCTGACGAAGCTTAAAGAAACTGAAACCGGTAAGTAAGTGTTTCCTCCTCTTGTGAAACAATAATGCTATTGTTTTGTTAATGGCTATGCAACAGAATAATACAACACAAAAGTTACCAAAATTAAACAAAAAATTATGCGCCCTAACTATACATTTAAATGAATATCAACACCAAGCAGATTTTGACAACACAAAAATATTAGATACAGAAAATATATACAAAAACAGATTATTTTTAAAAAGTTAACATATCAAAAAAAAAAATCAACACAATTAATTTCAAAAATGACATAGATAACCTACACAAAAGTTATGCATTTTTATTCTCCAGAAATAAAAAGTAATAAACACCATTTAAACTGATTAAAACAGTCTAAAATAAACACACATATACAAACGCATGCATACACACTTTATTCGCACAAACACACACACACCACACACACACGCGCGCGCACACATACCAACACATTAGAACGTAATATGCAACAGTATATAAATGACAATATTTTTATTAATTATAATGTTACAGTAGATTATTATAAATTTATATAATTTATAAGTAGCAACATCTCTAATTTTTAAAATGTTATTTTCTTCCTTGTAATTGACACTTCTGTAATATTTAGTATTACAAATTACATTACAATACAAAATTTCATAAAAACCAACAGTTTAATAAATGTAAGTCTAGATTTAAGAAATTCTCAAAAAATGTTAACTATTTAATTACAGATCTAGGTTTAAGGAAACATATTTACCGAAACGTCAATTATTAATAAATGACTTTGGCATTTTGAATAATTTATGACATTTGGACGAAGTTAAACCCAAAATCTAATCTTAATTAAACATTAATAACGTCCAGACACAAATAAAAAAAACAAAAAATTTCCTGAAAGCCAGCAAAAATATCTTTCTAATTACTCTTAAGTACCGTTCGAACGTTCAAAGATGCTTTTCCTATTTTCATATTCTCAAATGACCGTTTTGTTGACTCTTACATATATAATATATAGCAAATATTAAAATTAAAACAGTCTTTAACTAATAAAAATTTTAAGATCTCTAACCTGCGTTTTTCTTGCTTGTCATTGGAATTTCCCTATATTATATGTGGTCAGCACCACTTAATTGTTACAGCTCGACTTGCTTCACTTGATTGGCCAGAATGATGGATTAACGGTTGCTTGTATTTTTCTTGTTGGATTTCTGGAGTTACTTTGAGTATCTTTACGTTTATTTTATATTTCCATGTAATAATTTATTTATACGTATTTTCAGACGTATTATTTAAATATGCATTTAGAGTATTTATTCAGACGTACATTTAAATCTTTATTCGGAGATACCTTTATTCGAACCTTTAATCGGAGCCCTAAATGGTTGAATATTAGTATAAAATTTAATTAATAGTTTACCTTACATCTAAGCGTTGAACGGCTATTTTTCGTCGTACAAATTTCGTACTTTCAATCTTTCACTTTGTAATAAATTACTACTTGTCACTGATACGTAAATTTTTTCTTGATATCGACGTGGTCCTTGCCTTATTGAAAACAACCTGTCTACTTTCGAGTGTCCTATCGTATTTATAAGCTCCACCTATACTTGATTTAATTAGTGCGCATCGCGTGTTTATTGATAAACGTTTGTAATTTCCGCCTATCTCTGTAGAACCTTGGTAATTCTCAAATTCCCTGGTTTTAATTGTTGTTTTTCCCTTTAATCTCGCACGTAGACATTTAATATACAATAGTATCTTCTTAGAATTTCTAAATATTCCTTTCATTCAGTCACGTATTTTATATTTGTGTTGCTTATAGTCCAAAGCTTATCGTATAGCGAACCGTCTGTTATTTATTTGTTATTAAAAATGTTGGATTTTTAAACAAACATAATATTCCTAGTCACGTATTCATTTTCTAATAATGACGTATTAGAATGCGTTTACTTATTCATGCGTTGACATTTTTGAGGATATTCTTAAATAGCTAGAATACCAGGTTATTTATTTTTCCCGATAATGTGTTTATATTGATGCAATTTGGTGCGTTTAAAACCCTATCTTTTACTGGTTTCTTAAACTTAAAGCGTATTATAAGACGCATACATTGTTATTTTAGCTAATAGTGTTTGATTATTGCAAAATGAGCTTCTTTCTTATGCATTAGATTAAATATACTTTATATGCAGCGTACTCGCTTTTGACCTTTTGTAAAATAGTCGATTTACTCGTATAATTGGTGCAATTATTTGTTTTTCTTAACGTTAAAATTATTTACATTTATTCTACAACCCCTATGACTTAATCTGCCCTTAAACTGCCCACTTGCCCACTTATCATAGCAATATATATATATATATATATATAAGTACATTTATTTATGTCTTGCGGTACATCAAAATGTTTTTATTTTGAAATTGAACCAAAGTTAATTTGATCTGACTACTAATTTATTCCCCAGAGCCACCTATTTGCACAAGCTACAACAAATATCAACGTATGCTTTTTTAAATGCAATTAATTTCTAGGTCTATTCGATACACCATTAGTCGCCCTTCACACAATTCTGACACATTAGCAGCAATACTTAAAAGTATAGTGTTTCCTCGTGGATCTGCAAACCCCAGTGCATTCGCAAGATTCGTGCAGAGTATTGTAGAGAATCCAGTTTTGAATGGAGAAGTCATTCGATTAGATGCAGGACTACGTTTACAACCGTAAGTTCTAGTACCTTATCACAAATACATTATAAATAATATTTTGCAGGGGTGAAGAAGTATACAGTATGTTCAAGTAAAACACAGATTTCCAATTTTATAGAGACATAATTGTATAAGTTTTCTAATAATAAATAACGCACGCTTTTTCTTGAATTGAAACATTTCATTGTTTCCTATCCCATCTTATTTTAACTTCCTATCTCTTATGATCGAAACTTAGCTGCGACGAACATTTCCTTTAGATTATGTGCAGACTATCTTTCGCATACAAGCATAAATTTGTTAGGGTATTAGCATTATAATAGTAGGGTAGATTGATTTACTTTAACTTGGCCTTACATACGCCACAAGGTGATGCTCTTTGGGACATATCTTAAAATACATGATGAAAAAGTAGTTGGATTAATCGGGTGTAACATTTTCTCATAAATTGAAATCCGAGCTTAGCCTTTAGATAAAGCTACTACCTTCTTCAGCCATTACTATCATACTTATTTCTTAAGTTGGACCTGTAGGCGACATACGCGATTTGGAATAATTGTGTTTACAGTTTGAATTAATTTTTCTTTATTTGAAGATTGTTTAAACGTGAATACGTTTTCATGCCGTGATATGCTGCTTATTGATAAAGTACTTATTGGTAAAATCATATTTGACGATCCTGTTATATCTTGTACTTCCTTTATAGTCCATTTTAGTTATGTTATTGGATACGTTAAAGCTTTATTTAAAATCTTGGTATATCGAGTGACTTCGAGGCTAGCACAAAAGGTTAGAACCCTATTGTGGTGGTATATATATATATATATATATATATATATATATATATATATATATTGATATGATAACGCCGTACTCGGTGTTCTGAACGTTTTTACTTAACGCCACCGCTCTGTGTTCTTACTTCAAATTTTACTAATAAAACGAAGTCGATTAATTTCATATGATGAAATAAAATATTATTTACAATTTTCGAAATTCTTTAAATACACCCTTCAATCAATTAATATCATATGTATCATTTATCCCAAAATTTATACACTTTTAATTTAATCTAAAGTCACCAAAAACTACCTCTTTACAAAAAAAATCTGAAACGTTCTAGAGCTCTTTATGATTTATTACGTAAGTTTAACGTATGCAAATGTTTCTTGTTGACTTCATTACAAGTTTGGCTAAATTGAATAAATTCAGTATTAAAATTTAAATTGAAAAATATCTTAGAATTAAATAGTTCTGACCTGTGATATGTTGTTCGTGTTGTGGATCAATCCCCCCTCTTCATTTGTATACCATGTTTTCCAAAAATTACCTTGTGCTTCTTTATTTCATATTTGTCTGCAAATGCGTTGAATCGCTTCCTTTAAATGCTTTCGACGCAGTTTAGAATTGTACCAAAATTCAATTAGATTTGTCCCCTTAGAATTAGTATTATCATAACTGATTGGAATTCTTTTGAATGCGTGTTTAATTACATTTATTATGCTTACTTCTAAATACGTGTGCTTCCACTGAAAAATATCGTTATTTGCCTTACTTAAAATTACTAAAACTCCATATACCGGGTGTTAAATATTTGTTATTCACCTAATGCATGAATTACTTATTTCTATGCTAACTATGCGTCTTATTGTGTCTATTTGCGTCGCTTAAAACTACTCATACTCTATATACAGGGTGTTAACTGCTTACTATTTACAAACTATCCCAATTACTCAATTTTCTATCAAATAAATGCAGTTTTCTGCTTCCTAGTGTGATTTCTGATTACTACAAGACCATTGCTATAAAATACACCCTTAAACAACCCCTTATCACAGCAATATATATATATATTCATTTTGTGCGGAAACGATCTCTTAAAATGCTTAAAATACTGTCCCACTATAAGTCTATGAGAATTTTATTTTTATTGTTTTTTTTAACCAAAGTCCAGCCGTCATTTGTTATACACATGTGCACAATCTATTATTTAGTTTGCAATAATTTTAAGTTATAGCCTCAATTATTGTAGTTGCGGTCAAAATATCTCACTGGGTTTATTAAACAAAGATATCAAAATTGCATAACCTAACTCCATTTTTTCGAAAAGTGAGTGTAAAAAGTAGTACCTAATAAGGGTCAGTACGAATTCCTTGTATATACTTAACAGACAGGAACAAAATTATTAAAAGAAAGAATGTAAGAGGTGTTAAGTAATTTTGCACAATATTCAGTGTATCAATCAAATAAAAATACTAAAAATCGTTATAGTCGTGAAAGAGAAAACACCAAGTAGTTAGTTAAACAGTGAAGAAAATTTTAAGTTTTGTGTTTTCTTAGAGATAAAGAACTGATATCCAAGTAAGTATCTATTTTTATCTTGGATTAGTACTAAGCTAACGGTCTTCTAAAGCAGCTGCTAAAGGAGAGTAGACCGTTTTGGAACTATTACTTCTACATTAAGCACGACTAACAAAGAAGGAGCACGAAAACTTGATAAACTTGGCAAATTAACATTTTTTATGGTATATTTCTTAGTAATTCATTAATTTTATTTTATTTCCAGCAGTACGGAACCCATAACATATTGTAACGGGCTACTACTTCCGCGTTTCTTTAATTTAAAACAAGTAATAATAATGGTCTTTATTACTCACTGTTCACAAGTCTAATTTACAGTATATGCCTTATTTATGGATGTTTTCAGTCCACTTAACAATGAAGCACTATTACACTAATAAATTTACAAGCACTAATATCTTCTTAAATTAACTCCTTTACCATAAGTTCATTAACAACACTAACACAACTATTTGTTTATACACTTCTATTTATTTATGTATACTGCAAGCTGCATGCACATTAGACACAGCATATCATTTATGTATATATTCTAAAAACTCAACTACGTTTACTTTACAACGATATAATTTATATTAGACATTCAAGAATAGACTAACTCTTACATTCATAAGCGGCCTTATATATACCCTGCATTAAGATATGACTCATTATCTAGAACTTTGTAGAAGGATTCTCGAATGCTGAAGAATACGCTGTGCCGCGGGCGTTTGTATGTTTGACGGGTTGCCTAATAGTGGATCGCAACACTGCCCCCTCTTTAAAACCGTTACGTCTCGTAACTGTAAATCCATCTTGACGCCAATTCGATGACTGATGACGGTATCGGCAGCTATCTCCTCTGGTGCATCCACCGCGTCGTTGGAAGTAACAGTCAACACTCATTTTCCTGGTCTTCTCGTATTTTTTCGAGTTGCCAAGTATCATCGGTTACCGTCATTCTATGGATGACACTTATTTTCTCTTCCATCTTGGAGCAATGATTGCAGTCCACCGGACAAGGTCTCCTAGATAGAGCGTCTGCATTCCGATGGCTAGTTCCTACGCGATGTTCTGTGTCAAAGTCATATTCCTGCAGCCGCTCTATCCACCTTGCCACTTGCCCTTCAGGATTTCGAAACTGCAGTAACCATTTCAGTGCAGCATGGTCTGTTCTCAACAGGAATTTACGGCCGTATAAGTACTTATAAAAGTGCTCTACGGATTTGACGACGGCCAACAGCTCCTTCTTGTCACACAATAGTTCCTTTCTGGCCGCGACAAGACCTTGCTGAAATACCCAATAACTTTTTCTTGTCCGTCCTGCACTTGAGAAAGAACGCCTCCTATAGCTGTGTTACTGGCGTCGGTATCCAACACAAATTTCCCCTCCATCCGTGGATAGCTCAAAATTGGTGCTGTAACTAGTAGCCGTTTCAGTTGTTCAAATGCTCTGTGGCAGTCGTCATTCCAATCATATTCTTGTCCATCTTCGGTTAATTTTGTTAACGGTTTGGCAATGTTCGCAAACCAAAGTATAAAACGTCGGTAATATGTGCACAATCCTAGAAAACTGCGTAGTTGGTGTATATCTGCTGGTGTAGGCCACTCCTGTACCGTTTTTATTTTGTCAGGGTCAGCTCTTATTCCAGTCTCCGAAACGACATGTCCTAGGTATTTCACCTCTTTTCCAAACAGGTGACACTTCTTGGGGCTCAATGTAAGGTTTGCCCCCCGTAATCTCTGGAATATCTCCTCTAGGTTCTTAAGATGTTCTTCGAAAGACCGACCTAACACTATCACGTCGTCCAGGTACACCAGACATGTCTTCCAGGACAGTCCACTCAGTACCGACTCCATCAATCGTTCAAAAGTAGCAGGAGCATTGCATAATCCAAATGGCATGACCTTGAACTGCCATAATCCAGTTCCAATTGTAAAGGCAGTCTTTTCTTTATCGTTTGGCTCCAAGCCTACCTGCCAGTATCCGCTTTTCAAGTCCAAGGTCGAAAACCATTTAGATCCGGATAGAGTATCTAAGGTGTCATCAATTCTGGGCAAAGGATAGCTGTCTTTCTTTGTCACATTATTAAGCCGCCGGTAGTCTACACAAAACCTTGTCGACCCGTCCTTTTTCTTGACAAGCACTACCGGGGATGCCCATGGACTATTCGAGGGTTCAATCACTCCCTGTTCTTCCATATCGGTGATAATTTGCTCAGCTTCCTTACGTTTTGCCAAAGGAAGCCGCCTGGGTGTTGTCTTATCGGTTGCGCATCTCCAGTATTGATCTTGTGTTGCACAACATTTGTCCTTCCTTTCTCACTATCATCCAGTGCAAACACACCTCGATATCGTCCGACCAGTTCTTTTACCTTGCCCAGTTGGTCGCCATTTAATCCTTGACACGAGGGTATCAACATATCCAGCAATTTCTGTGAGCAACCGTTGGTTGGTTTATTTTTCGTGTCGTCCACACAACGTTTAATATGACATACTGGAATGCAACTTCCCACAATCATGCCTTTCTTCAGGGTCACTGTATGGGGATTAATGTTCAGCACCCTTACTGGTACCATGTTTTGAGACTTTACCAGCGTTCTTCCAATCAGAAGTCCCTCCTGACCCATTCCCGATTCAGTTGCTTCCATCATGCATACTTGTCCTTCCCGGAGCGTACCATCCAAGCGTCCCATTACTATCATTTCCGCCTTCTCGGGTATTTTCACATCGCAAATCATTCGTACTTGCATCGTCTGGTTACTCCTACCTTGAAATGGAATCTCATCATCATCTATCCGAAGCACATTTTCTTTCATGTTTACATGAAACCCATATTCTCTCATGAGATCCATTCCCAAGATCACTTCTTCTGTAATTTCAGCTACCAACACTCGATGATTAATTAATTTGTCCCCAATTGTCAACATAACGGCAGTTTCTCCGTGAGTACCAATCTTCTCACCACTTGCCGTTCGGAGACACACCGATACAGGTAGCACTTTTCCACGACCAACCAAATCTGGTCTCACAATAGTTCTTGTTGCTCCTGTATCCACAAGTAATCGGACAACCCTACCATTAATTCTACCATCGATATAAATGCTGTCCAGACTTTCCACCGACGATGCAGCACGGATGATAATCTCCGGGGCACTACGCTGTGCTGTCGAAGTTCGCCCCCTTACATGGACCAGCTTTGGCACAACCGGTTGTTTCTTTGGTTGAGTACAGCGTCTCTGCATATGGCCAACTTCACCGCAGCTCCAGCATCGTAGACGCCATCTCCGCGGTCGTTGTCTTTTCAGCCTTTCCGCCTTTCGCTTTTCAAACACACGATTGACTATTTCATCTATGCTGTTCTGAGCTTGACCAGGTTCCTCTAAGGCAGACCGAGCTTTGTGACTCACCCTATGTGATGTCTGCTTAGCTGCTTCAAATTCAAGCGCATGGGCCAGTGCGTCATCCAACATTTTTGGCCGTGCTAGTCTTAGCGCTTGCTGTATTTCGCCATCCTTAACGCCATCCACAAATGTTTGGACAGCAAGTTGTTCGAGGAAGCTGTCTGGTGCCGTTGGGTATGCCAATCTAACTAATCTGGCAATGTCAGCTTCGAATTCTTGCAGGCTTTCACTTGTCTTTTGCGAGCGGTTCTTAACTTGTGCGTGGTAAACCTGTTGAAGGTGAGCATCTCCATATCTCATCTCAAGCTTCGATGTTAAGAGGCCGTAATCATTCTGCTGGTGATCGGGAATCGTTTGTAAGATGTTAAGAGCCTCCCCGTAGGGCCACTATTAAGGAGATAGCCTTCTCTTTGTTGCACCAACCGTTGGCTATTGCAGCAGCTTCAAATTGTTTCAAATATGTGGGCCAAGGTGTTTTACCATCGAATGTAGGTGGTTTTACTTTAAATTTAGACGGAATTGACTCGCTTCTTTCCATTGTTCTTATTTCTGGAATGTTCTGATTAACAACTTGGCTTGGTAATTCAAGTGGTCGCGTTGTTAGTGAAATCATTTGTTCTTGAAGCCTCATCACATCTTCTTCCATTTTTACCAATTTATTATCCAACTTTTGCTCAACTGTTTTACTTGTTCAGTAAAATCTTCTTTCAATGCAATGGAACTTTCCATTAATCTTTGTTCTAACGTGGCTGTACTTTCATTCAACATTTCTTCCACTTTGGCAGCATTTTCACTTAACCTTTCCATTTTCTCAGCGTTTTCAGTAAACCTTTCATCTATTTTTGCGGCATTTTCAGTAAACTTTTCATTTAGTGTCACTTCCAGTTTAGCCGACCTCTCCTCCATTTTCTCAGCATTTTCACTAAGTGTCAAGTCTAGTTTAGCCGACCTTTCCTCCATACCGGATTTAAAATCCTTGAGGAAATTCATTAAAGTGTCTGCCTCCATTTTACTTTGATTTCTTGTCACTGGCATATACAAACTACTTAAATGTCTTTAGGCTTGTGTGTTTTCCTTTTAAATTAATCACTATATACCCCACAAATGCCTGACACCAGTGTAACGGGCTACTACTTCCGCGTTTCTTTAATTTAAAACAAGTAATAATAATGGTCTTTATTACTCACTGTTCACAAGTCTAATTTACAGTATATGCCTTATTTATGGATGTTTTCAGTCCACTTAACAATGAAGCACTATTACACTAATAAATTTACAAGCACTAATATCTTCTTAAATTAACTCCTTTACCATAAGTTCATTAACAACACTAACACAACTATTTGTTTATACACTTCTATTTATTTATGTATACTGCAAGCTGCATGCACATTAGACACAGCATATCATTTATGTATATATTCTAAAAGCTCAACTACGTTTACTTTACAACGATATAATTTATATTAGACATTCAAGAATAGACTAACTCTTACATTCATAAGCGGCCTTATATATACCCTGCATTAAGATATGACTCATTATCTAGAACTTTGTAGAAGGATTCTCGAATGCTGAAGAATACGCTGTGCCCCGGGCGTTTGTATGTTTGACGGGTTGCCTAATAGTGGATCGCAACAATATACTAGTTTGTTCCAGAACAAAACCTCTTTTAACAATATTTTTTCACACGGTAGGCAAAAATCAGAAACCGAGAGGTTGGTCTATCCTACTCAGACCGCTGTTTACCAACCATCAGCAGTCGGAAATTTGGAATATGGCAGCAGTCTCCAATTCTATTTAATTTTACGATAAACTTTAACCTATGTTATGTACAAGATGTGCCAGTCAAACCTGCATTTTTGAAATGACTGTAAAAAATAAACGGATAGATATTTCAAAATTTTATTGTTTCGATCTTAATGTACATTAAAAAGCATTTAAGAAACTACATCCACTGTATAAAAATAACGCCAGTAAAATGGTGTCCTTGCCGATTGGGACATTCTTGTAGGCGATTTCTGAAACTGTTCATCACATAACGGAGCATACGCTGAGGAATTCTCTCGATTTCCAACTGGATTCTCCTCTTGAGTTCCCCAAGCGTTGAAGGCCGTTGTTCAAAGACTTTACTCTTCAGGTTACTACGGTTTCCCGCTTTTCATATTATTGCGCATTTGTTTAATATAACGTATAATTACGCGACAAATTACGCGCCATTTGTATCAAATACCAAACACCTTTAAAAATAATACAATGGTCAAAGTTTCGGCACAATATAAATAAAACGGGTACTCACGTATATTTCTTAACATCTCAGGATCCTTGTTGTCTTTGTGTGGGTAGGCTACGCCATTATTGACACTAAATTTTATCCGTCCATCCTCTATGCTCGTTCGTAGGTGGGACGAGAAGGATACAGGTAGAGGCACACAAAGATATCGTAGAAGGGAACCTACATCCTAAAAAGAGGAAAGACACCAACGCCGCACAGATAAATGTTCTGGGCTTCAGGTCTCGTAGATTAATCACGTCGTATCACACCGCGCGCACTTGCGCCATTCACTCCGCGCAGGCGCGACTCGGCGAGGACGGACATTGACCAGTTTATTTAAAAATATTCGCGGGAATTTATTTACATATTTAACAATATACACTGCCAAATTTTGGCATGTAACATGGTACACCCCCAAGAAAAATCGCACACTGTGAGGTCGGGCGATCGGGGAGGCCAAGAAATTGCTCCATTTTGAGATATTACCCGATTTGGAAAACATTGTTGAGAACATTCATGCTCACACGGGCTGTATGGTTTGTGGCAGCGTTTTGCTGGAATAAGGTTTCATTGTTCATTCCATGTTGACAAAGCTGAGAAATGAAGAACGAATGCAACATTTCCGAATAGCGTTGTGCATTCACAGTAACTGCTTGCTCCCTGTCATTTTCAAAGAATACGGGCTTATGTTTCCCAATGAGGACATTGCACACAAAACTGTTACCTTGCTTAAATGGAGTAGTTTTTGATAAAGTTGTTGAGGGTTTTCATCACTCCAATATCGGAAATTTTGTTTATTCGCATAACCGGAGGTGTGAATAAGGTTCTCGTTTTCATCAAACATGTCCAATAACATTTGACAAAAACGCCGTCGAGCTGCAAAATTGTTTTCATTCATAGGCTGAACAACCTGAATTTTGTAGGGTTATGGTGTAAATCTAACCTCAAGATTCTTCGGACGCTCGTGTTTGCCATGCCAAGCGCAGCCTCTGTCGACGCGCCGACATCCAAGGGCTTCTTTCCACAGCAACTCTCACGCGGTCAATATTTGCGGGAGTTCGCACTGATCTTGCACTGTCACCCCTTCTGCTTCTCGTTTTAGCAATTGCTTCAAAGTTTGTCACTCACAATTTGATTGAATTGACAGACGGCACTGGCTTATTTCGATTAATTTGAAAATTCGTCCAGAAACGACACTGAGCGGCTGCATAACTACCACTTTGGTAAAACGCTTTCACAGCGAATGAACGTTTTTGTTTAGACCACTGCTTCATGGCGACTGAAATGCTTAGTTGTGGGGGACACAATGGTAATCTTTCTAACTCGCTCCGCCCACTTTCACGACTCTCCCGCCCTTTTTAAAATGCAGGTTTGACTTTCTCACTCTTTATTTTTGTTCTAATTTCAATATTATAATAATCTGCATGCTACTTTTGCTTTTCACCCAACCCCAGACCATTAGCAGTCGGAAATCAGAGACTTAGTGATCTGCTTATCTTCATTTCCTCCATTTATATAACGTAACTTGTGTAGTCTGAAAAAAAAGTTTTGTACAAAGTTTTAACATTTAATTTCGTATCTTTAGATTTACCTTAGGTATTTCTACAACCACTGTCCGTTCACCCGTTGAGGAGGAACACGACGAACTGAAACAGTGAAGATTTAATATTCATTATACAGTAAGATTAAGGAGATTCAGTTTGAATTTTAAAAGTGGGATAAGAAATAGGATAAGAACAGATTGAGGTTTAGACAAGGTAAGGAATAGTAGATTGAGGAAGTATGTTGAAGGGAGATGGCTATAATGTGTGTATTATGGAAGGCGTGTTTTAACATTAACTTGGGTTTAGTAAGGACTAAATTTCGGAAAAGTGAGTGTTCGTTGCGGGGAAGTGAGTGAACGTTAGCTTGTGGGTTTTTAAGAATTGGGTAACCATTGGAAGTTTACTGAGAAATCTTGTTTGTTTGTGTCAACGGTTTTTTGAGAATTTAGGAGTTTTAGAGGGACACAAATGCCTATATAAACAGGAGGATTTGGTGGTAGGGCTCTTTATTCTCTTTGCTTCTCTTTACGCGCTAACTACTACGCTAGTAATAGTGAACAAAATTATAACTAACTTGTCTACAAGTGATAACAGTCTTCGAGTACAGTTTGAAATATAACTGACACTAGTGGTGTTGAGTTTCGACCAGCTGTCAGCAAAGGTATTATAGAAAGTTTTAAAAAATGAAAATAAGTAGCAGACATACATAAGTAAGTACCGGCTGCGTAATAATTGGTTGGGTGCATAGTAGGCACGTTAAATGGAGTAGAGGTCCATGGTAGAAAATTTGATTGTTTACCTACCGTAAATGGGATCCGTAGCCGAATTAGAGGAATTTGGAAATCCCTGGTAATCGAGAGGACAGAGTTGCAGCTAACAGTTACCATTGGTGCAGTCTTGATTGAAGGACATTCCTGAAGCCGCAGCTACTGATGAAGCGCAGACGTCGATGGTATGGGAGCAGAGCCATGAGCAGTAGAAATCCAGGTCACAAATGTGCATTAAAAATTTGCTTTTTGTGTTTATTTGGTACTTTTAATTTTGTACTTTATGGGTATGTGTCGTTGAACTAAACGTAACAGAATTGACAAGAGCTAATAATTAAACTTCTATGATATAATTTTACTATATTTTTTATGTGGTAATTTAGGTTATTAAAAATGATTGATGTACTATATTGTTATGTGCAAGGTAATAGAGATTTTTGATAATTTGTTGTGCAGAAATGTGCACGAGTAGTTATTAGTTTTACTATGAGTTCGTATTAAGCCAATGGATTTGAACTTGCATCTTATATTTTCCTTCTTTTAATTACTAGCTCGATTTGAAATGATCATTTGGGCTTTACATAAAAGTCTAAATTATTATTTCGTCTTATTAATTGCAATACGTTAGTATTTATCAACTTACCTTGTGTAAAAAACTACCTAAAATATTTATATATTAATACTTGGCTTATAGCCGTAATTTTGAGCGTTGCTTCCTACCTATATCTGACATAAGTCAAAAAGTTGACAATGTCAGATATGATTGACAGAAATGCTAAACATAATTGAATGTTAGGTTCATATAAAGTTCTCTATTCGATTTAGATTTGTAAATTTCCCAATTATAGTTATTGGTCTCGGTGGCATAATTGGTAAACGCACAGTTCCGGCAAAACTGAGATGCAGGTTCAAATCCTGTCGAAGACCCTATATTTTTATATTTTCCTTCTTTCAATTACTAGCTCGATTTGAAATGATCATTTGGGCTTTGCATAGAAGTCTAAGTTATTATTTCATCTTATTAACTATATTGTTTCAATATATATAAATATATATATATATATATATATATATATATATATATTTATATATATTGAAACAATTTTTTTGACGATTATAAAAGCTTATAAATTTTATTATATAATACACTGCACAGTTTATTCAAATAAACAATTAATTTTATGATGTTAATAAAAGTTCAGATCAGTACCGTATAGTCCAATCACGAGGCGTATATTAATTAATAATAATAGTATAAGCTCCCTTCGTAAACGTTGGTCATTTGAATTGCACTTCCAACGTCAGACAATTTTTGTACCTTGTGCGCATCCCGTCGACAGTAGAACCAATCTGGCTCGACCACTCGTTGCAGTCACAAGCAACATGGAGACCATTAAGTGCTAGCAATCTACGCGTGGCCATAAACGTGGCGGTGTAATTAAGTGCTGAATGCACTTGACTTTTGTTTGTTTCTAGTAACGGTAAGCCAGTTAAATAATTATTAAAGTAAACTAAATAATTTTATTATAGCGCTCACGCTCACCCTCACCTATACCAATTTTTAATTTCACTAATTCACAATTTATAAAGTTATAAACCTGCAAGTTCAAATATCATGTATAATTTCTCAATTTACCGTTATTAATCTCGCTGTAACAACAGTTAAAGAAGAGTCAAGCATGATGCACGTTGAATAGTTCGTTTTATGGAATAATTTTATGTTTCGGTTTACTTCGATGGATCGCACAACAAATTGATGAAAATGATTCACAGTAATGGTCCAGTATAATTCGCAGTAATGCATTTAATTCGTCATCAGTTCAAAAGAAGAAACTCAAAGTTACGGTTTGTAAAACGCAGATGTAGAAAGTTTGCTGATGTCACTTGTTTGTCGAAAAATTGCAGGCTAACACATGTGGTCTCGACAAGGTATTTGTGACAATAAAGTTCAAAGTACAACCAAGTTGCTAAGGTAAGCGTTAGCATAAGGACTTGACCTGGCAACAGCTGTTCTAAATAACTTTACAGCGAGGCAAATATTTGAAACTTAAATGGTAGCATTTTCTAAATTGCTTTACAAGGAATTTAATAAAAATTTTATCGTTTGGATTTCATTATTGTATAAACTATAGCTTACATTTGATATTACTGCAAATAATTAAGATTATTAATCTCTTTATTTAATCCGGAAAAATATTTCTTTTACGTTCAATAACACATTATGAGAACTAATTTTACTTAGCTTTGAGTATATAACACATATTTGTAAACCAAGGTAAACAGATCTGTGTATTTTGGGTATTTAAAAACTTTACGGTCATATTTAATTTATTGCTGACATTTTGATTTCTAATACAAATGATCAAAATTATCATATTTAGATAAATGAGTCTACAAGATTAGACTGCATTATTGTTGTACATTTTTGTATATAAAATTTTACTACAGAAAAAGATAAATTTAGTTAAAGAACCATCATATGATTTAATTGAACAACTGTTTTTTTTTTAAAACTGCGTCTAAAAGGTAGAAATAAATGAGTTAAAAGGTAAAAGAAAATATACCCTTTTATAAAAAATAGGTTTTTGGTTGTGACTCAAGAAAGAAGTACCAAACAGCGCTTTTCAGAAGTTTGATATCTAAATTTCCTTTTGCTATTTTTACTTAAATTTTTGGTATTAATAACTACTCTTTTTCTTTATTGTATAAGGTAGCAAGAGTGTATCTTTTGCGTCCTTCATTATTATAATAACATTGTTTTTTCAGATACTGCGTGTTTGCAGTAAAAGCGATTTTTCCCCTGAGGATTTTCAAGTTCTTCCTTAGGGTAACCCGTGCTATATCTATTCTAGGACTTAGTGGCGCCCCTTTGGCACCTTTATTTTGTATTTTAGAATCGGTACGAAAACAATAATTTTGTTGTGAAACCCACGACCAATCCTCATAAGCTCTACCCGAGGAATAGACCCCTAGCTTAGTCGGAAGACTATCGTTTTCCCTTTATTATAAGGGAATCGAATAAAAACAGCTATATATATATATATTGCTGTAATAAAGGGTTGTTTAGGGGTGTATTGAGTAGCAGAAGTCGTGTCGCGACTATAAATAGAAATAGGAATGAGAAAACTGCATTTATTTAGCAGAAAAATAGGTAATTCGTACATTATGTAAATAGCAAGCATTTAACACCCTGTATATAGACCGTTATTAATTTTAAGTAATGCCAGTAAGAATATCTTTCAACAATAGAACGTATATTCAGCAGAGAAATAATCGTCATGTAATTAAACATACGTTGAGAAGTGTCTAATTAGTTATAAAACAAATACGCAGTAGAGTAGATAAAACCTAACAAAGCTTTATGCAATTACGCTGAAACGATGAGCGCTTTGATAAGAAAACGCAGTTTCAAAGATGCATAAATACATGAACGAAAACAGCATTAGAGTTATATCAATTCTTTTGTATAATTATCCAAAAGGCGATATCTACACAAAACAACGTATGACAAAGATAACGAATAATAAAGTATCAATAACAAATAAACACAAGTACACGGAAATCCGAATTAATTATATCAGAAACCGTTTCAAAATACAGGGAATATTAAAGACAAAACCTGGTTGGTTTAGATAATCTGCAGAACTGCTTGAAAACCCAGCCCAGAGGTAGTGGAAAAGGCTATTTAACACCCATTCTGTGATAAGACAAGTTAGTCCACAACTGATGCACGTCGAAGCTGCGACACTGTTAACCTGAAATCCACGCGTAAAATAAATAAAGTATAGTAAAATATCAAGTTAATGTTACATTGAAAATAGTACAACAATTACGAAGAGTTTTTGCCGTTTTTTTTTATAGAAAACGTGAGTAGAATTTGGGTAATTAATTTAAATTAAATATTTATAATGATAGGGCTTCAAGTCTGTGTCGACAATAATATTTCAAATCTGTGGTATATTTCTGGACATTTCAAGTCTGCGTCGAAAATAATACTTCTGGTGTATTCCTGGACAATTCAAAGCTGCGTGGATTCTAAGGGGAAAATTCTAATTCTAAGTGGATTCTAAGGGGACAAATCTAATTGAATTTTGGTACAATTCTAAACTGCGTCGAAAGCATTTAAAGGAAGAGATTCAACGCATTTGCAGACAAATATGAAATAAAGAAGCACAAGGTAATTTTTGGAAAACATGGTATACAAATGAAGAGGGGGGATTGATCCACAACACGAACAACATATCACAGGTCAGAACTATTTAATTCTAAGATATTTTTCAATTTAAATTTTAATACTGAATTTATTCAATTTAGCCAAACTTGTAATGAAGTCAACAAGAAACATCTGCATACGTTAAACTTACGTAATAAATCATAAAGAGCTCTAGAACGTTTCAGATTTTTTTTGTAAAGAGGTAGTTTTTGGTGACTTTAGATTAAATTAAAAGTGTATAAATTTTGGGATAAATGATACATATGACATTAATTGATTGAAGGGTGTATTTAAAGAATTTCAAAAATTGTAAATAATATTATATTTCATCACATGAAATTAATCGACTTCGTTTTATTAGTAAAATTTGAAGTAAGAACACAGAGCGGTGGCGTTAAAGTAAAAACGTTCAGAACACCGAGTACGGCGTTATCATATCAATATATATATATATATATATATATATATATATATACCACCACAATAGGGTTCTAACCTTTTGTGCTAGCCTCGAAGTCACTCGATATACCAAGATTTTAAATAAAGCTTTAACGTATCCAATAACATAACTAAAATGGACTATAAAGGAAGTACAAGATATAACAGGATCGTTAAATATGATTTTACCAATAAATACTTTATCAATAAGCAACATATCACCGCATGAAAACGTATTCACGTTTAAACAATCTTCAAATAAAGAAAAATTAATTCAAACTGTAAACACAATTATTCCAAATCGCGTATGTCGCCTACAGGTCCAACTTAAGAAATAAGTATGATAGTAATGGCTGAAGAAGGTAGTAGCTTTATCTAAAGGCTAAGCTCGGATTTCAATTTATGAGAAAATGTTACACCCGATTAATCCAACTACTTTTTCATCATGCATTTTAAGATATGTCCCAAAGAGCATCACCTTGTGGCGTATGTAAGGCCAAGTTAAAGTAAATCAATCTATTCTACTATACTTTATTTATTTTACGCGTGGATTTCTGGTTAACAGTGTCGCAGCTTCGACGTGCATCAGTTGTGGACTAACTTGTCTTATCACAGAATGGGTGTTAAATAGTCTTTTCCACTACCTCTGGGCTGGGTTTTCGAGCAGTTCTGCAGATTATCTAAACCAACCAGGTTTTGTCTTTAATATTCCCTGTATTTTGAAGCGGTTTCTGATATAATTAATTCGGATTTCCGTGTACTGGTGTTTATTGGTTATTGATACTTTATTATTCGTTATCTTTGCCATACATTGTTTTGTGTAGATATCGTCTTTTGGATAATTATACAAAAGAATTGATATAACTCTAATGCTGTTTTCGTTCATGTATTTATGCATCTTTGAAACTGCGTTTTCTTATCAAAGCGCTCATCGTTTCAGCGTAATTGCATAAAGCTTTGTTAGGTTTTATCTACTCTACTGCGTATTTGTTTTATAACTAATTAGACACTTCTCAACGTATGTTTAATTACATGAACGATTATTTCTCTGCTGAATATACGTTCTATTGTTGAAAGATATTCTTACTGGCATTACTTAAAATTAATAACGGTCTATATACAGGGTGTTAAATGCTTTGTATTTACATAATGTACGAATTACTTATTTTTCTGCTGAATACGCGTTCTATTGTTGTAAGATATGCTTACTTGCATCGTTTAAAGTTATTTACGGTCTATATACAGGGTATAAAATGCTTGCTATTTACATAATGTACGAATTACCTATTTTTCTGCTAAATAAATGCAGTTTTCTCATTCCTATTGCTATTTATAGTCGCGACATGACTTCTGCTACTCAATACACCCCTAAACAACCCTATATTACAGCAATATATATATATATATATATATATATATAGCTGTTTTTATTTGATTCCCTTATAATAAAGGGAAAACGATTGTCTTCCGACTAAGCTAGGGGTCTATTCCTCGCGTAGAGCTTATGAGGATTGGTCGTGGGTTTCACAACAAAATTATTGTTTTCGTACCGATTCTAAAATACAAAATAAAGGTGCCAAAGGAGCGCCACTAAGTCCTAGAATAGATATAGCACGGGTTACGCTAAGAAAGAACTTGAAAATCCTCAGGGGAAAAATCGCTTTTACTGCAAACACGCAGTATCTGAAAAAACAATGTTATTATAATAATGAAGGACGCAAAAGATACACTCTTGCTACCTTATACAATAAAGAAAAAGAGTAGTTATTAATACCAAAAATTTAAGTAAAAATAGCAAAAGGAAATTTAGATATCAAACTTCTGAAAAGCGCTGTTTGGTACTTCTTTCTTGAGTCACAACCAAAAACCTATTTTTTATAAAAGAGTATATTTTCTTTTACCTTTTAACTCATTTATTTCTACCTTTTAGACGCAGTTTTCGAAAAAAAACAGTTGTTCAATTAAATCATATGATGGTTCTTTAACTAAATTTATCTTTTTCTGTAGTAAAATTTTATATACAAAAATGTACAACAATAAGGCAGTCTAATCTTGTAGACTCATTTATCTAAATATGATAATTTTGATAATTTGTATTAGAAATCAAAATGTCAGCAATAAATTAAATATGACCGTAAAGTTCTTAAATACCCAAAATACACAGATCTGTTTACCTTGGTTTACAAATATGTGTTATATACTCAAAGCTAAGTAAAATTAGTTCTCATAATGTGTTATTGAACGTAAAAGAAATATTTTTTCGGATTAAATAAAGAGATTAATAATCTTAATTATTTGCAGTAATATCAAATGTAAGCTATAGTTTATACAATAATGAAATCCAAACGATAAAATTTTTATTGAATTCCTTGTAAAACAATTTAAAAAATGCTACCATTTAAGTTTCAAATATTTGCCTCGCTGTAAAGTTATTTAGAACAGCTGTTGCCAGGTCAAGTCTTTATGCTAACGCTTACCTTAGCAACTTGGTTGTACTTTGAACTTCTTTGTCACAAATACCTTGTCGAGACCACATGTGTTAGCCTGCAATTATTCGACAAACAAGTGACATCAGCAAACTTTCTACATCTGCGTTTTACAAACTGTAACTTTGAGTTTCTTCTTTTGAACTGATGACGAATTAAATGCATTACTGCGAATTATACTGGACCATTACTGGGAATCATTTTCATCAATTTGTTGTGCGATCCATCGAAGTAAGTCGAAACATAAAATTAATCCATAAAACGAACTATTCAACGTGCATCATTCTTGACTCTTCTTTAACTTTTGTTACAGCGAGATTAATAACGGTAAATTGAGAAATTAAACATGATATTTGAACTTGCAGGTTTATAACTTTATAAATTGTGAATTAGTGAAATTAAAAATTGGTATAGGTGAGGGTGAGCGTGAGCGCTATAATAAAATTATTTAGTCTACTTTAATAATTATTTAACTGGCTTACCGTTATTAGAAACAAACAAAAGTCAAGTGCATTCAGCACTTGATTACACCGCCACGTTTATGGCCACGGGTAGATTGCTAGCACGGACCTTAATGGTCTCCATGTTGCTTGTGACTGCAACGAGTGGTCGAGCCAGATTGGTTCTACTGTCGACGGGATGCGCACAAGGTACAAAAATTGTCTGACGTTGGAAGTGCAATTCAAATGACCAACGTTTACGAAGGGAGCTTATACTATTATTATTAATTAATATACGCCTCGTGATTGGACTATACGGTACTGATCTGAACTTTTATTAACATCATAAAATTAATTGTTTATTTGAATAAACTGTGCAGTGTATTATATAATAAAATTTATAAGCTTTTATAATCGTCAAAAAAATTGTTTCAATATATATATATATATATATATATATATATATATATATATGATACTGGCGGATTATCGAGCCTCGACGTTGGGCCGCATCATATTTATTTGCTATGATATTAGAAGAATTATCATGCCCCTAGGTTGGGCCGTTATATTTATTTGCTATGCTATTTACGTAATCTAAATTATTGGACCTTCATTTTAATATTCACTATTAAGTGTAATTATCTCCTCCCCCAGCTGTTTTCCTAATATTGCTATCAACTGGACTTTATCATTAAACAACTCTATCTACCAATGGCAAAATTCGATACGTTACCGCCTTGCGGGTTATCGCTTTCCTATTCAACTTGTGGCTCCGCCTTTGTACTATTTAAATCTTATGACCTCGGCTAGCATTTATTTGCAATTATAAAATTTAGTAAATTTAGATTTTATATAATGAAACCAACATGTTATGTACAGCTTTTGAAATTATTTGTAATACATTTCTTATAAATTTCATTTATTAACAACCATCTAGTATGTACTCAAAAAAACCCAAAGTCACCAAAGAAAAATTATTATCTTTACCAACAAAGTGTAGAATATTCTAAACCTGTTTTCTTATTACTCATTCAATATATATGCAACCTCTTTTGTTGACTTCTTCACAAGCATATCATATTTAGCAAATTCAATATTAAAAATAAAATAAAAATTCATGTAGAAAAACAAATGTCTTATAACTAAAAATCTGACCTGGTTTTATCTCTTTCACATCGACGCTTCCAATAAAAATGATCTTCCCCAATTCTGGATTCCATTCAAATTATTACACTATGGACAACCACCATTAAATTATATACCCCAATTTATTTCAATTCTTCAAACCTAGACTTTTATCATTCTTGCCCCAGACTTAAAATTGTAGTTTGTTTCATCCCTGTACTTCAAGATTGTATTATTCTTCTTTTTCCCTTGACATTTAAATTGTATTACTGTATTTTTTTCTTAACATCAGAATCCTAGTCTATTTCCCTCAGACCTCGAAACCCTATTATTTTTATGTCTTAGTTTACAATAAATTCATTAAAACGTACTTACGTTTAAACGGCAATTGTAATCTTCATTTTCGCACTCATTTTATTTTTCACTTTTATACTTATTACGTATTACTTTATTTAATGGCAATGCACTTCGGCCTTCATTGAGTTCAAAACTGACTTTCTTATCAAGGTGCTTGCTAATATAATCTCGAATTCCCACTCCATCCGTGGGTCTGGTCTAGAACTCGTCGCTTGTCTCTGACCAATCAAATAATTGCTTTTAGAGCAGTTTCTGATGCAATGCTCCACGCTTTCCCATAATCACAACCTGCCCGCAGCTGTCTTTCATTATCAACATGCTGTATTTTGATAGATTATTTGCTTTTCTATAAACAACTAATACAACCCGACTTTAAATTTTCATGTTTACATGTGATTCACGCAATTTTTAATCATTTCTCTTATCAAATTGGTTAGGTCTTTGTACGCATTTATATTAACTGCTTGAAACTCTATTTCTATATCCGTATTAATTTAATTGTCTGGAACTCTTCTTCTTAATGCGTGTCTAATTACACTTTATCATTTATTTGTCAATATACGCGTACTTCCACTAAAAAATATCCTTATTTGTTTTACCTAAATTAACTAAACTTTATCTACAGGGTACTTAATGTTTACTATTTATTTAATACATGTATTTCTCATTCCTACGCCAACCATGCGTCTTCCTATGTTTACCTGCGTCGCCCAAAAACTATTTCTACTTTATATACAGGGTGTTGACTACTTACTATCTACAAACTATGTCTATTTCTTAATTATTTCCTTAAATAAGTGTAGTTTTCTGCTGACTATTCTAATTACTCATTCCCGAACGACCTTTACTATAACGTGCACCCTTAAGCAACCCCTTATCACAGCAATATATATATATATATATATATATATATATATATATATTATTAAAACAATATAGTTAATAAGATGAAATAATAACTTAGACTTCTATGCAAAGCCCAAATGATCATTTCAAATCGAGCTAGTAATTGAAAGAAGGAAAATATAAAAATATAGGGTCTTCGACAGGATTTAAACCTGCATCTCAGTTTTGCCGGAACTGTGCGTTTACCAATTACGCCACCGAGACCAATAACTATAATTGGGAAATTTACAAACCTAAATCGAATACAGAACTTTATATAAACCTAACTTTCAATTATGTTTAGCATTTCTGTCAATCATATCTGACATTGTCAACTTTTGACTTATGTCAGATATAGGTAGGAAGCAACGCTCAAAATTACGGCTATAAGCCAAGTATTAATATATAAATATTTTAGGTAGTTTATTACACAAGATAAGTTGATAAATACTAACGTATTGCAATTAATAAGACGAAATAATAATTTAGACTTTTATGTAAAGCCCAAATGATCATTTCAAATCGAGCTAGTAATTAAAAGAAGGAAAATATAAGATGCAAGTTCAAATCCATTCCAAGACTTTATATTTTCCAACAGTGTAGTTTACCACGGCTTCTCCGCAACTGTTTGAAAAATATAACTAACTACGCCACAAAAAGAAAAACGCTGCAATGGTAACTCTCCTAGATTTATTCAGAGAAAAATAATACACCAAAAAATCCTTATCAACGTCTAATTCACAGATCAATAATGTTACATGCTTCCCCTTTTTCAAATAATACATTTATATCACATATTACCCAGATTAATAGTCATTAAAAGCAACATGGCTTTACCTCCAACTTTACGTTACCCTTGGCTTAATACGAACTCATAGTAACACTAATAACTACTCGTGCACATTTCTGCACAACAAATTATCAAAAATCTCTATTATCTTGCACATAACAATATAGTACATCAATCATTTTTAATAACCTAAATTCCCACATAAAAAATATAGTAAAATAATATCAAAGAAGTTTAATTATTAGCTCTTGTCAATTCTGCTACGTTTTGTTCAACGACACATACCCATAAAGTACAAAAGTCATTGCACACCAATTAAACACAAAAAGCAAATTTTTAATGAACATTCGTTACCTGGATTTCTACTGCTCATGGCTCTGCTTCCATACCATCGACGTCTGCGCCTCATCAGTAGCTGCGGCTTTAGGAATGTCCCTCAATCAAGACTGCACCAATGGTAACTGTTAGCTGCAACTCTGTCCTCTCGATTACCAGGGATTTCCAAATTCCTCTAATTCGGCTACGGATCCCATTTACGGTAGGTAAACAATCAAATTTTCTACCATGGACCTCTACTCCATTTAACGTGCCTACTATGCACCCAACCAAATATTACGCAGTCGGTACTTGCTTATGTATGTCTGCTACTTATTTTCATTTTTTAAAACTTTCTATAATACCTTTGCTGACAGCTGGTCAAAACTCAACACCACTGGTGTCGGTTATATTTCAAACTGTACTCGAAGACTGTTATCACTAGTAGACAAGTCAGCTATAATTTTGTTCACTATTACTAGCGTAGTAGTTAGCGCGTAAAAAGAAGCGAAGAGAATAAAGAGCCCTACCACCAAATCCTTGTGTTTATATAGGCATTTGTGTCTCTCTGTAACTCCTAAATTCTCAAAAAACCGTTGACACAAACAAACAAGACTTCTCAGTAAACTTGCAATGGTTACCCAATACTAAAAAACCCACAAGCTAACGTTCACTCACTTCCCCGAAATTTCTATCCCCGGCACAAACCCGCTAACCTAGTTATTTTATTTGTATCTCTCGCAACGAACACTCACTTTTCCGAAATTTAGTCCTTACTAAACCCAAGTTAATGTTAAAACACGTCTTCCATAATACACACATTATAGCCATCTCCCTTCAACATACTTCCTCAATCTACTATTCCTTACCTTGTCTAAACCTCAATCTGTTCTTATCCTATTTCTTATCCCACTTTTAAAATTCAAACTGAATCTCCTTAATCTTACTGTATAATGAATATTAAATCTTCACTGTTTCAGTTCGTCGTGTTCCTCCTCAACGGGTGAACGGACAGTGGTTGTAGAAATACCTAAGGTAAATCTAAAGATACGAAATTAAATGTTAAAACTTTGTACAAAACTTTTTTTTCAGACTACACAAGTTACGTTATATAAATGGAGGAAATGAAGATAAGCAGATCCCTAAGTCTCTGATTTCCGTTTGCTAATGGTCTGGGGTTGGGTGAAAAGCAAAAGTAGCATGCAGATTATTATAATATTGAAATTAGAACAAAAATAAAGAGTGAGTCAGTCAAACCTTCATTTTGACAAGGGCGGAAGAGCCGTGAAAGTGGGCGGTGCAAGTTAGCAAGATTACCATTGTGTCCCCCACAACTAAGCATTTCAGTCGCCATGAAGCAGTGGTCTAAACAAAAACGTTCATTCGCTGTGAAAGCGTTTTACCAAAGTGGTAGTTATGCAGCCGCTCAGTGTCGTTTCTGGACGAATTTTCAAATTAATCAAAATAAGCCAGTGCCGTCTGTTAATTCAATCAAATTGTGAGTGACAAACTTTGAAGCAATTGCTAAAACGAGAAGCAGAAGGGGTGGCAGTGCAAGATCAGTGCGAACTCCCGCAAATATTGACCGCGTGAGAGTTGCCGTGGAAAGAAGCCCTCGGATGTCGGCGCGTCGACAGAGGCTGCGCTTGGCATGGCAAACACGAGCGTCCGAAGAATCTTGAGGTTAGATTTACACCATAACCCATACAAAATTCAGGTTGTTCAGCCTATGAATGAAAACAATTTTGCAGCTCGACGGCATTTTTGTCAAATGTTAATAGGGGAAAGTCAACCCTCATCTACCTGGAAGACGTGGACTCCAGCATCTCTCGATACGCCTGTTTCACAAGAATTAGTTGTCGAAACACAAAGTGTTACAAATACTGATGCAGCTGTTAACACAAATATAAACAGTAATAATGATTATAGACGCAAACGTAAGCGCAGGAATTCTTTAACAGAAGATGCTCGTGTAACATATGTTGGAGTGTCTGATGAAAAAATAAAAGTTCTGAAACTGCAACAAGAACTCCTTCGAACACAAAGGAATGAATTGTTACGTGCAAAAAATTTGGCACTAGACTTTTTTAGTTTAGTTTTGATATGCGGGAGTTTTGTGCCATAAATTTGAAAGACTTGGCGCGTGTATTTCCGTCACTACAGAGTGCGTTTGCGCCAGATCGCGCCGACGCGTGTGAGAGAAAAAAAGTGGGGTTTTTTCCGCAACGCGCTGGGACGTGGACTTTGCCTTTAAACATCAAGAAGAGTAGTTTGGTATTGTATCTTTATTTTTATTATGTAGATTCCCTTTTGCTTATCTTTGATTGTCGTCCCTATAAACCCGTTCCTTATCGTTCCGCTACATATAGAAAGAAGATAAATTTGGAAGCAACCTGGCCCAATAGCAGCCCACGCCCGGCAGTCGCTAGCTGGAGCAATCCCGAAAGACGCCATGCGAACCATCTTTAAATAATCTGGAAGGGGGCCACGAGCAACCCTGAAGGAAGCAATTCTGTGAGACGCTTATATATTCACGTAAGTTCCCCGTGTGTGGGATTTTCAACCAAACTTCGTTTGGTTAATGAGATGGTCTAGTCTGTCGGTCGGTCTGTCTGTCTGTCCGTTGCACGGTTCCCGTGATGTTACAAGACATATAATATATGATTCTTATCCAGTTTTTACGCTGAATACGAATACGCTATTCACTTTTCGATATTTCAATTATTAATCAAGATATTCGACTTTAAATACGAATTTTTACACATTACTATTTATTATTTTCGCGTACAATTAAATTTCAAATATTTAACACAAAGGTAAGTAATATTTGTTGAACTTAATGTCTAAGTTTGGTTGTGAGCCGTACATGCGGCTTAGATTTCTTTTTTATAATACCTTTTATGAATTTGCATATTTCGTCATTTACGTGTAATAATTTGCATATTGTGTGACGTCATTGACAGATGGGCGCGCTAATTTCCACTTTATAGATTAGCGTTACCAACTGTCTTTGGTGTCTCTTATATCTGGTTTACGGTGTTGTAAGAGAATCTGAGAAAAGAATCCAACGTGAACAAGAGATCCACGAATTAAATATAAAGCTATTGCAAAAACAGTTGACTTTATCGAATAATTAATTAATGTATGTTTGCATTGGGTGTTGTTAAATTAATATTCTTTTAAACTGTACATATCTTTTAAACTGTACAGTTATATTATATAATTACAAAAAAATGAATAATTACATTGTTTTTATAATACATGAAAAATCCTACAAAGTACCGAAGTAGTTGTTAATTAATTGCCGCCTTGTTACGTCATTCATTAAATTATTTGCTGGTGGCGGAATGTCATATTGATCTTCCCCATCGTAATTATTGTCAACTGCAGGATCTATTGGTGCTATGTTGTGCAGAATAGCTGTACTAACAGTTACAGATTGAACTGTGTGTAATTTCAGCCGCATGCCTAAACTAAGGATGGGGAATCACCTGTTTCATACATCATTACTACATTCTACCACATTTCTGGTCCGAATTTGAGACTCAATGTTGTTACATTCCAAATTTGGAGATGTACACTTTTAAATTTGTGAGTGAATTCCCGCCATTATTTTTAAAATAGACTTTTTTATTTCCGTCATTTCGGACAGTTGCGTTTGCGCAAAAGAAATGCGCAGGCGCGTAAGTGCACGGTTTGGACACGACAAGATTATTAGTGACGAGACTTCGAACGGTGACGTTTGCCTGTGTCGATCCTTTGTCTTTTCTCTTTTCAGAATGTAGGTTCCTTTATCGTATCTCTACCTTCTATCGTTCCCTACCTGTATCCTATCGTACCGCTACAAACATAAAAAGAGGGAAGACGATAAATTTGGTCTCAACGATGGCATGACGCACCCACACCTAAACGAGATACCCTGAGATTAGCATGTCCCCTGCGCAAGGATGACACGCAAAATCGTGAAGCGTTCCACATTTTTAAGTGAATACTTTTTATCTTTTAAGGTGCAACTTGTATCATTGTAAACATATTTAGTATGTGATACAATTTGACACGCAATTATGTCAATATCATTATTGTGCAATATTGTGTACGTGAATAGTATCAGTGTTGCCAACTGTAGTAGCGGCGCTGAATACGACGCCGGGGTTATAACAGTAAGGCGTGTAGTGGTCTCTGATTTACCTCAAAATATCTTTGAAATTAAACAATCTCTTGACGATATTAGTAATATACTGCATAAAACTGACCCTGAACGCACGTAAAGCAACGAATAGACTTATTATGTTTATTTAACGAGGAACAAGGTAACGAAAGCAAACAAGCCTTCCTATCTGATATTATCTTATTCGAAGGAATTGTCCTCGAAAAACTTAACTTTGACGTGGACGTAAATTTACCTGCAGCTCTCTCCAATCTTACAATGTTCTAACCTTGTATATCGTCTGGGAAATCAATACCTGTGTATAAATGACGTTTAACTTTTCAGGGCTTTGACTTCCAAATCTCGCTAATGTCATTCCTAGATAGAGTAAATGACTTTAAATTTTTCCGTAGTTGTACAGATCAATATTTATTTGTCTCAGCGGGTGAATTATTTTCCGGTTCCGCTTTAATTTGGTAAAGAAATATACGAAATCAGATTTCTACTTGGGAAGAATTAGTTACGTGCTTAAAACGCGATTTCCTACCCCATGGTTATATAACTGATGTCTGGAACGAATGGAGTGCCTTGGTACCCAAGAATGCCGCGACTGCCTGTGTGGTTGTTTGTTTTGTGCCGATATATTCGGCGATTAGATATTGTGCAACAATTTCTAGTAATACAATTAGGTTTGATTTTTATTCGTCAGTTTCGGATGCAACAACTACTATATATACTACTATATACAAGAATGAAATATATACAATAATTACAATCTAAGAAATAACATATATACAAGGGTGAAAGATATACAAAGTAGGAGGAATACAGGGTTTCTGTGACCACATTTCCTACCAAATCTCACATTTCCTCCCTCATTTGCTCCCAAAACCCTCATTTGCTCCCAAAACCCTCATTTGCTCCCACATTTACATGTAAATCCCCATAAGGAGGAAATGTGGTGGAGGGACTCCTAGGAGGAAATGCGGAGATGAATCCACATAAGGTCCCAAATCTGAACCAAATAGTTTTCTTCGTCTAACCAATGCATCTTTCGAGATAAACTTATCTTGTTTGGTATCAATTAATATTAGAATTTTCTTAGCTACCCGAATCTCGAGCAATTTCTTAGATTGCATCAACCCCAGGGAGCTACCCCATTTTAAGATTTCTTACCTGTTGCGATTTCTGACCGTCCGCATAAATTTTTTTATACACGCGATACATTAAATTAGTCTAAAATTTTACGCAAAATTCGAATCTGTTAACAGATTTAAAATCGGACCATCCCTTACAAAGTTACACTTTAAAGCTCTCAAACCTCTAAATTTTGCTCTTTGCTCCCACATCTGAACCAAACAGTTTTCTTCGTCTAACCAATGCATCTTTCGAGATAAATCTATCTTGTTTGGTATCAATTAATATTAAAATTTTCTCAGCTACCCGAATCTCTAGCAATTTCTTAGATTGCATGATCCCCCAAAGAGCTACCCTTATTTTAAGATTTTTTACCAAGATCAATTTCCAATCACCTCTCCTTTTTAACATCTAGAATCCTTTAACCAACCACTTAGAGGTATTAACACAAAAGAACAGCTACCCGAATCTCTAGGAATTTTTTAGATAGCATTATCCCCCAGGGAGCTACCCCAATTTTAAGATTTTTTACCAAGATCGATTTCTGACCGTCCTTATAAATTTTTTTAGCTATGAGACACATCTTGCTAGTCTAGAATTTTACGCAGAATTCGAATCTGCAAACAGATTTGCAATAGGACCACCTCCTGCAAAGTTATACCCCTTTAAAAACTCTGAGCCTCTAAATTTTGCTCTTTGCTCCTAAATCTGAACCAAATAGTTTTCTTCGTCTAACAAATGCATCTTTCGAGATAACCCTATCTTGTTTGGTATCAATTAATATTAGATTTTTCTCAGCTACCCAAATCTCTAAGAATTTTTTATATAGCGTCATCCACCAGGGAGCTACCCCATTTTTAAAATTTTCTGCATGCAGCGATTTTATGACCGTCCATATAAATTTTTTAACCATATGACACATCTTGTTAGTCTAGAATTTTACGTAGAATCCGAATCTGCAAACAGATTTAAAATCGGATCATTCCTTACAAAGTTACTCCTTTAAAGTCTCAAACCTCTTTAAATTGTTTTGCTCATCTATAACATATGCTTTAAACAACCATTTCCCTAGAAATCTAAACCGCAAAAATTATAGAAATGAGTTCTTTATAAGCCATAAGTGCTTAATATTTAAAATCATTTTTTCAAACAGTAATGTGCTGTTTTCAGAATATCACAAAAACCCATGAGTTTTAAAATTTTTCTGGTTTTAACATAATTACATGCACAATGCTAAATAGTTGGAAAATACATAGACGAGGACAAACTAATTGCTTTACAATTATGTGACGTATAGTGAAAGTAGCGTAAACCTTTCTTTTTTATTAATTAGCGGCTATATGATTTGAGAAATACAATAGATATGCTCAAAGTCATCCATTAGGAAATTCCCGTATAATTGCTGGTGTACACAATGTACTTTCTATTACGACCTCGACTAGGAGAAATGCAAACTTCATCTTGTAATACGGATCGATTAACGGTTTTCAAACCGCATAAAAACGCGATCTGATTAGTAAAAACCTATTCCTTCCGTACGTTTCTTTGGCGTGTAAAAGTACATCGATATTTTAAACAATCGCTTTTGTGCAGTGATTTTTTGTGAAGGTTTAAGGTAGGTCTATATTTATTTGCAAACACCAATTAATGTGTATTTTGCCATTGTTTCTGATTGTATTTTTAAAACATTAATTTTTCCAAAGTAATGCGCTGTTTTACATATATATTTTTTTCAAATGTTAAAGATAGGCTTTTAGCTAGACGAATGTTAGGCGTATCTATCAACCCCCCAATTCCGAAATGACTATTTCTTTTGGAATTGTAGAATATGGTGTTACAGATTGTGTAAAACATGTTACCTGCTTTAATGTAGCACTTGTGTAAGATTTTTATTTTATCTTGGCTGTCTTCCTCCTCTACTATCTCCAAATAATTTACATGTAAGGTGGGCGAAGAACTTAAAAATTACGGGATCTTAAAACTAATATATACAATAGATTTACAGCATACCTCTTCCTCGGTTCGGATACTCCATTGTCGACAAAGGTGTTCTTTATGCGGTAGCTAGTCATACGGTTGTTAAACGCTATGCTAACCATTTCTACACTATCTTGGCCAGTAGCGGTTTTTCCAGGTATAGGAAACACTGCAAGAGTTGCATTTAAAACGTTTGCAAGTACCATTTTAGTACAAAACAAAATCCGCACTATAAGACTTTGGTTAAACTTTTAAGCGAACTAACTTATAACTAAAAAGTTTACTCTTGCGTAGCTGCTTTATGCTTCCTATAGAGTGCAAACCGAAGGTTTCCGAAGACAGCCGAAGGAAGTTGAGGATTCAGTGGGGAACTAAATGACGTCATCTTTTACCAATCCTTGCTGCTCGTCCAGTACATTTAGCACCATGCGAATGCAGTTAGTAGAACCATCGGAAACGCCTTCCATGTTATACAGGTCGGCAATCGCATCGCGCACATATTAAAAATCCAAAAGGGTTATAGCACACGCACACAAATTGGTTGCAAGCCGTGCAGTAGAAGATGCAGTGCTACTATAAACAATAACTTAAAAAAACATTTTAAACCTTTACTAAGGGAATACCAAACTTGTTGTCTACAGAATACTTACTAATAAAGCAATTTAATTTTAAATAACTTCTAGGTAATATTTTTGAAAATGGTAGGTTTGAATATTTTCTTTGGAAACAATCGAAGATTGTCGAAGCTACTCTAAAAGTGCACAAACGCGGTCACTAAACCATTCAGCATTAATACCGAGTATTCTATGCTTTCGTAGGTTTCTCATTTCCTAGAACTAAATCTTCCGCATAGCGGTTGGTAGCACGTAATAATTTCTAGAACCGGCAAGTACTCGATATCGCCCAAATACAGAATTAGATGCTCGATGTCCGTCAACTTCCGATTCCCTCGTAAAAGGTAGAAAAAACTCGGCCAATCATCCATTATACTTCGACCCGCTCTCGTTCTGATAATTTCCAAACATTTTTCAATCGACAATGGGCTTCCACACTAACACCTAACGTATCTTTCCTATTATTTGTTAAACAAAAACTACAGGTATCGCCATGCCCGTATCCGGACACAAGCAGATGTTTGTGGATATGTACGAGAATATGTAACCATATACATTAATCACTCTAAGCTATTTTATTTAGTCCAAGAAAACTATTATTTTTCTAAACCACAATTACTAATCGTCTTTATAGGTTTAACATTTCTACAATTTCCCAATGACTGGTGCTACGTACATAGAAACTTTAATTTCTTATTGGAGAGAATTCTTATTCTCCCATGCACTGTTGCGTAGTTGCATGCCCATCCCTTTTGGGGGTATATGCTCGTTATAGGTTGTAGCACCCTCGGTTTTACTTAACTACACTTCGTGAGACCCCTTTAATCTTTTTAATCGTATCTTTCTCGCTTACAATACAGTAGGACTTAGCCCTACTACCAACAAATTCTAATACTGGACCCCCATTAAATTCGTCTTTAAATTTCCCTACAACTTTTTTGTCGACAAGTGTTATATTGTGTTTATTATCCGCGGGGTAGTCACTCTTTTAAGATAAATATATCCTTTTTTGGTATCAACTAATATTAGATTTTTCTAGGGACCCCAAATCTATAAATAGATTTTAAATAGAACCACCCTTTACAAAGTCACGCCTTTTAAAGACTAATTTTTACCCATCTTTATTTAGCTACATCTTTAGAATCTTTTTTCGCTACCCAAGACATATGCTTTAACCAACCATTTCTCTAGAAATCTAAAACCGATGTGTCCCGCGAATACCACGTGGAGGTAACACGTATACTCTGTCAACCGAGATAGAAGCAGGAAAGATTTGGAAGGTGGGCGAAGAACTTAAAAATTATGGAATTTAAAAACTAATATACACAATAGATTTACAAGATCTATACAACTATCTTAGATTTATATCTTTATACTACCCATGCGTAGATTGATATGCTTCCAGGATGACGTTACGCTAGTCATCTTTGCTCGATAAACTAATTTTATTAATTATCTGCGTGTACAAATCGTGTTTTTACTCCGGATACATACACCGGCAAGTACTCCACACCAAATAAAGAATTGGATGCTTGGTGACTGTTAACATCCGCTTCCCTCGTGTACGCCCAGACACATCCCAGCCCATGAGTACCCCTGCGCATGCACACTCCTGCCCATGCGCACCCTTGCGCGTGCGCACCCCTGCCCATGCGCGCTGCCCATGCGCACCCCTCTCTGTGCGACTGCTATTTCGGGGTAACGTCACAACCTTTTATAAATAAAGAACAATGTTATATACTATTATAAAATGTTTATTCTGACATTATACACAACAAATTTAAAAATATTTAATACCAAGTATGGAGTCATTTAAACTTAATTTTAATACAAAGTTATACACAGAAGACAGCCCTTTCTTTATATTTGTTTGGAGTGAGTTTAATTTTATCTAATTTTATTCGCAGCTTAAAATTTAAATCGACACCAAAGTCTTCTATCTCCTTTTCTAGCCAATAGTTTGATACATAGAGACCGTTTAGGTTTTCGAATTGTAAAATGTACCGAAGTTTGCCTCTATATTTAAAGTCTTTGATTCCACCGACAACCAGATCCATTCCTTCGTGTAATTCTTGCAGCTTGTGACAATCATTTAATTAAAAGGAAAAATTGATAGGTTAAGTCGGCGCCGGCGGCACCGACCTAACCTATCATTTTTCTTTTTATCTAACCTAAGTCCATACAAGTCCAACTAACCTAACCTAACACCATACAACACCAGCTAACCTAACTCCAGACAAGTCCAACTAACCTAACCTAACTTCAGACAACACCGACTAACCTAACACCAAACAACGTAAACTAGCCTAAACCCTCCACCCTACATGGTCCTTCTCTCTTCTTTCGCATCCGAAACCCCAAACAACGTAAACTAGCCTAAACCCTCCACCCTACATTGTACTTCTCTCTCCTTTCGCGTCCGTACGACATACAACCAAACTATATCCAACATACGCCCGAGATATGTCCATTTTGAATATTTTGGGACTTGATAAAATTTTTAGTAGTTCGGACTTAGAAAAATTTTAACATAAAATTGTAAATTTTATACCAAGGTCTCTATCTCGAAAACTAATATAAATACCAAAATTTACAAGACAGTTATTACGACTACTCTGCGATCAGACAGGCCCAACCCCACCTGCTGGGAGTCGGAGCTACACCAATTCACATCGATTTATCAACTTAATTGCACTGTTTCTCGGTTCAACCAGATATAGTACCACTGTAATGATAAACTTAGTCATAACATTCATTTTAAGTTTCAAAGACAATTTATTTAAAATTGGTTGTTGCGTATAACTTTTGTGATATTGCAATAATATTAAACTATTTCTTTATTTGCATAATCAGATCTATGTCTGGTTGTGGGTGCATTGTGTTCTGCGTGTTTGCGTAGCTCATCCAATTAATAGTCAGACGTCATCAACAAAACAATGCAAGGCTAATGATCATGTAACCTAAGATTTTTCGGGCACATTTAGCAAGTTGGAGATGTGTAATTTTTTAACTACAAAGCATAACTTTTGCTATAAGGGAGAATACGAAGAAAAGTGTAATATTATAGTTGACAACGATAAAACTGCGGGAATTGTTTAACATGGTTAACAACCAATGCAAGAATTAAGATATACAACAAATTTGTGTGTCAGATAACAAGTCCTGGTGTTAATAAACAACTTGGCAATCATATACTAGATTTTTTACGTTATCCAGATGTACGTTTATAGGAAACATTTGCGTCTACTTTGGCCAAAGAACATGGTATTACGCGATTGGAAGCGACAATATACAGCTGTGCAATTGGAAGCTATGTCAGTGCGGAACGGGTGTATAATCCCTTAAAAGACTGTTTAACCTTATTGGAAGATAGTAAGTTATACTTCCTAAAGGCGCCAATGTACTCGGTTCCACTTGCCAATATGTGGAGTAAGCTATCGGACAAGCTACAAAATAGCTGCTGTTTAGTGTATAATAACCTGCTACAGTACGTGTATTGGGGGAATGGCAATACAAAAAAATTGACGGGCTTGCAAAGTAAGTTGTCCGAAAAACCAGAGGAAAAGAAAAGATTGATAAAGTATGTGCTTTCGGCTTTTAGTTTTAACTATTTACCTGTAAATTATTTGGAGATAGTAGAGGAAGAAGACAGCCAAGATAAAATAAAAATCTTACACAAGTGCTACATTAAAGCAGGTAGTACATATTTTACACAATCTGCAACACCCATATTCAACAATTCCAAAAGAAATAGTCATTTCGGAATTGGGATTGATAAATACACCTAACATTCGCCCAGAGGTTGTACGAAAACGCGCAAATATTGGTAGTAAACTCTATCCGTTTATGCTAAAGGAAATTGCCCCATTATGCATACCACATGCTGTAAGTGGAAGAAAAAGACAACTGGAATTAGAGGAAATGGATGCAAAAAGGCGAAAATTAGACTACATGGAAAACACTGCGACAATACGCGAACAATACAAAGATGTGTTAGACTAAGAACATCTTATTAGAGAAAATGAGGAAAAATTAAAAGATTATTTTATGTGCCGATGGAGTGACTTAAATACATCCGGGTTCTACTAGCTGTATGCATTTGCGTTTAGTAAGAAAGACTCTTTTAGTTATGTAGGCGTTCTTGCGGAAAAGGATGGTACTAAATCCGTATACTTTTTAAAAGGTTATTCTAAAAACGTATTTATCAAAATGGCAGATAACAAAGACGAACTAAGGAATGCGGGTTTCGTAACCTTGGCGTACACCACACGTAAAGGGGTTCCGCTAAACATTGTATATTTGCCTAGTAAAGAACCGTTCGAATCATTTAAAACCGAGGGTCTTACAACCTATAACAACCATATATTCCCAAAAGTGGTGGACATGCAACTACGCAACAGTGTGTGGGAGAATAAAGATTTCCTCCAATATCGACAAGAAAAAGTCGATCAAGCTAACAAGATACGTATGTAGGATATAGTGGGAAAGCTGCGATTAAAAGATTGTCACAAGCTGCAAGAATTACACGAAGGAATGGATCTGGTTGTCGGTGGAATCAAAGACTTTAAATATAGAGGCAAACTTCGGTACATTTTACAATTCGAAAACCTAAACGGTCTCTATGTATCAAACTATTGGCTAGAAAAGGAGATAGAAGACTAGGGTGTCGATTTAAATTTTAAGCTGCGAATAAAATTAGATAAAATTAAACCCACTCCAATCAAACATAAAGAAAGGACTGTCTTCTGTGTATAACTTTGTATTAAAATTTGTTATGTATAATGTCAGAACAAACATTTTATAATAGTATATAACATTGTTTTTTATTTATAAAAGGTTGTGACGTTACCCCGAAATAGCAGTCGCACAGAGAGGGATGCGCATAGGCAGTGCGCATGGGCAGGGGTGCGCACGCGCAGGGGTGCGCATGGGCAGGGGTGTGCATGCGCAGGGGTGCTCATGGGCTGGGATGTGTCTGGGCGTACACGAGGGAAGCGGATGTTAACAGTCACCAAGCATCCAATTCTTTATTTGGTGTGGAGTACTTGCCGGTGTATGTATCCGGAGTAAAAACACGATTTGTACACGCAGATAATTAATAAAATTAGTTTATCGAGCGAAGATGACTAGCGTAACGTCATCCTGGAAGCATTTCAATCTACGCATGGGTAGTATAAAGATATAAATCTAAGATAGTTGTATAGATCTTGTAAATCTATTGTATACATTAGTTTTTAAATTTCATAATTTTTAAGTTCTTCGCCCACCTTCCAAATCTTTCCTACTTCTATCTCGGTTGACAGAGTATACGTGTTACTTCCACGTGGTGTTCGCGGGACACATCGGTTTTAGATTTCTAGAGAAATGGTTGGTTAAAGCATATGTCTTGGGTAGCGAAAAAAGGTTCTAAAGATGTAGCTAAATAAAGATGGGTAAAAATTAGTTTTTAAAAGGCGTGACTTTGTAAAGGGTGGTTCTAATTAAAATCTATTTATAGATTTGGGGTCCCTAGAAAAATCTAATATTAGTTGAAACCAAAAAAAGATATATTTATCTTAAAAGAGTGACTACCCCGCGGATAATAAACACAATATAACACTTGTCGACAAAAAAGTTGTAGAGAAATTTAAAGACGAATTTAATGGGGGTCCAGTATTAGAATTTGTTGGTAGTAGGGCTAAGTCCTACTGTATTGTAAGCGAGAAAGATACGATTAAAAAGATTAAAGGGGTCTCACGAATTGTAGTTAAGTAAAACCGAGGGTGCTACAACCTATAACGAGCATATACCCCCAAAAGGGATGGGCATGCAACTACGCAACAGTGCATGGGAGAATAAGAATTCTCTCCAATAAGAAATTAAAGTTTCTATGTACGTAGCACCAGTCATTGGGAAATTGTAGAAATGTTAAACCTATAAAGACGATTAGTAATTGTGGTTTAGAAAAATAATAGTTTTCTTGGACTAAATAAAATAGCTTAGAGTGATTAATGTATATGGTTACATATTCTCGTACATATCCACAAACATCTGCTTGCGTCCGCATACGGGCATGGCGATATCTGTAGTTTTTGTTTAACAAATAATAGGAAAGATACGTTAGGTGTTAGTGTGGAAGCCCATTGTCGTTTGAAATATGTTTGGAAATTATCAGAACGAGAGCGGGTCGAAGTATAATGGATGATTGGCCGAGTTTTTTCTACCTTTTACGAGGGAATCGGAAGTTGACGGACATCGAGCATCTAATTCTGTATTTGGGCGATATCGAGTACTTGCCGGTTCTAGAAATTATTACGTGCTACCAACCGCTATGCGGAAGATTTGGTTCTAGGAAATGAGAAACCTACGAAAGCATAGAATACTCGGTATTAATGCTGATTGGTTTAGTGACCGCGTTTGTGCACTCTTAGAGTGGCTTCGACAATCTTCGATTGTTTCCAAAGAAAATATTCAAACCTACCATTTTAAAAAATATTACGTAGAAGTTATTTAAAATTAAATTGCTTTATTAGTAAGTATTCTGTAGACAACAAGTTTGGTATTCCCTTAGTAAAGGTTTAAAATGTTTTTTTAAGTTATTGTTTATAGTAGCACTGCATCTTCTACTGCACGGCTTGCAACCAATTTGTGTGCGTGTGCTATAACCCTTTTGGATTTTTAATATGTGCGCGATGCGATTGCCGACCTGTATAACATGGAAGACGTTTCCGATGACTCTACTAACTGCATTTGCATAGTGCTAAATGTACTGGACGAGCTGCAAGGATTGGTAAAAGATGACGTCATTTAGTTCCCCACTGAATCCTCAACTTCCTTTGGCTGTCTTCGGAAACCTTCGATTTGCACTCTATAGGAAGCATAAAGCAGCTACGCAAGAGTAAACTTTTTAGTTATAAGTTAGTTCGCTTAAAAGTTTAACCAAAGTCTTATAGTGCGGATTTTGTTTTGTACTAAAATGGTACCTGCAAACGTTTTAAATGCAACTCTTGCAGTGTTTCCTATAACTGGAAAAACCGCTACTGGCGAAGATAGTGTAGAAATGGTTAGCATAGCGTTTAACAACCGTATGACTAGCTATCGCATAAAGAACGCCAATGTCGACAATGGAGTATCCGAACCGAGGAAGAGGTATGCTGTAAATCTATTGTATATATTAGTTTTAAGATCCCGTAATTTTTAAGTTCTTCGCCCACCTTACATGTAAATTATATGGAGATAGTAGAGGAGGAAGACAGCCAAGATAAAATAAAAATCTTACACAAGTGCCACATTAAAGCAGGTAACATGTTTTACACAATCTCTAACACCATATACTACCATTCCAAAAGAAATAGTCATTTCGGATTTGGGGGGTTGATAGATACGCCTAACATTCGTCTGGCTAAAAGCCTATCTTTAACATTTGAAAAAAATATATATGTAAAACAGCGCATTACTTTGGAAAAATTAATGTTTTAAAAATACAATCAGAAACAATGGCAAAATACACATTAATTGGTGTTTGCAAATAAATGTAACCTACCTTAAATCTTTACAAAAAATCACTGCACAAAAACGATTGTTTAAAATATCGATGTACTTTTACACGCCAAAGAAACGTACGGAAAGAATAGGTTTTTACTAATCAGATCGCGTTTTTATGCGGTTTGAAAACCGTTAATGGATCCGTATTACAAGATGAAGTTTGCATTTCTCCTAGTCGAGGTCGTAATAGAAAGTACATTGTGTACACCAGCAATTATACGGGAATTTCCTAATGGATGACATTAAGCATATCTATTGTATTTCTCAAATCATATAGCCGCTAATTAATAAAAAAGAAAGGTTTACGCTACTTTCACTATACGTCACATAATTGTAAAGCAAATAGTTTGTCCTCGTCTACGTATTTTCCAACTATTTAGCATTGTGCATGTAATTATGTTAAAACCAGAAAAATTTTAAAAGTCATGGGTTTTTGCGATATTCTGAAAACAGAACATTACTGTTTGAAAAAATGATTTTGAATATTAAGCACTTATGGCTTATAAAGAACTCATTTTAAAATCTTTGCGGTTTAGATTTCTAGGGAAATGGTTGTTTAAAGCATATGTTATAGATGAGCAAAACAATTTAAAGAGGTTTGAGACTTTAAAGGAGTAACTTTGTAAGGAATGATCCGATTTTAAATCTGTTTGCAGATTCGGATTCTACGTAAAATTCTAGACTAACAAGATGTGTCACATGGTTAAAAAATTTATATGGACGGTCATAAAATCGCTGCATGCAGAAAATCTTAAAAATGGGGTAGCTCCCTGGGAAATGATGCTATATAAAAAATTCTTAAAGATTCGGGTAGCTGAGAAAAATCTAATATTAATTTATACCAAACAAGATAGGGTTATCTCGAAAGATGCATTGGTTAGATGAAGAAAACTCTTTGGTTCAGTTTTGGGAGCAAAGAGCAAAATTTAGAGGCTTAGAGTCTTTAAAGGGGTATAACTTTGCAGGGAGTGGTCCTATTGCAAATCTGTTTGCAGATTCGAATTCTGCGTAAAATTCTAGACTAGCAAAATGTGTCACATAGCTAAAAAAGATTTATAAGGACGGTCAGAAGTCGATCTTGGTAAAAAATCTTAAAATTGGGGTAGCTCCCTGGGGGATAATGCTATCTAAAAAATTCCTAAAGATTCGGGTAGCTGTTCTTTTGTGTTAATACCTCTAAGTGGTTGGTTAAAAGATTCTAGATGTTAAAATGGAGAGGTGATTAGAAATTGATCTTGGTAAAAAATCTTAAAATGAGGGTAGCTCCTTGGGGGATGATGCAATCTAAGAAATTGCTAAAGATTCGGGTAGCTGAGAAAATGTTAATATTAATTGATACCAAACAAGATAGGTTTATCTCGAAAGATGCATTGGTTAAACGAAGAAAACTATTTGGTTCAGATGTGGGAGCAAAGAGCAAAATTTAGAGGTTTGAGAGCTTTAAAGTGTAACTTTGTAAGAGATGGTCCGATTTTAAATCTGTTTACAGATTCGAATTCTGCGTAAAATTTTAGACTAATTTAATGTATCGCAAGTATAAAAAAATTTATGCGGACGGTCAGAAATCGCAACAGGTAAGAAATCTTAAAATTGGGGTAGCACCCTGGTGGATGATGCAATCTCAGAAATTGCTAGAGATTCGGGTAGCTGAGAAAATTTTAATATTAATTGATACCAAACAAGATAAGTTTATCTCGAAAGATGCATTGGTTAGACGAAGAAAAGTATTTGGTTCAGATTTGGAACCTTATGTGGATTCATCTCCGCATTTCCTCCTAGGAGTCCCTCCACCACATTTCCTCCTTATGGGGATTTACATCTCCGCATTTCCTCCTAGGAGTCCATCCACCACATTTCCTCCTTATGGGGATTTACATCTCCGCATTTCCTCCTAGGAGTCCCTCCACCACATTTTCTCTTTATGGGGATTTACATGTAAATGTGGGAGCAAATGAGGGTTTTGGGAGCAAATGAGGGAGAAAATGTGGGATTTGGGAGGAAATGTGGTCACAGAAAGCCTGTATTCCTCCTACTATACAACAATTACAATTTAAGAAATAACATATATATATATATATATATATATATATATATATATATATATTGATATGATAATGCCGTACTCGATGTCAATGGACGTTTTCTACTATAACTCCACTTCTCTGTGTTTTCTAATCAAAATGAAATCTCACTAATTTTATTATTATGTCACGGCTAGCTTTTACTAATCTACACAAAGTGCACAACGTTACGATGATCAATTTTTCTCTCTTTTACCCCTTTATGATTACCTCTTTGTTTGAATTATAAAATAAAGTTAATTAATTTCATATAATGAAAAGAAATATTATTTACAAGTTTTGAAAATTATTAAAATACACGTTTCAATCAATCAATATCACAAGTCTTATTTATCCCAAAATTTATATGCTTTGCAATCAATCTAAAGTCACCAAAAACTACTCCTTTTATCAAAGAAATCATGAACGTTCAGATCTCTTTATATATTACGTACTTTTAACGTATGCAAAGTTTGTATTCAAATTTAAATAGAAAAAATGTCTTAAAACTAATTAGATCTGATCTGCTCTGCTTAGTTAAACCCCTTGGTTTCCATAAATTGCTTCGTGCTTCTTTGTTTTATTTGCATTGAATCTTGCAACTCAAAATTGTACTAAAATCGTCGACGGTGCTTTGAAATATTACATTAATCCATTTAAAACATCCCCATATTCGAATTATCATCAACTATAATATCTATCCACTCATTTGAAATAATATACCATCAATTAGGATTATTTTCACCAAGATTCGAAGTATTCATGCATTTAAATTATTATACCATATTCGGAATTAAGATTTGGATTATTATCATCAACACATTTGAATTATTAACATCACATTCGAAATTATTATCTACTCATTTGAATTATTAACATTAAATTCGAAGCCGTTAATCGGCAAAAGAAATCTTCATATTGGTATCACTTATTTCTCACTATATTTTTTATTAAACATTTATTCGTGACTTTTAGATTCAGAGTAGCGCAGCTTTGCTCTGCTTAATTAGAACTGAGAACTCTTATCATCCCACTTGTATGTGGGTTGGGTTTCCAACAAGTCTGTCACTATCTTAACCAATAAGGTATTTGTATATCCTACACCTTGAAGTGGTTTTCTGATGTAATATATTCGTTTCCCATGTAATGTGTTTATTTGACACCTTATTATTTGCTATCTAAACCATACGTTGTTTGTTTAGATATCGCCTTTTCCATAATTATACAAAAATACATGATGTAACTTCAATTTCGATTTTCGTGTATGTTTATTTTATGCGTTTTTGAACTGCATTTTCTTATCAAAAATGTTAATTGTTTCTACGCACTTATACAAATCTTTGTTAAGTTTTATCTCTTATCTCCGTATTATATTATAATTAATTAGAACCCTTTTGAATGCGTGTTTAATTACATGTACTATCCTTACTTCTAAATACGCGTGCTTTTACTGAAAGATATTGTTACTTGCATTACTTAAAATTTATAAAGCTCTATATATACCGAGTGTTAAATACTTGTTATTTACCTAATGTATGAATTACCTATTTCTATGCTAAATATGCGTCCTATTGTTATAAGATGTGTTTATTTGCGTCGCTTAAAACTAATTATGCTCTATATACATACAGGGTGTTAAATGCTTACTATTTACATAATATCCAAATTACTTAATTTTGTGTTAAATAAATGCAGTTATCTGCTTCCTATTGTAATTTATGTTTACTACATGACCCTTGCTATATAATACACCCTTAAACAACCCCTTATCACAGCTATATATATATATATATGTATATATATATACTAAGGGTCTATAAGGTATTGTTGGTTCTGCGTCGGTCTGCGGCGTTTTGGTACGCCTTCCTCACTGCGAATCTCTTGGGGTCGTCCGAGTGGACGAGTGGTTGTTTTACGCCATTGTACGGAATCCGGTTGGTGTCAAAGAAACGGCTTGCCACTCCACGGGTGATAGCGGTAGTGGTGACACTGGTCGTGGTGGGAAAAGCGTCGCTGTAAAAACTGGCGGAGTAGGTGTCGGTCACGTAATCGTTGTCGTCGTTGTTCGTTCCCTCCTTACTGTCGCCGCAGGTGCTGCTCTCGGCGTCGTTGGCGTCAGCGTCTGTTCTTCTCTTCTGTGGCGCCGCCTATGCAGCGTTGTAGCGTCGGCGTCGATGTCTGTCGGCTTTGGGCAAGGGAAAGTGCCAAAGCGTCGGCGTCGTCGTGCTACCTTGGGCTCAGAGCAGTCGAAGTCTTTTTCAACGATTCCCTGGACTAGGAGAAGCGCCAGGGTCTTCCGATCGTTCCTCAGTCTAGGAGAAGTGCTAAGGTCTCGATTGTTTCTCCACTAGACTAGGAGAGCGCCAGATGTTGAGTCCAGTGACGGTCTGGTCAAAATGCAGCTTGTTTCATACTTATTTTTGAGGATGGTGGGGCAAACTTCAGCTAATCAGCCTGCGCGATTTTTATGTTGGGAGTTGTGGTCATCGTAAAAGGGCCGAGCCGTGTTAAGGTATATATGCAGGTGTTGTGACCGCGCGCACTTCTTATAAAGATGTACATTGTCACGAGACAAGGTCGGTGGCATCCCCCCTCCCCTCGAAGGGTATAGTCGGGGAGCATGGAATGATATATGCTGTTGGCAGCTGGCAGTGGTCGCTATGGGGCTAGTCGTAGGTCGTCTATATGAATTTTGGTCTTTAGTCGTCCTTCAATCTGCACCCAATAGTTTGTGGGGCCGGCTTGTCTGAGGATGGTGTGCGGGCCTGTCCATTTTGCTTTGAACCTGGATTTAGTGTTCGGGTGTGTTCTGGCTATTACTTGATAACCGATTGTTAGTTGTATTGGCTCTTCTCCTTCGTCAGTGTATCTCCTTTTAAATCTTAGCTCTTTAGCGTGTATTCTGCGTGTATTGCTGGAGCTCCGCCTCAGGCTCCGGGTCTTGACAGCTCGTAGCCCAAGAGAGCTTATCTCGACGTGGTCCCCATGGCGGCTTTTTTCGTGTCCTTAAGATGAACAGGATGTCGGGAATGGCGGTGTCCCATAACTCGGGTGAGTGACCTGTAGCGAATACTCTTAACATCTTTTTTAGTTCTCGAGTCCGTCTCTCGACGGGATTGGCCCGTGGGTGGCATATCGGTGTGGTCCAGTGATAAACGTTCCAACGGTGTAGTGCCCGGTCAAATCGGTTTGAATGGAACTGTCTTCCGTTGTCGGACAGTACGGTTTTTGGGTAACCAAATCGTTGGAACACCTCCTTTTCTAGGCATCCGATGATCGTGGCAGGGGTAGCTTAGATTACTGGGAAAGCTTCCACCCATCGACTGAAAAAATCTGTGGCGACTACGATCGCTTTGCAGCCGTGCCTGGTTGGTACATAAGGGCTCATGACGTCGATCGAGATTACTTCCCATGCATTGGTGGGTTTGTGTACCCGTAGGGGAGCTTGATGTTGCAAGGCCCTGTTTTTTGGAGCGGAGCAGACCCAGCATTGTCGCACGTAAAACCTAACTGCGTCGCACCCAATTAATTAATAAAATTACTTTGTCGGGTTATTGGTATTAAATACGCCTTAAATATTTGTCTTAGATTAAAAAAGTACTAAAATTAGAATCCGCTCAATACTTTTATACAAATTTTCATAAGTTTGATATTAGGTATAAGGGTACAATTTTATTGAGGGTTACTCCGATTTAAAAATTTCTAAAGATTCTGCCCCCCCTCCCCCCAGAAAAACTGAATCTTAGTTGATACCAAACAAGATATATTTATCTCGAAAGAAACAACAATAATCTTTTATATGTTGGCTAGAGGGTATGTGTGTAAAACGGTAAGGGGTGGTCGGATCTTAAATCCATTTACAGATTCGAATTTTGCGTAAAATTCTAGACTAATTTGATGTGTCGCATGGCTAAAAAGTTTATAAGAACGGTCAGAAATCGTTACCGGTGAAAACTCTTAAAATGAGAGTAGTTTCCTGGGAGATGATGCTATCTAAAAAATTCCTAAAAATTTCGGTAGTTGAAAAAATCTAATATTAGTTGATACCAAACAAGATATATTTATCTCAAAAGAAACAAAAAAATCTTTTATATGTTTGCTAGAGGGTATGTGTGTAAAACGGTAAGGGGTGGTCAGATTTTAAATCAATTTACAGGTTCGGATTCTGCGTAAAATTCTAGATTAATTTGATGTATCTCATGGTTAAAAAAATTCATAAGAACGGTCAGAAATCGCTGACGGTAAAAAATCTTAAAATGAGGGTAGCTCCCTGAGAGATGATGCTATCTAAAAAATTCCTAAAAATTCCAGTAGCTGAGAAAAATCTAATATTAGTTGATACCAAACAAGATATATTTATCTCAAAAGAAACAAAAAAACTTTTATATGTTTTGGTAGAGGGTATGTGTGTAAAACGGTAAGGGGTGGTCAGATTTTAAATCAATTTACAGGTTCGGATTCTGCGTAAAATTCTAGATTAATTTGATGTATCTCATGGTTAAAAAAATTTATAAGAACGGTCAGAAATCGCTGACGGTAAAAAATCTTAAAATGAGAGTAGCTCCCTGAGGATGATGCTATCTAAAAAATTCCTAAAAATTCCGGTAGCTGAAAAAAACCTAATATTAGTTGATACCAAACAAGATATATTTATCTCAAAAGAAACAAAAAAATCTTTTATATGTTTGTTAGAGGGTATGTGTGTAAAACGGTAAGGGGTGGTCAGATTTTAAATCAATTTACAGGTTCGGATTCTGCGTAAAATTCTAGATTAATTTGATGTATCTCATGGTTAAAAAAATTTATAAGAACGGTCAGAAATCGCTGACGGTAAAAAATCTTAAAATGAGGGTAGCTCTCTGAGGGATGATGCTATCTAAAAAATTCCTAAAAATTCCGGTAGCTGAGAAAAATCTAATATTAGTTGATACCAAACGAGATATATTTACCTCGAAACAAAAATAATCTTTTATATGTTCGCTAGAGGGTATATGTGTAAATCGATAAGAAAGGTCGGATTTTAAATCTGTTTGCGGATTTGAATTCTACGTAAAATTCTAGACTAATTTGATGTGTCGCTTAGATAAAAAATTTATAAGAACGGTCAGGAATCGTTACCGGTAAAAACTCTTAAAATGAGGGTAGTTCCCTGGGGAATGATGCTATCTAAAAAATTTAGTAGCTTAAAAAAATTTAACATTAGTTGATACCAAACAAAATACATTTATCTCGAAAGAAACAAAAACAATCTTTTATATGTTGGCTACAGGGTATGTGTGTAAAACGGTAAGGGGTGGTCGGATTTTAAATCGATTTACAGATTCGGATTTTACGTAAAATTCTAGACTAATTTGATGTGTCGCATGGTTAAAAAAATTTATAAGAACGGTCAGAAGTTGCTGCCGGTAAAAAAATCTTAAAATGAGGGTAGCTCCCTGAGGAATGGTGCTATCTAAAAAATTCTTAAAAGTTCCGGTAGCTGAAAGAAATCTAATATTGGTAGATACCAAACAAGTTATGTTTATCTCGAAAGAAACAAAATAATCTTTTATATGTTCGCTAGAGGGTATGCGTGTAAAATGGTAAAAGGTGGTCAGATTTTAAATCAATTTACAGGTTCGGATTTTGCGTAAAGTTCTAGACTAATTTGATGTTTTGCATGGTTAAAAAAATTTATAAAAACGGTCAGAAATCGCTGCCGGTAAAAAATCTTAAAATGAGAATAGCTTTCTGAGTGATGATGCTATCTAAAAAATTCCTAAAAATTCAGGTAGCTAGGAAAAATCTAATATTAGTTGATACCAAACAAGATATATTTATCTCGAAACAAAAATAATCTTTTTTATGTTCGCTAGAGGGTATGTGTGTAAAACGGTAAGGGGATTCGGATTTTAAAACTGTTTGCAGATTCGAATTCTGCGTAAAACTCTAGACTAATTTGATGTGTCGCATGGCTAAAAAATTTATAAGAACGGTCAGAAATCGTTACCGGTGAAAACTCTTAAAATGAGGGTAGTTTCCTGGGGGATGATGCTATCTAAAAAATTCCTAAAAATTTCGGTAGCTGAAAAATCTAATATTAGTCGATACCAAACAAGGTATATTTATTTCGAAAGAAACAAAAATAATCATTTATATGTTCGGTAGAGGGTATGTGTGTAAAACGGTAAGGGGGTTCGGATTTTTAATCTGTTTGCAAATTCAAATTCTGCGTAAAACTCTAGACTAAATTGATGTGTCGCATGGCTAAAAAATTGATAAGAACGGTCAGAAATCGTTACCGGTAGAAATTTTAAAAATGAGGGTAGTTCCATGGGGGATGATGCTATCTAAAAAAATTCCTAGAAATTTAGGTAGCTGAGAAAAATTTAATATTAATTGACACCAAACAAGATATATTTATCTCGAAAGATGAAATGGCTAGTCGAAGAAAACTATTTGGTCCAGAATGAGTGAGGAAATGAGGAATTTTGGAGAAAATGAGGTTCCAGGATTCTTGTTTTCCCTCCACTTAACACAAATATTGTAGACTGACAAATTGTTCCAACTTAAAAGTGGTTTACATTTTTAATTTTTTAGTATATCAATAATATTCTTACACCAAATTGAAGTGAACTCATGCTAATATTTATTATTAAATGGTGTATTATTCTTATTAAGGTAACACTGGAGAACGACGTACAGAATCTTATATCAATAATTAAAAACAAGTATGGTAAACTAAGATATATTATTAACTGCTCAGGAATATTTCGATCCCAGAAAACATACAATTCAAAAACAAACGAACCTCACAATCTTGAAATGTTTCAACATATCCTAAATGTAAGTACATATTAGTTGTATTATTCGCATAACACAAAATTTTTTAGGTAAATACTGTAGGAACATTTAATGTAATTCGCCTTGCACTGAGTTTAATAATCGAAAATGAACCAAATCAAAATGGAGAACGCGGTGTTATTATTAATACTTCTAGCATGACTGCATTTGAAGGGCAAATAGGAACTGTTGCTTACAGTGCTAGCAAAGCTGCAATTAATGGAATGACTTTACCTTTGGCAAGAGAATTGGCTTTGTATGGTATACGAGTTTGCGCAATTTCTCCAGGTAGGTATTTTAACAAAAACAAACCCGCAACGAGTTGAATAAATATGCAACAAGTTAGTCTCACTAACAATTACGTAGATTCATACTGAAGAATTTGGATTGAGATTCTCAAAAGCTTATAAAAATTTATATTGGTTAGAGCAAGGTGGACGATCTCATCGGAACTATATCGGATTTAGAGAAATTTTAATTCATAAGGTTAAGATTAGAGAAAAGAAGTATGCGTTGACATTGACCATTACCAGAACGCCACCCCCCTTTAACTGTCAGACATTAAGGTTTTTACTTGTCGACATAATCAAACCACTCCTGACTCGTTTCCGATTTGCTGTTTTAAAGTAATTATGACCGTCATTATTTTTAGGTTACTTTACGTTAAAGATACTATGATGTTCATCATGATCTTTTGATGGTGATACCAGAGCGGCAATCAATATACAACACTATAACCACATAACACCTACTTTATAATGGTAACCACCATGTTAAAATCTTGCATTAAATTTTATGCAACCAACAATACACTGCAGTTCGGAGTTTAAACACTGCAAGAAAGTGGTGTGTGTGCATTTTATATAAATTTTAAATTAAATTAAATATTCGTGAAGAGCATGATGAATCTGAAATAACAGCAGCAGATAGATAAATAAATATTTATATGTTCCCACCAATATGATAATAATATAAAGTTTATAGTAGTTATAAATTGATATTAGGATAAGCATCTCTTCGTAAGCCACGTTTTGTACCTTCAACCAGAAATTTCTTTAAAAAATGTTTATTGCCTACAACATAACTACTGCAGCTCTGGTTTGTAATGTATTAGAGACACAGCCAATATAAGGTTGTATGATGTATGTCAAATGTCAGTACGCATTCTCTATGGCATACTGTAAGGTAATATACTGCGTTTTGTATTATCGCTTTTTATCTGAATATATCCAGCAAGTTTGAGGTCATCTTGTCTTTATATATTACATATTGGCGACGAGAATAAAAAAAAAAGTAAGGTTAAGCTGACAACATGTCGCAAGAGGCACAGCTACGGCAGCGTAACCCTGGGCGTTAGTACAACCTATGATGTGAACTAGTATGGGTGCTATAGCAAATTTTCAAGGAGAAGATTGGATTACGTATGAAGAGATATTAGAGCAATATTTCAGTGCGAATTTGATTTCAGAAGCAAGGAAAGTAGCGGTATTAATCAATACGATTGGTAATGAGTCATACAAAACCTTAAAGGATTTGTGCGATCCGAAATTGCCAAAAGATTTCACATATATGAAATTATACAACATTCTTCGAAAACAATTTGCACCTCGCATTCCATTTTTTAGGGAACGCACGGAGTTCTATGAGCTTAAACAGATTTCTGGTGAGAGCATTCGTCAGTATTTTGCAAAAATAAAGAACAAGGCGAGTTAAGGTTCGGGCCTTTGGAGCGGTGTTTTAAAAAAAAACGTTTCCAAACTCTTAACACATTTACTTGTTCTTAAACAGAAATTACAATGGAATTTAGAAAAACTGTAAAAAAAAACTTTATTCAAAAATAATATTAATTGTACTAAGGCGAGTAGTCTAGGTAAACAACAATACAAAAGCTGTAGTACTCAGACTGACTCAATTGAGTAGCTTGAACAACGAAGTATGGAGTTCGAAGACTGACTGCCGGGCTTTGAGTTTTCGGGCTTTTTATAATAACCTGCACCTCACACGACTGTGGGAACTTGCAGATCTCATGTCTGCTTTTCTCTTAATTCTACACTTTATTACATTGTAACAATCTTATTTCTAGGTAATTACGGTATGTTCACCGCCTGTGACCTGCCACCTGCAGTATCACTGCCCTATCGGATGCAAAGTTGCATATCCGTTCTCGTGAACTGTTGATAACCTCTCTGGGTTAGCCTTGTATTACATTGTTGCAATGAACTTATACTTTATTTAACAATTTCTAATAATTCCTATTAGATTCAATATATTCAATATATATATATATATATATATATATATATATATATATAGATAATTTGGGGATACATAACTCCTCCCACCGTAAATGAAAAATTAAGGTTTTACTTAATTTTTAAATACATAAAATTCATTATTCAATTTCATTTAAAATTCATTGTTTCTAAGGGTATACTTATTGTTTCTTTATTTCTCTTTGTTTCCTTAAATCTAGAATTGTTTCCTTCATTCTTATATCTAAGATACATTTTGTAAAATATATATATAATTACAAAAATTATTAAAATGATTAACACAATTGTCCAAACGCTTATATTATCATAATGTAACTTTGGCGTTTTGAGTTCACTTAAATGTTCTTTGTAACTTTCCACTAATTTCATGGCGTGCTTGAAGTCGTCTAAGTCTAGATGCTCTAGCTTCATGGGTTTCTTGACTATTTCTTCGTTTTCTTGTTGTTTCATCTTGAACTGTAGTTCCGGTAGGTTTGCAAGTTTCTTTGTTGCTATGGGATCTTGATAAACTCCGATCACTTCGTCTTTCAATTTCACATAGACTGTTAGTCTTCTTTAAGTGATTAGTTTGCTTCCGATTAGTGCTTGGTTATTTTCATCCTGATTGCAGTGGATGTTTGCTACTACTTCTGTTGGGAAAATGGCTATCCATTTGTTTTCTGTAACCTTTTGAATTTTCATGTTGTTTATTTGCACTTGTTTGGCTTCACAGTTTTCGTAGTGATTTGAAAATTTTAATAGTTGTACTTCACAAGGGCTGTCATCTTGAATGGTTGTAGTCGTCATTGATTGGCATAAGTATTGGTTTGGTGTTACTTCAGTACATTTTTCGTTTGTATAACCACGCCTCAGTTCATTTAGGGATAGGAATTTGGTTTTAGGTATGATAACTTGGTATGTGCTAGTAACTTTCGTTGTAAAAGCAAATAAATGATAATAATTATAATTGTTACTTTCTAGTATCGGGATTTCTATTAAAAATATTATTTCGTTATTCTTAATGCAGCCTTTGACTATAGCTATTTTTTCAAATATTAGAATGTTTGACTCTGTTACATCAAAAAGTAATTTACTGTTAGTTATAAGTGATCTAATTCTTATTAGTTCTTTTAATAAATCGGTTGGTTCAATGATACTAGAGTGTAGGGTATTTAATTTTGCAAATGTTACTGCGTTTTCTAACGTTGCTAAAATTTGTTGTATTAAAGTAAGGGTTGATATTATTTGAGTAAATATTGCATTTTGCATACTGCCTAATTTATTAGTAGTATACCGGGGTAATTTTTTTTTATTTCTTCTATTATTACTTGGTTGTCCGTTCTACCTGGGCGGAGGTTGACGGTAAGGGTGATGATTGTCCATCTGAAATGACAGGGTGTCTTAGGTTTTTCAAATGAATGTACTTTGTTATTTTGCCGTTGTCTACTACTGCTATATTTTTATCTGATATTCTCTTAATTTTAAATGGTCCTAAATTTCTTGGTGCTGTTTTATGTCGCTTGCTTTGAAAATTGTTCTCATACACGGTTTGTCCTATTGAAAATTTATTTGCGTCGGTATTTTTATTTCGGGTTGTGGTGATACGTTCCTTATCATTATCTAATTTATCTTTTACCTTGTCGTAAGTTATTTTTAGTTTTTCTTTGTGGTCTTTTGCATATTGTTGATATACTTCCTTGTTGTAGTGTATGTCATAGGGATTTCGTGAATCTGAATGTCCTAAGGTTAATTCTAAGGGTGTAAAATTTGTTGATGAGTGAATTGTATTATTATAGGCGATTAGTGCGTATGACATTAAATTGGTTATATGTTCCTTTTTATAATTTATTCTTAATAATCGAATTTGTTCTAACAGGGTTAAATGTAGTCAGTATTTTGCAAAAATAAAGAACAAGGCGAGTTAAGGTTCGGGCCTTTGGAGCGGTGTTTTTAAAAAAACGTTTCCAAACTCTTAACACATTTATTTGTTCTTAAACAGAAATTACAATGGAATTTAGAAAAACTGTAAAAAAAACTTTATTCAAAAATAATACTAATTGTACTAAGGCGAGTAGTCTAGGTAAACAACAATGCAAAAGCTGTAGTACTCAGACTGACTCAATTGAGTAGCTTGAACAACAAAGTATGGAGTTCGAAGACTGACTGCCGGGCCTTGAGCTCCCGGGCTTTTTAAAATAACCTGCCCCTCACGCGGCTGTGGGAACTTGCAAATCTCATGTCTGCTTTTCTCTTAATTCTACACTTTATTACATTGTAACAATCTTATTTCTAGGTAATTACGGTATGTTAACCGCCTGTGACCTGCCACCTGCAGTATCACTGCCATCTCGGATGCAAAGTTGCATATCCGTTCTCATGAACTGTTGATAACCTCTCTGGGTTAGCCTTGTATTACATTGTTGCAATGAACTTATACTTTATTTAACAATTTCTAATAATTCCTATTAGATTCAATATATTCAATATATATATATATATATTATATATATATATTACTCAAATTTAGACCAGGGTAGAAAATTAATTAACGACATCAAATAATTTTTATCACCCTGTATAAAGAAACAAATAAAAATTACGTGCGAAATTTATATTAATTAATTCAATTTTTAAGTAACGAGTATTAAACAAAGTGTACAAATAATAATTAATATTTAATTGGTATTCGCTAAAAATTAAAGGGTAGAAATCAATTCCATTCATTATTATTTTAATTGGAGTTAATTGAACCATTAGTAATATATAATAAGCATAAAAGCCTGTGAAAATCCAAGGTTGGTAACAAACAGCTAAAAGGAAGGTTAAAATACCATGAAACAAAGCTCGGAGAATTATATTAAAACGTTCATTAGAGCGCACACCTGCAAACTTTTAAATGTTACGTTCTAATAAATTTGAATAGATAAACATGCAGCTTCTACGTATATTGGAAACGGTCGGATGTTTTAGCAGGAAATGCTAGATGAGGGGTTATTTTACTCACGTAGGAATCCACGTGGATTTAAATAGCAGATAGTAAAGTATATCGATTTGTACCACTCAGACCAAGGTAGAAAGGGACGGATAAAACGCGTAAAGCAGAGACACCGATAATGAAAGCGTGATTTGTGAAGCGTCACTAGGTCCTCGATTGGTTGAAATAAGATGCAGATATGAGAGGGGAAGCATATCAGTTGGCGTGTAAAATTAATTAGTTGTTCTCGGACGTGTTGCGAGCCGTGTGGAAATTTCTTAGATTTTCAACTAGGACGTCTGCAAATTTTTAGTAGAATCGCTGTGCCGAGCCGTCGGAAGGGCAAATAGAATGCGAAATTCTAAAAATTGTCCGTTGCGAGACAAATTCGACTTGCAAGCGGGCCATTATATAAACCCGGGCTAATAGTAGTTTCGCTCACTTAGATTTTTGATTTTATTCAATAATTTTAACAGTTTTGTTCTTTATTTTTTTGATTATTCGATACTTTAAGTAGAATACGTGGTGAATACGTGCTACAATAAAAGTTATTAGTGCACTTAGAGAAGATACAAAGTAATAAAGTCTAGTTATATTTGCGAGTATTACTGTACCAATTATCCAAATTAGTAACGATAAATAAATTAATAGAAGTATGCAGTTTTGGGTAGAGCGTGAAAGAATTATGAATTTCAGTGCTATTTTTCGGGGGTATTATTAATCAAATGTTATTCGTAAACGTGATTGGATCCACAAAACAAGAATTAGATATACGTAGATGAATTTCTGAGAAGCCCTGAAACCTTTTTAGACGAATGGTGGTGTACAAAAATTTTAAAAGCGGTCAGAATCTGAAGCCGTAAACATAAACCAGCTGGAATGGTGGAATTAGCAAGGACGATGTACGTTGGAGCCACGAGTGCAGTAACCTTCAGGTAACTTATGCTTTGTTGTTCGATCTTTGATGTTTTGGTGTGTGTTGAATATCTTTATAATTTGTTTGATAAAGATAGACAGTAGTAAATTTGTATAAACAACAAATTTTAATTTTAAGGTAAAATTTTCTTGTATAAGTAGAAATGAGTATTTATCAGGTTTATGTTTATGATTATGATGAAAATTTGGGTCTGTCTTTGAGCTCAATTAGACTAACCTGTTAAATTAACGTAAAGGGGTGGGAAATGCTCCCTTTTATTCAGACTCAGGTCTGCAAATATTGTTAACTAATTAGTATGCATCCTACAAGGACTCTAATTCCGGATGCAAATTAAAATTATGACAAATATGAACTTGAAATTTTATGATGCTGAAATTTATGCTGAAATTTAATTTTGAAATTTTAATGTATTGTGAATATTGGTGTAAATAGAGTTAACGTTGATGTTTGTGGTAGGAATGTGTTTTTTTTATGAATGAGGATGAAAGTTTTATCTAGGTGAGCTGCCGAGGCGGAAAGAGTCAAAAGGCGATTATCAGAAGAAAGTCCACGGACAAGAGTATCACAGCAATCTGGACGGCCCAACGTTGGGGCTCGAGTGGTTTTTTCTTTACTCTGGTGAGTTTTTTTGTAGGTTTCACAGAATCTTGACGCCCAATTCGTGAGGCTCGATTCTTAATACGAGGTTTCACAGAAAATATATATATATATATATATATATATATATATATATAGATAAGTGGGGGATACATAATTGGCGTCTGCGTGTAAATTTGAGGCATTACTAGAAGACCATGTCAAAGACCGTTTTGTTTGTGGTATGCTAAAGGGTCCCATTAAGGACAGAATAATGGATGAAAATTATAGTTCAACGTTGACAGAAATTGTAAAAATAGCACTAAGGAACGAAGCAGCTCTACAATCAGCAGCGTCTAGTAACGAATTTAGAGAAGTTCATAAAATGGGAAATCCAAACGGGTCCAATAAAAAATTTAACCAAGTTAATGTTAGTAAGGAAGGTAAGAGGGATGAAGTGCAGCTAAAGAAGAGCAATAGTAGTAGATGTAGTGCTTGCGGTAAACAGAATCATAACTTTGCTAAATGTAAGTATAGGCAATATAGATGTAAAATTTGTAAATTGCAGGGGCATTTAGCAGTAATTTGTAAGGCGCAAACTAGTAAAGCTAATCATCTGTTAGAAGAGGAAGTGCTTGATTTTAAAGAAGTTTTGTATATCGAGAATAACTCAAATGTTCCACCATTAATAGTCACAGTGGATGTTGGCGATAAGCAAATAGATATGGGAGTTAATACGGGATCAGCAATATCTGTTATACCAGAAAAAACGTATGTAAAGTTATTTTTAAATAAGTATGACTTAGTAAACTCTAATGTCCGATTAAAGACTTATAATGGGTCAGTAATAAACCCATTGGGTGAAATTGAAGTTCAGATAGTTTTAAATAATATAAAGGTAAAAGGTCGCTTAGTTGTGGTTAAACATGGGTGCAGGCCATTATTAGGACGTGATTTGATTTCTGTGTTAAAGGTTGACACTTTTCCACATAATTCGTTAAGAATGAACGTTAATGAAAAGGATGTAAATTTATTAATAAACAAATATACGGATGTTTTTAGTTCAGGTCTGGGAAAATTTAAATATGAGCAAATAGATCTAAAAATAGCAAACGGGGTAGAACCAATTTTTATTAAGCCTAGGCCCGTTCCATATGCCTTTAAGAAACTTTTGAATAAGGAATTAGATAGATTGGAAAATGATGGAGTGATTGAAAAAACAGATAATAATGCATGGGGTACGTTTTTAGTGCCCGTACTAAAAGGTAGAAATCAGATACGAATTTGTGCAGACTATAAAATCACGATTAATAAGCACTTAGAGAATGTAAAACACCAATTGCCGAAAGTGGAAGAATTATTCAATGCGTTGCAAGAGGGGGGGGGTGTTTTACCAAGTTAGATTTTTCAAGCTTTTATAATCGGTTAGATTAACGGAAGAGGCTCGTAAGTTAGTTGCATGGAGCACACACAAAGTTATTTATCTTTTAAATAGATTAGCTTTTGGTACAAAACCCGCGTGTTCAATTTTTCAGCGGTTAGTTGAAAAGACATTACAAGGAGTAAATGGTGTTATTAATTTCTTAGATGACATTGTAGTAACTGGCATAAATAAAAGGGAGCATATAAATAATTTAGAGGCTGTTTTTCAAAGGTTAAAAATGCAGGATTTAAATTCGAAGTATTCAGAAATGTACCACAAATTCTAAATGTTATATCACAGATTCGAAGTATTCAGAAATGTACCACCAATTCGAAGCCCTATTATTATTAATATTTAGTTTAAATAAATTACCCCGAATTCTACTCACGTTAAACGGCAAAAGAAGTCTTCGTAATCGTTGCACTGTAACACACACTTGATGTTCTATTAAATATTAAATTACGCGTGAATTTCTGGTTAACAGTGACGCAGCTTGGTCCTGCATGAATTGTGAACTGACTTGTGTTATCATTGCTCTGTGTTATATAGGCTGTTCCCACTTACATGTGGGCTGGGTTTTCAAGCAGCCTTGCAAATATTTCAACCAACCAGGTCTTTAATATTCCCTGCATTTCAAAGTTGTTTCTGATGTAATTTGTTCGATTTTCCGTGTAATATCTATTTGCTGTAGATACTTTGTTATCTTTGCCAGACGTTGTTTTGTATCGATATCGCCTTTTGAATAATTGAACAAAATAAATGATGTAACTTTAATGCTGTTTTCGTTTATCTATTTTTATGCGTGTTTGAAACTGCGTTCTCAAAAATGTCTATTATTTCATCGTAATTGCATAAAGCTTTCTTAGGTTTTATCTCTTATCTTCGTATTTGTTTTATAATTAATTAGAACACTTCTCAATGCGTGTTTAAATACATGTACTATCATTCTCTTGAATATGCGTTCTGTTGTTGAAAGATATGCTCACTGGCATTACTTAAAATTAATAACGGTCTATATACAGAATGTTAAATACTTGCTATTTACTTAATGCACGAATTACCTATTTTTCTACTAAATACACGTTCTATTGTTGTAAGATATGCTTACTTGCATCGCTTAAAGCTAATTATGATCTATATACAGGATGTTAAATGCTTTCTATTTACATAATGTATGAATTACTTAATTTTCTGCTAAATAAATGCAGTTTTCTGCTTCCTATCGCAATTTATGGTTACTACACAACCCTTGCTATTCAATACACCCCTAAACAACCCCTTATCACAACATTATATATACACATATATATTATCGTGAAATCCTATTCGAACGCCTTAAATTGTGAAGCTTACGCCGGAACCCTCAAACTGGACCAATCGTGCCCCACGCTTGGGACGACATAATTTATTGTGAATTAATTACAGGTACTATTGTGCCCCACAATTTGGGTACAATTATGTTGTATAGTTTATCTCAGCTGCTCGAGTCTGACACCCCCAAAATACGCTTAATAAACTAACAACTGAAGCTTACCTGGACTGCTCAATCTAATAACTCCCAGTTACAGCCTCTATGCTGTAACCTAAAAAAAATCACGCCCTACGCTCATACTAAAAATAACACAACTCACAAAATACATCACACTCTATTTACACGAAATAAGTGTTACATTTTCAAAATACGTTTCATTATATACAATCGTATTACTTGTATTATTAACAATTCCTCTTTCAATATGTAATTGGATTCGATAACCTCATTAAACAAATACCCTATTAAAGTAAAAGTGCTATCTTCATACCTGACGTTAACCCCCTGTCTTATTATGAGCTCACAGTAAAACTCCTCAAACTTGAGTGCAGATTTACAGCACTGAGAAAATAAAATAAGTCCCCTTTACTTTGTACAACATAGTCTGATTATCTTTACCTTAATTATCCTTTTCTACCTAAATAAGTTTTTAACTACATCTAAAGTCCCATAAAATTTTTGGTTCATTAAATTTATAAAATATAAACACTCCAAAGCACAAACAGTTAAAAGAAACTTAGACAATAACCACCACGAAATGTTTTTATAAAAATTTTTACCTGGTAACTATTCTCCCGCAGGTATCAGCAAACCAGCCCTTAAAGAAGATGCCGTCTAGTATGGCTCTATGGAACAGCTCCCAGGTTGAATCACCATTCCACTCTACATGCTGCTATCCCAAAATCTCTCTTTATTTACAATTAACCAAATGTTTCCAACTTACAAAATTTCCACATCATATTCCCATTTATAAAGAACTAATCGATGATTGCTACATTCACCATTAAATTCCAATTTTTAACAATTTTTGTACGTTCCAACACCAAAAATAGTACTTGTTTGTACTTACATACTTCGTATACGCTTCGCTCAGAATTCTTTATTCATTTTCAAATTTAAATAAATTGACTTATCATCACACCACACCAACTTGTGTGCAATAACCATTAATTATGTATAAAATTACTTAATACATTTACTTGAAGTAACTTCGTAGACAAGCGAAGAACGTAAGAATAAGAGAACGTCATCCTCCACTGAGGTGGTTATATAGGACCCTTGTACCCCCCTGTTTTCCAACCTGAGCATGTAAAACTACAACGGACAACAATATTTCTAGTAAAACGCCAATCGTCTACTCGCTTCCTAAAATAACCGGCCTAACCGTCGCCAATTTCGACGTACACCTCCAACGGCTCTCAGCTTTCTTTGAAATACGATGTACAAACAGCTAAAATTACTTGGAACACCTTCGAAATTCGCCAACCGTCCGAGCTTTTCAGCAAAACAGCCTTAACGAATTTTAATTCTAACTACATCCACGCCCCCCCCCACAACTAAACAAAACATATTCCTTCTCCCTTTTCTCTTATATATTGTCTTTTCTCACTTGTGCTCCCTTCTCACAAATCCCCAGTTGGATATCAGTCCTACCTAACTTTCAAACTGTTGCGCGTATACTATTAACGTCCAATTACATCGCTCCATTTGTCTCCGTTTTCTTTCGGTACAAACATCATCTGTCTTACTCTATCTACAGGCTATAGAACTGTTTTTGTTCACGTGTTCACGAAGTCTAACTGATATTTACCTTTGCATCCTAGTCTTTTATATTCTTTATTAAAATCCGTCTTCGTCTGTGACATCTATCCGTATCTACTTGTAATGTACGTTTATATTCTTAGAAGTTACTGATTTTCTTACAATTACCTTCGTGTATAACATGCTATATTGAAACGTTTCAAGTTTGTCCTTAGGAATATTGATCCTATGTTAACAAATATGCAACATTTTTACATTCTCATACACTATCTAAAATTAAAACAAAAGCGGTATTTCACCTTCTTGCCTCTAAACCTTAGTTTCTATTCTGTAAATATTATGCTATTCCTTACTAAATAAATAAATGCAAAGCTACAACTACAATTAAATTATCCGAAAATCCTACTCTAAGTTGAATATGCGCTACCTTAATTGTCTAAAATACCTAATCAGCTTTCTTGTAAATAGTGACAATACACCCCAGCTTGATCTATGCCCTTATGTATCCATAATTAACCTACAAATTACACGATAATATATATATATATATATATATATATATATAATGCTATGATAAGAGGGTAGTTTAAGGGTAGATTAAGTCATAGGGGTTGTAGAATAAATGTAAATAATTTTAACGTTAAGAAATCAAACAATTCCACGAATTATATGAGTAAATCGGCTATTTTACAAAAGGTCATTTTGCAATAATCCGATACCATTTAGCTAAAACAATAATGTGTATATAAAAATTGCGGTAAATTTTGAATAGCTTTGTGGTAGAGAGAAGTGGACATGTATACAAAAATAAGTGATAATTAACAAATAACATATAATTATACTTCAAAGCTCTCACCTGTTGTTTACGCAGCCGTGCCAACGAAAAAAAGAAGTAACCAAAACGGGAGAATCTGTCCGTCATACGGGAAACAAAAACGACTCTTTCATTGGCGGGTCTAGCAAAGCACATTTATGTCGATAGCGGTGGTTCTGAAGAAAAGCGGTCTTCTTCTAATTAATTTGTTCTACGTAGAGCATGTAAGCAGAGATGCGGCGCTCAAGAACGACAAATCTATACTCTCCTTGCGTCGCGTGTTTTCTCAATTACTACAAATGTACTTGCACTTGCGGAACAAAATCTATAATTCGCGGCATTTGTTGGCGCGTGCTTGAAGTAAAATATGGAAATTCCACACTAACAAATTTACATATACCGAGGCGGACGTAAATTATTGATAAACGCAACGGAAAACAAATTTAGCAGTAAATTATTTACAATATAAACGAAACAGTGTACTTTTAAGTTAAATTGATTAGTCCAGAATTGAAAAGAAAGGAGTGAAGATAATGTTTTAAACGCAATATATTGCATCAATATAAACACGTAATCGGTAAAGATAAACAAACTGGCATTCTAGCTATTTAAAAACATCTTCAAGATTGGCAACGCATAAATAAGTAAACGCATTCTAATACGTCATTATTAGAAAATGAATACGTGATCAGGAATATTACATTTGCGGAGAAATTCAACATAGTTTTAATAACAAATAAATAACAGACGGTTCGTTATACGATAAGCTTTGAACTATAAACGACACAAATATAAAATACGTGACAAAATTGCAATAGATATTTGGAAATTTTAAGAGTATACTGTGATATACAGACTGCTTACGTGATCGGCAGCGCATTTCATCAAGAATTAAACCAGGGAATTTTGAGAAAAACCGGATTCTACAAGAGATAGGCACAAAGTACAAGCCTTGTTCTGTATTTGACAGCCAGAACACTAATCATACACACAAGGGACACGGATTATATAAGATACTCATTTTACTATTATTAGCAACATTTCTTCACAAGAACATCGATTTAATACTAAAAATCAATCTTATGGAGGCCTAGTTGATGTAAGAAATAATTCAACCGTGCTTTAGTAAATGCTTGTACTTATTTGTGCCTAATTTGTAAATAAATTAATAACTAAAGCATTTATTTCAATCAATATTTCAACATTTGTACAGAAAAGCTTATGTATAATCGGATTTGTGTTTGATTAATGAAATTAATTATTAATATTATTTACAAATGTCAAGGATGGTATAATACTGACTATTGTGATTTTAAGTAAGCATAATGAATGTATCTTAATTTTATTAAGTGGCGTGTGAAAATTTTAGTAAAGCAATAGTGTGTAAAATGAGTTATTTTGTTAAATAACTAAAGTATCGAAAGTGGTTGTTGATTTTGGCTTTTGAAATAAAGCAGTTGTGTTTTCTGTTGCTCGAAATTTTATTTTATTTTAAAAGAGAGTTTAAGGTGTAAAGTTAAAGCTAAAGTATTCAAAAAGTGATAGTATTAAAACGTATCAAAGCATTGTGTAATATTTAAAAGGTTTGAGCTCATGTCCATCCAAGGAAAGTATTAGGTGAAGTTATTGGTGATTGAAAGCTATCCAATATTGAAGAGTTTTACAGCAAAAGCAGCAGGATTCTACTGGCAACAAAATCTAACATCATCTTCAAGTGATTTGTATCTGGGTAGAAGCGCAGCAGCAGTACGAAAGTAATATTCAACGTAATCATTTGTGGTAGCATTAAAAAAAAATAAATAAGACCTTAAAATTTTATATTTTATACCTAAAGATCTAAGTTGGATCCCGTTTAGAACTGAATGTAAAATTTAATCAAAATTTATTTAATATTTACCTTTTGTGTTTTTTTAAAATTTCGATTTTCCGTATTCAATCAAAAATTACATCCAATTCTTTTTCATACAAGCTTTGTAAAGCTAACTTCTGTTTTGTTCTGCCAAATTTTGAATTGAAATTCCAGACCACCAGTTCTCCAAATTTTGGTTTCCTAGTGACTTTTGACATCCGTTACGACTGCGCCAGTTAAGGTTCGTAGCTGGGCAGCTACCTTTTTAAAAAAACTATTTCCAACTTCTTAACAAATTTATTTTTTAGTAATACAGAATTGACTTGGAATTTTGACAAATTAGTTAAATATTACTTTAATCGAAATACATTAATTAATTGTACTAAAATGAGTAATCTAACGAACTGCCATGCTAAAGCTGATCGATGGATTAACTGTCGTCTTCTGGAGCTCCCGGGCTTTTTATAATATCCCTACGCCTTCACATGGCTGTGGGAACTTGCAGATCTTATGTCTGCTTACACTTAATGTTATTCATAAATACAATGTTGTAATTTTAATTTGTAAGTAATCACAGTTCCTGACAGTCTGTGACCGCCTGTGACCTGACATCTGCAGTGTCACTTATCGTCTGCGACACAAAGTAGCGCTTCCGTTCCCATGAACGTTAATAAACTGTATAAATTGTCCTTGATTTACTTTGTTGCACTTCACTTGGCACTTTCTAATAATTTCCTAATTTATTCTATTTCTTTATACATATCTCAATTGGGGGATATATAACTCGCATCGGGATTTGAACCCGGGACCTTGGGCATAGCACCAGTGTGATCGCTGGAAGGAAGGGTTTGAGAGTTTGGTGGCCTACTTTTAGAAGTTTTGAAATATTATTTATTCTTTGGGTGTTAAGCTAACCAAAGTCTTAAAATTAGTAGGAGTTTAATTTAAAGTCATATATATATATATATATATATATATATATATATATATATACACAGAGTGCCTGACGACACAACAATAAAGAATCTTTAACCCCCTTTATATCTAGCTCCTATCTGTTAGAGTAATGAAAACGAAAGTAACCAAAATTTGTATAATAATCGAGAATATGTACACTTTGCATTATAATAACTTTTTACTTTAATTTTTGTATTCAAAAACTAACCCCTGAATGAAATATTGATATTTATCTGATTGCACCAAAATCATACTCCCTTAAAGCCAGCAAAAATACCACTGTAATTTACTTTTGAAGCACTTTTGAATGTTCAAATAACCTTCTTTCTATTTGCATAAATTCTCAAAAGATTTTTAATGACCCTTACAATTACTTCGATATAAATAATAGCAAATGTTAAAAATTGAAATACAGTCTTATGTTAATAAAGGATAATATATCTCTGACCTGCGTTTTTCCTGTTTGTTTGTTAGAACTGCCTCTGTATGTGTATTGTCAGCACGCCTCGATTGTTTCCAATTTGATTCTCTGGTACAGCTTCTCCCCGTCAATTTTATTCTTAGCGTAGTTGCCTCAACTCGTTGACCAGAATGATTAATTAAATTTGCGTGAATTTTTCCCTTCAGATTTATCTTAGATTTTGTTTAGTTTTATTTTAATAATTAGAATTACTTGTAGTTACTAGAAATAACTTTGAGTTATTTGAAGTTCCTTAGAGTTATTTGGAGCCCTAAATCCTTAAATATTAGAATTAGATTTATTTAATGATTTACCTTGCGTTTTAAAAGTATACGGCCACTTATGTTGTATTTATTGGCACTTAAATTTTCACTTTTATATCACTAAATTATTTATTTTGAGTAAGTTCACTTTGCGTAATATTCTACTTTCAACTGACGTAGTTAGTGCCTTGGTCACAGAGATACTACTTGTTTACGAGGTCCGCGTTATTTATAAAGACTCCACCTCCTATTTGTCCTATCGGTTTTACTCGCGTGTTTGTTGATTAAGGCGTTGCACTTTGCGCTAGCCTTCTATTTTCTACTAATTTCCTGTCAAGACTCTTGTTAAATCGCTTCATTTTACACGTAGATGTTTATTTTGTATAGCATATTCCTCAGAAAATCCAAGTTTATATTCCATTTAAGTCACGTCCGCTTGAATGTATTTGCTGTTATTCAAACTTTTATCATGTTGCCGAACGTCTGTTGTTTGTTATTTAAAATTCCAAATATGTGGGTTTACAAAGTTGCAGATCATGTAGCCTCTTTTCTATTATGACATATTTGAATGCGTTTATGCGTTAATATTATAAATGAGATTATATTTTAGCTAGCACGCTAGGTTATTTACTTTCACTAATTGCGTGTTTATTTTAATAAAACTCGTTGCGTTTAAAATGTTGTTTTTGCGTCTCTCTTTTCAATCTTAGACTTGTATATTTAATTTGAAACGTATTATACGCTGTACACGTTATTATTATTGCTAAATTGGATCTGGTTATTAAAAAATGAGCTTCATTTTATGAACTAAAATTAGTTATGATTTATATACAGTGTGCTAGCTATTGACTTTATGCAAAATTGTCAATTTACTCCCATTTAATGATGGAATTGTTTGGTTTTTTAAACAATATTAATATTTTCATGTATCTTACGACCCCTATGACTTAATATACCCTTAAATAACCTTCTTTTCATAGCTTTTCATAGCTTTTATATATATATATATATATATATATATATATATTATCGTGGAATTATAGGTTAAATGGGTCTAGGCAATAAAACTTTAACAACTGTGTATATAGGAAATAGGAATAATTTATTTACGCGCCAAATTAATCAGTGTATATAGTGAAAACGGACGGTTATTAAGATATTTTTCTATTTTTAAATTGGAATGTTAAAATTGCATAACGGGTAGAAGCTTTAGGGGGCATGAAAGCTCAAGGATACGCATAATTAATTGTAATAATTTTAAATCAAACGCATGGAATCAGAAACGGAGGTTTCAAGTATAAGAAATCAATAATTTAAATGCATAGTTCCAGTTAAATAAACGAAACGTTTGTTATACAAATGCTAAGAAGTGGTAAAACCCGGAATTGTTTTTCTAAACGAAAAAGTTGTTTCGAAGAAACACCTGTTAGTTAAATGTCAAGTTCAGGGCACTTGAATGAACGTTGAGACAGAATTTCTAAAGAATTGTTTGTAACAGTCAATGTATAAGCTACTAAAATAACAAGGGCTTTGAAGACTGAGTGAAATAAAAGACCTATAATGTAAAACGAACAAAGAACACGTATAATAAAAGGTTGGTTCCAATACACGTCCAGAATACACGGGACAGTCGAAGGCCAACAACAATATCGATTTTCCTTAGCTTAAGAGAGGTTCTAAAAGAGACAATAAAAATTCGTGGAACGGAGCAAGGTAGCTAGGAGGTGGAACGTTATAACGGGAAAAAGAAATATCATTGGTCGAAGGCTAACAGTTTTTGAGAAGCTCGCGTCCGTTGAGATTATCGAACAAATTTCTATGTAACAGCACGATGAACGGGTAATTTTTCAGACGTTAGAGTTCGTTACGATAAAAATTTAAGAATTGGTTTAGAAAATAAGCTTTTCAATGGAAATAGGTTCCATGGGGGGTTTTGAAAAGCCTATAAATACACCGATAAAATTATTAGAGCTCTTCTCTCTTGCTTGCTTACTCGCGCTTGCTCTTAGATCTTATAACGTTATTGCTGTTACGTGCTGATTGTTGTTTATTCGCTGAAGTAGTATATCACATCCTATTTGAAAGTGTGTAAAGCGGTAACGTACCGGAATTAAAAGTGATTTGCACAAGTGGGTACTACCGTATCACAGATGCCGTTAATACACGATACAATCTAATGATAGGATGGCACTTGGGTAAGCGAATTGAAAAGCGTGAAGTGTAAGTGTAAGGGTATGGCTGGTTAAGAAATACTAAAGGTGGTGGCAGAGATTTGGATAGCTAGTGAACATCAGTAGGAGCCAGGCATATTCACGAAGTATATGGACACGACCTCGAGGATTTTTTGGTACACATCTTTAGAGGTAACGAAGGAGGAAGCTGACTCCAGGTAAAAAAAATTAATTTCTTGCTTTTACTTGAACATTTGTATTGATATTTTGGTGCTTGAGTGTTATGACTTATTAGGGGTGTATTTGATTACCATAAAACTCATTTAAAAGGGTATATGTACAGGACAATTAATATTAATTATTTAAAAATGTTTATTGATGATATAAAAAATGTTGTTGTAAGGAGTAAACGGGTCTTTAGCTTTATTTTAAATAAAAATGCGAGGTTTAAAAGCATTTAGCGTAACTGGGTTATACAGAGCTCAAAATAAACCAGGATAAAATCAATTTAGGGGTGGAGGACGGGCGCATCTACTCGTCTAAAAGGAATTTGTTGAAATATATTAAAAGCATGAATTTTTAAAGGATTTAAAGATAGAGATGGTAACAGTTTTATAAAACTGTATGTACCAATGTGTAAATATTCTATTATTAAGGGACACTTGTTAATATGTGTAAATAAAAAGGTTGTATGTCTTGTTACATTATTTGAATGGTAATTTCATTTGTCTGTGTTTGTGAGAAAGGAATGTACTTAAGATGGTAGGTATTCAAGAAGAAGCAGATTGCTGAGCTAGCCAGGGTGTGCAGAAATCAGGAAGCGTTCCAATGGTAGTGTAAGAAATTTTTTTAATTTTATTTACAGAGAATTTTATGTTGGCCCAATCCGTGGGGGTGAGAATTTTCTTTATAGAGATTCCACGACACTTTTATGGCGCCCAATCCGTGGGGCGAGATGTTTTGAAGATTCCACTGCAATATATATATATATATATATATATATATATATATATATATTGCTGTGATATACTCCTGTGAATGCGGGAACTGGGTCCTTTCAACAAAAAAATTCTAGTCCCACCGATTGGGCGTCATAAACTGCTGTGATCCTGTTTTCGCCTCGGCTGCTCACCTAATTTTATAAACCTCCTCATTCATAAAATTAAACAACACATTCCTACCACAAACATCAACGTTAACTCTATTTACATCAATATTCAGAATACATTAAATTTTCAAATTAAATTTCAGCATAAAATTCAGTTTTAAAAGAATTTCACGATTAATTTTATTATCATTTTAATGTGCATCCAGAATTAAAGTCCTTGTTGGATGCCTACTAATTAATATAACAATATAAGCAGACCGGAGTCTGAGTATAAAGGGAGCATCTACCACCCTTTACGTTAATTAACCAGGTTCGTCTAATTGAGCTCAAAACATACCCAAATTTTCATCATAATTCAGAACATCAATACTAAATACCCTTTCTACTTAAACAAGCAAATTTCACCTTAAAATTAAAATTTTATTGTTAGTACAATTTCACTAATGTCCATTTAAAGTAAATCAATTATAAAGTTATTCAACACACACCAAAATGTCAAACAAAATAGTATAATTTAGCTGAAGGTTACTGTCCTCGTAGCTTCAATGTACATCGTCCCTTTAGTTAATCACACCATTCCAACAGGATTATATTTACGGCTTCTAATTCTCAACGCTTTTACAATTTTCTCCATCACCATTTATTTAAAGTTGTTTCTGGGCTTTTCCGGAACTCATCTGTGTATATCTGACCCTGGTTTTGTGGATCCAGACACGTTTTTGAACCATTTAATTATTAACACCCCCGAAAAATAACAAAGAAATTCATACTTCTTTCACCAATATACGCCAAAACTGCCTACTTTTGTGTATACATTTGTCGTTGTAAATTTTGCTAATTGGTACAGTGATACTAAATTTTATTACCTTGTATCTAAGTGCACTGAAGTACATTCATGTTAGCACGTAAATAACAAACTATTTTGAATCACTAAAATATACGAGCAAACTTTAAATTATTTTATCAAACTAAAATGCACTGTTTAACATCTTCAATCAAGTCGCGGATCTAAGAGCTTTTAACGCATCGAATAGTCAAAAGTCTAAGAGGCCGAAATTCATATTACCACCGGTATATATAGCGAATAGCCGGCACGTCGCTTTTGTCCTCAAAACAGACAATTCTTAAGAATTTCTCATGCTATGTTCCCAGTCCGTAGCCTGTGCGTCGGTTTTTACGAATTTTGTACTCACCAGTTGAAAATCTCAGAAATTCTCACACGGCACGCAAACATGTCCGAGAAAAACTAATTAATTTTGTACAGAAATCGTTGTTTCTACCTCTGATATTTGCATCCTATTTTCAACCAATTGTGACCCTCGTGACGTTGCTTAAATCACGCATTTTACTATATGTGTCTTTGCTTGACGCATTTTCTCTTTCCTTTTCTAACCTGTTCGTATTGGTGCAAATTGATATTCTTTATCATCGATTATATTTTAGTCCATGTGGACTATCTGGGTTAAATAACCCCGTATCGCACCTTCTCGTGAATATTAAGCCCCGGTTTCTCCAAGATTCTTTGTAAACATTAATTATCTGCAAAATTTTCGCCGAATGAGCTTTTAAATAAACCCTGTTTTGTATTTCGTGCTAAAGCATCTGACCGTTTCCAATATCCTTAGAATCGACATGTTTATCTAAACAAATTAAACTGAAATTGCCTTTTAAAATACGCAGGTGTGTTCAAACATCCTACTTCTAACTAACACTTCTAGGATTTGCATTTTAGTGGGTTTTACAAGTTTCTATAGATATTATCTGTACGTTTTGTTCAATACCGGTTACTTGAAATAGAGTTAATTAAGATAAATTTTGCATGTAATTTCTCTTTGTTTCTTTATTAGGAATAAATAAATTACACGCAGAGCTTTTTTAATACTGTTTCTTTTGATATAAAGCGTCTTGTACATGATTCAAATTTCTTATTTTTACTGAGACGACCGAATTTATTTATGCTTCATGGTTTTAATAAAGCGTATTATTTAATAAAATTCCTTATACACGGTAATTAAAATTATTTGATGTGATTATTTAATTTTCTACCCTGGTCTAAATATGAGTATAATATATATATATATATATATATATATATATATATATATATATATATATAGTGGATAATATTATTATCCTTCTGCTTAATAATAAATTGCATTACAAAATTTACGCCATTGAGTTTTAAAATAAAATATTGTTAGAATTATGGTTACCATCTACATAAGAAGAATTATCTACATAACGAAACAATGCTATAATTCTTTTTGTAATGAGATTGTATTATTAGATTGTAGAGAACCAATGTAATTATCTGTCAGTAAGGGGCTAAACTGTTGCACACAGCGAGGTTGCGTTTTTGTTAATATGATTCAAATCCATCCTAGATAGTGTTTAGGATGTGATGAGGAATAGTTTCTACGTGTCTTCTTACTTAACAGGTATCATTTTTAGTTTAATTAGAGTTACTCGTCATATTGTCTTAGTTGCTCAGTTAATTAAAAGCAAATAATTTTTTTAGGATTTTTTGACACCCCTATGATTAATCCTATACGTGGTACAACGGTGCTGTCATCGGTTGAAAAGAGTTTTGTGTTTCCTAAGCGACCTGGAAATCCAAGCGAATATGCTAAATTAGTGGAAGACATTATTAATAATCCAATCTTAAATGGAGAGGTCATCCGATTAGATTGTGCAATGCGACTGCAAGCGTAAGTATCAATCGCACTAATTAGCAACTAGTCATAGTATTTCCTTTACAGAGGCAAGTTGTAGGATAAATTCTATGATACAGCTATAGAAACAACGGATTCCTATTAATAAATATAAATAGTAGGTAGTTATGTTATTCCTGTTCCTTTTCATAAACATATTAATGGTAATAGATTGTTTTCTGAATAATAAAATGATGCACCTTGATTTAATTTAATTCATCAAGAGTGCATCCTTACTGTGGCCGTTTATTTTATGCTGTGAAGATCATAAACCTGCGTTGGAAGGAAAATAAATACTCTCAGGTAATCAAATCCACATTAGTCAATTGTGAGTTGAAGGGTTCCCTTCAGCATATGTGATGAAAAAAATTTCTCCAGAATGTAGCATATTTTTCAGACGTGATTTAGAAATACATGGTTTACTACATTTAATGTACCGATTATTTAATTCAGTAATTACTTCTTTAATATTAATTACTATTGAGTCATTTGCAATACACTCCAATTAGGAGTCGAGTATTATTTAAAATGAATAATAAAACTGTCTTTCTGATATGTTTTTGTTTACATTTTTCTATATGTTATCATTTTGTAGCAATTTATTGCATTTTACGTATTTATTTTGGTTAAGAGACTAAAGATGTAACTAAATAGATTTAAAAAATTTAGTTCATGTGGTACTTGTATTTTGATCTCCGGGGGCAAATTTTTGAAAAATCCTACGGTTGGCCAACTGAAATGAGTAGAGGCCCGGAGACCTATAGCAACGTTGAAAGACTGCCTTCGCTTTAACGATTTTTTTAGGAAAGGGATTTTGTAGTTAGTCACACCGCCAGTCCTAAGTGGGACTACAAAAAAATGTTACACTGGCGCTCGTAACGTTAGACCTGATTTCGTTTCACTGACGCCGCTAACGTTTGCTTTATGGTTTGGGAGTTTGAACCTAACGTGAGTTAAGGTTTGGGCATTGGGAGCTGTCTTTTTAAAAACCAGTTCCAAAACTTTTGAACAATTTATTGATTTATCTTAAACAGAAATTATCATGGAATTTTGACAAACTGAATAAAATAACTTTAAATCGAAATTAGTTAATTAATTGAACTAATATAAGGGCGAGTAGCCTAGGTAAACAACAATGCAAAAGCTGTAATACTCAGACTGACTACTGTCAACTGGGGCTCCCGGGCCTTTTATAATATTCCTACCCCCTCACATGGCTGTGGGAACTTGCTCAGCTCATGTCTGCTTATTCTTAATTCTACACCTTGTTACATTGTTTCAATCTTAATTTCTAGCTAATACGGGATATCTTAACCGTCTGTGACCTGCCACCTGTAGTGTCACTATCGTCTGGAATACATTGTATTGCATCCGTTCTCATGAACTGTTAATAACGTTTTTATATCTATCCTTGAGTTACATTGTTGTACTCGAATTATGATTTATTTAACAATTTCTAAGAAGTTTCTATTAGAGTCTATTATTTAATATATATATATATATATATATATATATATATATATATATATAGTGAATAAGATGAAATAATAACTTAGACTTTTATGCAAAGCCCGAATGATCATTTCAAATCGAGCTAGTAATTGAAAGATGGAAAATATAAGGTCTTGGACAGGACTTGAACCTGTATCCTGGTTTTGCCGGAACCATGCGTTTTACCAATTACGCATGGTTCCGGCAAACCAGGATACAGGTTCAAGTCCTGTCCAAGACCTTATATTTTCTATCTTTCAATTACTAGCTTGATTTGAAATGATTATTTGGGCTTTGCATAAAAGTCTAAGTTATTATTTCATCTTATTCACTATAATACGATAGTATTTATCAACTTACCTTGTGTAATTAACTACCTAAAATATTTATATATATATATATATATATATATATATATATATATATATATTATAGTGGTTTTAAAGGGTTAAAAATAAATACAAACGAAGAAATTTCAAAACACCCTGTATAAAGGAACAAACAGAAATTACGTGCGAAATTTATATTAATTAATTCAATTTTTAAATAACGGGTATTAATCAAATTGTACAATTAATAATTAAAAATTTAATAGCTTTGCAAAGAATTAAATGGTAGAAGCCAATGCCATTCATTATTAATTTAAGTGGATTTAATTGAACGATTATTGGAATATAATATGCATAAAAGCCTGTAAAAAACCCAAGGTGAAACACGTTGCTAACAAACGAATATATCAAGAGGGTTAAGATACCATGAAACGAAGCTCGGAGAATTGTATTTAAAACGTTCGTTACGATCGAACACCTGCAGACTTTTAAATGTCAAGTTTTAATAAATTTGAGTAGATAAACATGCAGATTCTACGTATATTGGAAACGGTTGAATGTTTTAGCATGAAATACTAAACAGGGGTTATTTAAAGTCACGTCGCAAGTCCACGTGTGTTTAGACAGCAGATAGTCAAGAATATCGATTTTGTACCACTCAGGCCAGGGTAGAAAGGGACAGAGAAAACGCATAAGTAAGAGACACTAATAGGATAGGAGGGATTTGAAAGACGTCATTAAGTCTACGATTGGTCGATATGTTAGTTTGAGTTGAAACAAGCACGAGGATAGTGTAGCGTGATATTCTTGAAATTTTATAACGAGGTATTGAAATTTGCGGATTTGAAAATGGAGTTGAGTGCAAAATTGCGAGAATGTGTGGTGTTAACAGGGGATTTCGCGTTAAGCAGGTATGGAGAGGTTACATTCGGAATGTATAAATGCTTTTAGAGAACGCGGTGAGGGCCCTTAAGTTTTCGATTGCTCCAAACAACGTATCTAAGTATCACGAGTTGTAAGTATTACTAAATCAGTTGAATTATATTACATGGTGATAGTCTCTTAATTAAATACGCGGGTAAGTGTGCCGAAATTACATTTTAATAGAGATATCATCTATAATTATAATCAATTCGTGACGGGACATTAAGTAACGTGGATTGAAGCATCTAATTAATGAAGAAGTAATTTTAAATGGAATTTGGAATTTGGTTATACCGGGGAGGCCGCGTTTGCAGTTCAATTTAGATGGAGTTTTTCTAGTAACAGCTAGAAACGACCTGCAGAACGGATAGAAGAAATAGACGGCATCATCCTCAGAGTAGAGATCTATTATAAATTTCAGGTAACGATTTGAATTGTGACTTTATAAACTGTGAATATTGGGAGAACGTATGAGAGTGAAATTATATTACAAGGTAGTATGTATTATTTACGTATTGAACTTAATACGTGTAAAAACTTTATTATGGTATTTAACTAAAAAGTTGAGGGTGTCTATAAAGCTTTTAAACGTTCCATTAGAACGTGAAATTTTTGTGAAGAGTGCATGGCTTTGCTTTGTTATTTGTTTTAAAAGTCTGCAAATGCATGATTAGCTGGGTTATTCTGAGCTCACCGCAGAGTTTAGTTAGAGTAAAATGAATAAATAAGTTATAAAGAAGGAATTTTAGAGAAGGTATTATTCAAGGACCATTTATTCCGGGTACAATTTATGTGTTTATTTTATTTTAAAATAAAATACTGGACATTATAAAATAAGGTTTTTCTGAAGTGTAACGTGATCAATGGAATATGGACTATATTGCATTTCATTTGTAAATAGTTATAAATAAAAGCTTGTATGTTGGTTGTATTTGAGGTTTTATTGCTGGTGTGTGTGTACGATTGAGAATATGCGAGTGAATCTAGATACCCAATAAGAGATACAAATGAACTAGCTGGAAGCAGTTGAAGAAGGCCGTTCAACCGAGGAAGAGAGGAAAACGGGTAAGGATAATTTTTTTTTTAATTAGTTAATTTTTGAAAATTTGTTTATTGTCGAATTGGAAAATTTTATAAAAATTCCGAAAATAATTCATGGTTGGTAAGCATCTTACCCGAGTTCCACGGCATAATTTTGACGCCCAATTCGTGAGGCTCGAGTCAAAAATAGGATACACAGTAATATATATATATAATTATTTTACTGTTTAACGACCTTGCTTTATATAGATATAAATAAATTATTGGTTGTGGGTTTCAGGTCAGCTGGCAAGTTCAGTAATACTCTTTTTATTGCCTAAATTTTCGAATTATTTTAATTCTTGATCACAGGCACTACAAATGATAAATTTTAAAAAACTGGTACAATTTGGTGTTAAAGTTACATACTATATCGAGGTTTGTAAAAATAATTAGCAACAATGTAAAAAATAACAGGAACTATAACGTAACATAACTAAAAATAATATAAAATGTATAATTTAATAAAATGACACCATTTCAAATAAATTTGTCACATTGTTCTTTTATTTTTGTGTGACGGGTATGACAAAATTGAAGGCATGCAGGTATGTATCAATGAAATCTTTTAATGAATTAAGTGGGTGTTAATCTGAGTATGTGTGTGTGTTAATTTTTTATTTTTGTATGTTTGGTTGTGTTTTGTGTGTCTGTGTTTATATATATTTTTTTTATATTTTATAAATATTTTTATGGTGTATGTTTATAACATCTCACTGTAATAACTGTAAAAAATTACTTTGATCCAATACGTAGTATCTTGTTTAAAGTATCTAATTTTTAAAATTTAATAAATAGGTATATATAGAGCTCAAGTTGTTTATGTCCGTCTTTTTGTTCATTGTACAAGAATTTTGATAAATATAACACATTTCTAAAAATAGTCTTTTGGATTCTGATTTTTGAATTTGAATAATTTTTGGGTTTTGAAAGTCCATTATGTGATTATTTTCTAAAATATGTTTAGTTAAAGCGCATGCATTAGGTTTATGTTTAACATCACTTTTATGTTGAATTATCCTTTGTTTTAAGTTTTGTGAAGTTTGACCAATATAGATTTGCTTACAATTAGTACAGTTAATTTGGTAAATTAAGTTTCTTTGTTGTAGTTTAGGTGTTTGGTCTTTTAATTTGGAATGTAATTTATTTAAGGTAAATATATTTCGTTTGGCAATTTTGAATTTTACATTTTAAATATTTTGGTTAGTTTTGTTGTTAAATTTTTAATGAAAGGAAGTGATCTGTAAATTATTTGGTTTTGTAAGTTTATGTTTTCATCATTGGTGGTATTATTGATTTGATTGCTGTTTGTTTTATATTATATAGTTTATGGTTGGTATTAATGTTGCCGTTATTATATAAAAGTTGTTGAATAAGATTTAATGGATAATTATTTTCTTTTAAAATTTTGAAAGTTTGTTTATGTTTTATTGTATAATGATGTATGTGAAATTCTTTTAATTCGGTGTTTTAATTCTAAAATAAAGTTTATTTTAATTTTGTATGAATGGTATGAATGATAGTTTATATATCTATTCGAATTTATAGGTTTTGATACCAGTCCAAGATTATTTTATTCCTATCATTTCTAATTAGTAGGGTATCTAAAATGGAACTGATCTATTTTGTTCAGTTTCTACAGTAAATTGTATTTTGCATTATAACTGTTAAATTTAATAAGAGTTTCGTTAATTTTGTCATAAGGAACACAGGTGATGATGTCATCAACAAACTTTTTAATAAAAGGTACATTGAAAGAAAGTAAAGGTAAAACATTATTTAATAAAGAATTCATTATTATTTCTGCCATAATAGGGCTTAGATTCGAACCCATTGGGCAGCCCGAGATTTGTAAAAAGAAATTTTCATTGAAAGAAAAATAGCTGCTGTCAAAAATGAATGACATAATATCCAAAAATAACTTTTGTGGTATTATACAATTTTCTTCTATTTTATTCCAAATTAATTTAATATCAGTGAGTACTAATTAATTTTTTACAGTTATTACAGTGAGATGTTATAAACATACACCATAAAAATATTTATAAAATATAAAAAAAATATATATACACACAGACACACAAAACACAACCAAACATACAAAAATAAAAAATTAACACACACACATACTCAGATTAACACCCACTTAATTCATTAAAAGCATTACATGCATACATACATGCATGCATTCAATTTTGTCATACCGTCACACAAAAATAAAAGAACAATGTGACAAATTTATTTGAAATGGTGTCATTTTATTAAATTATACATTTTATAATATTTTTAGTTATGTTACGTTATAGTTCCTGTTATTTTTTACATTGTTGCTAATTATTTATACAAACCTCAATTTACTATGTAACCTTAACACCAAATTGTACCAGTTTTTTAAAATTTATCATTTGTAGTGCCTGTGATCAAGAATTAAAATAATTCGAAAATTTAGGCAATAAAAAAGAGTATTACTGAACTTGCCAGCTGACCTGAAACCCACAACCAATAATTTATTTATATCTATATATATATATATATATTTAAAGTAAATAATATATATATAATAGTATAAGATGAATAAACACAACTTTGTATTTAAGTTGAATTACCATTTCAAATCGAACTAGTAATTGAAAACCACTAAGAACGGCTACAGCAGGATTTGAACCTGCAACCTTGATTCTCCGGATCAGTGCTCTAACCAATTGAGCTATCTAGCCAATTGTTTAGATGATGTTATACTAAACTACTGAAGCTTGGCTCTTGTTAGCGATTTTCAATTACGTCTTGCATTTAAGGAAATTGAATCTAGTTATATACATAATTCATGTACTAATAACTGATCATCCCATTTTGCAACGTTCGGAATAATACAAACATGTAATTATATTATTATTAATAGAAGAATAATCCACATTTGGAATGCAAATGAATGCTTAATATATATTAATAGTTATTAAGATGAAATGAAAACCAACTTTGTATTTGAAGTTGAATTACCATTTCAAATCGAACTAGTAATTGAAAACCACTAAAGAACGCACAGATTTGAACCTGCAACCTCTGATTCTCCGGATCAGTGCTCTAACAATTGAGCTATCTAGCTAATTGTTTAGATGATGTTAATAATCTACTAAGCTGGCCTTTGTTAGCGATTTTCAATTACGTCTTGCATTTAGGGAATTGAATCTAGTTATAATAATCATGACAATAACTTGATCATCCCATTTTGCAACGTTCGAATTATCTAGAACAACAATTTCTGTATAAAAGTAATTAGTTTTTCTCGGACAACTTTGCGAGCCGTGTTGAAATTTTCTGAGATCTCAATGGGGTGAGTACTAAATTCATAAAAATCGACGTGCAGGCTACAGACTGGGAACGTAGAATGAGGAATTCGTTGGAATTACCCGTTTTAGGAACAAAGCGACGTGTCGGCTATTCGCTATATATACAGGCGGGAATATGTGTTTCTCTCTTAGACTCTTAGACTTTCGACGATTCGATGCGTTAAAAGCTCGTGCATCCGCGACTTGATATTAAAGAGTGCATTTTAGGTTGATTAAATAATTTAAAGTGTGCTAGTATATTTTAGTGACTCAAAATAGTTGGTTATTTTACGTGCTAACATGAATGTACTTCAGTGCACTTAGATACAAGGTAATAAAAGTTTATTATCACGGTACCAATTAGTAAAATTTACAACGACAAATGTATACCCAAAAGTAGGCAGTTTTGGCGTATATTGGTAATATTGGTAAAAGGAAGTATGAATTTCTTTGCTATTTTGCGGGGTGTTAATGACTAAATGGTTCGTAAATGTGTCTGCATCCACTGAACCAGAGGCAGATATACACAGATGAGTTCCGGAAAAGCCTAGAAACAACTTTAAATTAATGGTGATGGAGAACATTTTAAAGCGTTGATAACTTGAAGCTGTAAATAGAATCCGGTTGGAATGGTGTGATTTACAAAGGGACGATTACACTGAAGCTACGAGGACAATAACCTTCAGGTAAATTGTACTATTTTGTTTGACATTTTTGTGTGTATTGAATGACTTTATAATTGATTTACTTTAAATGGACATTAGTGGAATTTTTCTAACCATAAAATTTAATTTTAAGATGAAATTTGCTTGTTTAAGTAAAAGGGTATTTTGTTTTGATGTTCGGGAATAGGATGAAATTTTGGGTAGGTCTTTGAGCTCAATTAGACAAACCTGGTTAATTAACGTAAAGGGTGGTAGATGCTCCTTTATACTCAGACTCCGGTCTGCTTATATTGTTATATTAATTAGTAGGCATCCAACAAGGACTTTAATTTTGGATGCACAGCAAAATGATAATAAAATTAATCCGGAAATTCTTTTTAAAACTGAATTTTATGTTCAAATTTAATTTGAAAATTTAATGTAGTCTGAATATTGATGTAAATAGAGTTAACGTTGATGTTTGTGGTAGGAATGTGTTGTTTAATTTTTATGATTGAGAATGGAAGTTATCTAGAAGAGCAGCCGAGGCGATTAACAGTAGGAATCAACGGACCAGGTGATTTAAAAGAATTCACAGCATTCTTGACGCCCAAACTGTGGGGCTCGAATGTTTTTTTTTGAAAGGGCCAGTACCTGCAAATTAGAGAGGATTCACAGCAATATATATATATATATATATATATATATATATATATATTATAAAACTCTACTTTACTGACCAGGAATCAATGTTTAATATAAAGATGAAATTAATTTATTGGGATATTTTTGGTCATAAATAAAACAACTGTCAAATAATCTTTCGTTTTTAACTTGACGTTTCGATCATTATTCAGATCTTAATCATAAGCTAAAAGTTAGGTAATTAGAAACTAAATAATACATATATCAAAACTTACATAAAACTTGATTATTCTTAAATTTAAGGCTAGTATAAACTAATTTTGAATGACATAAGCAAAACTTGAGTGACAGAATTAAAATTGTTTTTTGTATGCAATTTTGATGTTACAAAAACCAAGTTAAGTTAAATAATTTTTGGATATAAATACGATAAAATGAAAAGAATGTATAAATATTGTTCATTAAATAACAGCACTACAATTAATGTTTATATAAATCGGAGTAAACAACACTTAAGTTATTTAGGTCCTGTTTGTTGTTGATTCACTTTTTTTTCTTTTTGTATATGAAATGATTCGAGTAATAAGCGTTTCTTGTAATTTTGTTCTATTTCTAAAATTTTGGTGTCTTTGAGTGAAGGTGTGTGTTTGGTAGAATGTATATGTGTTGAGAAGGCACAATTGTTTTTTCTCAATTTTGCATCACTGCGGTGTTGAGTTAATCTGTACTTTAACCACTGACCAGTTTGACCAATGTAGGAGTGGTTGCAAATACATTGAATCTTATATACAACGTTACTGCACATTTCGGTGTTTGTTTTATCTTTAAGGGGCGAAAAAAGGTTTTTAATCGACTTCACATAGTAGTATGCAATGCCTATATTTGGTTTTTTTAAAATTTTAGTAAGTTGTGGAGTTAGTTTTTCAATGTATGGAAGCTTGTTGTAGATCAGTTGTGTTGTTTTTTGTTCTGGTAAAATGTTGGTAATCAACAATCTGTTGACAATTTGAATGGGATAACCATTACTGATAAAGACTTGTTTTAATTCTTTAATGTTGTTATGTAGAAAAATTGGATTGCTTATTTTTGTAATTCGATTTTTTAGTGCTAAGATGGTATTGACTTTATGTTTATTGCTGTGATTGGAGTTGTAGTTAATATATCTATCAGAATTTGTAGGTTTTTTATAGTAATTAAAAATCAAATTGTTGTTCTCTGATCGAATAATCAATGTGTCAAGAAATGAAATTTTCTGTCTTCTTCTTTTTAAATTGAATTTTAGATGTTCATTAAAGCTATTGAAGTGTTCAAGAGTGGTTTCAACTTGATTGTGTGGTACAGAACAAACTATGTCGTCTACATACTTCGCTAAAAATGTAACTTGAAATGGAAGGTTAGGAATGATTTTGTCTAGAAGTAAATCCATGGTAATCTGGGCTAAGATTGGTGAGAGAGGTGAACCCATAGGTATATATATATATATATATATATATATATATATATATATATATATATATATAATAAATTGGGGGATACATAACTCGTGCACGTTCTAATTTATTTAGCTGGATTTTTCTACTTTCAAGCGCGACACTTATTTGTATCGGCAGTTTAGTTATGTGTTTGGAAAGATGGCGGCTTATCAGTAATTTAATAAGCTTAGACAAACTTTCGTTAATGAAATAAAATCGGAAAGTTGATTAATGCTTTTATTTGCACATAAACTGTAGATATAGACATGTGATTTTGCAATGCTCCACCCAAAGGTACTACATTAGCCAAGAAGCGAGGTTTTTTTACCTGGAAAATTTGAAATTTTGCCGAACCCTTGCTGTTCCAAGCAAGTGAGGGATCTTTAACGTGCGTGACAACACTCACACACAGGACCTCCATTTTACCTCTCATCCGAACGAGGGTGTATTTTTGTGAAAAATGCTCGCCTAACATTTTTTAAGCGGACCGTGTCGGGATTCGAACCCTGGACCTTGGGCGTAGTAGTCACACACATACCACTACGCCACGGAGCCGCCTGTAGATATAGACAGCGAATGGTTACAGAATTGACAACTGAACATACTTTTTAATATTAAACAACGTGAACTGTTAGCAGCCACATGTTTGTTGCGCGAGAGTACATAAAGAAGTGAGCGAATGAATTGAGATGATGCAGTCCTTCACAAAGGAAAGCAAATCCTGCGTTTGAACGATACGCTTGTAGGTAAACCAGTTAACTAAAATTATACAGTGTATAATACTAATCAACCAATCATGATTAAGTAAAATCAGTATACAACTAATCGAAGAAAATAGCCGACATATTTAATTTCTAACATACCCCCCGGCAAATTGGAAATTTGTTAGACAATAAATTTACCATTTAAGTACTAATGACAAATCACTTAAAAATAGACAAGAAGCCCCTAGTGAAAGGGGGGAAAAGAACATAATGGACAAATGTAAAATTAACATTATAATAAAATCATTAAATATAACAAAGCCATAGGCTATCAAATGATTCTGAGCGCAAATCACTCACGCACTTGTGGTTTCACCGCCAGTGGACAGAGTTTAGAAAACGATCGGCGCACTATACCTGAAGCGCTACGGACAGACGCCACACGATTCACGTTATCGGAACCGAGAAACTTTAGCAATATTGGACTCTACCCATAAATTTTAATGTGTAGAAAGTAATTTTTGAGGCTACATGTAAGATATGGTTTGTTAAAAAAAAGTTGTATTTAAATGTAGCAAATGTTATTTGAAAAAAATTTTGTTAAAGATTATTTCATGTCATTATAAATTTGATGTCTGATAGTGGTTTCATTTAAACTGAGCCACCAAAATAATTAAAGCAACACTTTTACTAGAATTATCTTCACACTTCACAACACTTTTATCAACGCTCAATTTGGAGCTCATAATTTTTATCATTTCAATCAACAGCAATATATATATATATATATATATATATATATATATTGTTCTGTTAAAGCCTCGCGTTAGAGTGTGCGGAGTAGGCGCTAAAAGAGTGCTGCGACAGGTAGATTGTAAATTTGAAATTACTGACTTACCTTCCTTTCTAACTTTTCTTTGCCTGGCTAGCTTAACGGAAATTATGGAATTTACAAAATGAAATAAAACAGCAATAAAAAGCATCTATTCATTCAAAAACAATTCTTTTTCATACAAAGAATACAGAACAGTTTACAACATAATTTTCAAACATAAAATTATTGCTAACAAGTACCTATTTACTTAATTATTAAAATGTTCCTCGCCTAATCTTTGTTAAAATTTACAGAACTCAAATTTCTTCTCTTGTGGATAATTTACCTGACGTTTACTGCCACGCGTGTATGGGTGTTTGGCCAAAAATCCCTGACAGATAGTCTATTTAAAGGTCAGAATGTTTGGAACTCTGACTCAAAACTTTTTGATAAATACCCTTATACAAAACGAAAATTAAACATGAGAACTAAATTTACTTTTAATTCAAATAACAAAATACTCAAATATCATTCACAAACAAAGAAGTCTAAAAGTTATACTTGCAAAATCAAAAAACGCTTATCCGATTCTCGTAATTAACGGTAGTAGATATTTTCTGCTTTCATTTTTAAATTAACGTTAAGCGCAGCTTACCAGATCGTCTGTATTATTTAAAATCTCCATTTGGAACATCAGTTATCAAAGTGCATCTTTTTTATTTTTAATTATTTAACTTTAGAGTAGCTTTTAGTATTGAAAAGTTTTCAATCCTTATAAAACAAATGATACTTTAAACTTCCATGTTTGGAATTATTTAGACGTATAAGTTTCATGCAACTCTGCATGTTGTTTTGACTTTATAAATAATCAAATGCGAATTAATTATTCATCCTAATATTTTTCCCGCTTTATAAAGAAATAAATCTTTAAATGAAACTTGAATCAAAGTTTCCGCTTATATATTAAATTTGTATCCATTCTTAAACGTTCCTGTTCCAGTTAGAACATAATTCACCGTAATGATGTCATTTTTCTAAAAATGACTAACTTTATGACCTAATTGGTTTCAAATGGCGTGATTTATGTTCATAGTGAAGCGTGCCGTTTATCTTTGTTTAAGGTACGGAGTTGATCCACTGTCTCCCTCTTTGATATTGAAATCCGAAAGGCTATAAATTTATTCTTATCGATTTTACGACATTTTTATTGCCTGTTTAACGATAAGGCTAATTCCACAAACCGACATTTTATTCTTAATCAACTTATACTATAGTGCATTGGATTTGACGCATTCGTCTAGATTCATAAAGAACATTCCAAATTTGTTGCATTTAATATCTCTAAATGATTTAAATGTCATATCCAGGCACATAATTAATAAGGACTTGTTATATTTTGCAAATGTAATAAAATTTGTATTCTTAACAATTCTAAAAAGAAATTATTTGTTTTCGCGGTAAATAAAACTTTTTATATACAAAATTATTTATTTTATGCAGGGAAGGTGTATTTTTATAATAAATGAATGGCTTTATATCTTAAAGAATGAAACTCATTTTTACGGTATCTCGAGAGTAATTATTTTTACATCTACGGCTTAAATGTTTTGTAATATTTTTTTCAAGAATCTACATCGCTTTCGCGCTTTAATAAAATTGAATGGGTTGTGTATTTACTCTTTAAAATGATTGCTTTGCATTTTAATGGCTTTTGTATTTACAATATGCTTTAATTTATATATAAGGTGGAACAATGAATTTTCTTAAACTTCAATTATTTCCAGATTCTTTCTATTTGGGATATATATATATATATATAAATAAACAAAAAAAAATTGAAATTTACAAATATTTGATGGTTCCACCCTGTATGAAATAAACCTATTTCTTTGCCATTAAAAGAAAGGACGTTATTTAATTATGTGATTAAATTTTCATGCATTACATTTATAACGGATTGTGAAAGATCATGAAACGGATATAAACTTAAAAAGCTTAAACCTTAAATTAATTTATTTTAATTTTTGATGACAACTTATTAAAAACGAGTTTCAATCTTAAAGATTTAAGACCATGCATTTTCATTTATTATAAAATTACATCTTCTGTGCGTAAAATATTCGCTTTATTTATCATACAAATATAATATATTTTCTTGCATTTATGAAGCATAAGGAACGCATTTGGAGTCTAAATTCAAGAACTTTCCTGATTAATAAACAGAAATACGTCATCTGTACTAAGAAATATTATTAAAACCATTAGACAGCTAGTTATTGAATAAATGCCGATACAAAGACACCCGCGACCATTATAAAGACGTAAAATGGTACAGAGATAAGATGATGCGAGTTCAACTACTCTATGTATTACAATACGTTAGGAAAGCATCAATAACGCCTCGCGATGTTCGTAAATCATATCGGCCGATATGATTTGACACTAATTAGATTACTAAAACGAGCCATTCGCGGAAATATTACATCACGTAGGTGATTAATTTTCTAGGTAGATACGGAAAAATCTCAAAAGGTGACATTTTGAGATAATTTTTATATATACACATGACTTGATTAAAAAAATTCATTCAATATTTCATTCGCGATTCGTCATTGTTTCTAAACCAAGCAATATGTAGCAATCACTACGTAAGATTTAAAGCAGAATTGTATGCTGCAAATTAGTTTATGACATGAAACTTATAAATTTGAGTAGTTTCAAACAAAAATTTTCAAATGCAATTATTTGATGAAGCATCATTGATTTTGTAAAAGTACTGTGAAGATCGAACATTCTTCGATACACGAGCTACTCTAAAGTTAATTAATTAAAAATAGAAGACACACTTTTTGTTAGAGATGTAAAAGAATATGGATTATCTTGTACACTGAAATTTTAATGTCAATGTAAAATAGAAACGGGTGGTATTTAATATCATTAATTACGTTGGAGATGAGATTGTGATAAACGTTCTTTGACAATAGCCATAAGTATAAAATTTTGAATTTTCTTGTTTGTTAATTGTTACGTATATTTGAGTATTTTGAACTTAAAATTGAATAAGTTCTCATTTTATTTTTTTTGTAAGGATAAATTAGAGCAAATTTTTAGGTCGAAGTTCGATGTATTTTGACCTTTACTAAATTATTATTGGCTAATCATCCTTACAAGCGTGGGAATATAGAATGGGTAGATTATCCACCTATTAATTAAAAAGGATTGTGTACCTATTAGCAAAGATTAGGTAAGTGTTTTAATTATTTTCTATATGAAGTGTAACTGTGAATTGTTCTATAAACTATTTTGCATGAAAGAAAAATGTTTTTGAATGTATCGATGTTTTCTTGACATTGCTGTGTTTTATTTCGTTTTGTAGTATAACTTCCGTTGAACTAGCCAAACAACGAAAAAAAAAGGAAGACAAGATAATAATTTCAAACTTCACATTGCTGTACCTAAGTCACAGTATAATTTGAGCAATTATTTACACAAGGTAAGTTAATAAATACTATCGTATTACAGTCAATAACATGAAATAACAACTTAGACTTTTATGCAAAGCCCAAATGATCATTTCAAATCGAGCCAATAATTGAAAGCTAGAAAATATAAGGTTTTGGACACGAAAGCAACTCAAGGATAATGTTTTCAATAAAATTAATTCGCATTTCCTTTTGTGACATAACGGTTCTAGTTTTTAGGTAATTAATGATCGCAAGGATTTTGCCATAAAAAGACACATCTGGTTAAAATAAATAAAACTTTTTGTCTAATGGTTCTATTTTATTTTTAAGAATTCAAACTTTTCGCCATATTAGGTAAGTACTAAATGGAATGCAAGGATAGCTAGTTAAAAAATCACTATCAAACCGAATAATGAACGCTATGAATTAATTGTTCAACTATATATTCGAAAGGTCAGAATTAAAGATAAGATTGAGAAACTCTATTTGTATAAGAAGATAGGAAGTAAATAAATATATAAAACATTCAGAATTTTATTATTAGCATTTAATTACGTTGTATAATTACAGTAATTGTTGGCTACACTCGGATATTTAGGAGTATTATAGCTGTTGTTTAACCAGTTTTAGTTTATAAATTATGATTAAGACTTTGTTCAGCTTAGAATTAGGTTAGATTTATATACACCGTGTATTTATTATTAGTGTTCACCAATACTACGTAGAATGATTAAGGTATTTTTGATTTAATGAAATATCAATAAAACCAGACTAAAACCAGTTTGTAGGGAAGTGTATCGTTGGTAACAGGAGGTGCATCTGGTTTAGGCAAAGCTACTGCCGAGCTTCTTATACAACGTGGTGGTTCTGTAATCATTTGTGATTTGCCGTCTAGTAATGGTAAAGAAGTTGTTAAAACATTGGGAGAAGATAAGTGTACGTTTGTCCCTACAGATGTAAGTACTCATCAAGATCATTGTCAGCTGTCACTGCATGCTAAATTTCATCTACACATATCAACTAATAAATCTTTTATACTAATCGATATACTACAGAATGGGGTGACTTGATAAAAGATTTTACCTTTAAATGGCTGAACCTACCGTACGCATCAGACGTTTTTTATTAATATAATTTTTTTTAGATAACATTGGGGTAATACAAAGTCTGTGAGATATCAAAGAAAATAGGTATTTCAGATTTTCACTATGAAAATTTTTTGTTTGTCATATATTCAAGTCGCCCCAAGTTCGGGGTGACTTAAAATCGCATTTATGATTGTCTATGTTCATGCTAGGCAGAGGCGGCTCCAGGCACGGGCGGACTGGGCGGTTGCTTGGGGCCCCGCGCTAGTGAAGGCTTCGCGCTGAGGGAAAATTTATGGAAAATTAATGTTCTAAGAAAAGGCCCTAAACCAGAAAAAAAAACTAAATATATACACAATAGTTTAATGATTCTTTTTATTTAAAATTACTAACAACACGGGAATTACGGAACTAAACAAAGTTTTCGAAAGAATGAAATATTTTGATAAAGGACTATAATATACTACTTATGCGACGCTCCACACTCGAACACAAAACTTTCTTAGTACCAATTTAAATAAACTTGCGTTGTTTGTTTGCAGTCTTTAAATTGAAAAAAGTTAACAGCTTACATTAAACATAATCATATGTATATGATGCACCTGTAAATCTTTTAATGAAAAGCGGCGTCTTTAAATTGTAGTCCCCTATTCATAAAATAAAATACCGTAAACCTAAGTCGAATTTTACTAACGCTTAAATGCGCATATCTAGAACTTGTTTATGTCCACTGCCCTTCTGCCGCTAGCATGTACTGGCCCGCCCTTGAAATATTAATACTTTTGTATATTAGGGTCTTTTAGGTATGAGTCAGTCGGGTTAAGGATGCGATGCCGTGCGGTTGTGTTGTCTACGCACGTGTCCTCCGGTCGTGCATTAATGATTGTTGATTTGTAAACTTAGTGAGTTATGAATTATTTAGTAGTGTTAATCGATGTGGTAGTGACAGCATCTTTCAAATTCGTCATTGTTGGATTACTATACAGATGAGTTTGAGTAGTTAGAATTTTGTTCATTTGCGAATAGCAACGCTGTATGTGTATACCTATAAGGAGTGTCGTTTAACATCGTTGCGATTGTATTTTACGGCACGCCGAGTATTGTGCATTTGTTTCTACTTTGTTACATTATTTTGTAACATTATTTCATTAAACCCATATAAAATAGGCTGCGAGTTGGTTCATTCTTTCTAAACAGGTAATAGCGAGACAACGAAACTATACCGGAATCTACGTGTATCCAGGAGGGTTGCTGCTAGCCGGAGCCAACACCTCAAGGGCAACCGCTTCTGTGACGAGTCATAAAGCATAAACAAACATTATATTTGGCGCCAACGGGGACGTTTATTGTCACGCTATACCCGAATAGCAGTGGGTGAATCATACTGTTTTACACAAAGTTAAAAGGGTTTGTGGAAAACCCAGCGAAAGATATTTTCGCTATGAATAGACAAAAGTGAAGGACTTGTATTTGATTGTTGGAATATTTACCTGTAATTAAACAAGTGGTTATTTCTTATCGTTGAGCAGGAGTAGTGGGGTAGGGCCGGTCCTAATTTAAAACGTGTTCAGACGTATTTTCCATATGTAAAATACACGTGCACCGTTTTGAATTAGGATCGGCCTTATATAATTTCAATGTAAAATAGTTGTGAAAACATGAATTCTTATATACTTTCAATGTATAATACTTGTGGGCACGTTTTGAATTAGGATCGGCTTTATATTACTTTCAATGAAACATACTTCAAAACACACGTATGTTGAAAAATGTAAGTGCAGAGAAAATGTGTGTAGATGTTTTGAATTTGGTTTTCTAGCGAGAAGTTATAAAGTATGACAGATGCAAAATATCGCATTATTAAAAGAATGGCTTGAAAATAATAAAAAAAAAAACAATAGAAAGATTTTGTCTGTATTATTTATTTTAATATAATTTTACAATGTTAGTCTTATTAACTATTATTATAACAACTTCTAGCAAACATTATTTTTATCGATCCAGCTATTGTGTACGTTAGAGAAGCCTAACCATTTTACAAAGACTTTATTTCCACTCTTTCTTAGGACTTTTTCTACTAGGTAAATTCCTGGATGTTTAACCTTTTGCAACTTCATTTCATAAAATGCACCTTTGATTTCTTTTTCGTCTTGATCTTCTAATATATATGTTGTCGGATTGGTTACGTTTACTTTTTTAATCTTAAAAATTTCATTTGACCAGTTTGGCGTGTAACCTTTCGTAAATGCTTCCCTGTGTTTACTAATCCTCACACTGTCTTTAATTGAAAATTTTGGTATTTTGGTTGCAAGTTTGATGTGGGTAAATGATGATTTAAGAATAGTTTTTTCATTTGATTTATCAACTTTTACAGGTTTGACTCCGATAGTATTGTGAACTGTATTGTTGTATTGTTTCACAATATCGTTTAAATTTTTTATGCAATTGTAAGAACCATTCAGGTTAAACAAGCGCCACATTTTTCCCTTTAAAGTTCTAATTACACGTTCCACAATGCATGCTTTCTTTGTAGAAAAAAAACTAGAATAGTTTATGCCATATGTCTGCATTAAGGATTGAAAGTGTTTGTTATAATATTCTTTACCAAAATCAGACTGCACATTTCTTGGTGGATTTTTAAATTTAATTAAAATTGTTTTCATTGCAGCAGTAACATCAATACCCGTTTTACTTTTAAGTGGTACAGCCGATACGTATTTGGAGAAACAATCAATAACTACTAAAATGTATTTAAATCCTTTGTTTGTTTGCGAATATGGTAGCATTTCAATCAAATCGGTCTGAAGTAGGTCATTTAAACCTTTTACTATCACTTTGCGTCTCTTGAAATTTATTCTTGCTGGTTTATAAAGTTCATTTACTATATCCTCTTTCACTTTTGATTGAACAACTATCATAATACTTTTTTCTAATCAGGATTTATTAAATACAATTAATAAATATTTCCATGTTTGAATGTCGTGGGCTCCACTTGCTTTGAAAGGAACTTTTAATATAAAATCAAGAAACATTGTGGTATTGTTTATAAGTCCGGAACCGGAACAAACGTTGAGCACCCTCCTTTAAGTGGATCATGATTGTTTATATTTACCTTCAAGTGTAAAACTTCTTGGATTGCCCAACCTGAATCCTTTTCGCTAAATTCCTCTAATCGCTTCGAAATCTTGTCTAATACGTTCTCCTTATACCACCGCTTGAGATTGGTATTTATATCGATGTGACGATTTGCAGTAGGAAACATCTTCAAATCTATTTTGCCAGTTGTAGGCTTAACAAAGTTAGCGGTCAATATTACATTAACTTTTAACATTGACTTTTTTAAGCAAGCAACAATCTTGCGTTTAAAACTAGCGAACGCCTTGTCTAAGAACACTAAAGGATCTCTATAACTTAAATTGGTAATAAGTCCCGTAATTATTCGACTTCCAAAACATGATTGTACATCATGCCAAATCAGATTTTTTCGAATATGACCTTTAGAAAGCGTTGCATCAATACCTTTATCTTGATATTCCAAAGAGCGTTTCGAGTGCCTCAATCGTACAAGCTAACTTTTAAGATGTGCCAAATTAGATTCCAGCCTACTAGAATTTTCCTGACGATTGTCTTCGTATACCTTATTTCTAATAGCAAGCTTCAATATACTAATATTTGCTTAGATAATTGTAATGTGATTTGTTATTGCATCGACTGATCTGATTAGATTCACGCATTTCACAGTTAATTTCAAAATAGCGCTACTAATCTCGGCCACGGTTTCAGAATTCATGATTCTCTACAAATCAATACACTACTTGTCATCTGACAAAAGCAAAACAACTGTAAATGAATTAGCGTACAACATCATTTTTCATTCAGCTGCGCTTACTGAAAAAATTTGCTTGCTTGCAGTATAGTAATCAAATGTTTTTTTATATGACCTTTGATTTATGCTGTGTGTACAGAAAATACACTATCATTACAGCGCTATTTTTTATGGTTACATATAAAAAAATTTAATAAAAATTAAAGCAAATTTTGAAAAAATGCCTCAGATTAAACCGTCAATGTTGTTTATAAATTTACACGCACTATAGAATATGCAATGTGCAACGCATGACATTTTCCATAGAACTTTGTTAAAGCAATTCATTTCTTCATCAGTTAAAGGATTAACTATAGCACGTAGTAAAACTAACTTATGATGGAGGTATAAAATAATTTTTTAAAATTCAACGAATGTTACGTAATAAAATTTAAATTACACAACGTTATTTATATGATAAAATTTTGGTCTTTTATATGACCTTAATAAATACTTGTTTGAAATTAATGTCAATCGCTTTAAGTGAAAAAATCAGTTAGACAAACCGCTCATTTGGCGCTTTGTGAGTTTATTCACACGGATATATAAAAATATTATAACACCGTATAGTTAGCAATCTCCTCCAATATACTTTTCAGTAAAACTGAATGTGATTTTGTATCAAGGTTTATTTCATTATAATAAAATGTTGCCAATTCAAACTTTTTCTCTGCATTGCCCTAAGCGAATAAAAAGAAACGTAGTAAAAAATTAACTCATGCCTTAATCGACTAATACAGTAATATTGAGGGGTATTGATGTTACTTTCTGCAACGAAAACAATTTTTAACACAGTACTCGCTGTCGTATGTAATTTTTGTAATCAATACTACAAAAATAGGCAATAGTTAGTATCAGTGGTTGAGGTACTAAGAATTCTTTTATCATCACTTGAATTAAGAACAATTTTGTTTTTGTTTAATAGTAAACACATCATGTTTGACTGATCTAATTAAACATTGCTGTTTCTGTACAGTCTGATATCGATTAAAAAAATGTATAAAAGTCAAGTTCTTTCAGTTGTACTGAAAAAAGTATGCAATTTTTTTTCAGAAAACGATGCAAATTTTTAATTTTTTCTAACAGGTCAGTTTATTATTTAATATAAATACTTCACGTAGATTTTACCAACAGTATAGAAAAAAAATCTATGATATCGATTAAAAAATGTATAAAAGTCAAGTTCTTTCAGTTGTACTGAAAAAAAGTAAATATTTCAAATGATTTCTAGGTAAAATTTAATTTTTTTGTTTTGTAATTGACAACTTTAATTTTAAAATATGGTATATACGCGTGCACCGTTTCGAAGCCAGACCGGTCTTCCATTAATGCTGACTAAGTGGATTTATTTATTATTCTGCTTATGTTAGCGTTAAATTTCTCGCTTTTTATTTTTCTGTAGATGTCAGCATTAAAAAAATTTATACATGACTGGCTTTATTAAATTTTCCATAGATTTCATATATCTAAAATTACTATCTAGACAATACCTTAGCATTAAATTCTTGCTTACATGAGTTGAATTTTCTGCTGTTCTTGATGTTTAATATCTTTATATATACTCAAGATATGTGTGTGATAATCGCTCAATCTTTATTGTCAAGTTGTAGTTGTGTTCTATAGAACAAATCAAAAATGAAAACTTTTTTTAAAATTGCCCTTGTCAGGAAAGAATAATGATAGTGGTTAGGTTAAAATTATTGAGTAGTTTATAGTCAATCCAAATGAAGTGCTTGAAAAAATTGTTTACTCCGTGAGCAGATCCACCAATTTCAATAGATTTATTTCTAGTTTTTTTGAAATTGGAGCATTTCATAAATTTCCTCGTTTATATATTTCTTACAGATAAACTGAGTTCGCGATTTAATAAGTACAACTTGTTATTCTTTAAAAGCGAGAATGAGAAAATTGCCGCAGTCAGTCTGTCTATCAGTTTGTCTGTCTTTGGCAAAATTTTCGAGATATCTGTACGATTTGTTAAATGGTGTAAAACCAGTAAAGAGCTATTGCGTTGATCAATTATAATTGCTTTCAGGGTTGAGAGTCGTGCTGTCTGAGTTTAATTGTTTTTTTCTGCAGACATCAGCATTAAAGATTTCTTACTGACTACAATAATAATACAGACACAATCTTTTCTATTGTTTTTTATTATTATCAAACCATTCTTTTAATAACAAGGTATTTTGTTTTGCAATAGATAGGTTTCCATCTATTTCTTATTCTTTTCTAGACCCTTCACACATACTTCTTCACCGGGTCGGATAATTTGCTTCGGCTAACATTGTAAAATTATATTAAAATAAATAATACAGACACAATCTTTCTATTGTTTTTTATTATTATCAAGCCATTCTTTTAATAACAAGGTATTTTGTTTTGCACATTGCAGATTATTATTGCTGTGTCTACAACAATGGATGTTATATTTTAAACGGTTGTTGATTTTAACTCCGATAGCTTAAGACAACCTAGTGCAAGCATATCAGTTACAACGTTTTGCATTAGATAGGTTTCAATCAATTTCTTCTTTTCTAGACCCTTCACAAATACTTCTTCACCGGGTAGGATAATTTGCTTCAAATAAAGCGCTATATATGATAACACCATTCCAGCCGTTGAAGATTCATCCCAAGGAAGACCATGAATATTCTTTGTCACCCAGTCGTTATGTTTTATATGATCTTGGCTCAAACAACTGGACTGCATTGGCAGTTTAAAAATTTGATGCCAAACAACACCTTTCAACAAGTCCAAAACCGCAATTTCTTTACACACAAACTCGTTTTTCTTGTATTTAAATCCCTGAATATCAATTATATACATGTTTGTATCTAAATATATGCAGTAAACTTCGACTAATTAAATTAATATTAGGAGCAATCTCCTTATATAGCAGATTACCACCATCTGCGTACTTTGCCAACCCACTTTTCAACCTATCACAAGAGTGAACACATTTTGAATTGAAACCGGCCCATGTGTATTTGCAGCCTCTAAACATAAATAAAAAACATAAATCAGAATCCACTTTAATTAAACACAATTGACTTGAATGCGATATCTTGCATCTGTCATACTTTATAACTTCTCGCTAGAAAACCAAATTCAAAACATCTACACACCTTTTTTCTGCACTTACATTTTTCAACATACGTGTGTTTTGAAGTATGTTTCATTGAAAGTAATATAAAGCCGATCCTAATTCAAAACGGTGCACGTGTATTTTACATATGGAAAATACGTCTGAACACGTTTTGAATTAGGACCGGCCCTACCCCACTACTAGCAGGGGCGTTCTAACAGCTCATCAGAGACTAACTGTTATTGCCAAGGTTTTACGTTGCGGAATTTGGGCAATTTAAATTCTTTCTAGACTTTGATTCCAATTAGGTTAAATACTTTAAGTCTGTACCAAGTTTGTGTGTACGTATAATAAAATTAAAATAGACACGAGTGGCGGTGTAAGCTTAAGCTATAACAGGCTGTATGATAAAATACGTTTTTCGATGTTCTTTGAAACGTAATGCCGCATACGTATACTACGCGATAGCGAAATAAAGAACGAACTAATTTCCAAAAAACTGATAAAATGGCAGATTCTGAGATTGCGGAGGCATTAAAGCAGTTAGTTGCAGCTGTTAATAATATGAATTGTAACAATGCAGTTCTAAAGGATTCGATCGAACAGATGAATTTAAATATTTCAGTTAATATGAATAAATTGAGAAATGATGTAAACCGGGTGTCGGAATCGGTGAAAGAGGTAGGAGCTAGTGATGTTGAAAATTTTAGGGATGAAGGTGTTGTAAACCAGCGGGAAACCAGCGGCATCGTCCCCATGGTAGCCGGAACTCAAAATTATATGAGTTTATACAAATTTGGGAGGTGCGAACTTGTGCTTTTCGCCAGAAGGATCTGTACATTCGGTAATTTTTATTAAAAAACAAGAAACGATAATGCTAGAAGCGGGAGTCCGTGATACTAGAAAAGTTTCCCCGATTGTTGGTAATTTGCGTGGTTCGGCCCAAGATTGGGGTGTTTTGAAAGAAGAACGCGTAAAGAGTTTTAAAGAATTTAAGGAATTACTTTTAAGCCGGTATTGGTGGGTTGAAGAAGAGAGGAAGCTGTTTTAACAGATCAAATTTGGTTGTTACGATGGGGGGTTAAGAACCGATTATTTTTTAAAGCTGGTAAGGGAAGCGAATTTCTTGACGGTCCCCCTTGAGGAAAAAGAACTTATTGCTTTATTAAAAAACCACTTTCCGAGCGAGACTCAGCGAGGTATTGTAAACTGCATGCCTAGGACGTTAGATGAGGTGGAAATTTATTTAAGGAAGGTAGATGAAACTTACCAAATTTCCCATGAAAATAGTAACAATTCTTACGCGATTTGGCGTGGGAGAGGTACGAATAATGAACAAAACTGGGGTGCTCGTTACAGTACCAGGTCGAATATGTCAAATTCTGGAGGCGGTAATAATGTCCGTTCCGAAAACAGACCAAATAATAATCACAATTATAATAATGGTAATAGGGTTGAGGGGCGCCGTGAACATCAGGTGACTAGTAGCTCGGGTGGAAGTCAACCACCGGCTGTGGCCACTTTATTTAATAAAAACGGGAATGAGCTTGTGTTGGAAACACAAAATAATATTAAGTCGGTTGCTTTTGCACCGTCTATAGAGGCTACTGTTGAGGCTATGTTGGTAAAAATATTGGTTGATTCGGGCAGCCAAGTTACGTGCATTTCGAAGGATTTCCTATCTAAATTATTACAAGTTAACGGTAAAATTTTACGTTTACCGTTTACGTCGACCATTCTGGTTAGTGCTACAGGTAAAAAGTGCGTTGTTAAAGATCAATTTTTGGTAAATTTTAAATTTCAAGATTTCGGAGTGCCTTATCCGTGCATGGTAGTTCCGGATTTGATTCGAGACGTAATTTTTGGATGTGATTTCTTTTCTGATTATCATAGTAAAATAGATTTTTCAAGAAATTGTTTATTCGGTAATTTTGAGGGAAAGACGGATGTTCGGTTAACAGTTTGTCAAATATCAAAGGAAAAGTGTGATGAAGGTAGTTAAAAAAAAGAGTATGCCGTGTGAGGTGTCTGAAATCGAGAAGGTGGTAAATCGTGCGGAGAACTTCTCGCGGGAAGAAAAAATAAATTACGTGAATTGTCGTATAGGTCGATATTTTCGAACCAACCGGGTCGGATGAATATTTTTTATTGTCACGAAATTGAGTTGTGGGATGACACCCCAATTTTTGTAAAGTCATACCCAATTCCGTATGCATATAAGGAGGAGGTGAAGCGTCAGATAGAAGAGATGGTAGCGTGGAATGTTATTGAGGCAAGGCAGACGGAATATATCAGTCCATTAGTTGTAGTTAGGAAACGGGATGGGGCAATAAGGGTTTGCTTGGACGCGCGATTCCTGAATAAACGCATGGTCAAGGATCGGGTAATGCCGCCGAATCCTACCGAGTTGTGGTATAATTTTTCTAGCGACCAACGCTTGAACACGCTTGATTTAACAGCGAGTTACTGCCAAATTGAAATTAAGGCAGAGCACCAAAAGTTTACGGGGTTTTTATATGAGGGAAAAACTTATGTTTTTAAGGTCTTGCCTTTCGGGCTAAGCACGTCTGTGGGGTCTTTCATACGGGCGTTAGATATGATCCTAGGGGTAGAGGTAGCATCGTTTGTAGTTGCGTATGTTGATGACCTTCTTGTGTATTCACAGGGAGCCGAGGAACACTTGATTCATTTAAGGAACATATTTGAGAAATTTGAAGCTGCCGGTATCACCATAAAGTTAAAAAATCTCATTTTGCCAGGAATATAGTTGTTTTCCTGGGTCATATTATATCAGCAGAAGGGGTGGCGGTGGACCCGTCTCGAGTAGAAGCGATCAATGCGTTTCCGGTACCACGAAATATCCGACATTTGAGGGGTTTTCTGGGAGTGGTCAACTATAAGCGTAGGTTTTGTGAAAAGTTAGCCATTTTAATGGGGCCGTTGTTGGAGCTTATAAAAAAGGGTGTTCAGTGGCGTTGTGGATCGAGGCAGCAGGAGGCGTTTAAAAAAGTTAAAGCAAATTTTTTATCAGTCGCTATCTTGAAGCATCCATGTCTGGATCGCGAGTTTTTTATTCAAACCGACGCTTCGAATATTGGTCTAGGAAGATGCCTATTCCAAATTAACCCAAAGACATCGGAGATGGAGATTATTGCATTCACGAGCCGTACGTTACGCGGGTTGGAAAATGGCTATTGTGTAACTGAATAAGAGGCTTTGGCGGTATTACATTGTTTGCAGCAGTGACTAATATTTGTTCTAGGTCTAAAGCTAACTGTGATTACGGATCACAAATCGTTGTCATTTTTAATGTCTTGCAGACTACTAAATTCTCGTTTAACTAGATGGGTGTTGTATTTCCAGGAATACGCTTTTAGGGTTGAATATTGTGTGGGAAGGGAGAATGCTCTTGCGGACGCTCTATCTCGTTATCCTATCAAAGGAATCATTGAGCCGGAATTTGTTAAGAGGGGTTCGAATGAGATTTGTGCTTTAAAAAAATCAGAATTGTGTAAGGGGGTTATGCGTAGTATGAAAAATATTGTTGGGGAACAAGCAAAGGATGAATTCTGTTGTAAAGTGAGGTCTGAGTTAAAAAAGGACAAAATTGTAAAAAGGTGTGCTGATTGGGATATTGTCCACGGTGGTATTTTGTTTAGGCGAGGCCATGACGGTTCGCGCGGGTTTAAGGTATGCTTTCCTGCCTTTCAGATTTGTAAGTTGATTTGGCAAGAGCATGTGGAGAACGGACATTTTGGAGTAGAGAAATGTTTTCAGATGTTGCGCAGGGATTATTATTTTGCGAGAATGAAACATTATATACGGAAAATTATTTCAAGTTGCGATTTGTGCCAGAAGTCGAAAAGTTCGGTAAAAAGTTTTGGCGAGTACCATAGTGTATTGGCCGAAGCACCAAATAAAATCATTTATGTAGACTTGATGGGTCCGCTTCCGGTATCAAAAGGAGAGGAGACCCAATTATTTGCTGCAGTAGATGCTTTCGGTAAATTAGTTGCTTTATACCCGCTTAAGCGCGCTAATACGGTTGCTATTCTTCGTTGTTTATTTAAGAAATATTTTGTGGAGGTTGGCAAACCAGAAATCATTCTTTCTGATAACGGTAGCCAGATGGCGAGCAAAAAGTGGAAAGTGTCGTTGTAGGCAGTAGGTGTAAAGGTAGCTCACACGTCAGTGTACTTTCCATAAGGAAACATGACAAAGCGTGTCAATAGGGAAATTGTGCGGATGTTACGGTGACTGTGTTATTCAGCTCATGGGGGGTGGCCGTTGGTATTAGATAAGGTGGAAAAGTGGATAAACAGGGCAGTCCACGATTTGACGGGCTTCAGTCCATTAGAATTGCATTTTCGAGCTTCCATAGGTAACCCCATGGTTAAGAGTATTGCCTTTCATACTAGTCTTGAACAAGGTGATGATCGGGACAAAATTATAACTTTGGCGTATGATTGGTTAAAATTGAAGGCCGAAAAACGTAGATTGCGGCATCAAACGGTAAACAAAAAATTTATTGTTTTTAAGGTAGGTGATCAAATACTGGTTTGCACTCATCCCCAGTCTTTTGCCGAGGATAGAGAGATTAAGAAATTTTTTTTACTGTATTCGGGGCCTTCCACAGTAGTGGCCAAGCGAGGACCGAATTCATATGAGGTTCAGGACGATGTTCGAGGTGTTTCGTTGGGTATACAAAATCTACGCAATTTAAAATCATATATAAGGCCGGACCAAAATCTGCCCGCAAAACTGTTAGTATAAGTTCAAATTAATTACCAAGCAAGTTTAGTCAGTAAGTTAAACTTATAGGGGGGGTGATGTACTGGCCCGCCCTTGAAATATGAATACCTTTGTATATTAGGGTTTTTTAGGTATGAGTCAGTCGGGTTAAGGATGCGATGCCGTGCGGTTGTGTTGTCTAGGCTCGTGTCCTCCAGTCGTGTATTAATGATTGTTAATTTGTAAACTTAGTGAGTTGTGAATTATTTAGTAGTGTTAATCGATGTGGTAGTGAAAGCATCTTTGAAATTCATCATTGTTGAGTACTAATAACAGATAAGTTTGAGTAGTTAGAATTTTGTTCATTTGCGAATAGCAACGCTGTATGTGTATACCTATAAGGAGTGTCGTTTAACATCATTGCGATTGTATTTTACGGCACGCCGAGTATTGTGCATTTGTTTCTACATTGTTACATTATTTTATCAACATTATTTCATTAAACCCATATAAAATAGGCTGCGAGTTGGTTCATTCTTTCTAAACAGGTAATAGCGAGACAACGAAACTATACCGAAATCTGCGTGTATCAAGGAGGGTTTCTGCTAGCCAGGGCCAACACCTCAAGGGCAACCGCTTCTGTGACGAGTTATAAAGCAAAAACAAACAATATAAGCATTGTCACAACTACACTACGCCCCACTCCACAACAATATCCCCTGTGGCGGAATAATTTCTAGTCGATAGTTACTCATCAATTCATCATAATAGTCCGGGAGGCAGCGACAGATTGCGTGTCATTACTCCGCCAAGACTAAAAATTTTTATTTTAACTATATTTAGCAATTGACTATAAAAACAGCAGTCTTCCACCTTAATGTTACAACGGGGCATAATGGGACGGTTTGAAAACTCGCAAAAATTTGGGGAAAAAAACTTATACCACCAAGCATAAAACTTTTTTCTCTGGTTATTTATAATGTAAACATAAAAATAAAACTCGTCTTCCATATAGCAAACACAACGTACGACGTCTTCCATTCGTACGAACACCTCCAAAACGGGATAAAATGGATTTATTCCGCCAAAGCTGAAACTTCGTTAGTGCATAACGTGCCTATGGAACCTAATAATTAGTTTACCAAATGTACTTGTTATAGGAACTTGAACTGTCAAAGTATTCCATGGTAACGACACATCGGGGCATAATGGGACGGTTTGAAAACTCGCAAAAATTTGGAAAAAAAAACTTATACCTTCAAGCGTAAAACTTTTATCTCTTATTATTTATAATGTAAACATAAAAATAAAACTCGTCTTCCATGTAGCAAACACAACGTACGACGTCTTCCATTCGTACGAACACCTCCAAAAAGGGATAAAATGGATTTATTCCGCCAAAGCTGAAACTTCGTTAGTGCATAGTTCATTATATATACAAATGAAAATCCATAGTCCTCCAAGTATCAGGTACAACAATAGTCGTCTTCCATGTAGATAAAGGTACCGCGCGCACGGCCGCAGCACATATTTACTTGCTTGGAAGACGACGATTGTTGTATTTGATATTTGGAAGACTTTTATTTTTGTAGTTCCCGTTGAATAAATATTCATCTATAAAAATGTATGCTTCGGCGGTATCATATTTATGATGTTTTTTTTCTATAGATCTATTGAACCATACCATACACATACAGATGAATAAACATATAAATGGTAAATCATAGATGTATGAACATATGCATATCTAAAAATGTACATTTATGTTAGTACACATAAGAATTATTACCAAGGCTGGCTGCAGAGAACAAAGCAGCTCACGGCGCCATCAACTCGTTGACGACATTCTCATTATACCGTGACGCAGAAATCTAGAAATATTTCTTTTATTTGGAAAGCTTCGAGAAGCATCAGGCTTTTCCTATACGTCTGCCCATTGTGAGCGTTGTCATGCCATAAATCACATTACGTGATTATGCATCCTAAATTCCCGACAAATCGTAAATCTTTAGTTTTTATATGAATCCTTACCCCTTTTTTTTTTATCTCAATTCGATTTCAAAAACAGTGCGCGTAATAAACATTCTTCACGAAGATACAGTGTGTGTGCAATTTTATTCGACGAACCACCCAGTCAGTTTCGACATCGATCTCGGACTTCTGATTGGGCAAAGACTATAACGATAATTACGTAGAAACGTGAAAATGTCCAGGCCTTTTTGCGTGTTTTGTGAAAGACTTTGTATCGAAAACTTTAGATAAATGTACCGATATTCATTTAATACGAAAGAATAGAACTAACATAATTTTGCCTAAAAAAAACAAATAATTATGAAAAATATTACTCAAATTATTATTCGAATTTTACTGCTGTGCCAAAGAAATACAAGGTTTCTTCTGTCGAACCCACAGCTAGTACGCCATCAACATCTACAGAAATGTAAGTATATAATCACTTTGTAACTGAAAACACAGCACGATGAATCTTAGGTATATCTGCTGTGATATAACAAAAAGTGTTTTCAAATTTGAATTACTGTCTAAAGAACAAATATAAATTCATATTTTGAATTTAACATTCTTATTCAATTAATTATTATTTTTTTAACCATATAAGTATTATTTCAAAATTTAAATATTTATAACAGTCTTTACATTTATATATTAAAGAAATATTTTGTATAATTTTTAATTCAAACGTGTAATGTGTTTTAAATGCTTTTCAGTGAACATCCAAATGCAGATTCTTCTCTCGATTCACCTCTTGCTACTGATGAACTCCCATATCAGAAAACTAATGAAGATGAATTAACAAATGAAGATCCTGCTGAGAACGAGAATGCAGAGAAAAATGAGAATGATTCCGAATTAGGGAGTGGCACTATAAAAGAAGTGCAAGAACAAACATCTGAAGCAGCACATGCATCAATGGTCAATAAAATATGTGTGATTTATTGTAAAGAACGTAAGTTTCATAAAGGACATTGGCAACCTTTGCATGCTTTGAGTTCACAGAATGCGATCGAGAACCTTAAAATAATTGCCAATGAAATAAAAGATGAAGGTCTTCTTAAAAATTTAAGCAATATTGCTTCAGAAAATTCCTTATACTTCTACCATAATGTTTGCAAAAAAAAATATGAATATCGACTAGATTCGCAAAAAGTGTCAAATCAAGAAAGGAGAGATTGGCATAAAAAACGATATATTAATAAAATTACTTTTGAAGAAGTCTGTAAATTTGTAAAAAATAATATTATTGCTAAAAAATTGCTTTTTTCAGAGTTTATTACAAACTTTGTACAAAGATAGTTTAGGCAAACTTACAAAATCGCAATGTCAAGACACACTACAAGAATCTGACAGATTTCGTTCACATTTAGAGGAGCAATTATTAAAGCAATTTCCTACGGAAATAAGTATTGTTACGGTACAGAAGAAAAAAATTATTAAACCGTACACTGGTGTTCTTTTGCAAAATGATGTAACTGCCCTACAAGAAGAAGATATTTTACAGAAAGTTTTGGTTTGTAACCTTTCTTTATCATTCCTTATAATTTATTTAAATTGAACCATCAGTAATAATTTTCCATTTCGAATGGACCTGCACCTTGCCGAAGTTCTAAATTACTAGAACAGGTAAAATGGCTTGCGTGTTCTAATGAGCTAAAGAGCCAAACTACAGGTCCAACCAAAGTAGTAGGGTCGTTAGTGAGGAACCAGACTAAGACAGGTCCCCGAAAGAGGGCAGCGGCTCTTTCGGTACTTAGATTGGCAGAGACCATAGGGGTCGGTATGGCAGTCTAAGGCACACTACCGCGATGTGGAAAGCAAAAGGAAACCACCACATTATCTCCCAAGTACACAGCGTACTTAAATTGTTACAAACATGATGGCATTCTCTGGGGTAAAAGATTCCGGAGTTAAAATAGTCCCCCATTCGGATCTCCGGGAGGGGACTACTTCGGAGAATGCGATCGGAAAGTTAAAAATAGGAGTCGGGAACATTCTGCGAGTCGGAGCGTGGAATGTTAGAAGCATTAAGCAAGTAGGTAAGCTAGAGAACCTAAAAATTTGGGTGTGGGGATAGTTATGCAGAAAAAGATAGGATACTGTGTAGAAAATTACTTACAAAAGTACGAAAGAGTACTCATGGTTAGATTAGAATCTAAACCGGTAAACACAGTAATAATACAAGTATACATGCCCACCTCTAGCTACAGTGACGAAGAGGTAGAAGCCATTTACAAAGATATCGAAGACATATTAAGATACGTAAAAGGACATGAAAATTTAATAATTACGGGGGATTTTAATGCCGTGGTAGGTGAGGGTAGGGAAGGAGCGGTAGTAGGTTTATTTGGTTTAGGCACGAGAAACGACAGGGGAAATAGGCTGGTAGAATTTTGCGACAAGAACAATTTAATCATCACAAACACATTATTTCAACATCATGCTAGAAGACGATATACGTGGAAGATGCCAGGAGATATAGGAAGATATCAAATAGATTACATTCTTGTTAGACAACGGTTTAGGAATCAAGTAAAAGACTGTATAAGCTACCCAGAAGCAGATATAGATACTGACCACAACATCGTAATTATGAAGGCCGCACTTAAATTTAAAAATCTGAAAAAAAGGAACGGAAAAAAACACTTGGACTAAAAGATAAAGATATTCAAGGAAGATTCGAAAAAAAGTCAAATGAATTGCTGAATGATATCGGGAAAATATCTGATACTAAGGAAGTAGAAACAGAATGGAATAACATTAAATCCAGCCTAGACATGGCGGCGAGAGATATTCTGGGGTATAAACCGAAAGAAAATAAGAAACCATGGATAACAAAGGATATCCTGAATTTAATAGAAGAAAGACGAAAATACAAAAATAAATCAAACGAAACAGGAAAACAGAGATACAAAACCATAAAATGGGAAATTATTCGAAAATGCAGAAAAGCTAAAGAACAATGGATTGATGAAAAGTGCAAAGAGGTACAAACAAAGATGGAAATAGGAAAGACAGACGAAGCATACAAATTAATTAGAATAAATTTTAGGGATATAAAACCGTATAGCAAAAATATAAGAGACGCACAAGGAAACGTCATCATAGAAAACTTAGAGAAAGTGGATAGATGGCAAGAATATATAGGAAATTTATATGCAGGAGAGGAACTAACTGCATTAGAACAGGAATCAGACATTGAAAATGATGACTTGGGATATCCTATACTTAGAGACGAGTTTGAATTAGCATTAAAGAGTCTGAAAAATGGTAAGGCGCCGGGTACAGATAAGGTGCAAGCAGAAACTCTAAAAGCAGCTGGACAAGCAGTAACAGAACGTCTCTTCCAACTTGTAAACTATATGTATGAGACGGGCGAAATACCCAAAGATTTCAAACGTAGCATCATAGTAACTATACCAAAAAAGAAAAGTGCGGATAAATGTGAAAATTTTCGAACAATAAGTTTGACAGCACACATGTCAAAAATATTATCTAGAATTGTGCAAAGACGAATGGAGAAACGGGCGGAAGAACTACTAGGAGAAGACCAATTTGGGTTTAGGCGAAACAGGGAAACACGGGAGGCTATTTTAGCTCTGAGAGTGATAATGGAGAAAACAATAGAAAAAGGGGAAAGCGTGTATATAGGGTTTGTAAATCTGGAAAAAGCATTCGACAATGTAAAATAGAAAAAAATGTTTGAAATACTCAAAAAGATTGGAATGAGTTATAGGGATAGACGAATAGTACATAGCTTATACAAAGAGCAAACAGCAGTAATAGAATTAGAGCAGGAACGTAGAGAAGTAAATATTAGGAAAGGAGTGAGACAGGAATGTGTCCTATCCCCATTGATTTTTAACTTGTACATAGAAGAGGCAATGAATACTGTCAAATGCAGGAAGACATTTGGAATTACTAAAATTGATATGCTTAGATTTGCAGATGATATAGCGGTATTAGCGTCTAGCAAGGAAGAGTTAGAAGCTGCTCTTAATGAAATGGAAACGGTTCTAACAGAGAGATACGGTCTAAAAATTAACAAAACTAAAACTAAAGTTTTAGTATGCAAAGGTGGGGAAAATAAATCAAAAACAAGAATACAAGTATGTAACACGAACTTATAAGAGGTTAAGAATTTCTGCTACTTAGAAAGCCAAATAACGCAAAATGGAAAAAGCACAAAAGATATAAAACAAAGATTAGCACAAGGTCGTGCTACATTTAACAAGAAAAAGCAACTACTGTGCTCAAAGACCACAAACATAGAAACAAGGAAAAGATTGCTTAAAACATATGTGTGGAGCACAGCACTGTACGGCTGTGAAGCCTGGACAGTAGGAGAAGCGGACAAGAAAATGTTGAAATGTGACGCTACAGACGTATAATCAAGATATCATGGACAGACAAAGTTAAGAACGAAGAGGTACTAAAAATGGTAGGGGAAAAAAAAATATGTGGAAAACAGTAAAAATAAAAGAGATAGGATGATAGGCCACATACTACGGCATGAGGGAATAGTGCGGAATATATTAGAAGCAGAGATCGGAAAAAAGAGAAGAAGAGGCAGACCTAGGTTAGACTACTGCACACAGATAGTAAAAGATGTAGGCTGTAGGGGTTTCAGGGAGATGTGTAGACTAGCCCAGAATAGAAATCAATGGAGGTACGCATCCAACCAATCCCAAGATGGATAAACTAATAACGAAAAAATAACTGTGTTTAAACATGATGATTATGATAAGTAACTACAAGAATTGGTTGGGCAATATTCTCGAATAATGTTTAGTGTGTGAAAGGATTTACTGGAAAACCATTACTTCGGCAAATGTCTAAGTGTTGGGGGATCTTGGTAGCCACAAGTTGCTTAACCCTCTTCACTGAATCTCGGTGAAATAAGGCATAAAATTAGAAAACAATAGAAGGGGAACGAGCTGTATACACATGCTGTGTGAGAATTTTAGGGTACTATGTAGGCTAGCTCAGAATATAAATAAGTGCAGGTACGTGTGTAATATTCATTTAAGTTCTGTACTTTACCGTGCAAGTTGTTTTTAATTTTATGCCCGGGGATTTTATTATCATATCAAAAGTCTGCCAATTAAATAAACCACACGTCATGCCCTTAGGCTCTCACAGATATTTTAAAGGATATAGTCATAACATCCTGTCATTTCAATATAATCAACGTATTATATTAACGTCTACTTTGTATAAAGCACTGTTGGTTTTATGTATAATCAAACAGATAACTTTTCGTGAGATTCAGTTGAGTCATCATTATACACCCTGTCAAATTACGTCGTTAATGGTTTTGACTTGCACGTGCAGGGTCGAAGGTTAAATTATTATGGAAGTCCTCCTACTTTTGGATAAATGGAAGGGGTTATGATGGTTCTCTTTAAACGGATAGTTCTGATGTAGGGAGTGCTTCGGATTAAGTCATTCAGGCGGGTTGCGTTTCTAAATAACTTTCGCGAAAAGATTTACGTGAGGTGCGAAGTACAATTTCATTCAAGTTATTCTTGCGGTCAAGAATTTAAAATAGGCCGTACAGTTAGACAACTCTCGGTTATTGGTTACTTTGAAATTGATACTTGTACAATTCCGGCGCCGTAACGAGGCAGGAAGTTCAGTATTTTTTTCTGGAAAGAAATCCGCATCACATAAATCAAAAGAAGGATTTGGAGGGTCAACACGTCCGCATGGTCTCGATCTAGAATTACTCATAGCTCAGTACTTAATTGGAAATATTTCACTGGAAGTACACGCGGGTGTAATGTCAATTCAAAAATACCCTTAGTGCATCAGCAGTAGAGATAAGAGAAGTGTCAGCTGGCCACTACACGAATACACCTCAGAAACCAGGTACCGAATTCACACTTTATTTTTGTTTTGATTTTATGATTGAACTCTTTTGATTCTACTTAATCTGCCCGTTTGGTGGGTTATCAAAGTAATAAACTTGGCTGTGTAGCCAATCTAATTTTTAAGATATGAAATTACTTAGACGTCCTAAATAGTAAGAGAGCTTCTCATTTGACAGTTAGTTTCACATTTAAGAATTGTAGAATTTTCTCCAAAGTAATGATTATGTAATCGTGAACAAATTTTGGAAGTTCTTAATAGAAAGTGTTTATCAGATTTAAAGAGTGTACTAATTTTTTTCATATATATATATATATATATATATATATATCTTTGTTTTTATTCTTGGATGTTGGTCACTTTAAATGAATCCAATTGAAAACGTTTTTGAATTCCAATTTTTATTACATAAATTGCTATGACATGTTTCGGTCTTGTGGACCGTTTTCTAATAGCTATAACATTACTACAATAATAAATTGATGTAAATGACATTTAACTTACCATTAGTTCTATATAATAAATTAGAATTTCACATTATTTCAATTTTCAATGCTTTAAAAGCAGAGTATAAATTCAAATGTCGGTTAGACAGTTGTGGCTAAACACCCGTCATACCGGAACTATACATTTAATACAAAATTTTGAAACATGGAAATTCAAAATTATTTTGTAAAGGAGGTATAAGAATGTTTTTATTAAGATGCAAAGAAACTTTTTTACTCTTTTATTATTTAATTATATTTCGGTAAATGTTTGCAAAATTTTCTTGATCTGATTTAGAGTTTATGCAGTTAAAATTTCGTTGAATTTCAATGGTTTCAAGTATATTTCTTTTATTATCATTAGTTTCAGTATTTAAAATATTTATGTTTGTAAAATCAAATTTGTGTAATTTTTCTAAAGCGTGGGTGGCCAGTGCGGTGCATTTTTTGTTGTTGGTTTTGATCGAATATTTATGCTCGTATGTTCTTTTATGGAGATATTGTTTGGTGTTTCCAATATAAATTCCAGGGCAGTCCATACAATTGATTTGATAAATAATGTGTGTTTTGTTTTTATTTTCGATTTTAGGTTTGAGATTTGTAAAAAAATTTTTATTGGCATTGTTTGGTTTATGAGCGACATGTATATTGTGATTTTTTAAACATTTTTTAATTTTTTCTGATAATACAGGCGTGTATTCTATTCCGATTATTATTTCTTTTTGTTTAATATCATTAATATTTTTGTTGTTATTATTAAATATTTTATGAATTTTGTTTTTATTATACGATTATAAAATTGTTTGGGATAAGAATTATTGTTAAGAATGTTTTTATTTTTTAATGTTTTAGTTCTATGTTTATTATAAGAAAGTTGGATAGCACGTTCAACTAGGTTATTTATTACATTCTTTTTATATTGATTTGGTACCATGGATTTGTAGTTGAGATATCTACCGCTCCATGTTTTTTTATTATACCAGTTTGTGGTGATATTTCCATTATTATTATATTTAATTTGTAAATCTAAAAATGATATTGTTTTGTTTTCTTTTTTCAATGGTAAATTGAAGTCTTGGATGGAATGAGTTAAATGTATTTAATGTTTCGTTTATTTTTTCTTTGGGAAGACACATAATGCAATCATCTACGAATCGTTTATAGAAGGTTGGTTTAAAGCTTAGTTTATTTATTACTGAATTTTCAAGTTTTTCGAGAATTAAGTTTGCAATAGTTGGTGAAATAGGTGAGCCCATTGCAGTGCCATAAATCTGTTTATAAATTTGTTCATTGAATTTGAAATAAGTAGTTTCAATGCATAATTTAGTTGCCTCAAAGAATTCTTTAATGGGTAAGGTAGTGAATGGTTCAATTATTTTCCATTTTTCTTTTAGTGTATTTAATGCTAATTCGATTGGGATGTTAGTGAAAAGCGATATTACGTCCAAGGAGATAATTATATGATTATTTGGGACTGTTTGTTTTGTAATAAATTTTTGAAATTCCCAACTGTCTTTAACGTTGTATTCTGTTTTTCCGTTGATTTTGTTTATGATGTTTATTAAAAATTTTGCAAGTTTGTATGTAGGAGATTGTATATTACTGATTATGGGTCTTAATGGTATGTTTGGTTTGTGTGTTTTTGGAAGTCCATAAATATATGGTGCGTGTCCATTATGACATATGAGTTGGTTTTTTATATTTATGGTGATATAATTTTTTTTATACCAGTTGTTTATCATGGTATTAAGTTTTATTTGTATGCTTAAAGTTGGGTCATTTTTTGAATGATATATGTGGTAGTATCGTTTAATAAATCATTCATTTTATTATTGTAATCTTTCTTATATATTAATACGGTGGTTTTACATTTATCAGCTTTTAGAACTAAAATATCATTATTAGTTTTAAGAATTTTTTGTGGAATTTATAAGGTAGTTTAATTGATATTTAATTTTATTATTTTTCTTACGTTTTTATAGTTGGTTAATATATTACATATTTTATTTCTAATTAGTGTTTTTCTTCTGTTGGTTTTGTTTTAATTGCAGTTTCAATGTTTGTAATAATTTGATCAAAATTTTTTGTTAATGTGATAGGAAAATTTACTTCCTAGACTTAAAATATATTCAACATTTTGGGGTATTGTTTGTGTTGTTAAGTTTATTATCCAATTTGTGTTTGGTTTTTGGTTATGGTTTATATAATTATTTGTTTGTTTTGTATAAGATGTTCAATTTTCTTTATATGATTTTGTTTAGTTTTTGAAAAATATTGTTATATTTTGTTTCCTGTGTTGTAAGAAATTTAAGGCTGACATTATAATCATAAGTACCTATTTAATATTTTATTTTTAAGTTGTGTTAAATTTGAATTTATTGAGTGTAGGTTAGAATAGCATTGTGAGATGCTGATATTAATGCATTGTAAGTAAAATAAGTTTAAATATTTTAAATACTGACCATGCAATTGTTTTTTAAAAATAGTTGTTTTGGGTTTAATTTGTAAAAATTTTGGTATGACTTTTAATGTTGAAACCATTGAAATTCAACGAAATTTTAACTGCATAAACTCTAAATCAGATCAAGAAAATTTTGCAAACATTTACCGAAATCTAATTAAATAATAAAAGAGTAAAAAAGTTTCTTTGCATCTTAGTAAAAACATTCTTATACCTCCTTTACAAAATAATTTTGAATTTCCATGTTTCAAAATTTTGTATTAAATGTATAGTTCCGGTATGACGGGTGTTTAGCCACAACTGTCTAACCGACATTTGAATTTATACTCTGCTTTTAAAGCATTGAAAATTGAAATAATGTGAAATTCTAATTTATTATATAGAACTAATGGTAAGTTAAATGTCATTTACATCAATTTATTATTGTAGTAATGTTATAGCTATTAGAAAACGGTCCACAAGACCGAAACATGTCATAGCAATTTATGTAATAAAAATTGGAATTCAAAAACGTTTTCAATTGGATTCATTTAAAGTGACCAACATCCAAGAATAAAAACAAAGATATCTATAATACAAGGTCAAGAAAAAATATAACTTTATTATATATATATATATATATATATATATATATATATATATTGCTGTGAATCCTATAAAAAGCCTCGCCAGTTATCTTAACTGTGTTGGTCCATTGACTTTCTTCTGTTAATCGCCTCGGCTGCTCCTCTAGATAACTTACATCCTCAATCATAAAAAAACCAAACACATTCGTACCACAAACATCAACGTTAACTCTATTTACATCAATATTCACAATACATTAAAATTTGAAAATTAAAACTCAGCATAAATTTCAGTTTTAAAAAGAATTTCAAGATTAATTTTCTTATCATTTTAATGTGCATCCAGAATTAAAGTCCTTGTAGGAAGCCTACTAATTACTATAACAATATATGCAGACCTGAGTCTGAGTACAAAGGGAGCATCTACCACCCCTTTACGTTAATTAACCAGGTTCGTCTAATTGAGCTCAAAGACATACCCAAATTTTCATCATAATCCAGAACATCAATACTAAATACCCCTTTCTACTTAAACAAGCAAATTTCACCTTAACATTAAAATTTTATGGTTAGTACAATTTCACTAATGTCCATTTAAAGTAAATCAATTATAAAGTAATTCAACACACACAAAAATATCTAAGTTCAAACAAAATAGTATAAATTACCTGAAGGTTACTGCACTCGTAGCTTCAATGTACATCGTCCCTTTTGTTAATCACACCATTCCAACTGGGTTATATTTACAGCTTCTGATTCTCAACGCTTTTCAAATTTTCTCCATCACCATTTATTTAAAGTTGTTTCTGGGCTTTTCCAGAACTCATCTGTGTATATCTGACCCTTGTTTTGTGGATCCAGACACATTTATGAACCATTTAATCATTAACACCTCCGAAAAATAGCACAGAAATTCATACTTCTATCACCAATATACGCCAAAACTGCCTACTTTTGGTGTATTCATTTGTCGTTGTAAATTTTATTAATTGGTACAGTGATACTAAATTTTATTACCTTGTATCTAAATGCACTCAAGTACATTCATGTTAGCACGTAAATAACAAACTGTTTTAAATCACCAAAATATACCAGCAAACTTTAAATTATTCTATCAAACTAAAATGCACTGTTTAACGTATTGAATCAAGTCGCGGATGTAAGAGAGCTTGTTCATATTCACCTGGGTATATATAGAAGTTAGCCCATCTGTCGGTCGAGTCCCCAAAACGGACAATTCTAAAGAATTTCGCATGCTATGTTCCCATTCCGTCGCCCACGCGTCGGTTTTTACGAATTTTGTACTCGCCCCAGTTAAATCTCAGAAATTTCAACACGGCACGCAACGTCTGGAAATAATTAATTGACTTTTATACAGAAATGTTATTTTCACCTCTCAAATTTTGCCTTTTACTTTCAACCAATCGCAACCCCATGACGTTGCTCTACTCACGCCTTTCACTATATGTGTCTCGGTCTTGTGCATATTATCTGTCTCTATCTAACCCGTTCTTATTGATGCAAATTGATATTCTTTATTATCGATTATTTTAGTCCATGTGGAGTGTGAAATATCCCACCTTTAGCATTTCTCGTAACTATTAAGCTACGGTTTCTCCAAGATTCTTTGAAACCATTTGTTATCTACAAAATTTTCGCCGTACGTGACATTTAAACTACGCAGGTGTTCAAACATAATATTAATTCTCAGAGCCTTATTCCGTGGTATTTTAGTCTTGGTTTTCACAGGCTTTTATGCTTATTATTAATAATGGTTTAATTAACTCCAATTAAAATTGACTTCTATCCTTTCATTTTTAGCGAATACAAATTAAATATTAATTATTATGTGTACACTTTGTTTAATACCGGTTACTTAAAATAGGGTTAATTAATATAAATTTTACACGTAATTTCCATTTGTTTCTTTATTAGGAATAATTAAATTACACGTAGAGCTTTTTAATACTGTTTCTTTTGATATAAAGCGTCTTGTACATAATTTAAATCTCTTATTTTTACTGAAACTAATAAATTTTTATGCTTCACGGTTTTAATAACGCGTATTATCTAATAATATTCATTATACACGGTGATTAAAATTATTTGATGTGATTCATTAATTTTCTACCCTGGTCTAAATATGAATAATATATATATATATATATATATATATATATATATATATAAATATATCAAAAGCAAAAGGTAAAATCCAAACTACCGATGTAACAAAAGGTTCAATCTGACGAGCATTTAATTTTTAATAGGCGATTGGCCACAGTTTGGTGTAGTGATCGAGCTGACGGGAGGTATATAAATCATTGGTACAGTTAGGTTGCATCAGGTTGTGCAAGTATTTTTGTTTGGTTCTACATTTGATTTAGGTCATCCGAAGCGATTTTCCTAGTTTTTAGCTTCAGTTTCCAGGCCATAGAGAACTAGGTGGTGCCCATAAATTCTCTCGACTACCATTTTCTTTCAGATTAGGTCGCAGCAGCCCTCGTCAAGCCGCTATTGGACCACGACCTCCCACTGTCTAGCCGGAAAAATTTCAGCTTGTCGTACACTGCAAGCCTCCTGGCCCAAAGTGTACGTAACACGTGTCCAACCAGTTTTGAAACCGAAAACCTAATGACGAAAAAATAAGCGCAGATAAATCTGATGATTAGTATCAACAACTAGTTGTTGGTTGCGAAATATCTGCAACTAATGTTGGCTGTGCGAAAAGATAAATTGGAAAATATATTAAATCGTTAAATGGTTAAGTGTTGGGGGAACTTGGCAGCCGCAGGTTGCTCACCTCCCTTCACAACCACTGAAAGTCGGAGAAATAGGGCATATAACTGTAAAACAATTGAAGGTGATCGAACTGCATCTAACAAGAAAGAACAGCGCCTATGAGGAAAAGCAACAAACATAGAACATGAAGAAAATTGTTGAAAGCATATGTGTGGAGCAAAGCACAATATGTCTATGGAATACGGGCAGTCTGAAACGCAGACAGAAAAACGGTAGCAGCCTTTTGAAATGCTGTGCTTCAGATGTATGAGGACGATAGCATGGACAGACAAAGATAATAACAGATAAGTTATAGAAATAGTAGGGGAACAAGGATATCTGGGGAAAATGAGAAATAGAAGGGCGGAATACGTTCTAAGGCATTTTGGGGAATAGTATGGGATATATTACAAGCAGAGATAGGAAAAAAGAGGTAGATGTAGACCTAGATCAGACAGTTATAGATGCAAACTGTGCAAATTTCAGGGAAATCTGTAGGTTAGTTCAGAATAGGAAACAATGATGGTACGCGTCTAACCAGTTCTAGGGCTGAAGACCTAATGATGATGAGTAATAATTTTATTAAACATTTGTAATTATTAGCCATTCAATTGTGTTTCAATTAAAATTATAGTTAAGAAATTTACTGAGAAAATAAATCACGAATTTATGTACAAATTTCATATATATTCTTTTCATGTTCAATAGATCTATAGAAAAAAAACATCATAAATATGATATCGCTAAAGCATACATTTTTACAGATGAATATTTATTCAACGGGAATTACAAAAATAAAAGTCTTCCAAATATCAAATACAACAATCGTCGTCTTCCAAGCAAGTAAATATGTGCTGCGGCCGTGCGCGCGGTACCTTTATCTACATGGAAGACGACTATTGTTGTACCTGATACTTGGAAGACTATGGATTTTCATTTGTACATATATGAACTATGCACTAAAGAAATTTCAGCTTTGGCGGAATAAATCAATTTTATCCCTTTTTGGAGGTGACCGTACTGATGGAAGACGTAGTACGTTGTGTTTGCTACATGGAAGACGAGTTTTATTTTTATGTTTACATTATAAATAATCAGAGATAAAAGTTTTACGCTTGAAGGTATAAGTTTTTTTTTTCAAAATTTTTGCGAGTTTTCAAACCGTCCCATTATGCCCCGATGTGTCGTTACCATGGAATACTTTGACAGTTCAAGTTCCTATAACAAGTACATTTGGTAAACTAATTATTTGGTTTGGCGAACTGAGACATTTTTCTGTCGCTGCCTCTCGGACTATAACGCATTGTATCGGCGTCAGTCGAAATGTAAAGTCGTTAATTGTGCAGTATGCGATTGAATCTTGATTACTTTGTGATACGGTTTTTTCTTGCTTTGTTGTAACTACTTTAAACTCTCATGTATTTGATAATATTATCGTTGGTTATATTTAATTAGACAGTTGAAAAATCAGAGTAGATTTTATTTCTTTGTTTGAGACCAGATTAAGCTACAGTGACCTCTCGTGATCGTGACTTTAGTAGAAAATATGATTGTGGCAGTTCAAAACGGAAAAAATATCAAAAACGAAAAGAACTTGAATCAAAATTAAGTAGTTCTTTAACAAAATATTTCAAGGCTGATAAAATTGCTGATGAAAAGGAGGGGTTGTGTTTCCAAAATTCAATGAATAAAGAAGCAGAAGTTATTGTTGCTGCATTGGCAGGACCTAGTAATCAGGGTGACACCCACTTCGGAAACAAAGAAATACTGGATTCACCTTCACCTATACATTTGCCACTAAAAAATATTGAAGCGGACTTGGACCACCACTAGGAAACCAATGTCCTATCAACGAATATCACCGCAAGTGATCGTTTTTATGGCTTACACATTTGAGTGACTTAGATCTTAATAGTATAGTTCAAAAAGGCTCTGTTCGAGTATACAACAAATCTTACCCCAATAATTAAAGTGGACGACATTTTAGTAACACTCATTACATAAAAACATTGATAAACGGGGAACAGCAAGAGAGGCGTTGGTTACTTTATTCAAAGTCCAAAGACGCTGTTTACTGTTTTGCCTGTCGTTTATTTTCTCTAAGACTTACTGTTACTACTATCAGCGCTCTTGGATCCATTGAAGGTATGAGTGACTGGAAGCATTTATCAGAGGTGCTCAAGAGTCACGAAAACAGCAAATTTCACAAACTTATGATGAAATGGCTAAATTTAAAAAACGGCCTATCTTGTGGAAAAACTATAGACTAGTAAACCCAGATTCAGATTCGAGTTGAACAACAACGCTGAAGAGACATTATAGAAAGGTTATTAGACATCGTACAGTTTTTGACTACTCATAACTTGGCTTTTAGAAGACATGAGGAGAGGTTGTTAGATCCAATTTCTAGTGGCAATTTTTTGAATTTGGTAAAATTGATTGCACAATTTGACCCAACTTTGCGCGAGCACTTGCACCATGCTATGAACAAGACAATTGCCAGAAACCACTACTTCAGCAAAAATATTCAGAATGAATTTATTGATATAATGGCCAATCATGTTACAGATAAAATAGTACATAAAGTGTTAAAGAGTAAGTACTACGCATTCATTCTGGACTGCACACGGGATATTGCTCGGATTGAGCAATTATCTATCATTTTAAGAATAGTAAACCAAGACACTGCGAAGATCCAAGAATATTTTCTGAAATTCGTAGCCGCAGAAAAAACGACAGATGAAAAGCTGACCGACTACGTAATAAACAAGTTAGAAGAGTTAGGCTAGTCCTTTGTTAACTGTAGGGGACAAAGATATGATAACGGCGCCAACATGTGCGGCGAAAACAGTGCAGTATAAAGAAGGCTACGCAACGTAAATCCCTTGCATTCTTTGTACCATGTGGTAGCCACAGCTGGAATCTGGTGTTGGGTGACTCTGCTTCATCGTGTGTTCAAGCGCAGACATTTTTTGGTCTTTTGCAAAGACTATTCACCATTTTCTCTTGCTCAAGTGAACGATGGAGTATTCTTAAGGCGCATGTCAACATTTCTCTAAAACCCCTTTTCGAAACGAGATGGGAATGCAGAAGTGAATCTGTATAAGCTGTGAGGTACCAACTAAGTAACGTTTGTGACGCTTTGACAAGTCTCCGTGAGAATAGTACAGACTGTGGTTTAGTTAGTGAGTGTCGATCGTTAGAAAACGAAATCACCACATATGACTTTGTTGTGTCTCTTGTAATATGGTATGACATTCTTGTCAAAAGACGCACTATCAGTAAGGTCTGGCAAAATGTAAATATGCATTTGGATGTGACAGTTAGACACGTAGAAACATTTGTAAAGTGGTTAGATGAATACCGTCTCAGTGGATTTAATTCGGCGTTGGTAACAGCAAGAGAAGTAGCGGAAGATGCTGGTATTGAAAACATATTTAACACTACTAAAAGATGGCGTAAAAAAATGTTCTTGTATGAAAGGGAAGACGAAGATCCCGAGTTTCGCCTGCAAACAATTTCAAAATAATCTATTTTCTGCTGGTAGTAGATGCAGTACGAACGAACTGTCAGCCTAGATTTCAGCTTTGAAGTCCTATGAAAACAAATTTGGCTTTAAGAACCACATTAAAGGCCTTCGAAACATGAGTGATGAAGACCTGATGAATAATTGTAAGGACTTACAACTTTCGCTGAGCGACGGAGATAAGCACGATATCGACGCTGTGGAATTGTTTGAGAAGCTAAAATGTTGGTTCTTGTCTACGATGAAGATCAAGACGATGTACTTTCACTTCTTAAATACATTACACAAAACAGTTTGAAAGATGTTTATCCAAAGGTTAATGTTGTATTAAGAGTAATATATCAAAGTAGCAGCTGCTGAAAGAAGTTTTTCCAAATTAAAGCTTATCAAGACCTACAAAGAAATACCATGAACCAAAATCGACTATCGCCCCGCAGTCTTTGTACAGTGAAATCGAATAAAAACGCGTACTTGACCGCGTGGAACTTTACCATACAAATGAACAAAATCAGAGTCAGTACTGTGCTTAAGTGCCTTTATCGTTTTTTATATATTCAATAACCTTTCGTATACTGGTCCAGCAACAGGATCAAACGAGTTTAGTTATGTTGTGTGCACCAAACGTGCTGCTGAAGAAGATAATCGGCTACTGCAAGAGCAAGTACAGGCATTTCGTACAGTACACGATGGATAAATGGCCTATAGACCGTCGCATGTTTGCTATCACTGCGTTTATTAAAACTAAGTGTATAATTTTAACGCAAACAAGATTTCGTATAAAATATGGACGGGAGGACACGGTGGCGCTATTTCTCGTAATTCTATCCTATTGTGAATGTATACGTTTAATGCTACGACGGGTTGTGTACGTTCATCTTTTGTTGGTGGTAGTCGCAAGATGCGAACACATATGAACATCCAGCAAATGAAAGTCGCCATACACCACCAACATCTGCACTGTGTCAAGCACACGCCTTGGGATGATCGGACAAGAAGTGTAAGGACAATTTTGCAGTATGATTTGCTTTATCATCCCTACAAATAACAAGTTACTTTTAAGATAAACGATAGGGATAAATTGTTGCAACTAAACTTTGCTAATCAGTTACTTGCAAAAATGAATGGAAATATCGATCTATTATAAAATTTGCTTAAGTCTAACGAGGCATATTTTTATTTATGTGGGTACGTGAGTAAGTAAAATTATTGCTATTGGGCTTTTGCGAATCCTCGAGAGGTGCACGAAAACCTATTGCATTGCGAATGAGTGACAGTGTGGCAAGTTGAGCGTCGTCGGTCTTTATTCTTTTGAAAACGATAATAGGGTTGCGGCGCAGGTGAATGGTGAAGGATGTTGAAAAATGCTATTAAAATATTTGTTACCAACTCTTCGGCATCAGAATATGAATATAAATAACATACGGTTTCAACAAGATGGCGCAGTACAACCCGAGCATCGGACGTAACCGCATCGCGCTTAGTTTTACGCTTCAACTGCTGAATCCTTCCAATTTAGCATCGGTACTGATTAGATTAATATTACACCGGTTCCAGAGTGGCAGCGGAAGCAATTTAAAATTAATTTAGTTTCTAATTGCTTTATCGTCACCTTGGGCTGTAGTAAACCCCAGGTTATATACAAAGGAGGACATCAAGCGATATTTTGGGTTGCTGTACACCTTTGTAATCTACTCTTTTTAGAGCATTAATGAGCATCAGCACGCTCTTATCCAGCATGTCGTCTACCAACGCAAATTCGACACGGAGGGCTTCCGTAAACTTCTCCGACACCGATATGGATTTCCAATCCAATAAAAACCGTAGACAAATAGAAGACATCATCAACCTCCGAAACGGACACAAAACGAATAAGAACCTCTAACCAACAAAAGCCGCCTCCAACCAATGAGATTCAAACTGACGACAAAGCCGCAAACAACACAAACTCTACGACACCATCACCGCCGAAGTATGTTGAGGCCGCATCCTCCACCTCATCGAAAACTTCCAAACCAACAACGCCTTCAGCATCCAACCCAAAAACACGAATATTACCTATCTACGTCGACAAACTACCAAACTTCGTTACACACGCAAAGAACCTGACTCAACTCTTAAAAAAGGACATAGATATACGAGCATCAGGCTCATGAGCCCGCATACACGCAATCGACGGCACGGAATTCACGTTCGTTTAGGATTACCTGAAGCGAGAAGCCATCGAGTTCTATACATGTGGGCTTGAACAGGGCCCAGAACTAAAGGTTGTCATCAAAAGACTAGTTGCCTGCATCTCAGCAGAAGACGTGCAAGCAGAACTAACATTCAGAAGATACACCGTCACGCACACAAACAAATTACGTGATCGCGACACAGAATGCAGCGACACTTTTCTGGTAATTATGCAGAATGTCGAATTCTCCAACACTATCTACAACCTACGGGAGTTGTTATACTGCCACGGAGTAAAAGTCGTCGGGTTTGAATATCGTATAGAGATTCCTCAATGTTTTTCCTGCCAGCGATTTGGACATTCCAGCCTCTACTGCGGGTTCAAACCCCGGTGTGTTAAATATAGCAAAGGACACACTACTGCAGAATGTACAAAGAAGCCTGAAACAACACCGACTTGCGTCAAATGCCTAGGTCCGCACCCAGCCCCATTATAGACGATGCCCGACGTAGCTAAAGCAACTACAAATGAAACATCCAAACCAAAGGTAACCGTCAGCTCTCCTGCTCCAAAAGCACGATCTTGAGACCGACGAAGATGGATTTACGAAAGTAACCTACGGACGCAGAAGCAAGTACGTTGTCATTTAAGAAACACCGCTCATAACAGACCCAAAACGTACACCAGCCAACTGCACACAAGCCCAAGTACACCAACGAACGAACACGCAGACCTCTTAAAAGAAATGAAGAAAGCACAGCCACCACTTGTAACATACTGTTTTAATACGCTTTAATAGTTCTATTATTTCTAAAAATAGTTATTTTCTAGTTTAATTTTAGCATTCTAATTATTAGAATGAAGGTCGTGTAGCATAAATATGTCTGCAATTGTAAACGGCTGCAAGATCACCCAAGTAGCGTCCTAGCGAAGTTCCAGGAAGATATAATCCAAGAGTTAATTAATTTTTCTAAAGGCACTTTACTTGAAAGGCACTAAATATGTCAGATTAGTTGCTATCTATGATTAGATGTCAATCATGTTCTAGGACCCTATTTATGTCAGGATGGTCGGAAGGAATTTTTCAATTAGCGGAGTACTCAACTAAAAATTAGTTCCGAGAGCTACTTGTGTGGCTATCTTAGTGCAATTGGCAGTTTAATTAATCTTAAAGATTTACGACCGGCGTATCCTTTGTCGAGTATGAGAGCTAGGCAAGGGGTTATTTTTCAATTAACTTAAATGTATATAAGGATGTCAACCGGGGGAAAACGGGGTTGTTTATTTCCAGACGCGTTAGAGTCTAAAGCTGGCGGTTACTTGCAAGTTTGAGCGATGTGTTTTATTTCTCTGAAGTCAAGTGCGTGCCGTTATGTTCAAAGTTAGTTATTTTTCTGAGTAAGTAATTAGTATATGTGGTATTACCATGAACTCAAGGCTGTGTTATGCATCATAATTCCGTTATTTGTTAAATACAGTACCTGTCGATTTCCATAAAATACAACGTCGGGTTAAAGCTCAGTTCTAGTAAATTGATCCCGTTAAAGTATTATTTTAGAGACCGCATCGCTTTAGAAGGGTCTTTAATTTTATTGTTGTTTCGACGTTTGTCTGAGGCCTGTAATCACTAAGCCACGAGACTACCTGAGTATGCAAAGCTCCGGTCAGGAGTTCCGTTACTGTAATATTTGACCCTTGTGAATGTCGTATTTTTCCTGTTGTAGATGACCCTGTGGTTAAAGAAGGGTCGTCGCACTATGCAAGTTAAGTAAACTAGGGTAGTGTTAATTAATTTTTGTTATTGGGGTGTTTGCACCCAGAACTGTTTTAATATTCAAAAATAAGTCTTTTAGTTAAGTTTAGTTAAGTTGTGTTTGTGCTAGCCGGAGACTTTAAAAGATTAGCCCCTGTGAAGTGACTTATTTTCCGTCCTGCAATCTTGGTTCATCGCCCACGAACAAAGTGCGACGAGAGCTGTTACCGTGATTGGTCCATGGGCCGTTTAATTCCCATGGTGGCGCCCTATTGTAAATAATGTTAATTGCTGTATATGTTTGTTTTCATATGTAATTAGGTGAAGTTTTAGTTGGTAGCCCATTTAATAAAACAATCAGAATATCGTCTTAGTGTGTTGTTATTTAATGAACTCCCCCCTCTCACCGATTGCAGCAGCTTGCGAGGCAATGTCCCAAAACGTGAGGGTACTATAGAACTAGAGGTCCTGCCCATTTATTATTTATTGATAATTGGATACCCTCACGCGGTAGATTAATATAAAAATCACACACTCAACGCAGAAGGTGGAGGAAAAGGGCAAACACTGTCACCAAAAATCCGCATGAATAACCCGCCGCAATTCCATCTGTAACTGTAAAACCAGTCGCCTCTGCACAATCAGCCATCGTTCCACAGATAGTCACAGCTCCAGAACATCAACAGCAAAATCTCCTAACAAACAACACTGGATTTAGCAAAACAAAGTCATCTCGCTATCAATACATCGTCGACACTCACAGAAATTCTACACTGGATTCAAAAAATCATCACAGCATTTTCGTCAGGCAGTCCTGTACAACCACTAATATGGGTTGCGGTTGGAGACCTTTTCACATCAATCAATGGATAACTCAAGCCACACCGAACTCAGAATCCTCTCATGGAACGCCAACGGCATTTGCAATAAGACCACAGAACTTCGACATTTTTTAAAGGAATTCAACATAGACGTAGTACTTCTTGGCGAAACAAAACTTCAACTCAACATTCCACTGACGATAGCAAACTGTACCGTCTACAGGCACGACAGACCAACAGCACCAGGACATCCAGCAGCTGGTGGCGTGGCCATTCTTGTACACAGGCAAATGATGCACCATACCGAGAACTACCACATACCTTCATGGATGCAATAGCCATATACAAGAAACCACTCAAGATCGTTTCAGCATACTGCAGCCCAGAAAACATACACCTGCAAATAGAAGACATAGACATCCTATTACTGGCAAATATCGACACTATCATTGCCGAAGACCTAAACGCCAAACACATATCCTGGGGATCCAACATCAACAACAGAGACGGACAAATCCTACAAGCACACGCACTTGAAAAAGACTATGACGTCACGAGACCAGAATTCCGCGAAACGCCGATCACCAACCAGACATTCTGGATATTATGATCACCAAGCGCATCCCATACAACATCACTACAAACGTCATCGAAGATCTGAGCTCTGACCACCTTCCGATTATTATTACCCTGCATATCAATCCACAACTACAACAGCAGCAAAAAACCAGGAACACCATAAACTGGAAAAAATTTAGTGAAACACTTCAGAGGAAAATCACAAACGGAAATCCCAACATAAATAGCCCAGAAGACATAAACACTGTCACAAAACACATTAGCAAAGCCATTCAAGAGGCATTACACCAAAACACAACCACCTATCAGCGCAACACCCGAAGACCACAACTCCTACAATACATCAAAGTCGTAAACAACGACAAACAAAGACTGGTTAGACTTTGGCAAATAACACGCGATCCTGCTATCAAAACCCAACTTAGCGCTAAACAGGCAGCTTTGACAATACTTCTCAATGAACACACATCAGAAACATGGTCAACATATATAAACAACACACTAAAAGACAAAGGAAACCTCTTCAATCTAAACATGCGGCTTAAGATGAGACAGCGCCCGGCACCCACACTGCTAGACGGGTCAGCAAAAAAACTATATGATGACCAAGAGAAAGCACAACTTTTCGCATCCACTCTTTAAGACATATTTACACCCAACCCCATCACAGATGAAGACCTTGAAACTACAGTCAACCAGCGCATCACAAACTGTTAACATCTGCACCACGACATCAAATTCCAATCATCTCACCACTACAAACAAAAAAACACCATACTACAAACAGGCAATTCGAAGGCACCCGGAAAAGACGAGATTGGTCACAAGACGCTGAAGAACATCACCAAATGTGCGCAGGCGTACATTACACGCATTTTCAAAGATATTCTAACACAACGATACTATCCTAAAGTTTGGAAAACAGCAATCATGATAATGATCCCAAAAGCTCAGATCCGACCCAACAACTACAGGCCAATTTCACTACTCTGCTGCATTTCAAATATCTTCGAGAAATTATTACTGGAACGCCCAAAAAATCACCTCCAAAAACGACCAAAATAATTCGCCACACTACAAATAATCAGAGTCATCGATTAGGTAGCTGAGAACTACACCTACAATAGAGTCACCATCGCAGTAACACTTGACATCAAAAACGCCTTTGACAAGTTATGGCACAACGGACTACTTTACAAACTTCACGAATTTCACAAAGTACCAACGCCATACATACTACTGCTCAACAGTTATTTAAAAGACCGACAGCTACAAGTAAGGGTCGGAGAAAAGCTTTCCACACCAGCACGGATGGCAGTAGGAGTGTCATAGTGCGGTTGTCTATCATCATCACTATACAACGCCTACTTTATTGACGTTCCATCAACACGCAACGTAGAATGCAGACTTTACGCAAACGATACCATGTTCGTCGCAAGCGGCAGCAATCCACAACCAGTCATAGCCAACATACAGCGACAACTCGACATACTTCCAGAATGGCATGACATGGAAAATACGCATCAACACCGAGAAAACACAAACCATCCTGTTCTCCAAGCGCAAGACACACCTTCTACAAGTACCCAAGCTACAACACCAACGATTAAAATAGACTAACAATATCACCGACCTGGGATTCAACACAGACCGACGACTGACATTCAAAAATCATATTACATCTATACTCAACAAGGCAATAAGATTAAAGGGCTACCTACATCCCATAACCACCTACAACAATAGACTCTCAACGGAAACCAGAATGTGAATATACACAACATCCTTAAGACCAGTCATCACCTACGCCTCAGCCGCATGGATGGCATATCCTAGCAGAACGAATCTACAAAAAATGAAAGCCTTTCAAAACGTAGTGCTTTGACTCATCACCGGTGCACCATGGTTTGTTGGAAATGACATCTTTCTACAGGATATGCAAACAACGTTAGCCGCCGAAATCTACAATAGAATATCCACATCAGAACGCCAACCCATCCGAGCAATAGCCCCGTTGGAGGGAAACCTCCGACGAAAAATAAGAAGACCAACAAGCATAGTAGACGCTTGAAAATCCACAACCACAACCCACTTCTACACGCAGAAGAACAAATTTCATGAAATGAGACCGACAAGACAGCACGAGTCTGAAGATTAAGGCTGTAACAGTAAGTTGACCCGGAGAGGGCCAGGCTCGACTAGCACGACAAGATGGCGCGTGGAGTTATACAGTACGGTAAAGGTGGAGTGGTTGCAGAGTTTTTAATGAGAAGATAATCAAGCGTGTTGAAAATTTTCAATGGCCTACCTGGTCTGATTTTGTTGCTCTATACATCTTTCTTTGGGGACACATAAAGAACAAAATGTACAGACACAGACTACACACATTTGAAGAGCTGAATGAAAACATATTGCAAAAGATCGAAAACTAAACAATCATTTTAGAGCATTTTCGTTCAAGATTACAGACACTTGTTAGTAACGGTGGTACTCACTTAAAAGGTATTATGTTTAAACATTAACTTGTAAGCGATAAATGATGAATTTTTAGTTTAATATTTATTGATCTGTTGATTTCCGGTATTCGTTTGTAGCCATTGAAAAAATGTCAGATCCTGCTGCCGAACCCTATCTAAGTAAAGTGGTAGTAACTCACATGACAACCCTAAGATTCTGAAAATTGAAAAAAATTCACGCGATTAACATTGATGAAATGCTGTTTTTGCTGAACAATTCTATAAACGCATTACTGAACAAAAAGTTAATTAAACTATTTGCAAGCAAAGATCTGCAAGTCAAATCATAAAATCATTTAATGTTTGTTTAAGTTCACATTTTGGTGAAATTATTCTCTCACCTTTTCTAGGTTACTCTTGAAGACGATGTACAAAACTTAATAAGCATAATTAACAATAAATATGGCAAGCTGGACTATGTAGTGAATTGTGCAGGAATAATGGCAGCTATGAAAACTTACAATTCAAAAACAAATAAACCTCACGACCTTAAAGTTTTCTCCAAAGTTTTAAATGTGAGTAACAAGTGTTGTGGTTTTTGAATGCAACATAAAGTTTTTAGGTAAATGCTCTAGGAACGTTTAATGTCGTTCGCCTTGCAGTGGGTTTAATGAACAAAAACAAACCCAACCAAGATGGTGAGCGTGGTGTTATCATTAATACTTCTAGTGTGGCTGCCTTTGAAGGACAAATAGGAAGTGTAGCCTATTCGGCTAGTAAAGGCGCTATTGTTGGTATGACTTTACCTTTAGCAAGAGAATTGGCCGAATTTGGTATACGAGTTTGTACAATTGCACCTGGTAAGTATCACGGTGTACAATATATTTCTTCTTCAAGTAAGCACTTTTGCGCCATTGCCAGTATTAGTTACAGGTCTTAAAATGCCATTTTTAAAGCATTTTCTTACGTGTCACCTACTTTTACCTGTCCTACTATATCTTCGTTATATCTTTGATTATACCGTTACCTTGTTAAGTTCCTTTTTGTACTGTAAATTTTACTGCCTTCTTATTTTAAAGACCGTTTCAGTTTTTCCTTATTTAAATATGCGGGATTGCTGCACTTCCATTATTTGAAGTTTGGAATAGCTAAGTGGGGTAACCAATTTTGCTAGTCCTTTTATGTTATATATATATATATATATATATATATATATATATTGCACCTTACTCTTTTCTCGATGTTATAAAAAGAGTAAGCGCACGACGAAGTATAAGAAATACTTCGGCACAGCTTGCATCGACCTTTATGGTTTCGGAGGCTGCGTGAGACTTGAAATCATCAGGGTAAGGGGAATGTTTGGAGAATATCTGAATGTTAAAATTTAAATATCGAGGCACCTGTTTACACAACTGTAAAATAACTTAGAGAAACAAAAGTTAAAACACGATAAGAGAAATTCGACTAAATATGTATATTAATACTCAAATTATTACAATTCCAAAGGCATGTATAAAATATACGCTTGTGCCATTAACATTGTAGACATCGCTATATATTTTAACATGATATGTCATATATTTAATAAATGTACACGAGAAATTTTTATAGAGAAATCAAAATAAATAATCTCTGTTTAGAAACTCAAAATTATACTTAATGCGAGAGTAAATCAAAAGGTAATCCTAATTGTAATAATGTCATGTAACAAAATGCACATGAAATGAAAGTTCAAGTAATAAACCTTTTCACCATAGGAAGCTTTATGAAGATTCAAATGTTTACATATTTTTAGGCTATGTATTAGAGAATTATATTTGAAATCACTTAAGATAAGATTATATATTAGAGAATTCTATTTGAAATCAATTAAGGTAAGTAAAAGGTAATTAATAATCAATACAAAATATTTGTAGTGACAAAGACAAATTTAAATAGAGGTTAGGCCTCTTTATTTTAACAGAAAAACGATACGGTAAAAGTTTAGATTTCATACTACCTGTAGTATCAGTAATTGAACTAAAGTTACTTAATTTACAGGAATCCTTCAATATCCAGGAAACTGAGACGTCCTGCGTTGGAGGAATTCCTAGTGTAGGTACAAAACAAACATGTGGCCAACTTCGAATGTTGTCCTTAACAGACTTCTGTTCCATAAAATTAAACTTGTAGATATTTTTCAATAAGATAATAACTGAGCATCATAATGTATTGTAGAAAGAAACGAAATATAAAATTCTTGTGATGAGTATTTATTTTACATCATCTGGTTGTGCAAAAAGCAACCTTTCCATGTGGAAAATCTGAATGAGAGAAAACACGTCGCCGTGACGCATATTTGACCGGAGAATATGTTACAGGAACATACTTGACCGGAGGAACATATGTTACAGGAACATACTTGACCAGAGGAACATATGTTACAGGAACATACTTGACCAGAGGATAAACCGGAGGACCCTAGAAAATTCAGTTGTGTTACAAAAGTGACAATCTAACACGCGGTTCAAAGTAAAATTAAATCCGTTTATATCTTACCATCAGGATACATATTTGATGGGCTTAACCAATAAACAACTTCTTCATCCATTAGATAACACATCTAGAAATATATTTGAATGTTACTTTAGGATTTATGATTAGAAAATTTACATACCAGGTAACACATGAGGCAAAGGTAAAAGTTAAATCGCAAATGCTCAACCGTGCCAGATAAGCAATCAGATATCAGAGAAATGAAAATTTGACACTTCAAATAAATTATTTTCGGCCATCTTCGGGATGGACGATCTCTAGCAATTATTCTCAATAATACAAAATTAGAACCACTCCAGTTGTGCTTTTAGAATAAACACTTCAGGAATAACCAATAGGAAAATTTCATATAATTATAATACAGAATTAGAACCACACCAGTTGTGCTTTTGGAATAAACACTTCAGAAATAACCAATAGGAAAATTTCATTTAGATATAATTATAATACAGAATTAGAACCACACCAGTTGTGCTTTTAGAATAAACACTTCAGGAATAACCAATAGGAAAATTTCATATAGATATATGTATTTGTACTATGTAAACAAATTAGCAACTTGTGGATTAAAACTAATAATCCAGGATTATGCGAGATAAATTCTTATAGAAAATATATTATATAATAAAGAGAGTAATTTTATATTTAAATGTAGGTATAAGCATTTATATGCTAATAGTGCCAAGCACAGATGTAACATGCTAAAATATACGCAAAAAGGCATGTTACAATATATATATATATATATATATATATATATATATATATAATGTAATGTTAGTAGGGGCTAAAAAGGTTCTAAGGGTTGTTTTGTTGAAGGTAGTGTATGCCAAATAAAGAAAGCCAAATATCAGATCCCGTAACTGAGAAATTTATGTTTGCCGTAATTTACAAACGTTAAAGTATTTGAAATATTAGTCAAAATGTAAGTGCCAAGACGTAAAAACAATGACTTGATGACGTGATAAAGCACAGTATTCAAGGATTTACACTGAGTTGTATGTTGAATAAGCCATAGAACGTACATTTGCTAATCGACAAACCGGATGCGTCTGTAGAAATTACACTATTCACCACGCAGATCCAGGTTTATATGTGTAACATTTCGGCATTTATTTTAATAGAATCAACCTTTGGACAAACATATAATATCAAAATTATAAGTAAAGGTATTGTCAAAAATGATTGAAGGGTTGTGCGATATTAAGGACCAATGATTAAACATTTATATATGAAAAGGGAAAGTGCAAAAGACAGAGTATAAGGTATTAGTGACACGAACTTGTGGGGACGATATTATTGGATGGAATTTGTATACAATGTTGTAAGAGTAGGCATATTTGAATTGTAATAATCACCAAGGCAAAAGATAAACAGAAAGTCGATTTATAATAATTTTGGTTGTAAGACGTATTTTTGTAAACTGCGCTAAATTTTGAACATTTTTTAAAGAATCAATAAATGAATTTAAAAATTTAAGAGTTTGATTGAAATAGAAGCAAGAGTAAGAATAATTAATAGCAACGACGAAGTGAAAAGGTTCAGAGTGGATTAAAGTAACAGTGGAAAAGGCGTAGTGAATAGTGGGATTGGAACGAGATAGATAAAGGCAGAAAGGCATTGAATGGTATATGAAACTGAAGGCGATATAAATGGAATAGATTTGGATATGGTATTAGGAGGATTAATGGTATTGAATGGTTATTAGAGGATAGCAGTGAATTGGAAAGAGTGGATTTAGGAAGAAAGCATTGAATTTGGAACGAGCGGAATTTGGAACAGGAAAGCAGCGGAGTAGCAGGAGGAGTAATACGAGAAAAGAAGAATAAACTAGGAAAATTAGCGCAGGGGAAGTTATATAAAAAGGTAGTCAAAATTCTAAATTTGGGTATATTCATTTTAGATTTGGGGATATCGAAATTCATTAAAAGAAACCTGGAACTGGACAGCAGATCTTTCACAGTGATAGTGCCGCATTGTAAAGACGCATACGGCGAGTGAGATTGTTGAGCCAGCTTTCAAAGAGGCCGACGACGAAGTGTAAAATAGGTGAGTACTGTGGTTTTAACGTCAAAGTCATAAATTTTGTAATATTAATTAATTTGGCACAAGGCTACGTGGATCGTATATAAAAATTTGGCATATACAAGTGTAAAAATATCACAGGTACAAAAACAAAAGGTAGTGCTGTTTGGTTGGTGCATTGCACATCTACTTACCACTGAACTCACGGTAAGTAGGTGGATACCCTGGGAAGAACGAGTTTTCAAATAGTCGAAGCATATTTAACACAGTTTTGTATAAAAAACCAACCAAACGAAAATAAAGCACGTAACATAAAATAAAATTTTGCATATCATATAAAATTAAATAAATAAACAAAAAGGCGCGAGGAGGTAGCATAAGAATATATATTATATATTATGTATATATATTGCTGTGAGATTTTTTGTAAATAAGCGTTCTTTTCGTGGTTTCTTTTTTTGTTTTCTGTGTAACCCACCCGAATGTACGGCTCTGCATTATTTCTTTATACTTCCCAATTTGTTTGTTGCGGTACTCGGTACGGGCTAATTTTCTTTGCTTACTTTACTTCTTCTTTCTTGTCAACTATTTTCTTATCAATCCGAAAAATAGATTGAAAACATTTATACTTTATATTAAATAATATGATTAAATTATCTGTCAATCGATCTCTATGAGTTTTATTAACTAAGCTCGCAGGTTTGTAAGTAATGACGACATTGTCCAAATATGCTTATGCTATTGTCTAGGGTTTACTTTGTATTATACTTATACCTGTTTCCCTGTAATATTAATTATACATCATTTTAGTAAAATTTGTAGAACATTCTCCTATATTAGGGATAATTATGGTGTAGAACATGCATATTAATAATTTCATTGTTATAAGTATATTCTTTGCCCGTTCTGTAGTTTTGAAATAATTTATGGATCTGAGTTACATTCAAATATGTATTCAACAGGAAAACATATAATTTTGTAGTTTTTAAATTTATGGCCTGAATTTGCTTTAATAGAACTAAAACTGTATTTAAATGGAATGCTTGATGAACATTCATGAAATTAGAATATACAGACAACGTTAATATTAATTATGTCGGATTAAGCTTAATTTTCACATTTTTCATCGAGTTCCTATTTAACGTAACGCCAACGCGTTGCAATGTATCGTATTCTAAGTGAACGCACCATCAAGATTTGAAAATTGTATTTCATATAGTACTTACTCTTTCTCACTTAGACTACCAAATAAAATTACTACACAAATAATTCAACGAAACACACAACCTTTTATTCGTACAAATCAAAATTTTACGTCACCAGCTCAATATTTACAAAATCGGATATAAACATCTTCATAAAATTTTACAATATCAACCATTAAATCCTTTTAAATTTAATGAGTTTAATTTATTTCAACATTTTTTTTATATACAGTTCAAGTAGATGGGCCTATCTTGAAACCCTAAATTAAAATTTACTTTGGTCTATGGTGAGCTCAGTATAAACCCTGTTACTCTAAATGCATAAATAAATCGCATCTTTGTTTTCAACAACTCTGAAGACCCGTTTACTCTTTACATCAAAATTATACGTCATGCATCTATACCTTTAAATAATAAACTCAAATTGTCTTTTCATATAACCTTCAAATTAGCTTTTATGTTCATAAAATATACACCCAATATGTCAAATCACTCTAGCACAAAATGTTGGAGCAATAACAAAAGAAACAAATTTCGTTACCTGGTGTACGCCTTTTGCACCGTCACCTCTAAACATGTCGTCCAACCAAACTTCGTCGTTGCATTCCATCCAACTTCTCACTGCAATATGTACATCAAACTCATTTCCACACGTTATCCAATTCTCTGCAGACGCCTTCAATACATCTACCCATATAATTGTCCAAATATGTTAATCAGTTCCTAAATCTTCCATACAATCAGCGCCCTCGTTCAGAAAAATAACTAGGCTCGCTTACCTCAGTAACATCTTTTATTCGCTACTTGTATGTACTTACAGCACCGTTTATAACTTAGCACCTACTCGTGCTTTCAAACACTTTTAATTTAAATTAAACGGGCTGCACTATCACCGATTTAAAAAATTTTAACGTAGATGTTACCATATATGTCTGAAGCGAACCGAAGAAGTAAGAGAGCCCCACTGCGTCTCTTAGTGAATTTATAAGCGTCGAAACTTACCTCCTGTACCCCGTTTTTATCGAAAAACACCACCACTGTATCCAATTCTGAAAATCTAAACTACAACAATCTTTTTAAACTCAGAATTTCTCATTCCACTCCGCTTTAGTCCGAAAACACTGCCTATCAAACACAACGGTCACAATGCTCCTAGAAATGTCTCTCACTCCACTTACAATCAGCCAATCCAGACCATTTCCCCTGTCGTAGGTCTATCATCCAACTATGTTATCCTCGTCTAACTCATATTCGTTGTCTTTGTTAAAATCCCACTACAGCAACTTAAAATCGATATTATGGTTAGCCTCTACAACTTATCGCGCGCTTTACATGGCTGTTTTATCTAACGTCTCTACTTTGTTTTCAAACACCTGCTATTTGCAGCCTTTGCTTCGACAGTTAACTCATATTTCTGAAGAATTATGTTCCAACGTACATTCTGGTTTTTTGAATTTGTTTATTTGTCTGTCAGTCTTTCTATGAACTGTTTGCCAGTTTGAAATTGTACTTTCCCATGTTGTTTAATACTGTAGCTTTCTTAGGATTTGTTTTTAACGAACGCTTTGTTAGTTTAAATAAACATATGCGTTTACATTATCGATTTTATATAGCCAAAAGCTCTCCCTTATTACTTGATGTGCTTGATTTACAACCTTCGAATATTAAAACTAATTATACTCGTATGATCCTTGAGTTTTTATGTACTATAAAGCTTCCGCACTATGCAACTTTAACATGACGATTTATTAATACAAATGTATACTATTATCCGTTTGTTTTAAGGTCAAAACTAATTAATTTGGAGCGTAAATAATTTATTCCTGTTTTCCATACACACGGTCCTTACAAAATTACTTTCTTGCCTTCTCTATCCTTCTTTACATATAATTTACACAATAATATATATATATATATATATATATATATATATATTACTTTGAGGTTATACCTGTACAATCGTGCCCCAGCGTTGGCCTGACATAATATTGTGAAGTTACCTGTATTAATCGAACTCCCCTAATTGGGTGCCATAATATTGTGAGGTTAGCTCTCTAAAACGTCCCTGGAATCATGCCCCACTGTTGGGCTGATATAATTCTGTGACGTTTTTGCTCGAATCTTGCCCTTGGATGCTCCTAATAATTCCTCGGCTACCCCTAATAATGTTTCTTACCTAATTTCCTAAATAATATCGTTGACGCCTACCAGTTACATCCAAAAACTTCCTCCTAATATCCTAATGCTGACACCTAAATAGACATTCACACCAACCACGCACTCAAAAATAACTCAATTGACCAAATATATCACACTCTATTTACATTAGATCCATAGTACATTTTAAAACACCATTCCTTTAGATACATCTATAAGGGTGAATAATTTTATAACAATAATCATGCAAATTGATAACCTTTTAAACACATATATTTTTATTTAAAGTAAGAGGGCGTTACTCATACCTTACGTTACCCTTTTGGTCATAGCATGAGCTCATAATAAAACTCAACAACTGTGCATATGAATTTACTGCACTACCAAATATCAATAAGCCCTCTATACCTCTTTACAACATTTGGTTATCTGTATATTCATTAATTATTTTCAAAGATCAATTTTCTTTTAAAGTCCCATAAATGTCTGTTCATAAAATATCAAATAATAATAAAACACATCAAATTCAAATCCAAATAATCACAAACACCATAAAAATATTCACCACTCAATGTTCTATTTTATCGCCTACCTGGTTTTTCACTTCTAAGTGTGCTCCACCATCTAGCTCCTTGAAGATGCTGCCGTCTAGTAGCTACCCAGTCCATCAGCTAACTCTCTGGTCCAATTACCATCTCCGCCATGCATACCGCTGTTTTCAATTTCCAAACCAAAAATTCCAATCTCCAAACTTAACTTTTATTATTCAAACATCGCTTTTTTTGTATCATCCAAACACTTTCAAACTTTAATTTTCGTGCATTCCAATAACAACTTAACAAGCTTTGTACTTACGTACCACTTTAACGTTTTACCACAAAGATGCTTTTAGCTTCTACATAAAATTTTGTTAACTTGCACTAGGTCACCAATGCTGGATAAAATCTCAACGGAAAAGAAAGCGCAAAAGAGACCCAGACTCCTCTCTGCCAGTGATTATATATGTAAAATTCGCCCCACCCCCTATTTTAAATTGGCACGTACACTTGTATACCCGTTCCTATAATTCTGGAAAATTGTTTTTTAACCGTCCGGCATTTCAGCGAAAAAGCTTTAACGTATCTCGAATTCTTGTAAATTTTTATAACAAACATCACAATACTCGGTAAATCGCTTCAAACTGTCACTCCGTTGTTCGAATTTAGCCTCTACATCTTTATTTGTCAACGCCTCCAACTTGAACAACCATTTCTCATCTCCCTTGTACCTATAGTTTTATCTCTCACATACGCTTCCACCAGCTGGATCTCTGCCCTTCTTCTACAATTCACACAAATCACCTCACTTGGCTGCATTTCCCACTTTTTAACAGACTCGTGTTTGCTTTTAAATATCCTTGTTCTTTTCCAATAACCCATTAAAGTTTGTTTGCTACCAAGTTTACAAAGAACTATTATCCCCCTCGTTATTTTGTTTCAACGTGTCGGATTTTACGTTTGAGAACAGAAACGTTGCTTTAACACTTGTTCCACGCTTTTAGACTTTCATATAATTACTTCACTACAAATTTAAATACGTTAGAAAAATTTAACCCCAATTATTATTTATCCTACTCTATGTTTATACAAATATTATGTTACATTATCCTTGGCTAAATTACATTGATCCTACATCATTATACACTTCCTAAGTTAAAAAAAATAATTTGTTAAAAATATTCCAACTTCCTAATTAAATAAATTTGTCTTCCCTTATTCAAAAGCTCTCAACCTATGAGTTCACTTGTGTCCTTATATAACCCAATGACCCCTTAATTACACAAATATATATATATATATATATATATATATATTGCTATGATAATAGGGTCATTTAGGGGTATATAGGATCACTAGGATAGTGCGCTTAATGTAAACATCATGGGAATCCAGAAAACTAAACATTTTACAAAGAAAATGCAAAATTTGACGATTTGGCGAGAAAACAAATGCCAACGCCCTGTATATAAGCTATAATTATAATTAGACTCAAAGAAAAAAAGAGTATTTCAAAAGATCCAAATAAATAAACAACTTTACATGTCATAAAACGAAGTGGACAGACACTGCAACACAATACGCGTGTGTTGTACATCTTTATTTTACAAGGAATTCCATTTAAACAAACTGGTTTGTAAATGCGTAAAACAGAAAAACGAATATAATTTCATACATCGATAAATATAAAGCTGCGTGACCGAGAAAGGTAAAATCCAACACCTTAATAGATTAGAAATAATTACGGCATGTTGATAAAAGCAAAGTTCATCAAATTTACTGTACAAACTAGATGTACGTGACCAAGCAAAATGGAAATCCAAGAGAACCAATGCCAATAACTTGAAGTTTTATGTGCAGGAAATAGCGCATCAATTTCGTTTATACATCAAAATTCGTAGAAATACCCAAAATCTTGCATGTAAGAATCCGTACAAAGTTTTAATCGTTGAACTATGCGTTTGTCAACAAATAGGCGTTCCTTTTAAATACGACAAGATTTCTAAACAAATTAGTTTAACTTGAATGAAGGCATGGTTCACATCACCTAAAAGAAGATATTTACATAAAGAATTAAAAGTGATTTTATAGTTAATAAATTATATAATGGTGATAGTGCATAATTAAATAAGGTTCGTCGTTAAATCCTCAAAAACGTAAGTAACAAAAGGTTGTTTTTAAATAGATTCTAAGTTTTACATTAACAAAAGGACTCTGAATAATTACTGGAACCCACGTGAAAATTCAACATGTATTTAAACAATTACTGGATCCTACGAAGAAATATAATAGGCTGGATCCGACCAGGAAATCTAACAAGGACTCTAAAATAATCTATAAATTAATCAGGAGAAGCTTTACAAAGGAAAATGCAAACCATATCTAAAGTAGATCTGGATTTAACGTTGGACTATTTAAATCTCAAAGCTGATACTAAAACAGCGTGCAGTTGGAGCAGGAACTGGTCCAAATTGGAGGAATGAGCCAAGCCACAAAGGGACAACAGGTTAGCCAATCTAAATATTTTGTTATATTTTTATTTATGAATATTTTAAGCATTGCTTTCATGAAAGCTTTATGTGAGGGTCAACAAAGATCGTTTTAATACACGTTATCAATTACGTAAGACTAAAGGAAGTTTAATAACGTTCATAGGGCTTCACATAATAATAACATGTGTGATTTTTGCTGGATTTTTGTTTAATTAAAGGGAATTATAATTATTGAGAGAAATTAATTCAATTATTTAAAAGAGGTTTTATTTAAAGACATTGTAAACGCTTTGTAAATATTGAGAATATTATAGTAATCGTGGTTAAGTGTGTTTTGCTTAAAAAACATGGGAAGTAGAGGTATAGGGTAACATTAAAATTCTTTGTTGTCGTATTGTCGCAAGCTTCGTGCGTAGTTAAAACTGAGCTAGCCGAGGTATTAAAAATCAAAATTTAAAATTAAGATTAAAATTGACTAAAAAAAATTTTTTAATTTTTTTATTTCACAAAAAGGGGGCACCGGGTTATTGCAACGATATCACAGATATATATATATATATATATATATATATATATATATGTATATACATTATGTTGTAGTTTCTTATACATGTGTTAGATAGTTAAGATATGTTGTTGTTTAAATACAACTGAAAATCGCTTTGGTTCCGGTGTTCTGTTGTCACTATAATTTCTACTGTTGGTTTGCAGTCAGGCTTTCTATTAATACATTATATGTTTTCTTTATAAAGTGAATCATGCGTTTGTCGTATACAGAGCGCATTGTTTAAATGATAAATTGTGACTGTTTCTTTTCACGGTGGTACGGTTTATTGACTATGAACCCAACCAAGCAACTGCTTGGTTGGGTTCATAGTCAATAAACCTTTCTAACTAGAAAGAAAATTTTTTATACTATTATCAAGTCAATGCACAAGTTGTGTTATGACACTGTTATCGTGTACACGAGATTTGTTATCAGTTTTATTTTGATATAATGCTTAAAAAAGCTATATAATATACTATTACAAAATCAAGATACAGTTGTATACAGATTTAAAAAATATGTTTTAGATTTTACTATTAATAAGTCGTGTATGGGTGTAACTGTTCGTTCCTTTTTAAAAAGTTAACAAAACACTTTACAAGCTTGCGTAAAGGAATACCATATCACGGTGACCAACAACTATTTAATTGATTCTTGCGGTACGTAAGTTGCCTGCATTCTATAAATGTTAAGAGTTGTGATGAGTAGGCAGACCATTGCGAAATATTTCATACTGTAAGATTGTCCAATAATTTAGTAACTGCATCTAATATACTATGGTACACATGTATTTTTTTGTGTTTTTATGCATCATTGACTTCTATTCGGGCGAGCTCGTCTGCACGAATATAGTAAGTAATTAAGATAAGATTCTGACGATATATACACGTAAGTTTATGCCGGTGTATAGATGTCACTAATTAGTTGTTTTCTGTGCTAATGCAAAATGTTATCAATTACAGAGGTTAAATGCCACTTAGTACTGTTATCCTGAAGTATGCGGCAATATTTAAAGGGTGTATAATGGAGTAGTTCTTTTATTTACAAAACACCCTTTAGTTTCATTGTTACTTAAATATAATTAATATATAATATACGCGAGGAGTGAAGAATTCAGATGTTCGTCTTTAAATCAGTCGTTTAATATTGTTTGTTATCTAAATTTATAGTAGTCACTTATTAAAGTTATACTTTACATGTGTTTTTGTGTTTGATTATTATTTCAGGTATAAAAGTTCTAAAAAAACGAATTGGTTTGTATGTTCTGTCATTTCGTTATTTAGTCTCCCTCTCCCCACCTCTATCTTTAACAGTATTAGCGTGTTATTCGCTTTTCAACGAACTTCGTTCGTTTATGAAATCTATTTGTCTGTGTGTCTGTGTGTCCGAGGCCTTTTTAATGGTCGGACATCAATGTGTGATACATCAATCGATTCAGCTCGGTGTCCAGAGCTTAAGTTTTGATGTCAGTTAAAATCGGGCCACGGGGACGCCGAGCCCCCGGGAAAATCCACAGGGATAATTAAAATTTTAAATAAGTTTAAAATCAATATGCGACACATATTTGAACAATTTATGGCATTTCATGCCAATTATTCCAATATTATAGACATTGTTTAAACTTAAATTTTGATTACCGAAAATAATTAGATTCATATAAAAAAAAAATTTCTTAACTTATTGATGAGAACTAATATATAGCTTTTAAAATATTTATTCAATAAAATAAAATATATTAAAATGTCTCTTTTGTTGTTTATAAATTTTTGTTTTTATCTGAATACTTATAATTATTACAACATAATAATTTTAATTTCTTTAATTTGTTTTAAAGTAAGTCTACATTTGGAAGTTCGTTGCGACAATGCCTTGCATTTTCAACTTGTTGTCTATTCCTTCTTTCTTGGTTACCGTAATTCGGGCGAGCTAATTCCTTATTACTCCTTTCGTTCTTTTTTCAATGCCCGCTCGTCTTACGGGTAACAACTTCTTAAGCAATGTCTTGTCTAATTTACTTTTTATTCTTTTCCGATTATGATTTTGTTTTCTATTTTAATTTTAGTTGGATTTGGATATAAAGATTCTTGTCCACCACATTTTTTTCGTTCATTGCATTTTAAATTCTTTCAGTTGCTCTACCTTTTGAAAGTCCCAACTGCACATATTTTCACATAGCTGGAAAGGGTAGAACGTAAAGTTTATCCCTAAACCTGAAAAAACGGTTGGTTTAGACCCGGGCAGCTATCGTCTAATTAGTTTGCTACAGATACTGGAGAAAATTTTGGATCAAGTCATGACCTCACGAATTGATTACGCAGTGTGAGACAACGACGGTTTTAATAAACGACAATTTGAATTCGCAAAGGGTAAGTCGACTTTCGACGAGTTAGAGTTCGTAGTAGAAGAACTCTAGCAGATGAAAAAGCAAAGAAGTATTGCCTTGTGATGGCTTCGGACGTTTGTTACAGGCGGAAAAGCTACTAAGTGTATCTTTTCCAGTCAAATTATAAAATGGGGGCGGCCTGTAAAACAAAAATTAAAGGGGGGTCACCGGCACTAGCTAGCGGAAGGTCGTAGATCATATAGAGGGTTAAAATTTTGAAAAAAGGGTTAAATTAATTTATAATATACTACAAAAATGTGGCACTTACCTTTCATAAAATATTGTGGCTTAATGACAATTGCCAAGGGCGCCAGACAAGTCGAGAATGTCCAAATGTTCGTACAAAACCTTGAGAGACTTGTCATCTCAAGGAGGACAATTGTTTCTTTTAATCAATTCCTCGCCTTTTTACTACTTATAAAAAAATAAGAAAAACTATTGACTTAATCAACGGCAAACAAAACTATTTAATTCACAGAGCAATAAACGTGAACCTCTTACATTCATTGATTTAGAAATTTAAGTGAATAGGTGACTAAGGAATTTAGGAAAATTTTGAGGACATAAGTAGTTATCAAACACTTGTATATGAAAGAAACTTATATTATAAATCGTACACTAATTTAATCCTACGGTTTATGGCCAAAACGTCCTAACAAATAAACTAACTAAAAATTGGTCATGCTACTTAACTATAAAGACTTACTTACTAATAATTGTCCAATGTTTGAGGGTTTGTTTTCCAACGTAGAGCAGTTATTAAATTTGGGAAGAGAATCTCGCTTGTTGCTTCTGTTTGTAATGTTTAAGAAAATTGACTGGCACACGAACTCGGCAGAATTTTTGACAATATCACTTACTTGCTGCGTCACACGCCTACAAGCTTTTTAATATTTATCTTGCATCACTATAAATCCGCGAACATATGGGCATAACCCTCGCGAAACTGGAAGAGTAACACTTCTTTCCAATTTTTTATTAACGTGATACGAAGTGGAATATTCTATGTCATGCCAGAGAACGCTACCCGCAAACTACGTTTCTCTCTAATTCTTGACTACGGAAGGTGTAATAATTACCTAATCAACCGTCCGTCGAGGGTCTGTAAAGACCAGTCAAGACGGTTAATTAAGGCCAGGCAGACTAAACTCAGCGGCGTAGGTCGTGGTTGAAACTCTTAACTAAAACCTTGCTTGTACTTACCAAAGATGCGATATGGATAAAAATCATCAATACATATATTCGCAATTCATAATAAACATGGGCGCCAATCAGCGGAAAGGCACTGATACCTAATAAAAGTAATCATGAAATAAACTCTTAGTTTAGAAAAAGCAATAACATTTTATTATACCATCGACTGTCAGGAAAAGCATGTATAAACAAATAACTAAACAGTCTGGAACTCGAAATGCAATAAGGCCTACAGGGCCCACTATTCCGACATAAAATAACGTAACTCTATCTTGGGACGTGCACGTCGTCACATATACCTAACCTTAGCCTAACTATGATTAACTTAATACCTTTAATTAATTCAACAAAAGCACTAATAAGATTGCATACCCTATTTTTAATAGTTTACAGATTACTTGTTTTACAAGCAACTATGCTAATTGATAAAACAGAACTAAAAATTCCAAATAGACGCAATACCACACCTTATCAAATGTCTGCATCAGCGTTTAATACAAAAAAGTACAAGAATCTATTTTAAAAATTATACAAATAAAATTAATATTGTGCACAGATGCAATATATTACAAAAAAGTATTTGTTAGTATAGTATAAAAGCGAAACGTTATTTATAAAAATATATTAATGCTGCACATCTTGTGTTAAACCATTTCTTACTTTTACAAAGAAAAACAACAATGAAAAGTCTTTGTAACCAACCATTTGTAAATATTCATAACACAAAACAACAAAATAACTTCGCGGGCAACGTTGTTCATAAAGAAGTAACAATTATTTGACAGGCCCGATAATGTATGTACACCGGTACCCAGAATTAATACTCAGGTTAACTCGTTACAATTCAATAATGGTCTACATAAATCGATGTAGTATCAGAAGGAAATTTATAGCAAAGGGTTACTTGCATTATTAAAAATAAATGTCCTTTCACACAAAAATAAGTACTTACGTGTTCTAAGCAACACTCAAACACGTCTTCACCCAAAGACACACATCAACAAAAAAACCCTGGAATCCTTGCCGCTTCTCTACATCTGCCCACATTCCTGCAAACCCCCCAATGAATCCGTCCGGCCCTGCGGCCGCACCATATGTTTAAATACCAGAAACTAACCCTCTCAATACATTGTATTGTAAATATTATGCGATCCCAGGTACCGTAGATGTAAAACGAAAGCTTTTTAAAATATAGAAGCATTCGCTTGTATGAGATTATGCTCAACAAAGCGATTGAAAATCGGGTTGTTACAAAGGCCCCATTGGAAGAACTCTCTGTCTTTGGCTAAAGCCTTCAAATATATAGACTAAATTCCTACCCTAATAATTATGAGCGTCATTTTCTGTTATCCAATGACTGAACAGAACCTCCCACAAAACAAGATTTCAGAAACCAAATCCAACCCCTTTTTAGATGAGAATTACGGAAGCAATTATTCTCCCACGGGTTTAAATTATCTTTTACTTTCTACGAATTACTTAGTTATTGCAATGTGGTATGGAGACAGTAGTCTGCCATTAACAAAGACCGGCTAACCTACTTGAGCCAAAATGGATTTTAAATACAATAGATGTCTCCAGACTACTTAAAATTCTTGGAATTTGAGCCAGGAACCTTGGGCATTATAGTCACACGCATGAGCATTTGATATCCTACCTGAAGGTACTACACTGGAGCATTTGTTACCTTACATGTAATTTTCCAATGCTCCACCCGAAAGTGGGGGTCGGGATTCGAAACCGGGATCTTAAGCGTAGTAGTCACACACATACCAACTACGGCAAGAAGCCGCTCCCCCTTCACTTATCACTGAATCTCGGTGAAATAAGGCATATAGTGAGAAATTATAGAAGGGGAACCGAGCTATATATAGGTTGTTGTTAGAAACTCAGGAAACTGTGTAGGCGAACTACGAAAATAAATAAGTGGAGGTACGTGTCCAACTAGTTTCAAGATGGAAAACCTAATGATGAAAAAATCAGTGCACTTAAATCTGTTGATTATTATAAACAACTACAGCTGTTGGTTGTGAAATATTTTCAACTAATGTTGATTGAGCGAAAAGACATATTGGAAAAACTATTATTCGGCAAGTGTTCAAGTGCTGGGGAAACTTGGCAGCCACAGGCTGCTTCCCCCACCCCCATCACATACCCTACATGTGATTTTCCAATGCTCCACCCAAAGGTACTATATCGGCCAGAATGCGTTTTTTTTTATCCTGGAAAATTTTGAATTTTGCCGAACCGTTGCTGTTCGAAGCAAGGTAGGAATCTTTAACGTGCGCAACAATACTCACACCGGACCTCTCATCCGAACGAAGGTGTATTTTTGTGAAAAATGCTCGAATAACATTTTTCAAGCGGAGCGTGTCGGGATTTGAACCCGGGACCTTGGGCGTAGTAGTTACACACATACCACTACGCCACGGAGCCGCCTCCTCCCCCTCATCACATACCACCTAATATCGGGGTAATAGGGTATATAATTAAAAACAATAGAAGGGGACCGAACGACATCTAACAAGAAAAGCAGCGGCCATATTCAAAAACAACAAACATAAAAACAAGTAGAAAATTGTTGAGAGCATTTGTGTGGAGCACAGCACAGTACGTCTATGTAAATAGGGGCATTAGGAAAAGCAAACAGAAAGAGATAGAAGCCTTCTGGAAAGTTGAGCTTCAGATGTATGAGGATGATAGCAAAAACAGACAAAGTAAATAACAAATAGGTTATAGAAATAGTAGAGGAAAAAAGATATCTGTGAAAAACAAAAAAAAATAAGAGAAATAGAAGGGCATGATACGTTCTAAGGCATTTTTGGGGCATAGTACGCAATATATAACAAGCAGAGATAAGGAAAAAAAAGTAGAGGTAGTCCTAGATCAGACTATCGTACGCAGATGGTGATAGATGCAGACTATGGAAATTTCAGGGAAATGTGTAGGTTAGTTCAGAATAGGAAACAATGAGGGGCACCCATCTAACCAGTCCAGGACTGAAGGCCTAATGATGATGATTGGGTATATCAATGCTTTTTATCCCAAAAGGGAAAGCTTTATTTTCTAGTCATAATTATTGTACTATAAATTAGGTCATTACGCACAGAATTGCACCTCTAAGTTTTCGTACACTAAGGTAAAGAACCTACTATTGTGTTGTATGTATTCCGTCAAACATGCATTTTCACACTCCTTGAAGAATGTGTGGTTATTGCCATGGTCAATGAAAACGCGGGTTAGCGGGTGTGGAAACAATGAGTTTAAGTGAAAGTGCGCCTGGTGTCTTTATTTTGAATTAACTTACCGTATCGGCGTATGAAGCGTGGGTTCGTATAGAATAATGCAGTGTAGTTTACCTTTGAAATGCTCATGGTTGCATTTTATCTTATTATCTTTTGTGAACCAAAACTGTTGTTGGTTTCAACTAGGGCCGTAAGTATTTATTTATTTATTTATTGAACATAGCAACCAACAGAATATAAGTTCCAATAACAGGCTGCTTAACATAAAGGGATCGGACGAATGTTAGTTCAAACACAATAGTAACATGTTAGATTACAGCACAAAAAATCACTAAATAAAAAACAAAGAAACTTAAGAATAATATACAAATTACAAATTGCAAATTACAAATTAAACCATATGTTTTTTAAAACAACTAGCATAAAGTATTCCAATTCATTACAATTATAAAGTGCATTATGTTATATTAGGTACAAGATTAATCTAGTACTTAAACAAGTGATTTAAATTAGACTGGTCTTGCTCATACGATAACAGTAGGCAAACTTCATTTTTGAACTTTGCTTTTGAAACAGTCAAAAACCAATCAACTGCATAATTTGTGTTATTTAAGGCTTTACAGATTTTATAATGAGAGGAATTGATCATATTATCAGTGTGTATTTGTGGAGCGTACACTAGTTCAAAAGACCTACTACTCAACCACGGAACTACAAAATAAAATTTACTAATAAAGTTCAGATTAGAATTAAACTCCGAATGAAAAATTGAAGAAGCAAACATTAATATTTTTAGAAATCTCCTGCGTTCTAAAGATAAGTATTTAAATCTATTCACTAATTCAAAATATCTCATAAATTGTGCATAAGTTCCAGTTTCATGAAACATCAAATATTTTAGAAATCTTTTTTGAACATTTTCAATTTTCGTTATGCAATTATTGTATTTAGTGGACCAAATAATAGCAGCAAACTCTAATTTTGACCGCACATAAGCATTGTAGAGGACTTCATAGGTTGAACGCTGTCTAAAAGATTTGGCATTCCTCATAACAAATCCCAACATTTTGTAAGATTCATTTACTATCGCATGTAAGTGAAAAGTAAATGTAAGTTTACTATCTAAAATAATCCCCAAATCATTTATTTGGGAAACTTTGTGTAGAGTATGCTGGTCAATTGAATAATTAAAGTTAGTGATTTTGATTTTTTTACTGAATGTAATTGCTCTACATTTAGTATAATTCATTTTTGTTACTCCAAGCAACTAAATTTTGTAGATCATCGTTCAATTCAGTACAATCTTTAACTGAACAAATATTTCTCCAAATTTTAAGGTCATCTGCAACCAACTGCACTAATTTTTTTAAAATATTGGATAGGTCATTTATAAAGATTAAAAATAACAGTGGTCCAAGATTAGCACCCTGTGGAACACCCCAATGTACAGAATACGGATCCGATGATTCATTTAAAAAAACAACATATTGTCTCCTTCTTTGGAGATAAGAAAGAAATAATTTGCAAAGATCTATAGACATCCCAAAACTATACAACTTGGCTAAAAGTAAAGTAATGTATGAGAGACTTTGTCATAAGCTTTTTTAAAGTCAAGATAGATAGCATCTGTTTGAATATTATTATCGAGCGCTTGTGCTATCTCTTGAACGAAAATATATATAAATTAGTTTCTATTGATTTTTGCGGCATAAAGCCATGCTGTAGCACTGAGATGTACGGTTGAACATATAGAAAGACTTTGTTGTATAGTATAATTTCAAAAATTGTTGACACTGAATTAGATATTGATATCGGCCTGTAATTTATAACATCATTTTTCTTGCCTTTCTTAAAGATAGGACAAACTTTAGTAACTTTCCACTTTGATGGGTATGACTGTGTTTTAATAATACAATTAAAAATCATCAAAAACGGATAACTCAAGATTTGCCAATAGGCGTTTATAATATAAGGTGGAATTTGGTCTGGACCTGTAGCCCTTTTGGGCTTTAACAGTTTTACAGTCTCTGTATATCATTCAATGTTATTTCATTTATAGCTAAAATGTCAGCCGTAAAATTCTCTTTAGGATCGAAAGTCACAGATGTATAGTTAGGTGAATTGACACTGTATACCGATTTGAAATAGTTAGAATAGAATAGAATAGATAACATCATGAAGATAGGGAGCGCATCTGTAAACATGAAAATTCAACATCAATGAATTTTTTTCTATATGAACCTATTTCAAAATTTGCAATAAAAGCGATCACGAAAATAAATGTCCAAAAAATGCAGACTAAAGCAGAAAATTTGCCGACAACCACAGCCGTGGGGGTTTTAGCCCCCTGCCCTCCTCACACCCCCATTTTTAAGGCCCTGTCTTTAACAATTAGTTCACTGCGCAATTTGATAAAAAAAACAAGCATTCCCAACCCAGCGAAGAACCCGCTATATATTTCGAAGGCAGTGTAAGTCCACCGAGAAACAAGGACAGAAAAGTTTACTTAAAAGTAATTAAAGATAAGCCGTTTTTCTGTTTAGTTTGTAAATTGCCTTTCATTGTATTAAAATTTTGTGTAATATTGCACCCTCTGTCGATCGACGCTTGGTAAATGACATAACCCATAAACTCGGGTTCAATGACTCTATGTAATGGCGATAAATCAAAAATATTCGGTGAATCTAGTGTCGCTATCCCCTGAGACCCCAAAACCGGCAATTTCTCCAATTACATAGTCGAAACGCGCATTATCTACATTATTCCACAGCAGAACAATGCTTATGCAAAAGAATACTTCCTTTTTCACCGAATTAAAAGCTACTGTTTTAGGATTGTTTCAAACCTCGCTTACCGATCCCTTGCGTGGTACTACTGTAATGTCTTCACTCATGAAATGCATAGTGTTTCCACAACGGTATGGAAATCCAAATGAATATGCAAAGCTAGTAGAAAGTGTTATTGAAAATCCAATGTTAAATGGAGAGGTCATTCGATTGGACGCTGGAATACGCGTACAAGCGTAAGTATTACAGAATTTTTTTAGTTTTAATTATTTTAAGTATTTTGCAGGGGTAAACTCTGAAGAAACCCAGGTTTTATTGCAACTAAACATTTATTGACTAATAATTATTATTTTGTGGTAGAATAGAACACTGAATACAAACATAGTTATTTTCTATTTGTATCTCTTATTTCTTTCTAAATTTGAAAGATATGACAATATTCGCTTTGCGTTTCGTAATAATTGCAGTTCTATATAAAATACGTTAGCTATGAAAATGCGAGAATCAAGTTATATTGGCATAAAGGCCGCGATTTCAAAATGCTTTTGTACAATTGTACATAGTATGCTAGTATTTTTAAGTTAGTTGATCCACCACCCAGCCGTTGACAAATGCAGGCTGCATCTTCTCATCCTAAGACGCTACCAAGAGAAGCTAATAGCTTAAGGTACAGTTTTTCTGTTTGTATTTGGTAGCGATGTGCAACCATAGTTATTTGTATTAAGATTTAGAAATAGTTTAATGCATGAATCAACATGGGACTAGCGTTCGCTTGCCCTATTACCTGCTGTCCCGGATTATTAAGTTAGTTGTATTCGAACGGTCAGTTGTAACGCCACGTTATTTTAGTTATTTTAGTTACTTCTTGTCATTTCTTATATTTACAGAATGACTAATTAATAAATATTTGCATTTTAAATACAGTCCATTAATTAATTCATTCATTCATCTTAATGTTAATGAGTGTGTACCTATGCATACTACGAAGTTAATTAACTTTCATTACCATTAAAATGGTCCTAGGAGTCGTTAAGTTTTAAATAAATTTTACCGGGAAACAATTGTCTAGTTTACTAATTAAAGTGGCGCGATTTGAAAAGATTTAAATGCATTTTGTGTTCAATGTTAAGTGAATGTTTTGTGCATCCTAAATTCCGATAATTCCCACAGGTGGTCATTTCGGTTATACAGGCGAGCACCGTTACGAAAATATTTAATGGATACAAATGCAGGTAGAAAAATTTTAAAGCTCTTTACTTGAAGAATGTTGACGATACCCATTTAAGGCGTTGAACATCTTCTACCCAAAGCTCATTTCTGGCGACGGGAGGTATTGTTATTGGGAACGTTAGATTTCTGTAAGTTTTAATTATTTATATAGCAATACAATTTTTGCTGATTTATGGATTGATGTTGAGGTAGACGTATTATATTTTGTAGTGATACGCAAAATTTCATTGCTACTGATTTATTGTATAATATTTAATTTTCTAATTTAGAATCATGAGTAAAGGTAAAATAGCTTTGTTAGCTGAACAAAAATTTTTAAAATGCAGCATTGTTAGGGCTGAATATTATATTAATAGCATTTCCGGGGACGCTGATTTAAAAATGATAAATGTCAAATTTGAATTGTTAAAATCTAATTTTGAGGAATTTATGCAAGTGATGCGTAAGTTGATAGGAACTGACGATGGTTCAGATTTTACAGAAATTGAGCAGGTAGAGAATGTGTACACTGCCACTTACGCAAAATTTAAGCGAGCTTTGCAATCGCAGGTCACATCTGATAATAGTCGGCAAGTTGGTGACTCTGGAAGTAATCAAAACTCGTTACCGGTAGGGAATATTAAATTAGAAGCACTGCAGTTGCCTATATTTTGTGGGCAAGTTCAAAATTTTAAATCCTTCTATGAACTTTTTGTCACTTTAGTTGATAAAAACCCAAATTTAGTAAACATAGAAAAACTATTATATTTAAGAAAACATCTTACAGATGAGCCGTTACGGTTAATTGCGGCGTTGCCTGTGGAAAGTAGTTCTTATGAAGCAGCCTTAAGTATATTGCAAAAAAGGTATGATGATCGTTATCTCATTATTGATTGTCACGTTAAAGATATAATGGATTTATCAATTACTAACTGTAACGACGCAGGAATGTTACGCGAATTTATTGCTCGAATCAGGCAAACAATTTCTTATTTGCAGAATTTAGGTGAACCAGTTTGGGATGCAATGGTTGTCCATATCATATTAGGAAAATTAGACATTTACTGTAACAGAGCGTTTCAGGGTGAAAGGAAACCGAATACAAAGGCTAATTTAAACAAACTGTTAGAGTTTTTAGACAAACGGGCGTTAAATAACGAATTGAGCAAATCAACCTCAAAATATTCCAAAAATAAAATGACCCTTCAGTCACCAACATCTAATTACAGACCGGTTTCACATACTGCAACAACTTCAGTTAAAACAGGTAGTAAACTCTTTAACGGTAACTATTATCAAAGCAAAACTTCTACTGTTGAAAATAATTCAAGTATTCGTCAAGAAATGCGAAACAGTAATTGCAAATTTTGTTTAAGAGGAATTCATAATATTTTTCGCTGTTCTAAATTTAAGGAAGTTGGCGTGATCGAAAGACAAAAATTTGTTACAGATAATAAAGTATGTGTTTCTTGTTTAAATGTTCATAATGGCAAGTAGTGTGCAAATAGTATTAAGTGTTTCATTTGTCAATCTAAAGACCATCACACACTGTTGCATAAAGATGTTCAAACAGATACAGTAACTAACGTAGTTTCGGCGCAAGGCGTAAACATAATGAAATCGAACAGTTTAGATTATGTTTTATTACCGACAGCATTAGTATTAGTGAAGGATGGTGAAGGAAAATTCGTTACGGCCCGAGCCTTGTTGGACTCTGGGTCACAAACTAACTTTGTCACATCAAAATTACTAAGTAAATTAAGATTAAAACCAAACAGTTCAGAACGTACAATTCAGATTTCGGGAATTTCTAGCGATTTTACTGAATGTACTCAATGGATAAATCTAGAAATTAGTTCTAAATATGGAGGTTATGATTTTTCCCAGCAGTTTGGAGTCATACCTAATATTACGGTACAATTGCCTCAATTTAATTTTTAGATTGATAATTTTAAAATACCAAAGGGGTTGCCATTGGCTGACGAAAAATTTTATGAAAGTGGGGACATAGAATTACTTTTTGGAGCGGATATTTTCTTTTCTATTTTACTTCCTCAAAAACTAAAATTTTCATCAGATCAACCTACTTTACAAAATTCTCATTTAGGTTATTTTGTAAGTGGAAAAGTCATTACTACATTTAGTTCTATCAAAAATAATTACCACGCAACTTCACTGCATAGTGTTTCTTCGGAAGGACAAGAACGTTTAATGCACTTACTTGAAAAATTTTGGGAAAATGAGAACTTCTGTAAGGCAAATACCGAAGAAGAGTTTTCTGATAATGAAATAGCAGAAAATTGCTTTAAGTTAAATTTTAAAAGAATTGAAGGGCGTTTTCAGGTTAAATTACCTTTAAGAGTTGATCTTAAAAATTTTATGTTAGGAGATTCCTCAAGCATGGCAATAAAGCGTTTACAAAATTTAGAAAAGCGTTTTCTATCCAATGAGTGGTTTTTTAGAGAATATTCTAAGTCTGTTAGAGAATTTTTAGAAAAAGGTTGGGCAAAGGTAATTAGCATGAATGCATTTGAATGTCATAGAAACGATAACTGGTATTTTTTGCCTCATCACGGCATAATACGAGAAGATGAAAAAAGTACCAAGATGCGAGTAGTTATGGATGGAAGTGCAGTTACCAAAAAAGGCATTTGTTTAAACAGTATTTAGTACACGGGTGAAATTTCACAACCAGAATTGTTTGACATTTTATTATTATTTAGATCATATCGGTTTGTTTGCGTTGCAGGTATCAGGCAAATGTACTTACAAATTTTGGTAGATCCCGAACATCAAAAACTATTAAATATGTTTTGGAGGGAAAAGGCAAATAGCCCAATACAAATTATACAGCTAAATAGATTACCGTTTGGTTTAAAAGCGAGCCCTCATCTAGCAACGCGGTGTTTGTTACAATTAGCCATAGAAGGAGCAGAGGATTTTCCTTTAGCGGCACATATTTTAAAATTCAATACATATATTGATGATTGTTTATTTGGAGCAGATGATGTGGATCTTGTTTTGAAGGCTCAGTCAGAGCTAATTGAGTTGTTAGGTTCGGGAAAATTTGAGTTACATAAATGGAGTGCAAATAACATGCAATTATTACAAAATATTCCTCAAAGCCTTCAACACTTTGACGAAATCAATATTAATGACGAAGCGGGAGCCGTTTTAAAAACGTTGGGTTTAGCTTTCAACATTATTTTTGATAAATTTATTTTGAGCTGTCAGATTAATAAACCTGAATCAACATTTAGTAAGCGCACGGTGTTAGCATTTATTGCTAAAATATTCGACCCATTTGGTTTTTTAGCACCAGTAATTACGGTTGCTAAAAGTCTAATGCAATCCATTTGGGAAGCAAAACTTGAATGGGATGCAGAATTGCCAGATACACTTAGGAAAAAATGTGAAACGTTTTTTGACGACTTAATTAATATGTCGCCAATTGAAATTAATAGACACTTGAATATATGGGATGCTGTTTCTGTGGAACTGGTCGGGTTTTGTGATGCTTCACAGTTGGCACACGGAGCTTGTATTTACTTAAGGGTAATACATGTTAGTCATCAAATACGGTTGCATTTATTATGCTCAAAATCAAAAATTAATTCCTTAAAGAATAAATTGAGTATGCCTCGACTCGAACTTAACGGAGCGTTAATGTCGGCAAAATTGATGGAACGAATTTTTAAAGTATTTAAGGATAAAGTTAAGAATGTTGTATTATTTTGTGACTCCACAATTGTATTGGCTTGGTTAAAGGTAGATTATTTTAAGCTTAATGCATATGTAGCAAATCGAATTAAATTAATTCAGGAGTTAACGTCAAAGTTTAAGTGGGCTTACGTAAGTTCAGAAAATAATCCTGCTGATTTAGTGTCAAGAGGCGTTCTGCCACAAAAATTGCTGAGTTGCGAGTTATGGTGGAAAGGACCTAGAATTTTATTGGTACCAAATATAACTTTGGCAAATGGTTTACAAGCACATATTTCAGAAGGGAATTTGCCTGAAATAAAATGCTTTATAAATATAGAGAAAGAAAAATGATCTTTATTCAAAAATATTTCTAATTTTACAAAAATGATCCGAATTTTAAGTTATTGTTTGCGTTTTATATATAATTGTCGGAACGGGAACAGTAGGCATTTCGGAAACTTAACAACGACCGAAATGAAGGAAGCGCATGCGGTCATTATGAAACATGTGCAATAAGAACACTTTTTTAAAGAAATTTCGCAGTTACAAGCAGGCAATGAATGCAATAAATTGCTTTCATTAAGTCCGTTTTTAGATTCAAATGGCATTATTCGGGTGGGAGGTAGGCTTGGCAATAGCGAACTTCCCTTCGAGAAAAAATTTCCTATAATTTTACCGAATAAAAATTTTATAACTAAACTAATTATTGAAGGTGAACATCAGCGGCTTCTGCATGGAGGCGTGAATTTAACGATGTCAGTTTTAAGGCAGAGGTATTGGATAATTAAAGCCACTAGAGAAGTGAAGAAAATTTTACATAGATGTTTAGTTTGTTTTACATTAAATTCAACTGTTTCCAAACAGTTAATGGGAAGTTTGCCCTATGATAGGGTAAATGTGAGTTTACCTTTGAAAAAGTAGGAGTAGATTTTGCGGAACACTTTTTTATTAAACAGTCACGTGTACGTAAGGTAATTAAAACAAAGGCTTATGTAGCACTGTTCGTTTGTTTTGTAACCAAAGCGGTACACATGGAAACATTGTCAGACTTAAAAACTGAAACCTTTATCGCAGCATTAAAAAGATTCATTGGACGTCGCGGTATTCCTAAAATAATCTATAGCGATAACGGGAGCACATTTAAAAGGGCCAGCAAAGATTTAATAGAATTGTATACGTTCCTTGGGAAATCTGAAAATAAATATACAATCGAAAAATTTTCTTCAGATAACGGCATACGTTGGTCATTTATTCCATCTTACAGCCCAAGCTTTGGAGGACTGTGGGAAAGTCAGATTAAAGTATTTAAAAAACATTTCAAAAAAGTTATAGGGTTAATTGTTCTAACATATGAAGAATTTAATACTGTAATAATTCAAATAGAAGGTATGCTAAATTTGCGTCCTTTGTGCCCACTTACAGACGACCCATCAGATGTTACCTGTTTAACACCAGGTCATTTTCTGACCGGCAAGTCATTAGCATGCATTCCAGAAGAATCAGTTTTGGAGGTTCCTATCAATAAGTTAAAATTTTGGAAAATGTGCAGCCACTTGCAATATTGTTTTTGGAAAATTTGGTCTAGAGATTATTTGTCCCAATTACAGAATAGGCCAAAGTGGAAAAAATCTTTACCTAATATTAAACAAGGCACTTTAGTTTTAATTAAAGACGACAAATTGCCCCCATTAAAATGGGGTCTAGCACGTGTAATTAGAACTGTAGCGGGTAGGGACGGTAAGGTAAGAGTGGTGCATTTAAAAACAACAAACGGTGTTAGTGTAGTGTCAATTTGAAAAATTGTGGCTCTGCCAATTGAAAGCGACGAGTGATTGTGTTAGAAATCTATTAGAGCTAGTACATATAGTTTTAAGGAACATAAATAGTTCAATTTGTCTAGCCCGCGGGCAGTTTATGGTAGCGATGTGCAACCATAGTTATTTGTATTAAGATTTAGAAATAGTTTAACGCATTAATCAACAAGGGGCTAGCGTTCGCTTGCCCTATTACCTGCTGTCCCGGATTATTAAGTTAGTTGTATTCGAGCGGTCAGTTGTAACGCCACGTTATTTTAGTTATTTTAGTTACTTCTTGTCATTTCTTATATTTACAGAATGACTAATTAATAAATATTTGCATTTTAAATACAGTCCATTAATTAATTAATTCATTCATCTTAATGTTAATGAGTGTGTACCTATGCATACTACGAAGTTAATTAACTTTCATTACCAGTATTACTTGTGTTACTGTTTTGGAATATAGACACTTTTTTTGTTGATTCAACAATAAATTTCAGACTGTACGTTACGAAAAGCACGCTCGCAATGCACGAACGATTATGTAATTATTCCTAAAGTTTGCGTAAGAGCGCTTTCTTTTTCTTTTCTGTGTAAATTAACGTTAACGTCAACAACTTGCTAGTAATTACTTGCTTACATTATTTAAAATTTAGTGTTACGTTCTTAAACCTTACGAAGTGCACTTTACAAAGCAGGTAAACATTATTATAGATGTATGTATTTTGTGTAATATCCTCTAGTACATATTTAGGACCGGACATGTTGTAAGTATTCTTGTATGTATATATCTATCTATTATTTAGATAATAAGATTTTATTTTCGGTATTTTCAAATGTTTATGTTTATACTGTATTGTGTGTAAATTGACGCTCTATTTACACCGCGTTATAATGAACGATTACGTAAATATGTGTTTTTAACGTTTGTAAAAATTCTTTTAGAACTTTATGTTTGTAGTATAATTTTTTACTGAAGTTTCCAATTTTTTTCTGTATCACCCACATCACTCTACGACGATTTCGAGCTAACCCGAAATCTAGTTCTTTTGGATTTCGATTCTTCCATTCTGCTTTCCTTCTTGTCTGTACGGAATACCTTACAACAAGGTGTTTATACAGGACTTTTGAAAGATTAAATTGGTATTTACGACTTTACAAACCAGGTTTTAAAATAGCTGAATTGTTTTCTACATGATTGTGGGTACAAAATATTGAGCTGAGCCTTGTGATTGAAACAAACTAGATAATAACAAAACTCACGTTGTTTTCCATATGAGACCAACTACTTTTTAAAAATTCGAAAATCTACTTAAATTTGCAAATAAATATTCTTGGCAAATTTTTTCATTTTTTTCTAGTAGATAGGTAAGGCCGGTCCTAACTCAAAACGTGTTCAGACGTATTTTCCAAATGTAAAATACACGTGCACCGTTTTGAATTAGGATCGGCCCTATATCATTTCAATGTAAAATAGTTGTGAAAACATTTCAATGTAAAATAGTTGTGAAAACATGAATTCTTATATACTTTCAATGTAAAATACTTGTGGGCACGTTTTGAATTAGGATCGGCTTTATATTACTTTCAATGGAACATATTTCAAAACACAAGTATGTTGAAAAATGTAAGTGCAGAGAAAAATGTGTGTAGCTGTTTTGAATTCGGTTTTCTAGCGAGAAGTTACACGTGCACCGTTTTGAATTAGGATCGGCGTTATATACTTTTAATGTAAAATGTGAAAACCTGAATTCTTATTTACTTTCAAATGTAAAATACTTGTGGGCACCATTTGAATTAGGATCGGCTTTATATTACTTTCAATGGAACATACATACTTCAAAACACACGTATGTTGAAAAATGTAAGTGCAGAGAAAATGTGTGTAGATGTTTTGAATTTGGTTTTCTAGCGAGAAGTTATAAAGTATGACAGATGCAAAATATCGCATTCAAGTCAATTGTGTTTAAATAAAGTGGATTCTGATTTATGTTTAGAGGCTGCAAATACACATGGGCCGGTTTCAATTCAAAATGTGTTCACTCTTGTGATAGGTTGAAAAGTGGATTGGCAAAGTACGCAGATGGTGGTAATCTGCTATATAAGGAGATTGCTCCTAATATTAATTTAATTAGTCGAAGTTTACTGCATATATTTACATACAAACATGTATATAATTGATATTCAGGGATTTAAATACAAGAAAAACGAGTTTGTGTGTAAAGAAATTGCGGTTTTGGACTTGTTGAAGGGTGTTGTTTGGCATCAAATTTTTAAACTGCCAATGCAGTCTAGTTGTTTGAGCCAAGATCATATAAAACACAACGACTGGGTGACAAGGAATATTCATGGTTTTTCTTGGGATGAATCTTCAACGGCTGGAATGGTGTTATCATATATAGCGCTTTATTTGAAGCAAATTATCCGACCCGGTGAAGAAGTATTTCTGAAGGGTCTAGAATAGAAGAAATCGATTGAAACCTATCTAATGAAAAACGTTGTAACTGATATGCTTGCACTAGGTTGTCCTAAGCTATCGGAGTTAAAAATCAACAACCGTTTAAAATATAACATCCATTGTTGTAGACACAGCAATAATAATCTGCAATGCGCAAAACAAAATACCTTGTTATTAAAAGAATGGCTTGATAATAATAAAAAACTATAGAAAGATTGTGTCTGTATTATTTATTTTAATATAATTTTACAATGTTAGCCGAAGCAAATTATCCGACCCGGTGAAGAAGTATGTGTGAAGAGTCTAGAAAAGAAGAAATGGATGGAAACCTATCTATTGCAAAAAATGTTATAGGCACGGCAATAATAGTCTGCAATGTGCAAAACAAAATACTTAGTTATTAAAGAATGGTTTGATAATAATAAAAACAATAAAAAAGATTGTGTTTGTATTATTATTGTAGTCAGTAAGAAATCTTTAATGCTGATGTCTGCAGAAAAAAAATTAAACTCAGACAGCACGAATGGAACTCTCAACCCCGAAAGCAATTATAATTGATCAACTCAATAGCTCTTTACTGGTTTTACAACATTTAACAAATTGTACAGATATCTCGAAAGATTTGCCAAAGACAGACAAACAGATAGACAGACTGACTGCACCAATTTTCTCATTCTCGCTTTTAAAGAATAACAAGTCGTAGTTATTAAATCGCGAACTCAGTTTATCTGCAAGAAATATATAAACGTGGAAATTTATGAAATGCTCCAACTTCAAAAAAAACTAGAAATAAATCTTTTGAAATATATGCTAACGTTCCAATTGGTGGATCTGTTTACGGAGTAAACAATTTCTTTCTAGCACTTGATTTGGATTGACTATAAACTACTCAATAATTTTAGCCTAACCACTATCATTATTCTTTCCTGACAAGGGTAATTTTAACAAAAGTTTTCATTTTTGATTTGTTCTGTAGAACACAACTACAACTTGACAATAAAGATTATCACACACACACACACACATATCTTGAGTATATATAAAGATATTAAACAACAAGAAACAAGAACAGCAGAAAATTCAACCCATGTCAGAAAGCTTTTTTTCTTGTCAACGATAGTCTAGTCTAATGCTTCTTCAGCATTTGCAATTCCATAGTTACGTACTGAAGGCAACTCTGCAATTTTAGCAATTTTAGATCACATGCATTTCTAATTTCAATTACAAAAAATATGAAAGCATCTATTTGAAATGCATTTCTAACTTTAATCGCAAAAAAATGAGAGCATCTATTCGAAATATGCACTCAGATTAAAAGTCAAAAATTGTTTTACACCGTTCTGTAAACTGAGATTACGTAGTTATTAAATCGGGAGTAATGTGAAATGAAACACACAATGTATTTTTCTTTATTGTAATCTATAAAATATATATATATATATATATATATATATATATATATATATGTTATGTACTCTGGAATAAACATACTATAATTCACTTAAGTTCCCAAATATAAAAAACAGTTCTAACTCACTCCAACTCTGAACGGTTAAAAATATTGCATTATCAATTCTATGAGGGCTGTCTTCTTCATCTTTGACGAGCGGTCGTTTCTGGTTGTTCTATTTCTTCGTGTTAACTAAAAAAAGATTCAAATGAATATTATATCAAGTAAATGCATTAAGAAAATTAAAACTATATATATTAAGCTAACGAATACATACTCTGTATTGGTGTCATCAGGTCGTACGTTGCAATTGGTGGATCTGCTTACGGCGTCAACGATTTTTTCTCCAGTACTTAATTTGGATTGACTATAAACTACTCAATAATTTTAACCCAATCACTATCATTATTCTTTCCTGACAAGGACAATTTTTTTTTAAAAAAAGGTTTTCATTTTTGATTTGTTCTATAGAACACACAACTACAACTTGGCAATAAAGATTGAACGATTATCACACACACACACACATATCTTGAGTATATAAGGATATTAAACAACAAGAACAGCAGAAAATTCAACTCATGTAAGCAAGAATTTAATGCTAAGGTATTGTCTAGATAGCAATTGTAGAAATATGAAATCTATAGAAAATTTAATAAAGCCAGTCATATATAAATTGTTTAATGCTGACGTTCACAGGAAAAATAAAAAGCGAGAAATTTAATGCTAACATCAGCAGAATAATAAATAAATCCACTTAGTCAGCATTAATGGAAGACCGGTCTGGCTTCGAAACGTTGCACGCGTATATACCATATTTTAAAATTAAAGTTGTCAATTGCAAAACTAAAAAATTAAATTACACCTAGAAATCATTTGAAATATTTACTTTTTTCAGTACAATTGAAAGAACTTGACTTTTATACATTTTTTTTAATCGATATCATAGACTTTTTTTCTATACTGTTGGTAAAATCTACATAAAGTATTTATATTAAATAATAAACTGACCTGTTAGAAAAAATTAAAAATTTGCATCGTTTTCTGAAAAAAAATTGCATACTTTTTCAGTACAACTGAAAGAACTTGACTTTTATACATTTTTTAATCGATATCAGACTGTACAGAAACAGCAATGTTTAATTATATCAGACAAACATGATGTGTTTACTATTAAACAAAATAAAATTGTTCTTAATCCAAGTGATGATAAAAGAATTCTTAGTACCTCAACCACTGATACTAACTATTGCCTATTTTGTAGTATTGATTACAAAATTACATACGACAGCGAGTACTGTGTTAAAAATTGTTTTCGTTGCTGAAAGTAACATCAATACTCGTCAATATTACTGTATTAGTCGATTAAGGCATGAGTTAATTTTTTACTACGTTTTTTTTATTCGCTTAGGGCAATGCAGAGAAAAAGTTTGAATTGGTAACATTTTTTTATAATAAAATAAACCTTGATACAAAATCACATTCAGTTTTACTGAAAAGTAAATCGGAAAAGATTGCTAACTATACGGGTGTTATAATATTATTATATATCTGTGTGAATAAACTCACAAAGCGCCAAATGAGCGGTTTGTCTAACTGATTTTTTCACTTAAAGCGATTGACATTCATTTCAAACAAGTATTTATTAAGGTCATATAAAAGACCAAAAGTTTTATCATATAAATAACTTTGTGTAATTTAAATTTTATTACGTAGCATTTGTTGAATTTTAAAAAATTATTTGATACTCCATCATGAGTTAGTTTTTACTACGTGCTATAATTAATCCTTTAACTGATGAAGAAATGAATTGTTTTAACAAAGTTTTATGGAAAATGTCATGCGTTGCACATTGCATATTCAATAGTGCGTGTAAATTAATAAACAACATTGACGGTTTAATCTGAGATATTTTTTCAAAACTTGCTTTAATTTTTAATAAATTTTTTTATATGTAACCATAAAAAATAGCGCTGTAATGATAGTGTATTTTCTGTACACACAGCTTAAATCAAAGGTCGTATAAAAAAAACATTTGATTACTATACTGCAAGCAAGCAAATTTTTTCAGTAAACGCAGCTGAATGAAAAAAATGATGTTGTATGCTAATTCATTTACAGTTGTTTTTTGCTTTTGTCAGATGATATTTTTTGTATAAATAGTAAATAAAGCTGTACATATATTAAGTAGTGTATTGATTTGTATAGAATCATGAATTCTGAAACCGTGGCCGAGATTAGTAGCGCTATTTTGAATCTATCGTGAATCTAATCAGATCAGTCGATGCAATAACGAAACACATTATAATTATCAAAGCAAATATTAGTATATTGAAGCTTGCTATTAGAAATAAGGTATATGAAGACAATCGTCAGGAAAATCCTAGTAGGCTGGAATCTAATTTGGCATATCTTAAAAGTTACCTTGTACGATTGAGGCACTTGAAACGCTCTTTGGAATATCAAGGTAAAGGTATTGATGCAACGCTTTCTAGAGGTCATATTCGAAAAAATCTGATTTGGCATGATGTACAATCATGTTTTGAAAGTCGAATAATTACGGGACTTATTACCAATTTAAGTTATAGAGATCCTCTAGTGTTTTAGACAAGGCGTTCGCTAGTTTTAAACGCAAGATTGTTGCTTGCTTAAAAAAGTCAATGTTGAAAGTTAATGTAATATTGTCCGCTAACTTTGTTAAGCCTACAACTGGCGAAATAGATTTGAAGACGTTTCCTACTGCAAATCGTCACATCGATATAAATACCAATCTCAAGCGGTGGTATAAGGAGAACGTATTAGACAAGATTTCGAAGCGATTAGAGGAATTTAGCGAAAAGGATTCAGGTTGGGCAATCCAAGAAGTTTTACACTTGAAGGTAAATATAAACAATCATGATCCACTTAAAGGAGGGTGTTCAACGTTTGTTCCGGTTCCGAACTTATAAACAATACCACAATGTTTCTTGATTTTATATTAAAAGTTCCTTTCAAAGCAAGTGGAGCCCACGACATTCAAACATGGAAGTATTTATTAATTGTATTTAATAAATCCTGGTTAGAAAAAAGTATTATGATAGTTGCTCAATCAAAAGTGAAAGAGGATATAGTAAATGAACTTCATAAACCAGCAAGAATAAATTTCAAGAGACGCAAAGTGATAGTAAAAGGTTTAAATGACCTTCTTCAGACCGATTTGATTGAAATGCTACCATATTCGCAAACAAACAAAGGATTTAAATACATTTTATTAGTTATTGATTGTTTCTCCAAATACGTATGGGCTGTACCACTTAAAAGTAAAACGGGTATTGATGTTACTGCTGCAATGAAAACAATTTTAAATAAATTTAAAAATCCGCCAAGAAATTTGCAGTCTGATTTTGGTAAAGAATATTATAACAAACACTTTCAATCCTTAATGCAGACATATGGCATAAACCATTATAGTGTTTTTCTACAAAGAAAGCATGCATTGTAGAACGTGTAATTAGAACTTTAAAGGGAAAAATGTGACGCTTGTTTAACCTGAACGGTTCTTACAATTGGATAAAAATTTAAGCGATATTGTGAAACAATACAACAATACAGTTCACAATACTATCGAGTCAAACCTGTAAAGTTGATAAATCAAATGAAAAACTATTCTTAAATCATCATTTACCCACATCAAACATGCAAACAAAATACCAAAATATTCAATAAAAGACAGTGTGAGGATTAGTAAACACAGGGAAGCATTTACGAAAGGGTACACGCCAAACTGGTCAAATGAAATTTTTAAGATTAAAAAGGTAAACGTAACGAATCCTACTACAAATATATTAGAAGATCAAGATGAGAAAGAAATCAAAGGTGCATTTTATGAAACTGAGTTGCAAAAGGTTAAACATCCAGGAATTTACCTGGTAGAAAAAGTCCTAAGAAAGAGTGGAAATAAAGTATTTGTAAAATGGTTAGGCTTCTCTAACGTACACAATAGCTGGATCGATAAAAATAATGTTTGCTAGAAGTTGTTATAATAATAGTTAATAAGGCTAACATTGTAAAATTATATTAAAATAAATAATACAGACAAAATCTTTCTTTTGTTTTGCGCATTGCAGATTATTATTGCTGTGTCTATAACAATGGATGTTATATTTTAAACGATTGTTGATTTTTAACTCCGATAGCTTAGGATAACCTAGTGCAAGCATATCAGTTACAATGTTTTGCATTAGATAGGTTTCAATCAATTTCTTCTTTTCTAAAAACCCTTCACAAATACTTCTTCACCGGGTCGGATAATTTGCTTCAAATAAAGCGCTATATATGATAACACTATTCCAGCCGTTGTTTCTACAATCGTTAGGACTGCATTTATTTAATTAAAATGTAAAATGAATAGTGAAATACTGAACGTGCGTGAAAAAGTTTACTTCGACAATGCCATTGTTAATATTGAAAAACATACTCATCAACCTTATGCTAACACATCTTTAAACAATAACAAACTGGATTTTTTTTTAAACAGGACGGTTACTACTACTATTTTTCTCTACAATAGATTTATGCTAATATGTTCAACTGGGGTAGATTGAAAGGTATCCTATTTTTAGATAAATCCAAAACGAAAAACTGCGTGCTTGTGCAGGTATAAACTTAACACTGAAGTTTTAAAACTAAAAAATATTATATGTTAATCGAGATAAAATAAATTGCATTCTTTGTTTGAGCCCGTGGTTGAAGCTTTACAATTCATTTCTGAGTGTATAGTTATACCCCCAAGGTTTTAGTATCAATGGTTGAGGTACTAAGAACTCTTTTATCAACACTTTGATTAAGAACAATTTTGCTTTTGTTTAATAGTAAAGACATCATGTTTTGACTGATCTAATTAAACATTGCTGTTTCTGTACAGTCTGTTTATAAAACAAAGCATTCTTATAATCATCAAAAGAAATTTGCTTAATACTTGCTAAGGAAGATCCCTTTGACTTTTTTTATTATCCTATCCTGAACTCTGTAAGTGTACATTTTAGATCTAAACGGGAACAAACGTTGAACACACTCTTTAACCAGATCATGATTGTTTATATTTACCTTCGAGTGTAACACTTCACTGTTAAATTTAAAATACCACTGCTAACTTCAGCCACTAGCTAAATTAATTTATACATAAATATGTTCCTATGTAAGCAAAATGGCTATAAAATTAGACATTTGCAATTTTTCAGGAAAATAAAGCAAATTCGAAATCTTGCCTTAACAAAGCACGTTCATCAGCAGAAAAATTAATACTGACTTTTAATTTCCAATAACAACAATCTCACATAATTTTTCATTTAGCTGCGTTAACGAAAAAATTTGCTGCTCGAGCCAAAGCAAATTCGCATGCAAGCATTTTTTCCATATTTACATACTGAAGGCAACTCTGAAAACATTCTGCAGATTTTAATTCCCAATAACAACAATCTCACATCATTTTTCATTTAGCTGCGTTAACGAAAAAATTTGCTGCTCGCGCCAAAGCAATTCGCATGCAAGCATTTTTCCATATTACATACTGAAGGCAACCCTGAAAACATTCTGCAGTTTTATCATAATACAATTACGTCGTGCAATTTTTTTAATTTATTGGAAGACATGGATTTAATCTCAGTAAATTTTAATAATGATACAATTTCTCCAAAATGTTGCTTCAATTAAAAAAATTCCTAAAGATTTTAGTATCCCAGAAAAAATCTGCATCAAACTCATGCGTTTTGTTTGTTTAACTAAAATTTAGGGAAAAAGTAACTTTAATTTATACTAAAATATCAATGTTAAATATTTCCTTTTCAGTAAAACTGAATGTGATTTTGTATTAAGGTTTATTTTATTATAAAAAAATGTTGCCAAGCGTTTTTCTTGTTTCATGTTGTCCTGTAAATAGAATATGCAATGTGCAACGCATGACATTTTCCATAAAACTTTGTTAAAGCAATTTATTTCTTCATCAGTTAAAGGAGTATAAAATAATTTTTTAAAATTCAACGAATGCTACGTAATGAAATTTAAATTACACAAAGTTATTTATATGATAAAACTTTTGGTCTTTTATATGACCTTAATAAATACTTGTTTGAAATGAATGTCAATCGCTTTAAGTGAAAAAATCAGTTAGACAAACCGCTCATTTGGCGCTTTGTGAGTTTATTCACACAGATATATAATAATATTATAACACCCGTATAGTTAGCAATCTTTTCCGATTTACTTTTCAGTAAAACTGAATGTGATTTTGTATCAAGGTTTATTTTATTATAAAAAAATGTTACCAATTCAAACTTTTTCTCTGCATTGCCCTAAACGAATAAAAAGAAACGTAGTAAAAAATTAACTCATGCCTTAATCGACTAATACAGTAATATTGACGAGTATTGATGTTACTTTCTGCAACGAAAACAATTTTAACACAGTACTCGCTGTCGTATGTAATTTTGTAATCAATACTACAAAATAGACAATAGTTAGTATCAGTGGTTGAGGTACTAAGAATTCTTTTATCATCACTTGGATTAAGAACAATTTTGTTTTGTTTAATAGTAAACACATCATGTTTGTCTTATATAATTAAACATTGCTGTTTCTGTACAATCTGATATCGATTAAAAAATGTATAAAAGTCAAGTTCTTTCAGTTGTACTGAAAAAAGTATGCAATTTTTTTTCAGAAAACGA